>CM062295.1:684770677-687170677 GCA_031216915.1 Pictodentalium vernedei
TACACAACGGACGTATTTTATAACACAGTATTTTCATTTCGTTTTGCTGACAACTATTAACTGTTGGGCTGTCTATTCCCAGAAAAACACAAATGGAATTGAAACACATGAAAAAAGGCTTTAGTGATGACAAGAAAAGCTCTGTACAGGACACAAGTGTGCATGTGGACGATCTTGAAAAAGGGTCCTCCTAAACACCAGAATGATACGAAATGATGCGGAATGACACCGGAATGCCATAAAAATGATGCGGAATGACATTTCTTTTACAAAATTCTCGACCCCAGAATGTATTTTGTTTATTAACTAACAAAGTACCTCCCAATCAACCTTCTTACATCTGGTCCTGTTCGCACTTTCAGACTCAGGAAATTATTAGCTTAGTAGACTTTGGTGAAAGGCAACCACAGGAGGGTGCTGGGGGATTGGCAGGAAGAAGAGGGGAGGGGTCATGAAGGAGAGGGTAGCAGTGAGGGGATTTTCAGTCAATAATTACTTAGTGATTTTTTAACCTGGCACAGATGAATTATAGACAACTGGACCTGGATTATTTGGATGTTAATGGAGGACCACAAATTGAAAATATGAAGGGACGGCAGGAGTGGTACATGAATATTCTTAATTTTCCTCACTTGCCTATGAAGTCTCCCTACATGACTCTGCAGTCTCCCTATTTTTTCTGGAGGGAGACTTGAAGTCTCCCTAAAATTCCCCTCTAGGCTGGTCTTGGGTACCCGAGGTCTCTTGTTAACATGCATCTGATGCTGATTGTGACTGTGTCATTGGTGCTAGGTTGGGTTTAACTGATTGAAGGTGGCTCTTGCATTTATCAGTGATTTTCATTTCGGGCATTGCCTGTCGGGATCTGTTTTGGCCTATAGGTGCAGCAGAGCTTGTTTACCACAGTTAATAAGCACTGCAGCACTTCCCATAGGGAAAAGAAATTAAAAACAAATTTCTATTTGTGATACTTTATCGCCTTTTAAGCTCGTCAAAGAACTTATCCGCACCAACACCAGTCCTCAATGTTTGCGATATAGATTTATACTACAGTTAAAACTAGAAGTCGTGTCATGAATAGTGCGCTTATCTAGGCTTAATTGCGCGTTGGAATTGCGCGCAATTGCCATATCGAATGGCATCCAAAGCACGGCAGGTTCTCTTGGTTACTCATAGCAAACACATGCAATGTTTCTGCCAATGGACCTCCAGGTTACCCGGAGGTTCATTGGCTGAAACATTGCTTGTGCACAGGCCATATGTACATAATTTGATCGCTTTACTTGGGCCATAACGCGTACATTGACGCGCATATCAACATGCTATTTGTGCGCATTTCATGACAGGACTTCTAGTTTTAATTGTACCCAAGTTGGACGATTGGGTGCGATGGGGAAACTGAAAAAGGCCTACTCAAATAATTTGGGAAAGACTAGCGGTATGGTACTAGTAATAAATCAGCCTCAAGCATAGCGTTCAACTAGATATTATGTACAGTGGGATAAGGCCTGTGACTACCCAGATTATCGAGAGGATTTAGCGTTGTTCTAGCGTAATGCCCCTGTTAGTTGCCTGAATAAATTACCCACTTCTCCCACCTTTAATAGCCCTTTTAACTAAATGCTTTGCATATCTATAAAATGAATGTATATTATGTACTGTACATACTAGCCATCTACCTCCGCTAAACTGTTTAGTTAATGAAGTGGAAATACGAAAGCGTAAAACTCACTAATACACAAAAATCACCTTTCAAATCAGTTTTTCATTTTTTATCTCAAACTGTAGCTTATGACCCTTCATTGGAATGAGCTTGTTCCTTTGAGGTGACATAAACTATGATAAGAAAGTACATAATTGAAAAATTAGAATTTATTTCAATAAGAGGATAACATTTTTTAAAATCGTGTCAGGAAAGAGTCAATACCCACGTGACCGCTGACCAATATTCATCCATATAAAAAATTTTAAACCTGTGTTCATGGAACAGTTTATGTCCTAATTGGGACTGGCCTGACCAATCATGCACTGTCCTGCGAACATGACACACAAAGTATTTGCAGAGGGTGCGATGTCATGTGTACCCCTTCGCTCCCCGTCCTCCCCCGGATTTATGGCCCTGCAAGTGATGATTTCATTTATATGGGTTGAAGTTCAAACCTAGTTGACAATGAAATCTGGTATATCTTTGTTTGGCCTGCTATCAGGTCAGGCTTGGGGCGAATACTTTGTAAATGTATTCGAATACGAATACGAATACTTTGAAATTTCATGAATACAAATACAAATACACAAATTTTTAAATGTATTTGAATACGAATACAAATACATTACAATGTATTCATGAATACATTTTTGAATACATGAATACTTTTTAAATTAGAAGTATTTATAGCGAGGCCTTTATGTTTTTTGTTTGTTGGGTTAAAAGTCATTTTGAAACTGATGGTCCTTTAGCTGAAGCTTTAATTGTGCCTACCATGCTTTGTTGGAAAACAAAAGTAATTACCTGAAGGGAAATCCACTCTATGGGTGTCGTAGTAATTAGACTACTCTCCATGGACAACACATCACAAAATGTGAGTGGATTAACTCTAAAAAATCACAGACTGGCGTTTCCTCCTGAACATTAAGTATTAATTGCAATGACACCACATAAGAAGGACTAGTAGAGTTTTAGCCAATGCACTTCATGGTTAAGCCTGGAGGTATGTTGGCTGAAAGTTTGCTAACAGCAGTAGTATTTTCTTTATAATATTTATGTGCTTTCACCGATTATAATTAGACATTCTGAGCTGTACAAAGGTGACCTTAAACAGGAATAAATAAATGAATAAATAAATAAATAAATATGTGTTTTCACTGTGAAATAATGGATAAATAGAAAAACTTTAAATAAATCCAAAAATTTTAGAATATAATATCATTGAATAACTGAGTTGTGTCCAATAACAAAAGTTTTTTTGTTTTATTTTTATTGTCCATGTTTTCAACAATTTAAAAAACCATGTGGATATGTGGCCATTGTTACATTGATAATCAGGTTTTGTTATAGAGATCTTCAGTATTAATCCTATGGACGACACTCCATGTAAACCATGCATTCATGATTTGGGGCTGGATCCACTTTAAATATGGAATATCGCAACCTATTGCATTGTGATGCATGTGTACATAACTAACCCTTCAGTCGTTGACCCACCTAGAGGTGTAAATAGGTGGGTGGTGCCACACCCTGTCAAGGATGTTTGATAATATTGGGAGAGGGGAAAGGGTGGTGGCATAGTCGGGAATATACTCTGGACAATGTATTATTCTGGGAATTGTAACAAGTGATGTATGATCCAGCATGGGGAGATCCAAACGAGGGAGGGTGGATGGGGTACCTCACCCATAGAAGGGATCAGGGAAGTCTCCGTAAGACCCCTTATCACTTATTTTGGAGATTCTCCAGTCTCTGTAAATCTTCATACCACCTAAGGGCTATTGGTGCGCTTCTCAGGGGCAGATCTGAAGTAGTAGGGAGTATTACATAGACCAGTAGACCAGGTTAAAAGAATGCAGTTAATATGACCGATAGGATGTATGGGAAACAGTAAAGTTTCCAAAAATAGGATATGAGGGATGAGTGTCAGATGAAGAACAAGCCCTGATAAGATTGCCAGGAGAATGTTTGCGAACCATATAAGCAGGAATGCCAGATGATAAAGAGGGCAGGGGTGTCAACCTAATGGAAGGCTGTTTCGTTAACATTCATCAGAATTAAATCTGATGCATTTCTATGGAATTTAAGTTTAAACGATTGGCTAAACTTGACTTTATACATATGTTGTGGTCACGATGTAGCTTTAGATGGTGAATGTGACCTTAAACACCAATAAATAGATGAATAAACAATACCATCGTTTTTCCATCTCGCAAATATTTCTACGGTACAACATAGCCTCTGTGAGACGGATATATATTGCCCCTCCCCCACCCTGATGCTTGAGCCCTGGGTGGGAGAGAGGCAGTCTATAGCTATCTTCCAGACTCGTATTCTCGGTTGTCATGTGTACAGTTAAAACTAGAAGTCCTGTCACGAATAGTGCGCTTATCTAGGCTTAATTGCGCGTTGGAATGGCGCGCAATTGCCATATCGAATGGCATCCAAATCACGACAGGTTCTCCTGGTTACTCATGGCAAACACATGAAATGTTTCTGCCAGTGGACCTCCGGGTTACCCGGAGGTCCATTGGCTGAAACCTTGCTTGTGCACAGGCCATATGTACAGATTTGATAGCTTTACCATGGCCATACCGGGTACATTAATGCACAGATCAATGTGCTATTTGTGCGCATTTCATGACAGGACTTCTAGTTTTAACTGTAGGGGTAAGACCAACATTTTCTGGAACATTTATTCTAAGTACATGTATACACAGGTACTCCGCACAAGCTGTGAAATCGAAAGAAAAATTATATTTGAAAGTATTTTTGAATTGATGCTGACATGCCCTATAATGGTATATAAATATTAACATTAATAGCAAGGTACACAACTCGCTTTTCGAAAATGATAGCACTCATCTTCGTTATAACCCTCTCAAATTTGATTCACATAATGTATCCAGCAGTACCCAGTGTCGGTGGAAAGGGGAATGAATAAGCTTTGCGGTGGTGTATTACATGGCAGTTGGGTGTTCTTGGGTTCCTCATGATAACTGGGAGAAGTTGCAGAAAAGGCCGAAAAACATTTAGTCGGACAATTATCCAATTTATTATAAATAATACAAGGTCCCACTGTCTATGGAGGGCAGATTCAAACATTAACCATATACTAGTATCTGTATCAATTACTAATCACGGATCCACATTTATTCATTTCTGGCAATCACATTTACTGTTTATACACTTTTTAGCCGTCACTTCAAATCTAATGAAGTTTTTCGTGTCCATAGATATGGCAAATTTTCCCCATTCTCCCATTGGCTTGTTTTAAATAGTAGCCAATGGGATGTTTTTGTGAGCATCTTAGCTTTTATGCCCTCCGTTGGCTTCGTGAGTTTCCAAGAAAAGGTTAAAAAATGTATAAACGGCAAATGTGATTGGCAGAAATGAATAAATGTGGATCTAAGATTAGTAATTGATAAGGCTAAAAAAATTTAAAGTTTTGGTTCTCAGGCACCTCCCTCACTGGATTTGAACCCCCTCGTTGAACATTTTTATTGTGTCGGTTATTCTGAGAACTTGTGAAAACTTTGATAATCTTTTTTCTTCCATTTTTAACATGTAATTATTTATCCGTGTATGCAGTGAGTTTGTCTTGTTGCAGTTTATGGGAGAGTGCCAATAGGCACTCTCCCATAAACTGTAACAAGGCAAATTTTGATACACAGGACCATCATGTTCGGGGCCTCATGTTTGACAGGCACTACTAAGAAGAGCCATAGAATAGAAATCCTTTTGGCTGTAGTACTTGCAGTTGGATATAAAAGTTATGCCATAAATACAGTATGAAATAACTGTCCCTCTTTGAATAGTAGAAAGATGGAAAAAAGATTAACTGAGTTGGCACAACTTTTTACAGGGAAAAAAAATAAAAATTAAAAATCAAATCCTCCCTCCCTCACTGATTTAAAAAAAAAATTGCCTGAGAACCAATTCATTTTTTTTATTTGGCCTAAAAGTATATGGTTAAAGTTTGAATCTGCCCTCCATAGACAGTGGGACCTCAAATTATTTATAATAAATCGGATAATTGTCACTCGTAACCCACTTTCCATTGTACACTATCTTGTCCGACTAAATGTTTTTCGGCCTTTTCTGCGACTTCTCCCAGTTATCATGAACAACCCAAGAACACCCAACAGTTGTGTAATACACCACTGTAAAGCTTATTCATTCTGACATACAGAATGATTCACATATCGTATCCAGCAGTACTGACACTGGGTACTGCTGGATACGTTATGTGAATCAAATTTGAAGGGGTATAACGAAGATGAGTGCTATCGTTTTCGAAAAGTGAATTGTGTACTTTGTTAATATTTAGATACCATTATGGGGGCACACCAGCATCGATTCAAAATGCTATCAAATATCATTTTTCTTTCGATTTTACAGCTTGTGCCGAGCACCTGTGAACACACTCATTTCCAGGTATGCCACTGTCGCCAGTTCGGGTTTCCATTGAAAACTAAAAAAAATTAACATCTACTTCTATAAACAGTTTTTTGTTTAATATTGATTAATAAACAGCTTGCTGTTTCAAAGGTTTCCTCAATCAGTGTTATAACAAGTTCAGTATAGTCACTGTTCATAAGCTCTTCCATACACATTGTTATTGACCACTTCCTCATTTGAGACCATATTTCATTATCATTCCTTTGAAAAACTGTTTCTCAATCTCAATTACCAATCCAGATTAATCCAGATTGTTCATGGAAACGTACCCATAATCACAGAATCTTCTTGGCAACATGGCCGGAGTCCACATAAATCACAATATCTTGGCAGCACAGCTCAAGTCCAAATTAAATACATGGAATTGTGATTATCACAGTTTATAAATATAATAAAGATATGAGATGATGTTAAGACAAATTAAATATGAACATCTGAAGACCTCTTTATATATGAGGATCTCTGATCGAATGCGCTAGTCACCTCGCTCAAATCTTGGATGTCATGATGTAAGCTCCAGTTCACAGTAGTACTTAAACGATTAGTCAACTAGTCGATGTCGACTCTGGGCAAACCAGTAGTCGACTCTCAATTGTGCAGTCGACTAGACGGAGGATTTCAAGGTTTTAGGTAAATAAAATCCCTTCTGTGCCACTGTCAGACAGTTTGAACAGCAATATTGGGCAATCAATGTATACATCTATTGCCATCTAATAGTAGTGACAGTAGTTTGTTTTAACTGGTACTAGTAGAGTGCTGAATTATTTTGGGCTCTCAGGATATGTTATTAATTTGCCTTGTTGCAATTTATGGGAGAGTGCCTATAGGCACTCTCCCATAAATCGCAACAAGGCAAATTTAATAAGACTGTGTAATTTCACTCTTAGCATAATTAGAAACACATTAACAGAATAATGTTCCAGTAAGTTGCTGTATATGAATGCCCAAGTGAAGCCAAATTTGGACCTTCAACGCTCTACTGGAACACCAACACTGTTATAAGGAGACAGGTTATCACCAATGACTAGTCGAAGTCGACTTGACTTTTGGGTATTGACTAGTCGACTTTAGAATTCACTATTCGTTTGAGCACTAGTTCACAGGTCATGGGTCAAAATAGTTAGCCTGGTTTTACTGCACTGTGTCAGGGTCCTACTACAATATGAAATTCACTAAGATCTGGTATTCATCTTAATTATTTATACCAAGTGCAGCTTTATAACTAGCAAAAATATGTCCCTAAGTAGGGCTGCATTGATTTGGCTGTTCATGATGAGGTGCACATCGCGATTATTGGCTCATGATGCAATGCGCATCACATGCGAGTACAACATGGAAAACCTCTGGTCTTGTAAGATCTGTATGTTCAGTAGAATGGTAATTGCCCTCATTACATTATTTTTCACCTCAGGTTTGTTCAAAATAAGACAAAAGTTATGTTAATCTTACTTGTAGTCAAATACGAATACAAATTTTACTCTATCAGTATGATACATTGTGTTTAATAATGTTTTCAACCTTTTCAAGGTTCTTCCATTTATAATCCCTATGACCTGAACATCATGATGCATCTCTTGTCATGATGCGATGCATCACAGAGTGAAAGAATTGTGATGCATTGAAACTGTGACCCAGCATTGCAGGCCTAGTCCTAAGGGGGAATGGTCGATTTGCACCACGGTTGATTTGCACAATACCACGGTTTTGCACCACCATCTTGGTCGATTTGCACCATTTTTAGCTCACCTACATCTGTAAGATGTGGTGAGCTATTGTGATAACCTTGGGCGTCAGCGTCGGCGTCGGCGTCCGGCGTGTCCAATATTGTAAGAGTTAATGTTAAGGTGAATTTCTCAAGCATCAGTGGGCTCAGGCCTTTGATATTGCATATGTAGGTTCTAGGGGACTATTAGAACAGTATTTAACCCTGAAACTACGACTTTTTTCCAAATTTCAGCTAAAATTTTCTGCAAAAAGTTGTAAGAATTAGCGTTTAGATGTTGTAAGAATTTGCGTTAAAGTCAGCTTTTGTGCAGATTGTGGTGCTTTAACTTCTCATTACTCTTGATTTTCATATTTCAATAACAACTGTAGGTATTAACCCGACTGTATGCAGAAATTTAACGGAAATTTTCTTTTTTTTCAGTAAAAATTTCCATGTTTTTCTCGGACTTAGTAAATTTTAAGTTCTAAAAGTTTGTGTTAAGGTGAGGTGGTAAGGTGAGTTCTGAAAGATCAGTGGCCTTAGGCCTTTGATATTGCATATGTAGGTTGTAGGGGACTATCAGAACAGTATTTAACCCTGATACTATGACGTTTTTCCAAATTTCACCTAAAATTTTCTGCCAAAAGTTGTTGTAAGAATTTGCGTTTGGGTGTTGTAAGAATTTGCGTTAAAGTCAGCTTTTGTGCAGATTGTGCTGCTTTAACTTCTCATTACTGTTGATTTTCATATTCCAATAACAACTGTAGGTATTAACCCTACTGTATGCAGAAATTTAACGGAAATTTTCTTTTTTTTCAGTCAAAATTTTCATGTTTTTCTCGGACTTAGTAAATTTGAAGTTGTAAAACTTTGTAAACTTTGTGTTTAGGTGAGTTGTGTTTCTATGTGTCTTTCCAGGTGATTAATATTCTGCACTTGGGTTACTGAACTCCATTGCAGTAATATTTAACCCTCATTACATGCATATTTGAGGAATTTGAGGCTGATTTTCTGCCAAAACTTGTAAGAATTAGCGTTTAGGTGTTGTAAGAATTTGCGTTTAAGTCAGCTTTTGTGCAGATTGTGGTGCCTTCACCTCTCATTACTGTTTATTTTCTCATTTCAATAACAACTGTAGGTATTAACCCTACTGTATGCAGAAATTTAACTGATTTCTTTTCTTTTTTTCAGTCACAATGTTCACGTTTTTGTCTGACTTACTCAATTTTAAGTTCTAAAAGTTTGTGTTAAGGTGAGGTGTTAAGGTGAGTTCTGTTTCTATGTGTCTTTCCAGGCAATTGATATTGTACGCATGGGTTACTGAACTACATTGTGGTAACGTTGCGCCCTTATTACATGCATATTTGAGGAATTTGACGGGGATTTTTGGGAGTTATATTCACTTTCTTTTTTAACTTTTTTTTTTTATTATTTAATACTTTTTCATACTTGTTACTAGTAACATTAAGGCTTATTTTAGTTGTTGATGTGATGTATTTTTGTTGGGACTTATAGTCACTTTCTTGAACGAATGTTTTTCCGCAACTCCTCTTTAACCAATGAATGTACTTCAATTAAAATTTCAGTGATTTATGAAAGCCTTTCCTAATTTTTATTTATGATTTAATATCTGGCCTCACTATTCATATTCTTAATCATAAACATTTCTAAAAGATGTATCCAATGATTCTATGTTGAATTGATATATAATAAATGCAGAAATATAGACTTTCCAAAGCCATCACATAAACCACATTAATCATTTGATGCCTAGTTAATGATTTATATTAACTAAATATTAGGCATGTTACATTGGAACGACATTATCAAGCGCGAATGTAGGTGAGCGTTGGGATGTAACATCCCTCTTGTTTTGTTTGATTTGCACCATTCAAAAACTAAAAATATGTGTGTTCCGAAGTCAGCTTCTTAGAGGTACAGACACGTATCTAAAAAGACCTTATCTCTTGAAATCTAAAATTTATTAAAGAACACGATAACACAGTTACAAAAAATAACTTAAAGGCATACAAAGATGGATATTATTAGAACCGGCTCACGGAGTAAGTTCAAGTGATATCAACATCTGTATTGTTTTATTTCAAAATTGTTTTGTTTTTTTCTTAAATCATGAAATTTAATTGCTATTTTTTTTTAAGCTGTGTTAAGTAGAGGATAAAAATGCAATTCAAATAAAACAGATTACCCATTTTTTAATCGATTTTGGTTCTCACAAAAATTATAAACCCTGCACTTGTACGTTGTGCTAGTGGCTGGTATATAGATGAATCTTCTTTTTTTTGTGTCATTTGTGCCAACATTGGGAGAGTTTCTTCATTGTCTGTGTCCACCATTGGCGTGGGTTGATGTTTTGCCTGTGACAAGGTAGAATCACCCAGCAGTTAAACTTGTCAACTTCTTGGTCAGTGTTCCATTTTTCTTGACTTGAAGTAGTCACTAAGACACTGGATTTAATGTATGATGGTCTTTCCTTTCCACTAAAACCTCTGGATGTTTTGTCATTTAGCTTTTTATCACATCTCCCATATCATTTTAGTCATCTCCACAGTCTCACTTTTGAGTTTTTGCTTGACCACATCTGCCTCACTTTAATGTATATAAGCTGATTTAAAGTGTGGGTCCACAAATGTCGCTTTATGGATACTGTCATTCATGTCAGTTTGATATTTCTGTTGGGTACTGCATTATCCTTCACTTCATATCAGCTGTCAGATCTGCCTTAAGCATAATCTTGTGAATGTCCATTTGGAATATATCAAGTGTAGGGCATTCGTAACTGATTGTAATATGTTTTTTATGTGTAGGGCATTCATAACTGATTGTAATATTTTTTTATAACCCCCCAAAACGAAGGGTTTCACTGTATACAGTTAAAACTAGAAGTCCTGTCACAAATAGTGCGCTTATGTAGGCTTAATTGCGCGATGAAATTGCGCGCAATTGCCATATCGAATGGCATCCAAAGCACGGCAGGTTCTCCTGGTTACTCATAGCAAACACATGCAATGTTTCTGCTAATGGACCTCCGGGTTACACGGAGGTCCATTGGCTGAAACATTGCTTGTGCTCAGGCCATATGTACAGAATTTGCTAGCTTTACTTGGGCCATAACGCGTACATTAACGCGCATATCAACGTGCTATTTGTGCGTATTTCATGACAGGACTTTTAGTTTTAACTTTAGGTATAATATATATATCTGGAAAACAAAATATGCCTATCAACTTATCAATCTATTTTGTGTGTAATTTTTCTCATAAAATTATAGTGCAAAAGTGTTTATATTTTAGGCCCTAAATTTCACGTTTCCTCATGCAGATGCTACCATTGAGCTCCACTTGTTACTCAATTGTCTAAATTTTCACCGCAAAGGAAAAGCATAGCCACCCAGGCAGAGCTGGTCATTATCACTTAGCACACCTGCCCCCCCCCCCCCCCCCCAAAATTCCTGACTACACATCTGCATTCCATTATTAAGAGAAATGGTTCACTATATATATTTTCTTAATGACCTATTGCATGTGAAATCCATGGCTCATTTTTTCATTAAATTTGTAATCACAAAATTTAGCCTTCAGCTGAAACACACATCATGATTTATTTATTTTCTGTCATTTCTGTCATTGTCAGATGTTTCTGTTACAGTAGAACCTGTCTTGAGAGACCGACCTTTGGGCCATAAAAAAGTGGTCTTTCAAGACAGGTGGTCTCTCATAACAGGTTTCAGGTTTTCTCAAGTCAGTGAATAACCAACCACAAAATTCAGATATGGAGAAGAATGGATTTTTGTAATTACTTTGTAGTTGTTCTTTTTTTGAAGTTCATTGAAGATTTTCAACACAAATTTATTTTTATAATCCTATCTGTCACATTTCAGTTATGTTTATTCAGCAATAATCCTAATCTTTTCACAGGAGTCTTATAAAAACATCTCAATCTTTTTATGAGTTATGTAACTGAAGAGCAATTGAAACCCAATTAAGAGCTTTTAATACTTTTAATTATGTTAGTACAATCACAATGGATTTTCCAATTCTAAAATAGGTAAAAAGTTTTTGTCATGGTTTCAGTCTTCAAAGGGGCGGTCTCTCAAGACAGGTTCATTTTGGCATAAAAATACAAGTTGGTACCAGGTCACAGTGGTCTCTCAAGACAAGTGGTCTCTCAAGACAGGTGGTCTCCCATAGCAGGTCCATTATAGAGTAAAACCAATTAGTGCCTGGCAGATGTGGTCTCTCAAGACAGGTGGTTTCTAAAGACAGTGGTCTCTCAAGACAGGTTTTACTGTATGAAATTATTTTGAGGTACCGGTAAGTCACATGTTCATATAGCAGATTGATGGAGATCGAGCAGAGTTTTTCCAAAATGTTGATCATCTCCTCAAAACCAAATGGTTGATGGTATCACTGAAATGATCTTAGTGATCTCAATGAGCTTGTTCAGTAAGAGTTGTAAACTTCAGTTTTTAAAGAACAAGTGAAACGATTTTGTGTATTAGAATAATGGGAGGATTTTGCTGATATTAGTGCTCAAACGACTAGTGAATTCCAAAGTCGACTAGTCAATACCCAAAAGTCAAGTCGGCTTCGACTAGTCATTGGTGATAACCTGTCTCCTTATAACAGTGTTGGTGTTCCGGTAGAGTGCTGAAGGTCCAAATTTGGCTTCACTTGGGGATTCATATACAGCAATTTACTGGAACATTATTCTGTTAATGTGCTTCTAATTATGCTAAGAGTGAAATTATATAGTCTTATTTAATTTGCCTTGTTGCGATTTATGGGAGAGTGCCTATAGGCACTCTCCCATAAATTGCAACAAGGCAAATTAATAACATATACTGATAGCCCAAAATAATTCAGCACTCTACTAGTACCAGTTAAAACAAACTACTGTCACTACTGTTAGATGACAATAGATGTATACATTGATTGCCCAATACTGCTGTTCAAACTGTCTGACAGTGGCACAGAAGGGATACTATATATCTAAAAGCTTGAACTCCTCCGACTAGTCAACTGCTCAATTGTGAGTCGACTACTGGTTTGCCCAGATTCGACATCGACTAGTCGACGAATCGTTTGAGTACTAGCTGATATTGCAGATAAGAAGGTTGAAATAACTGAGAAAAAACTGTGTATTTGCCCTATTAACACCTTACATGCTACTGGCGGATATTCCCACCCAAGGCAGAATTTCTCTTGCCACTGAAATATGTATAATTTGGGTACATTTAACTGGTAGAGTGCTGAATTATTTTTGGTCATCAAAATTTGTTCAAATATCCTTGCCTTGTTAGAATTTATGAGAGAGTGCCAATAAATTCTAACAAGGCAAATCCTAACAGACTAAATAGTTTCACGTCAAAGGTGATATGTTGAACAGCCACTGAATATGAAGCCTTTACAGTACATGGAGAGTGTATTATCACTAAATCACCTGCAGAGTGGAGATTCCGCCTGAGCAATAATTGCAAATTTGTTGCAAAGCATAACCAGCACCAACAAAGTTTCAGCCAATGGACCTCCGGGTTAAATCCAGAGGTCCATTGGCTGAAACATTGCTTGTACTTTTTGTCGATATGTACAAAATTTGAAAGTTATAGCTTGGGTGATAACTCCGCTCCACGGGTGATTTAGTTACAATCCACTCTCCATGTACTGTAAGTTTTGGTACCAACACTTTAGAATAAAGCCCAAATATGGGCTTCCAGCACTCTACCAGTTAATCAAATTTCCCCCTGTAAATTGAATGGAATTTTGCACCAATGATATTTCTTTAGTTAAATTTTTATGAATTTTTCGTCAAAGCTAGTCATGGCCTTTGTAAAGCAGCCATAACTAAATTTTATGCAAAATATCTTGAAACTACTCAGTGGGTTAAGAGTTATTTTTCTTCATATTTTCACCAATTTGCTGTCTTCTATATACCAATTTTTTTCCTATAAAAAAATTGAAGGACTCATATTTTCAGGTATGTGATACTTTTGATCTGACCAACATCAATATGGCCGGCTGGGGCAAGCAAGCCACGCAGAAGGTCGACAGAAAACAGTTTGAGAATGATGAATTGCTGAAGTCATTGGGAACACAATTCAATGTAGATTTTGGAGATTATGAGAAATGGAAGCGGAGGTCAACACCAAAGACTCCGAAAATTGATGCCACCACAGCTTTGTTAGGAGGTACATGTAGAGAAGATTAAACATGACATAAATTTTGGCGCAGTAGCAATACAGCAGAGCCCATTTTACTGGTCCTTATTCAACAACCCTGTTAATTAAATATAATTTTCTAACACAAACCATTTACCAAGAGCACGGTGGCTGATTGATTATGGCATTGGACTTCAAAATGATAGGTTCACTGTTCACTTCCTACCACATTACAGTTAAAACTAGAAGTCCTGTCACGAACTGTGCGCTTAGGCTTAAAAAAATTAAAAATCTGTTTCTCAGGCCCCCCCGCATGGTCCTTTTGGCTGCCGCATGCTCTCTTTTTATAGCCAATGTGAACTTAAAAAAATTAAAAATTAAATGGTTTATGTCTGATATTTTACCCAAGTTAAAGAAATTGATAAATTTGTCCCTTGAGTGCAAGAAGGCTTTGCAATGCTTTAGCATTGCAAAGCCTTCTTGCACTCAAGGGATGAAATACACCCCACCCATGCTATTCTGTTGATTGTGACGCCTAAAACTTAAACCAAGAACATGAACTTTGATGGCAAAGAAATAATTTCAGAAATAAAAAATAAAATAAAAAAACGCTCGCCCGCATGCAATTTTACAAATAATGGCCTGAGAAACAGAAGATCTACTTTGTGTGGCCTTATCTAGGCTTAATTGCGCATATGAATTGCGCGCAGTTGCCATATCGAATGGCATCCAAAGCACGGTAGGTTCTCCTGGTTACTCATAGCAAACACTGGCAATGTTTCTGCCAATGGACCCCCGGGTTACCCGGAGGTCCATTGGCTGAAACATTGCTTGTGCACAGGCCATATTTACAGAATTCGATAACCTTACTATGGCCATATCGCGTAGATTAATGCGCATATCGACGTGCTATTTGTGCGCATTTCAGGACAGGACTTTTAGTTTCAACTGTAGGTCCTTGGCAAAGGCACTTAATCCTGATTGCCCATGTGGGAGCATGGTAGTGCTGTGTATCTTGCAGTACTGCATGTCGATTGTGCACTTGTCTTCAACCAATGCTAACCCTATGCCTGCTTGTGTGTAGTTAGTACCTTGTGGAGTCTGACACTTGCTTGCTGCTGCTCAGTAGTTTTCTCCAGGTTCTCTGACTTCCTCCATCCGTAAAACTGTCTGACACAGGGTGACCCAGGTTGTCGAAAGTGTCATTACACCTCAATAAATAAATAATGCTTCTTATTCCCTCTGTGGGAAAGGGTCCGGGGCCCATGCCATTTGGAAAATTTGCATCATGGAGACTCCAATTCAGAATTTGTTTGGAGGTGAAGAAACATATGAAGACTAAGATATGTTACTTTCAAATTTTACAGAGAACATTAAGCCTAATGCCTAAGCGACTGCATGTATACTACGTAGTGTCCAACCGATTACCAAAAATGGTCGCTGACCGATAACCGGTTATTTGAGCCCACAATCGGCCGATTCTGATGCCGATTCCGATTGTAATACCATGCACTACAAGACAAGTCGAGGCTCGAAAGAACTACATTAAACTGAACATTTTTCAAAGTGTTAAACTTCGTTGACTGGGGTTCCAGTAAAATTACCAGTCGTGCACACTTGGGCGGTAAACGTGGCTCTCAGAGCCACGTTTACCGCCCAAGTGCACGCGACTGGTAATTTTACTGCAACCTGAGTCAATGGAGTGCATCCTTCACTTTTCCGGTATGCACTGGCGATTGCTGCAAGTGTGCTCAGTTGTAAGCTTTACATTCGTTTAACACGTATATCCCGTAAAGGGGCTTCTAGAGAGATTAGGAATACACATTGTGGTTGTTTCTCAACTTTATTGAATGGTATCATTGACATCATTTTACATTAACAATTGAACAATTGCAGAAGATAATAAAATGCGATTCAGAAAAATCACAAATTGCATGGCAACAATCGGCTGAACCGATGTTCCAGGAGCCGTTGCCGTTGTCATCCGATTGCCCATAATCGGCCAATTGTGGTGGCCGGTTCCGATCATCGGTTGAACACTAATACTACAAGTAGGTTTTACAACAAATAGTCACATGGAATCATGTTCATGTCAACCTCTGTAGTCTCAATTAACCCTTTACCTAACGTAATGGCCAAAACCGGCCAGCGCTATTGTAAAAAATCGGCAATTAATTTTCATTATTTTTTGCATTTTTTGTCTCAAAAACATAGGTTATGACCCCTTGTTGGAACAAGCTCATCGAGCTCGTTCCAACGAGGGGTCATAACCTATGTTTTTGAGACAAAAAAAGAAAAAAATTAGTTATTCAAGAATTATTTTTGCAAGTGTCGTCTGCTTTTCAGGTTAGGTAAAGGGTTAAACTGTTTGAAAACTATTAATTGGTAGAGTGCTAATTTATTTTTGGTTGTCAGAATTTGTTCACAGACCTTTGCCTTCTTACAATATATGGGAGAGTGCCACAGGCACTAGTGTTCAACCGATTACCAAAAATGGTCGTTGACCAATTACTGGTTATTTGAGCTCACAATCGGTCGATTCCGATGCCGGTTCTGATTGTAATACCGTGCACTAGGACAAGTCAAGGCTCTAAAGAACTACATTAAACTGAACATTTTTCTTTGTTAAACTTCGTTGACTGGGGTCGAAATAAAATTACCAGTCGTGCACACTTGGGCGGTAAACGTGGCTCTCAGAGCCACGTTTACCGCCCAAGTGCGTGCAACTGGTAATTTTACTTCTGCCTGAGTCAATGGAGTGTAACCGTCACTTTTCCGGTATGAACTAGCAATTTCGCCCAGTTGTAAGCTTTGTATGTTGTTTAACTTGTGTGTCCCGTAACGGGGTGTCAAGAGAGATTAAGAATACACATTGTGGTTGTTTCTCAACTTTATTGAATGGTATCATTTTACATTAACAATTAAACAATTGCAGAAGAGAATAAAATGCGGTTAATGAATCATCTCAAAATGCTTGGCAACAATCGGTTGAACCGATATTCCAGGAGCCATTGCCTTTGTCATCCGATTGCCCACAATCGGCCGATTGTGGTGGCCGGTTCCGATCATCGGTTGAACACTAACAGGCACCCTCCCATAAATGGTAACAAGGGAAATCCTTGCAGACTAAATAATCTCACTTCAAAGATCATTTGAAGCATGTCCATTGAATACGAAGCCTTTTATTTGAGGTTGCCTTGGTTCATATTAAAGCCCAAATATGGGCTTCTCACACTCTACCAGTTAAAGAAGAACATGTCATTTGCCTTTGAATTCAGACACTTTCTATGCTTCGTAAGGTAAACAATTTAAATTAATGCGCAATTGGTGTCCTGAACTGGATGGTCATAAGGCCTTAGAAAACCAATGGTTTTCTGAGGCCTTAGTTTTACCTAGTTCAGAACACCAAATGTCGATTAAATTTTGGTTCGTGTGAGGATTGAGATTTGAAAATTTGGTGTTAAGAATTGGGAAAAATTATGCCCAAATGCCATTGAATTTGAAAAAGGGTCCCATATTCAACCCCATACATCCAAGAGAATTTTTGATAATTAAAACCATTTAGCACACATTCAGTACCAAGTTGCACGTAGGTTATAGAGGAAACTTCTGTCAGTTGAATAAGAAATCATGAATTATGTTGAGAAATTACCCAAAGAATCACCAAATCCCTTTTGTTTTTAGATCTGTTTGACCTCAGTACATCATATACAAGCATTTAAATTATTATGGAGCTCTATCTGTCAAACAGAACATAATAGAATAATTGTTCAATTTAACCCTAGAATGTGAACAAATCCCTTGTAACTGTATTCTTGTTGATTGAATAATCTTCACTGGCAAAATGGCTATTCAGTTAACAGACTTCCACTATATTGACAACGAAAAAATGATATTCACATAAACATTACAAATTCTTCAAAAACATTATTGTGTTCTTCAAAAAACACACAAGCCCATGCCAGGCTTCATCTGAGTAGGGCTGCACGATATTCAAAACAGAATACCGGTATCGGTATTCAAAAAAATACCGCGGTATACCGGTATATCGAAAACTGTTCAGATATATGAACACAAGTACCAGAACAGAGACTCGAGGCATCACAGACAGATCGAATTAGCATGCCTTGATGATGCTGTTCGAAAAACCTTTACCCAACGCAGACGATATCAACATTTTCAAAATTAGTTTATCAGATTTTAACCAAAAATTTCAACAAAACTATGTCATTTGACCCCTCATTGGAACGAGCTCAACGAGCTCGTTCCAATGAAGGGTCACATGATATAGTTTTGTTGAACCTTTTGAAAATTATTTTTTTAACTGCTGAATTTGTATATTAATAGGGCTCAATCAGACGATTCCTTGGATAAAGGGATAATTTATTCATTCTCAGCTACAGTTAAAAAATTCAAGACATCTTGAAAATTAAATTGAGGGTAAATAAATAATGACGATAAACCAATATTTTTGTAATTACACCGGTATTCGATTGATATTGGTTTTAATACTGGTATATATCGGTTTATCAATATACCGTGCAGCCCTACATCTGAGGCCAACCACAACACTTTCATTGTACTTTTGCCAGCACATTTCACACTTTCTTGTTGCTGTCATAATGAAAGTGAACCAAGTTTTCATGAGAACATCATCTAAAAGGCTGGATTTCAGCCATCGTTTAATTTTGATGGTGTGCAATGGTCCAGTGGTTTGGGTATTGGACTCCTGAATACCAGACAGGGTTGCCGACACTTCGATTCCTGGCTGGGGATCAGAAATCAACATTACAAATTCTTCAAAAACATGATTGTATCCTTCAATATGCATACACAGGCCCATGCCAGTCTTCATTTGAAGCCAACCACAGCACTTTCGTCATACTGTAGCCAGCACTTTTCACACTTTTGTGTAGCTGGTGTAAGGAAAGTGACCCAAGTATTCAGGAGAACATCATCTAAAAAGCTAGATTCCAGCCATTGTTTAATTTTGATGGTGTGCAATGGTCCAGTGGTTTGGGTGTTGAATGCAAGATGGGATTGCAGACGGTTCTATTCCAAGCTCGGAATCAGAAATCAACATAACAACTTCTTCGAAAACATGCTAGTGTCCTTCAATAAACATGATAAGACCATACAAGACTTTCCAGAGTTGTGGTCCTTGATAATTTCTTTTGTAAAGCATGGTAGAAGAAAAGGAATGTACTTAGGCTCCACAAAGTAGATCTTCTGTTTCTCAGGCCATTTTTTGTAAAATGGCATGTGGGTGGGCATTTTATTATTTTATTTTTGTAATTATTTCTTTGCAAGCAAAAGTTCATGTTCTTGGTTTGTTTTATGTTTTAGGCCTCTTAATCTGCAGAATAGCATCACTGGTGGTGTATTTCGTCCCTTGAGTGCAAGAAAGCTTTGCAATGCTTTGTACTCAAGGGACAAATTTATCAATTTTATTAACTTGGGTAAAATATCAGGCATGAACCATTTAAATTTTTAGATTTTTTCAGAAAAGTCAAAGGCCAAAAAGACCATGCAAGAGGGCCTGAGAACATGAACTTTTGATGGCAATTGAAAAATAATTACCAAAATAAAATAAAAAAATGCCGCTCAGGATCACCGATCCAATGTCGAGTTGTGACCTTGGCCTTTGACCTGGCGAGTCCAAGGTCAATAGGGTTCTTCCTCGCACCAAGGCCAACACACCTATGAAGTTTCATGACTCTAGGTTGAACCACTATCAAGTTCTCATCCGGAAACCAATTGTTGCGATATACTATGTTCAAGGTCACTGTGACCTTGACCTTTGACCAGGTGAGTCCAACATCAATAGGGTTCTTCCTCGCACCAAGGCCAACACGTCTGTAAAGTTTCATGACTCTAGGTTGAACCACTATCAAGTTATCATCCGGAAACCAATTGTTGTGATATACTATGTTCAAGGTCACTGTGACCTTGACCTTTGACATAGCATGTCCAAAATCAATAGGGTTCTTCCTCCCACCAAGACCAACCTATGTATGAAGTTTAATGAATGTGAGTTGAACCACTATCAAGTTATCATCCGGAAACCAATTGTTGCGATATACTATGTTCAAGGTCACTGTGACCTTGACCTTTGACCTGGTGAGTCCAAGATCAATAGGGTTCTTCCTCGCACCAAGGCCAACACACCTATAAAGTTTCATGACTCTAGGTTGAACCACTATCAAGTTATCATCCGGAAACCAATTGTTGCGATATACTATGTTCAAGGTCACTGTGACCTTGACCTTTGACCTGGTGAGTCCAAGATCAATAGGGTTCTTCCTCGCACCAAGGCCAACACACCTATAAAGTTTCATGACTCTAGGTTGAACCACTATCAAGTTATCATCCGGAAACCAATTGTTGCGATATACTATGTTCAAGGTCACTGTGACCTTGACCTTTGACCTGGTGAGTCCAAGATCAATAGGGTTCTTCCTCGCACCAAGGCCAACACACCTATGAAGTTTCATGACTCTAGGTTGAACCACTATCAAGTTATCATCCGGAAACCAATTGTTGCGATATACTATGTTAAAGGTCACTGTGACCTTGACCTTTGACGTAGCGAGTCCAAAATCAATAGGGTTCTTCCCCTCACCAAGGCCAATCTACCTATGAAGTTTCATGAATGTGAGTTGAACCATTATCAAGTTATCATCCGGAAACCAATTGTTTAAGATTTACTATGTTCAAGGTCACTGTGACCTTGACCTTCGACGTAGCATGTCCAAAATCAATAGGGTTCTTCCTCCCACCAAGACCAACCTATGTATGAAGTTTAATGAATGTGAGTTGAACCACTATCAAGTTATCATCCGGAAACCAATTGTTTACGCCCACCCGCCCGCCCGCCCGCCCGCCCGCCCGCCCGCCCGCCATTCACCAAACTATAAGTCGAGTTTGACTTCGTCACAACTCGACTAAAAATGCCTGCCCACCCGCATGCAAATTTACAAAAAATGGCTTGAGAAACTGAAGATCTACTTGGTGAGAGTTTCTAAATAATGTATTTGCAGGATCACCTGGTTACTTTCTCTGTACTTGCTGTAGTTTACCCTTCAGTTTTGGCTTGCCCTAAAACAAGAGTCTCACAAGTAATATCACTGACGTGCAAAGAGTTTTGAGGCAACAATTTTACAAACACAAAATAAAAACATGAGTGCTTTTGGTGTGAATCCTCTGAACAAATCAACAATAACTTCTTAAGGCATCACAAAGTAGATCTGTTTCTCCTGCCATCTTTGTAAAATTGCATGTGGCAGGCAGTTTTTAGCTCACCTGACTGAAAGTCAGGGTGAGTTTTTCTTATCACTCTTCGTCCGTCGTCCACAGTCTGTCGTCCGTCGTGAAGGTGGTGTTTGAGCCTCTTCCTCCTAAACCACTGGCCACATTTTAATTCAATTTCATGTAAGTAGTGGTTATATAGGGGAATTTTGATTTTTATACAAATTAGGTTTCGGCTCATATTGAGCAGAGGTGTGGGGAAAAAATGGCCCAATTTTTTGAAAATCTTCTTCTAATAAACCCCCAGTAGCAGAGACTTGATATGTGGTATACAGAGTCCTTTTAGAGAGATTTAGAATCAAATTTGTTCAAGAGAAGTTTTTCGGGCATTATTTGCCTTCGTTATGGGAGGGGCAGAAATTTCTGTTTTCTGAACCGTGAGGTCGATATGAACCAGATTTGATATGAGATGATAATGAGTCATAAGTAGTTGATTGATGCAAAAAATTTTTTTCTCATTGCCCCATGGGAACCCCGGGAGCTAAAAATAGGAAAAACCTTAAAACTGCCATATCTCCAAAACTACACGGCACAGAGAATTCTTATTTTGTATAAAGCTTACTTTTATCTGGTAGAATAGAACGGTTAAAAAAAATCCCTATCGGTTTGATCACAAGGTACTTTTTTCAGGACTTTGAAAAAGTGCTGAATCAGCACTTTTTAACACTGTAGGCAATGGGAAAAAGATTAAAAAATCTTCTTCTCCAGATCCAGCAGGCAGAATCTTTTGATATTTGGTATGCAACATTGTGGGGTGGATCTGATTTAAGTTTGTTCAAATCGGCTCCCTAGATTCATATTTGGGCCCACTGTGGAAGCTCGAATTCGAACTTAGTGCATTTCGTGCAAATTTCTTCAAAAATCTTCTTCTCCAGATCCAGCAAGCAGAATCTTTTGATATTTCGTATTGAACATTGTGGGGTGGATCTGATTCAAGTTTGTTCAAATCGGCCCCATGGATGTATATTTGGGCCACTATAGAAGCCCAAATTCAAACTTAGTGCATTTCAGGCAAATTTCTTAAAAAATCTTCTTCTCCAGATCCAGCAGGCAGAATCTTTTGATATTTGGTATGCAACATTGTGGGGTGGATCTGATTCAAGTTTGTTCAAATCGGCTCCCTAGATTCATATTTGGGCTCACTATAGAAGCTCGAATTCAAACTTAGTGCATTTCAGGCAAATTTCTTCAAAATATCTTCTTCTCCAGATCCAGCAGGCAGAATCTTTTCATATTTGGTATGCAACATTGTGGGGTGGATCTGATTCAAGTTTGTTCAAATCAGCCCTCTGTATTCATATTTGGGCTCACTATAGAAGCCCGAATTCGAACTTAGTGCATTCCAGGCAAATTTCTTAAAAAATCTTCTTCTCCAGATCCAGCAGGCAGAATCTTTTTATATTTGGTATACTACATTGTGGGGTGGATCTGATTCAAGTTTGTTCAAATCGGCCCCCTGGGTTTATATTTGGGCTCAGTATAGGAGCCCAAATTTGAACTTAATGCATTTCAGGCAAATTTCTTTGAAAATCTTCTTCTCAAGATCCAGCAGGCAGAATCTTTCAATATTGGGTATGCACCATGCTTGGTGCTTGGGGGGGGGGGGGGGGGGGGATTCAAGTTTGTTCAAGCCAAGTCCCTGGGTAGCCCGAATTATAACTTATTTCAAAATGAGGAATTTTCTATAAAAATCTTCTTCAGATCCAGAAGTCGGAATGTTTTGATATTTGGTATGCAGCATCCTTAGGGGGTGAGATTCAAGACTGTTCAAGCCATGTCCCTAGGTCCATATTCAGACTCACTGTGGGAGCCCGAATGATAACTTAGTTCAAAATGAGGGAGTTTTCTTTAAAAATCTTCTTCAGATCCAGCAATTGGAATGTTTTGATATTTGGTATGCAGCATCCTTAGGGGGTGAGATTCAAGTTTGTTCAGCCATGTCCCTAGGTCCATATTTAGACTCACTGTGGGAGCTCGAATTGTAACTTAGTTCAAAATGAGGAATTTTCTTTAAAAATCTTCTTCTTCAGATCCAGCAGTCGGAATGTTTTGATATTTGGTGTGCAGCATCCTTAGGGGGGTGAGATTCAAGTTTGTTAAAGTCAAGTCCCTGGGTTCATATATGGGCTCCCTGTGGGAGCCCGAATTATAACTTAGTTCAATATGAGGAATATTCTTTAAAAATCTTCTTTTTTTTAGATCCACTGGTCAGAATCTTTGGATATTTGGTATAAGCTTTTCTTAGGAGGAGCAGATGCAACTTGTTGAAATCAATTCTCTGGGTTGATATTTAAGCTACCATGTCAGGTGAGCGCCCTCAGGCCCCTTGGGGGGCCTCTTGTTTATTTTATTTTTTATTTTTGTAATTATTTCTTTGACGTCAAAAGTTCATGTTCTTGCAATTGGTTTGTTTTATGTTTTGATGAAACCTGATTGAACACAACACCTGCAGTAGGGCCCGATGAATCACACATTTTCGATTGAAACCGAAACTTGAGTCATTTCTATTATTTGAAATCAAATCAAACTTTGAATCGGCCTTGTAGACAAAGTCAGAAGTTGCCTGTCAAACTAGTAAGAGAGCACCAAATATTATACAGTGGATCCCACTTAATTGGATATCTCTTAGTTGTATATCCCTGTTAATTGAATATAATTTTCAAACACAAAACCATTTACCATATCTTCAGTGCAAATTTGACCTGTTAATTGCATATGGGTTGTAGAGTAAACTCCTGTTAATTGTATATACATTTTTGTAATATGTCGAAAAAATTACTGTGACACGCACCAAATTCCCCTTATTTATCAACTTTTTTGGCCTCACTGCATCCAGTGCAGGCATTTATTCTATTGTATTTTGTTTGACAGAGCTCTATGAGCTCTGTCAAACAAGATACAATAGAATAAATGCCCAGTTTACTCCAGAACTCAGGAAGCTGACCAAATCCCTGTTAACTAAGATGGAATGACCTTGACCTTCACCGACCTTGATGTGGTTTCTTGATTATTTGTCCAGTGACATTGTGGGGTACATGAAAGGTTTATTTACTAAACTTGTTTATTATATGCCCGTTTGAAAAATGGGACGTATTATGTAAATGGTCTCGCCATCCATCTTTAGTTATAATAGTTTGAGCTGAGTTAAATTTGGCTTATGCATTTAGTACAACAAAATACAGGTTGGGTTCGATTTCCGTCTTCAGCGGCCCATTTTTAGTAGAGTTATGGCCCTTTATTTATGTTAATTTTGCCCAAGTTCTTGTTTCCGGACGATAACTTTAGTTGTAATCATTTGAGATGAGTTAAATTTGGCGTGTGGATGTAGTACAACAACATACAGGTTGGGTTCGATTTCCGTCTTTAGCGGCCCATTTTTATTTACATATGTTCTCACTCTCTTAGGCAGAACTCAGTCAAAAGTTCTTACATTTCAATAATATTTGGTATGGTTCACCACCTAGTCTCCTTGCTGTACAAACTGAGGGACATTACCCTCAAAATACATGTCAAGCTGTATTTTTATTTTGTGTATCCCCCATTACATGAGATACAGCACTTGGCACTGTCAACAGTGCAATGGAACCCTGTTAATTGAATAGTCACTTTGCCAATGAAAATTATTCAATTAATATGAGTAATCAATTAACAGATTTTGGTCACTTTCCTGTATTCTAGAGATGAACTGTGCATTTATTCTATTATATCTTGTTTGATAGAGCTCATAGAGCTCAGACAAAAACATATAATAGATTAGTTGTCTGTATTGGATGTATGGAGGCCAAATATGTCTATAAACATAGGGAATTTGGTGATTATCACCGATTATCAAGGAAATTTTTCGACATATTACAAAATTTTCTTTCAATTAACAGGAGTCTACTCTATTACCTAAATGCTATTAACATGTCTAAATTGTACTTGACAACCCCCCCAAAAATGGACAGATTTTGCCATGCCTCAGCAGTGCTCTTGTTGTTAAAAGTTATCTTGTTCATCTCATGATGTGGGTTTGGGTAGGGTCATATTGGAGCATACACATTATTGTGATGAATTGACGATAACGTGGTCTGCAGTTCGATATTTGGACCCAATCTTCAACCAAGATGCTTCATGTCGAGGTTGAACATAAGCTCTGAGCCACAAACCTCAAACCTTAGACCATGTTACCATCAATTCATTCAATGTTTACTATTTCCGACCATCGGCGAATTCACTGAATGAAGGTTGAAAAGATTTGTTGCAATTTTGTGTATTGGTAGCTTTTAATAATTGAAGTTTTATGGTAAGCTCATATGGCTATGTTCCGAGCCTGCAAGTGGAAATGCTGCCTGAAGGAGATTTCCTACAGGAGGTAGCTAATATCTGTCCTGCATTTAGTTCGTTAGAGTCCAAATTTACAGAAACACACACACGATTGAATGGGTTATGAATTATCACACAAGATTGCTTTGGCCCAGGATATCGCGAGAGCCAAGGCAATTGAGTGTGATAATTCTTAACCCATTTAAACATATGTGCGGTTCTGTATCACACACCTCCATATAACAACCAGTCAACACGAAAATTTGAACTAAAAGCACTTTTAACTGGATAATTTCTGCGTTTTCTTCATTGCCAACAAGACATCACTGTTAGTTGGCAGGGTACCAACCCTAATTTGCTTTTTAATTTTTAGCTCAACTTGACAAAGTCAAGCTGAGCTATTGCCATCACTTCTCGTCCATCTGCATACATATGTATGTACGGGCATACGTACATACATCTACAATTTCCTTTGGCACACCGCACATGTCGCATTTATGATCAGATCACTTTGAAACTTGGTATGCTTGTTTGGGATGGCCTCTAGATGGGAGCTTTTGATTTTCTTCCATTTCCGTCAAAAAATGTTGCTGCTGGCAACAACCATTGAACTTGGTTTAGTCAGGCATCAGTATATTCCTTTGGCACGCCCTATAGGGCACATTTATAATCAGATTGGTTTGCTTGTTTGGGGTTACCTCTAGATGGGAGCTATCGATTTTCTTCGATTTCCATAAAAAAATGTTGCCGCTGACATCGTCCTTTGATGAACTTATTGCAGTTATGCATCAATATTTCCCTTTGGCACATCCTGCAGTGCACATTTTTGACTGGATCGCATTGAAACTTGGTATGCTTGTTTGGGGTGACCACTAGATGGGAGCTAGCGATTTTCTTCCATTTCCATCAAAGAATGTCGCCGCTGGCAACATTCTTAGAAATTAGTTACTTCAGACCTCAGTATTTTTATTTGGCATACCCTACAGGGCACATTTATGATCGGATTGCTTTGTAACCAGGCTTGCTTGCTTGTGGTGACCTCTAGATGGAAGCTATCGATTTTCTTCCATTTCCATCAAAAATTCTCGCCGCTGTCAACCAGGGGTCAGCCGAGTGGGCGACTTGGGCGAAGAAGTCGCCTTGTCATTCCTCAAGTCGCCTTGGCTTACATTGGGGGTGAAATTCAAGTCGCCCTCCCAAACTTCCTTGGGAGACATGGCAGTTTACTGTATTTTCTTATGTTTTATTTTTTAAAAACACACGCTTCTGCAAAAAACAGTAAACACGGTTGCTGTTAAAGTCCGTCACACGGCTATGAAAATAGCCTAAACTAGCCCAATTTTATATTTCTGAAAAGAATTGCAATGGCGTAGTCGTTCGAACAATTCGCCCCAACTGATAGCAACCAGCACAAAATGGCTATTTAAAAACACAAAGTACCAGACAACAACGAATCACACAAGACACGCATCGAGTTAATTAGAATTTATTAAAGTTAACCATCGTTTCAAAACAAAAAAAATGTATTGGAGACAGTCCGTCCATATCGAAATTGCTTGCGGTTATTTGCTGCTTTGAAATTCGTCCCGCAATTTGCATTGAATGTTTTTCTTTGAAAACTTGTGAAGTTTGTTGGAAGGGGGTTAAATGTAATATGGCTGCAATAGAAATCACAGGTATTTGGATGGATAAGAATGGCAGACCTTCAAAGCACCAATCGCACGTGTCAGTGAAAGATGGTTGGCAGAAATTGTCAGTTTCCTGAACAGTGTATTATTAGTTTACCCAGCGCAGCCGGGAAGGGAGACAACTGAAATGTTTTGTCATTTACCAAAGAAATTAATTAACTCAAATTGTTAATAACGCTTAATTTACGAAGGATATCGAAAACTTTTTTAACTACGCTTTTCAACTCAGTTAGGGTATTCAGAAACCATGAATGACCCAGCTTCTTATATGAACTTGAAATTTATTTTAAACACTTTAAATATTTTTTTAAAAAGAATATACCTTCTGTTACAGAGAAGAACACTCTCACCATGGGTCATACTAAATTTCAAATCCACATCGTTGAGGCAAATACAAAATCAACTGCACGGTAACCTTAGTCATCACTGTTAGGCAAAGAGTTAGGGGGTATTCAGAAACCATGAACGACACAGTTTTTTGTAGGGTGGGGTGGGAGATTTTAACCTACATTCTGTTATGTAACCATCTTGACTTAGTTTTGTGTGTGTTTGTATAAACTTTTATTTATTTTTTTCTCCACAATTGTGTCCTCTATGTTCATTTATTTTGTCACGATGTCATATACGTTTTATGTTTTTTTTTTCTTATTTCTCCTTCATGTCCACTGACTTCTCCCTCCTGGGTCCTGACTTCTCCCTAAAGTCTCTGAAGGGAGAAGTCACTTCTCCCTAAAATCAGCTGCCAGGCTGACCCCTGCTGTCAACGACCTTTGAACGTATTTAAGTCAGGCATCAATATATTCCTTTGGCACACTCTAAAGGGCACCTTTATGATCAGATAGGTTTGAAACTTGCGATGCTTGTTTGGGGTTACCTCTAGATGGGTGCTATTGATTTTCTTTGATTTCCATCCAAAAATGTTGCCGCTGACAATAGCCTTCGATGAACCTAGTGCAGTTATGCACCAATATTTCCCTTTGACACTCCCAGCAGTGCATATTTATGATCAGATCACTTGAAACCTGGTGTGCCTGTTTGGGGTAACCTATAGATGGGAGCTGTCCTCTTTCTTCTACTTTCGTCAAAAAATGTTGCAACTGGCAACGACCTTTGAACTTTAGTTAGACTGTAATATTTCCTTTTGGCAAACCCTACAGGGAACATTTATGATCGGATTGCATTGAAACCTTGTATGTTTGTTTGGGGTGATCTCTAGATCGGAGCTATTTATTTTCTTCCTTGTCCGTCAAAAAATGTTGCCATTGGCAACGACCTTTGATGAACTTAGTGCAGTTATGCATCGATATTTTCTTTGGCACACCCTGCAGGGCACATTTATGATCGGATCACTTTGAAACTTAGTATGCTTGTTTAGGGTGACCTCTAGATAGGAATTATTGATTTTCTTCCTTGTCCGTCAAAAATAGTTGCCTTTGGCAATGACCTTTGATGAACTTAGTAAAAATTTCGTTCAGTTTATAATGCATATCAATATTTCCCTTTGACACACCCTCAACATTTATGATTGGATTGCTTGGAAACTTGGTGTGCTGTTAGCAACAATCTTTGAATTTATTGCATTTGTTCGTCAACATTCTTGACATGGCCTACAGGGCACTTTTATCTTAGGATTGTTTTTGAACTTGGTGTGCTCATTAGGCAGGACCTCTAGATAAGAGCTATTGATTAGCATTCATTTCTGTCACAAAAGTTACTGTTTACAATAATCTCTGAGCTTACTGCATTTGTGTATCAACATTTTTCCTTTAGCCAGCCTTACAGTTTACATTTAAAAATGCATGGGTTACTCTGACGTTGTGCCCACACAATTCTGTTATGTTTAAATTTCACCAAATAACATTGGTACCAATGATCTTCAATTTTGCCATTTCACTTATAACTTACCGAGTTCAAGTTTGTCAACTTGAGCTACACTGTCATTGACACTTTCATTATGGCATTCAATTGGTCAAAACCAATTGACACTGATCAATGTCATGGTGATCAAATTTCAGATATTGACTAAACTGTAGGGAATAGCACAACAAAAAGTTTTTAAACAGCTAATAAGTTTTGCACACTCCATCATTATACGACCAGTTGTGGAAAGTATTTCCCAAGGAACAAGTACCCAAGAATTACCAGTACTGCACAGGAAGTGCTGTGAATACATGGTTCTGACATTGGACTTCAGACCAATAGCTTCATGGTTTTGTTGCCACCAGGGGTAACTGTGTTGTGTCTTTGGGCAAGGTACTTAATCTTTATTGCCCACATGGAGGTACGGCGGTGCTCTCTACTAAGATATGCAGCAAGTTGATGGTGCACTATTCTTCAACCACTGCTAACCCTGCTTAAGGAGAGTTTATATGTTTAGGAGTCTGACAGTTGCTCGCTGCTGCCTGGTGGTTCTCTCCAGATACTCCAGCTTCCTCCACCTATAAAACTTCCTGACATGAGATGACACTGGCTGTTGAAAGTGTCATTAAAACCCAATAAAAAATGGCAATGCACAGGGCTAGCGACAGCTCATCATAGACATAGTTTGGAATCTTTAAATTGGCTTTCAACATTGGTAGTGACTGGTGATTGAGACTGGAATTGGCATGGGTTGTGGGCATGGGTGCAGAAGGTATTTATATTAATATACAGGGAATTGCACTCACTTTTCATTTTCAGCATTTATAACAAGCAATTAATTGAGATTATAATATGTTTTCATTGTTGGAATTCACTATAAAAAACCTTTCCACAATCCATTCCAATGAGGGGGTCATAAGCAGAGGTTGAATGCTTTTTTTGAATAGTACATGTACTGGTTGGTTTTGTCCATTACGTTGGGTTGAGAGTTAATATAGATGAGATTTACACTAAGGCTGTACAGTACACAGGGTTAGTTTCACTGTTAATAATGAATATTTTTATAACCATAAAGTGTGACTAACCCTATGCATTGCACAGGGTTAGGACTGCACGATATTCAAAACTGAATACCAGTATCGGTATTCAAAACAATACCGCGGTATACCGGTATATCGAAAACTGTTCAGATATATGAACACAAGTACCACAATCGAGACTCGATGGCATCACAGTCGGAACGAATTAGCATGCCTTGATGGTGCAGTTCGAAAAACCTTTACCCAACGCAGACGATATCCAATTTTTTTATTTTCAAAATTAGTTTATCAGATTTTAACCAAAGATTTAAACAAAACTATATCATGTGACCCCTCATTGGAATGAGCTCAACGAGCTCGTTCCAATGAGGGGTCCCATGATATAGTTTTGTTGAAACTTTTGAAAATTATTTTTTCAACTGCTGAATTTGTATATTACGAGGGCTCAAGCAGACGATTCCTTGGATAAAGGGATAATATTATTCATTCGGAGATACAGTTAAAAACTCAAGACATCTTGAAAATTAAATTGAGGGTAAATAAATAATGACGATAAACCAATATTTTTGTAATTACACCGGTATTCAATCGATATTGGTTTGAATACGGTATATATCGGTTTATCGATATACCGTGCAGCCCTACACAGGGTTAGTCACATTTTCTGGTTATAAAAGAATTGTTAACTACCATATCACATACTATGTGAAAATGTACACTCACTTAGGTTATGCAATGCAGAGGATAAGTTGCATAAGGCCACACAAAGTAGATCTTCTGTTTCTCAGGCCATTATTTGTGAAATTGCATGCGGGCGAGCGTTTTTTTATTTTATTTTTTATTTCAGTAATTTCTTCTTTGCCATCAAAAGTTCATGTTCTTGGTTCAAGTTTTAGGCCTCATAATCTGCAGAATAGCATGGGTGGTGGTGTATTTCATCCCTTGAGTGCAAGAAGGCTTTGCAATGCTAAAGCATTGCAAAGCCTTCTTACACTCAAGGGACAAATTCATCAATTTTTTTAACTTGGGTAAAATATCAGACATGAACCATTTAATTTTTATTTTTTTAAGTTTAAATTGGTAATAAAAAGAGAGCATGCGGCAGCCAAAAGGACCATGTGGGAGGGCCTGAGAAACAGATTTTTTATTTTTTTAGGCCTAATAGATATGATCTTATTTATAGCAAGAAAGAAAAGAGTGACTAATAACCCTGTGTATTGCACTGGGTTAGTTGGTAAGGTAAGATATGCTGACTAACTAGTTGTTGAACAGGATTAGTTTAACCCTCTGCACACTGATGTCAAAATCCCAAAATTTCGAGCAGCAAATGTTTCCCATTGGCAACTAGGAATTTAAGCAATTTAGCCTTGTTTGACAGAGCTCAATGAGCTCTGTCAAACAAGACTGAATTGCTTAAATTCCTAGATGTATTATGGGGAAATTTTGAAGGTTGAAATTTTGGTCTTCTGACCTCAGAGTGCAGAGGGTTAAACAATATTTATTACGTTGAGGTAGCCTTTTGTCATTTTTGCCACTTTCGCCCCAGATTTGAGGGTACCTTCCTTCAACCCCATTTTATAGCAAAATCTAGGCATGCTCCCAACAACGCCCTCTCCCCGTCGGCCCGGGTGCTTCTAAAAATAGAAAGGTCAATGGGTAGGGGCCCGTTAGCAAACAAACGGGGGCAGGACAGGTGTACTTGATGAAAAAACAGTTGTGTGAACATCCCCAGAAGTGAAAACCTATGCTCAGTGGCTGTAATCGAGATGTTAATTTAGACTCCCATTACGGCCAATATACTATAGAATGCAATTGGGTGGGTGGCGGGCATCATCACTGGCTCTAATGTTGTATTTCATGTTTTCTTAATATTCTATTTATTTTTTTGATCCCTCTCTCTCTCTCTCTCTCTTTCTCTCGGTTTAATTTGTGTTTGTCTATAATGTTTATAATATTTAGATTTTGCTAGATTCTGTTATTTATGGAATACGTTCTGCCATATTGTAAATTATTAGTCACCGTACAGGAACGGAAGGGCTTCTAAGTGGTAAGCAATTGTCCTCCAATCCTGATTTGCATTGTCAAGTGGCAAATAAAATATGTTTAATCTAATCTAACAGTAGGGGGGGGGGCATGTGTCCTTGGTAAAAAAACAGCAGAGGGCAGGTGTCCTACCTAAAACCCGATGGTTAACCAGTTACATGATTCCCTAACCATCGCAAGCTGTACCCATAGCATAGTCCAAACTTGGCCCCACAGGCCATAATATAATTTTTTGTGAGATCGACCTGTGGGTTCAACTCTCTCCATCTTAGTGCAGTGATCAGCTCATGGAATACCAGTCTCATTTAAGAAATTATTTGAGAGACCGATTGTTTCTGATATCAAATACAATGACTAAAAGTATATACCCATACCTCCTTTGACAACATTGCACCAGGATCTGCTGTTTCATTCTGATGTGGGAGGATATACATCATTACCCGAGTGAAATTTTGAGTAAGAGTTTTCATCACTGAACTGGTGACAAGTTCACACAAAAAATTATCTTACAGCCTGTCAGGACAAGTTTGAACTACCCTAGGCATTTTTCTAAAGATGAAGAACTGAAACATTAGCAGTTACCAGTGGGCATATTACATACACACAAAGAAAAAAGTTAGGCACCCCCAAATATAATGAATGATAACATACCACTGTTCATTGCATGTATGTTGCTGGTTATATGTAAGATTATATTGATGATCCAATGAATGGTTGTGAATGTGTATGATTGAATGTGTCCCACAAACAGGTCCTCAGAATCACATGCACAATGCAACACAAGAATTTTCCAAAATACAGTTTGTGCATCACTTAGAATTGTGTATTTGTAGTGCCTATTTTTCAATGCTCAGTCGCCATCTGTCACCATGACATGAAGAAGGGTGACATATGCACAAAGATGGCAAATTATTGGTATGCATTTCACCGATATGTCCTTTAATGCTATCGGTCATCGACTCAACATCCATTACACAGTCATCAGTTGTTCGGTGAGAAAACACATGCAAACCAATGAAGTTAAGGACTGTCCACGGTCAGAGTGACCCCTTTTGACATCACATGAAAACAGGGTGCTTCTTAGGCTGGTGCATTGACAGCCTTTCATGTCAAGTAGTGTTGAGCATGTGGGTACCAAATCGACAAATCTGTGTGAGAACGGTCAGGAACGGCCCGAGGAAAGCCATATTGAGGTCCAGAAGGGCCATCAAACATCTTCTGCTAAAAGATCTTCACCAAGGAATACGTTTGGCTTGGTGTTTGGCATTTTTCATTCAGAGCATTGTATTGACTAGAATTCCTTGGTCTGCAATGAGTCCTTATCTGAATCTACTGGAGCACATTTGGGACATTCTTGGGTGTCAGAGACAAACACACCAGTACAAACTGTGAAAATTGGAAGCTGTTTTGCTTCAGGAATGGTGACAGTTACCTCTGTAATGGATACAATAATTGACTGGAGGATGTGATGCAAGATAGAAGCTGTTATGAGAGCACACGGATGATACAGCAGATATTGATCTATAACACTGGCTCATGTTCTCTAGAGGTTACATTTTTATCCATTTATAGCCAAATAACGTTGCCTTGTTGACTCTCCCGCTCCATACTAAAATGGGTATCATATTGAGCTTTAGCAGTTACCTTTTTGCTTCATCAATGCTGTCATTAAAATGATGAAGACGACTATGATTTTTATACCCCCACAAAACAAAGTTTTAGATGGGGTATATAGGAGTCCACTTTATGGTCTGTCATCGTCGCCGTTGGTCTGTTGCACATGTAAACTTGTGGAGCAAACTACTTCCACAGTTTTAGCTGCATTTCCATGAAACTTCACCAAAATGATCAACATGATGAGGCGCAGTGCGTGACATAATTTGTTTTCGTGACCAGATTCAAGATGCCTGACTGGTGGCCATATTTGATTTTTTTAGCTCATCTTGACAAAGTCAAGCTGAGCTAATCTAATCGCTTCCCGTCCGTCGTCCGTCGTCCGTCGTCCGTCAACACCATGTTTTGGTCTTCTCCTCCAAAGCCACTGGGCCAATTCAAGTGAAAGTTTGTGTGAGTGATGGTCCCAAAGGGGCATTTCATTTTTGTTCAACTCAGTATGCCTGGCCCCATAGGGAGGGAGTGGGGGAAAATGCTCCAAAATATTTTTAAAATCTTCTTCTCAAGAACCAGTGTGTGCAATGACTTGATATTTGCTATGGAGCTTCCATATGAGGTGTAGAATCAAGTTTGTTCAAACGAAGTTCGTAAAGTAATATTTGGCTTTGTAATAGGAGGGGTAAGATTTTTGGCCCCGCCCAAAATTTCTATTTTCTGAACCGATGGTCCGGTATGAACCAAATTTGGTTTGTGGTAGTATTGGGTCATAAGTACTTGACCCATGCAAAAAAAAAAATTCCCGCATCCCCATGGGAACCCTGGGAGCTAAAAATAGAAATATTTTCAAACGCCCATATTTCCCAAACCCCACGGAGCAGAGAGCTTTTATTTGGTATGAAGTATCCTTATGACCAGTAGAATTGAATGGTAAAAAAAAATTGCCATCGGTTATGTTAGGGTGTTCTGTAATGGGCATCGAAAAAATGCTGAGTCAGCATATTTGCAAAAATTAAAAAAAATCTTTTCTCCAGAACCAATCATCAGAATCTTTTGATATTTGGTATACAGCATTCATAGGGGGGTCAGATAAAAGTTTGTTGAAATAAAGGTCATTGGTTCATATTTGGGCTCTCTACAGGAGCCCGAAGTTTTAACATAGGGTAATATGGGGAATATTCTTTAAAAATCTTCTTCTTCAGAACCACCAGTCAGAATCTTTTAATATTTGGTATACATCATTGTTATGAGGGTCAGATTCTAGATTGTTCAAACCAAGTCCCTAGGTTAATATTTGGGCTTCCTACGGAAGCCCAAATTTTATCTTTGTTCAATATGGAGGGTAATTTAAAAAAATCTTCTTCTTCAGACCCATCAGTCAGAATGCTTTGATATTTGGTATGCAACATCTCTATGGGGGTCAGATTCAAGTTTGTTCAAATCAAATCCCTAGGTATATATTTGGGCTCACTATGGTAGCCCAAATTTTTACTTAGTGCAATATGAGAAAATTTCTTTAAAAATCTTCTTCTTCAGATCCACCAGTCGGAATGCTTTTATATTTGGTATACAACATCTCTAGGGGGGTCAGATTCCAGGTTGTTCAATTCGAGTGCCTAGGTTAATATTTGGGCTCCATATGGGAACATGAAATTTAACTTAGTACAATATGAGGGAATTTCTTCAAAAATCTTCTTCTTCAGATTCACTTGTCAGAATGCTTTCACATTTGGTATACAACATCTCTAGGGGGGTCAGATTCAAGTTTGTTCAAATCGGATCCATAGGATAATATTTGGGCTCACTATGGTAGCCCAAATTTGAACTTAGTGCAATTCGAAGAAATTTCTTTACAATTTCTCTTCTTCAGATCCAACAGTCAGAATGCTTTCATATTCGGTACACAACATCTCTAGGGAAGTCAGATTTAACTGTGTTCAAATCAAGAGCCTGGGTTAATATTTGGTCTCTCTATGGGAGCCGGAATTGGTCATTTTGCTGAAGAATTAAAAATTTTGTATTCAGTACCCTCTAGAGGTACTTAGATTAATCCACATAGGTTGTATCAAGGGGTTTCATAGGGGAGCTCTACATTTTACTTATGATCAACTGAAGAAAAGGCATGATGCCCAGATTATTTTTGTCACTCCTGATGGACTCCAGGATTGACAGTGTAGCCTATGGAGATGGCTTGCTTAATGTAGACTCATTCTTGGACTCTGTTTAAATTGTGTTCTGTACAAGATGAGTGCTTCAGGCCCCGTGGGGCCTCTTGTTTTATGTAAACTTGTGGAGCGAACTACTTCCACAGTTTTAGCCACATTTTCTTGAAACTTCACACAAAATGATCAACATGATGAGGGGAACTGTGTGATGTAATTTGTTTCCAGCTCAGTTTCAAGATGGCCAACTGGTGGCCATATTTGATTTTTTTAGGTAAAGTTATGGAGCAAACTACTTCCACAGTTTTAGCCGCATTTTCATGAAACTTCACAAAAATGATCAACATGATCAGGGGAAGTGCGTGCCATAATTTTTTTCCCGTTTGGTTTCAAGATGTCCGATAGGTGGCTATATTGGATTTTTTTTTTTTTACTTAGAAAAATTTAATGCCCCTTTTCAGTCACCCACACTAGGCGGTATGCCATGGTGGGGGTATAGCAGGTGACAGACCATCTCTAGTTATGTGTTCGTATAGCCTGAATATGTTCTTCCAAGATAGAATTTCATTTTTGAAGCTTACTTTGCAAGTACTTTACTGATATCAAGCAATACATTTACCATCGTAAAATATCCTGGGGGTGCTTAACTTTTTTCTTTGTCTTTAATTGGGAAGAAAGTCAGGGATTCTTTTGGTTAATGTCTGCAGGGCTAAATATGGGCCAGTTTCAGTTGCCCCCAAACAAAAATTTAATTGACAACCAGTGTCCTCAACTGAGCATTCATAAAACCTCTGAAACCAATAGTTACCCACTATAGCAAAGCATAGAAAGCATCTGCTTTCAGGCGATTATAAGAATTCATGTACGTATCACACAACATTCACTAGATGTAATTGCGACTTTTGTAAAAGATCCCTACCGTGACATTGAAATGCAGTAAGTGTCTGATGAGTGCCTGAACTTAGAGTGGTCTCTGACTGAAAGTGAACCCAAATATTTGAACCCCACAACTCAAATATCTGTTGGTAGTGACTGAGTTCTCAACAAATATAGAACCTTTCTGTTGGCATCATATCTTTGAAAAATACTCATTTTGACAATCACTTTTAATAAATGATTTTTTTTTACTTGTTAAATGGAAGAAGCCACTATCATGGATTGATCGAAAAGTACTCAAATCCAGTTTAGTCTCTTCACCCTAGGCCTGTTTGCATTAGATTGTTATTTTCTTAGTAGAAAAAATGTTCATATAGAATTGTGTTGTAGTAATTCATTGTATATTGCCAGTATGTTCTCTTCATTAAATTGTAAGAAAACAATTATTTTTTTGTTCCATATGGTCCAGATAAAGGGACCAAAGTATTAACCCTTTACCCAACGTAACGGCCAAAACCGGCCAGCGCTATTCTCAAAAATCGCATATTAATTTTCAAAATATTTTCATTTTTTGTCTCAAAAACATAGATTATGACCCCTCGTTGGAACGAGCTCGTCGAGCTCGTTCCAACGAGGGGTCATAACCTATGTTTTTGAGACAAAAAATGAAAAAAATTATTTATTCAAGAATTTTTTTGGCAAGTGTCGTCTGCTTTTCATGTTAGGTAAAGGGTTAAAAGGAGAAATTGCTGTATTAAAAGCTTTTGGCCAAAGGCTGAGTATATGTAGTATTTTTTTAAGATAGCCTTTGCCCAAAAATTTCTCCAATTATTTTTAGTGTTTTTCCAAAAAAATTACTCATATTGCAAATCACCTTTGTTAAATAATTTAGAACTCAACCAATTAATTATTCTGGAGAAGCAATTGCGAAAATATTCAAGAAAATGCATATAGCTGAAGTGCTTTGATATTGGTCCAGCCTCCTCTTGTTGGAAGTTTAGTTTTTGAGAAGCAAAGAAAAAGAGAATTTGTGCTTCATACCTACCGGTATGTTGCAGTCATGATATAGCCATTATCAATTACTAACTGTAACCTTAAGCACCAATAAAAGAAAAATAGATGAACTGGAAGGCCACTTTTCAGAGCCATATAACAGGTAGAATTCAATTTAAGACTGAGTGGAAATCATTGCACTTTTACATAAAAAAATCTGTAAAAAACATAAAATTTATTAATTACTTGGCAGAGAGCAGGTGCATGGAATAGGGTGTGTTCAAATTTTGCCAATTGACATGAATTCATTCGCAAATAAATTAAGTCCAATCAACTTTTCCTCCACAAACCATACACTCTTAGACAAACATCTATGTGCTTTAAATTTGTTGAACTCAGAGATTGGCACTCACCAATAAATTTTATCAAAACAGAGTGTTGTGTGATTCATGAATATAAAGGTAAATTCAAAGAATAAGACTTATTTATTGCTGTAGCAGCTTTTTTAATGTATTCCTAAAAGTGCACTGACACAAAAACAGGAGCATTGGAAAAAAAATCATCCACAGGGCTCGATTTAACTGGATTCGCATTGCTATTTGTGATGCATTATTAGAGATTTGCGAATTGACTTTATTGAGAATTTCATACGATAATTTCTCTCCGATATTGGTTTCTTACACGGTACTTTCTTTCGAGAAAATGTGATCTAAATCAATAGAAAATGGATATAAAAAGTCTTTTCTCGATTTCTATGGTTATTGACTACGGAGTGAGAAAACCAATGAGGGAGCAGGGAAAAAAAGAACAGTGCAGAATAAGCAGAAACGAAATTCGTTTCTGCTTATTCTGCACTGTTGTTTTTTTCCCTGCTCCCTCATTGGTTTTCTCGTTCTGTAGTCAATAACCATAGAAATCGGGAAAAGACTTTTTATATCCATTTTCTACGTCAATAACAATTTACAGCCACCTACAGTACGGCCGACGTGGACTGGTCACTTTCCATGGGTGGGCAATATTTCTGCGGATGCAGTGATATTAGATTTCAAGCCCTGTTTACAGCAATAATCATCGAAAATTTAATTAATGAAGCACAGGGTACTTCATTAATTAACATTTTATTGATGATGATTTCCTATTACCTGGTAAAAGCATTTGTGGACATCACTGCCCACACATGGATTATGACCAGTCCACAATGACTGTACTGTATGTATTGAATCATATGGAAAGCCAGTTGTAACATGCTTTTTGGAAGATGAATGGTTTCACATGCCATATGCTCGCAGGATGGTTTGAGGCAAGCCCCTTTTGACCTTTCTCTGATGTTTTGGATTGAAACTTTACACAGGTCATGACCATGGCAGGAGACAGCAGAGAAGGAAAGGCTGTGGGAGAAGGCTTTGGCTTTCTTGTTTATGTTCTGGTTGAAGTTATCTTCCCTCGGGTGAAGACCAGTGTGAGAGGGGGTCCTCTCAACAAATGTGCTCTCTCCCCAATGGTGATGGGGTTGGATCTTCAGGCAAGTATGATCTGCCACTTGCTTTGTTTCTGGGTCTCAGGCCACCATTGGCAAATATAGTCTGCCTTTGGCAATTCTTGGGGGGAAGAGCACATTTCAGCTTCAACAGTCAATCAACCGAACAACTTTCACAACCAACGACCCCTTTCGGAGTGCCACCCATCATTCTAAATCATAGCTATTGGAAGGGTTGGGGGTTGGTGCTAAATACAATAGATCTGTATCCTGCATGGTTCGTGCTGCTTTCCAAATGGAGTGGGGGGGGGGGGGGGGGGGGATAAAAAGATTAGGAACTCAACGTTTTTTGTGACTGGCAATTGCTATATTTCATAAAGATGAATATGCTTTAAAAAGCCATTAATTTATTCCCCCCCCCCCCCACCCCACCACACACACCCACAGGTACTCGACACAAGCCGAGAAATGAAAGAAAAAAAATTCTGATGGCATTTTTGGATCAAAGTTGACATGCCCCCATATTGGTATATAAATATTAATGTTAATATTTATATACCATTATGGGGTCATGTCAGCATCAATCCAAAAATGCTGTTGGATATCTTCTTTTTTTCATTTTTCAGCTTGTGTCGAGTACCTGTGCCCCAACCCTCCCCAAAATATGAAGCAGGCGCTGAGGTAAACTGAAATAATGGTGAGTATTTTCTCCAACATTCCTCCTGTATTTACTGTTTTTGATTTTTGAACCAGTCCTCCGAACATTGCAGATTTTGGAGGAAATAAGTAAAATAAAATGTTGATTACTGATACACTTCGATAGTGTTAATTTTTGTAAAACCCACCAACAGCCGTCTGCGTGTTCTGACCTCGAGCTCATTGTTCAATCTATTTTTAATGCTGGGGAATTTTATTGCAGTTCAGTGCACTGTGTCCGTGAATGTGTTTATTCGAAGCAATAATTACCCTGTTCCGTTGAAGGTGCTTCCCCTATACCACATATGGATTTATTTATGAGACTTTTTAATTATTGCCATTATTTAAGGCTTGTACAACATAATATTTGTGGGTTTTGTCTTCCCAAATTCCAAAAGTGTTGAAAGCACATGGTTGTAAAAAACAAAATTTGATTGGTCAGTTCGTTAGACATGTCAGTGTGTCATTTTGATTATGAAAACAATACTTACCCATCAATAAATAATGAACCAGTTTGCAAATAATGTAGTTTTATTAATTATATTTCCATTATATTCTGTTAACTTTCTCAGGCAAGACAACTTGTGAATGAATGTCCAAGAATATGAATATTGATCCCTCTGTTTCTAATATCAAAAGATTTGATATACCAGTAATTTTTCAAGACAAGCAATATTTTACCAGTTACAAACATTACACCAAACCATATCAAAATACCCATTTATCATCCAGCTCCTTATGTTACCTGAACGAAACAATCATTTTCATCTCCTGATTCTCATCTTTCCTCATCCTGGCTGTAAAGGGAGAAATTACAGTCCCCCACTGGGCCCCACACAATTCAAAGCAGATGCATGTGATGCAATGAAAACATGGTGTACACTAAAGAAATACATCAGTGATCAAAAGTGTTTTTAGACATGATTGAATTATACGTAACATTATTCTCAATTCTCAAAAAGAACCAGTGCAAATTGGAATATATGTGAATGATGTTTTGAACATCAGTCACATACATTGCAATCTGCATTGGTTCTTTTTGACGGACCAGGGTATTTTCAGCAGTTTTTTTATCATTTCAAACTCAATGCAAAACTGTTACAGTAGAACCTGTCTTGAGAGACCGCCCTTTGGGCCACACAAAAGTGGTCTCAAGACAGGTGGTCTCTCATAACAGGTTTCAGGTTTTCTCAAGTCAGTGAATAACCAACCACAAAATTCAGAAATGGAGAAGAATGGATTTTTGTAATTACTTTGTAGTTGTTCTTTTTTATGAAGTTTTTGTAACAAATTGAAATGGACTGTTATAAAAATTATAAAAATAAATTAGTGTTGAAAATCTTCATTGAAGATTTTCAACACTAATTTATTTTTATAATTTTTATAACAGTCCATTTCAGTTTGTTACAAAAAGATTTTCAACACAAATTTATTTTTCTTCCTATCTGTCACATTTCAGGTATGTATGAAATTGTTTATTCAGCAATAATCCTAATCTTTTCACAGGGGTCTTATAAAAACATCTCAATCTTTAATGAGTTAGCAATTGAAACCCAATTAAGAGGTTTTAATATTTTTAATTGTGTTAGTATAACCACAATGGATTTTCCAATTTCAGAACAGGTAAAAAGTTTTTGTCTTGGTTTCAGTCTTCAAAGGGGCAGCCTCTCAAGACAGGTCCATTATGGCATAAAAATACAAGTTGGTACCAGGTTATATGATTCACAGCCAATCAAATACTGTTACCGAGGGTCGAAAGGGGCTTGTTCCCCATACCGTCCTTGCGTGCCATCGTGCGCAAAATCATTTCGTTCATTACAGTGGTCTCTCAAAACTGGTGGTCTCTCAAGACAGGTGGTCTCCCATAGCAGGTCCATTATAGAGTAAAACCAATTGGTGCCTGGCAGATGTGGTCTCTCAAGACAGGTGGTCTCTCAAGACAGTGGTCTCTCAAGACAGGTTTTACTGTAATCAAATTGACTAAATTGCTAATCAATTCCCAGTTATGACTAGCAAAATGCTAATCAAAATTTTCAAATTAAATCAACCCCTGATCATCCAACAATGAGGGGTGAAACTAAGTGGCAAATTGTTGGTCAAACCAAAACTGGCAAGCTGGTTAGATCTCTTCCTCTGACCATGTATTGCTCACTACCTGCCAGATGAAGAGATATGGTCAGATTATTTTCAATATCATTTTCAACCAATGTGTCAAAACATTTTTTGTTCAGGGATATACAGACTCTGAATCTATTTTTGTGTAATTTAATTTAAACAGTTCAGAATAAGCAGTTCACAGTTGGTAAAGGTGAATATGGAAAACAACCTTCATACAGGGAAAAGAAACAAGCTGCCAAAAAAGAACAGTTGGACAAAGATAGGGCAGAGAGAGTTAAGATTTTAGAGGTAAGTTAATATTTCGAAAAGGGAGCGAGGTGGCTCAGCTGTTACGGTATTGGACTTCAAGCCGACATCAGTTGACCACAGTTTGATCCACACCAAGGGTAACTGCATTGTGTCCCAATTAACCATGCGGGGCCACAGTGGCGATGTGTACTAAGGCATTCTGCACCTATATGGTGCACTTGTATCCCAATTGTAAGCATTAGTGTTATGCAGAGTTTTTTTCTCACCTCGGTTTCGGTTCGGTTTGGTTTTGTCATAAAAACTCGGGTTTATAGGTCGATTCTCGTTTTTTTACAATAAAAAGATTGTAGACTTGAAAAATATCAACAGTGGCAATAACAAGAAAATACAGCAGTGCTGTGCAAAAAAAGGACGATGATAATATGCCAATGCAGTTTTACTGAAAAAAACATCTTTAAAATAATAAGACTGAGTATCACAGATGTAGTTTCATGTAAAACATTATGTTCAGAAAAATCTGAGGAATAATTAATTTAAACATAAACAGATCAATTTGAAAACAAATCAAAATATATTTGATTCTCGGACAATATATTGTTATTTATTTATTTATTGGCGTTTAAGGTCACATATTTCTGCACAATGGCTAACCATGACCGTGACAGTTTTACGGGTATGGGTGGAGGAAGCCGGAGTACCCCGAGAGAACCACCGAGCAATGGTGAGCAACTGTCAGCTCCCCAATATACCAACTCCACACAAGCAGGGTTAGCATTGGTTGAAGACAGGTGCACCATTGACGTGCAATGGGGTAAAGCAATATATTGTGGAAAACAATGAAGATGGATTAAATTTTTTTTAGTATCTTTCTTCAGTAAATAAGCAGTTTTCAGAAACTTGTGCATGAGGAACATAGAACACCCTAGTGCTCTGGAAACAAAAGTTTTGCTGACAATTGTTAAGCCAAAAATGAAAGGGAATAAACCTTTTTTTTCAAAGAATGCATCTGAAATTATAGAAAAAAACATGACATGAAGAGCAAATATAAAGATTATTTTGTATGCAAATCACGTAGTCGGGATGATTTCTTTAAACACACAGAATATTTTTTTCTTCATTCACTTTTCCAACAGCACTGGACGTTCTGAATGCAAGTGGCATTTTCTGTAAATACGATTAGTTCTATCGGGGTTTTCTATTAATAACCTCAGAGTACACATCGAACATAAGAAAATTAACTCGTTACATGGTGTCTGGACGATTCGGACCGTGTACGATTCGGACCAGATTTTTATAAACGACGTTTCGGCCCAGATCTATTGACGATTCGGACCATATTTCTGGCCGATTTGGACCAGATTATTGGGCCATTCAGACCATGCTTGTGGGCGATTCGGACCAGGTTTCTGGGCGATTTGCCCAACAGACACATAAACTACACAAGCCAGCACAGACATACACACTTCACAAGGCAGCACAGACTTGTCTTTTGAATTAAATAGGTCTAGAGCTTTATGTGCCAATTTCAGTGAGCCATTTTCATTAATTTCACTGAAAAAAATACCGAAGTACCATTTGTAGTTATCACAACAGATAATTCTGCGAGTAATTATGAACAGCTAATCCTGTGCTTCCGGGTCATGTCAGGGAAGAGGAAAAAAGACGTGATGTCAACATTGACCTGCCTGTTTTTATTTGCAATGCATTTGGGGTCTGTATACCGAATTTGGTCAATTTTGGCCCAGTAGTTAGCCTGTTGCTAAGCGGGCACTCTGGTTGCTAGGAAAATCACGTGACGTCAGCATTGACCTGTCTGTTTTCATTTGTAATGCATTTTGGGTCCATATACCAAATTTTGTCAAAATCGGACCTGTAGTTAGCCCGTTGCTAAGGGAGTGCTGTGGTTGCTATGGAAGTCAGAAGCCGTAAACTTTGATCTGTCTGTTTTCATTTGCAATGCATTTTGGGTCCATATACCGAATTTGGTCAAAATCTGCCCAGTAGTTAGCCCGTTGCTAAGGGGGCATTCTGGTTGCTAGGGAAGTCACGTGACATCAACATTGAGCTGTCTGTTTTCATTTGCAGTGCATTTTGGGTCCGTATACAGAATTTGGTCAAAATCGGCCCAGTAGTTAGCCAGTTGCTAAGGGTGTGCTCTGGTTGCTAGGGAAGTCACAAGACGTCAACATTGATCTGTCTGTTTTTATTTGCAATACATTTTGGGTCTGTATACCAAATTTGGTCAAAATCGGCCCAGAAGTTAGCCCGTTTGCTAAGGGGACGCTCTTGTTGCTAGGGAAGTCACGTGGCGACACAATTGACCTGTCTGTTTTCGTTTGCAATGCATGTTGGGTCCATGTATCAAAATTGGTCAAAATTGGCCCAGTAATTTGCCCATTGCTATGGACGTGCTTTACTTGCTATGGACATCACGTGATATAATCAGTGACCCATTAGCCTCAACCTCCCTCCCCCCACCCAATATATTAAGGGTCCCTTGACCCACTGAGGGTGAAAGCAATGGTGGAGAGCCATCACTTGTTCTAGTGTCCGAGTATCCTTGACAAAATGTAACCTCATTTGTCCCCGGTTCCTTTGGGAAAAATCCCTAAAAGTTTTATCAGCCAGAGTCATTCTCGTGAAGTCTCATCTCATTAACTACTTCCCACGTTAAAAAAAGTGTGAAATTAGTATAAAGGACTCACGAGATTCAACGTCGGCTTCGCCTCCGTCTCAACTCGGGTGCCTCCGGCACCTTCATCCTTTATAAAAATACATATTCTGTCATATTTTAAATGATAATTCATATGGCAATGGCTAGCATCAATTTATCCCCCCCCCCCCCCCCCCCCCCCCCCCACACACACACACACCAACACAAATTTCCTACGTAGGTGGACGCCTCCAATACCACCTCCCCACCCCACAAAAATACTTGACCCTTTACCCAACGTAACGGCCAAAACCAGCCAGCGCTGTTCACAAAAATCGCCAATTAATTTTCATTATTTTTTTCATTTTTTTGTCTCAAAAACATAGGTTATGATCCTTCTTTGGAACGAACTCGTCGAGCTCGTTTCAATGAGGGGTCAAAACCTATGTTTTTGAGACAAAAAATGAAAAAAAATTAGTTATTCGAGAATTTTGTTTGCAAGTGTCGTCTGCTTTTCATGTTAGGTAAAGGGTTAAAAGACTCAAGGCAGGACTGCAGGAGCAGTGCCAGAAAATTGGCAGGAAACAAAAGTTGAGGGAACAAGTAAATTGTGGGGCGGGAATTCTCCCTCACAACCTCCCCTAACTACTGCCAACCTTAAGACTCTGGTATTATGGAAGACTCCTTGCTACCACTGGCTCTCCTAGTCTCAAAATCCAGGTGGACCTACTAGCCTAGTACTGGCCTACCACCCACCCCACCACCCCTCCCAGAGATATTTTGAAAAAAAAATGTACTCTAAACTATGCCATCTGAGACGGATCACTTCTAAGACCAGTTGCACATTGGTACATTTATTATAGAGTATAGGTTGCTCTCAGTACAGGTGATCCCCCCCCCCCTCCCCCACTCCTCATCATTTACACAACCGGATTTGAAACTGTAACTGGTAGGTTGGAATGAGGAGGCAATAATTGCGGTGAGTGGGCTGATTGGGCTCGATAGTCGACACCACATCCTTTCCATAGGTAACCCAGACTCCCACACACTCCTCATAAATTCTGTGCCCGGCCACCGCCAGAAGGTGCCATGCTCATTTGATTTTTAGCTCAACTTTGACATTTCAAATGTTTACCTCAACTTTGACGTAAGTCAAATTTGAGGTTATGCCATGACCCGTCGTCCATCTGTCCGTCAACAATTCAATACAGCTTGGGCTAAAGGCCATATTTATGAACCGATCTTTACAAAACTTCTTGAAACCTTTGTTATCACCGTGGGACGAGAACTAGTGTTTTTGGGTGCGGCCCAAAATTCAAGATGGCCACCACCAGCCATTTTGTACTTTAGTTAGTGCAATCAGTTTTATGTACAGAACATCCGTTTGAAAGTTCTGTTTCGAATAAATTTTTGTCTGAATATTTAGTAACATGGAATACATCACATATAATGCGGGTTTTTTTCTCGTGCAGAAATTATGCAAATTAGATGAACTTGGATTTTTTCAGTGCTACTAACACTCAGTAAGTACACATGTCAATACGGCTCAGGCTAGAGGCCGTATTTATGAACCAATCTTTACGAAACTTCTTGGGTACCTTTGTTATCACCGTGGGATGAGAACGAGTGTTTTTGGATGCGGTCCAAAATTCAAGATGGCTGCCTGCAGCCATTTTGTACCAAAATTAGTGCAATCAGTTTTTTGTACAGAACTTCTGTATGAAAGTTCTGATTTGAATAAATTTTTGTATGAATGTTTAGTAACATGGAATACATCACATATTATACAGGGTTTTTTCTCATGCAGAAATTATGCAAATTAGATGAACTTTGATTTTTTATTCAGTGTTACAGTTAAAACTAGAAGTCTGGTCATGAAATGCACAAAAATAGCACATTGATCTGCTTGTTAATTTACGCGTTATGACCATAGTAAGGCTATCAAATTCTGTACATATGGCCTGTGCACAAGCAATGTTTCAGCCAATGGACCTCCGGGTAACCTGGAAGTCCATTGGCAGAAACATTGCTTGTGTTTGCTATGAATAACCAGGAGAACCTGCCGTGCTTTGGATGCCAATCGGTATGGCAATTGCGTGCAATTCCTACGTGCAATTAAGCCTAGATAAGCACACAGTTCACTTATACACTGTAAGTGCACATGTCAATACGACTAGGGCTGGAGGCTGTATTTATGAACCGATCTTCACGAATCTTCTTGGGTTCCTTTGCTATCACCTTGGGATGAGAACGAGTGTTTTTGGGTGTGGTCCAAAATTCAAGATGGCTGCTGGCGGCCTTTTTGTACCAAAATTAGGTACAATCAGTTTTTGGTACAGAACTTCTATATGAAGGTTCTGATTTGAATAAAATTTTGAAATGAATGTTTAGTAACATGGAATACATCACATATAATACAGGGGGGGGGGAGGGGGTGTGCAAAAATTATGCAAATTAGATGAACTTTGATTTATTCAGTGCTACTTATACACAGTAAGTGCACATGTCAATACGGCTTGGGCTAGAGGCTGTATTTATGAACCAATCTTCACAAAACTTCTTGGGTTCCTTTGTTACCACCTTGGGATGAGAATAAGTGTTTCTGGGTGCGGTCCAAAATTCAAGATGGCTGCCAGTTGTCATTTTGTACCGAAATTAGGTCCAATCAGTTTTTTGTACACAACTTCTATACGGCTCAGGCTAGAGGCTGTATTTATGAACTGATCTTCACAAAACTTATTGGTTACCTTTGTTATCACCTTGGGACAGGAACAAGTGTTTTTGGGTGCCTTTGTTATCACTGTGCTATAAGAATAAATATTTTTGGGTTCAGTCAGTCCCACTCTGGGACTCAAAGATTTCTTTTCTAGTTTAGCATCTAACTGCCACCCACCTTTACAATACTCTACCTATGCATTTGTTACAGGCTACGGTCAGCATTTATGTACAGACCGTTACAATACTTTATATGTACCTTTTTATCAGGTCATTACCTAGATGTTTGTCATTGCTGTGTCACATACTATACATGTACATGTCTTACACAAGTTGAGCTACAGTGTCATTGACACTTTCATTGAGTTAGCACCAGCTAGTCTGGGCCATTGGTAAGTATAAAAAATATACAAATTACTTAGAATTTATAATTTTCAGACCCAATAGTGAGAATCCTTTCATATTTAGTATGTGACATCTTTAGATGTGTAAGATTCAAATTTGTTCAATTTGAGTTCCTGGGTTAATATTTGGGTTCCCCAAGGAGCCCAAATATTTACTTAGTGCAATATGGGGAATTATTTAAAATCATCTCCTTCAGATCCAGCAGTCATATTCTTTTGATATTTGGTGTACAACACCTATGGGAGGGTTAGATTGAAGGTTGTTCAAATCAGGTCCCTGGGTTAAGATTTGGGTTTTTTATTGTAGCCCAAAGTTTAACTTGAGCAATATGAGAAAATTTCTTGAAAATTCTTCTTCTTCAGATCCACCAGTGAGAACCCTTTCATATTTGGTATGTAACATCTCTAGGGGTGTCGAATTCAAGTTTGATCAAATCAATTCGCTTGGGTTTTTTTTGTTTTTTTTTTAAATATTTTTTTTTTGGGGGGGGGGGGGAGGGGGGGGGAGGGGGGGGAGGGGGGGTAGTGTGCGCTAGAAAACAAAACAAAAATTTTGTTTGGTTGTTGTTTTTTAATACTTCACAGAACAGAGTTTGCTGGGAAGCTTTCCTAGGACCAGCAGAAATGAATGGCCAAAAAAGTTGCCTTTGGTTCTGTCATAGCAAATAAAAAAAATTGCTCCTGCTGCTGATCACATGCTGATACACTCATCTGTTTTGACAAGTTGAGCCAGGTGAGCGTTTTAGGCTCACTTGAGCCTCTGGTTTAAAGTTTGCACTTTTTATAAAAAGAGAGCATGCGGCAGCCCAAAGGACCATGTGGGGGGGGGGGGGGGGGGGGGCTGAGACACAGGTTAACTTTATTAGGACTTACAGATCTGTCATTTTTTTACACATGGTCCTAAATCATTGTTCTCATATGTTTTCTCCAGTCCTATTACCCTTCAGTTTTCTCACTGATTCAACGATTTCAAGATTTTATCGGTATTTTGGGGGAACAATACAGTATTATGATCACAAAAGTTCATGATCAGATCATGATTCAATCATTACAAACTTTCATGGAACGAGATGTCCAATATAAGGCCTAAAAAGTTACAAATTTGTTTCTCAGACCCTCCCACATTGTCCTTTTGGCTGCCGCATGCTCACTTTTTATGACCAATGTAAACTTTAAAAAAAAATAAAAAATTAAGTGCTTTATGTCTGATATTTCACCCAAGTTAATAAAATTGATAAATTTGCCCATTGAGTGTAGCAAGGCTTTGCCAAAAAAATGGCCGCAGAAACAAGATCTACTGTGTGGGGCCTAATATACTGCAAAATCAAGACCTCATCTAGAAATATGCAAAAAAATAGCATCACATGTACAGATGGGATGTTCTCTCATTTCTTTTTCGTTATAACTACAGAAGTTTCATTTCAGTGTCACTTTATCAAACTCCACAAGCTTATTATGCCCTCGATCTCCGAAAGATGATTCGGGGGGTATCTAGTGAAGCCCTCCGCCCAACCACCTGCCCATGCGTTCAAACATTTTGCATTGTAATTTCTAAGCCATCGGTTTGATTTGGATCTTCTCTGGTATGCTGATAGACATGCATGGGGGAACGGATATGCACAAGGAACAGGTCTGGTCCAATAATTTTTCCCAGAGTTATGGCCCTTTTTCACTTTTGCGACTTAGAAAATTTTTGAACATTTTCATGTCCCACAGCACCTTAAAGGCTACTTTGGCCATGCCTGAGGGTCAGGGGCAGTGGCCCACACTTTGTGTTGCCCTTGTTGTGTAATTAAAAGGCATACTGTTCTTGATGGTAAAATTGTTGACAAAGTTCTCGAAATAATAAATTTGAGGGTGAGTGCCGAAAAATGATTCATAGGGGTGGAAGGTTGAGGTTGATTATCAATTTATGAATTTTCACAAAGTAAACAAGAAAAATAGCCCTTTAATTACACAGCTGACAACTTGCCTGAATTTTCATCAGAACCCATTCTTTTTGTTACATGCACAATTTTTCACACCAACTTTTGCATTGCTGGGCACTTGTGAGTGCAGACGAGTGCAATATTCTCTATTTCAAACAAAGGCCTGTAGTAATATCGTGCAGACACAACCATATACATATGCTATGTCAAACTTTTATCATAGTGAATACACCAACCAACATGTAAAAATGACAGAAGCCCAATTCCAGTTTGGAGTAGTTGTGAATTTGTGTGATTTGAAAGATCCTGAAAAAGTCCTTCAAAGTGGGTAAAAACCAATCAGAATTCCTTGATTTTGCATTCCAGTCAAGAATCCTGTTGGGGACTAGGGCTGGGCAGTTTTTCGGTTTTCTGGTTCTTCCCAGTTTTGCAGCAAAACAGAAACGGAACCGCAAGACCCACTAAAAACCGACCAAACAGTTTTTCTGTGCTTGTGCATAAACTGACTAAACAATCTTACTGGTTACAAAATGGTTTAGTGACCACTTTTGACACTTGTGACAATGAGAACATGATATAGATTAGATAAACTATGTTCGTTTGTAACCCTACTTTATGTGTCTCACTAGGCTTAGCAACTGATTCTTTAGAATGATCAAAGGGAAGTTGAACTGAACCCAATGGCAGTATTTGCAGACAGTGCCTTTTGTGGTGAATGGTGTAGCTCAAACTATTGCAGTTTATTTTCCAACTTATTGAGGCCAAAGTGTTGTTAGCTCAGGGTGAGCTTTTCTTATCACTCTTCGTCTGTCATCCGTCCGTTCATCCGTCTGTCTGTCGTCCGTCATCCCCCTGTGAAGGTGGTGTTTGAGCCTCTTTCTTCTAAACCCCTGGCACATTTTAATTAAATTTCATGTAAGTAGTGGTTATATAGGGGCATTTGGGTTTTTCTTCAAATTGGATTTCTGCTCATATTGTGGAATGGGGTGGGGCCAAAATGCACAAAATTTTAAAAAATCTTCTTCTCATGAACCAGCCATAGCAGAGACTTGATATCCGGTATGCAGCTTCCATTTGAGGTGTAGACTCAAGTTTGTTCAAGAGAAGTTTGGTGGGCAATATTTACCTTTGTTCTGACAGGGGCAAGAATTTTTGCCCCGCCCAAAATTTCTATTTTCTGAACCCAGAGGCCAATTTGAAACAAATTTAATATGAGGTATTATTGGGTTATAAGTACTTGATTTATGCCAAAAAAATTTTTCCTGCAGCCCCTCAGGAACCGCAGGAGCTAAAAATAGAAAAGAATTAAAACGCCCATATCTCCAAAACTGCACGGCATCGAGAATTTTTATTTTGTTTTAAGCTTTCTTAGGACCAACAGAAAGGATTGGTAAAAAAAAATTGCAATCAGTTTTATCATAGGGTACAGTTTCAGGACTTTGAAAAAGTGCCGAGTGAGCACTTTTTAACACTGTAGGCACTGGGAAGAACATTAAAAAATCTTCTTCTCCAGATCCAGCAGGCAGAATCTTTTGATATTTGGTATGCAACATTGTAGGGTGCATCTGATTCAAGTTTGTTCAAATTGGGCCCCTGGGTTCATATGTGGGCTCAGTATAGGAGCCCAATTTCAAACTTAGTGCATTTCAGGCAAATTTCTTCAAAATTCTTCTTCTCCAGATCCAGCAGGCAGAATCTTTTGATATTTGGTATGCAACATTGTGGGGTGGATCTGATTCAAGGTTGTTCAAATCGGCCCCCTGGATTCATATTTGGGCTCACTATAGAAGCTCGAATTGGAACTTAGTGCATTTCAGGCAAATTTCTTTAAAAATCTTCTTCTCCAGATCCAGCAGGCAGAATCTTTTGATATTTGGTATGCAACATTGTGGGGTGGATCTGATTCAAGTTTGTTCAAGTCGGCCCCCTGGATTCATATTTGGGCTCACTATAGAAGCCCGAATTTGAACTTAGTGCATTTCAGGCAAATTTCTTAAAAAATCTTCTTCTCCAGATCCAGCAGGCAGAATCTTTTGATAATTGGCATACAACATTGTGGGGTGGATCTGATTCAAGTTTGTTCAAATCGGCCCCCTGGGTGTATATTTGGGCTCAGTATAGGAGCCCAAATTTGAACTTAGTGCATTTCAGGCAAATTTCTTTGAAAATCTTCTTCTCCAGATCCAGCAGGCAGAATCTTTTGATATTGGGTATGCACATGCTTAGGGGGGTGAGATTCAAGTTTGTTCAAGCCAAGTCCCTGGGTTCATATTTGGGCTCACTGTGGTAGTCCGAATTATAACTTAGTTCAAAATGAGGAATTTTCTTTAAAAATATTCTTCAGATCCAGCAGTCGGAATGTTTTGATATTTGGTATGCAGCATCCTTAGGGGGGTGAGATTCAAGTTTGTTCAAGCCATATCCCTAGGTCCATATTTGGGCTCACTGTGGTAGCCCGAATTATAACTTAGTTCAAAATGAGGAATTTTCTTTAAAAATCTTCTTCTTCAGATCCAGCAGTCGGAATGTTTTGATATGTGGTATGCAGCATCCTTAGTGGGGTGAGATTCAAGTTTGTTCAAGCCATGTCCCTAGGTCCATATTTGGGCTCACTGTGGGAGCTTGAATTGTAACTTAGTTTGAAATGTGGAATTTTCTTAAAAAATCTTCTTCTTCAGATCTAGCAGTCGGAATGTTTTGATATGTGGTGTGTAGCATCCTTGGGGGGGGGGGGGGGATTCAAGTTTGTTAAAGCCAAGTCCCTGGGTCCATATTTGGGCTTCCTGTGGGAGCCCGGATTATAACTTAGTCAAAATGAGGAATTTTTCTTTAATAAAAATCTTCTTCAGATTCAGCAGTCGGAATGTTTTGATATTTGGCATGCAGCAACCTTAGGGCACTGAGATTCAAGTTTGTTCAAGCCAAGTCCCTGGGTTCATATTTAAAATATTAAATTTTTATATCCTGTGTGTTGGGCAAGGGGTTATTTATTTATTTAATAATTTATTTATTTATTGGGGTTTAATGACACTTTTGACAGCCAAGGTCACCTCATTTCAGACAGTTTCACTGGTGGAGGAAGTTGATCTACCCAAGAGAACCACCAGGTAACAGCAAGCAACTGTCAGACTCCCAAGCATATTAATTCCACACAAACAGGGTTAACATTGGTTGAAGATAAGTGCACCATCGACATGCAGTACACCTTAGTATGCACCATCCCTGTGCCCCCACATGAGCAAACAGGATTAAGTGCCTTGCCCCTTGCCTAAGGACACAACACAGTTGCCCCTTTCGGGGATCGAACCATGAACCTTTCAGTTTGAAGTCCAATGCCTTAAACACTGAGCCACTGCCCTCCCAGTAAAAGGGTTAATACAGTAGAACCTGTCTTGAGAGACCGCCCTTTGGGCCACACAAAAGTGGTTTCTCAAGACAGGTGGTCTCTCATAACAGGTTTCAGGTTTTCTCAAGTCAGTGAATAACCAACCACAAAATTCAGAAATGGAGAAGAATGGATTTTTGTAATTACTTTGTAGTTGTTCTTTTGTATGAAGTTTTTGTAACAAATTATAAAAATAAATTGGTGTTGAAAATCTTCATTGAAGATTTTCAACACTAATTTATTTTTATAATTTTTATAACAGTCCATTTCAATTTGTTACAAAAAGATTTTCAGCACAAATTTATTTTTATTCCTATCTGTCACATTTCAGGTATGTATGAAATTGTTTATTCAGCAATAATCCTAATCTTTTCACAGGGGTCGTATAAAAACATCTCAATCTTTAATGAGTTAGCAATTGAAACCCAATTAAGAGCTTTTAATACTTTCAATTATGTTAGTATAACCACAATGGATTTTCCAATTCCAGAACAGGTTAAAAGTTTTTGTCATGGTCTCAGTCTTCAAAGGGGCGGTCTCTCAAGACAGGTCCATTATGGCATAAAAATACCAAGTTGGTACCAGGTCACAGTGGTCTCTCAAGACAGGTGGTCTCTCAAGACAGGTGGTCTCCCATAGCAGGTCCATTATAGAGTAAAACCAATCAGTGCCTGGCAGATGTGGTCTCTAAAGACAGGTGGTCTCTCAAGACAGTGGTCTCTCAAGACAGGTTTTACTGTATGGCAACAAATATAATGAAATCAACTAAACACCCATCTGACAGAAAGTATGTAGATTGGTTTGATGAAAACATAACCATTTTGGGGGTTTCCATTGAATAACTTTGGTGTGCAAGGAAGAAATTTTTTGAATTTTGAAACTGATATTTTCACTGATAAAATACATGCCAGTCTTCACTTCACTCAAAGAATTTTGGTTCTTGATAAGTGGAAAAGATAACATTCTATTTTCATCCTTAATATAATATTAGAACGTTCCTTTTCATGTTCTATCGGTCGATAGTACCTGAGTTTGTGTGATTTCTGAAAAATCACACAAACTCAGGTACTATCGACTGATAGAACATGAAAAGAAACGTTCTAATTATTTTATTATGCCAAACTAAAAAAGGATTTTCATTGTTAAGGATTAACTGCAACATGCCATCAATATTGTAACAACAATGTAGTCGAATCCAAAAACATGACGTCATTTCGAATGAATGACGTCTCTTCGAAAATGACTTGTCACAAGTGCCGACGCTTTGAGAGTTTCTATATCAACAATGTTTACAACTGCATCATGCTGTTCATGTTATAATTCATTGTTAATGCTTGTTTGAAAAGTAATTTAAATTAATGGAATATAAATTCATGTTTCTCGGACGACAACATTTAATAGAATTAAGCGGAGTGAAACAATTTATTTTGAACTTGAGACAGAGGCTCAGTAAGGTCGAGGAGTACTAAACTTGTGGAAATATAATTGATTGAAGTCATAACTGAGACTCATTTTCAAGATTTACTGAAGTGGTGAACAACACGTGAGTGAGTTTTTTAATATTTCTGATTCTTTTGAATTGATTGTTTGCAGTTAAAATTGAAAATACACCCACTGAAGATGATATATTTGTTGGTAAGTTTGGGTCTACCGGTGACGAAAAAAGTTAAACGGACACGGAGCCAGCGTTTGGTGTTGAGAAATTCCAATCGACGCTGATCAATGGAAGTGGCGCTTACATTTTCTTCGTTCTCTTGTCTCCAGGGAAAAACATTCCAATAGTACCCGTGTTTTGCCCCAAAACTCCAGTACTATGACTTGTAGAAGGTGTCAAATTAACCAATCACGGCTGATGTTACAAACGTGAGGCATAATAATGTTCTATAGTGTAGTTGCTATGGGTGAGCAAAGGCATCAGTTACTTTATTCCTTCTAGTGTAGTTTGATTTTTAGCTTAACTTGACATAGTCAAGATAAGCTATTGCCATCACGCGTGCGGAGGTCTGTTAGTCTGTGAGTCTGTTAGTCTGTGAGTCTGTGACGTCTGTTCACATTTTCCTTTAGCACGGGCTACACCCCACAGTTCTTGTCTGATCATCACGAAATTTCATATGCAGGTTTGGGGTCATCTCTAGATGAGAATGTCCCCTTTTGGTTGCAATCGGGCAACCGGTATGGCTGCCCAAGCCCAAAACCCAAAAACCATTAGCACAGTCTACAGGTCGTATTTATGAAGGGATTTTATTGTAACTTGGTAGGATGCCTCTGTATAATGCCTAGATGAGAACGTCCCCTTTTGGGCTTGATCTATCAACCGTGATGGCTGCCCAAGCCCGAAACCCAAAAACTTTTAGCACAGACTGCAGGTCATGTTTAATGTGGAGGGACTTCATTGTTGTAACTTGGTAGGATGACTCCTTATGATGTCTAGAAGAGAATTTCCCCATTTGGGCATGATCTGCCAACCATGACGACTGCCCGAGCCCAAAACCCGAAAACCTTTAGCACAGTCTACAGGTCATATTTATTGATGAATTTCATTGTAACTTGATGGGTTGACTTCATACAATGTCTAGATGAGAAAGTCCCCTTTTGGACTTGATTGGGCAACTATGATGGCTATAGGGGCCCGAAGCCCGAAAACCTTTAACACAGTCTAGAGGTCATATTTATGAAGGGATTTTATTGTAACTTGGTAGGATGACTCCAAATAATGTCTAGATGATAACGTCCCATTTTGATTGCGATCATGCAGCCTTAATGGGTGCCCGAGCCCAAAAACCTTTAGCATAGGCAAAAGGTCATATTTATGGAAGGATTTCATTGTAACCTGTTAGGTTGACTCCATATAATGCCTAGATGATGACATCCCCTTTTGGTCGTGATTGGTCAGTTGTGATGGCTGCAAGTGCCCGAAAACCTTGAGCACAGTCCACAGGTCATATTTATGAAGGGATTTCATTGTAACTTCTTAGGATCACTCCAGATGGTGCCCAGATGAGATTGCCCCCTATGGTTGCAATCATTCAACCATGATGGCTGCCCGAGCCCAAAGTCTGAAAACATTTAGCACAGTCTATAGGTCATATTTATGAAGGGATTTCATTGTAGCTTCTTAGGATCACTCCAGATGATGCCCAGATGAGATTGTCCCCTATGGTTGCGATCATTCAAGTATGATGGCTGCCCGAGCCCGAAGCCCGAAAACCTTTAGCACAGTCTACAGGTCATATTTATTAAGGGATTTCATTGTACTTGGTAGGTTAGCTTCATATAATGTCTAGATGAGAACGTCCCCTTTTGGACATGATTGGGCAACTGTGGCGGCTAAAGGTGCTCGAAGCCCGAAAACCTTTAGCACAGTCTACAGGTCATATTTATAAGGGGATTTCAATATAACTTGTTAGGATGACTCCAAATAATGTCTAGATGAAAACGTCCCATTTTGATCGCAATCATTCAGCCTGTATGGGTGCTCGAGCCCAAAAACCTTTAGCATAGGTAAAAGGTCATATTTATTGAAGGATTTCATTGTAACCTATTAGGTTGACTCCATATAATGCCTAGATGATGACATCCCCTTTTTGTCGTGATTGGTCAGCTGTGATGGCTACAAGTGCCCGAAGCCCAAAAACGTTGAGCACAGTCTACAGGTCATATTTATGAAGGTATTTCATTATAACTTCGTAGGATCACTCCAGATGATGCCCAGATGAGATTTTCCCCTTTGGTTGTGATCATTCAACCATTATGGCTGCCCGAGCCCGAAGCATGAAAACCTAAAGCACAATCTACAGGTCATATTTATGAAGGGATTTCATTGTAACTTGGGAGGTTGACTTCCTATAATGTCTAGATGAGAACGTCCCCTTTTGCACATGATTGGGCAACTTTGACGGCTAAAGGTGCCCAAAGCCCAAAAACCTTTAGCACAGTCTACAGGTCATATTTATGAAGGGATTTTGTTGTAACTTAGTAGGTTGACTTCATATAATGTCTAGATGAGAACGTCCCATTTTGATATATATATATATATATATTTATGAAGGGATTCAATGTAACTTGATAGGATGACTCGTTTTGGAATAATTTCAGTGTAACTTGTTAACTTTTGTTGATATATGTTAACTGTGAGGGCCACATACATTAACTGTGAGGTCATATTAACCCACCCCTCAGCTCTTTAGTACAGTGTACACCTCATATTATTTTTATCATAAACATAGCATACAGGGATCAGAAATGAACATATTCCCAATTATCACAATTCTTGTCTTATTTCATAATCCTTTCATAAACATTGAACATTATCCTTTTCATCAAACACAACACACAAGTTAAGCTACAGTGTCATTGACACTTTCATTTTTATTGCAAGGCCAATCTGATACACTCATTTATTACTGAAAATGTAAAGCACTGAAATTCCAACCAATCATTAATTCTTTCTTTTGTAGTTGCGAATTTCTACAAGAAAAAAGACTCTGGTAGAATACAAGAAGCGACACAAAGAACTGTATCCTTACCTCAAAGATCTTTTAAATACCTAGCTGACATATTATGCCCCCGACTTGGTCGTAGGTGGTATCTAGTTGGGAGCTGCATACGTTCGTACATTTGTACATTCGTCGTACATTCGTACGTTCATGCGTAATGCAAATGTGTCCGTCCAACATATTTGCTGCACTTGCACAGTCATTATTTGTCGGATTCAAATAATTCTTGCCATGCTTGTCCATCAACATGGGCGAACGGATCCTACAGCAGAATTAACATCTTTGCGTAAACATTTTCAGAGTTATTTTCCCTTCTTTAACTTAGGGGATTATTATTGAAAAATGATTGAAAAATATGTCCGTCCAACATATTTGTTGCACTAGCTCTGTCATTGTACGTTGAATTCAAATAATTTTTACCATGCTTGTTCCTCAGCATGGGGGAACGGATCCTACAGTAGAATTAATATCTCTGATGAGTATTTACAGTGTTAATTGCCCTTGTTTAACTTAGGGGATGATTGAAAAATGTGTACGTCCAACATATTTGCTGCTCTAGCTCTGTCATCATGCGTTGGATTGAAATAATTTTTGCCATGCTTGTTTATGTTAGTACAGATTGCTGCAGGCACATGTCATGCTTTTGATGGCATAATGCTATCCCTGGTATTGCAGGAGGAGGCATATGCTGCTCTTCGCGTTGCTCTTGTTAACTATTTAAACCACTGTCTTGAACATCATTTATATATTCTTCTTCATTTCTTGTCAGAGAATACTTTTTATTACAATATTCTTCATAACCACATACTTCTTTAATGTTCTAATCCAGACAGTCAATAAAATATTCTTTATATGATTTTTTAATGCAGTAGAACTTGTCTTGAGAGACCGCCCTTTGGGCCAAACAAAAGTGGTCTCTCAAGACAGGTGGTCTCTCATAACAGGTTTCAGGTTTTCTCAAGTAAGTGAATAACCAACAACAAAATTCAGAAATGGAGAAGAATGGATTTTTGTAATTACTTTGTAGTTGTTCTTTTTTATTAAGTTTTTGTAACAAATTGGAATGGACTGTTATAAAAATTATAAAAATAAATTAGTGTTGAAAATCTTCATTAAAGATTTTCAACACTAATTTTTTTTTATAATTTTTATAACAGTCTATTTCAATTTGTTACAAAAAGATTTTCAACACAAATTTATTTTTATTCCTATCTGTCACATTTCAGGTATGTATGAAATTGTTTATTCAGCAATAATCCTAATCTTTTCACAGGGGTCTTATAAAAACATCTCAATCTTTAATGAGTTAGCAATTGAAACCCAATTAAGAGCTTTTATTACTTTTAATTATGTTAGTATAACCACAATGGATTTTCCAATTCCAGAACAGGTAAAAAGTTTTTGTCATGGTTTCAGTCTTCAAAGGGGCGGTCTCTCAAGACAGGTCTATTATGGCATAAAAATACAAGTTGGTGCCAGGTCACAGTGGTCTCTCAAGACAGGTGGTCTCTCAAGACAGGTGGTCTCCCATAGCAGGTCCATTATAGAGTAAAACCAATTGGTACCGGGTAGATGTGGTCTCTCAAGACAGGTGGTCTCTCAAGACAGTGGTCTCTCAAGACAGGTTTTACTGTACACCCATTTTTGAAGAAAAACATTTACGTATAATGTTATTGTGCTATCCATCCATCTGTATGAGTATCTGTCCATCATTCCATGGTCGCTGGACATTTCCCCATCGGACATTTCTCCATCCGGACATTACCCCATCCCATTTAGGCCAGACATTTCCCCATCGGACATTACCCCAGTCTGCTTAATAGAAAAACGGACAATTCCCCATGCGGATTTTTCACCATCCATTTCTTAATTTTTTGTGGGTTCGTTATTCTATCAAGTTGATTGATAAACAGTGGTGTCTTCATTAAAGTAAATGTCAATGAATGCATCAGTGTTTATCAAACAACTCTATAAGAAGTGTTTATAAGACATTTGTGTTCTGTTTTCGTAGCAATTTTCAGTTAACTTTTTGTTGAGATGATTGATAAACGGTCATGTCTTCACCGAGATGAAATTCAGTGAATATATCACTTTCTATCACACAAGTGGATTGAACAATATGGATGTTTTCATTGCAACTTTAATATTTGTTCTTTCTGTCAAGCTACTTTTGTTCAAAAATAAGGGCAAATGTCCATCTCTGATGGGTTAAGTCTAATGGGGAAATGTCTGCCCTCGATGGGGGAAGGTGTTAATATCCGATGAGGAAATGTCCGCCTCTGATGAGGGAATGCTGATGGGGAAATGTCTGCCCTCGATGGGGAAATGTCCAGATGGGGAATTGTCCGATGGCAAAATGTCTGGATGGGGAAATGTCCGATGGGGAAATGTCCGCACACCCATTCCATTCATCCATCCATTGTTAATGTTTTATGTGTCCTGTTTATAACTAGTGATCAATCACAATTCAGCATTCTCATTCACCATCCTCTGATAATGACCTATTGGGGGACCACCGGCAGTTAATGGACTTTCAGCATTGGTGGTTGCTGAAGTTTCCTTTTGAAGTAAAAGTAAACATCTGGTTGTTGTTTGACAGTCTATTTGATGTGCATGTGGAATAGGGCACAACTAATCATTTAGAAGCACTAAAAATTTGTAACAAGAATGCATGGTGAACAGGGAGAAGCCTAATGTGTTTCACCTGGTTTCATTGATAAGGCCTAAAAAAGTAAAAAATCCATTTATCAGGCCCTCCCGCATGATCCTTTTGGCTGCTGCATGCTCTCTTTTTATAACCAATGCAAACTTAAAAAAATAAAAATTCAATGGTTTATGTCTGATATTTTACCCAAGTTAATAAAATTGATAAAATTGTCCTTTGAGTGCAACAAGGCTTTGCAATGCTTTAGCATTGCAAAGCCTACTTGCACTCAAGGGATGAAATACACCACCACCCATGCTATTCTGTAGATTATGAGGCCTAAAACATAAAGCAAACCAAGAACATGAACTTTTGATGGCAAAGAAATAATTACAAAACAATAAAATAAAAAAACCTCCCGCCCACATGCCATTTTGCAAAAAAAGCCTGAGAAACTGAAACTCCACTTTGTAGGGACTAAATTACATATATTATTCCTATTATATTGTTGCAATTGGCTGTAGTATTGGTGTTTGACTAATCAAGGTATTCGGTGCAGTTACATGTCAAATAGAATGTGACCCATAATTCCCTATATGGTATTATGGCTACCTGATTGGACATTGACTTGATTTTTTAAATATAATATAATAAAATATTATTATTTGTCAACATGAGGCCTGCAGTAATGCAAATAAATGTCATGTTGATATTTAAAATATTGCAAATTGACAATGGAATTTTCACAAGTGAAAATAGCTTATCAGTTATATACCAACAATAAGTTGGTCCAATAAGGGGCTGAGGTATGACAATGTCTGTCAACAAGATAATATAGGGTGTTACAAGTTTCACATTACCTAATTTCACAACAAGATAGCTGAATATTTTGATTTTGAGGAATTAAAACTGAACTCGACCATCAGTGATGAATGTCAGGGCTGTACTGTGGACGGAGCATTTATTACTCCTCTCCCCCCTCCCCCATGAATAGAGGGTTAATGTTTATTGTCCACTTAAAGTATCTATAACTTGACATCAGAATTGAGTATCACGATTTTTAAGTGGACCATCAATCTTCATTTTGCTTGTCGGCCGTTCACTATTTATAACTTATTTAATGGAATTAGTTACAGTACAATCTGCTTAATTGAATATCCATTTTGCCAGTGAGAATTATTCAATTAACAGGAGTATACAATTAACAGGGATTTGGCCAGTTTCCTGTGTTCTGGAGGTAAACTGAGCATTTATTCTATTATATCTTGTTTGACAGAGCTCATAGAGCTCTGTCAAAAAAGATATAATAGAATAAATGCCTGTATTGGATGTAGTGAGGCCAAAAAGGTTGATAAATAAGAGGAATTTGGTGCATGTCACAGTAATGTTTTCGACATATTACAAAAATGTATATATGTTTAACAGGAGTTTATTCTTCAACCCATATGCAATTAACAGATCAAATTTGTACTGAAGGAATGGTAAATGGTTTTGTGTTTGAAAATTATATTAAATTAACAGGGATATACAATTAAGAGATATCCAATTAAGTGGGCTCCACTGTATTAGTTTTCATGAAAGGAAACTGCCATGATATTTGATGAAGGGAAAGCTTTTAAGCTACAGTGCATTTGGACATTGCAAGACGTTGGGAAACTGAATGTTCGAGAAAATTTTGTTTGTTAGAAAGCTTTGTTTATATCCAATCTCCTCCTACCAACGATGGCCACTTGAAGACACTTTTCTCTTTGTGACCAATGAGCGTTCCAGTAATCCAGTTGTATAGAGAGCAGTGGTTACTTTACCAGCTGTCGTGATTTTTTCATATGTGAGCTGAAAGTATAAATGGAGCATTTACCATACAAAAGCTCATCAGTGTCTCTGTTCTCAGCTAACTTATCCTCTCCCTGTTTTCATTTGACTTCTAAATAATTATAAGTAGAGGTAGAAATGAGAGAGGCTCATCATTTTGTCAAATGCGGCAAATCATTCTTTAACCCTTTACCTAACGAATCGCCCGCATCTGCGCGCGTAATATGCAAATTGAGCAGTTGAAAAAATTAAACTTTTCAAAATATTTCAACAAAACCATATAATGTGACCCCCTCATTGGAACAAGCTCAATGAGCTCGTTCGAATGAGGGGTCACATGATATAGTTTTGTTGAAATTTTTTGAAAAATTTTAAAAATTGATATTTAAAATAATAAATTTTGATAACGTTTGTGTTGGGTAAAGGGTTAAATAATCGATTTAACAAAGAGGAACAACCTTGTCATTTTGAAAATTATGGGTCACCTCAAATCACCCCAGGACGGCTACTTTTGGTTCGCCTAAAATGAACCCAGGGGGGCCATTTATGGTTTGCGGGGGCCATTTTGTTTCAGCATGCTAAGTAGACAACTAATATCATTTTAAGGTACATGGTTTGTGTAATGATGTACGTCATCACATAACGTATAGATGCAGGCTTGAATATTTGGATCCAAGATACCAGGTTACCCACGTCACTCACTAACAATGAGTGTTATAGTTATCTTGCATCCAAATAACCAGGCCATGTTGGGGCGAATCAATCAGATTTGGGGAACAAATTGCCCCAGCTTTGATTTTGGGATGAAACGTCCCAGGCGAATCGTCTGGGGTCAAACTGGCTTGGCAATGATACGTCCCATAATCTCGTATAACACGAGAGTTGTCACAGTCTAATGTAATGACTAATTACAGCTTTGGAATTGGCAGACCTCTCGCTCATATTTGGAAAGTTACTTACTGTCTCTGGGTGACTGTGTTGACGACACACTACAAACTTCACAAATTGCGCTTTGTTACCTCCTTCAACTTAAAAATTTCCATTTGAGACGGCCAATTTTGAGGTGCCTATGACTGAATTAATTGGCTGCAGAAATCGGGGTTAGGTGGACGTTTACATCTGCAGAATTTTGAACTCAGGCGGGCGACTGCGGCCCGGGGCAATCGCCCGCCTCAAAATGACAAGCCTGAACCACCAACAAGAATTTTGTGGAAAGTGTATGGTAGGCAGGCCTGGAAATAACCCATGAATGATCATTTAGGTTATGTGTGGGTTATGTCAATTGTAAAATACACGAATGAACTACAGGTTATGACAATGTAAAGCAACATAACTTGATGAAATTACTAAATTACACGTTTTACCAGAAATACTTTTCAATCTTTCGGAACTATGTCACTTTAAGAGTACTGCACCTACCTATAAATAGAATGGTATGCTGTTTCCATTTTAAAGAATTTCCACCAAAATAAATAGCAACAACTAACGTGCGATCTTGCTTCATTAGTTGTTGAAATTTATTTAGGTGGAAATCCTGTTAAGATGTAAAAAAGCCTCACAGACATAGCAAAATGGAGAATGCAGACAAGTATCACAGCACCCTTTTTCCTATGGGTTACCACCATGCTATTTAGCATAACCTGTCAACAGGTTTCGATATAAACTCTTTATTCCCAGGCCTGTGTAGGGTGGACACTGAACTTGTGATATGACTCTTCTAGATGCTGATGTAGTTGGCATGCTGTAAGGGGACATCAGCAGCAGATGTACTGAAGCCAACTTTTACTCAATGAGACTTTGCTGGTTTGGAATTTAACATCAGAATGCAGGTGAATTTTATTAAATGATCGGGTGCTAGAGGCCACTATCATGGCGCTATTGAAAAAGTGCAGAAAGTCATTTTTGTAGCTTTAGTCTGTATGTATTAGCTTTTTGTTAGCTAGACAGTTGCAAAACAATGTTGGTATAAAATTCTTTGTTACAATTTATTGGAGAGTGCCAACAGGCACTCTCCAATAAATTCTGACAAAACGATTGTGTACAAAACAAGATGATGGTAAATTAAGGTTTCCCTAGCCAGCAGAATAGTATCTTTGAAATAGAAAAATACCCATGTTACAAAACACCATTGAAAAATAATTTTAGCACTCTACCAGTAAAAAATATAGTATATGAATAACTCACACTGTTTCTTGTAATAATTATTTTAGATTTTTTAGAATGTTGAAATGAAATGAAATAATTTATTCAACAAGACAAATTGACACAAAATTCATGTTCAAACAAGAAACATTTTGATGAGCATTGTTTGAATATGGCAGAGGTAGTTTAACCTCTTCCTGTCGACCCCATAAGTGGTAATTTGATAGTCGAATTCCTGGTTGCTTGTGTATTAGAAAGAACACTACTTATACCATTCTTTTATATTACTCTTAAGGTATGCTTTCTGCTAGGGACCTGCGCATATCTAGTTTAGCCTCTTCCTGTCGACCCCATAAGTGGTAATTTGATAGTCGAATACCTGGTTGCTTGTGTATTAGAAAGAACACAACTTATACCATTCTTTTATATTACTCTTAAGGTATGCTTTCTGCTAGAGACCTGCGAATTGCCGATTCTGATCAAATCGAATTGATGAAAATGAATCAAATTTCAAATCTAATTTCGAATCAAACTTCAAATCGAATCACAGTTAATGGATACATCATCAAAAGAAAAGCATTTTTCTAAAATAGTGAACCCAATTATTAAAAGACATGCAGTTATGTAGAGAGCATTTTCTTATCAACCTACCTTACAATTGTTTACAACAGGCTTGCACTGCAGTGGAAGTCCCTAACTCAGAAAAAATACTCTCTATTTTCTTCTTTCCCAAGCGATTTGGGAAAGAAAAGTGGTGCAAAAGCACCAAGAAAAAATAAGCCTAAACTGGGTCGAGTGTGGTTGGCACTCACCCAGTAGGGGACGCTCTTCTCCTTGTACTAATCCACGGCTTCAGGAACCAGTGTGCAGATGTATTACCAACGTGTCATTCTATTTTTTTTTCGCCATCTTACAGGATGCGGATCGTTTTGCTCATCATCAGTGATACCTTTTGACTCGATGTTAATGATGTTTCCTGTTCTGAATTGTGGATTCATTGCTGTTTCTACACTATCCAGACATACAGGGCTGTGTTTTTATATATTCTCTCGATTATTCACTGTATTTTTCGTGATAAATCTCTATACCAATTTTGCACTCAATTTTTGCGTACCGTGCTGTTTCGGTCTTTTGTTCATTAATACTAACCCTTTGGGTTCTGCTTTTATCTGAATTAGGTGTCAGCTAGGGACTGTTGTGGCAGCTTTTCTCCCCTCTGTTGAGGGTAGAATTTCTGCCAGTTCCCTTTTTGGCTGTTGGGGTACTTTTCTGTTCCCGTCGGGCCTTTGTTTCCTGCCACCTTACTCTGTTAGCTGGGGGGTGTCCTGATTACTTTTTCTTTGGGTTCACCTTCCCATCTACATTGCTCTCACCAGATATGTCTAGGATGATACCTTGCGAGCCATTTTTGTTGTCTTAGCATGTTGAAGTTTCCCATTATTCATGCTCCACTTTATTTGGGTGTTCTATTGAAAGACACTCTGGGCTGTGTGGTCGTCCACCTTTTGGGTTTCAGTCTATTGTGTAGTTCAGGCACGTGCCATTTTCCTTCCATGCCGGCAGGAAGGGGAATGCAGTCGTTCGGGGCCGCCGAATTTGACTCTGTCTGGAGAGAGTTACACCCCCTCCTGGGGGTTTTGCAGTCTTTTTGTGGCGTGGATACCGCGGCTTATCCCTGGTCTGCAGGGACTTCTGCTTCTGTGGACGTGGGATATCAGCCTCAACCTTCCCTGGCTTCAAGTCAGTGAAGTCCGAAGTGGTTGCTGTCCGATCCCTCTGCTGTGATCTCTCAGCCGTCGAGCCCAGCAGGTTTTGGATTCAGATGTCCATGGTGGGGGTCACCATGGACTCTGTTGCACTTCTGTCCACACACTCTGGTCCTTCAGCCAGTTTTGTGGGACCGGTGCATTTTTTTGCAGCCTCGACCTTATGTCCCTCAGAGGTCTGCAGTGACTCTCCTGAGTTCCCGCACTTCAGATCCTCGGGGTATTTTATACCCCTATAAACATCTGTATTCAGATGTTTCAACTGCCACCCGTAGCCCCGCATCGGGTGTTCTAGACGATTGTGACCCCTTGTCAGATGCAAATCCACTTTGCCGGGCCACTCCCACGTCGAACTGGCAGATACAGGTTGTGAGCTTATGGAGGCCCTCTCCTTGCTCATTCAGGTTCTTCCCAAGAGCCATCCCATTGCCTCCAGCGAGGCTTCTAGTGGCTTCAAGGTGCCCTTCATGGCACCGCCTCCTGGGATTGGAAGCAGGCAGCTGCTTTCTGATCCCGCTGGTGTTCCTACATCATGGGAGGCATCGGCTGGTATGCTCGACATGGGCTATGTATCTCCTGACTCAGGCGATGGGTCAGACACACCTGATGTTGAGAGCCATCAGTCTTCTGACTTGGGGATGGCTCTTGACTTTTTTTTTTTTGGTTTAAGCCAGGCTGCGATCATCGGTCAGGTGCCTACAGACTGTGGAGCAACCTGCTTCTGGGCATCTTCGACCGTACCAGTCGGTACAAGTGGTCTACGTTTTTGCAGCATTGGACTCGAAGCTGAGTTCCAAGGCTATGAAGACTTCCTTTTTCACTAGGCTGATACCTTTTTGCCCCCTGTGCATTATCGTTCCTATGATTCTGCCAATCTGTCAGTCTGCAAGACTTTGGCGGTCTTGGATCAGGACTCCAAGCCCAAGTTGGCTGTTATTCCTATGGCGACTTTGGAGTCCATGTTGCGCTTATCCAGAGAGATGCTAGGCATGCTTTCTCTCTCGGATCACGTCATCTCTGTTTTGGCTGCTTATCTGCCTCCAGACTCCTTTGCGTGTGATCTCTAAAAAGCTCTTGCATCTTACATGCATGCCTGTAACACGTCTAATTTGGAATTAGTTCACCAAGATGCTGTATTGGACACAAGCCATTCCCTTGCTGAAGGGCAGGGTGCTGCTCTTCAATCTGCTTCTTTGATGGGTCTGCGACTATTCCATGATTCCGTGGCTGACGTCCTGCATCATTCCGAAGATCAGCTGCTGCTTCGTCAGCTTGATCTGCCTTCTGTTGGAGGCTGGGGCCATTTCCAAGCCTTACAAACGCCCTTCTGCTTCCTCTGTCAAGCCAAGGGCTGATCCTCCTGCTTCCGCTTCATCCTCTTACGTGGTAAGGGAAAGCATCAGCAGTCCAGAGGGAGGTCTAAGCATCATTCATCTAGCAGAGGAGGTGGTTTCTCCTCTCACGGGCCTCGCTGGGGCTCGAAATGAAGGTCCTCACCTCGATACGTCCCAGATTGGAGGAGGGATATCCGAGTTTGCAGACCATTGGGCCATGATCACATCCGATCCTTGGGTGTTAGATGTTCGGTCCAATCTGCGGATATCCCTTCAGAGGCATCCCACTCTGTCGAGAGTGCCTCTTCCAACCCAAGTTCCTGTAGACATTTCACATCGGGAACTTTTGATCTTGGAGACAGACAATCTCCTGTCAAAGGGGGTGATCAAGGTCGTCAAGAACATTCATTCAGTGGGATTTTATTCCTGCCTGTTGTTGGTGCCGAAGAAGGACGTCCGACTCTGACCTGCTATCGATCTGAGTATCCTGAACCAGTCTATCGTTGCTCCCAAGTTCAGCATGGAGACTTTCAGGTCAGTTCGCTGCTCCATTCACCAGGGAGATTTTGCTTCCAGCATCGACCTGCGAGCCACTTACTTTTACATTCCGTTTCATAGGACATTGCGAAAGTATCTCAGGTTCACTTTTCTGGGGCAAATTTACCAGTTTAAGGCCATGCCTTTCGGCCTCAACCTGGCTCCTTGGGCCTTCATCCGTCTGATGTAGTATGTGATAACCTTCCATCGCACTCAGTCCAGGGTGACTACTATGGCGTATCTGGACAATATCCTCCAGAGGCACTCCAATGCTGCTCTTCTAGAGTCAGATGTCGAAACACTTGAGCCTACTCATGTCACTAGGGGTCAGAGTCAATGAGAAGTCAGACCTGGCCCCTTCTAAGTCGTTTTGTCATCTGGGGATGGACTTCTGTACTCAGCTGAATACGGTGGGGATTCCTCGGGCGACTCTGACCCAGCCCACATCCGCAACAGTTCGGAGTATTCTCCGGCTGCTCGGTCTCTGCAGTTCAGTGACGGATCTCATTCCCTAGATCATCTGCATGTCAGACCTCTCAAATACTTTCTCAGTCATTGGAGGCCGAATGGCGATCCTCTGGATCTGGTGCTTCATGAGTTACCAGCATTTCTTCATTGTCACCTTCTTTCTGGATGGATGTTCAGTGGATTATGCAGGGAGTTCCATTGGACTTAACCATGTCCCATCATGTTCTGACTGCTGATGCCAGCGATCTCGGATGTTGCTCGATGTTGGATCCTCTGGTCTTTCCCTTCACGGTGTATGGGACCAGGATCAAGCAGCTCTTCACATCAACCAGAAGGAACTTCTTGCTATTCTTCTGAGTTTCCGGCAGTGGATCCTCCACCTTTCGAATCATCAGGTCCTAATCTGTTGTCTGACAATTCGACAATGGTCGCTTACATTTGGAACCAGGTCAGCACGCACTCGGTTCCCATGTACGAATTGGCTTGGGATCTTCTACTGCTCACTCAGGATGTCAACACCGGGGTGGTGATTCATCCACTGAACGTCCTAGCCGACTTCCTGTCCTGACGGGGCAGATTCTTTTCCACCGGTTGGATGATTCACAGAGCAGTGTTCCAGTCGCTTTGTGATCTCTGGGGTCGTCCCTACATAGATCTGTTTTGTGACCTGTTGGAACCCTCAGGTGTACACTTTCGTGTCCCTGTGTCTGATCCTCTGGCTTTTGCTGTGGATGCTCTATCACTCGAATGGAACGGTCTAGTCGGTTATGCTTTCCCGTAGGTTCCTATTCTGCCTCAGCTTCTAGCCACGATATGAACCTGCAGTTGTCGAATCATTCTGATCGCTCCCCTGTCACCTCAGCAGGTGTGGATCAATCAGCTCCGCTCTCTGTTGGCAGCAGGTCCGACACATCTCCCTCTACATCACGACCTTCTTTGCCAAGGTCACCCGAGGAGGTTTCATGCCGACCTGACTTTGATGTGCCTTCGCGCATATCTTTTGTCAGGTCCTGTCTCCTCCGTAGAGGTTTTTCGAGATGAGAAACGGAGTGCATTTCTTCTTCAAGGTGACACTCCACTGGTTTAGCCTATGCGGCTAAGTGGAAGGTCTTCTGTCGATGGTGTGCTGATCACTCTGTTGATTATGCTGATCCTTCGATAACACAGATTGTAGAGTTTCTGGTATATCTGTTTGACCCCAAGATGGTATCTTTCATGGGTGCTGCTTTGCTTGGGGGAGGGGGGGGGGGGCACCATTCAAACCTTTATCCCAGGTGGATATGTATTTTCTCACATAAAAGACAGCTTTTCTGATGGCTTTTGCCTCAGCCAGAAGGGTTAGTGAGCTTCACTCCCTTTCTATTGATCTGGACTTTTTCAGGAACTCTGCCAACAGTGTTACTTTACCACTGATTGCTCCTTTCTGGCCAAGAATCAGATGCCAGAAACTACTCCACCTCCAATCTGTATCACGGCTCTTCCTTCTGCTGAGGGTAATCACCCTTTGCTCTGTTCGGTTCGTGAAATTCGCATTTACCTCAACCAGATGCAGTTCATTAGGAAAGGCAGGAGAAGATTTATATCTGTCTCTTATCCCTGGTCAACAGAAAATCTCTCCTCAATCCATTTCTAGATGGATTTGTCTTGCTATTTGCGCATCATACGCTCGTCTAGTGACTCTTGATTGTATTACCAATCGCTTTTCTGCCCACGAAGTGCATGCATTGTCTACCTCCTGGGCTTAGGCTAACTTCATCAGTTGTCGGATGTTATGCATTCAGCTTACTGGAGAAATGCTTCTACTTTCTCCACCTATCTACGTCAATTGAAGGAGCGGTCTGAGGACCTTTATTTTTCTTTAGGCCCTCTTTTTTTTTCTTTAGGCCGTCTTTTCTCCTGCGCAGGCTGTCATCAACCCTAGCCATTAGGGTTCTTGCAAGGCCTGTTCCAGCCCTGTTCTTGGTACTGTCTGTGTGTCACACATGGCCATATGCCTCATCTCCCATTGTCATTTACTAATGGTTGTGATGCCATGGTTTTATAGGCCTAGGGAACTCGTCTTCTGGTCCAGTGCAGTCGGATTATGTGGGGGTTGGTTATGTGATTCCCTCTTCCTATTGTCTATTTAGCCTGTTGTAAACAATTGTAAGGTAGGTTAATAAGAAATATAGTAAATTTCCTTATTATACCTACTGCAATTGTTTACATGGAGGCCCTGCCATCTTCTTTTTCGGGTAAGAATCCTTCCTCCCCGCTAATCACATATCTCCAATGTTGGCGGATTCAATAGAATGACACGTTGGTTATATGTCTGTGCACTGGTTCTGGAAGCTGTGGATTAGCACAAGGAGAAGAGCGTCCCCTACTTGGGCATTCAACCCATTTTGGGCTTATTTTTAGCTCACCTTGACAAAGTCAAGCTGAGCTAATCCCATCACTCTCTGTCCATCGTTTGATATTCAGTATACAGCATCCATAGGGGGGTCAGATACAAGTTTGTTAAAATAAAGCCCATTGGTTCATATTTGTGCTCAATACATGTACAGAAACCCAAATTTTTAACTTAGGGCAATATTGGCAATATTCTTTAAAAATCTTCTTCAGAACCACCAGTCAGAATCTTTTAATGTTTGGTATACATCATTATTATGAGGGGCAGATTCAAGATTGTTCAAACCAAGTCCCTAGGTTAATATTTGGGCTTCCTATGGAAGCCCAAATTTTAACTTAGTTCATTATGGGGGATAATTTTTAAAAATCTTTTTCTTCAGATCCACCAGTCAGAATGCTTTCATATTTGGTGTACAACATTTCTAGGGGGGTCAGATTCAAGTTTGTTCAATCGGGTCCCTAGGTATATATTTGGGCTTGCTATGGTAGCCCAAATTTTAACATAGTGCAATATGAGGAAATTTCTTAAAAAATCATCTTCTTCAGATCCACCAGTCGGAATGCTTTCATATTTGGTACGCAACATCTCTAGAGGGGTAAGCATTAGCCTTCAAGTTTGTTCAATTCGAGTGCCTGCATGGATTAATATTTGGACTCCATATGGGAACCTGAAATTTAACTTAATACAATGTGAGCAAATTTCTTCAAAAATCTTCTTCTTCACATTCACCTGTGAGAATCCTTTCATATTTGGTTTACAACATCTCTAGGGGAGTCAGATTCAAGTTTGTTCAAATATAGGTTCCCTGGGTTAATATTTGGGCCCCCTATGGTAGCCCGAATTTTAACTTAGTGCAATATGAGGAAATTTCTTTAAAAATCTTCTTCAGATCCACTAGTCAGAATGCTTTCGTATTTGGTATATAACATCTCTAGGGGGGTCAGATTCAAGTTTGTGCAATTCAGGTCTGTAGGTTAATATTTGGGCTCGCTGTGGTAGCCCAGATTTTAACTTAATGCAGTATGAAGAAATTTCTTTAAAAATCTTCTTCAGATCAAACAGACTGCTTTCATATTTGGTATACAACACTCAAGGGAGGTCAGGTTCAACTTTGCTCAAATCGAGAGCCTGGGTTAATATTTGGGCTCCCTACAGGAGCTGGAATTGGCCATGTAGCTGAAGATTTAGATTTTTGTATTCAGTACTCTCTAGAGGTGTGTAACTAAGATAAATCCACATGGGTTGTGTCAAGGGGCTTCATAGGGGAGCTCCACATTTTATATTATGATCAACTGAAGAAAAGGCATGATGCTCGGACTATTGTAGTCACTCCTGAGGGGCTCAAGGATTGACAATGTATCCTATGGAGATGGATTGCTTAATGTAGACTCATTCTTGGACTCTCTTTATATCGTGTTCTGTTCAAGGTGAGCGCTTCAGGCCCTGTGGGGCCTCTTGTTTCTTGGTGCTTTTGCACCACTTGTCTTTCCCAAATCGCTTGGGAAAATAGTGAGTAATTTTTCCAAGTTAGTGACTTCTACTGTAGTGCAAGCCTGTTGTAAACAATTGCGGTATGTATATAATAAGAAAGGAAATTTACTATAAGATTAAAATTTTCGCCTCACCACTTCCCACACTATAAATTGAGATATAAACTAATATACTAGTTATTGAGTGAAACTATTTGAATTGTTGACCTTGTAGCTGTGAAACTGCAGCAATAAAGATTTTAAACGAATCTGGCTGATAGGGCTGCTACCTCACTTTTATCACATGTTTCTTACACAAAAACTCGCTTCAAATCAGATCGACTCCTTTAAGTCGTGAAGCCATTTGTTTTAAAGAAAAATGCTGAATGACTAAAACGAAACGATAATTGAATGCTGAATGGAGTCAATCCACTTGTAAGTTAAAGCCTGCTCTACTTCTGTTTATATAATAATCAGGGATATTCTTTTAGAAAACTGTTGCTTTTGACAATGACGATGTATCCATTACCATATTTACTCTGTGTATTGGAACACTCTATGATTTGGGACACACATTTTTTCCAGAAAACTATATTTTTTTTATGCTCCAAAGTTTGGGACATTCAGAAGATTTGTTTCCAGTTGGCCCGTCGCTAGTAGCAGACGACACTCATAAAAAAAATTCTTGAGTAACTAAACATTTTCATTTTTCGCTTCCAAAACATAGCTTATGATCCCTCATTGGAATGAGCGCATTGCACTCGTTCCAATGAGGGATCATAAGCTATGTTTTGGAAGCAAAAAATGAAAATATAAAAAAAATTGGACGGCGATTTTCGTATATAGTGATGGAAAACGAATCACACACAACTTTATTCAGCATCAAATCAAGACCAGGCTGTGTTCTTTCCCCATTTTCTAAGAATTGAGATACCTGTGAAAATAATTATTTTTATCTGTCCCAATACATAGAGTAAATACGGTAACTGTGATCGAACAGAACAATACTCAATATAAAATAATGTGATTATGTTGTGGAACAAATCATTTATTGAAGTTGAACAGTTGAATAACTTTTCAAAGTTCAAAACTTTTTATAAATGGTCATGGGTCATAATGCACAATTAGTTGAAATGAACAGTTGTAGCAGTAATAATGTTTGTAGCAATGTAGCTACAACTGTTGTACAGTTGTAGCTACATTGCTACAAATACTGTTACCGCTAGAAGTCAGTTACGTTTCTACTCAGAACAATACTCAATATAAAATAATGTGATCAATTACAATCAATGTAAGCATTCAGGGTTATGGCCGAAGTATATTCGAAAATATTCGAATTTCCAATCTTGAATCGAATCAAACTGAATATTGACTTTCGAATCAAATTTCAAATTTTCGCAGGAGCCTAATTCCTTCTTTCATATATACTGCTCTATTCTATTTTCAAAAACTTTTAACACTCTTGGGAATCAAAGTCCAATGAACATGACACTATTTTATTTAACCCTTTGCCTAACACGAAAAGAAGACAACACTTGCAAAAATAATTCTTGAATAACTATTTTTTTCATTTTTTGTCTCAAAAACATAGGTTATAACCCCTCATTGGAACGAGCTTGATGAGCTCATTCCAACGAGGGGTCACAACCTATGTTTTTGAGACAAAAAATGAAAAAATAATGAAAATTAATTGGCAATTTTTTAGAATAGCACTGGCCAGTTTTGGCCGCTACTTTGGGAAAAGAGTTAAATGTTAAATATTACATTGTACAACTCATGCACTCAGAAAAAACTGAACAACTGGCATTATCAAAACATTCTGTACTTTGTTAATTTTTGGATTCTGTAGATAGTCATAATGTTCATGAAATATACTGGAAATGATCCTCTTTTTCCAGTAGCAGCAAGACACTTGGACCTTTCTTAAGTATTATACTTCCTTAACATTGTTTAAGACTGCTAGAGAATTTAAGTCTCCGAGAAGATATTGATGTCGATGAAGAAGTAACACATACAGGTGTCAAGGGTTTATTAAGAAGATATGAGAAATTCAGGGTGAGTGTGTCAGTGTGTCTAACTAATCATCAGAAACACCTATAATTGAATATAGTTTCAAAGTTGATGATTATGGCTTTTCATCGCTCCTTTACTGATAAAATATTAGTTATTACTCACCTCCCATCATGCTTGTAAGAAGTGTCAGAGGCTGTAGAATATCAAAATACATTGTAATTGATATGGAAATGAAATATAAAGATACAACACATGACACCAGATCTGGCATTCTAGAAAGAATGGGAGTACAAATAATTGGCATCTCAGTATGCCAAGGAGTACAATTGCCTTCTTAAATCTCAATGTGGCTGTTACTAGACTCTTGATCACCTCAGGTCCAAACCTGAGCTTAGACTCAGCTTGGGTCTGAAATGGTCAAGAGTCGGAATTTTCCCTTGAGAGCAGTAGAGGTGCAGCATAGCTACATGCCGAAAAGAATGTCTGGCCCAAGGAACTAATGGCCAAAAATATTGTTTCTATATAGTTGTTTCTAGAGGTCACAGAGTATGATTAAAGTCAATTTTAATTGATTATTCTTCTTCAAAAGTTGATCATCAAATTTCATGATTGTGCCAGCCCAAATCTGTGTGTTTGTTGATCCATCCATATTTCAGTCCAGAATCATCTACTTGCAATAATTACACCAATCGTTGATGGATTGTAATTATATTCAGAACATATCCCATCATATTGCAAATACTTTTAATGCAAAAGTATGATACCAGAGTTTTTCATCCATGACTTATACCTGTTTGTTAAGTGAAAAATGCACATGTTGGACTTGATTAATTTTTCAAAACTTTACCAATGGTTGGTGGATTGCCTTGAAATGTAGTATGTGTCTTCCCCATCATATGTCAAATACTCACAATGCAAAATTATGATGATGCATGATTTCATCCAAGAGTTATGCGCCTTTGTTGAAAAATATACATGTCAGACTTATGTTTGCACAACTTCACCAATAGTTGATGGATCATAATGAAATTTATACTATTCAAAAAAAGTAGGAGATACAGTGGAGCCCACTTAATTGGTTATCTCTTAATTGTATATCCCTGTTAATTGAATATAATTTTCAAACACAAAACCATTTGCCATACCTTCAGTACAAATTTGATCTGTTAATTGCATATGGGTTGTAGAGTAAACTCCTGTTAATTGTATATAAATTTTTGTAATATGTCAAAAAAATTACCATGACATGCACCAAATTCCCCTTATTTATCAACCTTTTTGGCCTCACTACATCCAATACAGGCATTTATTCTATTATATCTTGTTAGAGCTCTATGAGCTCTGTCAAACAAGATATAATAGAATAAATGCTCAGTTTACCTTCAGAACACAGGAAACTGACCAAATCCCTGTTAATTGTATACTCCTGTTAATTGAATAATTTTCACTGGCAAAATGGATATTCAATTAAGAGGATTCTACTGTATTTGATAAAAGTGAGATATATGAAGAAATATATTTATATTTTCATCACAAAGACAGTTGAGGCATTGCACTGTGACATCTGGTGAATGATTTCAGCTATACTTGGGTGTCTGACAAGCACACATTCCACGCACTGAGCTATAGAAGACATGGACGGTCAGTCAGAGAAGTTACCACATTCAGTCCCAGACCTCAATACCTTGTAAATCCTCCTTGGTTCGCAAGACAAGCGTCGATCCAACGTGGTATACTCCTCACCAAACGTCCAATATCAGCTTGACTGATGTTATTCATTCTTCCTGCAGTGCAGCGGTGAGTTCCTGGACATTGGTAGGAGCTGTTGGCGTTGTCGTAGGCACATGCCAAGAATATCCCAGATGTGCTGAATTGGTGAAAGGTCTGGATTTAGTGCTGGCCAAGACACTGTAGTAATGTTCTGCTCCTGGAGGAACTCTGTAGCAACACAGGCCCTGTGTGCTCTTGCATTGTCATCTTGGAAAATGAATCGATGGACTTGATGTCATGCAAATGGCACCACATGAGCTGCTAACATGTGTTCACGGTAGTACTGCCCTGTGACATGCCCTTGGGTGGCATGTAATGCTGTTCTGCTTGTCATTGTTTTGCCTCCCCACACTATAACCGATCTACCACCAAAACGATTGTGCTGCCTAACGGTTATGTCATGGTATCGTTCGTTATGCCACCGTGACACTCTGTTTCGCCTGTCGTGGAAGTTGAGAGTGAACCTTGATTCATCAGAAAACATGACATCACTCCATCGACGATTGTCCCAGCACTGTCGTGCTCCACACCAATTACGCCTTGCTGTGATGTTATGTTCAGTCAAACGTGGAATTACTTGAGGTCATCGAGCATACAAATTCCAGCTGTGTAGGTGATTTCGGATAGTCTGACCACTGACTCGCACATGTGTCGCTTGGTGCAGCTGCTGTCCAATTTCTGAGGCACTTTGATGGCGGTTACGTAATGCTGTGGTTTGGATGAAACCCTCCTGGTTAGCATTTGTCGCCCTTGGATGACCTGACTGACGTCTGTCATCAACATTGCCTGTCTGACGGTAGTGTGATCAATCACCGATTGAGTAACATTGAGAATTTGAGCCACTGCAGTCTGTCTGTTGCCAGCTTCCAACATGCAAAGGCACATACAAATTTGTCACGTGTCAGTCTTGGCATACCTCAACAGTTACCTTTCGACCAGAAACTATTGATGAACGAGTTTATACCAAGAAAAAAATGATGAGACCTCCGAAAAAGCCAGTCCAGTACAAATGAAAATTTCAAACATACCCCACAGAGATTAACGCAGTGCTCTTGTGAAAAACCTGCACACAGTTTTTGTGGGCTGGTGACATTCATGGCCACACTAAACTTGGTAACATCTTTGTTTGTCCAATCACACGTATCCAATACCATTTTCCAAAATATTTCAACATCAGTTTGGATATTCACTACTTTTTTTTAATAGTATATTATATATTTTACCTATCATATGTCAAATACTCACTGTTCGAAATTGCAATGCTGTAGAGTACAATAGACAAAATTGTGTAGTTTTGTTTGTAACTGATTCTGAAATGCATCCTTGATATTTGAGAATTCACTTTTCTATGAGTGCTAGCCATAGGCTTCTAGCATAGAACCAACTAAATGGACTTCCATCACTTGAATATCACTGTAACTTGTAAAACACTATATGGCTTCAAACTATTTAGTGTACATTGAGTATGAATTTGGCAGTATATGCAGGCCTTTAATTCACCAAAATTAGCAACAAATGCTATGCCCAAATTATGGTAATTGTTCTCAAATTATGCGTTGTTTCAAAAATGTCTTGCCAGGTTTTGTGATGTTCTGCCAATAACACTGCTGTATATTCACCATTTGAATAGGTACCAATGAAATGCTATTCAAAAGCCAGAACCTATTAAATTTTCTGAAATTATTACTACTTATCCATCACATAATAACTATTCATCATAAAAATCAAACCCAACTACCATTAAAATCACTGATTAATTTGGTTCATTCCCCTGGAGCATTAAACTCAAAGGCCACTGAGGCAAACTATTTTTATGGTAATTAATATAACAATAACATGAGTTTGGAGGGCGTTACAGTTTATTAATGGCCCAAGAGGAATGAATAACAGCCCAAGAGTTTATACCAGCCTGAGATGAAGTCAAAGTCCATTAATAAGCCAGAGGGCTGTTATTCAGTCCTCAAGGACCATTCATCAACTGGGAAGCCTGACAAAATCCTGTTATTACTATTATTACCATGACCAGAAGGGGGCGGCTGGATGTTAATGAATTTTGATTTCATTAACACCCGCTGCTCGCTTCCGGTTGCATAACATTACTGAGTTTTACCACCCCACTAAACTCTGTACTAGAGAATGCCTGCTAATGTGGTAATAATGGCCATTAATGCTTATTGCCTGCAAAAGTTAAAATTAAATTCTCATTAACCCTTTACCCAACGAATCGCCCGCATCCACCCACGTAATATGCAAATTCAGCAGCTGAAAAAATATTATTTTTCGAAAAAAAATCATATCATGTGGCCCCTCTTTGGAACGAGCTCGTCGAGCTCGTTCCAAAGAGGTGTCACATGATATGGTTTTCTTGAAATTTTTCGAAAAAATTTAAAAAATGATATTTAAAATAATAAATTTTGAAATCGTCTGTGTTGGGTAAAGGGTTAAAAGCAAAAGAATTTTAATGCCAGTGAGTGACCATTAAACTTGCCATTAAAATGTTTAATGCTTGGTAGGATTTAATATCCAGTGTCCATTAAAAGTTAAAGGTCACTAGTTGATTACTTAAATGTGAAAAAACAACTTAAACAATTCTTGGATAGTAGACGTTTTTCATGGGCATTACAGGGGCCCTTTTTAATGTCCATGAGGTGTTGTTATTCAAAGGTGACAGATTAAAGGCTCTATCAAATGTGAAAAATTTATAGGCCACTGAGAGTCACTGGATAGCCACAGTTTCCATGTTCATTCCAGGACCATTTTTATTCCCGTTAGGAATTGATATTGAGTAAGCATAAATTAAAAGGCATATTTTTATGGCCCCGAAAAAATTTTTTGGGGGCATATAGTGTTTGTCATTTCTGTCCATCTGTCCATCCTTGAAAAAATTTTTTGGGGGCATATAGTGTTTGTCATTTCTGTCCATCTGTCCATCCTTCAGGAAGATTTTCATGTCTGCTCCATAACTCTGAGATGCTTTGTTGGATATTGCCGAAGCTTGGCGTACATGTTGTTTATGGGGAGATGATGTGTCATGCACAGAATTGTTTTTTTGTTCAATGAAGGTTAATGTCACAGATCAAAGTCATTGCCATGTGGGGGGTATAGTCACTTTCAAGTGACAATCTCTTGTTTTTGTTTAATGCCGTTAAAAGTGTTCCAGTTAGAATTAGTTACATCTTGTAAAATTGTCTGTTCATTTGCATTTCCAGCTTATCTTGCTAAGGTAAAGTTAGTAACAACAAAGTTGACAGTAGTGTGCAAAGTCATCAAAATTTTGTTTATGCCCTGTCATAAAATGGCAGAGGCATATAGTGTTACCCTTGTCTATCCATCATTCTGTCTTTCCATCATTTCAAAATAACAGTATTTTTATACTGTACCAATGACCCAGACATAGCTGGTGCTAACTCTTAAAATATAGGGCCAAACACAAATTTTGCCCCCCAATCCCCAAAATTTGCATCTAAAACTAAAGAAAACATGTCCTGAAAGGCCCTCCACACTTCGCCCCTACTGCGCATGCGCAGTGTCAAGGACGTTCCGAAATTGGCGCCATTAATCATTCTAAGTTTGGCCCTTCATCAGTTAACATCTGACTGATCTTTGTGCTTATAAATCTCAGTTTAAATGATGCCAGACACATAAATATTAGTGAAGTGGTGATTCTAAGGAGGATAGAGAAGGAGGAGAGGAAAAGAATGTGTGACAGAATATTATCAGGGCTGTAACTTAAAATTTTTTAATGAAATTATGTTAAGTTACCTATTTTCAAGGCAGCAGCCATTTTGTTGTCATTCTGATTATTTAGTTACACTGTTTTTTTAAGTGTTTTCCTCTCTCCCTGTCCTTTAAGTTCCCCCTTGCTATTCTCCCATGCTTTTGGCATAGTTTTTGTAATTATTATTACTAAATTTTCTCGGGAGTTTTAGCTGAATAACAGAATGAATTCTGTTTTTTCCCCATGTTTACGTCTTCACCTACGGGTGGTTAGGCGTTGTGTTCTGCATCTACCATCTGATGTTCTGCAGTTTCTTCCCTGGAAGTCTCTGTTTTGCATCAGATAGTGTATTTTTGGTAACTGATTTCGGGCCTGGGTGCCTGGAATCTTATTTTAGTGTTTTTACACTCATTGTTTACATTTACAACAGCCCTCTGTGTGAGGGGGGGATTTCTAAAAAATAATATCTTGATGTTATTTTAATCATAACTAGATACATTATTATTGTTCGTAAGTGTTGAATAAATTGTTTAAAATATTTTTAAAATTTTTGTCCACACTTAGGCTTGGGATCCATTGGGGCTCAACGTTACTTTTCAGAAACTTGGGCTCTTCTGAAAAAATATTTTTTCAAAATATTTTGATTTCAATTATTTTTTCTATATTAATGGATCATATTATTATTATGTATTTTGATTGCCAGGGGTTAGTGCGAGTACCAGGACTTGTTTTCTTTTCACATTGAAAGGATATTGATCAATTGTTTTAAGAGGAAGTCTTCCTCTGACTTTATTATCATTCTATATGTGGTCAGTGTACTCGCATTAACTCCTGTTCTGTATCGTATGATTTCGATGACAATATGGGAAGCATATGTCACGGTATGTTGTTGGGGATTTGGACACTCCGGGCCTTTCCCCGCAGGGTCACTCTACTTTATCAATTTCTATTTCAGACGATCAAGATTAGGGTGATGTATCTGTGATGTCTTCCAACAGTGTGCCTCCGTCGTCACAATTAATGAAGGGCTAGCGGAAAAGTGCTCATGTAAATACGCCAATTGCCTAAGAGGACCCTAGTAGGTTCGACGGCCTTTGACGTCCGCTAGCTCGCCCGGTGTAGCGTCCATTCACCGAATGGTTCGGCAGCCGGGTTCGTCCGTTGTGGTCTAGAAGGAATTTTGGGGTGATGCGAGCACTATAAATTAACCTAATGCACACCCAGTGACGGCGGATCGGAGGGAGAACGCAGGAAGCCTTTTAGTCCGGTTCATAGCTCGTTCCGGTCCATCCGGACGGCAAGCGAGAGAGGCCCCTCTCTCGTTCAACAACATCTGGCCCCAGATGTTGTGGTACAAAATGTGTCGTAAGCGGAGCATACGTCCGTCGCTCGGGACGCTCCGTTGTATAGGCAGTCCGCTGAGACTGCTAAGGCTTCCTCTTCTCGTCAGCGCACACGACCGCACCTTGGCTGCGTGACCGCCGATATATTACCAGCTTCGCCGATCAAGGATTCTTCGGCGACCAGGTCACACCATCCGGTAGCCAGGGACACGAGGCCTGCAGACTCCGGACGTTCGCATAGGAAGTGTGCGGGAGTCAACGTACACGGAGCTTCCGGCGGCAATGCATCGTAAGACCGCTACTGCACAGGCCTCGGGAACGGACGTGCTTTCCTTAATAGCACAGTTTATCGCAGCATCCCAGCATCAACTGAATCTGTCGCATATATTTTATCCGACGATGCTGGGTCGGGACGCTCCGCGGAAGCGGGTACGGACGTCCGAAAGTTTCATCCGGTCCGACGGGATACCGAAAGGGATTCGGAGGATTTCGAGCTTTCCCTTTCGGAACAACATATGCTGTTGTGTATGTCATCTGACTTGGTCTTCTACAGCTTCTTTCGTTGGACCAGAATGCTGCGATGCCGGATAAGAAACTGATAGCGTCGGTGGACTTAGAAATTTTTGGTTCGGTTCAGGGACATCGTCCCTCAGTTCTGACATAGTCCAATAATGTCACACAAACTTTCGAATTATTGAACGACGCTATATATATTATTATTTTATGCTTGCTAACCAAGCATTTCTGGTTTCTTGTTCGAAGAGTTATGGAGATGTCTTTCAAAAGTGTGCCTCTGTCGTCTTAGTTAATGAAGAGTGAGCGGCAATAAGTGCTCATGGAATATGTCTATCGCCTACGGAGTGACATTCGCTAGCTCACCCGGTGTAGCGTACATTCATCGAATGGTTCGGCTGCCGGGTTCGTCCGTTGCGGTCTAGGAAGGAGATTTGGGTGATGCGAGCACTTTAATTACTTTAGTTTTCACCCAGTGATGGCAGATTGAGGACAGATCGGAGGAAGCCTGTTAGTCCGGTTCCTGGCTTGTCCAGGTCCGTCCGGGCTGTGAGCGAGAGAGGTCCCTCTCTCGCCCAACAACATAGGGGACCGCATGTTGTGGTTCAGATATTTTACATTCGGAGCATATGTCCGTTGGTCGGGACGCTCCGTTATATTGACAGTCCGAGAGACTGTCTTTAATGCTTCCTCATCCTCACAGCAGGGCACACGACCGCACATTGGCTACGTGACCTCGAGTTTCCGATCAGTTTCGGCATTCAGTGATTCCACGGCGAATAGGTCGCGCCATCCGGTAGCCAAGGGACACGAGGCCTATACACTCCGTTCGCTCGCATATTGGTAGTATGCACGGGGTAACGATCACGGAGCTTCCAGCGGCAATGCATCGTAAGACCGCTTCTCCTCAGGCCTCAGCGACGGACGTGCTATCCGAGTTAGCACAGTTGTTTCGCAGCATCCCAGCAATTGACAGTTTCGCGGTCGAATCAGGAATTATCCGACGGCGCTGGGTCGGTGCGGTCCGCGGTTGCATCAGGTACGGACGACCGAACGCTTTATAGGGTCCGACAGGATGGCGAAAGGGATTCGAAAGATTTCGAGTTTTCCCTTTAGTAGTATCGGAAGATGCCTTTCATATCTTCTGGCATTATCTTCCAGTGATTATTATTTCGGACTTCATTGCTGCGATCTTGGATAAGAGACTTATAGCGTCATTGGACTCGGATTTTTCGATCGGTTCAGGGACATTGTCCCTGACTTACCGACGCAGTCCAATATTGTCATTACAACATGTGTTTTATTTTTCGACGCTATATATATATATATACAAGCCTGCTACTAAGCATGATAGTTTAGTTTCTTGTCCGCGTTGCTCATTTCTGCCATTTTATCATTTATACAAATAGTTTATTTTGGCAGAGCAGGGCATACCGAGAGTTCATATGCGTCTAGACGGTGTGATTAAAGACTGCATATATTCTTTTTCGCCGTTTATGTCTTTTCCAATTTTAATGTTGGGAACGACATTATGTATAGTAGACTTAACTTAGACGCTTTATTATACGTAATCCGCCTTACTGAGGCGTTATCATTACGTCTTCAAGAAAAGATTTACGGGATATTATTCTCAATGTAATTTCTTTTGAGGGCAGTAGTTTGTTCACGTATAACTCCGCCCTTCAGTGGCTGATTGGAGTTAGTTAGACGTGACGCAGCCCTAGCTACATCCACACGCGTGGATAGTAAGGTTAAGAACTCTCTCAGAGTCGCTTCGTTCTCGGAGGAGCTTCTCTTCGACGGCAACTTTTCGGCAATCCATGAATTGCTCGATTTACACGTTCTCTTGTCTATCTAGTGTTACAAGAGATTCAGACTGGGGCAAACATTCGGTGGTTGACTCAGAGAGTGCCGCCGCAGTTGCCGGACCCGAGTGTGGCTGTTATGACGGTTGCCAGTCAAACAGATTGGGATATAATACTGATCCCCACGGATTCGAAGTGCCAGGGTCTTTGGGTTCCGCAGTCTTTTAGCAATCAGTTTTCTTCCGCGAAATAATGTTTTTTAGGCTTGCTTTATGTCATTGCATGAACATTATTCAGAAACGCATGCCCAAATTCCTGTCCTTTAATTCGACAGTTGTGGCGTATCTCCGGAACCAGGGAGGCACTCTTTCGTTTCCGTTATTCAATTTAATGGAAAGAATCCGTCTGTTGGTTATAGTACACCAAGTTCAGTTTTGGTCCGTCATATTCCGGGTCGTCTGATTGTTTTATTGGACTCCCGTTCTCTTACGGGTCGCTTGTTGCTGTCAGAATGGACTCTCAACAAACAAGTATTCAATCAGATTTGCTATCTATGGGAGCGCCCAATGATGATTTATTTATGACACAGCTTGCTAATCAATTGCAGACGTATGTGTTGGCTTGTCCAGATCTCTGAGCTAATATTGTTAACGCTCTATTGATCTATAGGACGGAATGATAGGATACGCGTATCCTCCGGCGCTGTTGTTTTAGCAGGTATTGCTAAGATAAACAACCACAATACATTTCTGTTGATAGCATCTCTATCTTCACAGAGATCATGAGTAATTTACTCTCTTGTCTACTGTGGGTCTTCCTCTATGTGAGGATCTTTTTCACTGGGTAAATCGTGTCATCTTTATCACAACCAGCAAGGTCGCAACCTTCATGTATTCCGTTGTGTGGTCCGTATTGCATTGTAAGCACTGTACTGGACGAGCTTTGGACGCGATTTCTTACTATAGGAGATCCTCTTCTTCGCTATTCTATGCGGCTAAAGTGGAGGCTCTTCCGTCGTGGTGTAGGGATCATTATGTGCATATTGTTGATCCCTCCATACTACTCATTGCTATATTTTTATACTGTACCAATGACCCAGACTTAGCTGGTGCTAACTCCAACAAAACCAGGGCCAAACACAAATTTTGCCCCCCAATCGCCAAAATTTGCATCCAAAACAAAAAGAAATCATGTCCTAAAGGACCTCCATACTACGCCTCTACTGCGCATGCGCAGTGACGCAGTCGTCCCGAAATTGGCGCCAATTATCATTCTTTCTCTGTTTGGCCCTTCATCAGTCAACATCTCACTGATCTTTGTGCTTGTAAATCTCAGTTTAAAGGATGCCAGACACGTAATTTTTGGAGAAAATGTGATTCTAAGGAGGATAGAAGGAGGAGAGGAAAAAGAAGTGGCAAAAAATAATCAGGGCTGTACTTAAAATTTTTTGATGAAATTATGTTAAGTTGCCTATTTTCGAGGCATGGGCCTCTTGTTGTCATTCTTGCTAATTGTTGCACTGCTTATTCAGTGTTTCCTCTCCCCTAGCCTTCTAAAGTCCCCCCTGGCAATTCTCCCATGCTTTTGTCATATTTTTGAGAAATTTCATTTCTAAAATTTCCTGGGAGAGTTGCTTGGTTACAGAATGTTTTCTGTTATTTTCCCCATAGTTACGTTTTCACCCATGGGTGTATAACGTTTGTGTTCTGCATCTTCCATCTGATGTTCTACAGATTCTCCCCTGGGAGTCTCTGTTTTGCATCAGATAGAGTGTAATTGATGACTGATTCCGGGCCAGTTTTTTCAGTGCCTGGAGTCATGTTTTCTAGTGTGTTTACACTGTTTGTTTTCATTGGCAACAGCCTTTTTTGAGGGGGGCTGTTTGCCTTTGTGGTAGTTTATCTCATTATAAGATACATTTATATTATCCGAAAGTGTCTCATTAATTATTTTATATAAATTTAAAATGTTTGACCACACTTTGCCATCGGATCCATCGGGGCTCAACGTTACTTTTCAGCAACTTGGGCTTCTCTGAAAAAATATTTTTTCAAAATTATTTTGTTTTGCAATTGTTTTTTCATTTATTAATGGATCATGTTATTATGTATCTTTGTGTCAGGGGTTTTTGCGAGTACTAGGACTTATTGTTGTTCTTTCACAATGAAGGGACATTGTTCAAATTGTAATAGGAAGAAATCTTCCTCTGACTTTCATGATCATTGTATTAATTGTAGTCAGTGTTCTCGCATTAATCCCTGTCCTATATGTGAACATTGGGATGAGAAACATTGGAAACGTGTGTCACGATATGTTGTTTCTGGAGAAAGAGCGATGCCGGCTCTTTCTCCACAAGGTCACTCTACTCTCTCAGTTTCTATTTCAGAGGAACCAGAACAGGGTGATGTTTCCATGTTATCTTCTTCAAGTGTGCGTCCGTCGTCACAAATGAATTTAGAGCTAGCGGCAAAAGTGCTCATGGAGATTAGACAAATGTCGTCCGCTAGCTCGCCCGGTGTAGCGTCCATTCACCGAATGGTTCGGCAGCCGGGTTCGTCCGATGCGGTCCAAGAGGAAATTTTGGGTGATGCGAGCACTATAAACATAATAGATGCACACCCAGTGACGGCGGATAGTAAGCGAGAACGGAGGAAGCCTTTTAGTCCGGTTCCTAGCTCGTCCAGGTCCAGCCGGGCCGCGAGCGAGAGAGGTCCCTCTCTCGTACAACAACATCTGGGACCAGATGTTGTGGTACAAAATGTGTCTTTAGCGGAGCATACGTCCGTCGCTAGGGACGCTCCGTTGTATAAGCAGTCCGCAGAGACTGTTAAGGCTTCCTCTTCTCGTCAGCGCACACGACCGCACCTTGGCTGCGTGACCGCCGATATTTTACCAGCTTCGCCGATGAAGGATTCTTCGGCGACCAGGTCACACCATCCGGCAGCCAGGGATTCGAGACCGATGGACTCCGGACGTTCGCATAGGAAAAGTATGCGGGAGCCATCTGATGCGGAGCTGCCCTCGGCGAAGCAGCGAAAGACTGCGCCTCCGCAGGTCTCGACGTCGGACATTCTTGTGCAGATAGCACAGCTTATCGCAGCATCCCAGCAGCCGACAGAAACGGTGTCGGATCGAGAATTATCCGACGGCACTGGGTCGGTACGCTCCGCCGAAGCATCGGGGGCGGACGACCGGGAACATCGGGAGGTCCGACCGGATGGTGAAAGGGATACGGATGACTTGGAGCTATCCCTTTCGGAACAACATAAAGCTGCCGTGGACTTCATCCGGCACTTTCTCCCTCAAGTTGTTCCGTCGGGCCAGACTGCTGCGCTTCCGGACAAGAGAATTATAGCGTCATTGGACTCTGAATTTTTTGAGCGGTTCAGGGACATCGCTCCCGAGTTTCCGTCGCAGTCCAATAATGTTGCAAGAACATTTGAATTATTGAACGACGCTATATTTAAACTTGCTTCCAGGATGGGGAAAGCAGGTTTCTTGTCCGCTAATACTCTTAACCTGCCTTTCATTAATGCAAGGAATAAATTCGATACGGCAGGACAGGGTATACCGAGAGTTCATCTGCATATGGATGACGAGGCGGAAGACTTAGAGCTATCATTACCGTCGTCAGCTTCTATTCCAACCGCGGTGTTGGAAACAGCTATTGCGTCTAACAGAGCCAATTTAGATGCCTTATCTTACGCAGATCACCTTACTAAGGCGTTATCACTGCGCCTTCAAGGGGAAGAGTTTCAGGATATACAATCCTCTTTAAGACTTCTTTCAAGGGCAGTAGCTTATTCCACGTGTAACTCCGCCCTTTCAGTGGCAAATCTGGAGTTGGTTAGACGTGACGCAGCCCTAGCTACATCCACACTAGTGGATTCTAAGGTGAAGAACTCTCTTAGAGTCGCTTCGGTCTCAGGAGAACTTCTCTTTGACGGCAAGCTTTCCGCTATTTATGATAAAATTAAAAAGAAAGCTAATGATTCTCTGTTGTTCAGATCGGCTCCTAAAAAGTCGGATACAGCAGACACGAATAAGACAGGCACTTCTGGGTCTAATGCGCCCAAGAGAGGTTCCTATAGAGGTTCCGGTGCGTCCTCTTGGTCTTATTCGAGAGACCGTCAGGATAGCGACTCTCGTTCGGGACGTCCTTCAGGCCGGGACAATCGGTCGGACGCCCCGAGGTCGACGAGGCGAGGTGCGGGTCGTGGAAGACGTGGTTTCTCCTACCGCAGGCCTCGCAGGTCCAGGAGGTGATGGCTTAAACCTCTATCGCGTTCCGGTTGGCGGAAGGTTGTCGAGTTTTTCACAAGAGTGGGCGTCGATTACGGACGACCCTTGGGTGAGAGGAGTGACTTCGGAAGGTCTAAAGATATCCATCAAACGAAAGCCTCCATTAACTCGAAGTCCAAAGTGGACTCATCTTCCGTCAAATCCACAGAAAAGAGACGCTCTGTTATCAGAGGTGCAGTCTCTTTTAATGAAGAACGCGGTAGAGGTCGTAGAAAACCAGGAATCTCTGGGATTCTACAGCCATCTGTTTCTGGTTCCGAAACCAGACGGCTCGTTCCGTCCAGTCATAGATTTGAGCTGGATAAACAAGCTGATCGTCGCTCCGAAGTTTTATATGGAGACGATTCGATCGGTCAGAGCGAGTATTCGGGTGAACGATTATGCAACGAGCGTAGATCTCAAAGATGCGTACTTTCACGTCATGGTACATCCGACATTCCGAAAGTATCTACGCTTCGCAGTCCTAGGAGTGGTGTATCAATTCCGGGCGATGTGCTTCGGATTGAATCTAGCACCCTGGGCTTTCACTCAGGTAATGAACTCGGTAATGATCTACTTCCGAGCTCATTCGTCTGCGGTAACGTCGGCCTACCTGGACGACATTCTTCAGAGGTACGGCAACGAGTTAACGCTTCAGAACGATGTTCAGAATCTTCTTCTATTGCTCCGACGTCTCGGTTTTATAGTAAACGAGGAGAAGTCGGATCTGGTGCCGTCCAAGTCATTCACTCATCTGGGAATGAGCTTCGAGACGCACAACAATCTCGTTCGTCTGCCGTTAACCAGAGCGAAATTAGTCAGTTGTTATGCTCGCTATTGTCTGCACACAGACAAAGTCACGGCGAGAGAATTTATGAGACTGATAGGTCTGTGCGGAGCTGCCGCGGATCTCATTCTGATGGGGCGGCTACGCACACGTCCTCTTCAAATTTTCCTGACTCAGAATTGGAGTGTGAAAATTCATTCGCTCGATGTAGACGTTCTCTTGTCAGATCAAGTGAAACAAGAGATTCAGACTTGGGCAAACATTCAGTGGTTAACTCAAGGAGTTCCGCTGCAGTTGCCGGATCCGAGTTTTACCATTATGACGGATGCCAGTCAAACAGGTTGGGGTGCATCATTAATCCCAACGGATTCGAGATGCCAGGGTCTTTGGGATCCGCAATTCCTGTGCAAGCACATAAACATCAAGGAAATGATGTCAATTTGGCTTGCGTTACGTCACTGGATGGACATTATTCACGATGCTCATGTCCAAATCCTATCCGACAATACGACAGTAGTGGCGTATATACGGAATCAGGGAGGCACTCATTCAGTTCCGTTGTTCAATCTAACGGAAAGAATCCTTCTGTTTGCGTTAGAACATCACGTTCTTCTTTCGGTCCGTCACATACCGGGTCGTCTGAATGTGCTAGCAGACTCCCTTTCACGAAAGGGTCGCTTGTTGCCGTCAGAGTGGACTCTCAACAAACAAGTATTCAATCAGATTTGCTACCAATGGGAACGGTCAATGATAGACTTATTTGCGACACATCTCAACAATCAGTTGCAGACGTATGTGTCTCCGTGTCCGGATCCAAGAGCATTTGCAGTAGACGCTCTGTCGATCCCTTGGGACGGAATGATAGGATATGCGTATCCTCCAGCGCCGTTAATTCAACAAGTATTGCTAAAGATAAAACAATCTCAATGCAAGATTCTGTTGATAGCATCTCTGTCGCCACAGAGACCGTGGATAAATCTACTCAGGTGTCTGTTGTGGGACCTACCGCGGAAGCTTCCTCCACGAGAGGATCTTCTTTCGCAGGGGAAATCGCGCCAACTCCATCACAACCCGCAAGGTCTCAACCTTCACGTTTTTCCGTTGTGCGGTCCTTCTTGCATGGCAAGCACTTTACAGGACGAGCAGTGGACGCGATTTCTAACTGTAGGAGGACCTCCTCTTCGCTAAACTATGCAGCTAAGTGGAAGGTTTTTCGTCGTTGGTGTAGGGATCATTCTGTAGATATATTTGATCCCTCTATACCAGACATTGCAAACTTTCTAGTATACTTGTTTGACGAAATTCTGTTCCGGCAGTGACTCCGTCCGGCTGCCCTCTTCGCTCTGGGCTATTTGACCCAGGGCAAGGGGAAGGGGGGGGGGGCGGGTGTTCCCTTAGGTCACCTGCTTTATAGTGAAAAGCAAGGGAATGCCTCCTCCAAGTCAGTATTTCTGAGTCGCTTCCGGGATGGTTTTAAAGTGTAATATTAATGTTTAAATTCATTCATGTCTTATTTTTAAAGTGTAGCTCGGTGTGAAGCATTTGTATATGTCAAGTGTCAAACGGGCTTTAATATACAATACTCGGACACTTTTAAATGATTATAAAGAGTCTCAATTCTCTGGACTACTTTATTTATTGGCTTGCTTTAAAAATAATTAGTATAAGGGTTATACTGGATGTTAATAGAGAACATGAATGTTATTGTGCTCAATTATTAAGGGTAGTGTATCTTTCTAATTTAATATTAAATAAGAAAGATACATGTAAAGCCTAATACTCCTTTTCTCCTTAAGGGGTTACCTCTTTACTATATAGTTGAGCTTATTAGATTTTCCTCTATGTCCTAGGCCCTCCAGCCTGTTTACTATTCAGCTAAGTCTGGGTCATTGGTACAGTATAAAAATGTTAAAAAATTTATAGTAATTTATATATTTTTTATACTTACCAATGACCCAGACGGGGATGGCCCTCCCTGGAGTTGGGAACTCTTGCCTCCCCGCTGAGTACATAGCGCTGACCAGGCATTGCCAGTAAGAATGATAATTGGCGCCAATTTCGGGACGACTGCGTCACTGCACATGCGCAGTAGAGGCGTAGTATGGAGGTCCTTTAGGACATGATTTCTTTTTGTTTTGGATGCAAATTTTGGGGATTGGGGGGCAAAATTTGTGTTTGGCCCTGGTTTTGTTGGAGTTAGCACCAGCTAAGTCTGGGTCATTGGTAAGTATAAAAAATATATAAATTACTATAAATTTTTTAACTTTTTAGTATACTTGTTTCACAAGATCTACTGCAGCCTGTTATTATTTAGGTTATAGGTTTATGTTACCTCATACCTATGCACTCTACGATAGTTTACAATTGAGTCTTTTGTCTCTTTATCTAAGTCAGTAACTTTTTGATAAATAGACTTAGAATCTTTAGATTAAATTCCTATACGGATTTTAACTTCGGTTCTTATTTAGCTAAGTAATCATTTGAGCCTCTGGAAACAGTAGTTTTCAAATTCTGACCTTTTAGACAGTAATTCTGTTGGTTTCTCTTTTACTGTAGAGGCAGTGAGTTTCATGCACTATCGATGGATGATTTTCACTTTCATAGTTTCGGAATCAATACTTCCGTTACTATTTAGGTTGGATTGTTGCATAAGAGTTAGGCTCCTATTATCCGGAACCTATTATTTTAAGGTCCTTCCGTCTTCGTATGGGCATAGGCCTTTACTCTTTCCGGGTACAGTTTATGTATTTATAAACAGATATCTGTTTATTACTATGGGCGTAAGCTTCTTCTGTCTTTGATGTCTAGTAGAAGGACGTTACGCTCCATTTTATTGTTAATGGATTCTATTAACTATCGGTACTGCTTATGGTATATCATTGACTTAGCAGTTGTGCTTAAGATTTCGGCTCATGAAGTAAGAGTTCTTCTACTTCTTGGGCTTACATTAATAGTGTCGCTATTATAGATTTTTGAAGGCCGCTCATTGCGCTCAGCCATCCACATTCATGAATTTTATCTCAGAAATATCGAGTCCATTTCTGGAGGCCTCTATTGTTAGGTCTATTATCTACTGCTCAGAATGTCATTCACTTAACAGTTGCTACTATAGCTAGGTAGGCTGTCTGTTTCGGCAGTGTCTCCGTTCGGCTGCCCTCTTCGCTCTGGGCTATTTGACCCAGGGCAAGAAAAAGGGGGGGGGGGGAGGGTGTTCCCTTGGGTCACCTGTTTTACTATGAAAACAAGGGGATACCTCCTCCGGAGTTAGTAATTCTGAGCTGTTATTGGGATGGTTGTTTAGTGAGAAGTTTAGGTTTTTAAAATTCATTCAAGTCTTAGTTTTTAAAGTATAGCTTTTGAATATTGCATATGTCAACGGACATGATTATGCAATCCTCAGACACTTTTAGGTGTATAAGAGTCTCTATTCTCTAGACTTACTTTATTTATTGGCTTACTTTAAAAATTATTAGTATAAGGATTATATTGGATATTAATAGAGTACATGGATGTATGAAGCTCAATTTTGGAAGGTGTTGTATCTTTCTAATTTATCATAAATAAGAAAGATACATGTAAGGCCTATTACTTCTTTTTCCCTACAGGGGATGACTCTATTTTATTTTATTGAGCGTATTCCATTTTGCTCCATGTCTTTGGCCCTCCAGCCTTTTTACTATTCAGCTATGTCTGGGTCATTGGTACAGTATAAAAATGTTAAAAAATTTATAGTAATTTATATATTTTTTATACTTACCAATGACCCAGACGGGGATGGCCCTCCCAGGAGTTGGGAACTCTTGCCTCCCCGCTGAGTACATAGCGCTTGCCAGGCACTGGTTATTAGAATGATTAATGGCGCCAATTTCGGTATGTGCTTGACACTGCGCATGCGCAGTAGGGGCGAAGTGTGGAGGGCCTTTCAGGACATGTTTTCTTTAGTTTTAGATGCAAATTTTGGGGATTGGGGGGCAAAATTTGTGTTTGGCCCTATATTTTAAGAGTTAGCACCAGCTATGTCTGGGTCATTGGTAAGTATAAAAAATATATAAATTACTATAAATTTTTTAACTTTCTGGACCTTTCTTCACAACACATTGAGATAGTTTGGTCTCAGTTGGTTGATTTAACATGGAGTTATTGACCTTGAAACTAGTTTATGATGTGAAAACTCAGAGAATCAGCTTCCGGACTATTTTTTGCTCAAGGGGTCATAATTGTTGTACATCTAGTTTATAGAGGATATGGAATGAGTGTTTTTCTCAAACAATATTTATGAAATGAGTCTAAGAATTTTCCATTTTGGCGAGCCTCTCATAAATATTATAGGAGAAAAACACTCTTTTCATATTCTATTTATCATATGACACACACATGCACAAATTAGCCGCTTAGTATGACTTTTTAACCCATCACCCAACTTGAGTTGCAGAGGGCACTTGGAAAAAACATCCTTGTATAACTAAAAATTTTCATTTTTTGCTTCCTTGGAAAAAACATCCTCGTATAACTAAAAATGTTCATTTTTTTGCTTCCAAAACATAGGTTATGACCCCTCATTGGAACAAGCTCGTTGAGCTCGTTCCAATGAGAGGTCCTAACCTATGTTTTGGAAGCAAAAAGTGAAAATATAAAAAAAAATGAATGGTGTTTTTCTTATAGGTAAAAGATTAATACAATATAACCCACCCTAAAGAGGACAGATAATGTAAATTCTCTCTACTGAAATTATGCAAATGTGACCCAGTTGTATTTTGTTTAGCCAATAAAGTGTATAGTTTTGAAATTGACCAACGAAATTGACGGAAGGCTTTATTTATCACTGATTAATATGAAAACAAAATATCAAATGATTTTAATGTTCAACAATATAAAATAGCAGTGCGAAATTATAGTGAAGATGCCAGATTTAACCTGATTTAAAGTCTTTTGTGGCTTGACTTGTCAAAATGATATAATTAAGAAATAATTCTTTTTTTCCCAGGCACCTCCCAGATCATTGAAAACCTGTATCATCACTCTTTTTTCTTCCTGAAAATCTTGCTGATGATACAATTTTTCACCTGTGGGACAAAAGGTTTAACCAACTATATCTTGTTTCACTGAGCTCACTGAGCTCTGTCAAACAAGATATAGTTGGTTAAATTTACTACTGTGTTATAGGAAATTTTCACTGCTGACAATTTTTCTTCTACATAACAGTTTAATCAGTTATGTTTCTAATTCCAACTATTCTCCAAACCATTCTATGGATAAACCTAAAAAATGATAGAAATCCCTGCCTCCCTCATGATAAAATTGAGACAAAAATTGCATGAGAAACAAATTTTTTTTATTAATAAGTTTAATAAAATTATTTTTTTTAATAGGGTGGTATTTCTAATCTGAACACAAATTTTGCCAAAGAATATACTGTTGCTATTGAAGATTTAAAGCAAACTGAAAAGAAATTGGCGAAAGAACTTGCAGGTGAGGATATTTGTACAGAATGAACTGTTTGTCACTGGAATTCTTTTGAGATGGAAATAAAGTTATTGAACATGTAATTCTCTTTAACCCTTTACCTAACAAATCGCCCGCATCCGCCCGCGTAATATGCAAATTGAGCAGTTGAAAAAATTAAATATTTTTATACTGTACCAATGACCCAGACATAGCTGGTGCTAACTCTTAAAATATAGGGCCAAACACAAATTTTGCCCCCCAATCCCCAAAATTTGCATCTAAAACTAAAGAAAACATGTCCTGAAAGGCCCTCCACACTTCGCCCCTACTGCGCATGCGCAGTGTCAAGGACGTTCCGAAATTGGCGCCATTAATCATTTCTAAGTTTGGCCCTGCATCAGTTAACATCTGACTGATCTTTGTGCTTATAAATCTCAGTTTAAATGATGCCAGACACATAAATATTAGTGAAATGGTGATTCTAAGGAGGATAGAGAAGGAGGAGAGGAAAAGAATGTGTGACAGAATATTATCAGGGCTGTAACTTAAAATTTTTTAATGAAATTATGTTAAGTTACCTATTTTCAAGGCAGCAGCCATTTTGTTGTCATTCTGATTATTTAGTTACACTGTTTTTTAAGTGTTTTCCTCTCTCCCTGTCCTTTAAGTTCCCCCTTGCTATTCTCCCATGCTTTTGGCATAGTTTTTGTAATTATTATTCCTAAATTTTCTTGGGAGTTTTAGCTGAATAACAGAATGAATTCTGTTCTTTCCCCATGTTTACGTCTTCACCTACGGGTGGTTAGGCGTTGTGTTCTGCATCTACCATCTGATGTTCTGCAGTTTCTTCCCTGGAAGTCTCTGTTTTGCATCAGATAGTGTATTTTTGGTAACTGATTTCGGGCCTGGGTGCCTGGAGTCTTATTTTAGTGTTTTTACACTCATTGTTTACATTTACAACAGCCCTCTGTGTGAGGGGGGGATTTCTAAAAAATAATATCTTGATGTTATTTTAATCATAACTAGATACATTATTATTGTTCGTAAGTGTTGAATAATTGTTTAAAATATTTTTAAAATTTTTGTCCACACTTAGGCTTGGGATCCATTGGGGCTCAACGTTACTTTTCAGAAACTTGGGCTGTTCTGAAAAAATATTTTTTCAAAATATTTTGATTTCAATTATTTTTTCTATATTAATGGATCATATTATTATTATGTATTTTGATTGCCAGGGGTTAGTGCGAGTACCAGGACTTGTTTTCTTTTCACATTGAAAGGATATTGATCAATTGTTTTAAGAGGAAGTCTTCCTCTGACTTTATTATCATTCTATATGTGGTCAGTGTACTCGCATTAACTCCTGTTCTGTATCGTATGATTTCGATGACAATATGGGAAGCGTATGTCACGGTATGTTGTTGGGGATTTGGACACTCCGGTCCTTTCCCCGCAGGGTCACTCTACTTTATCAATTTCTATTTCAGACGATCAAGATTAGAGTGATGTATCTGTGATGTCTTCCAACAGTGTGCCTCCGTCGTCACAATTAATGAAGGGCTAGCGGAAAAGTGCTCATGTAAATACGCCAATTGCCTAAGAGGACCCGAGTAGGTTCGACGGCCTTTGACGTCCGCTAGCTCGCCCGGTGTAGTGTCCATTCACCGAATGGTTCGGCAGCCGGGTTCGTCCGTTGCGGTCTAGAAGGAATTTTGGGGTGATGCGAGCACTATAAATTAACCTAATGCACACCCAGTGACGGCGGATCGGAGGGAGAATGCAGGAAGCCTTTTAGTCCGGTTCATAGCTCGTTCCGGTCCATCCGGACGGCAAGCGAGAGAGGCCCCTCTCTCGTTCAACAACATCTGGCCCCAGATGTTGTGGTACAAAATGTGTCGCAAGCGGAGCATACGTCTGTCGCTCGGGACGCTCCGTTGTATAGGCAGTCCGCTGAGACTGCTAAGGCTTCCTCTTCTCGTCAGCGCACACGACCGCACCTTGGCTGCGTGACCGCCGATATATTACCAGCTTCGCCGATCAAGGATTCTTCGGCGACCAGGTCACACCATCCGGTAGCCAGGGACACGAGGCCTGCAGACTCCAGACGTTCGCATAGGAAGTGTGCGGGAGTCAACGTACACGGAGCTTCCGGCGGCAATGCATCGTAAGACCACTACTTCACAGGCCTCGGGAACGGACGTGCTTTCCTTAATAGCACAGTTTATCGCAGCATCCCAGCATCAACTGAATCTGTCGCATATATTTTATCCGACGATGCTGGGTTGGGACGCTCCGCGGAAGCGGGTACGGACATCCGAAAGTTTCATCCGGTCCGACGGGATACCGAAAGGGATTCGGAGGATTTCGAGCTTTCCCTTTCGGAACAACATATGCTGTTGTGTATGTCATCTGACTTGGTCTTCTACAGCTTCTTTCGTTGGACCAGAATGCTGCGATGCCGGATAAGAAACTGATAGCGTCGGTGGACTTAGAAATTTTTGGTTCGGTTCAGGGACATCGTCCCTCAGTTCCGACATAGTCCAATAATGTCACACAAACTTTCGAATTATTGAACGACGCTATATATATTATTATTTTATGCTTGCTAACGAAGCATTTCTGGTTTCTTGTTCGAAGAGTTATGGAGATGTCTTTCAAAAGTGTGCCTCTGTCGTCATAGTTAATGAAGAGTTAGCGGCAATAAGTGCTCATGGAATATGTCTATCGCCTACGGAGTGACATTCGCTAGCTCACCCGGTGTAGCGTACATTCATCGAATGGTTCGGCTGCCGGGTTCGTCCGTTGCGGTCTAGGAAGGAGATTTGGGTGATGCGAGCACTTTAATTACTTTAGTACTCACCCAGTGACGGCAGATTGAGGACAGATCGGAGGAAGCCTGTTAGTCCGGTTCCTGGCTTGTCCAGGTCCGTCCGGGCTGTGAGCGAGAGAGGTCCCTCTCTCGCCCAACAACATAGGCGACCGCATGTTGTGGTTCAGATATTTTACATTCGGAGCATATGTCCGTTGGTCGGGACGCTCCGTTATATTGACAGTCCGAGAGACTGTCTTTAATGCTTCCTCATCCTCACAGCAGGGCACACGACCGCACATTGGCTACGTGACCTCGAGTATCCGATCAGTTTCGGCATTCAGTGATTCCACGGCGAATAGGTCGCGCCATCCGGTAGCCAAGGGACACGAGGCCTATAGACTCCGTTCGCTCGCATATTGGTAGTATGCACGGGGTAACGATCACGGAGCTTCCAGCGGCAATGCATCGTAAGACCGCTTCTCCTCAGGCCTCAGTGACGGACGTGCTATCCGAGTTAGCACAGTTGTTTCGCAGCATCCCAGCAATTGACAGTTTCTCGGTCGAATCAGGAATTATCCGACGGCGCTGGGTCGGTGCGGTCCGCGGTTGCATCAGGTACGGACGACCGAACGCTTTATAGGGTCCGACAGGATGGCGAAAGGGATTCGAAAGATTTTGAGTTTTCCCTTTAGTAGTATCGGAAGATGCCTTTCATATCTTCTGGCATTATCTTCCAGTGATTATTATTTCGGACTTCATTGCTGCGATCTTGGATAAGAGACTTATAGCGTCATTGGACTCGGATTTTTCGATCGGTTCAGGGACATTGTCCCTGACTTACCGACGCAGTCCAATATTGTCATTACAACATGTGTTTTATTTTTCGACACTATATATATATATACAAGCCTGCTACTAAGTATGATAGTTTAGTTTCTTGTCCGCGTTGCTCATTTCTGCCATTTTATCATTTATACAAATAGTTTATTTTGGCAGAGCAGGGCATACCGAGAGTTCATATGCGTCTATACGGTGTGATTAAAGACTGCATATATTCTTTTTCGCCGTTTATGTCTTTTCCAATTTTAATGTTGGGAACGACATTATGTATAGTAGACTTAACTTAGATGCTTTATTATACGTAATCCGCCTTGCTGAGGCGTTATCATTACGTCTTCAAGAAAAGATTTACGGGATATTATTCTCAATGTAATTTCTTTTGAGGGCAGTAGTTTGTTCACGTATAACTCCGCCCTTCAGTGGCTGATTGGAGTTAGTTAGACGTGACGCAGCCCTAGCTACATCCACACGCGTGGATAGTAAGGTTAAGAACTCTCTCAGAGTCGCTTCGTTCTCGGAGGAGCTTCTCTTCGACGGCAACTTTTCGGCAATCCATGAATTGCTTGATTTACACGTTCTCTTGTCTATCTAGTGTTACAAGAGATTCATACTGGGGCAAACATTCGGTGGTTGACTCAGAGAGTGTCGCCGCAGTTGCCGGACCCGAGTGTGGCTGTTATGACGGTTGCCAGTCAAACAGATTGGGATATAATACTGATCCCTACGGATTCGAAGTGCCAGGGTCTTTGGGTTCCGCAGTCTTTTAGCAATCAGTTTTCTGCCGCGGAATAATGTTTTTTAGGCTTGCTTTATGTCTTTTCATGAACATTATTCAGAAACGCATGCCCAAATTCCTGTCCTTTAATTCGACAGTAGTGGCGTATCTCCGGAACCAGGGAGGCACTCTTTCGTTTCCGTTATTCAATTTAATGGAAAGAATCCGTCTGTTGGTTATAGTACACCAAGTTCAGTTTTGGTCCGTCATATTCCGGGTCGTCTGATTGTTTTATCGGACTCCCGTTCTCTTACGGGTCGCTTGTTGCTGTCAGAATGGACTCTCAACAAACAAGTATTCAATCAGATTTGCTATCTATGGGAGCGCCCAGTGATGATTTATTTATGACACAGCTTGCTAATCAATTGCAGACGTATGTGTTGGCTTGTCCAGATCTCTGAGCTAATATTGTTAACGCTCTATTGATCTATAGGACGGAATGATAGGATACGCGTATCCTCCGGCGCTGTTGTTTTAGCAGGTATTGCTAAGATAAACAACCACAATACATTTCTGTTGATAGCATCTCTATTTTCACAGAGATCATGAGTAATTTACTCTCTTGTCTACTGTGGGTCTTAACGTGAAATCTTCCTCTATGTGAGGATCTTTTTCACTGGGCAAATCGTGTCATCTTTATCACAACCAGCAAGGTCGCAACCTTCATGTATTCCGTTGTGTGGTCCGTATTGCATTGTAAGCACTGTACTGGACGAGCTTTGGACGCGATTTCTTACTATAGGAGATCCTCTTCTTCGCTATTCTATGCGGCTAAAGTGGAGGCTCTTCCGTCGTGGTGTAGGGATCATTATGTTCATATTGTTGATCCCTCCATACTACTCATTGCTATTTTTTAGTATACTTGTTTCACAAGATCTACTGCAGCCTGTTATTATTTAGGTTATAGGTTTATGTTACCTCATACCTATGCACTCTACGATAGTTTACAATTGAGTCTTTTGTCTCTTTATCTAAGTCAGTTAGTAACTTTTTGATAAATAGACTTAGAATCTTTAGATTAAATTCCTATACGGATTTTAACTTCGGTTCTTATTTAGCTAAGTAATCATTTGAGCCTCTGGAAACAGTAGTTTTCAAATTCTGACCTTTTAGACAGTAATTCTGTTGGTTTCTCTTTTACTGTAGAGTCAGTGAGTTTCATGCACTATCGATGGATGATTTTCACTTTCATAATTTCGGAATCAATACTTCCGTTACTATTTAGGTTGGATTGTTGCATAAGAGTTAGGCTCCTATTATCCGGAACCTATTATTTTAAGGTCCTTCCGTCTTCGTATGGGCATAGGCCTTTACTCTTTCCGGGTACAGTTTATGTATTTATAAACAGATATCTGTTTATTACAAAGGGCGTAAGCTTCTTCTGTCTTTGATGGCTAGTAGAAGGACGTTACGCTCCATTTATTGTTAATGGATTCTATTAACTATCGGTACTGCTTATGGTATATCATTGACTTAGCAGTTGTGCTTAAGATTTCGGCTCATGAAGTAAGAGTTCTTCTACTTCTTGGGCTTACATTAATAGTGTCGCTATTATAGATTTTTGAAGGCCGCTCATTGCGCTCAGCCATCCACATTCATGAATTTTATCTCAGAAATATCGAGTCCATTTCTGGAGGCCTCTATTGTTAGGTCTATTATCTACTGCTCAGAATGTCATTCACGTAACAGTTGCTACTATAGCTAGGTAGGCTGTCTGTTTCGGCAGTGTCTCCGTTCGGCTGCCCTCTTCGCTCTGGGCTATTTGACCCAGGGCAAGAAAAAGGGGGGGGGGGGGGGGGGGGGGAGGGTGTTCCCTTGGGTCACCTGTTTTACTATGAAAACAAGGGGATACCTCCTCCGGAGTTAGTAATTCTGAGCTGTTATTGGGATGGTTGTTTAGTGAGAAGTTTAGGTTTTTAAAATTCATTCAAGTCTTAGTTTTTAAAGTATAGCTTTTGAATATTGCATATGTCAACGGACATGATTATGCAATCTTCAGACACTTTTAGGAGTATAAGAGTCTCTATTCTCTAGACTTACTTTATTTATTGGCTTACTTTAAAAATTATTAGTATAAGGATTATATTGGATATTAATAGAGTACATGGATGTATGAAGCTCAATTTTGGAAGGTGTTGTATCTTTCTAATTTATCATAAATAAGAAAGATACATGTAAGGCCTATTACTTCTTTTTCCCTACAGGGGATGACTCTTATTTTATTTTATTGAGCGTATTCCATTTTGCTCTATGTCCTTGGCCCTCCAGCCTTTTTACTATTCAGCTATGTCTGGGTCATTGGTACAGTATAAAAATGTTAAAAAATTTATAGTAATTTATATATTTTTTATACTTACCAATGACCCAGACGGGGATGGCCCTCCCAGGAGTTGGGAACTCTTGCCTCCCCGCTGAGTACATAGCGCTTACCAGGCACTGGTTATTAGAATGATTAATGGCGCCAATTTTGGAACGTCCTTGACACTGCGCATGCGCAGTAGGGGCGAAGTGTGGAGGGCCTTTCAGGACATGTTTTCTTTAGTTTTAGATGCGAATTTTGGGGATTGGGGGGCAAAATTTGTGTTTGGCCCTATATTTTAAGAGTTAGCACCAGCTATGTCTGGGTCATTGGTAAGTATAAAAAATATATAAATTACTATAAATTTTTTAACTTTTCAAAATATTTCAACAAAACCATATCATGTGACCCCTCGTTGGAACGAGCTCATTGAGCTCGTTCCAATGAGGGGGTCACATGATATGGTTTTGTTGAAATTTTTTGAAAAATTAAAAAAAATGATATTTAAAATAATAAATTTTGATATCGTCTGCGTTGGGTAAAGGGTTAATTGGGAACCCTCACTCTTTTTAATGACCATTGTTACATGCTTTCGAATTTGAGGTGTGCAATAGCACTTGCACTTCACTGTGCTTCTGGAGTGTCGGTTGGGTGAATATGAATCATAACCTCATGCCTTGGAATGAAAAATCCATTTTTTAGCACTACAGATATTAGATTCTCAAATCGCTAGGGGTGCTAAAATCACACCACTCAACAAGCTGGGTGGGGGTGGGGGGGGGGGGGGGGGGGTTCTAAAGTAATAATAACAATAAATACAGTTTAGAGCCATGAATCCTCTAAATTATGCTCTCTCGGGCTTTACAATGCCCTGCAAGTATACACCAAATGTGTTATATGGAACACAGGGAGAATAAACTACTAATGCACATTGAAAACTCGGGTGAAGAGGTGGGTTTTTAGTGCCTTGTTGAAGCTTTCAAGTGTCTGTAATGCCTTTAGAAGAAATGTATGGAAGCTTGGAGGACCTCCTAGGCCTCCTTTCTTTTGTAGACACTTTTTCCAGTTATTCAAAGACCTATTTCAGCAACAATATAACTAAACAAAGATTCTTTTTATCTGGTTAGGCTGCAGTTTCTTTTTTCAAAGTATGATAAACTTCAGCAATAATAACTAAACAAAGCTTATTTTATCTGGTTAGGCAGCAATTTTTTTTTCAAAGTATGATAAAGAAAAAAAATTACCTCGGTTTTGGAGTTGATTGTGATAAAAGAGTCAAATGTCAGTTCTGGTTTTTATTTTTAAACCATTTAATTTTTTCTTTTTTTAAGTTTGTTTTGGTTGTAAAAAGAGAGATCTTGTGGCAGCCAAAATGACCATGTGTGGGGGCCTGAGAAACAGATTCTTAACTTTCTTAGGTCTAATTCATCATTTCTTGTACTTAATCACTCAGGGTGCAATTTTTCTTTACAGCACTAGAGCAGAATGTTGAAGATTTGGATTCAAAACTTGGAGAGAGACAGGATGAACTTCATACTTTAATGAATTATAAGGTAAAGTTATGCAAACACTTACACTACTAATCACAACTTTTGTGACATAGTTCATTATGATGTTCTACACATACCGATATGCAAAGGTTAACACTGTCTTTTGATTAATTGTTGAAAAGAGTTAAGGCCACACAAAGTAGATCTTCTGTTTCTCAGGCCATTATTTGTAAAATTACATGCGGGCGAGCGGTTTTTTATTTTATTTTTTATTTCAGTAATTATTTCTTTGCCATCAAAAGTTCATGTTCTTGGTTCAAATTTTAGGCCTCATAATCTACAGAATAGCATGGGTGGTGGTGTATTTCATCCCTTGAGTGCAAGAAGGCTTTGCAATGCTAAAGCATTGCAAAGCCTTCTTGCACTCAAGGGACAAATTCATCAATTGTTTTAACTTGGGTAAAATATCAGACATAAACCATTTAATTTCAATTTTTTTAAAGTTTAAATTGGTTATAAAAAGAGAGCATGCGGCAGCCAAAAGGACCATGCGGGAGGGCCTGAGAAACAGATTTTTAATTTTTTTTAGGCCTAAACAGGTTATTTTCCAATGGATTTAATTGATCATGTGACTATGAAAGACTATTTTAACCCTTACGGGGCTGAGACTTTTTTTTGCATTTTAGATACACTTTGACTCTCTACAGAATTGGCCGATTGTGGGCTCAAATAACCGGTAATTGGTCAGCGACCATTTTTGGTAATCGGTTGGACACTAATTTTTTCGTACTTGTCTCGTAATATCTGATATGTAGTGTAGTTAAGGCCACACAAAGTAGACCTGTTTCTCAGGCCATTATTTGTAAAATTACATGCGGGCGAGCGTTTTTTTATTTTATTTTTTATTTCAGTAATTACTTATTAACCATCAAAAGTTCATGTTCTTGGTTCAAGTTTTAGGCCTCATAATCTACAGAATAGCATGGGTGGTGGTGTATTTCATCCCTTGAGTGCTCTCAAGGGACAAATTCATCAAACTTTTTAACTTGGGTAAAATATCTGACATAAACCATTTAATTTTTATTTTTTTTAAGTTTAAATTGGTTATAAAAAGAGAGCATGCGGCAGCCAAAAGGACCATGCGGGAGGGCCTGAGAAACAGATTTTTTATTTTTTTAGGCCTAAGTAAGATCTTTACAAGAATTAATTAGATGGTAGAGTTACAAGGGATTATAAATGTTATTAAACTTCCTTACATTCAGGCATATATGACAGTAGTTGTTAGTAAAAGAAAATGCAGAAAATATAAACTTGCCTGCGATTACTGAACAAATTTTGATTTCCTTCATTTGTTATGTATGTTATTTTTCATTAAAAAAGCTGGGCTATTAAAATAATCATTCAAAAAGCTGGACTATTAAAAATAACCATTCAAAAAGCTGGGCTATTAAAATAATCATTCAAAAAGCTGGGCTGTTAAAAATAATCATTCAGCTGAACCCACAGGTAGGTGGCTCATATACTAATAAAAAACAGTGAAGAAACTTTTCAACAAATAAGTGTAGATTAGCGTATTTACTTATCATATATTAGGCCTAAGAATTTAAAAATCTGTTTCTCAAGCCTTTCTATATGGTCCTTTTGGCTGCTACATGCCCACTTTTTAGCTCACCTGACTTTCAGTCAGGAGAGCTATAGTGATCACTCACCGTCCGTCGTCCGTTGTCCGTCGTCCGTGAACATGGTGTTTGCGTCTTCTCCTCCCAAACCGCTGAACCAATTTAATTGATATTTGAGATAATAGTTTGTTATGACATCGCAATTTGATTTTGTTCAAATCAAGTTGCCTCGCCCGTGGGTAGGGCCACACCCAAAAAGTGTGCTGAAATCTTAAAAAATCTTCTTCTCAGGAACCAGCAGTAGCAGAGACTTGATATTTGGTGTGCAGCTTCCTTTTGAGGTGTAGACTCAGATTTGTTCAAGAGAAGTTTGTGGGGCTATACTTGGCGTCGTTATGGGAGGGGCAAAATTTTTGGCCCCGCCCAAAATTTCTATTTTCCAAACCGAGAGGCTGATTTGAACCAAATTTTATGTGAGGGCTTATTGGGTCATAAGTACTTAATTTATGCTGATTTTTTTTTTCCCGTAGCCACATGGGAACCGCAGGAGCTAAAAATAGAAAAAAATTAAAACGCCCATATCTCCAAAACTGCACGGCACCGAGAATTTTTATTTGGTGTGAAGCTTCCTTAGGACCAACAGAAAGAATTGGTAAAAAAAAATTGCCATCGGTTTTATCATAGGGTACAGTTTCGGGACTTTGAAAAAGTGCTGAGTCAGCACTTTTTAACACTGTTGGCAATGGGAAAAACATTAAAAAATCTTCTTCTCCAGATCCAGCAGGCAGAATCTTTTGATATTTGGTATGCAACATTGGAGGGTGGATCTGATTCAAGTTTGTTCAAATCGGCCCCCTGGGTTGATATTTGGGCTCAGTATAGGAGCCCGATTTCGAACTTAGTGCATTTCAGGCAAATTTCTTAAAAAATCTTCTTCTCCAGATCCAGCAGGCAGAATCTTTTGATATTTGGTATGCAACATTGTGGGGTGGATCTGATTCAAGTTTGTTCAAATCGGCACCTTGGGTTTATATTTGGGCTCAGTATAGGAGCCCAAATTTGAATTTACTGCATTTCAGGCAAAATTTCTTTGAAAATCTTCTTCTCCAGATCCAGCTGGCAGAATCTTTTGATATTTGGTATGCAACATTGTGGGGTGGATCTGATTCAAGTTTGTTCAAATCGGCCCCTTGGGTTTATATTTGGGCTCAGTATAGGAGCCCAAATTTGAACTTAGTGCATTTCAGGCAAATTTCTTTGAAAATCTTCTTCTCAAGATCCAGCAGGCAGAATCTTTTCATATTGGGTATGCGACATTGTGGGGTGGATCTGATTCAAGTTTGTTCAAATCGGCTCCCTGGGTTTATATTTGGGCTCAGTATAGGAGCAACATTGTGGGGTGGATCTGATTCTATTTTGTTCAAATCGGCTCCCTAGATTCATATTTGGGCTCACTATAGAAGCTCGAATTCGAACTTAGCGCATTTCAGGCAAATTTCTTCAAAAATCTTCTTCTCCAGATCCTGCAGGCAGAATCTTTTGATATTTCGAATGCACATTGTGGGGTGGATCTGATTCCAGTTTGTTCAAATCGGCCACCTGGATTCATATTTGGGCTCACTATAGAAGCCCAAATTCGAACTTAGTGCATTTCAGGCAAATTTCTTTGAAAATCTTCTTCTCAAGATCCAGCAGGCAGAGTCTTGTGATATTTGGTATGCAGCATACTTAGGGGGGTGAGATTCAAGTTTGTTCAAGCCATGTCCCTAGGTCCATATTTGGGCTCACTGTGGGAGCTTGAATTGTAACTTTGTTCGAAATGAGGAATTTTCTTAAAAAATCTTCTTCTTCAGATCCAGCAGTCGGAATGGTTTGATATGTGGTGAGTAGCATCCTTGGAGGGGAGGGGGGGATTCAAGTGTGTTAAAGCCAAGTCCATGGATCCATATTTGGGCTCCCTGTGGGAGCCCAAATTATAACTTAGTCAATATGAGGAATTTTTCTTTAAAAATCTTCTTCTTCAGATTCAGCAGTTGGAACGTTTTGATATTTGGCATGGAGCAACCTTATGGGGCGGAGATTCAAGTTTGTTCAAGCCAAGTCCCTTGGTTCATATTTGGGCTCACTATGGGAGCCTGAATGACAACTTAGTTCAAAATGAGGAATTTTCTTTAAAAATCTTCAGATCCAGCAGATGAATGCTTTTGATATTTTTTATGCAGCATCCTTAGGGGGGTAAGATTCAAGTTTGTTCAAGCCATGTCCCTAGGTCCATATTTGGGCTGATTGTGGGAGCTCGAATTGTAACTTGGTTCAAAATGAGGAATTTTCTTTAAAAATCTTCTTCTTCAGATCCAGCAGTCAGAATGTTTTGATATTTGATGTGCAGAATCCTTAGGGGTGTGAGATTCAGGTTTGTTGAAGCCAAGTCCCTGGGTTCATATATGGGCTCCCTGTGGGAGCCCGAATTATGACTTAGTTTAATATGAGGAATATTCTTTAAAAATCTTTTTTTAGATCCACTGGTCAGAATATTTGGATATTTGGTTTCAGCTTTTCTTAAGAGGAGCAGATGCAACTTGTGGAGATCAATTCTCTAGGTTGATATGTAGGCTACCATGTCAGGTGAGCGCCCTCAGGCCCCATGGGGCCTCTTGTTTATCTTTTTATAACCAATGCAAACCAATGCAAACTTGAAAAAAACTTGAAAAAAAGAAAAATTAAATGGTTTATGTCTGATATTTTACCCAAGTTAATAAAATTGATAAATCTGTCCATTGAGTGCAACAAGCCTTTGCAATGCTTTAGACCTAAAACACGAAACCAACCAAGAACATGAACTTTCATGGCAAAGAAATAATTACAAAAATAAAAAATAAAATAAAAAACTCCCTGCCCACATGCAATTTTACCCAAAATGGCCTGAGAAACAAGATCTACTTTGAGGGGCCTTAGCTCATGAAAATACGTGTGAATATATTAGGCTTGTGTGTTTCAAGATTGTTTGTTTTTTTCATTTTAATACTGGAAAGTGTGCAACCTTTTAATAACTTAATGTAAAGACCATATCCAGCCATCTTATGTGTACAAAAAATGCCATTCATATATGGTGCAACCCTTTTTATGGAGTGGCCACTTTGTCTGTGAAAAATATTTAATTTGCCTACAGGGCACATTTATGATTGGATTGCTTTTTTTTTTGACAAAGTCAAGCTGAACTATTGCCATCACTTCTCGTCCGTCGGCGTACGTACATACATATGTATGTACGTATGTACGTTAGTATGTACGTCCACAATTTCCTTTGGCACACCTCACAGGTCGCATTTATGATCAGATCACTTTGAAACTTGGTATGCTTGTTTGGACTGACCTCTAGATGGGAGCTAACAATTTTTTTCAATTTCTGTCAAAAAATGTTGCTGCGGCCAACATTCTTAGAACTTAGTTTAGTCAGACCACAATATTTCCCTTTGGCACACCATACAGGGCACATTTATGATTGGATTGCTTTGAAACCTGGTATGCTTGTTTAGGGTGACCTCTAGATGGGAGCTATCGATATTTTTATACTGTACCAATGACCCAGACACAGCTGATGCCAACTCTTAAAAATCTAGGGCCAAACACAAATTTTGCCCCCCAATCCCCAAAATTTGCATCTAAAACCAAAGAAAACATGTCCTGAATGGCCCTCCATACTTCGCCTCTACTGCGCATGTGCAGTGTCAAGGACGTCCCGAAATTGGCGCCATTAATCATTCTTTGTTTGGCCCTTCATCAGTTAACATCTGACTGATCTTTGTGCTTGTAAATCTCAGTTTAAATGATGCCAGACACATAAATATTAGAGAAATGGTGGTTCTAAGGAGGATATAGAAGGAGGAGAGGAAAAATGTGTGACAGAAAATAATCAGGGCTGTAACTTAAAATTTTTTAATGAAATTGTGTTAAGTTACCTATTTTCGAGGCAACGGCCTGTTGTGGTCATTCTTGCTATGAAGTTACACTGCTTGTTCAGTGTTTTCCTCTCTCCCTTTCCTTTAAGTCCCCCCTTGCTATTCTCCCATGCTTTTGGCATATTTTCTGTAATATTATTACTAAAATTTCTTAGGTGTTTTAGCTGGATAACAGAATGAATTCTGTTCTTTTCCCCATGTTTACGTCTTCACCCTTGGGTGTTTAGGCGTAGTGTTCTGCATCTACCATCTGATGTTCTGTAGTTTCTTTCCTGGAAGTCTCTGTTTTGCATCAGATAGTGTATTATTGGTAACTGATTTTGGGCCAGGGTTATCAGTGCCTGGAGTCATGTTTCTGGTGTTTTTACACTTCTTGTTTACATTGACAACAGCCTCTTAAATCTTAAATGTGCCCTGTAGGGTGTGCTAAAGGGAAATATTCAGGTCTGACTAAACTAAGTTCTAAGAACGTTGGCCGTGGCAACATTTTTTGACGGAAATGGAAGAAAATCTAGAGGTCACCCTAAACAACCATACCAGGTTTCAAAGCAATCCAATCATAAATGTGCCCTGTAGGGTGTGCCAAAGGGAAATATTGTGGTCTGGCTAAACTAAGTTCTAAGAATGTTGGCCGCGGCAACATTTTTTGACGGAAATTGAAGAAAATCGATAGCTCCCATCTAGAGGTGTCCCCAAACATGCATACCAGGTTTCAAAGCAATCTGATCATAAATATGTCCTGTAGGGTGTGCCAAAGGGAAATATTGAGGTCTGACTAAACTAAGTTCTAAGAACGTTGGCCGTGGCAACATTTTTTGATGAAAATTGAAGAAAGTTAAAAAATTTATAGTAATTTATATATTTTTTATACTTACCAATGACCCAGACATAGCTGGTGCTAACTCTTAAAAATCTAGGGCCAAACACAAATTTTGCCCCCCAATCCCCAAAATTTGCATCTAAAACCAAAGAAAACATGTCCTGAATGGCCCTCCATACTTCGCCTCTACTGCGCATGCGCAGTGTCAAGGACGTTCCGAAATTGGCGCCATTAATCATTCTTACAACCAGTGCCTGGTAAGCGCTATGTCCTCAGCGGGGAGGTATGAGTTCCCAACTCCTGGGAGGGCCATCCCCGTCTGGGTCATTGGTAAGTATAAAAAATATATTAATTACTATAAATTTTTTAACATTTTCATACTGTACCAATGACCCAGACATACCTGAATAGTAAAAAGGCTGGAGGGCCCAGGACATAGAGGAAAATCCAATAAGCTCAACTATATAAAATAGAGTCATCCCCTCGAGGAGAAAAGGAGTATTAGGCTTTACATGTATCTTTCTTATTTATGATAAATTAGAAAGACCCAATACCTTCTATAATTGAGCATCATAACATCCATATTCTCTATTAACAACCAGTATAATTCTTATACTAATTACTTTTAAAGTAAGCCAATAAATAAAGTTAGTCCAGAGAATTGAGACTCTTTATACTCTTTTAAAAGTGTCCGAGGATAGTATAATAACGCCCGTTTGACACGTGACATATACGAATGCTATACTTTAAAACTATGACATGAATGAATTTTTGAAACATAACTTTTCACTTTAAAACCATCCCAGTAACAGCTCAGAATTACTGACTCCGGAGGAGGTATCCCCTTGTTTTCATAATAAAACAGGTGACCCAAGGGAACACCCTCCCCCCCCCCCCCCCCCCCCCCCCCTTTTTCTTGTCCTGGGTCAAATAGCCCAGAGCAAAGAGGGCAGCAGGATGGAGTCACTGCCGGAACATAAAGCCTACATAGCTATAGTAACAATTGTTAAGTGACCGACATTCTGAGCAGCCGATAATGGACCTAAACAATGCAGGCCTCCAGAAATGGACTCGATATTTCTGAGATAAAAATTCATGAATGTGGATGGCTGCGACCAATATGCAGCCTTCTTTAAATCTATAATAGCAACACTATTTACGTAAGCCCAAGATGTAGAAGAACTTTTCCTTCATGAGCCGAAATCTTAAGCACAGACTGCTGAGTTAAGGATAGATTATTCTAAGCAGTACCGATAGTTAATCGAATGCATTTAGCAATAGAATGGACCGTAATGACCCTTCTATTAGGCACCAGAGCCAGAAGAAGCTTTATGTTGTTACTGATAAACTGAGATCTGTTAATAATACATAAAGGTCTAGCCGGACGGAGTAAAGGCCTATGCCCGTTCGAAGACGGAAGGACCTTAAAAACAATAGGTTCCGGATATTTATTAGGAGCCTGATTCTTAACCAAAAATCCAACATTAGTAGTAAAAGAATAGAGTTTCCGATACTACGAAAGTGAGAATCGTCCACCGATAGTGCATGAAGCTCACTGACTCTTCAGCAGAAAAGAAGACTAAGAGAATTGCTGTCCTAAAAGGCCAGAATTTGAAACTACTGTCTCAAGAGGTTCAAATGGTTGCTTTAGTTTAATAAGAACCCAAGCTAAATTCCGTATAGGAATTAATCTAAGGATTCTAGGTCTATTTAACGAAACATTTCAAACTAACTTAGATAAAGAGACATTAGGCTCAATTGTAAACTATCATGGTGTGCATAGGTATCAGATAACATAGACCTATAACCTTAAATAGTAACTGGCTGCAGTTGATCTCGTCAAACAAGTATACTAGAAAGTTTGCAATGTCTGGTATGGAGGGATCAAAAATATCAACATAAAGATCCCTACACCAACGACGGAAGACTCTCCACTTTAGCCGCATAGTATAGCGAAGAGGAGGTCCTCCTACAGTTAGAAATCGCGTCCACTGCCCGTCCTGTACAATGCTTGCCATGCAAGAAGGACCGCACAACGGAATACGTGAAGGTTGAGACCTTGCGGGTTGTGATGAAGTTGACACGATTTCCCCAGCGAAAAAAGATCCTCTCGTGGAGGAAGTTTTCGCGGTAAGTCCCACAGCAAGACACCTAAGTAAATTTATCCACGGTCTCTGTGGAGACAGAGATGCTACCAACAGAATTGTATTGTGAATGTATTATCCTAGCAATACCTGCTGAATCAACAGCGCTGGAGGATACGTATATCCTATCATCCCATCGTACTAGATCGATAGAGCGTTAACTACATATGCTCGGGGATCCGGACACGGCGACATATATGTCTGCAATTGATTGGTGAGTTGTGTCGCAAAAAATTTATCCCTGGGTGCTCCCATTGGTAGCAAATCTGATTGAATACCTGTTTGTTGAGAGTCCATTCTGACGGCAACAATCGACCCTTACGTGAAAGGGAGTCTGCGAATACAATCCGACGACCCAGAATATGACGGACCGAAACAGAACTTGGTGTTCTATAACAAACAGAAGGATTCTTTCCGTTAAATTCAATAACGGAACCGAATGAGTGCCTCCCTGGTTCCGGATATACGCAACTACTGTCGTATTATCGGACAGGATTTGACATGCGTTTCTGAATAATGTTCAACCAATGACGTAGTGCAAGCCAAAATAATATCATATCTTGGAAGTTAAGTGCTTGCCTAAAAACTTCGGAACCCAAAGACCCTGGCACTTCGAATCCGTTGGAATCAATTTTGTACCCCAACCTGTTTGACTGGCATCCGTCATAATCGTAAAACTCGGATCCGGCAACTACAGTGGAAAGCGTCTAAGTTAAGTTTATTAGACATCATTTTCGTTTCCAACGTCGTGGTTGGAATTGATATAGACGGCGAAAAAGACAATACCCAGTCTTCAGCCTCGTCGTCTAGACGCAGAGGAACTCTCAGTATACCCTGTCCTGCCATTTCAAATTATTCCTAGGCTTGATGAAAGGCAGATTAGAGCATTTGCGGACAAGAAACTAGACTAGTGTGTTTTGGTAGCAAGCTTATATATATATAGTGTCGTTCAATAATTCGAAAGTTCTAGTGACATTATTGGACTGTGTCGGCAACTCAGGGACGATGTCCCTGAACCGATCAAAAATAAATTCTGTGTCCAATGACGCTATTAGTTTCTTATCCAGCATCGCAGCATTCTAGTCCGACGGTACCACCTCTGGAAGATAATGCCGGAAGAAATGTATGGCATCTTCTGTTGTTCCAAAAGGGAAAGCTCGAAATCGTCCGAATCCCTTTCAGATCCTATGAAGTGCTTGGTCGTCCGTACCTGATGCATCAGCGGAGCGAACCGACCCAGCGTCGTCTGGTTATTCCTCATCCGACAGAGATTCTGTCATTTGCTGGGATGCTGCGATAAGCTGTGCTATTTTGGATAGCACGTCCGTCACTGAGGCCTGTGGAGAAGCGGTCTTACGTTGCTTTGCCACTGGAAGCTCCGTGTACGTTACCCCGTGTATACTTCTATTATGCGAGCGACCGGAGTGTACAGGCCTCGTGTCCCTTGGCTACTGGATGGCATGACCTGTTCGTCGTGGAATCCCTGAATGACGAAGCTGGCAGGATACTCGAGGTCACGTAGCCAAGGTGCGGTCGTGTGCGCTGCCGTGAGGATGAGGAAGCATTATCGACAGTCTCTCGGACTGTCTATATAACGGAGCGTCCCGAGCGGCAGATATATGCTCCGAATGCGAAACGTTTGTACCACAACATCCGGTCCCAGATGTTGTTGTATGAGATAGGGACCTCTCTCGCTCGCAGCCCGGACGGACCTGGACGAGCTAGGAACCGGACTAACAGGCTTCCTCCAATCTCTCCTCTGATCCGTCGTCACTGGGTGTGTACTATTGTCTATTATAGTGCTCGCATCACCCAAATCTCCTTCCTGGACCGCAACAGACAAACCCGGCTGCCGAACCATTCAATGAATGGACGCTACACCGGGTGAGCTAGCGAATGTCAAAGACGTCGATCCTACTAGGGACCTCTTAGGCGATTGACGTATTTCCATGAGCACTTATTGCCGCTAGCTCTTCATTTAACTATGACAACAGAGGCACACTTTGAAAGACATCACGGTAACTTTTGCAAACAAGAAACCAGACTTGCTTGTTTAATAGCAAGCATATATATATATAGCGTCGTTCAATAATTCGAAAGTTCCTGTGACATTATTGGACTGTGTCGGAAATTGAGGGACGATGTCCCTGAACTGATCAAAACATTCTTGTGTCCACTGACGCTATCAGTCTCTTATTCGGCATCGCAGCATTCTGGTCCGACGAAACAACCTCTAGAAGATAAAGTCGGATGACATGTACAGCAGCTTATGTTGTTCCGAAAGGGAAAGCTCGAAATCCTCCGAATCCCTTTCGCCATCCTGTCGGACCCTATGAAGTTTTAGGATGTCCGTACCTGATGCTTCAGCGGAGCGTACCGACCCAGCGTCGTCGGATATTACATGATGCGACAGAGATTCTGTCGTTGCTGGGATGCTGCGATAAGTTGTGCTATTTGGGATAGCACGTCCGTCACTGAGGCCTGTGGAGTAGCGGTCTTACGATGCTTTGCCGCTGGAAGCTCCGTGTACGTTGACTCCTGCATACTTTTCTTATGCGAACGTCCGGAGTCTACAGGCCTCGTGTCCCTGGCTACCGGATGGCGTGACCTGGTCGCTGTGGATTCTCTGATTGGCGAAGTTGACTGGATATCCGATGTCACGTAGCCATGGTGTGGTCGAGTGTGCTGCCATGAGGATGAGGAAGCCTTATTGAAAGTCTCTCCGGACTGTCTATATAACGGAGCGTCCCGAGCGGCGGACGTATGCTCCGAATGCGAAACATTTGTACCACAACATCTGGGGCCAGATGTTGTTGTACGAGAGAGGGGCCTCTCTCGCTCGCAGCCCGGATGGACCTGGACGAGCTAGGAACCGGACTAATAGGCTTCCTCTGTTCTCCCCTCTGATCCGCCGTCACTGGGTGTGTACTTGGTTGATTTATAGTGCTCTCATCACCCAAAACTCCTTCTGGACCGCAACGGACGAACCCGGCTGCCGAACCTGCCGAACCATTCGATGAATGGACGCTACACCGAGCGAGCTAGCGGACGTCAAAGGCCGTCGATCCTACTAGGGACCTCTTAGGCAATTGACGTATTTCCATCCTTTCAGGGGCAGTAGTTTTCCACGTATAACTTCACCCTTCAGTGGCAACCTGGAGTTGATTAGACGTGACGCAGCCCTAGCTACATCCACGTGCGTGGATAGTAAGGTGAAGAACTCTCTCAGAGTCGCTTCGGTCTCGGAGAAGCTTCTCTTCGACGGCAACCTTTCAGCAATCTATGAATTGCTTGATATACACGTTCTCTTGTCAATCAAGTGTAACAAGAGATTCAGATTTTGGCAAACATTTGGTGGTTGACTCAGAGAGTTCCACTGCAGTTGCCGGACCCGAGTTTTACGATTATGACGGATGCCAGTCAAACAGGTTGGGATACAACATTGATTCCAACGGATTCGAAGTGCCAGGGTCTTTGGGTTCCGCTGTTTTCTAGGCAAGCACTTAAACTTCCAAGAAATGATGTTATTTTGGCTTGCACTACGTCATTGGACGAACATTATTCAGAAACGCATGTCCAAATCCTGTCCGATAATACGACAGTAGTTGCGTATATCCGGAACCAGGGAGGCACTCATTCTGTTCCGTTATTCAATTTAACGGAAAGAATCCTTCTGTTTGTTCTAGAACACCAAGTTCTGTTTCGGTCCGTCATATTCCGGGTCGTCTGATTGTATTAGCAGACTCCCTTTCACGTAAGGGTCGCTTGTTGCCGTCAGAATGGACTCTCAACAAACAGGTATTCAATCAGATTTGCTACCAATGGGAGCGGCCAATGATAGACTTATTTGCGACACAACTCAACAATCTATTGCAGACGTATGTGTCACCATGTCCGGATCCCCGAGCATATGTAGTTAACGCTCTATCGATCTAGTAGGACAGAATGATAGGATATGCGTATCCTCTAGCGCTGTTGATTCAGCAATATTGCTAAGATAAAACATTCACAATACGATTCTGTTGGTAGCATCTCTGTCTCCACAGAGACCATACATAAATTTACTCAGGTGTCTGCTGTGGGACTTACCGCGAAAACTTCCTCCACGAGAGGATCTTCTTTCGCTGGGGAAATTGTATCAACTTCATCACAACCCGCAAGGTCTCAACCTTCACATATTCCGTTGTGCCGTCCTTCTTGCACAGCAAGCATTGTACAGGACGAGCAGTGGACGCGATTTCTAACTGCAGGAGGACCTCCTCTTCGCTATACTATGCGGCTAAAGTGGAGGGTCTTCCGTCGTTGGTGTAGGGATCATTATTTTGATATTTTTGATCCCTCCATACCAGACATTGCAAACTTTCTAGTATACTTGTTTGACGAGATCAACTGCAGCCTGTTACTTTTAAGGTTATAGGTCTATGTTATCTGATACCTATGCACACCATGATAGTTTACAATTGAGTCTAATGTCTCTTTATCTAAGTTAGTTAGAAACTTTTCGATAAATAGACCTAGAATCCTTAGATTAATTCCTATACGGAATTCAGCTTGGGTTCTTATTAAACTAAAGTAACCATTTGAGCCTCTTGAGACAGTAGATTTCAAATTCTGGCCTTTTAAGACAGTAATTCTCTTTGTCTTCTCTTCTGCTGAAGAGTCAGTGAGCTTCATGCACTATCAGTGGACGATTCTCACTTTCGTAGTATCGGGAACACTATTACCCTTACTACTAATGTTGGATTTTTGGTTAAGAATCAGGCTCCTAATAAATATCCAGAACCTATTGTTATTAAGGTCCTTCCGTCTTCGAATGGGCATAGGCCTTTACTCTGTCTGGTTAGAGCTTTATGTATTTAAACAGAACTCAGTTTATCAGTATGGACGTAAAACTTCTTCTGTCTCTGATGCCTAATTGAAAGGACATTACGGTCCATTCTATTGCTAAATGGATTCAATTAACTATCGGTACTGCTAATGATAATCTATCTTTAACTCAGCAGTCTGTGCTTAAGATTTCGGCTCATGAAGTAAGAGCTATTTCTACATCTTGGGCTTTCGCAAATAGTGTTGCTATTACAGATTTAATGAAGGCTGCATATTGGTCTCAGCCATCCACATTCACAAATTTTTATCTCAGAAATATTGAGTCCATTTCTGGAGGCATGCATTGTTTAGGTCCATTATCTGCTGCTCAGAATGTCGTTCACTTAACAGTTGCAACTATAGTTATGTAGGCTTTCTATTCCGGCAGTGACTCCGTCCTGCTGCCCTCTTCGCTCTGGGCTATTTGACCCAGGGCAAGGGGAGGGGGGGGGGGGGGGAGGGTGTTCCCTTGGGTCACCTGTTTTATAAATGAAAACAAGGGGATACCTCCTCCGGAGTCAGTAATTCTGAGCTGTTACTGGGATGGTTTTAAAGTGAAAAGTTTATGTTTCAAAAAAATTCATTCATGTCATAGTTTTAAAGTATAGCATTTGAATATGTCACGTGTCAAACGGGTGTTAATATACAATCCTCGGACACTTTTAAAAGAGTATAAAGAGTCTCAATTCTCTGGACTAACTTTATTTATTGGCTTACTTTAAAAATAATTAGTATAAGGATTATACTGGATGTTAATAGAGAACATGAATGTTATGATGCTCAATTATGGAAGGTGTTGTGTCTTTCTAATTTATCATAATAAGAAAGATACATGTAAAGCCTAATACTCCTTTTCTTCTCGAGGGGATGGCTCTATTTTATATAGTTGAGCTTATTGGATTTTCCTTTATGTACTAGGCCCTCCAGCCTTTTTACTATTCAGCTATGTCTGGGTCATTGGTACAGTATAAAAATGTTAAAAAATTTATAGTAATTTATATATTTTTTATACTTACCAATGACCCAGACGGGGATGGCCCTCCCAGGAGATAGGAACTCATACCTCCCCGCTGAGTACATAGCGCTTACCAGGCACTGATTGTAAGAATGATTAATGGCACCAATTTCGGGACATCCTTGACACTGCGCATGCGCAGTAGAGGCGAAGTATGGAGGGCCATTCAGGACATGATTTCTTTGGTTTTAGATGCAAATTTTGGGGATTGGGGGGCAAAATTTGTGTTTGGCCCTAGATTTTTAAGAGTTAGCATCAGCTATGTCTGGGTCATCGGTAAGTATAAAAAATATATAAATTACTATAAATTTTTTAACTTTTGTAATTATTTTTTGCCATCAACAGTTCATGTTCATGGTTTGTTTTATGTTTTAGGCCTCATAATCTACAGAATAGCATGGGTGGTGGTGTATTTTCATTTCTTAAGTGCAATAAGGCTTTGCAATGCTAAAGCATTGCAAAGCCTTTTTGCACTCAAGGGACAAATTTATCAATTTTATTATTAGTTGGGTAAAATATCAGACATAAACCATTTAATTTTTATTTTTTAGCTCAACTTGACAAAGTCAAGCTGAGCTATTGCCATCACTTCTCGTCCGTCGGGGTACGTACGTACGTATGTATGTACGTACGTACGTACGTACGAACGTACGTATGTTAGTACGTACGTCGACAATTTCCTTTGGCACAACTCACAGGTCGCATTTATGATCAGATTACTTTGAAACTTGGTATGCTTATTTGGGGTGGCCTCTAGATGGGAGCTATCGATTTTCTTCAATTTTCGTCAAAAAATGTTGCCGCGGCCAACGTTCTTAGAACTTAGTTTAGTCAAACCACAATATTTCCCTTTGGCACACCCTACAGGGCACATTTATGATTTGATTGCTTTGAAACCTGGTATGCTTATTTAGGGTGACCTCTAGATGGGAGCTATCGATTTTCTTCAATTTGCGGCAAAAAATGTTGCCACGGCCAACGTTCGTAGAACTTAGTTTAGTCAGACCTCAATATTTCCCTTTGGCACACCCTACAGGGCACATTTATGATCAGATTGCTTTGAAACCTAGTATGTTTGTTTGGGGAGACCACTAGATGGGAGCTATCGATCTTCTTCAATTTCTGTCAAAAAATGTTGCCGCGGCCAACGTTCTTAGAACTTAGTTCAGTCAGAAGACTCAATATTTCCCTTTGGCACACCCTACAGGGTACATTTATGATCGGATTGCTGCGAAACCTGGCATGTTTGTTTGGGGTGACCTCTAGATGGGAGCTATCGATCTTCTTCAATTTCCATCAAAAAATGTTGCCGCGGCCAACATTCTTAGAACTTAGTTTAGTCAAACCACAATATTTCCCTTTGGCACACCCTACAGGGCACATTCATGATTTGATAGCTTTGAAACCTGGTATGCTTATTTAGGGTGACCTCTAGATGGGAGCTATCGATATTTTTATACTGTACCAATGACCCAGACTTAGCTGGTGCTAACTCCACAAAAACCAGAGCCAAACACAAATTTTGCCCCCCAATCCCCAAAATTTGCATCCAAAACAAAAAGAAATCATGTCCTAAAGGACCTCCATAGTACGACTCTACTGCGCATGCGCAGTGACGCAGTCGTCCCGAAATTGGCGCCAAATATCATTCTCTGTTTGGCCCTTCATCAGTCAACATCTCACTGATCTTTGTGCTTGTAAATCTCAGTTCAAAGGATGCCAGACACGTAATTCTTGGAGAAAATGTGATTCTAAGGAGGATAGAAGGAGGAGAGGAAAAAAGAAGTGGCAAAAAATAATCAGGGCTGTACTTAAAATTTTTTGATGAAATTATGTTAAGTTGCCTATTTTCGAGGCAAACGCCTCTTGTTGTCATTCTTGCTAATTGTTGCACTGCTTATTCAGTGTTTCCTCTCCCCTAACCTTCTAAAGTCCCCCTTGCAATTCTCCCATGCTTTTGGCATATTTTTGAGAAGTTTCATTTCTAAAAATTCCCTGGGAGAGTTGCTTGGTTACAGAATGTTTTCTGTTATTTTCCCCATAGTTACGTTTTCACCCATGGGTGTATAACGTTTGTGTTCTGCATCTTCCATCTGATGTTCTGCAGATTCTCCCCTGGGAGTCTCTGTTTTGCATCAGATAGAGTGTAATTGATGACTGATTCCGGGCCAGTTTTTTCAGTGCCTGGAGTCATGTTTTCTTCTGTGTTTACACTGTTTGTTTTCATTGGCAACAGCCTTTTTTGAGGGGGGCTGTTTGCCTTTGAGGTAGTTTATCTCATTATAAGATACATTTATATTATCCGAAAGTGTCTCATTAATTATTTTATATAATTTTAAAATTTTTGACCACACTTTGCCATCGGATCCATCGGGGCTCAACGTTACTTTTCAGCAACTTGGGCTTCTCTGAAAAAATATTTTGTTTTGCAATTGTTTTTTCATTTATTAATGGATCATGTTATTATGTATCTTTGTGTCAGGGGTTTTTGCGAGTAACTAGGACTTATTGTTGTTCTTTCACAATGAAGGGAACTTGTTCAAATTGTAATAGGAAGAAATCTTCCTCTGACTTTCATGATTATTGCATTAATTGTAGTCAGTGTTCTCGCATTAATCCCTGTCCTGTATGTGAACATTGGGATGAGAAACATTGGAAACGTGTGTCACGATATGTTGTTTCTGGAGAAAGAGCGATGCCGGCTCTTTCTCCACAAGGTCACTCTACTCTCTCAGTTTCTATTTCAGAGGAACCAGAACAGGGTGATGTTTCCATGTTATCTTCTTCAAGTGTGCGTCCGTCGTCACAATTAAATACAGAGCTAGCGGCAAAAGTGCTCATGGAGATTAGACAAATGTCGTCCGCTGGCTCGCCCGGTGTAGCGTCCATTCACCGAATGGATGCGGTCCAAGAGGAAATTTTGGGTGATGCGAGCACTATAAAAATAATAGATGCACACCCAGTGACGGCGGATAGTGAACGAGAACGGAGGAAGCCTTTTAGTCCGGTTCCTAGCTCGTCCAGGTCCAGCCGGGCCGCGAGCGAGAGAGGCCCCTCTCTCGTACAACAACATCTGGGACCAGATGTTGTGGTACAAAATGTGTCTTTAGCGGAGCATACGTCCGTCGCTCGGGACGCTCCGTTGTATAAGCAGTCCGCAGAGACTGTTAAGGCTTCCTCTTCTCGTCGGCGCACACAACCGCACCTTGGCTGCGTGACCTCCGATATTTTGCCAGCTTCGCCGATGAAGGATTCTTCGGCGACCAGGTCACACCATCCGGCAGCCAGGGATTCGAGACCGATGGACTCCGGACGTTCGCATAGGAAAAGTATGCGGGAGCCATCTGATGCGGAGCTGCCCTCGGCGAAGCAGCGAAAGACCGCTCCTCCGCAGGTCTCGACGTCGGACATTCTAGTGCAGATGGCACAGCTTATCGCAGCATCCCAGCAGCCGACAGAAACGGTGTCGGATCGAGAATTATCCGACGGCGCTGGGTCGGTACGCTCCGCCGAAGCATCGGGGGCGGACGACCGGGAACATCGGGAGGTCCGACCGGATGGTGAAAGGGATACGGATGAATTGGAGCTATCCCTTTCGGAACAACACAAAGCTGCCGTGGACTTCATCCGGCACTTTCTTCCTCAAGTTGTTCCGTCGGGCCAGACTACTGCGCTTCCGGACAGGAGAATTATAGCGTCATTGGACTCTGATTTTTTCGAGCGGTTCAGGGACATCGCTCCCGAGTTTGCGTCGCAGTCCAATAATGTTGCAAGAACATTTGAATTATTGAACGACGCTATTTTTAAACTTGCTTCCAGGACGGGGAAAGCAGGCTTCTTGTCCGCAAATACTCTCAACCTGCCTTTCATTAATGCAAGGAATAAATTCGACACGGCAGGTCAGGGTATACCGAGAGTTCCTCTGCGTATGGACGACGAGGCGGAAGACTTAGAGCTATCATTACCGTCGTCAGCTTCTATTCCAACCGCAGTGTTGGAAACAGCTATTGCGTCTAACAGAGCCAATTTAGATGCCTTATCTTACGCAGATCACCTTACTAAGGCGTTATCACTGCGTCTTCAAGGGGAAGAGTTTCAGGATATACAATCCTCCTTAAGACTTCTTTCAAGGGCAGTAGCTTATTCCACGTGTAACTCCGCCCTTTCAGTGGCAAATCTGGAGTTGGTTAGACGTGACGCAGCCCTGTCTACATCCACACTAGTGGATTCTAAGGTGAAGAACTCTCTTAGAGTCGCTTCGGTCTCAGGAGATCTTCTCTTTGACGGCAAGCTTTCCGCTATTTATGATAATATTAAAAAGAAAGCTAGTGATTCTCTGTTGTTTAGATCCGCTCCTAAAAGGTCGGATAGTGACTCTCGTTCGGGACGTCCTTCAGGCCGGGACAATCGGTCGGACGCCCCGAGGTCGACGAGGCGAGGTGCGGGTCGTGGAAGACGTGGTTTCTCCTACCGCAGGCCTCGCAGATCCAGGAGGTGATGGCTCAAACCTCTATCGCGTTCCGGTTGGCGGAAGGTTGTCGAGTTTTTCTCAAGAGTGGGCGTCGATTACGGACGACCCGTGGGTGAGAGGAGTGACTTCGGAAGGTCTAAAGATATCCTTCAAACGAAAGCCTCCATTAACTCGAAGTCCAAAGTGGACTCATCTTCCGTCAAACCCTCAGAAAAGAGACGCTCTGCTATCAGAGGTGCAGTCTCTTTTAATGAAGAACGCGGTAGAGGTCGTAGAAAACCAGGAATCGCTGGGATTCTACAGCCATCTGTTTCTGGTTCCGAAACCAGACGGCTCGTTCCGTCCAGTCATAGATTTGAGCTGGATAAACAAGCTGATCGTCGCTCCGAAGTTTTATATGGAGACGATTCGATCGGTCAGAGCGAGTATTCGGGTGAACGATTATGCAACGAGCATAGATCTCAAAGATGCGTACTTTCACGTCATGGTACATCCGACATTCCGAAAGTATCTACGCTTCGCAGTCCTAGGAGTGGTGTATCAGTTCCGGGCCATGTGCTTCGGATTGAATCTAGCACCCTGGGCTTTCACTCGGGTAATGAACTCGGTAATGATTTACTTCCGAGCTCATTCGTCTGCGGTAACGTCGGCCTACCTGGACGACATTCTTCAGAGGTACGGCAACGAGTTAACGCTTCAGAACGATGTTCAGAATCTTCTTCTTTTGCTCCGACGTCTCGGTTTCATAGTAAACGAGGAGAAGTCGGATCTGGTGCCGTCCAAGTCATTCACTCATCTGGGAATGAGCTTCGAGACGCACAACAATCTCGTTCGTCTGCCGTTAACCAGAGCAAAATTAGTCAGTTGTTACGCTCGCTATTGTCTGAATACAGACAAAGTCACGGCGAGAGAATTTATGAGACTGATAGGTCTGTGCGGAGCCGCCGCGGATCTCATTCCGATGGGACGGCTACGCACACGGCCTCTTCAAATTTTCCTGACTCAGAATTGGAGTGTGAAAATTCATTCGCTCGATGTAGACGTTCTCTTGTCAGATCAAGTGAAACAAGAGATTCAGACTTGGGCAAACATTCAGTGGTTAACTCAAGGAGTTCCGCTGCAGTTGCCGGATCCGAGTTTTACCATTATGACGGATGCCAGTCAAACAGGTTGGGGTGCATCATTAATCCCAACGGATTCGAGATGCCAGGGTCTTTGGGATCCGCAATTCCTGTGCAAGCACATAAACATCAAGGAAATGATGTCAATTTGGCTTGCGTTACGTCACTGGATGGACATTATTCACGATGCTCATGTCCAAATCCTATCCGACAATACGACAGTAGTGGCGTATATACGGAATCAGGGAGGCACTCATTCAGTTCCGTTGTTCAATCTAACGGAAAGAATCCTTCTGTTTGCGTTGGAACATCACGTTCTTCTTTCGGTCCGTCACATACCGGGTCGTCTGAATGTGCTAGCAGACTCCCTTTCACGAAAGGGTCGCTTGTTGCCGTCGGAGTGGACTCTCAATAAACAAGTATTCAATCAGATTTGCTACCAATGGGAACGGCCAATGATAGACTTATTTGCGACACATCTCAACAATCAGTTGCAGACGTATGTGTCCCCGTGTCCGGATCCAAGAGCATTTGCAGTAGACGCTCTATCGATCCCTTGGGACGGAATGATAGGATATGCGTATCCTCCAGCGCCGTTAATTCAACAAGTATTGCTAAAGATAAAACAATCTCAATGCAAGATTCTGTTGGTAGCATCTCTGTCGCCACAGAGACCGTGGATAAATCTACTCAGGTGTCTGTTGTGGGACCTACCGCGGAAGCTCCCTCCACGAGAGGATCTTCTTTGGCAGGGGAAATCGCGCCAACTACATCACAACCCGCAAGGTCTCAACCTTCACGTTTTTCCGTTGTGCGGTCCTTCTTGCATGGCAAGCACTTTACAGGACGAGCAGTGGACGCGATTTCTAACTGTAGGAGGACCTCCTCTTCGCTAAACTATGCGGCTAAGTGGAAGGTTTTCCGTCGTTGGTGTAGGGATCATTCTGTTGATATATTTGATCCCTCTATACCAGACATTGCTAACTTTCTAGTATACTTGTTTGACGAAATCAAACTGCAACCTGTTACTATAAAGGGTTATAGATCTATGTTATCTGATACCTATGCACATCATGATAGTTTACAAATTGGATCTAATGTCTCTTTATCGAAATTGGTTAGAAACTTTTCGATAAATAGACCCAGAACTCTCAGATTAATTCCTAAGTGGAATTTAGCTTGGGTTCTCCTTAAATTGAAGGAAAAGCCATTTGAACCTCTTGGGACAGTAGATTTCAAATTCTTATCTTATAAGACAGCTTTTCTCTTAGCTTTCTCTTCTGCCAGAAGAGTCAGTGAGCTTCATGCACTATCGGTGGATGATTCTCATTATCGTAGTGTTGGGAACACTATCACCTTCACTACTAATGTGGGTTTTTTAGCTAAGAATCAGGCTCCTAATAAATATCCGGAACCTATTGTTATTAAGGCTCTTCCGTCTTCAGACGGGCGTAGGCCTTTACTCTGTCCTGTTAGAGCACTACGTATCTATAAACAGAGATCTCAGTTCATCAGAAAGGGACGGAAACGTTTCTTTCTGTCTTTGATGCCTAATAGAAAGGACATTTCAGTCCATTCTATTGCTAGATGGATTCAGTTAACTATCCGTACTGCGTATGAAGATTTATCTTCTTCTCAGCAGTCTGTGCTTAAGATTTCTGCTCATGAAGTAAGAGCTCTTTCTACTTCCTGGGCTTATGCTAATAGTGTTGCTATTACAGATTTAATGAAGGCTGCTTATTGGTCTCAGCCATCCACATTTACTAATTTTTATCTCAGAAATATTGAGTCCATTTCTGGAGACCTGCATTGTTTAGGTCCGTTATCTGTTGCTCAGAATGTCGTCCACTAAACAGTTGCAACTATAGTTATGCAGGCTTTCTGTTCCGGCAGTGACTCCGTCCGGCTGCCCTCTTCGCTCTGGGCTATTTGACCCAGGGCAAGGGGAAGGGGGGGGGGGGGGGGGGGGGGGGGGGGGGGGGCGGGTGTTCCCTTAGGTCACCTGCTTTATAGTGAAAAGCAAGGGAATGCCTCCTCCAAGACAGTATTTCTGAGTCGCTTCCGGGATGGTTTTAAAGTGTAATATTAATGTTTAATTTCATTCATGTCTTATTTTTAAAGTGTAGCTCGGTGTGAAGCATTTGTATATGTCAAGTGTCAAACGGGCTTTAATATACAATACTCGGACACTTTTAAATGATTATAAAGAGTCTCAATTCTCTGGACTACTTTATTTATTGGCTTGCTTTAAAAATAATTAGTATAAGGGTTATACTGGATGTTAATAGAGAACATGAATGTTATTGTGCTCAATTATTAAGGGTAGTGTATCTTTCTAATTTTAATATTAAATAAGAAAGATACATGTAAAGCCTAATACTCCTTTTCTCCTTAAGGGGTTACCTCTTTATTTTATAATTGAGCTTATTGGATTTTCCTCTATTTATAGTAATTTATATATTTTTTATACTTACCAATGACCCAGACGGGGATGGCCCTCCCTGAGTTGGGAACTCTTGCCTCCCCGCTGAGTACATAGCGCTGACCAGGCACTGCCAGTAAGAATGATATTTGGCGCCAATTTCGGGACGACTGCGTCACTGCGCATGCGCAGTAGAGTCGTACTATGGAGGTCCTTTAGGACATGATTTCTTTTTGTTTTGGATGCAAATTTTGGGGATTGGGGGGCAAAATTTGTGTTTGGCCCTGGTTTTTGTGGAGTTAGCACCAGCTAAGTCTGGGTCATTGGTAAGTATAAAAAATATATAAATTACTATAAATTTTTTAACTTTCTGCAATTTCCGGCAAAAAATGTTGCCACGGCCAGCGTTCGTAGAACTTAGTTTAGTCAGACTTCAATATTTCCCTTTGGCACACCCTACAGGGCCCATTTATGATCAGATTTCTTTGAAACCTGGTATGCTTGTTTTGGGAGACCTCTAGATGGGAGCTATCAATTTTCTTCAATTTCTGTCAAAAAATGTTGCCGCGGCCAACGTTCTTAGAACTTAGTTTAGTCAGAAGACTCAATATTTCCCTTTGGCACACCCTACAGGGTACATTTATGATCGGATTGCTGTGAAACCTGGCATGTTTGTTTGGGGTGACCTCTAGATGGGAGCTATCGATCTTCTTCAATTTCCATCAAAAAATGTTGCCGCGGCCAACATTCTTAGAACTTAATTTAGTCAAACCACAATATTTCCCTTTGGCACACCCTACAGGGCACATTCATGATTTGATAGCTTTGAAACCTGGTATGCTTATTTAGGGTGACCTCTAGATGGGAGCTATCGATTTTCTGCAATTTCCGGCAAAAAATGTTGTCACGGCCAGCGTTCGTAGAACTTAGTTTAGTCAGACTTCAATATTTCCCTTTGGCACACCCTACAGGGCCCATTTATGATCAGATTTCTTTGAAACCTGGTATGCTTGTTTTGGGAGACCTCTAGATGGGAGCTATCAATTTTCTTCAATTTCTGTCAAAAAATGTTGCCACGGCCAACGTTCTTAGAACTTAGTTTAGTCAGAAGACTCAATATTTCCCTTTGGCACACCCTACAGGGTACATTTATGATTGGATTGCTTTGAAACCTGGCATGCTTATTTGGGGTGACCTCTAGATGGGAGCTATCGATTTTCTTCAATTTCCGTCCAAAAATGTTGCCGCGGCCAACGTTCTTAGAACTTAGTTTAGTCAAACCACAATATTTCCCTTTGGCACACCCTACAGGGCACATTTATAAATTTGATTGCTTTGAAACCTGGTATGCTTATTTAGGGTGACCTCTAGATGGGAGCTATCGATTTTCTTCAATTTCCGGCTAAAAATGTTGCCACGGCCAACGTTCTTAGAACTTAGTTTAGTCAGAAGACTCAATATTTCCCTTTGGCACACCCTACAGGACACATTTATGATCGGATTGCCTTTGAAACCTGGCATGCTTATTTGGGGTGACCTCTAGATGGGAGCTATTGATTTTCTTCAATTTCCATCAAAAAATGTTGCCGCTGCCAACATTCTTAGAACTTGGTTTAGTCAGACCACAATATTTCCCTTTGGCTCACCCTACAGGGCACATTTATGACTAGATTGCTTTGAAACCTGGTATGCTTATTTACGGTGACATCTAGATGGGAGCTATCGATTTTCTTCCATTTCCGTCAAAAAATGTTGCCACGGCCAATGTTCTTAGAATTTAGTCTAGTCAGACCACAATATTTCCCTTTTGTACACCCTACAGGGCTTTGAAACCTGGCATGCTTGTTTGGGGAGGCCTCTAGATGGGAGCTATTGATTTTCTTCGGTTTCTGTCAAAAAATGTTGCCACTGGCAAAAAAAATGACATTGGTACCAATGATCTTCAATTTTGCCATTTCATTTATAACTTACCAAGTTCAAGTTTGTCAAGTTGAGCTACAGTGTCATTGACACTTTCATTTACGTTTCCATTGGTCATAAAAAGAGAGCATTGACAACCAAAAGAGCCATGCAAGAGGGCCTGAGAAACAGAGTTTTAACTTTTTTAAGCCTAACAGGATATACAATGAAATGGTCTCCCCTGTATTATTATATTTTTATGCTGTACCAATGACCCAGACTTAGCTGGTGCTAACTCCAACAAAACCAGGGCCAAACACAAATTTTGCCCCCCAATCCCCAAAATTTGCATCCAAAACAAAAAGAAATCATGTCCTAAAGGACCTCCATAGTACGCCTCTACTGCGCATGCGCAGTGACGCAGTCGTCCCGAAATTGGCGCCAATTATCATTCTCTGTTTGGCCCTTCATCAGTCAACATCTCACTGATCTTTGTGCTTGTAAATCTCAGTTTAAAGGATGCCAGACACGTAATTTTTGGAGAAAATGTGATTCTAAGGAGGATAGAAGGAGGAGAGGAAAAAGAAGTGGCAAAAAATAATCAGGGCTGTACTTAAAATTTTTTGATGAAATTATGTTAAGTTGCCTATTTTCGAGGCATGGGCCTCTTGTTGTCATTCTTGCTAATTGTTGCACTGCTTATTCAGTGTTTCCTCTCCCCTAACCTTCTAAAGTCCCCCCTGGCAATTCTCCCATGCTTTTGGCATATTTTTGAGAAGTTTCATTTCTAAAATTTCCTGGGAGAGTTGCTTGGTTACAGAATGTTTTCTGTTATTTTCCCCATAGTTACGTTTTCACCCATGGGTGTATAACGTTTGTGTTCTGCATCTTCCATCTGATGTTCTACAGATTCTCCCCTGGGAGTCTCTGTTTTGCATCAGATAGAGTGTAATTGATGACTGATTCCGGGCCAGTTTTTTCAGTGCCTGGAGTCATGTTTTCTAGTGTGTTTACACTGTTTGTTTTCATTGGCAACAGCCTTTTTTGAGGGGGGCTGTTTGCCTTTGTGGTAGTTTATCTCATTATAAGATACATTTATATTATCCGAAAGTGTCTCATTAATTATTTTATATAAATTTAAAATTTTTGACCACACTTTGCCATCGGATCCATCGGGGCTCAACGTTACTTTTCAGCAACTTGGGCTTCTCTGAAAAAATATTTTTTCAAAATTATTTTGTTTTGCAATTGTTTTTTCATTTATTAATGGATCATGTTATTATGTATCTTTGTGTCAGGGGTTTTTGCGAGTAACTAGGACTTATTGTTGTTCTTTCACAATGAAGGGACATTGTTCAAATTGTAATAGGAAGAAATCTTCCTCTGACTTTCATGATCATTGTATTAATTGTAGTCAGTGTTCTCGCATTAATCCCTGTCCTATATGTGAACATTGGGATGAGAAACATTGGAAACGTGTGTCACGATATGTTGTTTCTGGAGAAAGAGCGATGCCGGCTCTTTCTCCACAAGGTCACTCTACTCTCTCAGTTTCTATTTCAGAGGAACCAGAACAGGGTGATGTTTCCATGTTATCTTCTTCAAGTGTGCGTCCGTCGTCACAAATGAATTCAGAGCTAGCGGCAAAAGTGCTCATGGAGATTAGACAAATGTCGTCCGCTAGCTCGCCCGGTGTAGCGTCCATTCACCGAATGGTTCGGCAGCCGGGTTCGTCCGATGCGGTCCAAGAGGAAATTTTGGGTGATGCGAGCACTATAAACATAATAGATGCACACCCAGTGACGGCGGATAGTAAACGAGAACGGAGGAAGCCTTTTAGTCCGGTTCCTAGCTCGTCCAGGTCCAGCCGGGCCGCGAGCGAGAGAGGTCCCTCTCTCGTACAACAACATCTGGGACCAGATGTTGTGGTACAGAATGTGTCTTTAGGGGAGCATACGTCCGTCGCTCGGGACGCTCCGTTGTATAAGCAGTCCGCAGAGACTGTTAAGGCTTCCTCTTCTCGTCAGCGCACACGACCGCACCTTGGCTGCGTGACCTTCGATATTTTGCCAGCTTCGCCGATGAAGGATTCTTCGGCGACCAGGTCACACCATCCGGCAGCCAGGGATTCGAGACCGATGGACTCCGGACGTTCGCATAGGAAAAGTATGCGGGAGCCATCTGATGCGGAGCTGCCCTCGGCGAAGCAGCGAAAGACTGCGCCTCCGCAGGTCTCGACGTCGGACATTCTTGTGCAGATAGCACAGCTTATCGCAGCATCCCAGCAGCCGACAGAAACGGTGTCGGATCGAGAATTATCCGACGGCGCTGGGTCGGTACGCTCCGCCGAAGCATCGTGGGCGGACGACCGGGAACATTGGGAGGTCCGACCAGATGGTGAAAGGGATACGGATGAATTGGAGCTATCCCTTTCGGAACAACATAAAGCTGCCGTCGACTTCATCCGGCACTTTCTCCCTCAAGTTGTTCCGTCGGGCCAGACTGCTGCGCTTCCGGACAAGAGAATTATAGCGTCATTGGACTCTGAATTTTTTGAGCGGTTCAGGGACATCGCTCCCGAGTTTCCGTCGCAGTCCAATAATGTTGCAAGAACATTTGAATTATTGAACGACGCTATATTTAAACTTGCTTCCAGGAAGGGGAAAACAGGTTTCTTGTCCGCTAATACTCTTAACCTGCCTTTCATTAATGCAAGGAATAAATTCGACACGGCAGGACAGGGTATACCGAGAGTTCCTCTGCGTATGGACGACGAGGCGGAAGACTTAGAGCTATCATTACCGTCGTCAGCTTCTATTCCAACCGCGGTGTTGGAAACAGCTATTGCGTCTAACAGAGCCAATTTAGATGCCTTATCTTACGCAGATCACCTTACTAAGGCGTTATCACTGCGCCTTCAAGGGGAAGAGTTTCAGGATATACAATCCTCTTTAAGACTTCTTTCAAGGGCAGTAGCTTATTCCACGTGTAACTCCGCCCTTTCAGTGGCAAATCTGGAGTTGGTTAGACGTGACGCAGCCCTAGCTACATCCACACTAGTGGATTCTAAGGTGAAGAACTCTCTTAGAGTCGCTTCGGTCTCAGGAGAACTTCTCTTTGACGGCAAGCTTTCCGCTATTTATGATAAAATTAAAAAGAAAGCTAATGATTCTCTGTTGTTCAGATCCGCTCCTAAAAAGTCGGATACAGCAGACACGAATAAGACAGGCACTTCTGGGTCTAATGCGCCCAAGAGAGGTTCCTATAGAGGTTCCGGTGCGTCCTCTTGGTCTTATTCGAGAGACCGTCAGGATAGCGACTCTCGTTCGGGACGTCCTTCAGGCCGGGACAATCGGTCGGACGCCCCCGAGGTCGACGAGGCGAGGTGCGGGTCGTGGAAGACGTGGTTTCTCCTACCGCAGGCCTCGCAGGTCCAGGAGGTGATGGCTTAAACCTCTATCGCGTTCCGGTTGGCGGAAGGTTGTCGAGTTTTTCACAAGAGTGGGCGTCGATTACGGACGACCCGTGGGTGAGAGGAGTGACTTCGGAAGGTCTAAAGATATCCTTCAAACGAAAGCCTCCATTAACTCGAAGTCCAAAGTGGACTCATCTTCCGTCAAATCCACAGAAAAGAGACGCTCTGTTATCAGAGGTGCAGTCTCTTTTAATGAAGAACGCGGTAGAGGTCGTAGAAAACCAGGAATCTTTGGGATTCTACAGCCATCTGTTTCTGGTTCCGAAACCAGACGGCTCGTTCCGTCCAGTCATAGATTTGAGCTGGATAAACAAGCTGATCGTCGCTCCGAAGTTTTATATGGAGACGATTCGATCGGTCAGAGCGAGTATTCGGGGTGAACGATTATGCAACGAGCATAGATCTCAAAGATGCGTACTTTCACGTCATGGTACATCCGACATTCCGAAAGTATCTACGCTTCGCAGTCCTAGGAGTGGTGTATCAGTTCCGGGCCATGTGCTTCGGATTGAATCTAGCACCCTGGGCTTTCACTCGGGTAATGAACTCGGTAATGATCTACTTCCGAGCTCATTCGTCTGCGGTAACGTCAGCCTACCTGGACGACATTCTTCAGAGGTACGGCAACGAGTTAACGCTTCAGAACGATGTTCAGAATCTTCTTCTATTGCTCCGACGTCTCGGTTTCATAGTAAACGAGGAGAAGTCGGATCTGGTGCCGTCCAAGTCATTCACTCATCTGGGAATGAGCTTCGAGACGCACAACAATCTCGTTCGTCTGCCGTTAACCAGAGCGAAATTAGTCAGTTGTTACGCTCGCTATTGTCTGCACGCAGACAAAGTCACGGCGAGAGAATTTATGAGACTGATAGGTCTGTGCGGAGCCGCCGCGGATCTCATTCCGATGGGGCGGCTACGCACACGTCCTCTTCAAATTTTCCTGACTCAGAATTGGAGTGTGAAAATTCATTCGCTCGATGTAGACGTTCTCTTGTCAGATCAAGTGAAACAAGAGATTCAGACTTGGGCAAACATTCAGTGGTTAACTCAAGGAGTTTCGCTGCAGTTGCCGGATCCGAGTTTTACCATTATGACGGATGCCAGTCAAACAGGTTGGGGTGCATCATTAATCCCAACGGATTCGAGATGCCAGGGTCTTTGGGATCCGCAATTCCTGTGCAAGCACATAAACATCAAGGAAATGATGTCAATTTGGCTTGCGTTACGTCACTGGATGGACATTATTCTCGATGCTCATGTCCAAATCCTATCCGACAATACGACAGTAGTGGCGTATATACGGAATCAGGGAGGCACTCATTCAGTTCCGTTGTTCAATCTAACGGAAAGAATCCTTCTGTTTGCGTTAGAACATCACGTTCTTCTTTCGGTCCGTCACATACCGGGTCGTCTGAATGTGCTAGCAGACTCCCTTTCACGAAAGGGTCGCTTGTTGCCGTCGGAGTGGACTCTCAACAAACAAGTATTCAATCAGATTTGCTACCAATGGGAACGGCCAATGATAGACTTATTTGCGACGCATCTCAACAATCAGTTGCAGACGTATGTGTCCCCGTGTCCGGATCCAAGAGCATTTGCAGTAGACGCTCTGTCGATCCCTTGGGACGGAATGATAGGATATGCGTATCCTCCAGCACCGTTAATTCAACAAGTATTGCTAAAGATAAAACAATCTCAATGCAAGATTCTGTTGGTAGCATCTCTGTCGCCACAGAGACCGTGGATAAATCTACTCAGGTGTCTGTTGCGGGACCTACCGCGGAAGCTTCCTCCACGAGAGGATCTTCTTTCGCAGGGGAAATCGCGCCAACTCCATCACAACCCGCAAGGTCTCAACCTTCACGTTTTTCCGTTGTGCGGTCCTTCTTGCATGGCAAGCACTTTACAGGACGAGCAGTGGACGCGATTTCTAACTGTAGGAGGACCTCCTCTTCGCTAAACTATGCGGCTAAGTGGAAGGTTTTTCGTCGTTGGTGTAGGGATCATTCTGTAGATATTTTTGATCCCTCTATACCAGACATTGCAAACTTTCTAGTATACTTGTTTGACGAAATCAAACTGCAGCCTGTTACTATAAAGGGTTATAGATCTATGTTATCTGATACCTATACACATCATGATAGTTTACAAATTGGATCTAATGTCTCTTTATCGAAATTGGTTAGAAACTTTTCGATAAATAGACCCAGAACTCTTAGATTAATTCCTAAGTGGAATTTAGCTTGGGTTCTCCTTAAATTGAAGGAAAAGCCATTTGAACCTCTTGGGACAGTAGATTTCAAATTCTTATCTTATAAGACAGCTTTTCTCTTAGCTTTCTCTTCTGCCAGAAGAGTCAGTGAGCTTCATGCACTATCGGTGGATGATTCTCATTATCGTAGTGTTGGGAACACTATCACCTTCACTACTAATGTGGGTTTTTTAGCTAAGAATCAGGCTCCTAATAAATATCCGGAACCTATTGTTATTAAGGCTCTTCCGTCTTCAGACGGGCGTAGGCCTTTACTCTGTCCTGTTAGAGCACTACGTATCTATAAACAGAGATCTCAGTTCATCAGAAAGGGACGGAAACATTTCTTTCTGTCTTTGATGCCTAATAGAAGGGACATTTCAGTCCATTCTATTGCTAGATGGATTCAGTTAACTATCCGTACTGCTTATGAAGATTTATCTTCTTCTCAGCAGTCTGTGCTTAAGATTTCTGCTCATGAAGTAAGAGCTCTTTCTACTTCCTGGGCTTATGCTAATAGTGTTGCTATTACAGATTTAATGAAGGCTGCTTATTGGTCTCAGCCATCCACATTTACGAATTTTTATCTCAGAAATATTGAGTCCATTTCTGGAGACCTGCATTGTTTAGGTCCGTTATCTGTTGCTCAGAATGTCGTCCTCTAAACAGTTGCAACTATAGTTATGCAGGCTTTCTGTTCCGGCAGTGACTCCGTCCGGCTGCCCTCTTCGCTCTGGGCTATTTGACCCAGGGCAAGGGGAAGGGGGGGGGGGGGGGGGGGGGGGCGGGTGTTCCCTTAGGTCACCTGCTTTATAGTGAAAAGCAAGGGAATGCCTCCTCCAAGTCAGTATTTCTGAGTCGCTTCCGGGATGGTTTTAAAGTGTAATATTAATGTTTAATTTCATTCATGTCTTATTTTTAAAGTGTAGCTCGGTGTGAAGCATTTGTATATGTCAAGTGTCAAACGGGCTTTAATATACAATACTCGGACACTTTTAAATGATTATAAAGAGTCTCAATTCTCTGGACTACTTTATTTATTGGCTTGCTTTAAAAATAATTAGTATAAGGGTTATACTGGATGTTAATAGAGAACATGAATGTTATTGTGCTCAATTATTAAGGGTAGTGTATCTTTCTAATTTAATATTAAATAAGAAAGATACATGTAAAGCCTAATACTCCTTTTCTCCTTAAGGGGTTACCTCTTTACTATATAGTTGAGCTTATTGGATTTTCCTCTATGTCCTAGGCCCTCCAGCCTGTTTACTATTCAGCTAAGTCTGGGTCATTGGTACAGTATAAAAATGTTAAAAAATTTATAGTAATTTATATATTTTTTATACTTACCAATGACCCAGACGGGGATGGCCCTCCCTGGAGTTGGGAACTCTTGCCTCCCCGCTGAGTACATAGCGCTGACCAGGCACTGCCAGTAAGAATGATAATTGGCGCCAATTTCGGGACGACTGCGTCACTGCGCATGCGCAGTAGAGGCGTACTATGGAGGTCCTTTAGGACATGATTTCTTTTTGTTTTGGATGCAAATTTTGGGGATTGGGGGGCAAAATTTGTGTTTGGCCCTGGTTTTGTTGGAGTTAGCACCAGCTAAGTCTGGGTCATTGGTAAGTTTAAAAAATATATAAATTACTATAAATTTTTTAACTTTTTCCGAGTTTGCCATCCAAAACATGGCTTAACACCTCTCATTGGAAGATGCTCATCAAGCTTGTTCAATGAGGTGTCATAAACTATGTTTCTAGTTAATCAAGAATTATTTTTGTAAGTGTCATCTGTTATTCATTTTGGAACAGGGTTAAAATGAAACATCAGTTTTTGAGATGACCTCTTCCATCCAATGTTGAAATTAGAAAAATTCACAAGCATAGTATATTGGTTTTTTTTTATTAATGTTAGAAAAGGAATGCCCATGCAATAAATATGCAGTTGACCATGACTGTGAAATCTCTCACAGGGGCATTGCAATGTCATTGTTTTTTAAGCTCTCCTGACTTTCAGTCAGGGGAGCTATAGTGATTACTCACCGTCCGTCGTCCGTGAACATGGTGTTTGCGTCTTCTCCTCCCAAACCGCTGAACCAATTTAATTGATATTTGAGATAATAGTTTGTTATGACATTGCATTTTGATTTTGTTCAAAGCAAGTTGCCTCGCCCCTCGGTAGGGCCATGCCCAAAAAGTGTGCTTAAATCTTAAAAAATTTTCTCATGAACCAGCAGTAGCAGAGACTTGATATTTGGTGTGCAGCTTCCTTTTGAGATGTAGACTCTGATTTGTTCAAGAGAAGTTCGAGGAGCTATATTTGCCTTCGTTATGAGAGGGGCAAGAATTTTCGCCCCGCCCAAAATATATATTTTCCAAATTTGATATGAGGGCTTATTGGGCCGTAAGTACTTAATTTATGCAAAAAAATAGAAAAAAATTAAAACGCCCATATCTCCAAACCTAAAGAGCACTGAGAATTCTTATGTGGTGTGAAGCTTCCTTAGGACCAACAGAATGGAATGGTCCCAAAAAATTGCTATCGGTTTTATCATGGGGTACTTTTTTGGGGACTTTGAAAAAGTGCTGAGTCAGCATTTTTTAACACTGTGGGTAATTGGAAAAACATTTAAGACTATTTTTCTCCCAAACCACTGCTCCAAAAGCTTTAAAATTCCACATATAACATCTTTGGAAGATTGTTTCACATGTTTATTGAAATAAAATCCCTGGGTCCATATTTGGGCTCTCTATGGGAGCCCAAATGTTTAAATTAGTGCAGTATGAGGAATATTCTTTAAAAATCTTCTTCTTCAGATCCACCCATCAGAATCTTCTGATATTTGGTATGCAGCATGCTTAGGAAGGTGAGATTCAAGTCTGTTCAAGCCAAGTACCTGGGTTCATATTTGGGCTCCCTATGGGAGCCTGAATTATAACTTAGTTCAATATGAGGAATATTTTTATACTGTACCAATGACCCAGACATAGCTGGTGCTAACTCTTAAAAATACAGGGCCAAAAACAAATTTTGCCCCCCAATTCCCAAAATTTGCATCTAAAACCAAAGAAAACATGTCCTGAATGGCCCTCCATACTTCACCTCTACTGCGCATGCGCAGTGTCAAGGACGTCCCCGAAATTGGCGCCATTAATCATTCTTTGTTTGGCCCTTCATCAGTTAACATCCGATTGATCTTTGTGCTTATAAATCTCAGTTTAAATGATGCCAGACACATAAATATTAGTGAAATGGTGATTCTCATCTTCCGTCAAATCCACAGAAAAGAGACGCTCTGTTATCAGAGGTGCAGTCTCTTTTAATGAAGAACGCGGTAGAGGTCGTAGAAAACCAGGAATCTTTGGGATTCTACAGCCATCTGTTTCTGGTTCCGAAACCAGACGGCTCGTTCCATCCAGTCATAGATTTGAGCTGGATAAACAAGCTGATCGTCGCTCCGAAGTTTTATATGGAGACGATTCGATCGGTCAGAGCGAGTATTCGGGTGAACGATTATGCAACGAGCATAGATCTCAAAGATGCGTACTTTCACGTCATGGTACATCCGACATTCCGAAAGTATCTACGCTTCGCAGTCCTAGGAGTGGTGTATCAGTTCCGGGCCATGTGCTTCGGATTGAATCTAGCACCCTGGGCTTTCACTCGGGTAATGAACTCGGTAATGATCTACTTCCGAGCTCATTCGTCTGCGGTAACGTCAGCCTACCTGGACGACATTCTTCAGAGGTACGGCAACGAGTTAACGCTTCAGAACGATGTTCAGAATCTTCTTCTATTGCTCCGACGTCTCGGTTTCATAGTAAAGGAGGAGAAGTCGGATCTGGTGCCGTCCAAGTCATTCACTCATCTGGGAATGAGCTTCGAGACGCACAACAATCTCGTTCGTCTGCCGTTAACCAGAGCGAAATTAGTCAGTTGTTACGCTCGCTATTGTCTGCACGCAGACAAAGTCACGGCGAGAGAATTTATGAGACTGATAGGTCTGTGCGGAGCCGCCGCGGATCTCATTCCGATGGGGCGGCTACGCACACGTCCTCTTCAAATTTTCCTGACTCAGAATTGGAGTGTGAAAATTCATTCGCTCGATGCAGACGTTCTCTTGTCAGATCAAGTGAAACAAGAGATTCAGACTTGGGCAAACATTCAGTGGTTAACTCAAGGAGTTCCGCTGCAGTTGCCGGATCCGAGTTTTACCATTATGACGGATGCCAGTCAAACAGGTTGGGGTGCATCATTAATCCCAACGGATTCGAGATGCCAGGGTCTTTGGGATCCGCAATTCCTGTGCAAGCACATAAACATCAAGGAAATGATGTCAATTTGGCTTGCGTTACGTCACTGGATGGACATTATTCACGATGCTCATGTCCAAATCCTATCCGACAATACGACAGTAGTGGCGTATATACGGAATCAGGGAGGCACTCATTCAGTTCCGTTGTTCAATCTAACGGAAAGAATCCTTCTGTTTGCGTTAGAACATCACGTTCTTCTTTCGGTCCGTCACATACCGGGTCGTCTGAATGTGCTAGCAGACTCCCTTTCACGAAAGGGTCGCTTGTTGCCGTCGGAGTGGACTCTCAACAAACAAGTATTCAATCAGATTTGCTACCAATGGGAACGGCCAATGATAGACTTATTTGCGACACATCTCAACAATCAGTTGCAGACGTATGTGTCCCCGTGTCCGGATCCAAGAGCATTTGCAGTAGACGCTCTGTCGATCCCTTGGGACGGAATGATAGGATATGCGTATCCTCCAGCACCGTTAATTCAACAAGTATTGCTAAAGATAAAACAATCTCAATGCAAGATTCTGTTGGTAGCATCTCTGTCGCCACAGAGACCGTGGATAAATCTACTCAGGTGTCTGTTGTGGGACCTACCGCGGAAGCTTCCTCCACGAGAGGATCTTCTTTCGCAGGGGAAATCGCGCCAACTCCATCACAACCCGCAAGGTCTCAACCTTCACGTTTTTCCGTTGTGCGGTCCTTCTTGCATGGCAAGCACTTTACAGGACGAGCAGTGGACGCGATTTCTAACTGTAGGAGGACCTCCTCTTCGCTAAACTATGCGGCTAAGTGGAAGGTTTTTCGTCGTTGGTGTAGGGATCATTCTGTAGATATTTTTGATCCCTCTATACCAGACATTGCAAACTTTCTAGTATACTTGTTTGACGAAATCAAACTGCAGCCTGTTACTATAAAGGGTTATAGATCTATGTTATCTGATACCTATACACATCATGATAGTTTACAAATTGGATCTAATGTCTCTTTATCGAAATTGGTTAGAAACTTTTCGATAAATAGACCCAGAACTCTTAGATTAATTCCTAAGTGGAATTTAGCTTGGGTTCTCCTTAAATTGAAGGAAAAGCCATTTGAACCTCTTGGGACAGTAGATTTCAAATTCTTATCTTATAAGACAGCTTTTCTCTTAGCTTTCTCTTCTGCCAGAAGAGTCAGTGAGCTTCATGCACTATCGGTGGATGATTCTCATTATCGTAGTGTTGGGAACACTATCACCTTCACTACTAATGTGGGTTTTTTAGCTAAGAATCAGGCTCCTAATAAATATCCGGAACCTATTGTTATTAAGGCTCTTCCGTCTTCAGACGGGCGTAGGCCTTTACTCTGTCCTGTTAGAGCACTACGTATCTATAAACAGAGATCTCAGTTCATCAGAAAGGGACGGAAACATTTCTTTCTGTCTTTGATGCCTAATAGAAGGGACATTTCAGTCCATTCTATTGCTAGATGGATTCAGTTAACTATCCGTACTGCTTATGAAGATTTATCTTCTTCTCAGCAGTCTGTGCTTAAGATTTCTGCTCATGAAGTAAGAGCTCTTTCTACTTCCTGGGCTTATGCTAATAGTGTTGCTATTACAGATTTAATGAAGGCTGCTTATTGGTCTCAGCCATCCACATTTACGAATTTTTATCTCAGAAATATTGAGTCCATTTCTGGAGACCTGCATTGTTTAGGTCCGTTATCTGTTGCTCAGAATGTCGTCCTCTAAACAGTTGCAACTATAGTTATGCAGGCTTTCTGTTCCGGCAGTGACTCCGTCCGGCTGCCCTCTTCGCTCTGGGCTATTTGACCCAGGGCAAGGGGAAGGGGGGGGGGGGGGGGGGGGCGGGTGTTCCCTTAGGTCACCTGCTTTATAGTGAAAAGCAAGGGAATGCCTCCTCCAAGTCAGTATTTCTGAGTCGCTTCCGGGATGGTTTTAAAGTGTAATATTAATGTTTAATTTCATTCATGTCTTATTTTTAAAGTGTAGCTCGGTGTGAAGCATTTGTATATGTCGAGTGTCAAACGGGCTTTAATATACAATACTCGGACACTTTTAAATGATTATAAAGAGTCTCAATTCTCTGGACTACTTTATTTATTGGCTTGCTTTAAAAATAATTAGTATAAGGGTTATACTGGATGTTAATAGAGAACATGAATGTTATTGTGCTCAATTATTAAGGGTAGTGTATCTTTCTAATTTAATATTAAATAAGAAAGATACATGTAAAGCCTAATACTCCTTTTCTCCTTAAGGGGTTACCTCTTTACTATATAGTTGAGCTTATTGGATTTTCCTCTATGTCCTAGGCCCTCCAGCCTGTTTACTATTCAGCTAAGTCTGGGTCATTGGTACAGTATAAAAATGTTAAAAAATTTATAGTAATTTATATATTTTTTATACTTACCAATGACCCAGACGGGGATGGCCCTCCCTGGAGTTGGGAACTCTTGCCTCCCCGCTGAGTACATAGCGCTGACCAGGCACTGCCAGTAAGAATGATAATTGGCGCCAATTTCGGGACGACTGCGTCACTGCGCATGCGCAGTAGAGGCGTACTATGGAGGTCCTTTAGGACATGATTTCTTTTTGTTTTGGATGCAAATTTTGGGGATTGGGGGGCAAAATTTGTGTTTGGCCCTGGTTTTGTTGGAGTTAGCACCAGCTAAGTCTGGGTCATTGGTAAGTTTAAAAAATATATAAATTACTATAAATTTTTTAACTTTTTCCGAGTTTGCCATCCAAAACATGGCTTAACACCTCTCATTGGAAGATGCTCATCAAGCTTGTTCAATGAGGTGTCATAAACTATGTTTCTAGTTAATCAAGAATTATTTTTGTAAGTGTCATCTGTTATTCATTTTGGAACAGGGTTAAAATGAAACATCAGTTTTTGAGATGACCTCTTCCATCCAATGTTGAAATTAGAAAAATTCACAAGCATAGTATATTGTTTTTTTTTTATTAATGTTAGAAAAGGAATGCCCATGCAATAAATATGCAGTTGACCATGACTGTGAAATCTCTCACAGGGGCATTGCAATGTCATTGTTTTTTAAGCTCTCCTGACTTTCAGTCAGGGGAGCTATAGTGATTACTCACCGTCCGTCGTCCGTGAACATGGTGTTTGCGTCTTCTCCTCCCAAACCGCTGAACCAATTTAATTGATATTTGAGATAATAGTTTGTTATGACATTGCATTTTGATTTTGTTCAAAGCAAGTTGCCTCGCCCCTCGGTAGGGCCATGCCCAAAAAGTGTGCTTAAATCTTAAAAAATTTTCTCATGAACCAGCAGTAGCAGAGACTTGATATTTGGTGTGCAGCTTCCTTTTGAGATGTAGACTCTGATTTGTTCAAGAGAAGTTCGAGGAGCTATATTTGCCTTCGTTATGAGAGGGGCAAGAATTTTCGCCCCGCCCAAAATATATATTTTCCAAATTTGATATGAGGGCTTATTGGGCCGTAAGTACTTAATTTATGCAAAAAAATAGAAAAAAATTAAAACGCCCATATCTCCAAACCTAAAGAGCACTGAGAATTCTTATGTGGTGTGAAGCTTCCTTAGGACCAACAGAATGGAATGGTCCCAAAAAATTGCTATCGGTTTTATCATGGGGTACTTTTTTGGGGACTTTGAAAAAGTGCTGAGTCAGCATTTTTTAACACTGTGGGTAATTGGAAAAACATTTAAGACTATTTTTCTCCCAAACCACTGCTCCAAAAGCTTTAAAATTCCACATATAACATCTTTGGAAGATTGTTTCACATGTTTATTGAAATAAAATCCCTGGGTCCATATTTGGGCTCTCTATGGGAGCCCAAATGTTTAAATTAGTGCAGTATGAGGAATATTCTTTAAAAATCTTCTTCTTCAGATCCACCCATCAGAATCTTCTGATATTTGGTATGCAGCATGCTTAGGAAGGTGAGATTCAAGTCTGTTCAAGCCAAGTACCTGGGTTCATATTTGGGCTCCCTATGGGAGCCTGAATTATAACTTAGTTCAATATGAGGAATATTTTTATACTGTACCAATGACCCAGACATAGCTGGTGCTAACTCTTAAAAATACAGGGCCAAAAACAAATTTTGCCCCCCAATTCCCAAAATTTGCATCTAAAACCAAAGAAAACATGTCCTGAATGGCCCTCCATACTTCACCTCTACTGCGCATGCGCAGTGTCAAGGACGTCCCCGAAATTGGCGCCATTAATCATTCTTTGTTTGGCCCTTCATCAGTTAACATCCGATTGATCTTTGTGCTTATAAATCTCAGTTTAAATGATGCCAGACACATAAATATTAGTGAAATGGTGATTCTAAGGAGGATATAGAAGGAGGAGAGGAAAAATGAGTGACAGAAAATTATCAGGGCTGTAACTTAAAATTTTTTAATGAAATTATGTTAAGTTACCTATTTTCGAGGCAACAGCCTGTTGTGGTCATTCTTGTTATCAAGTTACACTGCTTGTTCAGTGTTTTCCTCTCTCCCTTTCCTTTAAGTCCCCTCTTGCTATTCTCCCATGCTTTTGGCATATTTTCTGTAATATTATTACTAAAATTACTTGGGAGTTTTAGCTGGATAACAGAATGAATTCTGTTCTTTTCCCCATGTTTACGTCTTCACCTATGGGTGGTTAGGCGTGGTGTTCTGCATCTACCATCTGATGTTCTGCAGTTTCTTCCCTGGAAGTCTCTGTTTTGCATCAGATAGTGTATTATTGGTAACTGATTTCGGGCCAGGGTGCCTGGAGTCTTGATCTGGTGTTTTTACACTTACTGTTTACATTTCCAACAGCCCTCTGTGTGAGGGGGGATTTCTTGAAAATAATATCTTGATGTTCATTTAATCATAACTAGATACATTACTATTGTTCGTAAGTGTTGCATAAATTGTTTAAAATATTTTTAGAATTTTTGTCCACACTTAGTCTTGGGATCCATTGGGGCTCAACGTTACTTTTCAGAAACTTGGGCTGTTCTGAAAAAATATTTTTTCAAAATTTTTTGATTTCAATTATTTTTTCTATGTTAATGGATCATGTTATTATGTATTTTGATTGCAGGGGTTGGTGCGAGTACTAGGACTTTGTTTTCTTTTCACAATGAAAGGATATTGTTCAATTGTAATAAGAGGAAATCTTCCTCTGTCTTTCATAATCATTGTATATGTAGTTAGTGTACTCGCACTAACTCCTGTTCTGTATGTGTTAATTTCGTTGACAACATGGGAAGCGTGTGTCATGGTATGTTAATGGGGAATTGGCCATTCCGGTCCTTTCCCCGCAGAGTCACTCTATTTTATCAATCTCTATTTCAGACGATCATGATCAGGGTGATGTATCCGTGATGTCTTCCAAAAGTGTGCCTCCGTCGTCACAATTAATGAAGAGCTAGCGGAAAAGTGCTCATGTAAATACGTCAATTGCCTAAGAGGACCCTAGTAGGTTCGACAGCCTTTGACGTCCGCTAGCTCGCCCGGTGTAGCGTCCATTCATCGAATGGTTCGGCAGCCGGGTTCGTCCGTTGCAGTCTAGAAGGAGTTTTGGGTGATGCGAGCACTATAAATCAATCAAATTCACACCCAGTGACGGCGGATTAGAGGAGAGAATGGAGGAAGCCTTTTAGTCCGGTTCCTAGCTCGTCCAGGTCCATCCGGACTGTGAGCGAGAGAGGTCCCTCTCTCGTACAACAACATCTGGCCCCAGATGTTGTGGTACAAAGTGTTTTGCATTCGGAGCATACGTCTGCCGCTCGGGACGCTCCGATATATAGTCAGTCCGGAGAGACTGTCAATAAGGCTTCCTCATCCTCATGGTAGCGCACACGACCGCTCTTGGCTACGTGACCTTGGATATTCAGTCAGCTTCGCCAATCAGAGAATCATCGGCGACCAGGTCACACCATCCGGTAGCCAGGGACACGAGGCCTGCAGACTCCGGACGTTCGCATAAGAAAGTGTGCGGGAGTCAACGTACATGGAGCTTCCAGCGGCAAAGCATCGTAAGACCGCTACTGCACAGGCCTCGGTGACGGACATGCTATTCCAAATAGCACAGCTTATCGCAGCATCCCAGCAACGACAGAATCTCTGTCGCATTATGTATTATCCGACGACGCTGGGTCGGGACGCGAAGCAGGTACGGACGTCCGAGAATTTCATCCGGTCCGACGGGATACCGAAAGGGATTTGGAGGATTTCGAGCTTTCCCTTTCGGAACAACATAAGCTGCTGTGTATGTCATCTGACTTTATCTTCTAGAGGTTCTTTTGTCGGACCTGAATGCTGCGATGCCGGATAAGAAACTGATAGCGTCGGTGGACACAGAAATTTTTTGGTTCGGTTCAGGGACATCGTCCCTCAGTTCCGACACAGTCCAATAATGTCACACAACTTTCGAATTATTGATCGACGCTATATATATCATTATATGCTTGCTATTAACAAGCATGTCTGGTTTCTTGTTCGCAAAGTTACTGAGATGTCTTTCAAAGTGTGCCTCTGTCGTCATAGTTAATGAAGAGCTAGCAGCAATAAGTGCTCATGGAATACGTCAATCGCCTAAGAGGTCCCTAGTAGGATCGACGGAGTTGACATTCGCTAACTCACCCGGTGTAGCATCCATTCATCGAATGGTTCAGCAGTCGGGTTCGTCCGTTGCGGTCTAGGAAGGAGATTTGGGTGATGCGAGCACTATAATAGACTTTAGTACACACCCAGTGACGACGGATTAGAGGACAAATCGGAGGAAGCCTGTTAGTCCGGTTCCAAGCTCGTCCAGGTCCGTCCGGGCTGCGAGCGAGAGAGGTCCCTCTCTCGTACAACAACATATGGGACCGGATGTTGTGGTACAGACATTTCGCATTCGGAGCATATGTCCGTCGCTTGGGACGCTCCGTTATATTGACAGTCTGAGAGACTGTCAATAATGCTTCCTCATCCTCACAGCAGCGCACATGACCGCACATTGGCTACGTGACCTCGAGTATCTGGCCAGCTTCGTCATTCAGTGATTCCACGGTGAACAGGTCACGCCATCCGGTAGCCAAGGGACACGAGGCCTATACACTCCGTTCACTCGCATAATAGAAGTATGCACGGGGTAACGAACACAGAGCTTCCAGCGGCAGTGCATAGTAAGACCGCTTCTCCACAGGCCTCAGTGACGGACGTGCTATCCAAAATAGCACAGTTTATCACAGCATCCCAGCAAACGACAATTCTCAGTCGGATCAGGAATAATCCAAGGGCGCTGGGTCGGTGCGCTCCGCTGTTGCATCAGGTTCGGACGACCGAACACTTTATAGGGTCTGACAGGATGGCGAAAGGGATTCGGACGATTTCGAGCTTTCCCTTTTGGAACAACAGAAGCTGCCATACATTTCTTCCGGCATTATCTTCCAGAGGTTGTTCCGTCGGACTACATTGCTGCGATGCTGGATAAGAGACTAATAGCGTCATTGGACACGGAGTTTTTGATCGGTTCAGGGACATTGTCCCTGACTTACCGACAGAGTCCAATAATGTCTTTAGAACATTCGAATTATTTAACGACGCTATATATAAGCTTGCTACCAAGCATGGTAGTCTAGTTTCTTGTACGCAATGCTCTATTCTGCCTTTTTTCTATTCTAGGAAATAATTTATATCGGCAGAACAGGGCATACCGAGAGTTCATATGCATCTGGACGGCGGTGCTGAAGACTGGGAATTATCTTTTTCGCCGTCTGTGTCAATTCCAACCATGATGTTGGAAATAACAATGTTGTCTAATAGGCTTAACTTAGACGCTTTATCATACGTAGACCATCTTACTGAGGCGTTATCATTACGTCTTCAAGAGAAAGAATTCCAGGATATGATCCTCAATGTGATTTCTTTCAAGGGCAGTAGTTTTTCCATGTATAACTCCGCCCTCCAGTGGCAACCTGGAGTTGGTTAGACGTGACGCAGCCCTAGTTACATCCACGCGCGTGGATAGTAAGGTGAAGAACTCTCTCAGAGTCGCTTCGGTCTCGGAGAAGCTTCTCTTCGACGGCAACTTTTCAGCAATCTATGAATTGCTCGATATACACGTTCTCTTGTCTATCAAGTGTAGCAAGAGATTCAGACTGGGGCAAACATTCGGTGGTTGACTCAGAGAGTGCCACTGCAGTTGCCGGATCTGAGTTTTATGATTATGACGGATGCCAGTCAAACAGGTTGGGGTACAATATTGATCCCAACGGATTCGAAGTGCCAGGGTCTTTGGGTTCCGCAGTTTCTAGGCAAGCACTTAACTTCCAGGAAATGATGTTATTTAGGCTTGCACTATGTCATTGAATGAACATTGTTCAGAAACGCATGTCCAAATCCTGTTTGTTAATTCGACAGTAGTTGCGTATCTCCGGAACCAGGGAGGAACTCATTCAATTCCGTTATTCAATTTAACGGAAAGAATCCTTCTGTTTGTTATAGTACACCAAGTTCTGCTTCGGTCCGTCATATTCCAGGTCGTCTGATTGTATTAGCAGACTCCTTTTCACGTAAGAGTCGCTTGTTGCTGTGAGAATGGACTCTCCTCAAACAAGTATTCAATCAGATTTGCTATCAATGGGAGCGCCCAATGATAATTTATTTGCGACACAACTCACTATTCAATTGCAGACGTATGTGTTTCCATGTCCGGATCCCTGAGCTTATGTTGTTAATGCTCTATTGATCTAATAGGACGGAATGATAGGATATGCGTATCCTCCAGCGCTGTTGATTCAGCAAGTATTGCTAAGATAAACATCCACAATACAATTCTGTTGATAGCATTTCTGTCTTCACAGAGACCATGGGTAAATTTACTCAGGTGTCTACTGTGGGACTTACCACGAAAACTTCCTCCATGAGAGGATCTTCTTTCACTGGGGAAATCGTGTCGACTCCATCACAACCCGCAAGGTTTCAACCTTCACGTATACCGTTGTGTGGTCCTTCTTGCACGGCAAGCATTTTACAGGACGAGTTATGGACGCGATTTCTTACTGTAGGAGAACCTCTTCTTCGCTATACTATGCGGCTAAAGTGGAGGCTCTTCCGTCGTTGGTGTAGGGATCATTATGTTGATATTTTTGATCTCTCCATACTAGACATTGCAACTTTCTAGTATACTTGTTTGACAAGATTAACTGCAGCCTGTTACTATTAAGGTTATAGGTCTATGTTATCTCATACCTATGCACTCTATGATAGTTTACAATTGAGTCTTATGTCTCTTTATCTAAGTCAGTTAGAAACTTTTCGATAAAAAGACCTAGAATCCTTAGATTAAATTCCTATACGGAATTTAGCTTCGGTTCTTATTTAGCTAAGTAATCATTTGAGCCTCTGGAAACAGTAGTTTTCAAATTCTGTCCTTTTAAGACAGTTATTCTCTTAGTCTTCTCTTCTATTGAAGAGTCAGTGAGCTTCATGCACTATCGGTGAACGATTCTCACTTCCGTAGTATCGGAAAAACTATTTCCTTTACTAGTAATGTTGGATTTTTGGTTAAGAATCAGGCTCCTAATAAATATCCGGAACCTATTGTTATTAAGGTTCTTCCGTCTTCGTACGGGCATAGTCCTTTACTCTGTCCGGTTAGAGTTTACGTATTTATAAACAGATATCAGTTTATTAGTAAGGACGTAAGCTTCTTCTGTCTTTGATGCCTAATAGAAGGACATTACGCTCCATTCTATTGCTAATGGATTCAATTAACTATCGGTACTGCTTATGGTATATCATTAACTCAGCAGTTTGTGCTTGAGATTTCGGCTCATGAAGTAAGAGCTCTTTCTACATCTTGGGCTTACATTAATAGTGTCACTATTATAGATTTTATGAAGGCTGCACATTGGGCTCAGCCATACACATTCATGAATTTTCATCTTAGAAATATTGAGTCCATTTCTGGAGGCCTCCATTGTTAGGTCTATTATCTACTACTCAGAATGTCATTCACTTAACAGTTGCTACTATAGCTAGGTAGGCTTTCTGTTCCGGCAGTGACTCCGTCCTGCTGCCCTCTTCGCTCTGGGCTATTTGACCCAGGGTAAGGAGAAGGGGGGGGGGGGGGGGGAGAGTGTTCCCTTGGGTCACCTGTTTTATTATGAAAACAAGGGGATACCTCCTCCGGAGTTAGTAATTCTGAGCTGTTACTGAGATGGTTTTTAAGTGATAAGTTTATGTTTTAAAAATTCATTCAAGTCATAGTTTTTAAAGTATAGCTTTTGAATATATCACGTGTCAAACGGGCGTTATTATACAATCCTCAGACACTTTTAAGGAGTATAAAGAGTCTCTATTCTCTAGACTAACTTTATTTATTGGCTTACTTTAAAAATTATTAGTATAAGGATTATACTGGATGTTAATAGAGTACATGGATGTTATGATGCTCAATTATGGAAGGGGTTGTGTCTTTCTAATTTATCATAAATAAGAAAGATACATGTAAGGCCTAATACTCCTTTTCCCCTCGAGGGGATGACTCTATTTTATATAATTGAGCTTATTGGAATTTCCTCTATGTCCTAGGCCCTCCAGCCTTTTTACTATTCAGCTATGTCTGGGTCATTGGTACAGTATAAAAATGTTAAAAAATTTATAGTAATTTATATATTTTTTATACTTACCAATGACCCAGACGGGGATGGCCCTCCCAGGAGTTGGGAACTCATACCTCCCCGCTGAGTACATAGCGCTTACCAGGCACTGGTTATAAGAATGATTAATGGCGCCAATTTCGGGACGTCCTTGACACTGCGCATGCACAGTAGAGGTGAAGTATGGAGGGCCATTCAGGACATGTTTTCTTTGGTTTTAGATGCAAATTTTGGGGATTGGGGGGCAAAATTTGTGTTTGGCCCTAGATTTTTAAGAGTTAGCACCAGCTATGTCTGGGTCATTGGTAAATATAAAAAATACATAAATTACTATAAATTTTTTAACTTTTCTTTAAAAATCTTCTTCTTCAGATCCAGCAGTCGGAGTGTTTTGATGTTTGGTATGCTCCATCCCTAGGGGGTTGAGATTCAAGTTTATTGAAGCCATGTCCCTGGGTTCATATTTGGGCTCCCTGTGGGAGCCCAAATTATAACTTAGTTCAATTTGAGGAATTTTCTTTGAAAATCTTCTTCAGGTCCAGCACTCAGAATGCTTTGATATTTGGTATGCAACATCCTTAGGGGGGTGAGATTCAAGTTTGTTCAAGCTAAGTCCCTGGGTTGATATTTGGGCTCCCTGTGGGAGCTGAATTATAACTTAGTTCAGTATGAGTAATATTCTTCAAAAATCTTCTTCACATCCACCTGTCAGAATCTTTTGATATTCGGTATACACCATCCTTAGGGGGTTGAGATTCAAGTTTATTGAAGCCAAGGCCCTGGGTTCATATTTGGGCTCCCTGTGGGAGCCCGAATTATAACTTAGTTCAAAATGAGGAATTTTCTTTAAAAATCTTCTTCTTCTGATCCAGCAGTCAGAATGCTTTGATAATTGGTATGCAGCATCCTTGGGGGGAGGAGTGGGGTGGAGGGGGGGATGAGATTCAAGTTTGTTTGAGCCAAGTCCCTGGGTTCATATTTGGGCTCCCTGTGGGAGCCGAATTATTACTTAGTTCAATATGAGGAATATTCTTTAAAAATCTTTTTTTTTTAGATCCATTGGTCAGAATCTTTGGATATTTGGTATAAGCTTTTCTTAGGAGGGGCAGATGAAACTTGTTGAAATCAATTCCCTGTGTTGATATTTAGGCTACCATGTCAGGTGAGTGCCCTCAGGCCCCCTGGGGCCTCTTGTTGCTTGTTGTTGTCCATGACATCTCTGTTAGGCTTTCAAACATTCTTACAGTGAATTCCCTTAGACACAGCATCAATTTTTGATGAAAAGGAGGAGAAGGTTTAAAGACACACCATCAAAGGTGGCTGGAAATGGTAAAATTGAGCACACATATCTGGTGGATAATGGACAATGGGTGACTGTCCTAGACAGTACTTTGGATACCAGGTTATGTGCATAATGAACATTTAGCCCCTGGTTGGACCAATTTTGCAAAATATTGTCATTTTTTTACTATTTTTTAAATTCTCCAAGGGATGTTTCTCTTGGAAAACATAAGAAATTGCTCATTTACAAGGAGGAATTGGATATAAGGGTAGACACCTGTGTTAGTTTGGTAAGTATACTAAGAAACAAAACTGGTATAAAATTTTCATTTTTGTAGAAATACTTATATTTACGGCTCTCTCTTTTGACCACTGTAATGTATTATAAAGAATTCAGTACACATGTTTTTTTACAACAGCATTGTATATTGTACCCATGTTCGTAAAGTCAATATTGGACTGTCTTGCAACTTGTCCCGTAATCTATCCAAACACTTTGAATTCAAACACTATACTGAAATGTTCTAAAAAACATGTCTCATAACCTCAGTGTCAGGATGTTATGAAAAGAAAATTATATTAGTAAAGCAAATTGGGTTGTTTTCATCTTTAATTTGCTGTTGAGCAAATATAGTTTGGCAGACTTTTCATACTTTTATACTACAACCAATGGCCCAGACTTAGCTGGTGCAAACTCGATAAAATCCAGGGCAAAACACAAATTTTGAATCCCCCAATTCCCAAAATTTGCATACAAAACCGAAAAATTGAAGTCCTATCTGGTTCTCCATACTTTTGTTTACTGCACATGCGTGGTAACCAGGAAGGTACCGGAATTGGCTCTAAGCATCATTCTTTGTTTGGCCCTAAGTCAGTAAACAAAGAGCTGATATCTGTGCTTTAAATCTCCTTTTTTGAGGACGCCAGACACAAATCAATGAAAGAATTGGTGGATTCAAGGCTATAAATGGATGATGGAAGTGAACAACGGTGGTTTGAGACATTCAGGGCTGTAACTTTACAATATTTATAAAAATGATTTTATGTTTCCCATTTTCGGGACATGCGCCTGACGTCATCATTCTTGCTAATGATTTATCTACTGTTTGTTAAGTGTTCCTTCCCTATCCTTCCATGAACCCTCCTGTTAAACTCCTAAGCTTTTTGGCTGTTTTTATTGAAATTCTTTATTAAATTTCTTGGGAGTTTAAGGTGTGTTACAGAATGTTTATCCCCATGGTTTTGGTCTTGCATCTTCTATCCGATGTATCGTTTTTTCTTTGTATGAAGATCTAGCTTTACATCTGGTAGCATTTAAATCGGTTACTGACATTGGGCCTTTTTATGTACCTGTTGTCTTGTTTCCATTTTTTTCTATTGACGTTGTTTACATTTGGCAATGCCCTTAACTTGTAGTATTTAGTATTATAATACATTAGAATTATTGTAGGATACATTGATTATGATTCCGGTAGTGTAGCTAAAAAAAAATTGGCATTTGTCCACACTTAGGCTCTATCGGGATGCCCTTGGGCTCATGATGTTCCCTTTGGAAGCTTAGGCATTTTCAAAAAAGAATTTTCGGAAAAAAAATTATAATTGTTTCTAAATTAATTTGATTGCTATTTTCATGTATCCTTATCATGTATTTTTGATGTTGAACTTGTAGGAGTGCTATCTATTAGCTCACCTGACTTTCAGTCAGGAGAGCTATAGTGATCACTCACCGTCCGTCGTCCGTCGTCCGTGAACATGGTGTTTGCGTCTTCTCCTCCCAAACCGCTGAACCAATTTAATTGATATTTGAGATAATAGTTTGTTATGACATCGCAATTTGATTTTGTTCAAATCAAGTTGCCTCGCCCGTGGGTAGGGCCACACCCAAAAAGTGTGCTGAAATCTTAAAAAATCTTCTTCTCATGAACCAGCAGTAGCAGAGACTTGATATTTGGTGTGCAGCTTCCTTTTGAGGTGTAGACTCAGATTTGTTCAAGAGAAGTTTGTGGGGCTATACTTAGCGTCGTAATGGGAGGGGAAAGAATATTTGCCCCGCCCAAAATTTCTATTTTCCAAACCGAGAGGCAAATTTTGACCAAATTTGATATGAGGGCTTATTGGGTCATAAGTACTTAATTTATGCCAAACATTTTTTTCCCGTCTTCCCATGGGGACCGCACGAGCTAAAAATAGAAAAAAATGAAAATGCCCATATCTCCAAAACTACACAGCACTGAGAATTCTATTTTGTTGTGAAGCTTCCTTAGGACCAACAGAATGGAATGGTAAAAAAAAATTGCCATCGGTTTTATCATGGGGTACTTTTTGGGGACTTTGAAAAAGTGCTGAGTCAGCATTTTTTAACACTGTGGGTAATGGGAAAAACATATAAGACTACTTTTCTCCCAAAGCACTACTCCAAAAGCTTTAAAATTTCACATATAACATCTTTGGAAGATTGTTTCACATGTTTATTGAAATCAATTGCCTGGGTCGATATTTGGGCTCTCTATGGGAGCCCAAATGTTTAAATTAGTGCAGTATGAGGAGTATTTTTTAAAAATCATCTTCTTCAGATCTACCAATAAGAATCTTTTGATATTTGGTATGCAGCATCCTTAGGAGGGTGAGATTCAAGTTTGTTGAAGCCAAGTCCCAAGGTTCATATTTAGGCTGAAAATTTGGGGTCCCGTTGCGGACTTAGAAATTTTGGACCAAAATCCGAAAAAAAATTTTAAAGGTTTTTTCTGCGTTTTGGTCAATTTTAAGACAAAAAAAATTTTTTTTTTTCCCCCTCAAAATTTGGGGTCCAGGTGGGACTTAGAAAATTTTGGACCAAAATCCGAACAAATTTTTTTTTTTGTTTTTTATGCATTTCTGTCAATTTTAAGACAAAAATTTTTTTTTTTTTTCCCCCTGAAAATTTGGGGTCCGGGTGGGACTTAGAAAATTTTGGACCAAAATCCGAACAAATTTTTTTTTTTGTTTTTTATGCATTTCTGTCAATTTTAAGACAAAAATTTTTTTTTTTTTTTTTCCCCTGAAAATTTGGGGTCCGGGTGGGACTTAGAAAATTTTGGACCAAAATCCGAAAAATTTTTTTTTGGTTTTTTCTGCGTTTTGGTCAATTTTAAGACAAATTTTTTTTTTTTTTTCCCCTCAAAATTTGGGGTCCGGGTGGGACTTCGAAAATTTTGGACCAAAATCCAAAAAAAAAATTTTTTTGTTTTTTATGCATTTCTGTCAATTTTAAGACAAAAAAATGTTGTTTTTTTTTCCCCTGAAAATTTGGGGTCCGGGTGGGACTTAGAAAATTTTGGACCAAAATCCGAAAAAAATTTTTTTTGTTTTTTCTGCGTTTTGGTCAATTTTAAGACAAAAAAAAAATTTTTTTTTTTTTTCCCCCTAAAAATTTGGGGTCCGGGTGGGACTTCGAAAATTTTGGACCAAAATCCGTAAATTTTTTTTTTTTTTTTTTTTTATGCATTTCTGTCAATTTTAAGACAAAAAAAAAATAATAATTTTTTTCCCCTAAAAATTTGGGGTCCGGGTGTGACTTAAAAAATTTTGGACCAAAATCCGAAAAAATTTTTTTTGTTTTTTCTGCGTTTTGGTCAATTTTAAGACAAAAAAAAATTATTTTTTTTTCCCCCTAAAAATTTGGGGTCCGGGTGGGACTTCGAAAATTTTGGACCAAAATCCGTAAATTTTTTTTTTTTGTTTTTTATGCATTTCTGTCAATTTTAAGACAAAAAAAAAAAAAAAAAATAATTTTTTTCCCCTGAAAATTTGGGGTCCGGGTGGGACTTAAAAAATTTTGGACCAAAATCCGAAAAATTTTTTTTTTGTTTTTTCTGCGTTTTGGTCAATTTTAAGACAAAAAAAAATTTTTTTTTTCCCCTGAAAATTTGGGGTCCGGGTGGGACTTAGAAAATTTTGGACCAAAATCCGAAAAATTTTTTTTTTGTTTTTTCTGCGTTTTGGTCAATTTTAAGACAAAAAAAAATTTTTTTTTTCCCCTGAAAATTTGGGGTCCGGGTGGGACTTAGAAAATTTTGGACCAAAATCAGAAAAAAATTTTTTTTGTTTTTTATGCATTTCTGTCAATTTTAAGACAAAAAAAAATTTATTTTTTTTCCCTGAAAATTTGGGGTCCGGGTGGGTCTTAGAAAATTTGGGACCAAAATCTGGAATTTTTGTTTTTTTTGTTTTTTATGCATTTTAAGAAGAAGAAAAAAATTTAGGCTGAAAGTATTTTGTTTGGGAAAAAAAAATATGTTTTTTATGTGTTTATCTCAATTTTGGGACGTAAAAAGTGCAGGAACTGAAAATAGAAGGAAAAATCCTGTGTATTGTGTGGGCACAATCGCTTCATTTAGTTGGTATATGCTTTTCTTAGGAGGGGCGTATGCAGCTTATTCAAGTCAAGTCCCTGGTTTGATATTTAGACTACCATGTCAGGTGAGCGCCCTCAGGCCCCCTGGGGCCTCTTGTTTTTGATTATAATTAATTATGAGGCAAGGAAGTTTTCCTCAGATTTACATGCTTGTTGTCTTGCCTGTAGTCGATGCACTCCTACAGATTCTTGTCCTACTTGTGTACATTGGTATGCCGGACGTTGGAGATGGGTGTCACGGTATGTCGTCGGTGGTGAAGTTCCAATGCCGGAGCTGTCACCACAGGATAATTCGAGTTTTTCAGTTTCTTTCTCAGAGGAACAAGAACATGGTGATGGTATTGCGACACCAATCCAAAGTGTGCTGCCTTGTCACGCTCTGATGAGCAAACAGAACTGGCTGCTCAGGTGCTCCTGAATATTAAACAAGGAATAAGGCCTCTTATTCCAGCAGCCAGTTCGACTGGTGAAGCGGGCAACCCGACAGTGGGAGGCATAACACTGGGTAAGTCCACTGCGGTCGAGGGAAGTGTAGAATCAGGTAGAGTGAGCAACTCAAAAACTAAAGCTTACCCAGCCACGACGGTAAAAGGGAAGAAGCCTGCAAGTTTCTCTTCGGGAAGCTTGGCAAGGTCTGATAGACGGCGAGCGGAAGAGCCTTCTCTCACCCAGCAACATTTGGGGCCAAATGTTGTTTTGAGAAACTTGACTGAGTCGAAGCTAACGTCCACACTCGCTGCTCGGGATGCTCCGTCTAAACTGCTGCCGAGGTTGGCTATAGTTACGGCTTCTTCCTCAGGCTCAGATAAGCACACACGACCGCACACTAGCTACCTGACTTCGGATATCCAGGCAGCTAAATGAAGTCTTCGCCCGTGAAGTCAGCCCATCCAGTAGCTAGTGATCAGAGGCTTCATTCATCGGGACATTCGGAGAAGATATCTATGTTCGGATCTCCATCCCAGGAGCAGCAAGCGACGAAAAAACAGAACACCACTGCTCCTCAAGCCTCTGTAATGGACTTGCTGTCACAAATTGCGCAGCTCATTGGAGCTTCCCAGCAAGTGCAAGCACAGCCTTCCGCAGACTCCGTTGGTGACCTTGTTCCACCTGATCAGCAAGATGCATCTGCTCGGCAGAAACTGCTGTCGTCTCTAGACAGCGATGGCATGCAAAGGAAAGATGATGTTCTGTCCTTCCCGGGACTATCTTGGCAGGTGTCAGAGTCCTTCGGCCAAATTAATAATGCCATATTCAACCTAGCAAGTTCGAAAAAGAAAGGCAGTTTCTTATATGCATCTTCAATCAGTATGCCGTTTCCTGGATCACATTATTTTAAAATGCTTGGAGAAGATGTTCAGAGAGCTCCTCTGCATCTGGATGAGCAGGCTGGGGATTTGGATATATCGTTTCCTACATCATTCAGTTTATGCTCGGATGTGATGGAATCTTCTATTTCATCCAATAGAGCTATTCTGAGCACTATGTCCTACGCAGATCATATCACCAGGGCTCTGGAGCAGGGTCTAAATGGAAGGGAATTTGAAGATGTTAGTTCATCGCTAGGAGTTCTTTCCAGGGCAATCATGTATGCCACGTACCACTCCGCCCTTTCAGTGGCAAATTTGGAGTTGGTTAGACATGATGCAGCCCTTGCGTCATCATCAATTATCGATGACAGGGTGAAAAGCTCTCTCCGAGTCGCTCCGGTCTCCAGACACACACTGTTTGACGACAAGCTTTCCTTAGTCTATGAACAAGCTACCAAAAAAAGCTTCCTGCGCACTGCTATTGAGATCAGTGTCTCATCAGCTGGCCAGTGTAGGCAAGGTCGTTCCAGTTCCCAATCATCGAAAGGGAGCTCCTCGCAAGAGTCTAAGAAACCCTCTTACAGTTACTCCAGAGATCGTCAATATAGCGACTCGGGAAAGGGGTGCAAGTCTTATCAAGACTATAAGTCAGACGCCCCTAGGCCGATGGAACGAGGTTCTTCGCGGGGAGGACGTACTTTCTCCTCCTGCAAGCCTCGCAAGTCGTACAGGTGATGGTCTTGACCTCTGTTGCTTTCCAGTTGGCGGAAGGTTATCAAACATCGCGAATAACTGGATGGAAATTATAGAAGATCAGTGGGTAAGAAATGTAGTCTCGGCAGGCCTATAACTATCATTCTGAGCAAAGCCCCCACTTACAAGAAGTCTGCGATTGGACAAATTCTTCCAAAAGAGATTCTCTCCTTGTGGAGGTACAGGATCTCCTATTAAAGAAAGCAATAGAGGTGGTCGAGAATCAAAATTCTCCAGGCTTTTACAGTCACCTGTTTCTTGTACCAAAGCCAGACGGCTCGTTCCAACTTAGACTTGAGCTGGATAAACAAATTGATCATAGCTCCAAATTTCTATATGGAAACCATTCGGTCGGTAAAAGCTAGCATTCGAGTGGACGACTATGCAGCTTGCATAGATCTAAAGGACACATACTTTCAATGTCTTGGTAATCCGACATTCAAAAAAAAGTACCTGCATTTTGCCGTGCAAGGAGAGGTTTATCAGTTCAGAGCGATGTGCTTCAGTCTGAACCTGGCTCCTTGGGCTTTCACTCAAATAATGAAGACAGTAATGTCATACTTCCGAGCTCATTCGGCAGTGGTAATGTCGGCTTACTTGGATGACATTCTTCAGAGATACGGTGACAGAATTATTCTTCAGAACGATGTTCGGAATCTGCTTCAGTTGTTCTGACATTTCGGTTTCATAGTAAAGGAGAAAAAATCGGGTCTTGCTCCGTCCAAATCCTTCATTCACTTGGGAATGAGCTTCGAGACTCACAACAATCTGGTTTTTCTTCCGTTACCCAGAGCGAAATTAGTCAGTTGTTATGCTCGCATTTGTCTAAACTCTCCCACAGTGACTGCGAGGGAGTTTATGTGACTGATGGGGCTGTGCGGAGCGGCTGCGGATCTTATGACCAAACGTTCCTGCCACATTACATCTATTCTTAAGAATATGCACTGGCTGCCTCTGAGGGAATGCATTGAATTCAAAATTTTCATATTAACTTGGAAATGCTTAAATGGCGAGGCCCCACTGTACCTGTCCACTTTGGTTTCACGTTACAAACCCGGTAGATCACTACGTTCGAAAACATCACACAATCTTGTCCATGCACCAGGTGACCTCACAACAGCTGGCGATCGGGCTTTTTCGGTGGCTGCTCCATTCCTTTGGAACCTGCTTCCGAGTGGGCTGAAAAGCATCCCAGAGTCTCCCATCTTTCCGATCAGCTCTCAAATCACATTTGTTCCAGCTTACGATGAAGACCGCTGATTGTGATTCATCCGCTTGGAGACAGTCAGTAAACAGGAATGCAGAGTGATATATATATATAAAGTTTTTTTTGTGTGTGTTAAGCCTAAGAGCTCTATGAGGATTTTCGGCTTTAAACTTCATTTATTATTTTTTATTATTCTGATGGGCCGCCTGCGCACACGTCCCCTCCAGATTTTCTTTACTCAGAACTGGAGTGTGAAGACGCATTCGCTCAAAACCCATATTGTTTTAACAGAACTAGTAAAACAAAAGGCTCAGATTTGGGCATATCTCCAGTGGTTGACTCAGGGAGTTCTGCTTCAGCTGCCGGATACAGTCTTCATGATTATGACAGATGCAAGTCGGTTGGGCTGGGATGTGTCCCTCAGTCCTGCAGACTTGAAGTGTCAGGGTCTTTGGGACTCTTGGTTCCTAGAGAAGCACATAAACATCAAGAAGATAATGTCTATCTGGCTAGCACTACAGCATTGGATTGCTCAAATAGCAAACGTCCATGTTCAGATTCTGTCGGACAACTCGACGATAGTGGCTTATCTCAGGAATGCATGAAGTTCACTCACTCTCCGTTAATTCGATTCCGTCAGATTCTCCTATTCGCTCTGAATCATCATGTTCATCTCTCAGTCCATCATATACCGGGTCGTCTGAATGTACTAGCAGACTCACTTTCTCGAAAAGGTCGCCTGTTACAATCGGAGTGGACTCTCAACAAGCTAGTATTCAGTCAGATCTGCTACCAGTGGGATCATCCCATGATAGATCTTTTCGTGACACACCTGAACAATCAATTACCGATGTTTGTGTCGCCATGCCCAGATCACTGAGCGTACGCAGTAGACGCTCTGTCGATCTCATGGGACGGAATAATAGGATATGCATATCCTCCTGCTCCGTTTCAGTCTCACTGCAAAATCCAGGTAGTAGCACCTCTGTCGTCACAGAAACCCTGGATCAATCTTCTTGGGTGTCTGTTATGGTGCATTCCCCGGAAGCTTATTCCTCGAAAGGACCTTCTATATCGGGAAGTCCCGCACACTGAACCACAACCCGGAAGGTCTCAACCTTCACGTATTTCCATTGTCCGGTCCTTCATTTATTTATTTATTTATTTATTTAAGTTTAAGGTCACATATTTATGCACAATGGCTAATCATGACCGTGACAGTTTTATGGGTGGAGGAAGCCGGAGTACCCGGAGAGAACCACCGAGCAACGACGAGCAGCTGCCAGCTCCCCAACATCGTAACTCTGCACTGCAGCACAGGCAGGGTTAGATTGGTTGAAGACAGGCGTACCATCGACGTGCAGTACGCCTTAGTACACAGTGTCATCGTGCCCCCACATGGGCAATGGGGGTGAAGTGTCTTGCCCAAGGACACAATGCAGTTGCCGCAGGTGGGATTCGAACCGAGGACCTCTCGGCTTGCAGCCTGCACCTCTACCTACTGAGCCACCACGCCCCGTGTGGTCCTTCTTTTACAGAAAACATTTTACAGGACGAGCAGTGGATGCAATTTCTAACTGTAGGAGGACCTCCTCTTCGTTGAATTATGCAGTGAAGTGGAGGGTTTTCTTCCGTTGGTGTACGAACCAGTCTGTAGACATTTACGATCCATCCATTCCTCAGATTGTCAATTTCCTGGTCTACTTTTTTGACGTATTAAACTTGCAGCCCATCACATTTAAGGGCTATAGGTCTATGTTATCAGACACTTATGCTCATCATGATAACTTGGCTATTGGGTCAGATTCTTCTTTATCCAAGCTAGTTAGAAATGTTTCTATTAATAGACCTAGAACCCTCAGATTAATTCCTAAATGGAATTTGGCTTGGGTTCTGTTGAGGCTTCAAGAAGCTCCGTTTGAACCGTTAGACGATGTAGAGTTCAAATTCTTGTCAGTTTCTTGACCTATAAAATGGCCTTTCTCTTAGCCTTTGCATCTGGCAGAAGAGTGAGTGAACTTCATGCATTATCTGTTGATGATTCCCATTACCGTAGTGTGGGTAATTCTGTTACCCTCACTATGGAAGTGGGATTCTTGGCCAAGAATCAGATTCCGGATAAGTGGCTGGAGCCTATTATCATTAAGGCTTTCCTGTCCTCGGACAACCAAAGACCTTTGCAGTGTCCAGTTAGAGCAATGCGCATTTATAAACGTCGATCAAGTTTTATTAGAAAGGGAAGAAAGGGATTCTTTGTTTCCTTGATTCCTAACTGAAAGGATATATCTGTTCATTCTATCGCTAGATGGATTCAGCTGGCAATACGTATTGGCGTACGTAGCACTTTCTGCTTCTTGGGCTTATTCTAACAGTACAGCCATTACTGATCTTATGAAGGTTTCCCACTGGACACAGCCCTCTTCATTTATCAAGTTTTACCTTAGAAATTTAGAGTCTATCCCCAACTGACCTTAGATCTTTATCTCCTCTTTCTGTTGCTCAGAATGTCATCCATTAATCTTACATCTAGAAGATGTCTTAGGCAGTCTGCTCGAGCACTGACGCCGTTCTGCTGCCATCTTCGTTTTGAGGAACTTTCCTTCAGAACAAGGGGAAGTGGGTGGGAGGGACGGTTTTTCCCTTATGTTATCTGGCTTTATAGTGAAGAGAATACCTCCTCCAGAGACAGTCGTCCAGCATCTGTGCTGGATGGTTTTAATGTGTAGCTCGGTGTGAAGTAATAACTATGTCTCATTTATGTACTATTTTTAAAGTGTAGCTCACTGTGAAGCATTTGTATATGTCACGTGTCAAACGAGCGTTTCTATACAATCCTCGGACACTTTTAAATGATTATAAAGTGTCTCATTCTCTGGACTAGCTTTATAATTGGTTTCCTTCGCCGAATTAGCATAAGGGGTTATGCTGGCATTAAATGGAGAAACTATGTAATTCTCAATTACATTGTTGGTGTTATGTCATTCTATTTTTTTTATAAGAGATGGACATATGTAATTCCTAAGTCTTCTCCTATTCTCCTGTAGGAGCTATTTAAGTAATTGAGAGATTGGATTTTCCTCTAGGCCCTCCAGCCTTTTTACTATTCAGCTAAGTCTGGGCCATTGGTTGTAGTATAAAAATATGATAAATTTAAAGTAATTTGTATATTTTTTATACTTACCAATGGCCCAGACAGGGATGGCCCTCCCATGAGTGGGCACTCATACCTCCTCGCTGATTATAACATTTAGCAGGCACTAAAGAAAGAATTATCCTTTCACCAAATTCTGGTACCTTCCTGGTTACCGAGCATGCACAGTAAACAAAATTATGGAGGATCAGATAGGACTTCAATTTTTCAGCTTTGTATGCAACTTTTGGGGATTGGGGGATTCAAAATTTGTGTTTTGCCCTGGATTTTATCGAGTTTGCACCAGCTAAGTCTGAGCCATTGGTAAGTGTAAAAAATATAATACAAATTACTTTAAATTTATCATTTTTTAGGAAAATAGTTGCAGTTGATTCTGCATGTTTTTTTTCAAATAAAAGATTCATTTTTAGTTTTGTTTTTATTTCCAGGATAAAGAGTACCCTGTGAAAGCAATGAAAATTACAAACTTGCAGAGAGATATACAGCAGCTTCATAGTACCCAGCAGGTAACTTACTTAAATAGGCCATACAAGAATATTACATCATTTCTCAGACACTGACAACTTGAAAACAGATGGGGAGGGCTTTTTAACCCCCAAGTTTCCATATGGCCACAAACTGCCCCTTTCATATGGCTCTGAAAAAGTTGTGCCAAGTGTATTCTTCTTTTAGAACTCTTTTGATAGGATGCATTTGTCTTGACAGTGTTTTTTACATCATTGTTTGCTGCCTGTAAATTGTTAAGTCGTCTGCAGCTATGTAAGTGTATATAGAGTAGTTGTTAGCATAAAATTAATCAGAGGATTTGAGGGTTATGTTTCTATGGGTATTTTTCTGGTAATGTCCTGCATTGTGAGGTCAAAACACTGACATTTCAAGCACCCTTTTAAAGCTCTCTTGAACTGGGAATTACCTCTGCATACCTTATTCATTTCTCTCCTTACCGTGGGCTAGTTTGGATTGGTACCTGAAATATCAGTGTTGTGGTTTTGTTACTCATGTCTGGTGGTTATGATTTTGGACAACAAGGACAACCATACTGCACTTCCGACTTTATGAACTGTATGGTTGATTCTGAATTCATGGGGTGGAAGAAAGGAAAATAACAAGTAAAAATTACAATTTACTAATTCTTAATTTCTTATTTATTCACCAATGTGTAGCAAAATCAAATTACCCCAATGACACACAACACCAACCAAATCGAAACTAAACTGTCTCAGTTGAGACAATTGAACAATTTTGTTAATTTTCAAAATTTTGGGACACTCAGAAAATTAATTATTTTTAGCTGTCCCAAAACAACGAGTAAATAAGGTAACTTGACAAAATCAAGATAAGCTATTGTCATCACGCATGCAGTCGATAGACGTTTATGATTCATCCATACCGGATATTGCCAACTTTCTGGTCTACCTGTTTGACGTTCTCAAACTGCAGCCCGTCACTATTAAGGGCTATAGGTCTATGGTATCGGACACTTACGCTCATCATGATAACTTGGCAATTGGATCTAATGCTTCATCATCCAAATTAGTTAGCAATTTCTCTATAAATAGACCTAGAACCCTCAGATTAATTCCTAAGTGGAATTTAGCTTGGGTTCTGTTGAAGTTTAAAGAAGCTCCGTTTGAGCCGTTAGATGTTGTAGAGTTCAAATTCTTGACCTATAAAACAGCATTTCTCTTAGCCTTTGCATCCGCGAGAAGAGTTAGTGAACTCCATGCTTTGTCTGTTGACGAATCTCACTACCGTAGTGTTGGAAATATCATCACTTTAACTACACAAGTGGGATTTTTGGCTAAGAATCAGGCTCCAGATAAATGGCCTGAGCCTATTATCATAAAAGCTCTGCCATCTATGGACAACCGTAGACCTTTGCTGTGTCCAGTCAGGGCTATGCGCATATATAAACGCCGATCAGAGTTTATTAGAAAAGGAAGAAAATGCTTCTTTTTATCATTGATTCATAACAGAAAAGGTATATCTGTTCAATCTATTGCCAGATGGATTCAGTTGGCAATACGTATTGCCTATGAAAGTCTATCTTCCGATCAGCATGCTTCTTTTTATCATTGATTCATAACAGAAAAGGTATATCTGTTCAATCTATTGCCAGATGGATTCAGTTGGCAATACGTATTGCCTATGAAAGTCTATCTTCCGATCAGCGTTCTGTAAATAAGATATCAGTGCATGAAGTTAGAGCACTATCCACTTCTTGGGCCTATTCTAACAGTATAGCCATTACTGATCTTATGAAAGCTGCGTACTGGACACAGTATTTCTGCATTTACAAAGTTTTACCTAGAAATATAGAGTCCATCTCCGGCGACCTTAGATGTTTAGGTCCTCTATCTGTTGCTGAGAATGTCGTCCACTAGAGGTTACAGCTATAGTCATTTAGGCATCCCGTTCCAGCAGTGACACTGTTCCGCTGCCCTCTTCGTTCTGCGGTTTCATAACCCAGAACAAGGGGAAGGGGGTGGGGTGGTTTTTCCCTTAATATCATCTGGCTTTATAGTGAAAAGCAAGGGAAGACCTCCTCCGGTGTCAGTAGTCCCGAGTTGGTGCTGGGATGGTTTTAATGTGTAGCTCGGTGTGAAGCAATTAATATGTCTCATTTATGTAATGTTTTTAAAGTGTAGCTCACTGTGAAGCATTTGTATATGTCATGTGTCAAACGGGTGTTAATATACAATCCTCGGTGTTAATATACAATCCTCGGACACTTTTAAATGAGTATAAAGATTCTCATTCTCTGGAATATCTTTATATTTTGGCTTCCCTTCACCGAATTAGCATAATGGGTTATGCTGGCATTAAAATGGAGAATGATATATTATGTAATGCTCAATTACATTGTTGGTGTTATGTCTTTCTTACTTCGCGTAAATAAAAAAGACATAAAAAATTCCTTTCTCTTATTCTCCTGTAGGTGATATCCTTTAAGAAGTGATTGAGTAACTGAATTTTCCTTTATGTACTAGGTCCTCCAGCCTTTTTACTATTCAGCTACGTCTGGGCCATTGGTTGTTGTATAAAAATATTATAAATTTATAGTAATTTGTATATTTTTTATACTTACTATTGGCCCAGACGCGGATGGCCCTCCCATGAGTGGGCACTCATACCTCCCTGCTGATTATAACATTTAGCAGGCACTGTAGAAAGAATGATGCTTGGTGCCAATTTCGCTGCTTCCTGGACACTGCGCATACGCAGATGTCAAAAGTATGGAGGACCAGATAGGACATCCAATTTTCAGTTTTACATGCAAATTTGGGGGATTGCGGGGGCCAAATTTGTGTTTGGCCCTGGATAATTTTGAGTTAGCACCAGCTAAGTCTGGGCATTGGTGAGTATAAAAAATATACAAATTACTATAAATTTATAATTTTCATTGGCTTGGAGTAGTTTTTCTGAGGGCAAAACTCATTTCTGTGTTTGTTTGTAAGCATAAGTTATTCTGACTATCAATAAAGGTATTAATCCACAAACTAATATACAATTTACTTTGTATTTTATAATTGGTGGTGTATATTGGAGAATGATACTTTGGATACATTGCTGTCTCAAGTCTCAAATTTACAAGTGCATCAGGTGATAATTTTTTTTTATTTCTGAAATCATGAAAAAAGTGTACTTGAGATGTATGTTTTACAAGCATGTGGCTTTATCTGAAAAACACAGTATATTTTTAGCTGTGATAAGCAGCTCTGTACATTCCAATGTAAGTCAGGTTGTCTGTCTCAGTCTGACACGATCAGTCGGTCTGTTAATCGGTCGATCTGCAACCAACAAGATTTTTAACTCAGTAACTTCTAAAATACTTGGTGGAATGACATCATATTATGTATGCAAGTGTACCTCATTCATGTCTGACCTCATGCTCAATACGGGTGTTATTTGGAGTATTTTTTTCTTCAGAGTTATTGCTCTTTATTGACTTGAAATTTATTTCTTTTTTACCAAAGGGTCACACATTAGGTGCAAACTCGCAATTTTTTACTCTGCTTTAGCAAACTGTTTGCATTTACATTCTTTTAAAGTCCATAGAGAGCGTATAGTGGGGCAGAACCTTGTTAACCTTTTGTCCATTGATGTCACAACATTAAAATTTCAATCTGCAAGTATCTCCCATAATACTACTTGGATTTAAACAATTCAATCCTGTTTGGCAGAGCTCAATGAGCTCTGTCAAACAAGATTGAAGTGGTTAAATTTGTAGTCGTATTATAGGATATATTTGCAGCTTGATTTATTTATTTATTGGAGTTTAATGACACTTTCAGCAGTCAGGGTCATCTCGTGTTGGATAGTTTTATGGGTGGAGGAAGCCGGAATATCCAGAGAGAACCACTGAGCAATGGTGAGCAACTGTCAGACTCCCCAATGTTCTAACTCCACATGAGCAGGGTTAGCATTGGTTGAAGACAGGTGCACCATCAACATGCATTACGCCTTAGCATGCAGTGCCACTGTGCCCTCACATGAGCAATCAGGATTAAGTGCCCTGCCCTAGGACACAGCACAGTTACCCCTGGCGGGGATCGAACCATGGACCTCTCGGTTTGAAGTTCACTGCCATAACTACTGACCCACCATGCTCTCTATTTGCAGCTTGAAATTTTGACATCAGTGTGCAGTGGGTTAATTGAATAACAGCTGTGCCAGTGAAAAATATTCAGTTAATCCATTACCTAACACTAGAGAAGTCTTGCGAAAACCTGTCTTGAATAACCACTTATTGGAATAAATACTTGTACTTATGCCCACAATGGTGATCATTTGTAATTGACTGGCAAATTTTAGGGTTGACTTATTTAATAATCGAGTCAACGTTGATTTGCTGGCTAACATATTCAGCTTTATCAGTTTTAAAATTTCCTTGCTGTTTTGATGTAGAAAAATCAAGTCTGTAATATTGAATTTTCCATTTCTCAAAAGGTTTTAGAGTAGTTCCCCTTTGACTTCAAATGCTTTTGTATTGGCATTCAAATATTGTGTGTCTAACTAATTATTTATTTCTCATAGGATCATTTCAAATTATGTTTGTTTACCAGGCCACATAAAAAATATATTTGGTTTTTGAGTAATTAATTTTTCAAGCTGAAGAGGGAAGGAGGCTTTTATTTTATTATTTATATTTTTTGTTGTTGACTGGTTCAGTGCTGGAAGCTCATATTTGGATGCCATTCTTAAGTTCAGGTCCACAATTTAAAGGTTCCATATTCTATCTAAGGAGGTGATTTACATTCTCTTTGAAGTGAATTTATTTCATCTGTATGAATTTGCTCTATTGCAGTTATAGGAGAGTGTCAAAAGGCACTCTTTCATGAATTGTAACAAGGCAAAGAAATATGAAAACATTTTGACAATGAAAAAAATATCACTCTACAAGTTAGGCTACACAAAGTAGATCTTCTGTTTCTCAGGCCATTATTTGTAAAATTGCATGCGGGCAAGTGTTTTTTTTATTTTATTTTTTATTTCAGTAATTACTTCTTTGCCATCAAAAGTTCATGTTCTTGGTTCAAGTTTTAGGCCTCATAATCTACAGAATAGCATGGGTGGTGGTGTATTTCATCCCTTGAGTGCAAGAAGGCTTTGCAATGCTAAAGCATTGCAAAGCCTTCTTACACTCAAGGGACAAATTCATAAATTTTTTTAACTTAAAATATCAGACATAAACCATTTAATTTTGATTTTTTTTAAGTTTAAATTGGTTATAAAAAGAGAGCATGCGGCAGCCAAAAGGACCATGCGAGAGGGCCTGAGAAACAGATTTTTTTATTTTTTTTGGCCTCAATAAATATGAAATACATAAACAAGTTCACTGCTTGAATTCAAGTACAATTTTTATCCTTGAGTCGGGCGAGCAGAGGATTATTTCATGAGGCTTTAACTGACTGAAATAATCTGCACAGCCCACGAGAGAATAAAATCATACTCAAATCCAAGCAATGAACTTTTGTATTTATTTTATTTTCTCCTTATTTGTTTTCACCCTTTATAACTGATTCAACTCTACTGATTTGTAAACAACAGAAAAAAATAGTCTGTCATCGCTGAGGGTGGAATACAATGGTGGGAGTGGAATGCCATATTTTAATACTAAAACCAATGGCCCAGACTTAGCTGGTGCAACTTCAATGTTATTAAGGGCCAAACACAAATTTTGAATCTCCCAATCCCCAAAATTTGCATACAATACCGAAAATTAAATGTCCTATCTGGCCCTCCATACTTTAGTACTTGCACATGCGCAGTATCCAGGAAGAGACCGGAATTGGTGCCAACATCATTCTTCTGTTTAGCCCAAAGTCAGTAACAACTGAACTGACATCTGTGCTTTAAATTCTCATTAGCTTAACTTGACAAAGTCAAGATAAGCAATTGCCTTCACGCGTGTGGAAGTCTGTTAGTCTGTGAGTCTGTTAGTCTGTGAGTCTGTTCACATTTTCCTTTAGCACAGTTCTTGTCTGATCATCACAAAATTTTATATGCAGGTTTGGGGTCATGTCTAGATGAGAACATCCCCTTTTGGTTGCGATCGGTCAACCGGTATGGCTGCCCGAGCCCAAAACCCTTAAACCATTAGCACAGTCTACAGGTCGTATTTATGAAGGGATTTCATTGTAACTTGGTAGGATGCCTCTGTATAATGCCTAGATGAGAACGTCCCCCTTTGGTCATGATCTGTCAACCGTGATGGCTTCCCAAGCCCGAAACTCAAAAACTTTTAGCACATTCTGCAGGTCATATTTAATATGGAGGGATTTCATTGTAACTTGGTAGGATGACTCAGGATGATGTCTAGATGAGAACTTCCCCCATTTGGTCGCGATCTGTCAACCGTGACAACTGCCCGAGCCCAAAACCCAAAAACCTTTAGCACAGTCTACAGGTCATATTTATGGAGGGATTTCATTGTAACTTGGTAGGTTGACTTCATATAATGTCTAGATGAGAACGTCCCCTTTTGGACACGATTGGGCAACTGTGATGGCTTCAGGGGCCCGAAGCCTGAAAACCTTTAGCACAGTCTACAGGTCATATATATGAAGGGATTTCATAGTAGCTTGTTAGGATGACTCCAAATAGTGTCTAGATGAGAATGTCCCCTTTGGTCACGATCATTCAGCCTTTATGGCTGCCCGAGCCCAAAAACCTTTAGCATAGTCTATAGGTCGTATTTATGGAAGAATTTCATTGTAACTTGTTAGGTTGACTCGATATAATGCCTAGATGATGACATCTCCTTTTGGTCGTGATTGGTCAACTGTGACGGCTACAGGGGCCCAAAGCCCGAAAACCTTTAGCACAGTCTACAGGTCTTCTTTATGAAGGGATTTCATTGTAACTTTGTACGATCACTCCAGATGATGCCCAGATGAGAATGCCCTCTTGGTTGCGACCATTTAACCATGATGGCTGCCCGAGCCCGAAGCCCAAAAACCTTTAGCACAGTCTACAGGTCATCTTTATGAAGGGATTTCATTGTAACCTGGTAGGTTGATGACTTCATATAATGTCTAGATGAGAACATCCCCTTTGGACGTGATTGGGCAACTGTGATGGCTACAGGGGCCCGAAGCCCGAAAATCTTTAGCAAAGTCTACAGGTCATATTTATGAAGGGATTTCATTGTAGCTTGGTAGGATGACTCCAAATAATGTCTAGATGAGAACGTCCCCTTTTGGTCGCGATCATTCAGCCTTGATGACTGCCCAAACCCTAAAACCTTTAGCATAGTCTATAGTCATATTTATGTAACAATTTCATTGTAACTTGTTAGGTTGACTCGATATAATGCCTAGATGATGACAACCCCTTTTGGTCGTGTTTGGTCAACTGTGACAACTACAGGGGCCCGAAGCCTGAAGACCTTGAGCACAGTCTACAGGTCATATTTATGAAGGGATTTCATTGTAACTTCGTGGGATCACTCCAGATGATGCCAGGATGAGAATATCCCCTTTTGGTTGTGATCATTCAACCATGATGGCAGCCCGAGCCCAAAGCCTGAAAACCTTTAGCACAATCTACAGGTCATATTTATGAAGTGATTTCATTGTAATCTGGTAGGTAGGCTGCATATAATGTCTAGATGAGAATGTCCCCTTTTGGACGCGATTGGGCAACTGTGGCGGCTACAGGGGCCAAAAGCTCGAAAACCTTTAGCACAGTCTACAGGTCATATTTATGAAGGGATTTCATTGTAACTTGGTAGGATGACTCCAAATAATGTCTAGATGAGAATGTCCCCTTTTGGTCGCAATCATCCAGCCTTGATGGCTGCCAGAGCCCAAAACCCAAAAAACTTTAGCACAGTCTATAGGTTGTATTTATGTAAGGATTTCATTGTAACTTGTTAGGTTGACTCCATATAATGCCTAGATGATGACATTCCCTTTTGGTCGTGATTGGTCAACTGTGACGGCCACAGTGGCCCAAACCCTGATAACCTTTAGCACAGTCTACAGGTCATATTTATGAAGGGATTTCATTGTAACTTCGTAGGATCACTCCAGATGATGCCCAGATTACAACTTCCCCTTTTGGTCGCGATTATTCAAACATGATGGCTTCCGGAGCCCAAAACCCGAAAAACTTTAGTACAGACTACAAGTCATATTTGTGAAGGGATTTCATTGTAACTCAGTACAATGACTCGGTATAATGTCGAGATGAGGACTTCCCCTTTTAGTAGCAATCTGTCAACCGTCATGGCTACACAGGCCTGAAGCCTGAAAACCTTTAGCACAGTCTACAGGCCATATTTTTGAAGGGATTTCAATGTAACTTGATAGGATGACTCATTTTGGAATAATTTCACTGTAACTTGGTAACTTTTGTTGACATACGTTAACTGTGAGGGCCACATACATTAACTGTGAGGTCATATTAACCCACCCCTCCGCCCTTTAGTACAGTGTACACCTCATATTATTTTTATGAAAAACATAGCATACAGGGAACAGAAATTAACATATTCCCAAGTATCACAATTCTTGTCTTATTTCATAATCCTTTCATAAACATTGAACACTATCCTTTTCATCAAACAAAACACACAGACAAGTTAAGCTACAGTGTCATGGACACTTTCATTTTTGAAGATGCCAGACACAAATCAATGATGGTTTTCATGAAATCAACAGTGTAATAGGATGCTGGAAGTGAATAACGGTGGTTTTGGATGTTCAGGGCTGTAACTTTATCATTTTTATGTAAATTATTCATGTTACCCCATTTCGTGATATGATTCTGAATGTCTTCATTATAATATGACTCCACTGTTGTTTTGTTACTATTACTTCCCTTCCCTCTCCTGAACCCTTCTGTTATACTCCCAAGCTCTTTTGTCTTTTTTTATTGAAAATTTTTTTTATTAAATTCTTGGGAGTTTAACATGTAAACAGAATAGGTATTCTGTTTATCCCCTATGTTTACGTTCTGTCTATTTCGGTTCAGGACATTTTTGTACTCTTGCATCTTCTACCAGATGCATTATTTTTTCTTCATATGAAGATCTAGCTTTGCATCAGGTGGTTGTTGATCGGTTACTGACACTGGGCCTTTGTTGTGCCTGTTTTTTGTTGGTTAGTTTCCGTTTTTTCCTCTTCACGTTGTTGTATGTTCAAGAACGTTTTGGATTCGTATTAATTCAATGTTTAGTTTTAAACAATCACGATTTTTCTATTAGGATACATAGTTTATCTTATTCCGGTAGTTTAGCTTTTATTAGTTGGAGGTTGTCTACACTTAGGCTATATTGGGGCATCCTTGGGGCACTAAGGCTTCTTTCAAACTTTTTTGAAATTTTTTTAAAAAATTTTATTAGAAAATTGTTTGTTTTGTCTTTGTTATGTATCCTTGTGATGTTTATTTTTGGGAGTGCAGCGGACTTATGTTTTTGGCCTCATTATTATTGTTGCCATTATAATAATTGATATTTAGTGTAAGTCAAAGAAGCCTCGGAATACAGGCTTGCTGTTTGCCGATAGTCGCGGCACTCCTTCAATACTTGTACTATGGGATGTGAATGTTGAAAATGGGTGTCGACCTGTGTGGTGGGCAGTGAAGCCTTCACCGCTGGCTAATACTAGTCTTGCAGTCTCTTTTTCTGAGGAACAAGAACATCCTGATAGTACTTTGACACCTGTCCGTTGTGTGCTGCTGTCGTCGCAATCTGATGAGCCCCGTTCTGATGAGTAAAATAGAGCTAGCTGCCAAGGTGCTCATGATATAAATGCACAGGATTAAAGCCGGAGTAGCTTATTTCTCTGCATGCAGCCAGCTGGACCGGTGCAGTGATTGGCCCTTTTAAGGGAGCCGAGACACAGGGTAGGTCTATTGTAGTCAAGTAGTATAATGTGGGTAGAGCGAGCACCTTATAATATAAAGCTCACCCAGTGATGATGGCAATAAGGAGAAGAAGCCTTTAAGTTTCTCTAGGGGTCACTCGGTGAGATCTGGGATCAGATCATGAGTTGGAGAACCCTCTCCATCCCGTTGGCAGTCAACTGTGTTCATTGTGAGAAACTATAATGAGTCAGAACACGCATTGGATGTTCCTTCCACAATGCAGTCAGCGTCGGTTGCGGTTATGGCTTCTTCTTCTTACATGGAAGTGCACGCAAAGGGGATTAGCCGACAAGTTTCTCAGTGGGATATGCGGCGAGATCTGGAGCCAGATCGCGAGTTGGAGAACGTTCTCCATCCCGTTAGCAGCCGGTGTCGACTGGTTATCCGTTGTGAGAAGAAACTTTTATGAGTCGGAGCAATGCTCCTTCCACACTTTAGCTGAAGATGGCTGTTGTTACAGCTTCCTCTACTTCCATGAAAAAACATGTTAAGGGGTAGACGCAAGCTTCAAGTTTCTAAACGGAATGCTCGGCGAGGTCTGGAGCCAAACCGCGAACGGGAGACTCCTCTCTGTTCTGTCCGCAGTCGGGGCTGACTGTTTTTGCTTTGAAAAACTTTTGTGAATTTGGCCGCCCGTTCATGATTGTGGTTTGGGACGCTCCTTTCACACTGCATCCGGGGCCAGTTGCAGCTATGGCTTCTTCCCCTGCTACATTGATGAAGCACGTTAGACCACAGACTAGCTATCTGACTTCACATGTTCATGCTGTTCCACGGAGATGTTCCCAGTCTTCATCACCGAAGTCGGATTAACCTGTAGCTAGTCATTTGAGACATTTTTATACGGGACATTCATTGAAGATCTGGGAACAGATCTCCTCCCGTGAGCAGCACGTGGTGAAGAAATGGATAATCGCTGCTCTGCAAGCCTCGTTCAAGGACCTGCTGCCACAGATTGCGCAGCATATCGCAATCCCAGTAGTCGCAGATTCTACCGTTAAGAGTCTCCGGTAGTGAGCTGTCAGACGGTACTGGGTTGGTCCAGTCATCTGTACATTCGGATGGTGTGGACCATATTTCAGATGGAACATTCAGATGGTGAGAGGGCTACGGAGGTTGATTCTCCAGCCCTCATGGAACGGCACATTAAGACTTTGAATTTGTATTCATGAGCGCTTCGAATTTTGTTCCATCTGAACAAATGTCTGCATTTGCTAGACAAAAAACAGCTTAAGGTACCAGGCGGAGGAAAGACGAAGATCTTCCTTCCCGGATCTTTCGGCTCAGGTGTTGAAGGCTTTTGCTATGATTAACAATGCCTCCCTTGGCTTAGCAATAGTATAAGAAAGGCAGTGATCTATTCCTTACGAATAGAAGATCGATAGCTCATAGATAGACTGAGACAGCTGTCTAGGCATCTGAGGAATTTAGTGCTATTGTGGATGCCATAGTAGCCTTATGTACAGTTAGAGCGGTCTTTTCTTATACATTAGTGGCTAACGTCATAAGCCTCCATTTAGTGGGCTGTCTAAGGCTGCATGGTTACACAAAGAGATCTGTTTTTCACCGATATATGACTTTTAGGCTCTGTTAGCTACGCTGAGACCGCTAGCTGTTTGGAATAAGCCGTTAGAAGGAAAGAATTACGTTTTCCTTTATGGTGTAATATTCCTAGGCGTCACAGGCAATTAGTCCTATTGTTGTCGCCTTAGTTTGGCTTATGTGAATTAAGAGCGGTCTGTGGCTATATATCATGAGCAACTAATGTCATAGTGGCCTTATATATTGTTACAGCGGTCTTTTTCTTATACATTGCGGCTAATGTTCTAAGTCTCCACTTTGTGAGCTTTCCAAGGCTGCAGGTGAAACAGATATTTGTTTTCATGGAGATGAAGACTAATAACTGCGTTAGCTACCTGAGACTACTGTCTCTTCTTTGGAATTTCGGTCGTAAGAGCCTTCCTTATTCCTTATCTTGAGCAACTAATGTTGTAAGTCTCCATTTAGTGAGCTTTCAAAGTCGCAGTTTTACCCAGATATCTGTCTTCACGGGATGAAGACTTATTAGCTACGCTATCTAATAGGAAACTGCTGTCTCTTTGGAATTGTGGCCGTTGGAAGGAAAGCGTATGTTGTTTCCTTCTCGGTGTTGTATTCTTAGGCATCTGTGGCTTTTAGTCCTTTTGTTGAATCCTTATAAGAATCAAGTGTGGCCCTTTTTTCCCTTAACTTGAGCGAATAACTTTGTAAGTCTCCGTATAGTGAGCTGTCTAAAGTCGCGGAATTTACACTGAGATATCTGTCTTCACGGAGATGAAGTCATATAAGCACCATTAACTCGGCTTAAACTGCTGTCTTTTGGGAATAGAACCGCTAAAGGAAAAGAGTGCTCTTTTCCTTCTTAGTGTTGTTTTCTTAAGTGTCATAGACTTTAGTCTTATTGTTGACATCTTAGTAGCCTAGCTAGAAGTTTGAGCGGTGTTTTTATCCCTGTCATTAGCAGCTAGCGTTGTAAGTCTCCTTTAGTTAGCTTCTAGGGCCGCAGTTATCAGCCATTTAATTGTCTTCTCAAATAGAAAGACCTTTAGCTGCTTCAGCCAGGCTGAGACCACTGTCCACAAGGTACCATTACATGAGAAGAGTTGTTCTCTCCTTAGCGGTATTGTTTTTATGTTAATTGTCTGAGGCTTTTAGCCCTATTGATAACACCAGATTAACCTAGTGTGATTAATGAGTGTTCTTTCAAATGCCTATAGTTAACTCCTTTTCAGGATTATATTCCTTCTATAATCGGTATGAGACGCAAGGAGTTCATCTAGGTTTCTTGTGAATGGGTGCTGGAACATAGTTTTCGTCTCCTGCTTTCATTCTTATCAAATCTAATGTTGTGGATTATATTTCCACTTGATGATTGGATATTATGTCTATATGGTGTATTATTTGACGACATGGCATACTGTCTTGATTTCAAGGGATATGTTGACGCTGTTTCCTTTCCTTGCAATAGTGCCATGTTCATCACGACCGCCTCCGTCCTTAGTTGCATTATGGAGTCGGTTAGATGAGAAGGAGCCATATGGTTTCTATGCTATTCTAGATAACTAACACTAAAGCGTTACGAGTCGCACCGGATTAGTGTCATTCTGCTTGCTTGGGCTAACTACAAGCTTTTTAGCTGTATTACTCTTTATTGAGAATAGCAGCAGCAGTATAGCTTGGGAATGTAGTGTGAAGTTTCTTTTTTTATAGCGAAAAAAGGAATTTGTCACTGTCCCAAGCCTTAATATTACTGTGCCGGCCTTACTTATTTAGCAATTCAAGTATTGCGGGTGAGGGGGTTCGATATGATTTATTTGTCAAACCCCCCCTCCTCCCCCCCTCCCCCCACCCCCCTCCAATATGTTAAGAGGCAACTACAGGGCAGGTCGTAGTGCTCTTCCTGTAAGCCTCGTATGCATTCAATTATATGCATGCCTTTCATTGCTCTTTGATTGGCAGGTGGGTTGTGGTGTAACAGCGACATCAGGGGCCCAGCCACTCTATAGTTAGTTTGCTTCCTGTGATTGTTCTTTCATAAGTGATATATGAGCATATGATTCCTGAACAGTAACTGGATGTGGCATACATTTTGAAGCTTGCGATTTTAATAACTGGGATCGCCACGATATAGCCTTAGCTGCTAATGTGGTGTTAAGCACCAATAAATTAATAATAAATTAATAATAATTAATAGCCGGGTGCCTTTTAGATGAATATGTAAATTATTCGGTACCGCTTTTTCACTGTTTCCAGACCACTTCCCTCTTTGTTTTGAAGATTATTCCTTCAAAAAAGGGGGGGGGGGGGGGAGGGGATGTTTTCTCCTTATATAATTAACTCTTCTGGACTTTTAATAAGTGTGTAACTAGGAGTTAAGCTGTTATCGTCTGTAGATTATTCTGATATTATGGACAGCTTGTTACATTATATATGACGTGTGTTTGTGGGCGTTCTCACTCTTGGACATGCTTTTCCTAATTTTAAGTGTCTTATTCTGGAATAGACTTAAAATTGGGATCTTGTTACACCTATTTAGCGTAATCATTTATGCTAATTAATAGGGATTTACTTGGATATTGCTCCTTATTTCAGTGTTATGTCTTCTATATTGTGGTATAGCGAGACGTATAGGTAATTCCTTATAATATTGGAACTCCTTTTCACTTTGGGAGTTCTAATGCAGGCTAAGGAGCTGAATTTTGGTTTACTAATTATTTAAGTCCTAGGACCTCCACCTTTTTACGATTCTGCCAAGTCTGGGCCATTGGTTTTAATATTAAAATATGATAAATTTAAAGTAATTTGTATATTTTTAATACTTACCAATGGCCCAGACGGGGATGGCCCTCCCATGACCGGGCACTCATACCTCCCCGCTGAGTTATCACTTCAGTAGGCACAACTAGGAAGAATGATGTTGCCGCCAATTCCGGTCTCTTCCTGGATTCTGCACATGCACAAGTACTAAAAGTATGGAGGGCCAAATAGGACTTTTAATTTTCGGTATTGTATGCAAATTTTGGGGATTGGGGGGTTCAAAATTTGAGTTTGGCCCTTAGTAATATTGAGGTTGCACCAGCTAAGTCTGGGCCATTAGTAAGTATTAAAAATATACAAATTACTTTAAATTTATAATTTTCAGCAAGTGGGAGTGGGAATATGATTTGTTTTGGGGGAAGTAAAAGAAATGAAAATAAAATAAAAATAAGTACACAATAGTTCACTGCTCGGGTTCGGGTACAATTTTTATCCTAGAGTGAGGTGTGCGGAGGATTATTTCAAGAGACATTAGCCAACTGAAATAAGCTACGCAGCCCACGAGTGCTGGGAGTGGAATACCATTTTTGGTGAGTGGGAGTGGGAATACGATTTGTTTTGGGGAAAGAAAGACGATTGAAAATAAAATAAATAAACATCAATTAAAAAGTTAATTTTTAAAGTCTCATGATTTCATACTAACTTTCAAAGGTACTGCATGCCAATAAAAACATTTAACCCTTTGAACTCTAGTGGTATCTTCCATATCAGTTCATTGGCAGCAATGGGAAGAGTCCATATTCTTTATTTGGGGGTAGACCCAATTAATACTTTCAACGTGCAGCCTTGGAGCTGTACTTTGAAAATATTGATTGGTCTACACTGCACCTTCACTAAAAAGTCAACCTACTTAATGAAATTATGAAGTATCATGTTACTGGGCCGGAAAAGCGCCCTCTGGGGTTCAAAGGGTTAATGAGGGTTTCAGTTACAAATTGGGACTGCCAGAGAACCCATACCCCTTTTTTGACCCATCAGTAATGATTTGGAGAGTATATATGGCAGAAAAGTGGGTGATATTTTTTAGAGCTGTAGGTTTTTAAGTTTCTTGTTCGGTTTTGGTTTCGGTTTTTCAGGTTGAGTAAAACCTTGGTTCGGTTTGTTCATGAGGCCAAATAAAATTCAATAAAACTCATTCTATATGTCTGGAATCATAACTGAATGGCAGTGAAATTGAATGAAACTCAATGAATGCCCGAAATAAGCTATAATACATGAAGAATCAGGAAGGCCAATATAATAATTACCTAAATATACAGAACTTTTATTGTGCTTGGCCATTTTTCAAGGTCTGACAACTTGAGGAAAGCTGCGAACACAACTAAGCTGAAATGTCGGAAATTTACAGAATGTAGCCATCCCAGAGTAGTGAGAGTATCCAGACACTGCCATTGGCAGTGTCTGGGTACTCTCACTACTCTGGGATGGCTACATTCTGTGAATTTCTGCAGCAAGAGAGTATTTTAATAAAAACGAAAAACCTTTGATTACGGGATGTCAACGGTTTCGGTTTCAGTCTTTAAAAAAAACAAAAAACCTCGGTTCGGTTTCAGTTAACCTATAGCTCTAATATTTTTAGCATACTCACATAGCAGGTTATTTTTCTTTTCTATTAAAAGGAAGATCAAGGTGAACTCAAACATATCATTGACACAGAGCTGGGAAAATATGAAAGAGACAGGGTGAAACTTTCTGATGACATCACAAAAGATATCACTGAAGTAAGTATATTGAGTGAGAAATGCTGTTTGAAAAAGAAAGGCAGGACTATTACATGGTATATGCTGTCTTGTTGAAGGAATTTTGTCAAACAGATTAAGTGGGGCAGTGTAGAGCGCCCATATTTTTCCTTCCACTGAAACATCACAGATGCAGCGACATCTATCAATTTCACTTCACTTTATGTTCACTTGATTCAACATGTATCTTTCTCTATGATTAATACTTTATTACTTTTTTATTGGAGAGCATCTGCAGTGCTTTCCAATGACCTGCAGCTGCCAAACAAATAAAATTATAAAAAGGCAGTGGGGGATGGGGCAAGAAAGAAACTGCAGCCACAACATGCATTTTATTTGTTTTTTTCACACACAACCAGTACAGTAAAACCTGTCTTGAGAGATCACTGTCTTGAGAGACCACCTGTCTTGAGAGACCACATCTGCAAGGCACCAATTGGTTTTACTCTATAATGGACCTGCTATGGGTGACCACCTGTCTTGAGAGACCACCTGTCTTGAGAGACCACTGTGACCTGGTACCAACTTGTATTTTTATGCCATAATGGACCTGTCTTGAGAGACCGCCCCTTTGAAGACTGAGACCATGACAAAAACTTTTTACCTGTTCTGGAATTGGTAAATCCGTTGTGGTTATACTATAATTAAAAGTATTAAAAGCTCTTAATTGGGTTTCAGTTGCTATTCAGTTACATAACTCATTAAAGATTGAGATGTTTTTATAAGACCCCTGTGAGAAGATTTTCAACACTAATTTATTTTTTATAATTTTTATAACAGTCCATTTCAATTTGTTACAAAAACTTAATAAAAAAGAACAACTACAAAGTAATTACAAAAATCTCTTCTTCTCCATTTCTGAATTTTGTGGTTGGTTGTTCACTGACTTGAGAAAACCGAAAACCTGTTATGAGAGACCACCTGTCTTGAGAGACCACTTTTGTGTGACCCAAAGGGCGGTCTCTCAAGACAGGTTCTACTGTACCATCTTCTAGTATTCCAATTCAGTCAGCACTGACAAGTCCTCAGCATATAGAAGGAACTAATGTGCTACATTATGTTTTCACAGATTTAATGCAGGGCACCTTGTCAGGACTGTTTTAAGTACCTCAAATCGAGAGACCTCAGTAGATCAGAGGTGCCTGACAACCACTTATTTTTTGGAGTCCCTGGAATTATGATGTTGATTGCTTGAACTATATTGGCTTTGGTGACATTAGTGGGTCCTCACTTCAGAAAAAAGGCCTTTTCTCAATTTTCTTTGATTAAACCCTGAATATTAAAAGGACTAGTATGTCAAGTAAAAATATAAGTTATTTAAAGGACTAGTATGTCAAGTAAAAATATAAGTTATTGTGATGAATTGACGGTAACGTGGTCAGAGGATTGCATCTAAAAATTTATGTTCAACTGAGACTCAGAGTGTCGAGGTTGAACATAAGCTGAGAGCTGAAACCTCAGTACATTTACTTTCAATTCATCACAATAATGTATATAATAATAATAACAGAATGAAGTAAACTTCCGAGCATGAAGGCAGCTTAGAAAGAAGTAAACTTCCGAGCATGGCGGCAAATTGACGAAAGTATAATAATAATAATATACACATTTATATATTGCCAAAATTATAGTTCAGAAGATACAGAACCATATTCTAAGGTGCTGTACATGTTACTGAGCTCATGCAAATATACAAACGGAATATATACAGTATCTTGCAGTCCAGAACATCACTTATAGGCTTTTTGAAACAGGTATGTTTTGAGATCTTTCTTGAAAAGGTAGACATTTGACAGTCGTTTTAGGTGTTCTGGTAAATTATTCCACAAGTGAGGGCCAGCAAATGAGAATGACCTATCTCCAAATGTCTTACACCTATGTCTTGAAACATGTAGCAGCATTTTACCATCGGACCTCAGGTTGTATTGACACACATTCTTGGTATTAAGGAGTTCTTCTAAGTAGGCCATGTTCCAATATGACCCAACCCATAGCCCAAAACCAATATTGGAAAATGAACAAGGCAACTTTTAATGATAGTAAGTTCAGTAAATAACTCTCGTGTACCCCACAACTTCACTGGACAAATTAACAATAAATCAGTTAAAGGTCTAGGTCACTCCATCTTAATTCATTGTAAAGTGATTTGTAATTCAAACACCACCACATTTGGAATATCATCTGCTGTATGTTTGAAAAATTCTAGAAACATGAAGTAGTTTGCAAGTCACTCCGTTGGTGAAATAACTGAAATGAGCAACATCCTTTCAAATATTTCACGTGGTGAGCGATGTCAGATGGTAACATATGCTACCAGAGACATAAACATAGAAAAAACTATGCAAGCTCTCATCCAATAAAAGGGCAAGGATTTTAGTCTTAATGAAATATAGATGCTTACTGTTCAGTCATACATCTTTGGCTGTGTTTGCGATACTGTAGCAGTTTATTTTAAATCTCTTTATATGTCTATTTCAGAAAGCCATTACCCTAATGCACCCAAGCTGGAAAGATATGGCTATGCAAAACCTAGTCATGAAGAAGGTGAGTCTACACAGCTTATCAACTCAGTATCTCATCTTCTTCCTTGCTTTGTCTTTGAGACGAAAATAAAAGTGTTTTTAGCATAAAAAAGTGTATATTGGAAACCTTAAAACCACTCTTAATGGCTATGTCTGTAAAATAGCTTGGACAGATAGGAAAGTACCTTTATATGTATTAACAAGGCTGCCTCATTGGATATATGATTGCAATAACCTACCGCTAGTGGATCCATTATCAAGGTTTAATTATGTCACTGACTCCAGAGGAGGTTTTGGTGGGCATATAGTTGAAGTCCTTCCATCCGTATTTCCATACAAACGTTTCACATTATAACTCAAGCAGTGGATGTCAGATTTTGATTTCCTTCAGTATGGTGACAGGATATCCATATACTGTGGGTTTTGTCCACACATATATGCTAGAGTTATGGCACTTGTTACACTTTTTGGAATGAACATTTTGCATTGTTACTGAATCATCGGGTATCAGATTTTTTTAGGTCTTTTGGTATGGTAAGAGACCGGCATAGGAGAAAAGATGTTTTAAGCCTATTTGTTTTACAAGGATTGGCAAGTAATTTATGCAATTTAAATTAACATCTCTCCTTGTCTCACTGGTGTATGTGTGTAAGATGACCTTTGTAGCAGCAACTTTGTGGCCTAGCTCTTATGTATAGCTTGAATACTATGAATGGATCTTTAGCATGCATGGAGTGTGTCTCTCTCCACACAGAGGACAGCCATTTTATGTCCCCACCCGATAGGACAGTACACTGTATGTGACAGCATCAACCCCACAATTGATGCTGACAGAGAGTGTTCGGACACCATGAGAACTTTTCCCGACCAAGAATCGATACCAGGACCTCTGGCATGAGAGACCAATACGAAGGACCTCTGGCATGAGAGACCAATACGAGGGAGAAAGGATATCCATATATCATGAGTAAAATGCTGACAATGATGGAAGAGTCCAGTAGTTATTAAATATTTAAATGAGGATGGTTACATGGGATAGGTGAGACAGATATGTCTCACCCAGGACACACATATATTTATAAGCAGGTGATAGGAGAAAATAGGATCTGTAACTCAGTCCCCACAAAGCAGATCTTCTGTTTCTCAGGTCATTCTTTGTAAAATTGGATGTGGGCTGGTGTTTTTTTGCACACATATCTTAATAGGCTAGTGATAGGAGAAAATAGGATCTGTAACTCAGGCCCCACAAAGTAGTCCTTCTGTTTCTCAGGCCATTCTTTGTAAAATTGTGGGTGGGTTGTTTTTTACTTTAATTTTCATTTTTGTAATTATTTCTTTGCTATCAAAAGTTCATGTTCTTGGTTTTATGTTTTAAGCCTCATAATCTACAAAATAGCATGGGTGGTGGTGTATTTCATCCCTTGAGTTCAGAAAGGCTTTGCAATGCTAAATATGCTAAAGTATTGCAAAGCCTTTTTGCATTTAAGGGTCAAATTTATCAATTTTATTAACTTGGGTAAAACATGAGACATAAACCATTTAATTTTTATTTTTTTAAGTTTGCATTGGTTATAAAAAGAGAGTGTGTAGCAGCCAAAAGGACCATGCAGGAGAGCTTGAGAAACAGATTTCTAACTTTTTAGGCCTGATGCCTGATGTAAGACTCCTGTAAAGTGGACATCATTATTAGCTCAATTTGACAACATCAAGTATGAGCTATTGGGATGGGTTGTGATTCATTGTCTGTCCGCACATCCATCTCTCTGTCCATCCACAATTCCTTTAGCACACCCTACAGGCCACATCGCTCACCTGATCAGTCCCCAATTTCATATGTGGCTTTAGGGCAATGTATAGATGGGAGCTATCGATTTTTTCCAATATTTTTATACTGTACCAATGACCCAGACTTAGCTGGTGCTAACTCTAACAAAACCAGGGCCAAACACAAATTTTGCCCCCCAATCCCCAAAATTTGCATCCAAAACAAAAAGAAATCATGTCCTAAAGGACCTCCATACTACGCCTCTACTGCGCATGCGCAGTGACGCAGACGTCCCGAAATTGGCGCCAATTATCTTTCTCTGTTTGGCCCTTCATCAGTCAACATCTCACTGATCTTTGTGCTTGTAAATCTCAGTTTAAAGGATGCCAGACACGTAATTTTTGGAGAAAATGTGATTCTAAGGAGGATAGAAGGAGGAGAGGAAAAAGAAGTGACAAAAAATAATCAGGGCTGTACTTAAAATTTTTTGATGAAATTATGTTAAGTTGCCTATTTTCGAGGCATGGGCCTCTTGTTGTCATTCTTGCTAATTGTTGCACTGCTTATTCAGTGTTTCCTCTCCCCTAGCCTTTTAAAGTCCCCCCTTGCAATTCTCCCATGCTTTTGGCATATTTTTGAGAAATTTCATTTCTAAAATTTCCTGGGAGAGTTGCTTGGTTACAGAATGTTTTCTGTTATTTTCCCCATAGTTACGTTTTCACCCATGGGTGTATAACGTTTGTGTTCTGCATCTTCCATCTGATGTTCTGCAGATTCTCCCCTGGGAGTCTCTATTTTGCATCAGATAGAGTGTAATTGATGACTGATTCCGGGCCAGTTTTTTCAGTGCCTGGAGTCATGTTTTCTGGTGTTTTTACACTGTTTGTTTTCATTGGCAACAGCCTTTTTTGAGGGGGGCTGTTTGCCTTTGCTGTAGTTTATCTCACTATAAGATACATTTATATTATCCGAAAGTGTCTCATTAATTATTTAATATAAATTTAAAATTTTTGACCACACTTTGCCATCGGATCCATCGGGGCTCAACGTTACTTTTCAGCAACTTGGGCTTCGCTGAAAAAATATTTTTTCAAAATTATTTTGTTTTGCAATTGTTTTTTCATTTATTAATGGATCATGTTATTATGTATCTTTGTGTCAGGGGTTTTTGCGAGTAACTAGGACTTATTGTTGTTCTTTCACAATGAAGGGACGTTGTTCAAATTGTAATAGGAAGAAATCTTCCTCTGACTTTCATGATCATTGTATTAATTGTAGTCAGTGTTCTCGCATTAATCCCTGTCCTATATGTGAATATTGGGATGAGAAACATTGGAAACGTGTGTCACGATATGTTGTTTCTGGAGAAAGAGCGATTCCGGCTCTTTCTCCGCAAGGTCACTCTACTCTCTCAGTTTCTATTTCAGAGGAACCAGAACAGGGTGATGTTTCCATGTTATCTTCTTCAAGTGTGCGTCCGTCGTCACAAATGAATTCAGAGCTAGCGGCAAAAGTGCTCATGGAGATTAGACAAATGTCGTCCGCTAGCTCGCCCGGTGTAGCGTCCATTCACCGAATGGTTCGGCAGCCGGGTTCGTCCGATGTGGTCCAAGAGGAAATTTTGGGTGATGCGAGCACTATAAACATAATAGATGCACACCCAGTGACGGCGGATAGTAAGCGAGAACGGAGGAAGCCTTTGAGTCCGGTTCCTAGCTCGTCCAGGTCCAGCCGGGCCGCGAGCGAGAGAGGCCCCTCTCTCGTACAACAACATCTGGGACCAGATGTTGTGGTACAAAATGTGTCTTTAGCGGAGCATACGTCCGTCGCTCGGGACGCTCCGTTGTATAAGCAGTCCGCAGAGACTGTTAAGGCTTCCTCTTCTCGTCAGCGCACACGACCGCACCTTGGCTGCGTGACCGCCGATATATTACCAGCTTCGCCGATGAAGGATTCTTCGGCGACCAGGTCACACCATCCGGCAGCCAGGGATTCGAGACCGATGGACTCTGGACGTTCGCATAGGAAAAGTATGCGGGAGCCATCTGATGCGGAGCTGCCCTCGGCGAAGCAGCGAAAGACTGCGCCTCCGCAGGTCTCGATGCCGGACATTCTTGTGCAGATAGCACAGCTTATCGCAGCATCCCAGCAGCCGACAGAAACGGTGTCGGATCGAGAATTATCCGACGGCGCTGGGTCGGTACGCTCCGCCGAAGCATCGGGGGCGGACAACCGGGAACATCATGAGGTCCGACCGGATGGTGAAAGGGATACGGATGACTTGGAGCTATCCCTTTCGGAACAACATAAAGCTGCCGTGGACTTCATCCGGCACTTTCTCCCTCAAGTTGTTCCGTCGGGCCAGACTGCTGCGCTTCCGGACAAGAGAATTATAGCGTCATTGGACTCTGAATTTTTTGAGCGGTTCAGGGACATCGCTCCCGAGTTTCCATCGCAGTCCAATAATGTTGCAAGAACATTTGAATTATTGAACGACGCTATATTTAAACTTGCTTCCAGGACAGGGAAAGCAGGTTTCTTGTCCGCTAATACTCTCAACCTGCCTTTCATTAATGCAAGGAATAAATTCGATACGGCAGGACAGGGTATACCGAGAGTTCCTCTGCGTATGGACGACGAGGCGGAAGACTTAGAGCTATCATTACCGTCGTCAGCTTCTATTCCAACCGCGGTGTTGGAAACAGCTATTGCGTCTAACAGAGCCAATTTAGATGCCTTATCTTACGCAGATCACCTTACTAAGGCGTTATCACTGCGCCTTCAGGGGAAAGAGTTTCAGGATATACAATCCTCTTTAAGACTTCTTTCAAGGGCAGTAGCTTATTCCACGTGTAACTCCGCCCTTTCAGTGGCAAATCTGGAGTTGGTTAGACGTGACGCAGCCCTAGCTACATCCACACTAGTGGATTCTAAGGTGAAGAACTCTCTTAGAGTCGCTTCGGTCTCAGGAGAACTTCTCTTTGACGGCAAGCTTTCCGCTATTTATGATAAAATTAAAAAGAAAGCTAATGATTCTCTGTTGTTCAGATCTGCTCCTAAGAAGTCGGATACAGCAGACACGAATAAGACAGGCACTTCTGGGTCTAATGCGCCCAAGAGAGGTTCCTATAGAGGTTCCGGTGCGTCCTCTTGGTCTTATTCGAGAGACCGTCAGGATAGCGACTCTCGTTCGGGACGTCCTTCAGGCCGGGACAATCGGTCGGACGCCCCGAGGTCGACGAGGCGAGGTGCAGGTCGTGGAAGACGTGGTTTCTCCTACCGCAGGCCTCGCAGGTCCAGGAGGTGATGGCTTAAACCTCTATCGCGTTCCGGATGGTGGAAGGTTGTCGAGCTTTTCACAAGAGTGGGCGTCGATTACGGACAACCCTTGGGTGAGAGGAGTGACTTCGGAAGGTCTAAAGATATCCTTCAAACGAAAGCCTCCATTAACTCGAAGTCCAAAGTGGACTCATCTTCCGTCAAATCCACAGAAAAGAGACGCTCTGTTATCAGAGGTGCAGTCTCTTTTAATGAAGAATGCGGTAGAGGTCGTAGAAAACCAGGAATCTCCGGGATTCTACAGCCATCTGTTTCTGGTTCCGAAACCAGACGGCTCGTTCCGTCCAGTCATAGATTTGAGCTGGATAAACAAGCTGATCGTCGCTCCGAAGTTTTATATGGAGACGATTCGATCGGTCAGAGTGAGTATTCGGGCGAACGATTATGCAACGAGCATAGATCTCAAAGATGCGTACTTTCACGTCATGGTACATCCGACATTCCGAAAGTATCTACGCTTCGCAGTCCTAGGAGTGGTGTATCAATTCCGGGCGATGTGCTTCGGATTGAATCTAGCACCCTGGGCTTTCACTCAGGTAATGAACTCGGTAATGATCTACTTCCGAGCTCATTCGTCTGCGGTAACGTCGGCCTACCTGGACGACATTCTTCAGAGGTACGGCAACGAGTTAACGCTTCAGAACGATGTTCAGAATCTTCTTCTATTGCTCCAACGTCTCGGTTTTATAGTAAACGAGGAGAAGTCGGATCTGATGCCGTCCAAGTCATTCACTCATCTGGGAATGAGCTTCGAGACGCACAACAATCTCGTTCGTCTGCCGTTAACCAGAGCGAAATTAGTCAGTTGTTACGCTCGCTATTGTCTGCACACAGACAAAGTCACGGCGAGAGAATTTATGAGACTGATAGGTCTGTGCGGAGCCGCCGCGGATCTCATTCCGATGGGGCGGTTACGCACACGTCCTCTTCAAATTTTCCTGACTCAGAATTGGAGTGTGAAAATTCATTCGCTCGATGTAGACGTTCTCTTGTCAGATCAAGTGAAACAAGAGATTCAGACTTGGGCAAACATTCAGTGGTTAACTCAAGGAGTTCCGCTGCAGTTGCCGGATCCGAGTTTTACCGTTATGACGGATGCCAGTCAAACAGGTTGGGGTGCATCATTAATCCCAACGGATTCGAGATGCCAGGGTCTTTGGGATCCGCAATTCCTGTGCAAGCACATAAACATCAAGGAAATGATGTCAATTTGGCTTGCGTTACGTCACTGGATGGACATTATTCACGATGCTCATGTCCAAATCCTATCCGACAATACTACAGTAGTGGCGTATATACGGAATCAGGGAGGCACTCATTCAGTTCCGTTGTTCAATCTAACGGAAAGAATCCTTCTGTTTGCGTTAGAACATCACGTTCTTCTTTCGGTCCGTCACATACCGGGTCGTCTGAATGTGCTAGCAGACTCCCTTTCACGAAAGGGTCGCTTGTTGCCGTCGGAGTGGACTCTCAACAAACAAGTATTCAATCAGATTTGCTACCAATGGGAACGGCCAATGATAGACTTATTTGTGACACATCTCAACAATCAGTTGCAGACGTATGTGTCTCCGTGTCCGGATCCAAGAGCATTTGCAGTAGACGCTCTGTCGATCCCTTGGGACGGAATGATAGGATATGCGTATCCTCCAGCGCCGTTAATTCAACAAGTATTGCTAAAGATAAAACAATCTCAATGCAAGATTCTGTTGGTAGCATCTCTGTCGCCACAGAGACCGTGGATAAATCTACTCAGGTGTCTGTTGTGGGACCTACCGCGGAAGCTTCCTCCACGAGAGGATCTTCTTTCGCAGGGGAAATTGCGCCAACTCCATCACAACCCGCAAGGTCTCAACCTTCACGTTTTTCCGTTGTGCGGTCCTTCTTGCATGGCAAGCACTTACAGGATGAGCAGTGGACGCGATTTCTAACTGTAGGAGGACCTCCTCTTTGCTAAACTATGCGGCTAAGTGGAAGGTTTTTCGTCGTTGGTGTAGGGATCATTCTGTAGATATATTCGATCCCTCTATACCAGACATTGCAAACTTTCTAGTATACTTGTTTGACGAAATCAAACTGCAGCCTGTTACTTTAAAGGTTTATAGATCTATGTTATCTGATACCTATGCACATCATGATAGTTTACAAATTGGATCTAATGTCTCTTTATCGAAGTTGGTTAGAAACTTTTCGATAAATAGACCCAGAACTCTTAGATTAATTCCTAAGTGGAATTTAGCTTGGGTTCTCCTTAAATTGAAGGAAAAGCCATTTGAACCTCTTGGGACAGTAGATTTCAAATTCTTATCTTATAAGACAGCTTTTCTCTTAGCTTTCTCTTCTGCTAGAAGAGTCAGTGAGCTTCATGCACTATCGGTGGATGATTCTCATTATCGTAGTGTTGGGAACACTATCACCTTCACTACTAATGTGGGTTTTTTAGCTAAGAATCAGGCTCCTAATAAATATCCGGAACCTATTGTTATTAAGGCTCTTCTGTCTTCAGACGGGCGTAGGCCTTTACTCTGTCCTGTTAGAGCACTACGTATCTATAAACAGAGATCTCAGTTTATCAGAAAGGGACGGAAACGTTTCTTTCTGTCTTTGATGCCTAATAGAAAGGACATTTCAGTCCATTCTATTGCTAGATGGATTCAGTTAACTATCCGTACTGCTTATGAAGATTTATCTTCTTCTCAGCAGTCTGTGCTTAAGATTTCTGCTCATGAAGTAAGAGCTCTTTCTACTTCCTGGGCTTATGCTAATAGTGTTGCTATTACAGATTTAATGAAGGCTGCTTATTGGTCTCAGCCATCCACATTTACGAATTTTTATCTCAGAAATATTGAGTCCATTTCTGGAGACCTGCATTGTTTAGGTCCGTTATCTGTTGCTCAGAATGTCGTCCACTAAACAGTTGCAACTATAGTTATGCAGGCTTTCTGTTCCGGCAGTGACTCCGTCCGGCTGCCCTCTTCGCTCTGGGCTATTTGACCCAGGGCAAGGGGAAGGGGGGGGGGGGGGGGGGGGGGGGGGGCGGGTGTTCCCTTAGGTCACCTGCTTTATAGTGAAAAGCAAGGGAATGCCTCCTCCAAGTCAGTATTTCTGAGTCGCTTCCGGGATGGTTTTAAAGTGTAATATTAATGTTTAAATTCATTCATGTCTTATTTTTAAAGTGTAGCTCGGTGTGAAGCATTTGTATATGTCAAGTGTCAAACGGGCTTTAATATACAATACTCGGACACTTTTAAATGACTATAAAGAGTCTCAATTCTCTGGACTACTTTATTTATTGGCTTGCTTTAAAAATAATTAGTATAAGGGTTATACTGGATGTTAATAGAGAACATGAATGTTATTGTGCTCAATTATTAAGGGTAGTGTATCTTTCTAATTTAATATTAAATAAGAAAGATACATGTAAAGCCTAATATTCCTTTTCTCCTTAAGGGGTTACCTCTTTACTATATAGTTGAGCTTATTGGATTTTCCTCTATGTCCTAGGCCCTCCAGCCTGTTTACTATTCAGCTAAGTCTGGGTCATTGGTACAGTATAAAAATGTTAAAAAATTTATAGTAATTTATATATTTTTTATACTTACCAATGACCCAGACGGGGATGGCCCTCCCTGGAGTTGGGAACTCTTGCCTCCCCGCTGAGTACATAGCGCTGACCAGGCACTGCCAGTAAGAATGATAATTGGCGCCAATTTCGGGACGTCTGCGTCACTGCGCATGCGCAGTAGAGGCGTAGTATGGAGGTCCTTTAGGACATGATTTCTTTTTGTTTTGGATGCAAATTTTGGGGATTGGGGGGCAAAATTTGTGTTTGGCCCTGGTTTTGTTAGAGTTAGCACCAGCTAAGTCTGGGTCATTGGTAAGTATAAAAAATATATAAATTACTATAAATTTTTTAACTTTTCATTCATAAACATTGCCACCAGTGGCCATCTTAGGTTTGGCATATAAATTGACAACAATTCCATTAGCACACCCTACAGGCCGCATCTCTCACCCAGTGTTTTTCAAATTTCATATGTTGCTTTGGTCTGATATCTAGATGGGAGCTATTGAATTTTTAAAACTCTTTTGTTGAAAAACATGGCTGTTAGCCGCCATCTTGGATATAAATTGTCAAACAATTCCTATAGCACACCATACAGGCAGTGGCTCTCACCCAATCAGTCCCAAATTTCATATGTGGCTTTGGGGCAATGTCTAGATGGGAGCTATCGATTTTTTTTCAAATTTGTTGAAAAACATGGTCGCCAGTGGCCATCTTGGATTTGAATATAAATTGTCCAACAATTCCTTTAGCACACCCTACAAGCCACAGCTCTCATCTGATGAGTCTCAAATTTCATATGTAGCTTTGGGGCGATGTCTAGATGGGAGCTATCAAATTTTTCCGAATTTCCTTGAAAAACATGACTGCCAGTGGCCATTTTAGATTTGGCATACAAATTGTCAACAATTTCATTAGCACACCCTACAGGCCACATCTCTCACCCAATCTTATTCTGATTTCATATGTAGCTTTGGTGTGGTGTCTAGATGGGAGATCTTCAATTTTTCTGAATTTTGATGAAAAACATGGCTGCCAGCTGCCATCCTGGATTTGGATATAAATTGTCCAACAATTCCTTTAGCACACCCTACAGGCCGTGGCTCTCACCCGATCAGTCCCAAATTTCATATGTTGCTTTGGAGCAATGTCCAGATGAGAGTTCTCAATATTTTTATACTGTACCAATGACCCAGACTTAGCTGGTGCTAACTCTTAAATTCTGGGGCCAAACACAAATTTTGCCCCCCCCCCCCCCCCCCCCACCCAAATCCCCAAAATTTGCATCAAAATCCAAAAAATGCGCAGTGTCCAGGAAGTACCGAAATTGGAGCCAAATCCTCATTCTGTGTTTGGCCCTTCAATCAGTAACATCTCACTGATATCTGTGCTTATAATCTCAGTTAAAATGATGCCAGACACAAAATCATGAAAGAAATGGTGGATCTAAGGATGAAATAAGAGGATGAGAGGAAGAAACAGTGGAAGGATGTGTTCAGGGCTGTAACTTATAATTTTTATGCAAAATTATTTCATGTTCCCTAATTTCGGGGCATAGGCCTGATGTTTACATTCTTATAAAATTTCCACAGTTCAGAGTTTCCTCTCTCCTTTTCCTTTATACCCCCCTTGCTATTCTCCCATGCTTTTGGCATAATTTTTGTAATTTTTTTACTGAAATTTCTTGGGAATTTTGGCTTGGTAACAGAATGTTTATTCTGTTTTTCCCCATGGTTACGTCCTCACCCTAGGGTGGTTAGGTGTTTCAGTCATACATCTACCATCCGATGTACTGCAGTTTCTTCTCAGGAAGCCTCTGTTTTAATCAGATAGTGTTAAAATTGGCTACTGATTTCGGGCCATATTTTCAGTGCCTGGGGTCTTGTTTCCAGTTTTTATTCACTTTTGTTTATGTTGACAACTGTTACTTCTGACAGTGATTCCTTGTCTTCTATTAGTTCTACTCATAGCCAGATACATTAATATTGTCCGTAAGTGTAACATTAATTTTTAAACAGGTTTTAACAAATTTTGTCCACACTTAGGCATTTTTGGGATCCATTTGGGCTCATCCTTCCCATTGGGAACTTAGGCTCATCTTGAAATTTTTTCGAAAATTTTTTTTCTTTTGAATTAATTTTCAAAATGTTTGTAATGGATTATTATTATTATGTATCTTTGTTTTCAAGGGTTGGTGCGAGTACGATGACTGTTTAATATTTTTTCAAAATGAAAGAACATTGTTCAATTGTAAATCGAGGAAGTCTTCCTCTGATTCTCAAGTTCATTGTATTTGTTGTAGTCTGTGTACTCGCACTAATTTTTGCTCAGTGTGTGCCAATTCAGATGACAAACGTTGGAGATGTGTGTCACGGTATATTGTTAGTGGTGAGAGGTCCATGCCGGTCCTCTCTCCACAGGGTGACTCTAGTTTTTTCAGTCTCTTTTTCAGAGGAACAAGAACAGTGTGCTTCCGTCGTCGCAATAATGAGCTAGCGGCAAAGTGCTCAAAGGAATGCAGCAAGTGCCTAAGAGGTCCCACGTAGGATCGACGGTCACTTGTTGCCCGCTAGCTCCCCCGGTGAAGCAGTCATTCACGAAATGGTTGTGACGCCGGGTTCGTCCATTGCGGTCCAGGAGAGGAGAAGGGGTGTTGCGAGCACTATAATCACGGATCAAGCACACCCGGCGACGATGGATCGGAGGATGGAATGGAGGAAGCCAGTCAGTCCGGTAGCTAGTTCATCCAGGTCTACCTGGACCGCGAGCGAGAGAGGCCCCCTCTCTGTTACAACAACATCTGGGCCCAGATGTTGTATGTAATGTTCGTTAGTTGGAGCATATGTCCACTCCTCCTGCTCGGGATGCTCCGTCGCATAGACAAGTCTGATGCGGCTTGTCTATTGGCTTTCTCATCCTCACGTCAGCACACACGACCGCACCTTGGCTATGTGACCGCAGATATCCAGCCTGCTTCGCCGACCAGGAAGTCCACGTCGACCAGGTCACACTATCCGCTAGCCAAGGACACAAGGCCTTTCCAGTCGGGACATTCGCATATGAGAAGTATGCAGGAATTAATGTCCCAGGAGCTTCCAGCGGCTAAATTACGTAAGACCGCAGCTCCACAGGCCTCCGTGACAGACTGGCTATCACAGATAGCTCAATTCATCGCAGCATCCCAGCAGCCATCAGAAACTTTTTCAGTAAAGAAACTGTCTGAGGAAGCTGGGTCGGTTCGCTCCCCTGCAGAGTCAGAAAAGGACGACCGAGATTCTTATGTGGTTCAGGCGGAGGGAATCAGCGCAGCTGAAATTTTCCCTTTTCGAACAACTTAAGTTTGCCGTAGATTTCATCCGGCAACACCTTTTAGAAGTTGTTTCTCCGGACCAAAATGCTGCGTTACCTGATAAGAAACTGAAAGCGTCACTGGACACAGATTTATTCGGCGGGAATAGGGACATTGAGCCTGACTTTCCGACCCAGTCCAGAAATGTCACAGACATTTGTACTTCTTAATGACGCTATACTCAAGCTAGCCTTTAAGACTGGCCAATCAGGTTGCTTATCATCTCACTCTACAGCTGCCTTTCATCAATCATAGATACAGATTTGAAACGGCAGGACAGGGCATGCCGAGAGTTCCTCTGCATTTAGATGACCAGGCAGACAACTTGGAATTGTCATTGCCGGCGTCTATGTCGATTTATCCAGTATGCTGGTGTCGACTATCTTGTCTAACAGAAAAATCAGTGTAGATGCATTATCTTACGCAGATCACCTTACCAGAGCTTTATCATTACGTCTCAAAGGAAAGAATTCCAGGATGTTCAAAACTTCATTGAGAGTTCTTTCGAGGGCCATAGCATTTTATACGTATAACTCCGCCCTTTCAGTGGCAATACGGAGTTAGTCAGACATGATGCTGCCCTGGCTGCATCCACAAGAGTGGATAGTAAGGTGAAAAACTCTCTTCCAGTCGCTCCGGTCTCAGGAGAGCTTCTCTTCGACGGTTAGCTTTCTACAATCTATAATCAGATTACTAAGAAAGCTTCGGATTCTCTGCTTTTAAATCCGCTTTGAAAAAGTCGGACTCAGCAGGGAGGAGTAAGGCAGGCACTTCGGGGGCGAATATGTCCAAAGGAAGTTCCTATAGAGGATCTAAGAAAGCCTCTACGTCTTACTCTGGAGACCGTCAGAGTAGCGACTAAGATAGGGGTCGTAATGCTGGCCGAGATAACCGGTCAGACGCCCCTAGGTCGACTGGGCGAGGTGCAGGTCATGGAGGACGTGGTTTCTCCTCCCGCAACCCTCGCAGGGCTAGAAGGTGATTGTCTAAACCTCTATTGCGTTCCAGTGGGCGGAAGGCTGTCGAGATTCTTAACCAATTGGTTGTCAATTAGTAACAGCGAGAGAATTCATGAGACTGACAGGTTTGTGCGGAGCCGCTGCAGATCTTATTCCGATGGGGCAGCTACGGGCTATTTCCGAAGGTCTAAAACTGTCCTTCATGGAAAAACCTCCGTTAATTCGAAGTCCACACTGGTCTCAGCTTCCGTTAAACGTTTAGAAGAGAGATTCGCTTCTATCAAAAGTTCAATCTCTTCTGGACAAGAATGCTATAGACGTCGTAGAAAACCAGGAATCTCAAGTTTTCTACAGTCACCTGTTCCTGGTTCCAAGACCAGACGGCTCGTTTCGTCCAGTTATATATCTGAGCTGGATAAACAAGCTGATCGTGGCTCCAAAATTTTATATGGAGACCATCCGATCGGTCAGAGCGAGCATTCGAGTGAACAATTATGCTGCGAGCATAGATCTGAAGGATGTGTACTTTCACGTCATGGTACATCCGGCGTTAAAAAGTACCTTCGCTTCGCTGTCCCAGGAGTTGTTTTCAGTTCCGAGCAATGATGCTCTTGTCTGAATCTAGCACCCTGGGCCTTCACTCAAATAATGATCTCGGTAATAACTCATTTCCGAGCTCATTCGTCTGTGGTAACATCGGCCTACTTGGGCGACATTCTTCAGAGTTACGGCAGCAAGTTAATGCTTCAGAACGATGTTCAGAGTCTGCTTCAATTGCTCCGACGTCTCAGTTTCATAGTAAATGAAAAGAAGTCGGATCTAGTGCCGTCCAAGTCATTCACCCATGTGGGAATGAGCTTAGAGACGCACAACAATCTTGTTCGTCTGCTGTTAACCAGAGCGATATTAGTCAGTTGTTACGCTCGCTTTTGTCTTCACTCAGATGTAGTAACAGCAAGAGAATTCATGAGACTGACAGGTTTGTGCGGAGCCGCTGCAGATCTTATTCTGATGGGGCGGCTACGCACTCGTCCACTCCAGATATTTTTACTCAGAATTGGAGTGTGAAAACTCACTCGCTCGAAACGAACATCGTCTTGTCGAATCATGTGAAACATGAGATTCAGACTTGGGCAGATATTCAGTGGTTAACTCAGGGAGTACCAGTGCAACTGCCGGATCCGATTTTTATGATATTGACGGATGCGAGTCAAACAGGTTGGGGTGAAACTTTGAGCCCATCAGATTCGAGGTGCCAGGGTCTTTGGGATCCGCAGTTCCTAAACAAGCACATAAACATCAAAAGATGATGTCAATTGGCTTGCGCTACGTCAGTGGATGACCATCATTCAGAATTCGCATGTTCAATTTCCGTCCAACAATTTGACACTTGTAGCATATATTCGGAACCAGGGAGGCACTCATTCCATTCCGTTGTTCAATCTAATGGTAAGCATCCTTCTGTTTGTCCTGGAGCATCAAGTTCTTCTATCGGTCCGCCATATTCCGGGTCGTCTGAACGTTCTAGCGGACTCCCTTTCTCGGAAAGGTCGTATGTTGCCATCAGAATGGACTCTCAACAAACGAGTATTCAATCAGCTTTGCTACCTATGGGATCATCCTGTGATAGACTTATTTGCGACGCATCTCAACAATCAGTTGCAGACATATGTGTCGTCATGTCCAGATCCTCGAACGTTTACAGTAGACGCCCTCTCGACCTCTTGGCACGGAATGATAGGATATCCTCCAGCTCTATTGTTTCAGCTGATATTGCTAAAATCAAGCAATCTCATTGCAAGATCCTATTGGTAGCATCTCTGTCACCCCAGAGACCATGGATAAATCTACTCAGGTGTCGGTTGTGGGACATTTTGCGGAAGTTTCCTCCACAGGAGGACCTTCTTTCGCAGGGGAAATCGCACACACTGCATCACAACCCGCTAGGTCTCAACCTTCACATATTTCCTTTGTGCGGTCCTTCTTGCACGGCAAGCATTTTACAGGACGAGCAGTGGACGCAATTTCTAACTGCAGGAGGACCTCCTCTTAGCTAAATTATTAAATTATACTGTTAAGTGGAAGGTTTTCTATCGATGGTGTAGGGATCATTCTGTTGATTTTATGATCCTCCATTCCAGACATTGCTAATTTTTTGGTCTACTTTTTGACAAGATCAAACTGCAGCCAAATACTATTAAGGGTTATAAGTCTATGCTATCGGATACTTATGCGCATCATGATAGCTTACAGATTGGATCTAATGTCTCTTTGTCTAAGTTAGCGTAAAACTTTTCGATAAATAGACCTAGAACCCTTAGGTTAATTCCTAAGTGGAATTTAGCTTGGGTTCTTCTGAAGCTAAAAGAAGCATCATTTGAACCTCTTGATACAGTGGATTTCAAATACTTATCTTTTAAGACAGCTTTCCTCTTAGCCTTCTCTTTTGGTAGAAGAGTTAGTGAGCTTCATGCACTATCTGTTGATGATTCTCACTATCGTAGTTTTGGTAATACAATTACATTGACTACTAATGTTGGATTTTTGGCTAACAATGAGGCTCCTAATGAGTACCCTGAACCTATTGTTTAGGCTCTTCCGTCTCCAGATGGTCATAGGCCTTTGCTTTGTCCAGTCAGAGCTATGCGTATTTACAACGTAGATCTGAGTTTATCAGAAAGGAACGTAACCACTGATCAGAATCTTTTGATAATTAGTATACAGCAGCCATAGCAGGGGGGCCAGATACAAGTGTGTTAAAATTAAATCCCTCAGTTAATGTTTGGGCTCAATACAGGAGCCCGAATAATTAACTTAGGGCAATATGAGGAATAAGCTTTAAAATCTTCTTCAGATCCAACAGTTTGTTTTGATATTTGGTATACAACATCTCCAAGGGAGTCAAATTCAAGTTTGTTCAAATTGAGTCCCTGGGTTAATATTTGGGCTCCCTATGGGAGCCCAAATATTAATTTAGTGCAATATGGGGAATAATCTTTAAAAATCTTCTTCAGATCCACCCGTCAGATTCTTTTGATATTTGATATACAACATCTCTATGGGGGTTAGACTCAAATTTGTTCAAATCAAGTCGCTGGGTAAATTATTATGCTCCCCATGGATCCTGAATTGTAACATAGTACCATTTGAGGGAATTTCTTTAAAAATCTTCTTTTTTGCATCCACCAGACAGAATATTTCCATATTTGGTATACAACATCTCTAGGGGGTGAGATTTAAGTTTGTTCAAGTTGGGCTCTTGGGTTAATATTGGAGCTCTTTATTGGAGCCCATAGTTTAACTCAGTGCAATGTGAGAACATTTCTTGAAAAATCTTCTACTTTAAATCCACCATTCAGAATCTTTTTATATTTGGTGTGTGACATCTCTAGGGGTTTCAGATTAAAGTTTGTTCAAATTGAGTCCCTGGGTTAATATTTGGGCTCCGTATGCCAGTCACTTACTGATGCACTCATCTCTTTTGACAACTTGAGCCAGGTGAGCATTTTAGGCTCACTTGTACCTCTGGTTATATTGGTTGAAACCCCACTCTTTCGGTAAATGTTGTCTACTCTTAGATGGAAGACCAAAGCTAGTCATTCCAATCTGTTTCTTTAGGCAGAGCATCATTCTGATGATCAAGGACATCTTCAACAACATCAACAGAAGCTAGTTTGATTGCTTTGTAGAAGTAGAATTCAAGACTTCAAGTTTTAGGAAATAGCTCTGTACACTCAAGTTATTAGCTCACCTGACTGAAACTCAGGGTGAGGTATTGTCATCAATTTTTGTCTATTGTCCATTGTTCGTCTTTTGTGAAGTTGTGTTTGAGTCTTCTCCAAAACATCTGGGCCAATTCAAGTGAAAGTTTGGTATACAGCATCCATAGGGGGGTCAGATACAAGTTTGTTATAATGAAGCCCCTTGGTTCATATTTAGGCTCAATACAGGAGCCCAAATTTTTAACTTAGGGCAATATGGGGAATAATCTTTAAAAATCCTCTTCCAAACCACCAGTCAGAATTTTTTACTGTTTGGTATACATCATTGTTATGAGGAGCAGATTCAAGATTGTTCAAATCAGGTACCTGGGTTAATATTTGGACTTCCTATGGAAGCCCGAATTTTAACTTAATGCAATATGAAGGAATTTCTTTAAAAATCTTCCTCTTCAGATTCACCAGCCAGAATCCTTTCATATTTGGTATACAACATCTCTAGAGGGGGTCAGATTCAAGTTTGTTCAAATCGGGTTCCTGGATTAATATTTGAGTTCTCTGTTTAACCTAGTGCAATATGAGGAAATTTCTTTATAAATCTTCTTCTTCAGATCTACCAGTCTGAATCCTTTCATATTTGGCATAAAACATATCTAGGGGGTGCAGATTCACATTTGTTCAAATCGAGTCCCTAGGTTAATATTTGGGCTTCCTATGGGAGCCCAAATTTTAACTTAGTGCAATATGAGGGAATTTCTTTAACAATCTTCTTTTTTTGATTCACCAGTTAGAATGCCTTCATGTTTGGTATACAACATCTGTAGATGGGTCAGATTCAAGTTTGTTCAAATTGGGTTCCTGGGTTAATATTTGGGCTCCCTATGGTAGCCTGAATTTTAACTTAGTGCAATATGAAGGAATTTCTTTAAAAACTTTCGTCTTTAGGTTCGTGTGCCAGAGACCTTTCAAATGTGGCATACAGCAGATTCAAGTTTTTACAAATCGTGTCCCTAGGTTAATATTTGGGCTCCCTATGGTAGCCTGAATTTTAACTTTCCGCAATATGAGGAAATTTTTTTTAAAATTTTCCTCTTTATATCCTCCACCAGTTAAAATGCTTTCATATTTGGTATACAACATATCTTAGTTGTGTCAGATTCAAGATTGTTCAAATCGAGTCCCTGGTTTAATATTTGGGCCCCCTATGGGAGCTCATATTTTAACTAAGTGCAATATGAGGAAATTTCTTAGGTATACAATGTCTCTTGGAGGTTCAGATTCAAGGTTGTTCTAATTGAATGCCTATGTTAATATTTGGGCTCCCTCTCTAAGGGTCCCTGTGTTAATATTTGGGCTCTCTATGCTAGCCCAAATTTCCACTTAGTGCAATATGAGGAAATTTCTTTAAAACTCTTCTTCAGATCCACCAATCAGAATGCTTTCATATTTGCTGTACCACATCTCTAGATGGGGGGGGGGGGGGGGGGGGAATTCAAGTTTGTTCAAATTGAGTCCCAGGGTTAATATTTGGGCTCCCCATGGGAACCCAAATTTTTTTAACTTAGTGCAATATGACGAAATTTCATTCAAATTCTTCTTTTTCAGAACCACCAGTCCAAATGCTTTCATATTTGGTATACAACATCTCTAGGAGGGTGGGGAGGGGTCAGATTCAAGTTTGTTCAAGGTTCCTGGGTTAATATTTGGGTTCTCTATGGGGGGGGGGGCAGGGGTGCAGTGACATAACAACCCTTGAAAGTTTATCAGTGCTTGTGTTCAGCTGATAGAATTGGAAGCAGTCGGGAAGACCCATGATAATAATCATAGGACATGGACACTAGAGTTATGAATAAATTCACAACTTCATTCCTCTGTAGTGTTGATGAACCATGACAAACTGAATGTGACCAAAATACTTCTTTGAACCACTTTGTTAGGTGAGCGACTAAGGCCCCTTGAGGCCTCTTGGTCCTTTATTATAATTAGTGACAGGAAATTCTGTACCTTTACATTTTGAGGAATAAAACGTTAGTTAGTATAATTATTTTGAGATGCAGCCATGCAGGTTTTTTTTCTTCAAAATATTCTGTTGAGAAGAATTGGGAAGCTTATAAAGCTGAATTTCGACAATGTGGATTCCAGCGTTGAGAATTAAGGAAGATTAGAATTATTTCTGATATCACAATAGTAAATATTTTTTACAGACCAATATATAGCTTATACATGCATTCAAAGATATATAAAAATTTTGCTTCATTCTCAACTTGTATCTCGGGAGCTGAAGTTTGCTAGTGGTTTGTGTTGAGAAGATAGGTCCATGTGTGTGAGCTGCAGTGTGGAGGTGTTAAGCTGTAAATATGCTATATTCTTTAACTCTGTTGCTGCCATACAGCATCATGGCAGAACATGCCACTGCCATGCACCCGGTGGAATTACACAGTAATAATACAGATAGTATGGATATAGGGGAATAGCTTTTTGATTTAGAGGAATATCTTACTGAAATTTGATATGCTGATAGGTATAGGTCTGGATGCTGAATTGCATATAAAACTTGGTCATATAAAGTCACGTGACCATGACAACCAAGATGGCTGCCACACCAAAGTAAGTGAATATCGCCATATTCTTATGTTTTGTGTGATGGAGGTACAGTAAAACCTGTCTTGAGAGACCACTGTCTTGAGAGGCCACCTGTCTTGAGAGACCACATCTGCCAGGCACCGATTGGTTTTACTCTATAATGGACCGGCTGTGGGAGACCACCTGTCTTGTGAGACCACCTGTCTTGAGAGACCACTGTGACCTGGTACCAACTTGTATTTTTATGCCATAATGGACCTGTCTTGAGAGACCGCCCCTTTGAAGACTGAAACCATGACAAAAGCTTTTTACCTGTTCTGGAATTGGAAAATCCTTTGTGGTTATACTAACATAATTAAAAGTATTAAAAGCTCTTAATTGGGTTTCAATTGCTAACTCATTAAAGATTGAGATGTTCTTATAAGACCCCTGTGAAAAGATTAGGATTATTGCTGAATAAACTATTTCATACATACCTGAAATGTGACAGATAGGAATAAAAATAAATTTGTGTTGAAAATCTTTTTGTTACAAATTGAAATGGACTGTTATAAAAATTATAAAAATAAATTAGTGTTGAAAATCTTGAAGATTTTCAACACTAATTTATTTTTATAATTTTTATAACAGTCCATTTCAATTTGTTACAAAAACTTCATAAAAAAGAACAACTACAAAGTAATTACAAAAATCCATTCTTCTCCATTTCTGAATTTTGTGGTTGGTTATTCACTGACTTTGAGAAAACCTGAAACCTGTTATGAGAGACCACCTGTCTTCAGAGACCACTTTTGTGTGGCCCAAAGGGCGGTCTCTCAAGACAGGTTCTACTGTAAACCATTTGTAGCCAAATTATGGATTTTTATACTAAATGTAGTACTGCTATTATGGTTATAGTACAAATTGATCAGCAGATTTGAAAAAAATATTACAGATTGTCCTTGTATTTTGTTGGGAGGGGCATATTGAAAACCAAGATGCCTTATCATGGTCAGTATGGCTGAATCCAGAATGGATCAAATGGATCTTCGAAACCATATATTAGGCAGTCAAAACTAACTGGGCCATTTCCTGACTCTGATGACTCTTCTACCTCGAATCCTGCAGAATTTCCGAGAGCACCAAAATTTCAAATGAAATCTTTGAATTGAGGGGTTAATATGTCCATATTATGGCCTTGAGGGGTTAATATGTCCATATCACTGAGAGATTCCCCATCTTCAGTTTCAGAACCTCAGTTGTTATCTGAGTCTTGAAATATACGCTCTATGACCTCACTTGTCTTGAAACATTTCAGAGTAGAATTCCTCGCAGACGTTTTGTCTGAAAGACGTGCCAAAACAAACTGACATACGTTTGGATCCAAGCTGTGTTCCTATCCGTGGCGGTTGTGGCGTGAAAGTTTACTTTACCTTTGACATTGAACATAAATAGAACACTACAATATCTTAAATCACAAAAAATAAGAGAGTTACTTCCCCTAGAATAGCCATATTGCTTTCTGGTTTCCAGTTTCAACTTCACTCGCAGTTGGCAGCAACTGGGTAATTCAACTTTAGTCACGTTAATGGAGAACTGACAAACATCCACTGAAACAAGATCCCCAGTGCATCAGGAGATAACAATGCCTCTCCAAAGTAGCCTATTATGGGGGAAGGGTCTTTTATCTGGATAGCTTTTATTCGGGAGAAGTTTTTTTCCTATATTTTTATACTGTACCAATGACCCAGACATAGCTGGTGCTAACTCTTAAAATATAGGGCCAAACACAAATTTTGCCCCCCAATCCCCAAAATTTGCATCTAAAACTAAAGAAAACATGTCCTGAAAGGCCCTCCACACTTCGCCCCTACTGCGCATGCGCAGTGTCAAGGACGTTCCGAAATTGGCGCCATTTATCATTCTAAGTTTGGCCCTTCATCAGTTAACACCTGACTGATCTTTGTGCTTTTAAATCTCAGTTTAAATGATGCCAGACACATAAATATTAGTGAAATGGTGATTCTAAGGAGGATAGAAAAGGAGGAGAGGAAAAGAATGTGTGACAGAATATTATCAGGGCTGTAACTTAAAATTTTTTAATGAAATTATGTTAAGTTACCTATTTTCAAGGCAGCAGCCATTTTGTTGTCATTCTGATTATTTAGTTACACTGTTTTTTCAAGTGTTTTTCCTCTCTCCCTGTCCTTTAAGTTCCCCCTTGCTATTCTCCCATGCTTTTGGCATAGTTTCTGTAATTATTATTACTAAAATTTCTTGGGAGTTTTAGCTGAATAACAGAATGAATTCTGTTCTTTCCCCATGTTTACGTCTTCACCTACGGGTGGTTAGGCGTTGTGTTCTGCATCTACCATCTGATGTTCTGCAGTTTCTTCCCTGGAAGTCTCTGTTTTGCATCAGATGGTGTATTTTTGGTAACTGATTTCGGGCCTGGGTGCCTGGAGTCTTTTTTTAGTGTTTTTACACTCATTGTTTACATTTACAACAGCCCTCTGTGTGAGGGGGGGATTTCTAAATAATAATATCTTTATGTTATTTTAATCATAACTAGATGCATTATTATTGTTCGTAAGTGTTGAATAAATTGTTTAAAATATTTTTAAAATTTTTGTCCACACTTAGGCTTGGGATCCATTGGGGCTCAACGTTACTTTTCAGAAACTTGGGCTGTTCTGAAAAAATATTTTTTCAAAATATTTTGATTTCAATTATTTTTTCTATATTAATGGATCATATTATTATTATGTATTTTGATTGCCAGGGGTTAGTGCGAGTACCAGGACTTGTTTTCTTTTCACATTGAAAGGATATTGATCAATTGTTTTAAGAGGAAGTCTTCCTCTGACCTTATTATCATTCTATAGGTGGTCAGTGTACTCGCATTAACTCCTGTTCTGTATCGTATGATTTCGATGACAATATGGGAAGCGTATGTCACGGTATGTTGTTGGGGATTTGGACACTCCGGTCCTTTCCCCGCAGGGTCACTCTACTTTATCAATTTCTATTTCAGACGATCAAGATTAGGGTGATGTATCTGTGATGTCTTCCAACAGTGTGCCTCCGTCGTCACAATTAATGAAGGGCTAGCGGAAAAGTGCTCATGTAATACGCCAATTGCCTAAGAGGACCCTAGTAGGTTCGACGGCCTTTGACGTCCGCTAGCTCGCCCGGTGTAGCGTCTATTCACCGAATGGTTCGGCAGCCGGGTTCGTCCGTTGCGGTCTAGAAGGAATTTTGGGGTGATGCGAGCACTATAAAATTAACTTAATGCACACCCAGTGACGGCGGATCGGAGGGAGAACGGAGGAAGCCTTTTAGTCCGGTTCATAGCTCGTTCCGGTCCATCCGGACGGCAAGCGAGAGAGGCCCCTCTCTCGTTCAACAACATCTGGCCCCAGATGTTGTGGTACAAATGTGTCGTTAGCGGAGCATACGTCCGTCGCTCGGGACGCTCCGTTGTATAGGCAGTCCGCTGAGACTGCTAAGGCTTCCTCTTCTCGTCAGCGCACACGACCGCACCTTGGCTGCGTGACCGCCGATATATTACCAGCTTCGCCGATCAAGGATTCTTGATTCCATCCGGCAGCCAGGGATTCGAGACCGATGGACTCCGGACGTTCGCATAGGAAAAGTATGCGGGAGCCATCTGATGCGGAGCTGCCCTCGGCGAAGCAGCGATAGTCTGCGCCTCCGCAGGTCTCGACGCCGGACATTCTTGTGCACATAGCACAGCTTATCGCAGCATCCCAGCAGCCGACAGAAACGGTGTCGGATCGAGAATTATCCGACAGCGCTGGGTCGGTAGCCGGGGACTCGAGGCCTGCAGACTCCGGACGTTCGCATAGGAAGTGTGCGGGAGTCAACGTACACGGAGCTTCCAGCGGCAATGCATCGTAAGTCCGCTACTGCACAGGCCTCGGGAACGGACGTGCTTTCCTTAATAGCACAGTTTATCGCAGCATCCCAGCATCAACTGAATCTGTCGCATATATTTTATCCGACGATGCTGGGTCGGGACGCTCCGCGGAAGCGGGTACGGACGTCCGAAAATTTTCATCCGGTCCGACGGGATACCGAAAGGGATTCGGTGGATTTCAAGCTTTCCCTTTCGGAACAACATATGCTGCGATGCCGGATAAGAAACTGATAGCGTCGGTGGACTTGGAAATTTTTGGTTCGGTTCAGGGACATCGTCCCTCAGTTCCGACATAGTCCAATAATGTCACACAAACTATCGAATTATTGAACGACGCTATATATATTATTATTTTATGCTTGCTATCCAAGCATTTCTGGTTTCTTATTCGAAGAGTTATGGAGATGTCTTTCAAAAGTGTGCCTCTGTCGTCATAGTTAATGAAGAGTTAGCGGCAATAAGTGCTCATGGAATATGTCTATCGCTTACGGAGTGACATTCGCTAGCTCACCCGGTGTAGCGTACATTCATCGAATGGTTCGGCTGCCGGGTTCGTCCGTTGCGGTCTAGGAAGGAGATTTGGGTGATGCTAGCACTTTAATTACTTTAGTACTCACCCAGTGACAGCAGATTGAGGACAGATCGGAGGAAGCCAACAACATAGGGGACCGCATGTTGTGGTTCAGATATTTTACATTCGGAGCATATGTCCGTTGCTCGGGACGCTCCGTTATATTGACAGTCCGAGAGACTGTCTTTAATGCTTCCTCATCCTCACAGCAGGGCACACGACCGCACATTGGCTACGTGACCTCGAGTATCCGATCAGTTTCGGCATTCAGTGATTCCACAGCGAATAGGTCGCGCCATCCGGTAGCCAAGGGACACGAGGCCTATACACTCCGTTCGCTCGCATATTGGAAGTATGCACGGGGGTAACGATCTCGGAGCTTCCTGCGGCAATGCATCGTAAGACCGCTGCTCCTCAGGCCTCAGTGACGGACGTGCTATCCGAGTTAGCACAGTTGTTTCGCAGCATCCCAGCAATTGATGGTTTCTCGGTCGAATCAGGAATTATCCGACGGCGCTGGGTCGGTGCGGTCCGCGGTTGCATCAAGCTACGGACGACCGAACGCTTTATAGGGTCCGACAGGATGGCGAAAGGGATTCGAAAGATTTCGAGTTTTCCCTTTAGTAGTATCGGAAGATGCCTTTCATATCTTCGGGCATTTCTTCCAGTGATTATTTTTCGGACTTCATTGCTGCGATCTTGGATAAGAGACTTATAGCGTCATTGGACTCGGATTTTTCGATCGGTACAGGGACTTTGTCCCTGACTTACCGACGCAGTCCAATATTGTCATTACAACATGTGTTTTATTTTTCGACGCTATATATTTATATATATACAAGCCTGCTACTAAGCATGATAGTTTAGTTTCTTGTCCGCGTGGCTCATTTCTGCCATTTTATCTTTTTTACATATAGTTTATTTTGGCAGAGCAGGGCATACCGAGAGTTCATATGCGTCTAGACGGTGATTAAAGACTGCATATATTCTTTTTCGCCGTTTATGTCTTTTCCAATTTCAATGTTGGGAACGACATTATGTATAGTAGACTTAACTTAGACGCTTTATTATACGTAATCCGCCTTACTGAGGCGTTATCATTACGTCTTCAAGAAAAGATTTACGGGATATTATTCTCAATGTAATTTCTTTTGAGGGCAGTAGTTTGTTCACGTATAACTCCGCCCTTCAGTGGCTGATTGGAGTTGGTTAGACGTGATGCAGCCCTAGCTACATCCACGCGTGGATAGTAGGTTAAGAACTCTCTCAGAGTCGCTTCGTTCTCGGAGGAGCTTCTCTTTGACGGCAACTTTCCGGCAATCCATGAATTGCTTGATTTATACATTCTCTTGTCTATCTAGTGTTACAAGAGATTCAGACTGGGGCAAACATTCGGTGGTTGACTCAGAGAGTGCCGCCGCAGTTGCCGGACCCGAGTGTGGCTGTTATGACGGTTGCCAGTCAAACAGATTGGGATATATACTGATCCCTACGGATTCGAAGTGCCAGGGTCTTTGGGTTCCGCAGTCTTTTAGCTATCAGTTTAACTTCCGCGGAATAATGTTTTTTAGGCTTGCTTTATGTCATTGCATGAACATTATTCAGAAACGCATGCCCAAATTCCTGTCCTTTAATTCGACAGTAGTGGCGTATCTCCGGAACCAGGGAGGCACTCTTTCGTTTCCGTTATTCAATTTAATGGAAAGAATCCGTCTGTTGGTTATAGTACACCAAGTTCAGTTTTGGTCCGTCATATTCTGGGTCGTCTGATTGTTTTATCGCACTCCCGTTCTCTTACGGGTCGCTTGTTGCTGTCAGAATGGACTCTCAACAAACAAGTATTTAATCAGATTGCTATCTATGGGAGCGCCCAATGATGTTTTATTTATGACACAGCTTGCTAATCAATTGCAGATGTATGTGTTGGCTTGTCCAGATCTCTGAGCTAATACTGTTAACGCTCTATTGATCTATAGGACGGAATGATAGGATACGCGTATCCTCCGGCGCTGTTGTTTTAGCAGGTATTGCTAAGATAAACAACCACAATACATTTCTGTTGATAGCATCTCTATCTTCACAGAGATCATGAGTAATTTACTCTCTTGTCTACTGTGGATCTTAACGTGAAATCTTCCTCTATATGAGGATCTTTTTTCACTGGGTAAATCGTGTCATCTTTATCACAACCAGCAAGGTCGCAACCTTCATGTATTCCGTTGTGTGGTCCGTATTGCATTGTAAGCACTGTACTGGACGAGCTTTGGACGCGATTTCTTACTATAGGAGATCCTCTTCTTCGCTATTCTATGCGACTAAAGTGGAGGCTCTTCCGTCGTGGTGTAGGGATCATTATGTTCATATGGTTGATCCCTCCATACTACTCATTGCTATTTTTTAGTATACTTGTTTCACAAGATCTACTGCAGCCTGTGTTATTTAGGTTATAGGTTTATGTTACCTCATACCTATGCACTCTACTATAGTTTACAATTGAGTCTTTTGTCTCTTTATCTAAGTCAGTTAGTAACTTTTTGATAAATAGACTTAGAATCTTTAGATTAAATTCCTATACGGATTTTAACTTCGGTTCTAATTTAGCTAAGTAATCATTTGAGCCTCTGGAAACAGTAGTTTTCAAATTCTGACCTTTTAGACAGTAATTCTGTTGGTTTCTCTTTTACTGTAGAGTCAGTGAGTTTCATGCACTATCGATGGATGATTTTCACTTTCATAGTTTCGGAATCAATACTTCCGTTACTATTTAGGTTGGATTGTTGCATAAGAGTTAGGCTCCTATTATCCGGAACCTATTATTTTAAGGTCCTTCCGTCTTCGTATGGGCATAGGCCTTTACTCTTTCCGGGTACAGTTTATGTATTTATAAACAGATATCTGTTTATTACAAGGGCGTAAGCTTCTTCTGTCTTTGATGTCTAGTAGAAGGACGTTACGCTCCATTTTATTGTTAATGGATTCTATTAACTAGCGTACTGCTTATGGTATATCATTAGCTTAGCAGTTGTGCTTAAGATTTCGGCTCATGAAGTAAGAGTTCTTCTACTTCTTGGGCTTACATTAATAGTGTTGCTATTATAGATTTTTGAAGGCTGCTCATTGCGCTCAGCCATCCATTCATGAATTTTATCTCAGAAATATCGAGTCCATTTCTGGAGGCCTCTATTGTTAGGTCTATTATCTACTGCTCAGAATGTCATTCACTTAACAGTTGCTACTATAGCTAGGTAGGCTGTCTGTTTCGGCAGTGTCTCCGTTCGGCTGCCCTCTTCGCTCTGGGCTATTTGACCCAGGGCAAGAAAAGGGGGGGGGGGGGGGAGGGTGTTCCCTTGGGTCACCTGTTTTTACTATGAAAACAAGGGGATACCTCCTCCGGAGTTAGTAATTCTGAGCTGTTATTCGGATGGTTGTTTAGTGAGAAGTTTAAGTTTATAAAATTCATTCAAGTCTTAGTTTTTAAAGTATAGCTTTTGAATATTGCATATGTCAACGGACATGATAATGCAATTCTCACACACTTTTAGAAGTATAAGAGTCTCTGTTCTCTAGACTTACTTTATTATTGGCTTACTTTAAAAATTATTAGTATAAGGATTATTGGATATTAATAGAGTACATGGATGTATGAAGCTCAATTTTTGGAAGGTGTTGTATCTTTCTAATTTATCATAAATAAGAAAGATACATGTAAGGCCTATTACTTCTTTTCCCTACAGGGGATGACTCTATTTTATTTTATTGAGCATATTCCATTTTGCTCTATGTCCTTGGCCCTCCAGCCTTTTTACTATTCAGCTATGTCTGGGTCATTGGTACAGTATAAAAATGTTAAAAAATTTATAGTAATTTATATATTTTTTATACTTACCAATGACCCAGACGGGGATGGCCCTCCCAGGAGTTGGGAACTCTTGCCTCCCCGCTGAGTACATAGCGCTTACCAGGCACTGGTTATTAGAATGATAAATGGTGCCAATTTCGGAACGTCCTTGACACTGCGCATGCGCAGTAGGGGCGAAGTGTGGAGGGCCTTTCAGGACATGTTTTCTTTAGTTTTAGATGCAAATTTTGGGGATTGGGGGGCAAAATTTGTGTTTGGCCCTATATTTTAAGAGTTAGCACCAGCTATGTCTGGGTCATTGGTAAGTATAAAAAATATATAAATTACTATAAATTTTTTAACTTTCCCATACTCCTTCCAAAATACCATCATGTTGTTTGAGTACCGATTTCAATGAGGCGAAACTTTAAAAAAGGAAATAGTAATTGCATTTTTATTAAATACAATGCAAACATATTGCTTGCCTCATCAAAAAGTTTTGTCGTGAAATTTCGTAAAATTCTTGTGAGCTAAGCTTATTTATCACTTGCCGTCAGTCAGCCGTCGCCCGTCGTCGTCGTCCGTCTGGCATCGTGAACATTTTTTCAAACGACTTCTCCTCTGAAACCGCTAGGTCGATTTGCTCGAAACCTGGTATGGATGTTCATTACCATATGTCAATTCAAGTTTGTTCAAATGAAATGGACATGCCCTCTTGACAGCACCCTATGTATATTAGAGAAATTACTAAAAAATCTTTTTCTCCTGCACAAATTGGCAGAATCATTTGATATTTGGTATACAGCATTATGGGGTGGATCTGATTCAAGTTTGTTCAAATCGGTCCCCTGGATTCATATTTGGGCTCACTATAGAAGCCCAAATTCGAACTTGGTGCATTTCAGGCAAATTTCTTAAAAAATCTTCTTCTCCAGATCCAGCAGGCAGAATCTTTTGATATTTGGTATGCAACATTGTGGGGTGGATCTGATTCAAGTTTGTTCAAATTGGCCCCCTAGGTTCATATTTGGGCTCAGTATAGGAGCCCAAATTTGAACTTAGTGCATTTCAGGCAAATTTCTTTAAAAATCTTCTTCTCAAGATCCAGCAGGCAGAATCTTTTGATATTGGGTATGCTGCATGCTTAGGGAGGTGAGATTCAAGTTTGTTCAAGCCAAGTCCCTGGGTTCATATTTGGGCTCACTGTGGTAGCCCGAATTATAACTTAGTTCAAAATGAGGAATTTTCTTTAAAAATCTTCTTCTTCAGATCCTGCAGTCGGAATGTTTTGATATTTGGTATGCAGCATCCTTAGGGGGGTGAGATTCAAGTTCTTCAAGACATGTCCCTAGGTCCATATTTGGGCTCACTGTGGGAACTCGAATGATAACTTAGTTCAAAAGAGGAATTTTCTTTAAAAATCTTCTTCAGATCCAGCAGTCGGAATGTTTTGATATTTGGTATGCAGCATCCTCATATGTGTGTGTGTGTGTGTGTGTGTGTGCGGGGGGGGGGGGGGGGGGGGGGGCATTCAAGTTTGTTCAAGCCATGTCCCTAGGCCCATATTTGGGCTCACTGTGGGAGCTTGAATTATAACTTAGTTCGAAATGAGGAATTTTCTTAAAAAATCTTCTTCTTCAGATCCAGCAGTCAGATATGTTTTAATATGTGGTGTGTAGCATCCTTAGGGGGATGATGAGATTCAAGTTTGTTAAAGCCAAGACCCTGGGTCCATATTCAAGTTTGTTCAAGCCATGTCCCTAGGCCCATATTTGGCTCGCTGTGGAAGCTTGAATTGTAACTTAGTTCGAAATGAGGCATTTTCTTAAAAAATCTTCTTCTTCAGATCCAGCAGTCAGATACGTTTTAATATGTGGTGTGTAGCATCCTTAGGGGGATGAGATTCAAGTTTGTTAAAGCCAAGACCCTGGGTCCATATTCAAGTTTGTTCAAGCCATGTCCCTAGGCCCATATTTGGGCTCACTTTGGGAGCTTGAATTGTAACTTAGTTCGAAATGAGGAATTTTCTTAAAAAATCTTCTTCTTCAGATCCAGCAGTCAGATATGTTTTAATATGTGGTGTGTAGCATCCTTAGGGGGATGAGATTCAAGTTTGTTAAAGCCAAGACCCTGGGTCCATATTTGGGTTCCCTGTGAGAGCCTGAATTATAACTTGGTCAATATGAGGAATTTTTCTTTAAAAATCTTCTTCTTCAGATTCAGCAGTCGGAATGTTTTGATATTTGGCATGCAGCATCCTTAGGGGGTGAGATTCAAGTTTGTTCAAGTAAGTCCCTGGGTTCATATTTTGGCTCACTGTGGGGACCCGAATGATAACTTAGTTCAAAATGAGGAATTTTCTTTAAAAATCTTCTTCTTCAGATCCACCAGATGAATGCTTTTGATATTTGATATGCAGCATCCTTGGGGGGGGGGGGGGGGGGGGGGGGGGGGGAAGATTCAAGTTTGTTCAAGCCATTTCCGTATTTCCATAAAATTTGTCTCTCATGACTTCATTCCTTTGTAGTGTTGATGAACCATGTCTAACTGAATATGTGACCCCAAATACTTTTTTGAACCACTTTGGCCGGTGAGCGATTAAGGCTCCTTGGGGCCTCTTGTTATTTTTGTTCGTTACTCTCCTCTTTGCCATAGTTATTATGATTAATTTAGGCCCCACAAAGTAAATCTTCTGTTTCTCAGTCCATTTTTTGTAAAATTGCATGTGCCAGGTGGTTTTTATTTTTTTATTATTCCTTTGCCAACAAAAGTTAATATTCTTGATTTGTTTTATTTTTTAGATCTAATAATCTACAGAATAGCATGGCCAGTGGTGTATTTTGTCCCTTGAGTGTAAGAAGGCTTTGCAGTGCTAAAGCATTGCAAAGCCTTGTTCCAATCCAGGGACAAATTTATCCGTTTTATGAACTTGGGTAAAATATCAGAATAAACCATTTAATTTTTATTTTTTTTAAGTTTGCATTGGTTATAAAAAGAGATTTATGCAGCAACCAAAAGAACCATGTGGGAGGGCCTGAGAAACATATTTTTAACATTTTATGGCCTTATCTATTTACTTTCACGGAGATATGCTACAGCAGAAAATAGTTTGAATATATTAGGCAGGCTGTGGTAATATTCTCTTTGTTTCCCACTGATAGCAAACAAAAATGCTTGGTTCAAAGAATAATTTGCCCGACCTCTGGTAATAGCAGACACTTACTCCTTTCCCGTAATAGCAGAACCTACTCCTTATAATTAATATTCATGAGTTGATGCTGTATCCAGTGCACAGCACTATTGGATATTTAGAGTTTAAATTTTCAAATTTTCTAATCTGACTTCAACCAGCTGCAGGGTGACTGAGTTAGTATTTTCGCTCAGATGCAAAATGGCACCAATATTTTACCTTTAGTGGAAACCCTAGCCAAGGGTAAAAAGTCAATACACCTATTTCAGTGATGATATTTGAGGTGTCAAACATTCAAAACTGATAGGGAAGATTACTCTAGTCAAGAGTAAATGATGTTTTAAGTTTTTATATTTTTATACTGTACCAATGACCCAGACATAGCTGGTGCTAACTCTTAAAATATAGGGCCAAACACAAATTGTGCCCCCCAATCCTCAAAATTTGCATCTAAAACCAAAGAAAACATGTCCTGAATGGCCCTCCACACTTCACCTCTACTGCGCATGCGCAGTGTCAAGGACGTTCCGAAATTGGCGCCATTAATCATTCTAAGTTTGGCCCTTCATCAGTTAACATCTGGCTGATCTTTGTGCTTGTAAATCTCAGTTTAAATGATGCCAGACACATAAATATTAGTGAAATGGTGATTCTAAGGAGGATAGAGAAGGAGGAGAGGAAAAATGTGTGACAGAATGTTATCAGGGCTGTAACTTAAAATTTTTTAATGAAATTATGTTAAGTTACCTATTTTCGAGGCAGCAGCCATTTTGTTGTCATTCTGGTTATTTAGTTACACTGATTTTTCAGTGTTTTCCTCTCTCCCTTTCCTTTAAGTCCCCTCTTGCTATTCTCCCATGCTTTTGGCATAGTTTCTGTAATTATTATTACTAAAATTTCTTGGGAGTTTTAGCTGAATAACAGAATGAATTCTGTTCTTTCCCCATGTTTACGTCTTCACCTACGGGTGGTTAGGCATTGTGTTCTGCATCTACCATCTGATGTTCTGCAGTTTCTTCCCTGGAAGTCTCTGTTTTGCATCAGATAGTGTATTTTTGGTAACTGATTCCGGGCCTGGGTGCCTGGAGTCTTAATTTAGTGTTTTTACACTCATTGTTTACATTTACAACAGCTCTCTGTGTGAGGGGGGGATTTCTTGAAAATAATATCTTGATGTTATTTTAATCATAACTAGATACATTATTATTGTTCGTAAGTGTTGAATAAATTGTTTAAAATATTTTTAAAATTTTTGTCCACACTTAGGCTTGGGATCCATTGGGGCTCAACGTTACTTTTCAGAAACTTGGGCTGTTCTGAAAAAATATTTTTTCAAAATATTTTGATTTCAATTATTTTTTCTATATTAATGGACAATATTATTATTATGTATTTTGATTGCCAGGGGTTGGTGCGAGTACCAGGACTTTGTTTTCTTTTCACATTGAAAGGATTTTGATCAATTGTAATAAGAGGAAGTCTTCCTCTGACTTTTATAATCATTCTATATGTGGTCAGTGTACTCGCATTAACTCCTGTTCTGTATCGTATGATTTCGATGACAACATGGGAAGCGTATGTCACGGTATGTTAGTGGGGAATTGGACACTCCGGTCCTTTCCCCGCAGGGTCACTCTACTTTATCAATTTCTATTTCAGACGATCAAGATTAGGGTGATGTATCTGTGATGTCTTCCAACAGTGTGCCTCCGTCGTCACAATTAATGAAGGGCTAGCGGAAAAGTGCTCATGTAAATACGCCAATTGCCTAAGAGGACCCTAGTAGGTTTGACGGCCTTTGACGTCCGCTAGCTCGCCCGGTGTAGCGTCCATTCGTCGAATGGTTCGGCAGCCGGGTTCGTCCGTTGCGGTCTAGAAGGAGTTTTGGGGTGATGCGAGCACTATAAATCAACCAAATGCACACCCAGTGACGGCGGATTAGAGGGAGAACGGAGGAAGCCTTTTAGTCCGGTTCATAGCTCGGTCTGGTCCATCCGGACGGCGAGCGAGAGAGGCCCCTCTCTCGTACAACAACATCTGGCCCCAGATGTTGTGGTACAAAATGTTTCGCATTCGGAGCATACGTCCGTCGCTCGGGAAGCTCCGACATATAGGCAGTCCGGAGTAGACTGTCAATAAGGCTTCCTCATTCTCATGGTAGCGCACACAACCGCTCTTGGCTATGTGACCTCGGATATCCAGTCAGCTTCGCCAGTCAGAGAATCATCGGCGACCAGGTCACACCATCCGGTAGCCAGGGACACGAGGCCTGCAGACTCCGGACGTTCGCATAGGAAAGTGTGCGGGAGTCAACGTACACGGAGCTTCCGGCGGCAATGCATCGTAAGACCGCTACTGCACAGGCCTCGGGAACGGACGTGCTTTCCTAAATAGCACAGCTTATCACAGCATCCCAGCATCAACTGAATCTGTCGCATATTTTTTATCCGACGATGCTGGGTCGGGAAGCTCCGCGGAAGCGGGTACGGACGTCCGAAAATTTCATCCGGTCCGACGGGATACCAAAAGGGATTCGGAGGATTTCGAGCTTTCCCTTTCGGAACAACATATGCTGTTGTGTATGTCATCTGACTTGATCTTCTACAGCTTCTTTCGTCGGACCAGTATGCTGCGATGCCGGATAAGAAACTGATAGCGTCAGTGGACTTAGAAATTTTTGGTTCGGTTCAGGGACATCGTCCCTCAGTTCCGACATAGTCCAATAATGTCACACAAACTTTCGAATTATTGAACGACGCTATATATATTATTATTATATGCTTGCTATTACCAAGCATTTCTGGTTTCTTGTTCGCAAAGTTACGGAGATGTCTTTCAAAAGTGTGCCTCTGTCGTCATAGTTAATGAAGAGCTAGCGGCAATAAGTGCTCATGGAATATGTCTATCGCCTAAGAGGTCCCTTGTAGGATCGACGGAGTGACATTCGCTAGTTCACCCGGTGTAGCGTACATTCATCGAATGGTTCGGCTGCCGGGTTCGTCCGTTGCAGTCTAGGAAGGAGATTTGGGTGATGCGAGCACTATAATTACTTTAGTACTCACCCAGTGACGGCGGATTGAGGACAGATTGGAGGAAGCCTGTTAGTCCGGTTCCTGGCTTGTCCAGGTCCGTCCGGGCTGTGAGCGAGAGAGGTCCCTCTCTTGTCCAACAACATAGGGGATCGCATGTTGTGGTTCAGATATTTTACATTCGGAGCATATGTTTGTCGGTCGGGATGCTCCGTTATATTGACAGTCCGAGAGACTGTCGATAATGCTTCCTCATCCTCACAGCAGGGCACACGACCGCACATTGGCTACGTGACCTCGAGTATCCGATCAGTTTCGTCATTCAGTGATTCCATGGCGAATAGGTCACGCCATGCGGTAGCCAAGGGACACGAGGCCTATACACTCCGTTCGCTCGCATATTAGTAGTATGCACGGGGTAACGATCACGGAGCTTCTAGCGGCAATGCATTGTAGGAACGCTTCTCCACAGGCCTCAGTGACGGACGTGCTATCCGAGTTAGCACAGTTTTTTCGCAGCATCCCAGCAATCGACAGTTTCTTAGTCGAATCAGGAATTATCTGACGGCGCTGGGTCGGAGCGGTCCACGGTTGCATCAGGTACGGACGACCGAACGCTTTATAGGGTCCGACAGGATGGCGAAAGGGATTCGAAAGATTTCGAGTTTTCCCTTTCGTAGCATCGGAAGCTGCCATTCATATCTTCTGGCATTATCTTCCAGTGATTGTTATTTCGGACTACATTGCTGCGATGTTGGATAAGAGACTTATAGCGTCATTGGACACGGAATTTTGGATTGGTTCAGGGACATTGTCCCTGACTTTCCGACACAGTCCAATATTGTCATTAGAACATGTGTATTATTTATCGACGCTATATATATGCATATAAGCCTGCTACCAAGCATGATAGTTTAGTTTCTTGTCCGCAATGCTCATTTCTGCCTTTTTATCATTTATACGAATTATTTATTTTGGCAGAGCAGGGCATACCGAGAGTTCATATGCGTCTAGACGGCATGGTTAAAGACTGGAAATATTCTTTTTCGCCGTCTATGTCTTTTCCAACCACAATGTTGGAAACGACAATGATGTCTAGTAGACTTAACTTAGACGCTTTATCATACGTAATCCACCTTACTGAGGCGTTATCATTACGTCTTCAAGAAAAGAATTACGGGATATTATCCTCAATGTGATTTCTTTTGAGGGCAGTAGTTTGTTCATGTATAACTCCGCCCTTCAGTGGCTGATTGGAGTTGGTTAGACGTGACGCAGCCCTAGCTACATCCACGCGCGTGGATAGTAAGGTGAAGAACTCTCTCAGAGTCGCTTTGTTCTCGGAGAAGCTTCTCTTCGACGGCAACTTTTCAGCAATCCATGAATTGCTCGATTTACACGTTCTCTTGTCTATCTAGTGTTACAAGAGATTCAGACTGGGGCAAACATTCGGTGGTTGACTCAGAGAGTGCCACTGCAGTTGCCGGATCCGAGTGTTATAATTATGACGGTTGCCAGTCAAACAGGTTGGGATATAATATTGATCCCAACGGATTCGAAGTGCCAGGGTCTTTGGGTTCCGCAGTCTCTAAGCAAGCACTTATCTTCTGCGGAATAATGTTTTTTAGGCTTGCTTTATGTCATTGGATGAACATTATTCAGAAACGCATGTCCAAATCCTGTCCGTTAATTCGACAGTAGTGGCGTATCTCCGGAACCAGGGAGGCACTCATTCATTTCCGTTATTCAATTTAATGGAAAGAATCCTTCTGTTTGTTATAGTACACCAAGTTCTTTTTCGGTCCGTCATATTCCGGGTCGTCTGATTTTTTACCGGACTCCCGTTCACTTATGAGTCGCTTGTTGCCGTCAGAATGGACTCTCATCAAACAAGTATTCAATCAGATTTGCTATCAATGGGAGCGCCCAATGATAATTTATTTACGACACAGCTTGCTAATCAATTGCAGACGTATGTGTTTGCTTGTCCGGATCTCTGAGCTAATGTTGTTAACGCTCTATTGAAATAATAGGACGGAATGATAGGATATGCGTATCCTCCGGCGCTGTTGTTTCAGCAGGTATTGCTAAGATAAACAACCACAATACATTTCTGTTGATAGCATCTCTGTCTTCACAGAGACCGTGGGTAAATTTACTCTGATGTCTACTGTGGGACTTAACGCGAAATCTTCCTTAATGAGAGGATCTTTTTTCGCTGGGTAAAATCGTGTCATCTTTATCACAACCCGCAAGGTCGCAACCTTCACGTATTCCGTTGTGTGGTCTGTATTGCATTGTAAGCATTGTACTGGACGAGCTTTGGACGCGATTTCTTACTATAGGAGATCCTCTTCTTCGCTATTCTATGCGGCTAAAGTGGAGGCTCTTCCGTCGTTGGTGTAGGGATCACTATGTTCATATTGTTGATCCCTCCATACTACTCATTGCAACTTTTTAGTATACTTGTTTGACAAGATCTGCTGCAGCCTGTTATTATTAAGGTTATAGGTTTATGTTACCTCATACCTATGCACTCTATGATAGTGTACAATTGAGTCTTATGTCTCTTTATCTAAGTCAGTTAGTAACTTTTTGATAAATAGACTTAGAATCATTAGATTAAATTCCTATATGGAATTTAACTTCGGTTCTTATTTAGCTAAGTAATCATTTGAGCCTCTGGAAACAGTAGTTTTCCAATTCTGACCTTTTAGACAGTAATTCTGTTGGCTTCTCTTTTACTGAAGAGTCAGTGAGTTTCATGCACTATCGGTGGATGATTTTCACTTTCGTAGTTTCGGAATCACTACTTCCTTTACTATTTAGGTTGGATTTTTGCATAAGAGTTAGGCTCCTAATATCCGGAACCTATTGTTATTAAGGTCCTTCCATCTTCGTACAGGCATAGGCCTTTACTCTGTCCGGTTAGAGTTTATGTATTTAAAAACAGATATCTGTTTATTACTACGGGCGTAAACTTCTTCTGTCTTTGATGCCTATTAGAAGGACGTTACGCTCCATTCTATTGCTAATGGATTCAATTAACTATCGATACTGCTTATGGTATATCTTGACTCAGCAGTTGTGTTTGAGATTTCGGCTCATGAAGTAAGAGTTCTTCTGCATCTTGGGCTTACATTAATAGTGTCGCTATTATAGATTTTTGAAGGCTGCTCATTGCGCTCAGCCATCCACAATCATGAATTTTTTATCTCAGAAATATTGAGTCCATTTCTGGAGGCCTCTATTGTTAGGTCTATTATCTACTGCTCAGAATGTCATTCACTTAACAGTTGCTACTATAGCTAGGTAGGCTGTCTGTTTCGGCAGTGACTCCATTCTGCAGCCCTCTTTGCTCTGGGCTATTTGACCCAGGGCAAGAAAAAGGGGGGGGGGGGGAGCGTGTTCCCTTGGGTCACCTGTTTTACTATGAAAACAAGGGGATACCTCCTCCGGAGTTAGTAATTCTGAGCTGTTATTGGGATGGTTGTTTAGTGAGAAGTTTATGTTTTAAAAATTCATTCTAGTCTTAGTTTTTAAAGTATAGCTTTTGAATATAGCACGTGTCAACGGACATGATTATGCAATCCTCAGACACTTTTAAGGAGTATAAAGAGTCTCTATTCTCTAGACTTACTTTATTTATTGGCTTACTTTAAAAATTATTAGTATAAGGATTATACTAGATATTAATAGAGTACATAGATGTATGATGCTCAATTTTGGTAGGTGTTGTATCTTTCTAATTTATCATAAATAAGAAAGATACATGTAAGGCCTATTACTTCTTTTTCCCTAGAGGGGATGACTCTATTTTATATTATTGAGCGTATTCGATCTTGCTCTATGTCCTTGTCCCTCCAGCCTTTTTACTATTCAGCTATATCTGGGTCATTGGTACAGTATAAAAATGTTAAAAAATTTATAGTAATTTATATATTTTTTATGCTTACCAATGACCCAGACGGGGATGGCCCTCCCAGGAGTTGGGAACTCTTACCTCCCCGCTGAGTACATAGCGCTTACCAGGCACTGGTTATTAGAATGATTAATGGCACCAATCTCGGAACGTCCTTGACACTGCGCATGCACAGTAGAGGTGAAGTGTGGAGGGCTATTCAGGCTTTGTTTTCTTTGGTTTTAGATGCAAATTTTGGGGATTGGGGGGCAAAATTTGTGTTTGGCCCTATATTTTAAGAGTTAGCACCAGCTATGTCTGGGTCACTGGTAAGTATAAAAAATATATAAATTACTGTAAATTTTTTAACTTTTTCAAATTTTGTTTTGAAGGAGATGGAATTCCACAGAAAAGAACAAGAAAACTTGGAAAAGGCTCTTGATAATCTTGAGCAAGAAGTGACAGCATTACTGCATGACCCTAAAACCAACACAAAGTTACAGATGTTTCCAGAGTTCTTTCCCTTGCAACAAAAGTAAGTTTGTTGCTTTTTTTGTGTCATATAGTTTTTGTGTGCAATGCATATTCATTGAATTCTGTCTATAAAATTGTGGAATGCCAAATTGTTTTCAGTGCTGTAGATAAGTTTTTCTGGTATTGGGGTGAGACCTTAAAAGTTCTGACAGACATTAATGATGCTAAGGTTCTGCTCTACAGTTTCGCACTACTACACGGGTAAAATTCTAAACATAGGGCATTTGTTGAAATTAATGCCATGTAAATTGGAGATATATTTTTACATATGATTAGAGTAGGCTATTTCGTGGACAAGAGAATTTGAAGTTTTGGTCATAGAGTTGGAGTCTGGTGATTAGGGATAAATTACGAGAGGAATTATGGGAAACAGTGGCTTTGAAAAATTGACTATTTTTTAAATGTCATTTTTACACGGAATTGTTACCAGGCATGTAACTAAAAAATGAGATGGTAACATATAATTTTTTTTCACATTTGAGAAACAGGGAGTTAATCATGTGCTCCTGGGTTGGGTAAGTGAGATTAGTGGGAAAATTCTGCTTTTGAGGCTGCTGTGTGGCTTGAAATGACTGGTATCAGCATTTTTTTCATGCAGTTTTGCAGGTTGAAGCTTTGCATTTGACATTAAATTATTTCACCCACATTCAGATTGTTTATTTCTACTCAGTCACACTAGTGTTATGTGTTTTTAGTGGATTTGGTAAATGTAGTACATGCTATGGATTAGATAGCTAAGTTAGCCCTTTACCTAATGAATTGCCCACATCTGCCCGCATAATTTGCAAATTGAGCAGTTGAAAAAAATTAATTTTTCAAAATATTTCAACAACCCCATATCATGTGACCCCTCATTGGAACGAGCCCATCGAGCTCATCCCAAGGAGGGTCACAAGATATGGGTTTTTAAAAATTTTTGAGAAATTTAAAAAAATAGTTAAAATAATAAATTTTGATATTCTCTGCATTGGGTAAAGGGTTAAAGAATATTCACATTTGAAGAAAGTGTATAGCATGTCATTTTTGGAAATGCCTGGAAAACTGTGGAGCAGAATCTTAGCACATCTCTGTGCCACACGGCATGACTAACTTTTAGAAATTCCATGGACTTGACTCCTGTCTTTAGTAAGGGTGTATCCTCACCTAACATGGAAATGTTTCTAAAATGGTTGTATGAAGGCTGCAATCACCTTGATTTTAACTGGCATCTCCCTCTGTGTCCATTTTTATCAATTTTATGTATATCTTCCAAGAGAACTTGCTTAACCCTTTACCCAATGCAGACGATATCAAAATTTATTATTTTAAATATCATTTTTTCAAAAATTTTCAACAAAACCATATCATGTGAAACCTCGTTGGAACGAGCTCGACGAGCTCGTTCCAACGAGGGGTCACATGATATGGTTTTGTTGAATTTTTTTGAAAAATAATATTTTTTCTACTGCTGAATTTGCATATTACGCGGGCGGATGCGGCCGATTTGTTGGGTAAAGGGTTAACCCTTTGATCACAAGAGGCTGCATTTCCAGACCTGGAACATGATACGTCATACTTTCATTAAGTAGTATGGCTGCTAAGTTAAGGTGTGGGGTAGACTGATCAGTATTTTCAATGTGCAGCCTGCATATTGCAAGTACTAATTGGTCTACCCCCAAACAATAAATATGGACTCTTCCAATTGCTTCCATTGAATGGATATGGAAGATACCACCAGTGAAAGAAGGGTTAAAATATTTTGACAAAACGTTTTATTAGGCTTTTCCCTCTGGAAAAGACTATTGTTTTTCTACGGATTATTATTTTTTTTTTTTTTTTTTTTTTTTTTTGGGGGGGGGGGGGGTTTTGGGGGTTTTTTGGAGTTTTTTTTTTTTTTTTTCCACACATTTTGTCCGTACGATTCAGAAGCCATTTTCCAACCGATTTTCACGAAATTTTGCACACGCATAGAGGGGCACAAAATCTAAAAATGTACCCAAGCGGAATTTTCGATTTAACCCTTATTTCCTCAGAATTGGCAAAAAACTGCCAAAATTGGGGTTTATCGGCACTTTCTCGAAACGCGTCTTGTAGATTTTTTTTATACATTCGTCATTGCTAGACCTGTCTGTGACACGCCCTTTGATACACACGACATATCAGGCGATGCATATGGTAACCCTCCACAGGCTGCCAAACATCGAAATTTTGATGAAATAGGCCGCTTTCAGGCTCCCACCGCACCCAAACAATACATGAGAGATAAATATAACTTTCTTTACTGGGAGTGGAATTCACCGAGGATCATTTTTGTCAGTAATAAGGGTGTTCAAAAAACCAAGCGTTAACCCGTTTTGGGCTGGTTAAACAGCAATACCCCCATAAAGCTCAAAAATTTGTATTTTCCGTGGATTTCTCTAAACGAGTCTTGTAGATTTTCAAGAAAAATTTGTCACTCCCAGGCCTTGGTGTGACAATAGAAGTTGCATGGACAAAATACAGCGGTGAGCATTTGTTAACCCTCCACGGGCTGCTAAAAGTCAAAATTGTGATAAAATGGGCTGTTTTTGGACGCCAACAGCACCCAATGGGTATGCCTGAAAGAAATGTGCCTTCTTTTATCGAGCGCACAATCTATACGCAAACATTTTTGTAAGTAGTAAGGGTATTCAAAAGTCGAAGTCTTAACCCATTTTGGACAGGCTAAAGAGAGAGACCCCTTAAAATCTTAAAATTCCCATTTTCTGTGGATTTCTCTAAAAACATCCTGTAGGTTTTCAGGAAAAATTGACGACTCGCAGGTCTTTGTGTGATATTACAAGTTGCATGGACAAAATATTCCGGTGAGCGTTTATTAACCCTCTAGAGGCTGCCAAGCATCGTAATTTTGTTGAAATGGGCTGTTTTCAGGCACACACATCACCCAACGTGTACCTTAGAAATAAACATAATCTCATTTGTTGGAAGAGGAATTCACCAAAGACCATTTTTGTAAGTAATAAGGGTATTCAAAAAACCAAGCGTTAACCCATTTTGTGGTTGCTAATAGTGATACCCATCAAAGGCTTAAAAATTTATGTTTTCCCTGGATTTCTTTACAAACATCTGGTAGGGTTTTCAAGAGAAAATGGCCATTGATAGGTCATGGTGTCACATTACCAGTTGATTGGATAAATTATTCCGGTAAGCATTTGTTAACCCTCCATGGGCTGCTAAATGTCAAAATTTTGAAAAAATAGTCTTTTTTTGAACAACAACAACACCAAATGGGAATACAACAGAGAAACGTAACTTCTTTTACCGGGCGCAAAACTGACAGGGAAACATTTTTGTAAGTAGTAAATGTATTCAAAAATCGAGGTCTTAACCCATTTTTAACTGGTTAAGGAGATATACCCCTTAAAAGCTTAAAATTCCAGTATTTTTATACTGTACCAATGACCCAGACATAGCTGGTGCTAACTCTTAAAATATAGGGCCAAACACAAATTTTGCCCCCCAATCCCCAAAATTTGCATCTAAAACTAAAGAAAACATGTCCTGAAAGGCCCTCCACACTTCGCCCCTACTGCGCATGCGCAGTGTCAAGGACGTTCCGAAATTGGCGCCATTTATCATTCTAAGTTTGGCCCTTCATCAGTTAACATCTGACTGATCTTTGTGCTTTTAAATCTCAGTTTAAATGATGCCAGACACATAAATATTAGTGAAATGGTGATTCTAAGGAGGATAGAAAAGGAGGAGAGGAAAAGAATGTGGGACAGAATATTATCAGGGCTGTAACTTAAAATTTTTTAATGAAATTATGTTAAGTTACCTATTTTCAAGGCAGCAGCCATTTTGTTGTCATTCTGATTATTTAGTTACACTGTTTTTTCAAGTGTTTTTCCTCTCTCCCTGTCCTTTATGTTCCCCCTTGCTATTCTCCCATGCTTTTGGCATAATTTCTGTAATTATTATTACTAAAATTTCTTGGGAGTTTTAGCTGAATAACAGAATGAATTCTGTTCTTTCCCCATGTTTACGTCTTCACCTACGGGTGGTTAGGCGTTGTGTTCTGCATCTACCATCTGATGTTCTGCAGTTTCTTCCCTGGAAGTCTCTGTTTTGCATCAGATGGTGTATTTTTGGTAACTGATTTCGGGCCTGGGTGCCTGGAGTCTTATTTTAGTGTTTTTACACTCATTGTTTACATTTACAACAGCCCTCTGTGTGAGGGGGGGATTTCTAAATAATAATATCTTTATGTTATTTTAATCATAACTAGATACATTATTATTGTTCGTAAGTGTTGAATAAATTGTTTAAAATATTTTTAAAATTTTTGTCCACACTTAGGCTTGGGATCCATTGGGGCTCAACGTTACTTTTCAGAAACTTGGGCTGTTCTGAAAAAATATTTTTTCAAAATATTTTGATTTCAATTATTTTTTCTATATTAATGGATCATATTATTATTATGTATTTTGATTGCCAGGGGTTAGTGCGAGTACCAGGACTTGTTTTCTTTTCACATTGAAAGGATATTGATCAATTGTTTTAAGAGGAAGTCTTCCTCTGACCTTATTATCATTCTATATGTGGTCAGTGTACTCGCATTAACTCCTGTTCTGTATCGTATGATTTCGATGACAATATGGGAAGCGTATGTCACGGTATGTTGTTGGGGATTTGGACACTCCGGTCCTTTCCCCGCAGGGTCACTCTACTTTATCAATTTCTATTTCAGACGATCAAGATTAGGGTGATGTATCTGTGATGTCTTCCAACAGTGTGCCTCCGTCGTCACAATTAATGAAGGGCTAGCGGAAAAGTGCTCATGTAATACGCCAATTGCCTAAGAGGACCCTAGTAGGTTCGACGGCCTTTGACGTCCGCTAGCTCGCCCGGTGTAGCGTCCATTCACCGAATGGTTCGGCAGCCGGGTTCGTCCGTTGCGGTCTAGAAGGAATTTTGGGGTGATGCGAGCACTATAAAATTAACTTAATGCACACCCAGTGACGGCGGATCGGAGGGAGAACGGAGGAAGCCTTTTAGTCCGGTTCATAGCTCGTTCCGGTCCATCCGGACGGCAAGCGAGAGAGGCCCCTCTCTCGTTCACAACATCTGGCCCCAGATGTTGTGGTACAAATGTGTCGTTAGCGGAGCATACGTCCGTCGCTCGGGACGCTCCGTTGTATAGGCAGTCCGCTGAGACTGCTAAGGCTTCCTCTTCTCGTCAGCGCACACGACCGCACCTTGGCTGCGTGACCGCCGATATATTACCAGCTTCGCCGATCAAGGATTCTTCGGCGACCAGGTCACACCATCTGGCAGCCAGGGATTCGAGACCGATGGACTCCGGACGTTCGCATAGGAAAAGTATGCGGGAGCCATCTGATGCGGAGCTGCCCTCGGCGAAGCAGCGATAGACTGCGCCTCCGCAGGTCTCGACGCCGGACATTCTTGTGCACATAGCACAGCTTATCGCAGCATCCCAGCAGCCGACAGAAACGGTGTCGGATCGAGAATTATCCGACAGCGCTGGGTCGGTAGCCGGGGACTCGAGGCCTGCAGACTCCGGACGTTCGCATAGGAAGTGTGCGGGAGTCAACGTACACGGAGCTTCCAGCGGCAATGCATCGTAAGTCCGCTATTGCACAGGCCTCGGGAACGGACGTGCTTTCCTTAATAGCACAGTTTATCGCAGCATCCCAGCATCAACTGAATCTGTCGCATATATTTTATCCGACGATGCTGGGTCGGGACGCTCCGCGGAAGCGGGTACGGACGTCCGAAAGTTTCATCCGGTCCGACGGGATACCGAAAGGGATTCGGTGGATTTCAAGCTTTCCCTTTCGGAACAACATATGCTGCGATGCCGGATAAGAAACTGATAGCGTCGGTGGACTTAGAAATTTTTTGGTTCGGTTCAGGGACATCGTCCCTCAGTTCCGACATAGTCCAATAATGTCACACAAACTTTCGAATTATTGAACGACGCTATATATATTATTATTTTATGCTTGCTATCCAAGCATTTCTGGTTTCTTGTTCGAAGAGTTATGGAGATGTCTTTCAAAAGTGTGCCTCTGTCGTCATAGTTAATGAGGAGTTAGCGGCAATAAGTGCTCATGGAATATGTCTATCGCTTACGGAGTGACATTCGCTAGCTCACCCGGTGTAGCGTACATTCATCGAATGGTTCGGCTGCCGGGTTCGTCCGTTGCGGTCTAGGAAGGAGATTTGGGTGATGCGAGCACTTTAATTACTTTAGTACTCACCCAGTGACGGCAGATTGAGGACAGATCGGAGGAAGCCAACAACATAGGGGACCGCATGTTGTGGTTCAGATATTTTACATTCGGAGCATATGTCCGTTGCTCGGGACGCTCCGTTATATTGACAGTCCGAGAGACTGTCTTTAATGCTTCCTCATCCTCACCGCAGGGCACACGACCGCACATTGGCTACGTGACCTCGAGTATCCGATCAGTTTCGGCATTCAGTGATTCCACAGCGAATAGGTCGCGCCATCCGGTAGCCAAGGGACACGAGGCCTATACACTCCGTTCGCTCGCATATTGGAAGTATGCACGGGGGTAACGATCTCGGAGCTTCCTGCGGCAATGCATCGTAAGACCGCTGCTCCTCAGGCCTCACTGACGGACGTGCTATCCGAGTTAGCACAGTTGTTTCGCAGCATCCCAGCAATTGACGGTTTCTCGGTCGAATCAGGAATTATCCGACGGCGCTGGGTCGGTGCGGTCCGCGGTTGCATCAAGCTACGGACGACCGAACGCTTTATAGGGTCCGACAGGATGGCGAAAGGGATTCGAAAGATTTCGAGTTTTCCCTTTAGTAGTATCGGAAGATGCCTTTCATATCTTCTGGCATTTCTTCCAGTGATTATTTTTCGGACTTCATTGCTGCGATCTTGGATAAGAGACTTATAGCGTCATTGGACTCGGATTTTTCGATCGGTACAGGGACATTGTCCCTGACTTACCGACGCAGTCCAATATTGTCATTACAACATGTGTTTTATTTTTCGACGCTATATATTTATATATATATATACAAGCCTGCTACTAAGCATGATAGTTTAGTTTCTTGTCCGCGTGGCTCATTTCTGCCATTTTATCTTTTTTACATATAGTTTATTTTGGCAGAGCAGGGCATACCGAGAGTTCATATGCGTCTAGACGGTGTGATTAAAGACTGCATATATTCTTTTTCGCCGTTTATGTCTTTTCCAATTTCAATGTTGGGAACGACATTATGTATAGTAGACTTAACTTAGACGCTTTATTATACGTAATCCGCCTTACTGAGGCGTTATCATTACGTCTTCAAGAAAAGATTTACGGGATATTATTCTCAATGTAATTTCTTTTGAGGGCAGTAGTTTGTTCACGTATAACTCCGCCCTTCAGTGGCTGATTGGAGTTGGTTAGACGTGATGCAGCCCTAGCTTCATCCACGCGTGGATAGTAGGTTAAGAACTCTCTCAGAGTCGCTTCGTTCTCGGAGGAGCTTCTCTTCGACGGCAACTTTCCGGCAATCCATGAATTGCTTGATTTATACATTCTCTTGTCTATCTAGTGTTACAAGAGATTCAGACTGGGGCAAACATTCGGTGGTTGACTCAGAGAGTGCCGCCTCAGTTGCCGGACCCGAGTGTGGCTGTTATGACGGTTTCCAGTCAAACAGATTGGGATATATACTGATCCCTACGGATTCGAAGTGCCAGGGTCTTTGGGTTCCGCAGTCTTTTAGCTATCAGTTTAACTCCCGCGGAATAATGTTTTTTAGGCTTGCTTTATGTCATTGCATGAATATTATTCAGAAACGCATGCCCAAATTCCTGTCCTTTAATTCGACAGTAGTGGCGTATCTCCGGAACCAGGGAGGCACTCCTTCGTTTCCGTTATTCAATTTAATGGAAAGAATCCGTCTGTTGGTTATAGTACACCAAGTTCAGTTTTGATCCGTCATATTCTGGGTCGTCTGATTGTTTTAACGCACTCCCGTTCTCTTACGGGTCGCTTGTTGCTGTCAGAATGGACTCTCAACAAACAAGTATTCAATCAGATTTGCTATCTATGGGAGCGCCCAATGATGTTTTATTTATGACACAGCTTGCTAATCATTTGCAGACGTATGTGTTGGCTTGTCCAGATCTCTGAGCTAATACTGTTAACGCTCTATTGATCTATAGGACGGAATGATAGGATACGCGTATCCTCCGGCGCTGTTGTTTTTAGCAGGTATTGCTAAGATAAACAACCACAATACATTTCTGTTGATAGCATCTCTATCTTCACAGAGATCATGAGTAATTTACTCTCTTGTCTACTGTGGATCTTAACGTGAAATCTTCCTCTACGTGAGGATCTTTTTTCACTGGGTAAATCGTGTCATCTTTTTCACAACCAGCAAGGTCGCAACCTTCATGTATTCCGTTGTGTGGTCCGTATTGCATTGTAAGCACTGTACAGGACGAGCTTTGGACGCGATTTCTTACTATAGGAGATCCTCTTCTTCGCTATTCTATGCGACTAAAGTGGAGGCTCTTCCGTCGTGGTGTAGGGATCATTATGTTCATATGGTTGATCCCTCCATACTACTCATTGCAACTTTTTAGTATACTTGTTTGACAAGATCTACTGCAGCCTGTTATTATTTAGGTTATAGGTTTATGTTACCTCATACCTATGCACTTTATGATAGTTTACAATTGAGTCTTTTGTCTCTTTATCTAAGTCAGTTAGTAACTTTTTGATAAATAGACTTAGAATCTTTAGATTAAATTCCTATACGGATTTTAACTTCAGGTTCTTATTTAGCTAAGTAATCATTTGAGCCTCTGGAAACAGTAGTTTTCAAATTCTGACCTTTTAGACAGTAATTCTGTTGATTTCTCTTTTACTGTAGAGTCAGTGAGTTTCATGCACTATCGATGGATGATTTTCACTTTCATAGTTTTGGAATCAATACTTCCGTTACTATTTAGGTTGGATTGTTGCATAAGAGTTAGGCTCCTATTATCCGGAACCTATTATTTTAAGGTCCTTCCGTCTTCGTATGGGCATAGGCCTTTACTCTTTCCGGGTACAGTTTATGTATTTATAAACAGATATCTGTTTATTACAAGGGCGTAAGCTTCTTCTGTCTTTGATGTCTAGTAGAAGGACGTTACGCTCCATTTTATTAATGGATTCTATTAACTAGCGTACTGCTTATGGTATATCATTGGCTTAGCAGTTGTGCTTAAGATTTCGGCTCATGAAGTAAGAGTTCTTCTACTTCTTGGGCTTACATTAATAGTGTTGCTATTATAGATTTTTGAAGGCTGCTCATTGCGCTCAGCCATCCATTCATGAATTTTATCTCAGAAATATCGAGTCCATTTCTGGAGGCCTCTATTGTTAGGTCTATTATCTACTGCTCAGAATGTCATTCACTTAACAGTTGCTACTATAGCTAGGTAGGCTGTCTGTTTCGGCAGTGTCTCCGTTCGGCTGCCCTCTTCGCTCTGGGCTATTTGACCCAGGGCAAGAAAAGGGGGGGGGGGGGGTGTTCCCTTGGGTCACCTGTTTTTACTATGAAAACAAGGGGATACCTCCTCCGGAGTTAGTAATTCTGAGCTGTTATTGGGATGGTTGTTTAGTGAGAAGTTTAAGTTTATAAAATTCATTCAAGTCTTAGTTTTTAAAGTATAGCTTTTGAATATTGCATATGTCAACGGACATGATTATGCAATTCTCACACACTTTTAGGAGTATAAGAGTCTCTATTCTCTAGACTTACTTTATTATTGGCTTACTTTAAAAAATTATTAGTATAAGGATTATTGGATATTAATAGAGTACATGGATGTATGAAGCTCAATTTTTGGAAGGTGTTGTATCTTTCTAATTTATCATAAATAAGAAAGATACATGTAAGGCCTATTACTTCTTTTCCCTACAGGGGATGACTCTATTTTATTTTATTGAGCGTATTCCATTTTGCTCTATGTCCTTGGCCCTCCAGCCTTTTTACTATTCAGCTATGTCTGGGTCATTGGTACAGTATAAAAATGTTAAAAAATTTATAGTAATTTATATATTTTTTATACTTACCAATGACCCAGACGGGGATGGCCCTCCCAGGAGTTGGGAACTCTTGCCTCCCCGCTGAGTACATAGCGCTTACCAGGCACTGGTTATTAGAATGATAAATGGCGCCAATTTCGGAACGTCCTTGACACTGCGCATGCGCAGTAGGGGCGAAGTGTGGAGGGCCTTTCAGGACATGTTTTCTTTAGTTTTAGATGCAAATTTTGGGGATTGGGGGGCAAAATTTGTGTTTGGCCCTATATTTTAAGAGTTAGCACCAGCTATGTCTGGGTCATTGGTAAGTATAAAAAATATATAAATTACTATAAATTTTTTAACTTTCTGTGGATTTCTCAAAAAAAAAAAAATTCAAGAGCAATTAACCATTCGCAGGTCTTCGAGTAACATTACAAGTTGCATGAACAAAATGTTTCGGTAACCATTTGTTAACCCCCCAGAGGCTGCCAAGCATTGACATTTGGAGAAAATGGGCTGTTCTTGTGCAACCATAACACCAAATGTGTACCTACGAGATAAACATAACCTCCTTCATATGAAGTGGAATTCACCGTCGATCATTTTTGTAAGTAATGAAGATATTCACAAAACCAGGCATTAACCCTTTAGAGGTGGTTAAAGAGAGATACCCCTCAAAAGATTAAAAATACATGTTATCTGAGGATTTCTTTAAAAACATCCCGTAGATTTTCAGGAAAAAATGGCCATTCTCATATCTCAGTGTGACATTACAAGTTGCATGTACAAAATATTCCTGTAAACATTTGTTAACCCTATGCAGGTTCTAAGTGGAAGTAGAATTCACTGAGAATTATTTTTGGAAGTAAGAGTATTCCAAAAACAACACTTAACCCGTTTTGGGCTGGAAAAACAATGATACCCATCAAAAGCTTTAAATTCCTGTTCTCCCTGGATTTCTCTGAAAACATCTTGTAGATTTTAAAGAAAAAATGGCCATTCACAGTTCTTGGTGTGACATTACAAGTTGCATGAATAAATATTCCTGTTGGCACTTGTTAACCCTCTACAAGCTGCCAGACATCAATATTTTGGATACATTTGAGATAAAATGGACCATTTTTAAATTGACACAGCACTCAGTGAGTATGTGTCAAACAAACATAACTCCTTTTGTCGGTCATTGACTTGTTGGACGACGATATTGACATTAACTCACTCCACCGTTAATGATGGTTTTTACCTAAACAATTTTTTATCAAACTGTGTCATTTGAGACTACTATCTTCACCTTTCTCATAACATCAATGAAGGAACTTCAGTGAGACAGTTAAAAACAATTCATCAGACACTGTGGGGGTCATGAAAAATCATGCAATCTCATCGGGAAAAGCCATGATTCTTCAGAATCATAAAGTCTAGTTTTTCTTTTTTTTTTTTCTTTTTTTTATCCACACATTTTGTCCGTACGATTCAGAAGCCATTTTCGGACCGATTTTCACGAAATTTTGCACACGCATAGAGGGGCACAAAATCTAAAAATGTACCGAAGCGGAATTTTCGATTTAACCCATATTTCCTCAGAATTGACAAAAAACAGTCAAAATTGGGGTTTATTGGCACTTTCTCGAAACACGTCTTGTAGATTTTGTTTAAACATTCATCATTTCTAGACCTGCCTGTGACACTACCTTTGATACATACGAGGTATTCGGCGATGCATATGGTAACCCTCCACAGGCTGCCAAACATCGAAATTTTGATGAAATGGGTCGGTTTCAGGCCCCCACTGCACCCAAACAATACATGAGAGATAAACATAACTTCCTTTATTGGAAGTGGAATTCACCGAGGATCATTTTTGTCAGTAATAAGGGTGTTCATAAAACCAAGCATTAACCCGTTTTGGACTGGTTAAACAGCAATACCCCCATAAAGCTAAAAAATTCATGTTTTCCATGGATTTCTCTAAACGAGTCTTGTAGATTTTCAAGAAAAATTTGTTACTCCCAGATCTTGGTGTGACAATAGAATTTGCATGGACAAAATACTAAGGGGAGCATTTGTTAACCATCCATGGGCTGCTGAAAGTCAAAATTGTGATAAAATGGGCTGATATTGGACGCCAACGGCACCCAATGGGTACGCCACAAAGAAAAGTGCGTTCTTTTATCGAGCCCACACTCTATACGGAAACATTTTTATAAGTAGTAAGGATATTCAAAAGTTGAAGTCTTAACCCTTTTTGGGCAGGATAAAGAGAGAGACCCCTTAAAATCTTAAAATTCGAATTTTCTGTGGATTTCTCTAAAAACATCTTGTAGGTTTTCAAGAAAAATTGACTACTCGCAGGTCTTTGTGTGACATTACAAGTGGCATGGATAAAATATTCCGGTGAGCGTTTATTAACCCTCCACAGGCTGCCAAGCTTTGTAATTTTGTTGAAATGGGCTGTTTTCGGACGCACACAGCACCCAATGTGTTCCAGAGAAATAAACATAATCTCCTTCGTTGGAAGTGGAATTCACCGAGGACCATTTTTGTAAGTAATAAGGGTATTCAAAAAACCAAGTGTTAACCCGTTTTGGGTGGTTTAAGAGTGATTCCTCCAAAAGCTTAAACAATCATGCTTTACGTGGATTTCTCTAAAAATGTCAAGTAGATTTTCAAGAAAAAACTGGTCCGTCGCAGATCGTGGTGTAACATTATAAACTGCAAGGACAGAATATTCTGATAAGCATTTGTTAACCCTCCACAGACTCTCAAATATCAACACTTTGATAAAATAGGCTGTTTTCAGCCCCTCACAGCCCCTGTAGCTGGGAAATAAACATAACTCCCTCTCTTGGAAGTGGAAATCACCAAGGATAATTTTTGTAAGTAATAAGGGTATTAAATAAACCAAGCCTTAACCCGTTTTGGGCTGGTTAAACAGCGATACCCTTCAAAGGCTTAAAAATTCAAGTTTTCCCTGGATTTCTTTAAAAACATCTTGTAAATTTCAAGAAAAAATGGTCATTCATAGGTCTTAGTGTGCCATTACATGTTGCATGGACAAAATATTCCGGTCAGGATTTGTTAGCTCTACACCAGCATCTGAACATCAAAAGTTTGATAAAATGGGCTGCTTTGAAAATAATGCCAATTGTTTTATTTAGTGTGTATTTTGTCCGTATACAAAATTTCTCACCCACATATACCTAAAAATGATTCAATGATACGATTGGACATGTTTCTCTCATATAAAACATGCATAAAACGTGAAAAAAGACTTGATTTATTGCATTTTAGGATTGCACATGTATATTTTTAGAAGATTCTCTGTCTGTTTTTAATCTTCAGCGTCAGTCTTTGATCTTGTTTGGAACGATCAGTAATTAACACCTTTTCGACAAGAGCCATCGAAATTTAAAATAAAAAAAAAATGAAATTTCACTAAAACTTTTTGCAGAATCGAGTTTTTCAGAAAACTCTGTCGCGATTGCGTGTGTCATTTTCAAAATTCCGATCAGAAATACATGTAATGAAATTATAAATATGTAGTTAGCAATAACAAAATTGAAAGCATGTCGACCAAACTTGCATGACGTCAGAAATACTGCAGTGATGCACTGAAAGGTTGAGAATAAGGGACGCTGATATCGAAGTAGGCTTTAAACTGTCCATGGAATGGTCCTAAAATCAAGTTCATGTTTGCAGCGTTACTGCAAATAGGTTTCCCGTATTTCTTGTTAAAATGTTTTGGACCGCCTCACTTCATACTCCACACTGCACTGCATGATATTGTTTATTTATTGGTGTTTAAGGTTTGTAAGTAGTAAAGGTATTTAAAAGAATGAAACTTAACCCATTTTGGACTGAATAAGGAGAGATGCCCCTTAAACGCTTAAAATTTACATTTTCCGTGGATTTCGCTAACTGCTTGCTGGGGATTTTCAAGAACAATTTGACATTGGCAGGTCTTACAAACTGCATAGATAGAATATTCCGCTAGTCGTTTGTTAATCCCTCTACAGGCTGCTAAACGTCAAAATTTTAATAAAATCGGCTGTTTTCGGGCAGCAAAATGGGTATGCAATAGATAAACATGACCTCTTTTATCAGACTTAGAATTCCTGAGGGATAATGTATGATAGTATTAAGGGTATTCAAGGGAGCGCGGTGGCTCAGTGGTAGACTGTTGTACTTCTATGCTAGAGGTCCCGAGTTCGATCCCCATCCGGGACGACTCATGTTGTGTCCTTGGGCAAGGCACTTTGGCCCGGTTGCCGACATGGGGGTACGATGTCCCCATGTACTAAGGCATACTGCACGTCGATGGTACACATGTCTTCAACCTCTGTAACCCTGCCTGAGCGGAGCCTGAACAGAGTGAGAATGTTGAGGAGCTGACAGTTGCTCGTCGATGCTTGGTGGTTCTCTCCGGGTACTCCGGCTTCCTCCACCTCTAAAACTATCACGGTCACGATTAGCCATTGTGCAGAAGTATGTGACCTTAAACACCAATAAATAAATAAATAAATAAATAAATAAATAAATAAATAAGGGTATTCAAAAAACCAAGCCTTAACCCTGTTTTGTCAGATTAAAGACAGACAGCCCATGCCGTGAACGCTGCCTATATTACTTGTAAAATCGACACCCCCCCCACTAAATCTCCTACGAGGTGCGGTTTCGGACCCGACCACCTGACGGTTCTGACCACATCAAATAACACACCTTCGTTGTATTTAGCAGCAAGAAATTTCCCCAAGAAGCAAAGACAAAATTACGTCTGCGGAAAATAATGGCAAATATTTTATTTAGCCTGTATTTTGTCCGTATAGAAAATTTCTCACCCACATATACCTAAAAATGATTCAATGATACAATTGGACATATTTCTCTCATAAAACGTGAAAAAACACTTGATTTATTGCATTTTAGGATTGCGCATGTATATTCTTAGAAGATTCTCTGTCTGTTATTAAACTACGGCGTGTCTTTGATCTCGTTTGGGACGATCAGTGATTAGCACCTTTTCAACAAGAGCCATCGAAATTGAAAATAAAAAAAATAATCAAATTTCACTAAAACCTTTTACAGAATCGTGTTTTTCAGAAAACGCTTTCGTGATTGCGTGTGTCATTTTCAAAATTCGGATCAGTAAGCACGAAATTATAAATATGTTGTTGTCAATAACAAAATTGAAAGCATGTCGGTCAAACTTGCATGACGTCAGAACTCGACTCGGGTAAAATACTGCGGTGTGGTGAAAGGACGAGAGTAAGAAGAATAAGAAACGCTGATATCGCAGTAGGCTTTAAAATGTCCATGGAATGGTCCCAAAATCAACTTTATATTTGCAGCTTTATTGCAAATAGGTTTCCTGTTGTTTCTTGTTGAAATGTTATTTCCGTCAAGGCCAGGTACCATAGAAAATTTGTAATACTGGGCAGTGGGATAGGGCACCTGCCCCATGAACAACTGCCTGCTATTAAAATTAATTAGCGGAGACCCCCCCCCCCCCCTCCCATGCTGTTTATTTTACCTAGGACACCTGCCCTCTGCCGTTTTTTTACCAAGGACACATGCCCCCCCCCTACTGTTAGATTAGATTAAACATATTTTATTTGCCACTTGACAATGCAAATCAGGATTGGAGGACAAGTGCTTACCACTTAGAAGCCCCTCCGTTCCTGTACGGTGACTAATAATTTACAATATGGCAGAACGTATTCCATAAATAACAGAATCTAGCAAAATCTAAATATTATAAACATTATAGACAAACACAAATTAAACTGAGAGAAAGAGAGAGAGAGAGAGAGAGAGAGAGAGAGAGAGAGAGAGATCAAAAAAATAAATAGAATATTAAGAAAACATGAAATACAACATTAGATCCAGTGATGATGCCCGCCACCCACCCAATTGCGTTCTATAGTATATTGGCCGTAATGGGAGTCTAAATTAACATCTCGATTACAGCCACTGAGCATAGGTTTTCACTTCTGGGGATGTTCACACAACTGTTTTTTTCATCAAGTACACCTGTCCTGCCCCCGTTTGTTTGCTAACGGGCCCCTACCCATTGACCTTTCTATTTTTAGAAGCACCCGGGCCGACGGGGAGAGGGCGTTGTTGGGAGCATGGCTAGATTTTGCTATAAAATGGGGTTGAAGGAAGGTACCCTCAAATCTGGGGCGAAAGTGGCAAAAATGACAAAAGGCTACCTCAATGTATAGTAACGGTATAAACTACAGTCGATCTGGGCGATGTACAGACGAAAAATCATACCTTGGAGCTGGTTAGGCAATTTGGCACAAAAAACTCCGACTTCATGCTCAATCACTGCTCTACAGTAGTCTACAACAGTCCTCAAGTCCATTCCAAACTGATAGAGTCGGGACGAATAGTACTCTCACTTTCCACGCGATGCGTGGTGTTCTTCACGCGGCCTCGACACTCGCAACAGATGCCAAAATGTCGGCCAGGGTGCGTAGAACAAGTTCTGAAAATTAGAAGTCGCTGCCTTCAGCGGTCTAGACACGCTTCATGTTTGTGAGAAGTGCAATTTTAATGTCTAATTGGCAAATTTTCGTTAATCGTTACCTGCCAAAAAACCTACTCACCGCCGATTTCTTTTCACTTCAACTTCTGACGATTATCTAAGGTTTAAAGATAGTGTCATGATACCCCTCCCCGCCGCTCTTTTGGAGCTGGTTAGGCAATGCGGCACTGAAACCTGGGACGTTATGCTCAATCGCAGCTCTACAGCCGTCTACAACACTGCCCGTGTCCATTCTAAACTGATAGAGTCGGGACGAATAGTACTCTCACATTCCAAGCGATGCGCGGTGTTTTCCACGCGGTCCGGACACTCCAAACAGATCCCAAAATGTCGGCCAGGGTTCGTAGAACAAGTTCTGAAAATTTCAAGTCGCTGCCTCCAGCGGTCTGAACACCGTTCGTGTATGTCTGAAGTGCTATTTTAATGTCCAATATGCAAATCTTCGTCAATCTTTTCCTGCCTGCCAGAAACCCAATCACCGCCAATTTCTCTTGACTTTAAACTTCTGAGATTCTCGTAAGTTTAAAGGTTGTGTTGGGATCCCTGGTGGCTGTCTTAAAGAAGCAACTTCCATTTACAGTCAACTCTCCACCAGTCACACACATTTGTAACATTTAAGTGGACTTACTCCAGCGAGGAGGCACTGAAGGATTCTGCGCCCATTCCCGACGTCTTTTTTTGAACTGGCTTGAAAAGGAAGGATCAAATTCAAACAATTACCTCCTCTCTCCAAAACGCCATATCTCAGCCAATTCTAGGCAGATTTCCATGAAATTTTCACTCCTTGTTCATGAATAGTTGTGGCATCACTTTCCATGAAGAGCGACATGAATTTCGCATTTCGTCACGTCGAATTGGAAAAGAGCGTATGCGCAGGGATTTCTCTGAAAACATCTTGGAAGATTTTAAAGAAAAAATGGCCATTTGCAGTTCTTAGTGTGACATTACAAGTTGCATGGAAAAATATTCCTGTTAGTACTTGTTAACCCTCTACAAGCTGCCAGACATCAATATTTTGGATACATTTGAGATAAAATGGACCATTTTCAAATAGACACAGCACTCAGTGGGTATGTGTGAAACAAACATAACTCCTTTTGTGGGTCATTAACTTGTCGGACGACGATATTGATATTAACCCACTCCACCGTTAATGATGGTTTTTACCTAAACAATTTTTTTATCAACTGAGTCATTTGAGACGAACGAAATGGTTTGACGCGCCGAAGGCGCGCAGGGACGATTTGGAGGACAAGCCCCTTTCAACCCTCGTTAGCTGTTTGTTGTTGTAGGATATCAAGGCGTGGTGGAGGAGGAAAAGAAAGAAGGGAGGTGGCTTAAATATAATCCACAGCAATAGCTATAGATTGGATAGAAATGAAAAGGGAGATGAAAATAATGTTCCGACACCCGATCATAAAAACCTAGATGAACCCCTTACGTTCGATCTGATATTGGGAAATATATTCCTGAGAAGGAGTTAGTATAGGCATTTGAAGAAATGCAGATTAATCACACTAGGTAAATAAGGCATCATCAATAGCAGGGTTTCCGCTAGGGGAAAATTTGTGGGTCCGGTAGTTTAAAGAAAGTGAAACTCACACGCCAAAGGCGTGTGCTGCACGTGCCTTTGGCACGTGCGTATAGAGGGGGGGGCTCTCCCCCCAGGAAAATTTTGATTTTTAGGTGCTCTCTGGTGGCCTCTGGGGACATTCTGGTCATCAAAATGCTGAATAATTGATGTGTAAAATATGTATTTTTTCCTCCTACAGTTCTCTAAATTCCCACGGGACACACAATACTACATCTGGTCGGAGGTTTCATAAAAATACAAACCCAAAACAACACAAAATTCACGAATCCTAACAGTGACTGAGTTTTTGTTTACAACCACTCACGGTAATATTCAAAAAGAACCATGATGCTGACGTGTGACGTCATGCATGTGCAATTACCGTACTGACTCATGTAGAAGCCCAGGGAGGTGCTTGTAGTGGATAAATTGCAAAGTGTGTGTGTGGGGGAGGGGGGGAGGGGGGGCTTCGGGACGAGTAATAGTGTTTGCAAGACACGTTGGGATGCGTCTGAAATTGGCGATATAAGGCAAGTAAATATCCACTGGGTATGTTACGTTTCTTTGGAAACCGCCTACCAATTTTATAGAATTTGCTTTAAAAATTCTCATAATTATCTTGGACATACGTTTCATTTTCAGATTTCGGGTTTTAATCCTCAATTTAATGAATAAAACAAACAGAAAACCATGCGGTGTTGTTTTCATTTTTTTTTGTACAGGCTGCTCTCGAAAGTCGAAGCCAGAAATGGACGTTAAGTATGTCAATCAGCACTGCAAACCACCCCCTTGAAAACAGACAAACATTGTCTGTTTAAAAATAGAGGTTTTTTTAAATATGTACATTTTTAAAAAATTTTACGAATAAAACAAAATATAGCTTCACACAAACTCAATAAAAGAATCATAATATGAAGACCAGATAAACTTTACACAGCGAAATATGAATAACAAAATAGTTGCCTCCCTTGGCACCATTCGAAAAATTGATTTTACACTGAAAGTCATAACTTCACATGTTGCAGGGCATGATGAAATGATAAATGAGCATGTTTTATTGAACCAATAAGTCATAAATCATATCCCTGGTTATATTGTTATATAATTCTCAAATACCAGAGTTGTAATTATTTTTTTTATTTTTAATTACCACTTTCTCATTAATTTCTGAACACCCGTTTTTCACAATGAGTTGTGCACACTCGAAAGTGGCAGTGTTCTTTCACAATGAGTTGTGCACCGCTCGAAAGTGGCAGTGTTCAATCAGTATCTTTCTGATGATATTCAACCACTGTGAAAACTGTGAAAACTATATGTTGTGGGAGTGTTTCAGACAACTACTGACAGCAGCCTGCACACTCATTTGAAACAAGTGACAGCTTCCAAAACGAGTACATCATTTGTCGCTCAAAATAAAAGCCAGTGATTTCGGACCAAACACGACAATTTGAGTCCGAAATTTTATAGGCGACGTTTAGGATTTGAACTTTTTTTCCCCCTCTCGTCTGGGAGTTATAAGGTATAAGGTTGTCGCCAGTAATAGTAGGCATAGTATACAACATAATTGTGCCTATATTATGTGGAAACAAAGGATCCCGAGTGTTGTTACGATACAGCATTGTACTCGACATTTTAACCACCAGCTTTTCTGACTGATCATAGTATGATCGGCAGGGGGAATGGGTTCAGTCGACGGACCCGCTGCCGGTATAGCGGAAACCCTGTCAATAGGGCTTATCGCCTCATATACAATGTAACTAACACCAGACCATACCGGTAGGAAGAGAATACCCTCCTCTAACATAATGGTATTCTGTCCGATAGTACAATGAACTCAGCCTAGCTGAAGCAGCTAAAGGTCTTCCTATCCATGAAGGCAATAAAAAGGCTGATAAATGTGGCCTTAGAAACTCACTAAGGAGACTTAAAATGCCAGCCATAGCTTGTAAGTCTTCATCTCCGTGAAGACAGATATATCGGTGTAAGTTGCAACCTTGAAGGCTCACTGAATGGAGACTTACAACCATTGTCACGCAAGGTAGGGAATAAAGAGCCACTATTTTAACAGCCCTAAACTCCCAAAGAGACAGTAGTCTCAAGGTAGCTACCCAGTTGTGAGTCTTCGTCTGCATGAAGACATATATGTGTCACTTGCGGCCTTTGAAAGCTCACTAAATGGAGACTTACAACACTAGCCACTAATGTATAAGAAAAGACCTCTGTAACAATACATAAGGCTACTATGGTCCAGAATGGCATTACATGTCCTGACGCCAAGGAACACAACACCGAGAAGGAAAAGACGTACTTATTCCCTCTAACAGCTCTATTCCAAACAAGACAGCTGTCTCAGCCTAATTATGCACTATGGAACCTCTATTCGTAAAGAATAGGGCATAGCATTTCTTATACTGTTGCTAAGGCAAGGAAGACGTCGTTAATCGGGACAAAAGCCCTCGACACCTGAGCTAAAAGATCCGGGGATGAAAGATCTTCGTCTTTTCATCGCCCGGTATGATAAGCTCTTTTTAGCCTAACTTGACAAAGTCAAGATAAGCTATTGCCATCACGCGTGCAGAAGTCTGTTAGTCGGTGAGTCTGTGAGTCTGTTCACATTTTCCTTTAGCACAGGCTACACCCCTTAGATCTTGTCTGATCGTCACGAAATTTCATATGCAGGTTTGGGGTCATGTCTAGATGAGAACGTCCCCTTTTGGTCGCGATCGGTCAACCAGTTTGGCTGTCCGAGTCTAAAACCCGACAACCATTAGCACAGTGTACAAGTTGTATTTATGAAGGGATTTCATTGTAACTTGGTAGAATGCCTCTGTATAATGCCTTGATGAGAACGTCCCCTTTTGGTCATGATCTGTCAACTGTGATGGCTGCCCAAGCCCAAAACCCAAAAACTTATAGCACAGTCTGCAGGTCATTTAATATGGAGGGATTTCATTGTAACTTGGTAGGATGACTCCGTATGATGTCTAGATGAGAACTTCCCCATTTGGTCGCGATCTGTCAACAGTGACGACTACCCGAGCCCATGACCCGAAAACCTTTAGCACAGTCTACAGGTCATATTTATGGAGGGATTTCATGGTAACTTGGTAGGTTGACTTCATATAATGTCTAGATCAGAACATCACCTTTTGGACGTGATTGGGCAACTGTGATGGCTGCAGAGGCCCGAAACCCAAAGCCCGAAAACCTTTAGCACAGTCTACAGGTCATATTTATGAAGGGATATCATTGTAACTTGGTAGGATGACTCCAAATAATGTCTAGATGAGAATGCCTCCTTTTGGTCGCAATCATTAAGCCTTGATGGCTGCCCAAGCCCAAAAACCTTTAACATAGTCTTTAGGTTGTATTGTATTTCATTGTAACTTCATAGGATCACTCCAGATGATGCCCAGATGAGAATGTACCTTTTTGGTTGCGATCATTCAACCATGATGGCTGCCTGAGCCCGAAGCCCAAAAACCTTTAGCATAGCCTACAGGTTACATTTATGAAGGGATTTCATTATAACTTGGTAGGTTGACTTCATATAATGTCTAGATGAGAACGTCCCCATTTGGAAGCAATTGGGCAACAGTAATAGCTACAGGGGCCCGAAACCTGAAAACCTTTAGCACAGTCTACAGGTCACATTTAAGAAGGGATTTCATTGTAACTTGGTAGGATGACTCCAAATAATGTTTAGATGAGAACATCCCCTTTTGGTTGCGATCATTCAACCATGATTGCTGCCTGAGCCCGAAGCCCGAAAAACCTTTAGCACAGTCTACAGGTCATATTTATGAAGGGATTTCATTGTAACCTGGTAGGTTGACTTCATATAATGTCTAGATGAGAACATCCCCTTTTGGGCGCTATTGGGCAACTGTGATGGCTACAGAAGCCTGAAAACCATTAGCACAGTCGACAGGTCGTATTTATGAAGGGATTTCATTGTAACTTGGTAGGATGCCTCTGTATAATGCCTAGACAAAAGAAAGTCGCTCCTAATGGAGGTACAGGCTCTCTTAGTAAAGGAAGCAATAGAGGTCGTCGAGAATAGACTTCTGTTGCTTTCCACTTAGCGGTCAAGGTTATCAACCTCGCAAAAAAGTGGATGAAAATTGTGGAAGATCAGTGGATGAGAATGTAGTCACGGCAGGCCTGCGGCTATCAGTGCAAGCAAAGCTCCACTTACAACAAGTGTGTGTTGGACAAATCTTCCGACAAATTCTTCCAAGAGAGTCTCTCCTTGCGGAGGTATAGGCTCTCTTACGGAAGAAAAGCAATAGAGGTCGTTGAAATATTCTCCAGGTTTTTTTCAAATCACTTGTTTCTTGTCCTGGCGGATAGTGCATAGATAGGCTGAGACAGCTGTCTTGTTTGGAGTACAGCCGTTAGAGGGAAGAGGTACATCTTTTCCCTCTCGGTGTTGTATTTCTTGGCATCAAGACATTTAATGTCATTGTGGAGGCCATAGTAGCCTTATGTACTGTTACAGCAGTCTTTTCTTGGCGGCTAGTGTTGTAAGTCTCCATTTAATGAGCTTTCAAGGCTGCAAGTGACACAGATATGTCTTCAAGTAGACGAAGACTCATTACTGCTTAGCTACCTTGAGATTACTGTCTCTTAGGGAATTACAGCTGTTGGAATAGCGGCTTGTCATTCCCTACCTTGCACGACAATGGTTGTAAGTCTTCGTTTAGTAAGCTTTGAAGGTTGCTAGTTACACCAAGATATCTGTCTTCACGGAGAGGAAGACTTCTAGCTACGTTAGCTAGGCTCTGACCACACTCTTTTGTGAATAAAACTGATAAAGGTACAGTGCTTTTATGTTTGTTTTCCTAGGTACCATAGACTGCAGTCTTATTGTTTACACCGTAGTAGCCTAGCTAGAATCATGAGCGAGATTTTTTCAGTAATTATGCAGTGACACAACTGAATTTATTATGTCTTGGGACTGCTGTCTCTTTGGGAATTTAGGGCTGTTAAAATAGCAGCTCTTCATTCCCTACCTTGAGTGATGATAGTTGTAAGTCTCCGTTCAGTGAGCCTTCAAGGTCGCATCTTACACCGATATATCTGTCTTCACGGAGATGAAGACTTATAAGCTACAGCAGGCATTGTATGTCTCCTTATTGAGCTTCTAAAGCCGCAGTTATCAGCCTTTTATTGTCTTCACATATAGCTAGGAAGACCTTTAGCTGCTTCAGCTAGGCTGAGTTCGTTGTCCTATCGGACATGATACCATATGTTAGAGGAGGTTATTCTCTTCCTACCGGTATGGTTTGGTGTTAGTTATATGAGGTGATAAGCTCTATTGATGACGCCATATTTACCTAGTGTGATTTTTTCAATATGGTGTATTTGTTCATCACGTCCCTCTCCGTCCTTAGTGGCATTATGGAGTTGGTCAGACGTGATTTGATGATTAACAAAATGAGCGATTCAAGTAATGCGTGTGAGGGGGGTTCAATATGATTTTTTTGTCGACCCCCCCAAATGCAAATGGACACTCATATATCCCCGCTGAGTTATTATTTAGAACGCTCATCTACAAAGAATGAGGTTGGCGCCCAATTCCGGTCTCTTCCTGACTGCTGCGCATGCACAGATGGTAAAAGTATGGAGGGCCAGATAGGACTTTTAATTTTTGGTTTTGTATGCAAATTTGGGGGATTGGGAGGTTCAAAGTTTGTGTTTGGCCCTTGATAATATCGAGTTGCACCAGCTAGTCTGGGCCATTGGTAAGTATAAAAAATATACAAATTGCTTTAAATTTATCATATTTTTACACAGTAACCAATGGCCCAGACATAGCTGGTGCTAACTCTAAATTATCCAGGGCCAAACACAAATTTTGCCTCCCAATCCCCAAAATTTGCATCAGAAACCGAAAATTCAACGTCCTATGTGGCCCTCCATACATTTGACAACTGCGCATGCGCAGTGTCCAGGAAGTGCCAAAATTGCCGCCAAATATCATTCCTTGTTTGGCACTCTGTCAGATAACAACAGACTGACTTTTGTACTTTTAAATCTCTGTTTTGATGATGCCAGACACAGATCAAAGATAATTATGGTCGATCTGAGGATAGAATAGAACCATGGAAGGAAGAAACAGTGCTTTTTTTGTTCAGGGCTGTAACTTTATAATTTTTGAACGAAATTATTTCTTGTTACCCATTTTCGTGGTATCGCCTGAATTATCATTCTTCCTAATGATTAAGCTACTGTTTGTTAAGTGTTCCTTTGCTATCCTTCCCTGAAGACCTCCAGTTAAACTCCAAGGCTTTTTGGTGTTTTTATTGAAAATTTTTTGTATGAAAATTTCCAGGGAATTTAACTTTTACAGAATGTTTATTCTGTTTATCCCCATGGTTACGTACTCACCCTAGGGGTGTTTAGGCATTTGTGGTCATGCATCATCCATCCGATGTATTGCATTCTCTTCTGAGGAAGACCTTGCTTTGCATCGGATAGTGTCAAATCTGTTACTGACTTCGGGCCTTAATTTTTGGAAGCCTGGAGTCTTTTTTCTGTTTTTTTGTGGCGCTGTTCACATTGACAACGCTTCCTTTACATGTAATTTTCCTCTGAATAATTCATGTTAGGATTAATGGAAGATACATTTCTTATTCCGATAGTGGAGCCTTAATATTTTTATACTGTACCAATGACCCAGACATAGCTGGTGCTAACTCTTAAAATATAGGGCCAAACACAAATTTTGCCCCCCAGTCCCCAAAATTTGCATCTAAAACCAAAGAAAACATGTCCTGAATGGCCCTCCACACTTCACGTCTACTGCGCATGTGCAGTGTCAAGGACGTTCCGAAATTAGCGCCATTAATCATTCTCAGTTTGGCCCTTCATCAGTTAACATCTGACTGATCTTTGTGCTTGTAAATCTCAGTTTAAATGATGCCAGACACATAAATATTAGTGAAATGGTGATTCTAAGGAGGATATAGAAGGAGGAGAGGAATAATGTGTGACAGAATATTTTCAGGGCTGTAACTTAAAATTTTTTAATGAAATTATGTTAAGTTACCTATTTTCGAGGCAGCAGCCATTTTGTTGTCATTCTTGTTATTTAGTTACACTGATTTTTCAGTGTTTTCCTCTCTCCCTTTCCTTTAAGTCCCCTCTTGCTATTCTCCCATGCTTTTGGCATAGTTTCTGTAATTATTATTACTAAAATTTATTGGGAGTTTTAGCTGAATAACAGAATGAATTCTGTTCTTTTCCCCATGTTTACGTCTTCACCTATGGGTGGTTAGGCGTTGTGTTCTGCATCTACCATCTGATGTTCTGCAGTTTCTTCCCTGGAAGTCTCTGTTTTGCATCAGATAGTGTATTTTTGGTGACTGATTTCGGGCCTGAGTGCCTGGAGTCTTATTTTAGTGTTTTTACACTCATTGTTTACATTTACAACAGCCCTCTGTGTGAGGGGGGGATTTCTTGAAAATAATATCTTGATGTTAATTTAATCATAATTAGATACATTATTATTGTTCGTAAGTGTTGCATAAATTGTTTAAAATATTTTTAAATTTTTTGTCCACACTTAGGCTTGGGATCCATTGGGGCTCAACGTTACTTTTCAGAAACTTGGGCTGTTCTGAAAAAATATTTTTTCAAAATATTTTGATTTTAATTATTTTTTCTATGTTAATGGATCATATTATTATTATGTATTTTGATTGTCAGGGGTTGGTGCGAGTACCAGGACTTTGTTTTCTTTTCACATTGAAAGGATTTTGATCAATTGTAATAAGAGGAAGTCTTCCTCTGACTTTTATAATCATTCTATATGTAGTCAGTGTACTCGCATTAACTCCTGTTCTGTATCTGATGATTTCGATGACAACATGGGAAGCGTATGACACGGTATGTTAGTGGGGTATTGGACATTCTGGTCCTTTCCCCGCAGGGTCACTCTATTTTATCAATTTCTATTTCAGACGATCAAGATTAGGGTGATGTATCTGTGATGTCTTCCAACAGTGTGCCTCCGTCGTCACAATTAATGAAGGGCTAGCGGAAAAGTGCTCATGTAAATACGCCAATTGCCTAAGAGGACCCTAGTAGGTTCGACGGCCTTTGACGTCCGCTAGCTCGCCCGGTGTAGCGTCCATTCATCGAGTGGTTCGGCAGCCGGGTTCGTCCGTTGTGGTCTAGAAGGAGTTTTGGGGTGATGCGAGCACTATAAATCAACCAAATGCACACCCAGTGACGGCGGATTAGAGGGAGAACGGAGGAAGCCTTTTAGTCCGGTTCATAGCTCGTTCTGGTCCATCCGGACGGCGAGCGAGAGAGGCCCCTCTCTCGTACAACAACATCTGGCCCCAGATGATGTGGTACAAAATGTTTCGCATTCGGAGCATACGTCCGGCGCTCGGGACGCTCCGACATATAGTCAGTCCGGAGAGACTGTCAATAAGGCTTCCTCATTCTCATGGTAGCGCACACGACCGCTCTTGGCTACGTGACCTCTGATATCCAGTCAGCTTCGCCAGTCAGAGAATCATCGGCGACCAGGTCACACCATCCGGTAGCCAGGGACACGAGGCCTGCAGACTCCGGACGTTAGCATAGGAAAGTGTGCGGGAGTCAACGTACACGGAGCTTCCGGCGGCAATGCATCGTAAGACCGCTACTGCACAAGCCTCTGGGACAGACGTGCTATCCTAAATAGCACAGCTTATCGCAGCATCCCAGCAACAACTGAATCTGTGGCCTAATGTTTTATCCGACGATGCTGGGTCGGGACGCTCCGCGGAAGCAGGTACGGACGTCCGAAAATTTCATCCAGTCCGACGGGATACCGAAAGGGATTCGGAGGATTTCGAGCTTTCCCTTTCGGAACAACATATGCTGTTGTGTATGTCATCTGACTTGATCTTCTACAGGTTCTTTCGTCGGACCAGAATGCTGCGATGCCGGATAAGAAACTGATAGCGTCGGTGGACTTAGAAATTTTTGGTTCGGTTCAGGAACATCGTCCCTCAGTTCCGACATAGTCCAATAATGTCACACAAACTTTCGAATTATTGAACGACGCTATATATTTATTATTATATGCTTGCTATTACCAAGTATTTCTGGTTTCTTGTTCGCAAAGTTACGGAGATGTCTTTCAAAAGTGTACCTCTGTCGTCATAGTTAATGAAGAGCTAGCGGCAATAAGTGCTCATGGAATATGTCTATCGCCTAAGAGGTCCCTTGTAGGATCGACGGAGTGACATTCGCTAGCTCACCCGGTGTAGCGTTCATTCATTGAATGGTTCGGCTGCCGGGTTCGTCCGTTGCGGTCTAGGAAGGAGATTTGGGTGATGCGAGCACTATAATTACTTTAGTACTCACCCAGTGACGGCGGATTGAGGACAGATCGGAGGAAGCCTGTTAGTCCGGTTCCTGGCTTGTCCAGGTCCGTCCAGGCTGTGAGCGAGAGAGGTACCTCTCTCGTCCAACAACATAGGGGACCGCATGTTGTGGTTCAGATATTTTACATTCGGAGCATATGTCCGTCGCTCGGGATGCTCCGTTATATTGTCAGTCCGAGGGACTGTCGATAATGCTTCCTCATCCTCACAGCAGTGCACACGACCGCACATTGGCTACGTGACCTCGAGTATCCGATCAGTTTCGTCATTCAGTGATTCCACGGCGAACAGGTCACGCCATCCGATAGCCAAGGGACACGAGGCCTATACACTCCGTTCGCTCGCATATTTGTAGTATGCACGGGGTAACGATCATGGAGCTTCCAGCGGCAGTGCATCGTAGGACCGCTTCTCCACAGGCCTCAGTGACGGACGTGCTATCCGAGTTAGCACAGTTTTTTCGCAGCATCCCAGCAATCGACAGTTTCTTGGTCGAATCAGGAATTATCCGACGGCGCTGGGTCGGTGCGGTCCGCGGTTGCATCAGGTACGGACGACCGAACGCTTTATAGGGTCCGACAGGATGGCGAAAGGGATTCGAAAGATTTCGAGTTTTCCCTTTCGTAGCATCGGAAGCTGCCATACATATCTTCCGGCATTATGTTCCAGTGATTGTTATTTCGGACTACATTGCTGCGATGTTGGATAAGAGACTTATAGCATCATTGAACACGGAATTTTGGATTGGTTCAGGGACATTGTCCCTGACTTACCGACACAGTCCAATAATGTCATTAGAACATATGTATTTTTATCGACGCTATATATATATAAGCCTGCTACCAAGCATGATAGTTTAGTTTTCTTGTCCGCAATGCTCATTTCTGCCTTTTATCATTTATACAAATTATTTATTTTGGCAGAACAGGGCATACCGAGAGTTCATATGCGTCTAGACGGCGTGGTTAAAGACTGGAAATAATCTTTTTCGCCGTCTATGTCTTTTCCAACCACAATGTTGGAAACGACAATGATGTCTAATAGACTTAACTTTGACGCTTTATCATACGTAATCCACCTTACTGAGGCGTTATCATTACGTCTTCAAGAGAAAGAATTCTGGCATATCATCCTCAATGTGATTTCTTTTGAGGGCAGTAGTTTGTTCACGTTTAACTCCGCCCTTCAGTGGCTGCTTGGAGTTGGTTAGACGTGACGCAGCCCTAGCTACATCCACGCGCGTAGATAGTAAGGTGAAGAACTCTCTCAGAGTCGCTTCGTTCTCGGAGAAGCTTCTCTTCGACGGCAACTTTTCAGCAATCCATGAATTGCTCGATTTACACGTTCTCTTGTCTATCTAGTGTAGCAAGAGATTCAGACTGGGGTAAACATTCGCTGGTTGACTCAGAGAGTGCCACTGCAGTTGCCGGATCCGAGTTTTATAATTATGACGGTTGCCAGTCAAACAGGTTGGGATATAATATTGATCCCAATGGATTAGAAGTGCCAGGGTCTTTGGGTTCCGCAGTCTCTAAGCAAGCACTTATCTTCCACGGAATAATGTTTTTTTTTAGGCTTGCTTTATGTCATTGGATGAACATTATTAAGAAACGCATGTCCAAATCCTGTCCGTTAATTCGACAGTAGTGGCGTATCTCCGGAACCAGGGAGGCACTCATTCGTTTCCGTTATTCAATTTAATGGAAAGAATCCTTCTGTTTGTTATAGTACACCAAGTTCTGTTTCGGTCCGTCATATTCCGGGTCGTCTGATTGTATTACCGGACTCCCGTTCACTTATGGGTCGCTTGTTGCCGTCAAAATGGACTCTCAACAAACAAGTATTCAATCAGATTTGCTATCAATGGGAGCGCCCAATGATAATTTATTTACGACACAACTTGCTAATCAATTGCAGACGTATGTGTTTGCTTGTCCGGACCTCTGAGCTTATGTTGTTAACGCTCTATTGATCTAATAGGACGGAATGATAGGATATGCGCATCCTCCTGCGCTGTTGTTTCAGCAAGTATTGCTAAGATAAACAACCACAATACATTTCTGTTGATAGCATCTCTGTCTTCACAGAGACCGTGGGTAAATTTACTCTGATGTCTACTGTGGGACTTAACGCGAAATCTTCCTCCATCAGAGGATCTTTTTTCGCTGGGTAAAATCGTGTCATCTTTATCACAACCCGCAAGGTCTCAACCTTCACGTATTCCGTTGTGTGGTCCTTATTGCATTGTAAGCATTGTACTGGACAAGCTTTGGACGCGATTTCTTACTATAGGAGAACCTCTTCTTCGCTATACTATGCGGCTAAAGTGGAGGCTCTTCCGTCGTTGGTGTAGGGATCACTATGTTGATATTGTGGATCCCTCCATACTAGTCATTGCAATTTTTTAGTATACTTGTTTGACAAGGTCTACTGCAGCCTGTTATTATTAAGGTTATAGGTTTATGTTACCTCATACCTATGCTCTCTATGATAGTTTACAATTGAGTGTTATGTCTCTTTATCTAAGTCAGTTAGTAACTTTTCGATAAATAGACTTAGAATCATTAGATTAAATTCCTATACGGAATTTAACTTCGGTTCTTATTTAGCTAAGTAATCATTTGAGCCTCTGGAAACAGTAGTTTTCAAATTCTGACCTTTTAGACAGTAATTCTGTTGGCTTCTTTTACTGAAGAGTCAGTGAGTTTCTTGCACTATCGGTGGACGATTCTCACTTTCGTAGTATCGGAAACACTATTTCCTTTACTATTAATGTTGGATTTTGGCATAAGAGTCAGGCTCCTAATTAATATCCGGAACCTATTGTTATTAAGGTCCTTCTGTCTTCGTACGGGCATAGGCCTTTACTCTGTCCGGTTAGAGTTTATGTATTTATAAACAGATATCTGTTTATTACTGCGGGCGTAAGCTTCTTCTGTCTTTGATGCCTAATAGAAGGACGTTACGCTCCATTCTATTGCTAATGGATTCAATTAACTATCGATACTGCTTATGGTATATCATTGACTCAGCAGTTGTGTTTGAGATTTCGGCTCATGAAGTAAGAGTTCTTCTACATCTTGGGCTTACATTAATAGTGTCGCTATTATAGATTTTTTAATCCTGCTCACTGCGCTCAGCCATCCACATTCATGAATTTTTATCTCAGAAATATCGAGTCCATTTCTGGAGGCCTCTATTGTTAGGTCTCTTATCTACTGCTCAGAATGTCATTCATTTAACAGTTGCTACTATAGCTAGGTAGGCTGTCTGTTTCGGCAGTGACTCCGTTCTGCTGCCCTCTTCGCTCTGGGCTATTTGACCCAGGGCAAGAAAAAGGGGGGGGGAGGGTGTTCCCTTGGGTCACCTGTTTTACTATGAAAACAAGGGGATACCTCCTCCGGAGTTAGTAATTCTGAGCTGTTATTGGGATGGTTGTTTAGTGAGAAGTTTATGTTTTAAAAATTCATTCAGGTCTTAGTTTTTAAATTATAGCTTTTGAATATAGCACGTGTCAACGGACATTATTATACATTCCTCAGACACTTTTAAGGAGTATTAAGAGTCTCTATTCTCTAGACTCACTTTATTTATTGGCTTACTTTAAAAATTATTAGTATAAGGATTATACTAGATATTAATAGAGTACATGGATGTATGATGCTCAATTTTGGCAGGTGTTGTATCTTTCTAATTTATCATAAATAAGAAAGATACATGTAAGGCCTAATACTTCTTTTTCCCTAGAGGGGATGACTCTATTTTATATAATTGAGCGTATTCCATCTTGCTCTATGTCCTTGGTCCTCCAGCCTTTTTACTATTCAGCTATGTCTGGGTCATTGGTACAGTATAAAAATGTTAAAAAATTTATAGTAATTTCTATATTTTTTATACTTACCAATGACCCAGACGGGGATGGCCCTCCCAGGAGTTGGGAACTCTTACCTCCCCGCTGAGTACATAGCGCTTACCAGGCACTGGTTATGAGAATGATTAATGGCGCCAATTTCGGAACGTCCTTGACACTGCGCATGCGCAGTAGAGGTGAAGTGTGGAGGGCCATTCAGGACATGTTTTCTTTGGTTTTAGATGCAAATTTTGGGGATTGGGGGCAAAATTTGTGTTTGGCCCTATATTTTAAGAGTTAGCACCAGCTATGTCTGGGTCATTGGTAAGTATAAAAAATATATAAATTACTATAAATTTTTTAACTTTTGGCAGTGAAAAAATTTTTTGGTCCACTCTTGGGCTCTGTGGGGATCCATTTGGGCTCGGGGTTCCCATTGGGAACTTGGGCTCAAATCAAAATTTTTCAAAAAAATTTTTTTTTTTGCAAAAATTTTTTCAAATCATTATTTCATTGATTGTTTAATGTATCTTTTTCAGTATATTGGGAGTTAAGTGCGAGTACTGTTGACTTTCATATTTTTCCAAAATGAAAGCTTATTGTTCAAATTGTAATTCGAGGAAGTCTTCCTCAGATTCACATGAATTCTGTGTGTCTTGTAGTCATTGTACTCGCACTAATTCCTGTGCTGCTTGTGTCAACTGGGATGGCAAATGTTGGTGACGTGTGTCACGGTATGTTGTGAGTGGTGAGAGGACTAAGCCTGTCCTCTCGCCGTACAGTCACTCAAGTCTTTCAGTTTCCATTTCAGAGGAACAAGAACATTGTGATGGTTTTGTGACTCCGTCCATTTGTGTGCGTCCATCATCGCATGATAGTCAATCAGAGCTAGCGGCTAAAGTGCTCTCAAATATTAGACAGGGCAACAAACCATGCCCGCATGGTCATAAGACCCTGTCACCAGCTAGCTCGTCCGGTGAAGCGGTGGGCACCGCCACACCGGCTGTGTCTGTAGCAGTCGAGGATATAAATATGGGTAGAGCGAGCACTATAATCTCTTATCAGGCTCACCCAGCAACGATGGAAAGGAGGAAGCAAGCAAGTTCGTAAGTCGGCTCAGCAAGATCTAGCAAGACCATGAGCAAGAGAGCCTCTTCTCTCTATCAACAACATCTGGGGCCAGATGTTGTAGTCAGAAACTTGCTTCAGTCAGAGCTTACGTCCACGCAATCGGTCCGGGACGCTCCGTCATTTAGTCAGCCAGGGACGGCTGACAGTAGAGCTTCCTCCAAGTCAGTTCAGCACACAAGACCGCACCTTGGCTATGTGATGTCCAATATCCTACCGGTATTGCCGAGCAAGGACCGCTCGTCTATTAAAAAGTCACAGCATCCAGTAGCCAAGGAGACGAGGCCTCGTTTGATGGGATGTCCGCAGAAGAGAGCCATTGTGGACACATAGTCCCGGGAGCAGCCAGCGGCCAAGCAACAGAAGACCGCTGCTCCTCAGGCCTCAGTTACAGACCTGCTGTCACAGATTGCGCAGCTCATTGCAGCATCCCAGCATAGTCAGGAGCAAGTTCCGGCAGTCTCGGAGCATGAGCTGTCCAAAGATGCTGGGTCGGTCCAGTCATCTGCCCACTCAGAGGCAGAGGACCGTGAGGAAATTCTGATTCAATCGGATGCAGAAAGGAATTTGGAGGATACGGACCCATCCCTTTGGAACAACACATGGTAGCGATGGATTTATCCATCAATACTTTCCGGAGATTATTCCAGCGAATCAGACTGCTGCATCTTCACATAAAAAGCTGCTAGCGTTGTTAGACATGGACTATATCCGGTCAAGGGAGGATATCCTTTCCTTCCCGGTACAGTCGAAACTAGTGTCGAACACATTTGCTCTCCTAAATGACACTATATTCAGTCTTTCCAGTGGGAAGCAAAAATGCAGCTTTCTTTCCTCATCTTCCGTGTGGATACCGTCTGTTGGACCATGTCCATTTAAAATGGTAGGGGAAAGGGGTCCAGAGAGTACCTCTGCGTTTAAATGAGCAGGCTGAGGACCTAGATTTGGCCTTACCTCCTTCATTTACTATTCACTCGGAAACAATTGAGACGGCAGTTTCTACAAACAGAGTGAATTTAGATGCAATGTCGTACGCAGATCACCTGACGAGAGCTATGGCGCAACATCTCAATGGAAAGGAGTTTGAGGACGTTCGTTCTTCCTTGAGGGTTCTTTCCAGGGCTATACTGTTTACCACATATAACTCTGCCCTTACAGTGGCTAATTTGGAGTGATGGAGCCCTTGCGTCGTCATCTTTAATAGGTGACAAGGTGAAAAACTCTCTTAGAGTCGCTCCTGTATCAGGATATGATATGTTCGACGATAAGCTTTCTTTGGTCTATGACCAAGCTACAAAGAAAGCGTCAAATACTCTGCTTTTAAAGTCGGCATCGAATAAACCTGCACAAGCGGAGAAGAGTGAAGCAGGAGGCTCTGGACAAAAATCGTTCAGAGGAAACTCCTCTCGAGGATATAAGAAATCCTCTTACAATTACTCGCAAAATCGTCAATTCAGCGACTCTGGTAGGGGGCGTGGGTCTGGCCAAAACAACCGGTCAGACACCCCCAAGCCGGCAGGCAGAGGCTCTTCACGGGGAGGACGTAGTTTATCTTCCTGCAAGCCTCGCAGGCCCTACAGGTGAAGGTCAGGACCTCTGTTGTGTTCCAGTTGGCGGGAGGTTACCAAGATTCGTGACAACCTGTACCATTACAGAAGATCGGTGGGTGAGAAATGTAATCTCGGAAGGACTAAGATTGTCGTTCCGAGCCAAACCACTGCTAACACGATGTCCACATTGGACTCAACTTCCATCAAACCCGGCAAAAAGAGAGTCTCCTTTCGGAGGTAAGCTCTCTCCTACAAAAGAACGCAATAGAGGTCATAGAAAACCACAAATCTTTAGGTTTCTACAGTCACCTGTTCCTCATACCGAAGCCAGACGGCTTGTTCCGACCAGTAATAGACTTGAGCTGGATAAACAAACATATCGTAGCTCCAAAGTTCTATATGGAAACCATTCGGTCGGTAAAAGCGAGCATATGAGTCAACGACTATACGGCAAGCATAGATCTAAAAGATGCGTACTTTCAGTCATGGTACATCCGGCATTCAGAAAGTACATACGCTTCGCCGTTCATGGGACGGTATATCAGTTCCGAGCAATGTGCTTCGGTCTGAATCTAGCTCCCTGGGCATTCACTCGAATAATGAACTCGGTAATGTCTTATTTCCGAGCTCATTCGTCTGCTGTAATGTCGGCTTACTTGGACGACATTCTTCAGAGATACGGCAACAAAGATATTCTTCAGAACGATGTTCAGAGTCTGCTTCTACTGCTCCGACCTCTCGGTTTCATAGTAAACGAGAAGAAGTCGGATCTAGCTCTGCCCAAGTCATTCATCCACTTGGGTATGAGCTTCGAGACTCACAACAATCTGGTTCATCTGCCATTACCCAGAGCGAAATTAGTCAGTTGTTACGCTCGCTTTTGTCTACACTCAGACACAGTAACAGCGAGGGAGTTCATGCGACTGATGGGTCTGTGTGGTGCGGCCGCGGAACTGATTCCGATGGGACACTTGTGCACACGTCCTCTCCAGATATTCTTTACTCAGAACTTGAGTGTGAAGACGCATTCGCTCGAAACGAATATTGTTTTAAAGGACCAAGTAAAACAAAAAGTTCAGATTTGGGCAGATATTCAGTGGTTAACTCAAGGAGTTCCACTGCATTTGCCAGATCCGGCTTCTACGATTATGACGGATGCAAGTCGGATCAGTTGGGGCGCGACCCTCTCTCCGACAGACTTGAAATGCCAGGGTCTTTGGAACCCGGAGTTCCTAGTCAAGCACATAATCATCAAAGAAATGATGTCAATATGGCTAGCGCTACAACAATGGATTCACATTATAGAGAACGCTCATGTTCAGATATTGTCGGACAACTCAACAGTGGTAGCGTACATAAGGAACCAGGGTGGCACGCATTCGATTCCGTTATGTCAGTTAATGGAAAGAATCCTTCTGTTTGTCTTGAATCATCAAGTTCAACTATCTATCCGTCATATTCCGGGTCGTCTGAACGTGTTGGCAGACTCGCTCTCTTGGAAGAGCCGCATGTTGCCGTCAGAATGGACTCTCAACAAGCGAGTGTTCAGACAGATATGCTACCAGTGGGATCAACCAATGATAGACTTGTTTGCGACACATCTCAACAATCAGTTTCAGACTTATGTGTCTTCATGTCCAAATCCCCAAGCGTATGCAGTAGACGCTTTCTTGATTTCATGGGACGGAATGATAGGATATGCATATCCTCCAACTCCGTTAATTCAACAGATCTTGCTAAAGATCCAGCAATCCCATTGCAAGATTCTGTTAGTAGCATCTCTGTTGGTACAGAAACCTTGGATCAATCTTCTCAGGTGTCTGTTATGGGACTATCCCCGGAAGCTTCCTCCGCGGGAGGACCTTCTTTATCAGGGGAAGTCACGCACTCTGCATCACAACCCGTAAGGTCTCAACCTTCACGTATTTCCGTTGTGCGGTCCTTCTTGCACGGGAAGTGCTTTACAGGACGAGCAGTGGACGCAATTTCTAACTGTAGGAGGACCTCCTCTTCGCTGAATTATGCAGCAAACTAGAGGGTTTTCTTCCGTTGGTGTAAGGATCAGTCAGTAGACGTTTATGATCCTTCCATTCGAGACATTGCAAATTTTCTGGTCTACTTGTTTGACGTTATCAAACTGCAGCCTGTCACTATTAAAGGCTATAGGTCTATGCTATCAGACACTTACGCTCATCACGATAGCTTGAATATCGGGTCTAATGTTTCTCTATCCAAATTGGGTAGAAATTTCTCGATTAATAGACCTAGAACTCGCAGGTTAATTCCAAAATGGAATTTAGCCTGGGTTCTATTGAAGCTCAAAGAAGCTCAGTTTGAGCCATTAGACATTGTAGAGTTCAAATTTTTGACCTATAAAACTGCATTTCTCTTAGCCCTTGTGTCTGCTAGAAGAGTTACTGAATTCCATGTGTTGTCTGTGGACGAATCTCACTATCGCAGTGTTGGAAATACCATCACTTTAACTACACGAGTTGGTTTTTTGGCGAAGAATCAAGTTCCTAATGAAAGGCCAGAGCCAATTATCTTTAGGGCTCTGCCTTCTGTGGACAATCGTAGACCATTGCTGTGTCCAGTCAGGACTGTGCGTATTTATAAACGCCGATCTGATTTTATTAGGAAAGGAAGGAAACGCTTCTTTCCATCATTAGTTCCTAACAGAAAGGATATTTCTGTTCAATCTATAGCTAGATGGATCCAGTTAGCAATACGTATTGCTTATGATGATCTTTCTTCAGATCAGGGTTCTGTCAATAAGATTTCAGTGCACGAAGTCAGATCGCTGTCAACTTCTTGGGCTTACTCTCACTGTATAGCCATATCTGATCTCATGAAAGCTGCATACTGGACACAGCCTTCTACATTTACTAGGTTTTACCTTAGAGATATAGAGTCCATCTCCGGTGACCTTAGAAGTTTAGGTCCTCTTTCTGTTGCTCAGAATGTCGTCCATTAAAATGTTTACAGCTATAGTTATTTAGGTCCATTCCATCATTGATGCTGTTCCACTGCCCTGTTCCTCTTCGTCCTGTCCTGTGGTTGTGTGACCCAGAACAAGGGGAAGGGGGGGGGGGGGGGGTGGTTTTCCCTTATCAACACCTGTCTTTATAGTGAAAAGCAAGGGAAAACCTCCTCCGATGTCAGTAGCTCCGAGTCGGTACTGGGATGGTTTTAATGTGTAGATCAGTGGAAGCAATTATGATGACTATTATGTAATATTTTTCAAGTGTAGCTCGGTGTGAAGCATTTGTATATGTCACGTGTCAAACGAGCGTTTATATACAATCCTCGGACACTTTTAATTTAATATAAAGAGTCTCATTCTCTGGACTTTCTTTATATTTTAGCTTCCCTTCACCGAATTAGCATAATGGGTTATGCTGGATATTAATAGAGTATTATATATGGAGTTATACTCAATTACTTTGTTGGTGTTATGTCCTTCTTATTTTATTAAATATGAAGGACATATGTAATTCTGTGTTCTCCTATTCTCCTGTAGGAGATAATCTGTTAGTATTAGTTGAGTTATTGGATTTTCCTTTATGTCATAGGCCCTCCAACCTATTTACCATTCAGCTATGTCTGGGCCATTGGTTACTGTGTAAAAATATGATAAATTCATAGTAATCTGTATATTTTTATACTTACCAATGGCCTAGACGGGGACAGCCCTCCCATGAGTGGGCACTCATACCTCCCCGCTGACTATAACATTTAGCAGACAATCTAGAAGGAATGATATTTGGCGGCAGTTTTGGCACTTCCTGGACACTGCGCATGCACAGTTGTCAAATGTATGGAGGGCCACATAGGACATTGAATTTTTGGTTTTTGATACAAATTTGGGGAATTGGGGGCAAAATTTGTGTTTGGCCCTGGATAATTTAGAGTTAGCACCAGGTATGTCTGGGCCATTGGTAAGTATAAAAATATACAAATTACTTTAAATTTACCATTTTCCTTGAGTAAGGAATACATCAGCTATGCAGTGAATTGTGATTGTACATTAAAATGTGCTTTGTTTTTGTGTTCATCCATATTTCTTGATTATTTTCAGATGTACTCCAGATATGGAGGTTGTCCTGGACATTCCAACACAGCAGTGGTTACCAATTTGAACACAATGCTTCACTTGTCATCTGGATAGTTACTATATGGACACCAAACATGTTAACCTTTGAGGATCAATGTAGGACAGACAACCAGATTTATCATCAAGCAACAGTTTGTTATTCAATGGATTTGGATGTAAATTCCAATGTCTTGACTGCCTATACAGGCAGCCAAGACTTGAACAGAAATTACCACAAAAATACTTCAACCATAGGCTGGAAGACCTTTTACCTGTTTACCTTTGGTGCATCTGCTCTTGAACTCAAAGTCAAAAACAGACATTTAAAATTAACCTTTTACCCAATGCACAAGATATCAAAACTTTTTTATTTTAATTGTTTTTTTTTTATAATTTATCTTTTTCAACTGCTTAACCCTTTACCCAATGCAGACGATATCAAAATTTATTATTTTAAATATCATTTTTTTTAATTTTTTGAAAAATAGTTTTTTTTTTTCAGCTGCTGAATTTGCATATTACGTGGGCATATGTGGCTGATTCATTGGGTAAAGGGCTAATTTGTAAATTATGTTGATGAATGCAGCTGATTTGTTAGGTAAAGAGTTAAACCAGGATTTATGTGCCTTTGTTAATTTTTTATTCAAAAATTGTTTTCAAAATGACTTTTTAAATTAATATATAAATTTTTTCTTGGAGATATATATATATACTTGAAAAATTGTATAATGTTTTGATCATAGATGAGTTGATAATATGATGAGTATAATAATAAGCTATGTGTTTGGTTCACATTATTAAAATATCCTATTTGTGGGGAAAAAATTTATACAGCAGAAATATGTCCCCTTTTGCAAATAATTTCTCTTGAAATTAATACTCAATCATTTCAAGACAATTTGATCATTAGCTGTGGGTCTCTACTGCTTTCAGGTATTCCATACATTAATATTCTTGCATTTTCTGGGTGCATGTTTGTTGCTGTCTCCAGAAGATCTTTGTGAGATCTCCAAGAAGAGGTGCCAAACAAATGGAGCGAGAGTTTTTTCTGGGTTATTCTACCTGTTTTACTTGATTCATAGTGACTTCCTCTCGTCGGAGGCTTCTACCTCCATCTGATTCCGACACGAGTTGACCCTGGCTGTCAAAAGTGACGTTAAACCCCAAAATAAATGAATAAATAAACCTGTATCTGAAATTGGACAGATGAGAGAGGTTCAGGAGATCATCACACAGCAAAGGCAAATGGAGACCTGGACACCTTCTGGAGAGCAAAACAACACACCCCTGTTGTTTTCAGGGATCAGTTGTATTTCCCTTATACAGAAGTTTGACTCCGGAAGTCTGATACACTCACACATATTTTTGTCTCACAGCAAAATACAAACTTTTATTGGGCAGGCTATTAAAATTAAGTTATTCCAATTTGTCATTTTTTTCTGTTTTTTAAATGCAGGATAATAGCATTTGAATATTCCATTTCAAATCAGGCATTTACCTACAATACATTGTATTTTATATTTGTAATTACTGGCAGTGATATTTAAAATTATTGCCTCTCATTCTAAGACACCGTGTTAATTTTCCATATGGTGTCGTTAGTTACAATGTTATATACCTGTGGCCCAATACCAGTCAATATTTTTTCCAGTGTTTAACTGCTCAGACTGAGACATCCAGGGACATGTTATGAAACAAATGAGGTGAAGAATATTACAGAGAATGGTGAACTTCAATCCAAATAAATTTTGACAACTGTCTTGTGACTTGAGTCACTATGAATGTAAACTGTGCGAGACTATCAATGTCAAATCCAGAGCAATGAGTTGATGGTTGTTGATTAACTTTGTTCCCAAACACAAACTGACTGTTGTTGTTATTAGAGCTGTAGGTTTTTAAATTTCTTGTTCGGTTTCGGTTTTTCAGATTGAGTAAACCCTCGATTCGGTTCGGTTTTCGGTTTGTTCATGAGGCCAAATAAAATTCAATAAAACTCATTCTATAGGTCTGGAATCATAACTGAATGGCAGTGAAATTGAATGAAACTCAATGAATGCCCGAAATAAGCTATAATACATGAAGAATCAGGAAGGCCAGTATAATAATTACCTAAATATACAGAACTTTTATTGTGCTTGGCCATTTTTCGAGGTCTGACACCTATGCGCAACTTGAGGAAAGCTGCGAACACAACTAAGCTGAAACGTCGGAAATTCACAGAATGTAGCCATCCCAGAGTAGTGAGAGTACCCAGACACTGCCATTGGCAGTGTCTGGATACTCTCACTACTCTGGGATGGCTACATTCTGTGAATTTCTGCAGCAAGAGAGTATTTTAATAAAAACGAAAAAACCTTAGATTACGGGATGTCGACGGTTTCGGTTTTAAAAAAAAAAAAAAAAAACCTAGGTTCGGTTTTGGTTAACCTATAGCTCTAGTTGTTATACAAAGGAACTCTATTAATTGAATAACCACTTTACCATTTAAATGGAGTATTCAATTAACAGGGACTTGATCACTTTCCTGCATTCCAGAGATAAACTGAGCATTTATTCTATTAAATCTTGTTTGACAGAGATCACAGAGCTCTGTCAAACAAGATATAATAGACTGAATGTATATTTTGGATGTAGGGAGGCCAAAAAGGTCTATAAGCAAGGAAAATTCAATGATTGTTGAGGCAATTTCTTGACATATTACAAGATTGTTTACTCAATTAACAGGAGCTTACTCTATAACCTTCATGCAACTAACAGGTCAAGTTTGTACTGTAGGTATGGTAAATGGTTTGGTGTTTGGAAGCCATGTTCAATTAACAGGGAAATTCAATTAACTGGTAGAGTGCTGGAAGCCCATATTTGGGCTTTATTCTGAAGTGACGGAACAACAATTTAAAAGCTCCATATTCTGTGGATGTGCTTCATATTATCTTTGAAGCGATGTTGTCTTGTCTGTTAGGATTTGCCTTGATATAATTTCTGGGAGAGTGCCTATTGGCACTCTCCCATAAAATATAACAAGGTAAAGATGCACAAAGAAATTTTCAGGACCGAAAATAATTAGCACTCAACCAGTTAAGAGATATACAATTAACCCTTTACCCAACGTAACGGCCAAAACCGGCCAGCGCTATTCTAAAAAATTGCCAATTAATTTTCAAAATATTTTCATTTTTTGTCTCAAAAACATAGGTTATGACCCCTCATTGGAACGAGCTCGAGCTCGTTCCAACGAGGGGTCATAACCTATGTTTTTGAGACAAAAAATGAAAAAATTTAGTTATTCAAGAATTTTTTTTGCAAGTGTCGTCTGCTTTTCATGTTAGGTAAAGGGTTAAGAGACAGCCACTCTAACTAGTTGAAGACATTACAGGGCTTATATTTCATCTGAATTTGGGAGAATCCATTTTTGGATTCTCACAAAAATGGTTACAAGAATCCATACCTGCTATGAGTGTCCTAGGATCCCATTAGGCCACCATTGTTAAACCCCTGTTGTGTACTGATAAAACATGTTAGCCCCTATACCAACACAACTTTTTAATTTTTCAAATATATACTAAATTTGATGATTTTTTAAAAAATAAATAAAATTTAGCAATAAAACCGAATACTAGTCAAAACGTCCGATTTCAAAAATGTCTGATTATCAAAACGTCCGATTTTGAAAAATGTCTGGTCAAAACATCCGATTGAATTGGTCAAAATGTCCGATGGTATTAGTCAAAACGTCCGATGATATTCGTCAAAACTTCCGATTCCCACAACATTTTTTTTCTTTACTGATATATTATAAATATTTAATTAGTTATTTGAGTTCTCATTTGAGTCTTTGAAAATTCAAAGGCTATTTGAAGATAGGGTTTGCAGTGTTTTCACTCCGTAAACATTGGTGAATTACCGGTAATTATTTTGGTTGAGAATTTAATGTTTAATGTTTTGACTCTCCAGTTAACCCAATCCTTTGAGGTTGAAAATCAAAAGAATATTTGCGGAGGAATCACCAGCCCTGGAAAAGAACGTCCGATGGTAAGTGACAACGTCCGATGATATTGGTCAAAACGTCCGACGATACTGAGAATAACCCAAACATCCGATGGTTAAAAGTCAAAACGTCCAATGATTATAAGTCAAAACGTCCTATGGCAACGGACGTTTTGACTAAAATCATCGGACGTTTTGACTAAAATCATCGGACGTTTTGACTAAAATCATCGGACGTTTTGACCAGAATATCGGACGCTTTGACGATCAGACGTTTTGACCAGACCCCATAAAACCATACAAATATAGATGCTATTGGAACCGGCTCATTGATCCGGTTCCAATGACAGCCATATTTATACAATTTTATCAACAAAGGTGTCAGGATATTTAAGGTCACGTTAGACTTGTATTAGTTAATTAGATGCTGTTGTATCAGGTAAAGGGTTAAATTGACTCAATTCTTTTCAAGCAAACCCTAGCAGAGGTGCAGCAAGAATCTACATGGATTCTCACTGGCTTTGTTACGTGAATCCTTGCATGAATGGATTCTTCCATTCTCGTCAAAATATTAGCCCTGGATTAAATTTGTGTAACAATTATATAAACACAACTCATTTGTGATATTAAAAATAATGGTAATCTGACTTGAGATAGACATTATGAATAGTCTCCACTTGGAGCCATTGTCACCTCAAACCAGGACATTATTTTTGTATTGTTTTCAGTGTTGTTCCATCGTCATAATCAATATTAAAATGATGGTGGAAACATAAACAAAAATTTTTTGTTAGAAAGTTTATACAACATATTTTGAAAATTGCAGAGCACATTTTTCATATGGAAACTACAGTACATATAGTGATTTGGTACTCAGCCTCTGCACTGATCATTTTTTTCCATTTCCTTATATGCTACACCAGTAGCAGTTGGAAGGCCCAACAAACAAATTTGCAGCCATGCTTCACTGGAGCCCTCCTAATTGGTTATTTCTTGTGAGAATAACCTAGTTAATTGCATGTAACTTCTAAACACAAAACCATTTACCAAACTTCAGGGCAAATTTGACCTGTTGTTTCCTGTAGATTATCTCCTGTTAACCCTTTACCCAACGCAGACGATATCAAAATTTATTATTTTAAATATCATTTTTTCAAATTTTTCCAAAAATTTCAACAAAACCATTTCATGTGACCCCTCGTTGGAATGAGGTCGATGAGCTCATTCCAACGAGGGGTCACATGATATGGTTTTGTTGAAATGTTTGGAAAAATAATATTTTTTCAACTGCTGAATTTGCATATTACGCGGGTGGATGCGGGTGATTCATTGGGTAAAGGGTAAACTGAATTAAAAAACTTTGCCGTTGAAAAATATTAATTTAACACGAGTATTCAATTAACATGAATTTTATCATTAGCTCAACTTGGTAACGTCAGGTATCACCTATTGGGATGGGTTGTGATCCATCATCCATCTGTCCATCCACAATTCCTTTAGCACACCCTACAGGCCACAGCTCTCACCCAATCTCTCCAAAATTTCAGCTTTTGGGAAATGTCTAGATGGGAGCTATCAAATTTTTCCAAATTTCATTGAAAAATATGGCTGCCAGTGGCCATCTTAGATTTGGCATATAAATTGTCAACAATTCCATTAGCATACACTACAGTCTGCATCTCTCACCCGATCTTTTTCAAATTTCATATGCAGCTTTGGTGTTATATCAAGGTGGGTGATATTGAATTTTTCTGAATTTTGTTGAAAAACATGGCTGCCAGCAGCCATCTTTGATTTGGATATAAATTGTTCAACAATTCCTTTTGCATATCCTACAGGCCATGGCTCTCACCCAGTCAGTCCCAAATTTCATATATGGCTTTAGGGCAATGATCTGTCGTCCATCTGTCCATCCACAATTCCTTTAGCACACCCTACAGACCACAGATTTCACCCAATCATTCCGAAATTTCAGCTTTGGGGAAATGTCTAGATGAGAGCTATCAAATTTTTCAGAATTTCATTGAAAAACATGGCCGCAAGTGGCCATCTTAGATTTGACATATAAATTGTCAACATTTCTATTAGCACACCCTACAGACTGTATCTCTAACCCAATCTTTTTCAAATTTCATATGTAGCTTTGGTGTGATGTCTAGAGGGGTAACATGGCCACCAGCAGCCGTCTTGGATTTGGATCTAAATTGTTAACAATTCCAGTAGCACACTCTACAGGCTGCATCGCTCACCTGATCTTTTTTGAATTTCATATATAGCTTTGGTGTGATGTCCAGATGGGAGCTATCAAATTTTTTTGAATTTTGTTAAAAAATATGGCCACCAATGGCCATCTTAGATTTGACATATAAATTGTCAACAATCCAATTAGCACACCCTACAGGCCACACCTCTCACCCGATCTTTTTCAAATTTTATATGTAACTTAGGTATGATGTCTAGATGGGAGTTATCAAATTTTTCTGCATTCCGTTCAAAAAGATGGTCGCCATCAGCCATCTTCGATTTGACATATAAATTGTCAACAGTTCAATTAGTACACCCAACAGGCCCCATCCCTCACCCGTTTTTTAGCTCACCTGACTGAAATCAGGGTGAGCTTATCTAATCACTTTTTGTCTGTCGTTTGTCGTCCACCATATGTCGTGAAGGTGGTGATTGGGTCATTTTCTCCCAAGCCACTGGCTGCAGTTCAATGAAAATTCACATGAGTAGCGGTTATATAGGGGCATTTGGGTTTTTCTTCAAATTGGGTTTCTGCTCATATTGTGAAGAGAGGTGGGTCCAAAATGCACAAAATTTTAAAAAATCCTCTTCTCATGAACCAGCCATAGAAGAGACTTGATATTTGGTATGCACCTTCCATTTGAGCTGTAGACTTAAGTTTGTTCAAGAGAAGTTTGACGGGCAATATTTGCCTTTGTTCTGGAAGGGGCAAGAATTTTACCCCACCCATAATTTCTGTTTTCTGAACTGAGAGGCCAATTTAAACCAAATTTAATATGAGGTATTATTGGGTTATAACTACTTGATTTATGCCAAAACAATTTTTCCTGCAGCCCCGTGGGAACCTCACGAGCCAAAAATAGAAAAAAACGAAAAATTCCATATCTCTAAAACTGCATGGCACTGAGAATTTTTATTTGGTGTGAGGCTTCCTTAGGACCAACAGATATTTATTTATTTATTTATTGATGTTTAAGGTCACATATTTATGCACAATGGCTAATCATGACCGTGACAGTTTGACGGGTGGAGGAAGCCGGAGTACCCGGAGAGAACCACCGAGCAACGACGAGCAGCTGCCAGCTCCCCAACATCGTAACTCCGCACTGCGGAACAGGCAGGGTTAGATTGGTTGAAGACATGCGTACCATCGACGTGCAGTACGCCTTAGTACACGGCGTCATCGTGCCCCCACACGGGCAATGGGGATGAAGTGTCTTGCCCAAGGACACAACGCGGTTGCCGCAGGTGGGATTCGAACCGAGGACCTCTCGGCTTGCAGCCTGCACCTCTACCTACTGAGCCACCGCGCTCCCTAGGACCAACAGAATGGAATGGTAAAAAAAATTGCCATCGGTTTTGTCATTAGGTACTTTTTTGAGACTTTGAAAAAATGCTGAGTCCCTATGGGAGCCCAAATGTTCAAATTAGGGCAGTATGAGGAATATTCTTTAAAAATCTTCTCAGATCTACCAATAAGAATCTTTTGATATTTGGTATGCAGCATGCCGGGGGGGGGGGGGGGTGGGGGGGGAGGGGAGATTCAAGTTTGTTCAAGCCAAGTCCCTGGGTTCATATTTAGGCTGAAAATTTAGGGTCCCGGTCCAGACTAAGAAATTTTGGAGCAAAATCCAGAAATTGTTTTTTAATGCGTTTTGGTCAATTTTAAGACAAAATTTTTTTTTTTTTTTTACACTGAAAATTTAGGGTCCAGGTGGGACTAAGAAATTCTGGACTACCGGTAAAATCCGGAAATTAGTTTTTTTTGGTTTTTTATGCATTTTGGTCAATTTTATAAGAAGAAAACAAAATTTTAATCTGAAAATATTTTCTTTGGGACTTCGAAAATTTCCGAACAAAAATAAAAAAAAATCTGTTTTTTTATGCGTTTATCTCAATTTTGGGACGTAAAAGTGCAGGAACTGAAAATAGAAGGAAAATCCTGTGTATTGTGTGGGCACAATCGCTTCATCTAGTTGGTATATGCTTTTCTTAGGAGGGGCGTATGCAGCTTATTCAAGTCATGTCCCTGGTTTGATATTTAGACTACCATGTGAGGTGAGCACCCTCAGGCCCCCTGGGGCCTCTTGTTTTCAGATTTCATATGTAGCTTTGGTATGATGTCTTTTCTATAGAAACTTGAGTGAATGACTTAGCATTACTTGATTTTTCTATTTAGTTCAGTCCCTTCTTGGGCAAGTTGAGCTGCAGTGTCCTTGAGACTTTCATTTTTCTGTATTCTGTTGATAAGCAAGCATTTATTCCATTATATTTTGTTTGACAGAGCTCTATGAGCTCTGTCACACAAAATATAATAGATGAAATGTGTCTGTGGAATGTACTGAGGTCAGATAGGTCTATAAAAGTTGAAAGTTCAGTAATCATCCGAGCAATTCGTCTTTTCCCACTCAGCCAGTTAATAAAGAAATACATTTGTGTTCAGTTATATTTATGCACTTTTTTCAAAAAATAAATACCATCCACATAATATTTGAGTTAATCTCTGCAGAACAGAGCAAACTAGTTTACAAAACAAATGTAATAAATAGACACAACATTTTAATCTTGCTTTCTTGCAAACACGTGCAAATGAATATACATTATTCAAAAAAGACAGAATTTTAAATTCTCATGATAACATACAAATTTGAGAAGATCACTGCAAGTCCATAAAAATGGGCAACAAAGAAGTTCAATTTCATTGAGGAAGGTGCCAGAGAACCAAACCTTTTTTAGCCTATTTTATCATTTTTGTGTCGCCGCCCCACGAAGTGGGGAGCGACATATAGGGATTACTTTTGTCATCTTGCGTTGTCTGCATCATCGTCCGCGTCACACTTTCTCTTATCCGCCACTCCTCTTTAACCTATGAATGGATTTTGATGAAACTTTCAGTGATTCTTTATCACATAATGGCATTGTGCACCTCCTATTTTATTTTTTGATCCGCTGTATTTTTTCCAGAGTTATGCCCCTTTTCCACTTAGAATTCTGTCTGAAATATTAAAATATAGTGCAGGCGACACACGTCTTCCATGGAAGACTCACATCTAAGTTATGTAATATCCTCCATGAGTTCTATACTGGGTATGTAAAAGGTAGTATGAAATGTTTTGGATCTCTGTGGAAAACTTGGAAATTTAGAATTCTTGTTAGTTCTATAGTAAACAAGTTCTGTTTCACTGCTGTAATAGGACCTAGTGAGGGTGTGAGTGCTCTGAAGTTAGCAGCATTAATTTGTTCGAACAAATGGCTGAACAGGACTGGAACATTCTACTCATCTACTCACCTTCATGGGTAGAAATTGGTTCAAGATGATTGAAATTTGGTATTTGGGCATCTGACTGAACAAGTGAAAAAGACAGCATCAGTACTAGTGACTGCGAAGCTTTCTTTTTCTCATGAAATAAAATGTTTAAACCAAAACCATCTGTTGCATTTCTTTTTAAGGTACATACTAAACCCCTTTTCAACATTTTTGTTTCTGGTGCAGACCATTTGTGTGTATGCATTTATCGTCCAATTACAGTGCAGTCGCCATGGACTAGTCATAACAGTGATGTCCATGCATGCGTTTACCAGGTAATAAAACTCTTCATCAGCAAAATTTTAATTAATGAAGCACTGGGTTGTACCCGGGGCTTCATTAACCTTTTACCCAATGCAGACGATATCAAAATTTATTATTTTAAATATCATTTTTTAAATTTTTTCAAAAAATGTCAACAAAACCATATCATGTGACCCCTCGTTGGAACGAGCTCGGTGAGCTCGTTCCAACGAGGGGTTACATGATATGGTTTTGTTGAAATTGTTTGAAAAATAATATTTTTTCAACTGCTGAATTTGCATATTACGCGGGCAGATTTTGGCGATTCGTTGGGTAAAGGGTTAATTAAATTTTTAGAATTATTCCGATAATTGGTGTTTGGAATCTACCGTATTTACTCTATGTATTTGGACACTCTATGATTTGGGACACACATTTTTTCCAGAAAACTATATTTTTTTATGCTCCAAAGTTTGGGACATTCAGGAGATTTGTTTCCAGTTGGCCCGTCGCAAGTAGCAGACGCCACTCATAAAAAAAATTCTTGAGTAACTAAAAATTTTCATTTTTTGCTTCCAAAACATAGCTTATGATCCCTCATTGGAATGAGCGCAATATGCTCGTTCCAATGAGGGATCATAAGCTATGTTTTGGAAGCAAAAAGTGAAAATATAAAAAAAAATTGGACGGCGATTTTCGTATATAGTGATGGAAAACGAATCACACACAACTTTATTCAGCATCAAATCAAGACCAGGTTGTATTCTTTCCCTATTTTCTAAGAATTGAGACAACTGTGAAAATAATTATTTTTAGCTGTCCCAATACAAAGAGTAAATACGGTAATATTATTTTGCATCCATGGAAATATTGCCCATCTGTGGAAAGTGACCAGTCCACAGTGGCCGTCCTGTTCATGTAATATTGAAAATGTTAATTGGTCTATCTCCTAATACTGAATATGAACTCTTCAAATTGTTACCATTGAACTGACACGGAAGATACCACCATGGTTAAATGGCTCTTTTAGTAGTCTACTTATGTTTTTACTGAAAATGAATATGAAGCATAAGGGGCAATAAATATCTATTATTTTCAATATGTGTCATGCAAAAAATTATAAGGCCACACAAAGTAAATCTTCTGTTTCTCAGGCCATTATTTGTAAAATTGGATGTGGGCGAGCGTTTTTTTATTTTATTTTTTATTTCTGTAATTATTTCTTTACCATCAAAAGTTCATGCTTTTGGTTTATGTTTTAGGCCTCATAATGTACGGAATAGCATTGGTGGTGGTGTATTACGTCCCTTGAGAGCAAGAAGGCTTTGCAATGCTAAAGTATTGCAAAGCCTTCTTGCACTCAAGGGACAAATTTGTCAATTTTTTTAACTTGGGTGAAATATTAGACATAAACCATTTAATAAAAAGAGAGCATGTGGCCACTAAAAGGACCATGCGGGAGGGCCTGAGAAACAAATTTTTAATTTTTTTAGGCCTAAAATAAGTATTGAATTTATAATAGGAGAGGAAAAAAAACAAATTCTTAGAGTACCGGTATTTCAAAAGTTTTCAATAATCCCCCCAAAATATTGAAAATTATTAATGAGCTCTAATCATAGAAAGATGCTATACAGTAAAACCTGTCTTGAGAGACCACTGTCTTGAGAGACCACCTGTCTTGAGAGACCACATCTACCAGGCACCGATTGGTTTTACTCTATAATGGACCTGCTATGGGAGACCACCTGTCTTGAGAGACCACCTGTCTTGAGAGACCACTGTGACCTGGTACCAACTTGTATTTTTATGCCATAATAGACCTGTCTTGAGAGACCGCCGCTTTGAAGATTGAAACCATGACAAAAACTGTTTACCTGTTCTGGAACTGGAAAATCCATTGTGGTTATACTAATAGACATAATTAAAAGTATTAAAAGCTCTTAATTGGGTTTCAATTGCTAACTCATTAAAGATTGAGATGTTTTTATAAGACCCCTGTGAAAAGATTAGGATTATTGCTGAATAAACAATTTCATACATACCTGAAATGTGACAGATAGGAATAAAAATAAATTTGTGTTGAAAATCTTTTTTGTAACACACTGAAATGGACTGTTATAAAAATTATAAAAATAAATTAGTGTTGAAAATCTTCAATGAAGATTTTCAACACTAATGTATTTTTATAATTTTTATAACAGTCCATTTCAATTTGTTACAAAAACTTCATAAAAAGTAATTAAAAAAATCCATTCTTCTCCATTTCTGAATTTTGTGGTTGGTTATTCACTGACTTGAGAAAACCTGTTATGAGAGACCACCTATCTTGAGAGACCACTTTTGTGTGGCCCAAAGGGCGGTCTCTCAAGACAGGTTCTACTGTAGTATGAAAACAATATTAATTTTCTATAGATTTTAGTGGAGAACTCCATTGTCCTGTAGGATAAGTAAGATTTTTTTTAGTCACGTGACCTGCAGAGCAAGTAGATTGTGAAAAAATACCAGCTCTTGAATGTGAGTTTATACCTGTGCTGTGGTCAAGATATAGCCATAGATGCTGATAGTATGTTCCACCACACAATAAGCAAACATCAATGTTTAGTAGCTTAACTGTTTTGATGCCAGGGTCTTACCTGAACTAGCCCGGGGGATATTCGGTATTTGAAATGATCTTTGATTCGATCCCAATTCTCATCTCACATATTATATAGCATGGTTTGTGTGTGGGATGGGTGTGGGGTCACACAGTGATGCACACAGTGATGCATATACATGCATACATACATATGCATTGTATATTGTACATGCAGAAATGTCCACCCTGCACCCCCTTCCTGTATGGCACTATGGTGCTTGATCTGTACTGGGTTAGTAACAGTAGTTCCAATTCCAATGTCTATGTACAGACCGCTCCTCTTTTGCTCAGGCAATGGTGCTTGGTCTGTGATGAGTTGATAATTCCAGTTCCAATACCTGTGCACATGCTGCCCTTCTTTTGTTCAGTACTGTGGTACTTGATCTGTACCGGATTGGTGATTGCTAATTGGAACTGGAATTGCCAGTCCAGTACAGATCCTATAATTGTACCATACCGATTATATTTAGCCCGACCACTCAAAACACAGTGGTTCGGTAGTTTGCTCTGTTTTATGCTGATGATTGTTGGATTGTGGGGCTGTTGTTTAATAACTATCACTCAATACAGCAACTACAAGCAACTGCACCAGAGCGATTGACACTCTCTCCTCATACAGCAACTACGGTCAACTTTAATACATTACAACGATGTGGTACCGACAAATGTATTTATCCCTTCTGTGTAGATGTGTTTAGTTATGTATATTGTGACGGTAGGTGTTATGTTGATTGATGGCTATTATATCTAACTCCTAACAAAATACATCTCCCTTTTAGTTCTCATCCAACGCACACCGCCATCATCGGATCTCATCACCACCTCATCTCATCCACTGCTGTAATTTACGAACGTCTTGGGTATTGGATTTACACTTCATTTCAACCACTTTTGTGCTGTATTATGGTATTACGTGGATGCCGACATAATTGATATGCGTCTGGTGTGGGCAATATTTTATATATATCCCCTTCCACACAAACTACAACCTTGGTTGGATTATCCAATACACAAAACGTTCTGTGTCGTCCACAGCTGTACAGTCTACGAGTACTGACCTGTTTATAATTTGCCGACCAATATGTGACTTGACACTGTGACACCCTTTATTGTGATAATACCGTACTCTAGTGTCATACTAATTAGGCTAACTGTCGATAATGTCCAAGTCACTGTCAGTTGAACCGCGGTGGAGCGTGTTATCCGAGCATGAGCAGCCTGTACTGTTGACACATCCACTACACAGAAAATTCGCTAATATCCAACTGTACCTTTCCTTTTGTGACGAAGTATGGATCTTCAAACACTGATATAAAATTGATTGAATACCGAAACTTTCATGTCAAGGTTTGTCCCTCTCAAACCTTGATACCAAAGCTTCAAATCCCCCATGTGCACGTACGAAAGAATACAGGAATGAGCCCGGCCGAGTCATTTCATTTCATGCTTATGATCTGAATGATATGCCCTTTCAGAGTTAAGGTGTTGTATGGGAGATGAATATTTGCTTGGTAGTTAGGTGGCGTGTTGTTCACTATGTTGTCAATGATCTAAAGCATATTATCTATGAGCTGTCCTTCCAAGTTCATGATTAATTTTTTATTGTTTTTGGCATTTTTTTGTTTTTTTTGTTTTTTTTTTAAATTTCGAAAAAAAACAAAAAATTCGATTTTTTTTCAAACACGACGGCAGCGGGAAAGATGTGCGCATCTGTTGGAGCTGGAATTTCTATTACTCATTAGCGTCCTAATCCTGTTTCGCTACAGAGAACCAGATTTGGAATTAGACTTGCGGGAAGTATATTAGCCCCTACGGGGCAACGCCTTGGTTTATATAATATCACTTTGTATTTTTTATATAATCTTTTTATACATAATAATAACATAACATACCTCAAACTAATAAACTTAATCCGATCAGCTCTGCCAGTACACAACCATTGATGATAACCGTACTCATTCTATATAACGGCAGTATAGGTGGTATTCACTCGCCATTTCTCAAGTATGTTTCCATATACACAGGAATCGCAAGCAAGCTTGACATAACGCAATGCAAATTAAAAGAAATTATGTTACCCTCAACCGTAATATGCCTCTATCAATCATCTTACCATGGCGGGTAAAATCAACCTCGACGAGATTCAGGAAAGCGACGACTACAATCTCACAGCTAAATGCAAAAATATTATCGACATAAACGATAACAGTGTCACTGATACACCATATAACCCATATGGCCACCCTTGCTCATATTATAGCCCTGACCAATTCAAACTTGATTCATCAAAAAATACATCTTTCTCGTTATTTAGTATTAACTGTAGGAGTCTGAATGCGAATTGGGATTCTCTAGTAAATCTACTACATGAGTTACATAATGGAGAAAATGACTTTGATGTAATTGGACTATCAGAGGTTTTCACAGTCCACGAAGATTTACAGTACAGCCTCAATGGTTATCACCCACTCCAATTAAGAACACGACCCAGTAACGATGATGGGAGGGGAGGTGTGGGTCTTTTTATCAGAGAAAACATTCCATTTCGAATACACCCTGAACTTACGGTGTTTATTCCACATGTATTCGAATCGTTGTTTGTAGAACTTTACCCCAATGATAAAAAGTCAACAATTATTGGCATTATATACAGACCCAACACTGCACCGAAGGCTAATCTTGACAGTTTTATTTCTACCTTAAATGAGATTTTCGTAGGCATAAATAGCAGAAGAGCTCATATAATGGGTGACTTTAACATCGATCTCTTAAAATTCTCTGAACATATTAAAACAACCGATTATATTGATATGGTTTTCAGTCACGGATATATTCCTTTAATCACAAAACCAACACGCGTTACTGAATATTCGGCAACCCTTATAGACCACATTTACTCCAATAGTTACTCCAGTGGTGGTAAATGTGGTATCATAATTACTGACGTTTCAGATCATTTCGGAACTTTTTATACTGAGGAAGCAACAACGTTGACTCAAAAGATATCCCCAAAACCCAAACGCTCATTTACGAAAAAAAAAGTTTCTTCTTTCAAAAATAAATTACGTGATACGAACTTTAGCTCAGTAATTGAATCTACATGTCCTAATGAATCTTTCAACATATTCTTAAATATGTTCATGGAAAATTTTGAAAATTCGTTTCCTATAGAAAATAACAATGTACCCAAAAAGTATGTTAAAAAGCAGCCATGGATGACTAGCGGTATCCTAAAATCTTCTATAAACAAAAACAAACTACATGTAAATAAACTAAAGCGCCCAACAAACACTAACATCGATAACTACAAGCAATACTGCAGAGTATACAACGCAGTTAAAAAACGCGCAAAGGCCCAATACTATACAGATATCTTGAACGAAAATAAGTACAATTTAAAAAAAAGTTGGCAAATCCTTCGTTGTGCCCTCAACAAATCTGTCTGCAAAGAACAATTGCCAACTGAATTCCTTATTGATGGTAGAAAAATCTCTGAACCTGACTCAATTGCCCATCATTTTAATAATTTTTTCGCAACAATTGGACAAAAAATAAACGATAACATCCCTCCCACTAACATAGAATTCGACACTTATATTCGACACATCTCAAGCGATAACTTCTTTATCACACCGACCACTAAAGAAGAAATTATCGCCATTACAAATAATCTAAAAGGAAAACAAAGCACGGACTGCTACAGCATTTCTACAAAAATACTAAAAGAAACTATTAATGAAATCGCGGAACCCTTGACCCACGTCTTCAACTTATCATTCACGCGAGGCCTCTTCCCAAATAAAATGAAAATGGCAAAAGTTATACCTATCTTTAAATCTGGAGACCCGTGTTCGTTAAATAACTATAGACCAATAAGTATATTGCCAGCGTTTTCTAAAATATTAGAAAAAATAATGTATAGACGACTTTATTCTTATCTATCCACATTCGAAATCTTATATGAACACCAATATGGCTTCAGACCCAAACACTCAACCTTCCACCCAATGTTGCATTTCCTACACGACGTAGCCGACAGTAATGACCTATCTCCAAATCATAACACTATCGCACTTTTTCTAGATTTTTCAAAGGCCTTTGATACCATTAACCACAGTATTCTTTTGAAAAAAACTCGAAGCATATGGTATCAGAGGTATAACTAATGACTGGTTTCGAAGTTATCTTCGTGATCGTAGGCAGTTCGTTCAATATAAAGATTCATCTTCAGATAGTGAAGTACTTACTTGTGGAGTGCCTCAGGGATCGGTTTTAGGGCCCATACTTTTTTTGATCTATGTTAATGATATTAGAAATTCAACCTCCTCGAACGTTCTGTCATTTGCAGACGACACGGCTATGTACAAATCCGATGGAAACATTGACACGTTATTTAACACTCTAAATGTCGAAATCTCAAAAGTAAGTGAATGGTGCAAGGCAAATAAATTATCCCTAAATGCCCAAAAAACCAAGTACATAATCATTCACCCACCTCATACAAAGTATGTCCAAACCCAGCGTCGCCTTCTCCTTAATAACTCAGAATTAACCCAGATATCAAACAGATCGGACACGAAGACAATAAAATTCTTAGGAGTATGTTTTGATGAAAATCTCAAATTCGACAGCCATGTTTCATATATAGCATCGAAGATTTCCAGAGCGATATACACAATAAATAGGGCAAAAAGAATTCTCCCTCATCAAGCCCTTAAAACACTCTACTTCACTTTGGTTCAGAGTCACTTGCTGTATGCAATTCAAGTCTGGGGTCATGCAACAGCCACAAAAAAGCTCTTTACATTACAAAAGAGAGCTCTGCGTGTAATAAATATAAAAAAATACAATTCCCACACGAACCCCTTATTCCTTAAAGATGAAATTCTCAAGTTTGATGATCTTTACAGGCTACACACTTTACTGTTCATTCGTGATTGGCACTCTGGAAACTTGCCAAAAAGTTTTGAAAATTTCCTCCAAATCTATAATCACCCAACCGGAATGCTAACCAGACATAGTGGACAATTAAAGAGAAATACACCTCGAACATGCTTCTCTGCAAATTTACCAAAACACTCATTCCCTAAACTATGGAATGACCTAAGCAATGACATTCAATCTGAACCGAGTCGCTCTATATTCAAACGCTCCATAATGTTACATGCCTTGGGAACTTATAATACACCCCCGACATGTTTCAATCCACAGTGTCCCGATTGTAACACTAGAGTCGGTGATCTCTTGCGTGACTAGGCCATTACTAACAGCAGCAGCTCAGATAAACATAGTAAGATAAGAACACGGTGTAGACCTCCTTTAAGGCGTGACCAGATCTGTAATGCTTTCCTTGTCTGAATCTCCCCCAAACATTTAATAAATAATATCGGTCTTTGTTATGTATTGCATCTTTTGAAAAGAAATTGAAATTTATTTACCACCTGTACTGCCTCATCCTCGCACTTCCAATTAGGAGATGGCAGGAAGACAGCCATTGGGCTATGCCGTCTCCTTACAATATGCATGTTTTTTTACAACTTGTCACTGTTCTAGTTACACAATATTCTTTTTTTTTTTTTGGAAAACATCTAAATACATTTATATTTGTAACTACACTATATGTACATGTATATTGTGAATAAAAATATTGTATTGTATTGTATTGTATCCCAAAAGTCGATTTGAATTCGATTCGACATTTGGCTCTGAATATCTATTGAATAGCTTCATTTTTAGCTCAACTTTGGCGAAGCCAAATTTGAGCTTTTGTCATGGCCCGTCGTCCGTCTGTCCGTATGTCAACAATTGGATACGGCTCGGGCTAGAGGCCGTATTTATGAACCGATCTTTACGAAACTTCTTGGGTACCTTTGTTATGACCGTGGGACAAGAACGAGTGTTTTTGGGTGTGGTCCGAAATTCAAGATGGCTGCCAGCCGCCATTTTGTACCGACGATGCAGAAATCTGTTTTTTGTACAGAACTTCCATATGAAAGCTCTGATTTGAATAATATTTTGTATGAATGTTTAGTACCATGGGATACATCACATATAATACAGGTTTTTTTCTCGTGCGTAAATTGTGCAAATTAGACTAATTTTGATGTTTTTTGGTGTTACTTTCAGCACTGTAAGTGCAAATGCCAATACGGCTCAGGCTAGAGGCCGTATTTATGAACCGATCTTTACAAAACTTCTTGGGTACTTTTGGTATCACCGTGGGACGAGAACGAGTGTTTTTGGGTCCGGTCCGAAATTCAAGATGGCCGATGGAAGCCATTTTGTACAAAATTAGGTGCAATCAGATTTTTGCACAGAACTTCCATATGAAAGCACTCAATTGAATAAGTTTTTGTGTGAATGTTTAGTACCATGGGATACATCACATATAATACGGGTTTTTTTCTCGTGCAGAAATTATGCAGATTAGATGAACTTTGATTTTTCAGTGCGACTTACACACAGTTAGTACACATGTCAATACAGCTCAGACTAGAGTCTGTATTTATTAACTGATCTTCACAAAATGTCTTGGGTACCTTTATTAATACCTTGGAACGAGAACGAGTGTTTCTGGGTGCGGTCTAAAATTCAAGATGGCTGCCAGTGGCCATTTTGTACTGAAATTAGGCCTAATCAGTTTTTTGTACACAACTTCTATACGGCTCAGACTAGAGGCCATATTTATGAACCAATCTTTACGAAACTTCTTGGGTACCTTTGTTATCACCGTGGGATGAGAGCGAGTGTTTTTGGGTGTGGTCCAAAATTCAAGATGGCCACCAGCAGCCATTTTGTACCAAAATTAGTGCAATCTGTCTTTTGTAGAGAACTTCTGTATGAAAATTCTGGTTTGAATAAATTTTTGTATGAATGTTTAGTAACATGGAATACATCACATATTGTAAGGGTTTTTTTTTCATGCAGAAATTCTGCAAATTAGATGAACTTTGATTTATTCAGTGCTACTTACACAGTGTAAGCACACATGTCAATACGGCTCAGGGTAGAGGCTGTATTTATGAACCAATCTTCACAAAACTTCTTGGGTACCTTTGTTATCACCTTGGGACGAGAATGAGTGTTTCTGGGTATGTCCAAAATTCAAGATGGCTGCCAGTGGCCATTTTGTACCGATATTAGGTCCAATCAGTTTTTTGTCACAAGTTCTATACAGCTCGTATTTATGAACTGATCTTCACAAAACTTCTTGGGTACCTTTGTTTTCACCTTGGGACAGGAACGAGTGTGTTTTGGGGTGCCTTTGTTATCACTGTGCTATGAGAACAAATATTTTGGGGTTCAGTCAGACCCACTCTGGGACTCAAAGATTTTTTTCTAGTTTAGCATCTGACTGTCACCCACCTTTACAATACTTTACCTATACATTTGTTACAGGCAACGGTCAGTATTTATGTACAGACCGTTACAATACTTTATATGTACCTTTGTTATGAGGTCATTACCTAGATGTTTGTCATTGCTGTGTCACATACTATACACGTACATGTCTTTGTCTTGACAAGTTGAGCTACAGTGTCATTGACACTTTCATTTCCACAATGTTTTTGTTGCCGAAATGCAACTGATATCAGTGCGAATTAGATAAATCTATGTTTAACTCTTAACCTGCTGAGTATTTTCTAGATATTTTTCATAAAATCTAGTCATGGCTGCTTTAAAGCAGCCATGACTAGATTTGATGAAAAATTAATCCAAATGTAACACAAGAAATCACTGGTGATAAAATCCATTCCATTTACAGGGAGACAGTTTGATTAAATATTCACAAATTATACTTATTTCAGAGTCAAGAGAAACCCTGTGCTGGGCAGGAATATCCGCCAGCAGCATGCAAAGAGTTAAATAATCTGTAAACATTTTAAACTGGATCGCAAATCACAACATCGAAACACTAAATCATGTAGCCTGCAGTGTTATAATAACCAACTTATAGAAATGATTCTGCTGGAAGTTGTGAGTCTAATGTCTATGACTACTAGAAGAGAGTGGGTTCATACCACCATGCTTAGGGGTCATCGTTCAGTTTCCATTATTGAATTGATTACTGATGAATGCTATACATGCATAATATGTTGATGCATATACCTGGCATTTCTCTGCATTAGCAAAAATAATAACTTTTCGAGTTTTGTTTCGGATCATCTTTCAGGATCGGGAGGTTCCATATTTTAAATGAGTCCAGACACTTACTAAGATGCACAGAGATTTTGGTTATTCGAGTAGTAGAAATTGTGTCTTCTCATTTGGTCAAATCTCATTTGGTCAAAACCCAGTTGGTCAAATCTCAATTAGTCAAATCCCAGTTGGTCAAATCCCAGTTGGTCAATAACATTTTGAAAATTTTCTGAGATTTAAGGGGAGGTGGACATGTCAAATAAATAGAATAGAAAACAAATCTTAATAACTTTTCATATTTATTAACCCTTTTTCTTTATGTGGTAACTATATTCAACATTTTTATTAGAAATTTCAGAACATGATAGGTATATGTAAAATTGAAGCAAACTTGAGAACTGTTGATGCAGTTTAGAAGAAAAAAATGAAAAAAAAATGGAGAAATATTAATTAATGAATAATCGGAGACAAATGGTCACTAATTAATATTTCTCTGGTTTTATTCATTTTTTGTCTTCCAAAATTTATTTTATGACCCTATAAGAGGGTAATAAGATGCAGTTTGGAAGAAAAAAAATGAATAAAACTGGAGAAATATTAAAATTTAAATAATGATGTACCTAAGATTGATATTTGAAGAGAAACTGAAGAAATATATAGATTTAGATTTCTTTTGAAGTATGTCATCATAGAATTTCAAAGATTCTTTAAAAAATAACTAAAAAAAACTTTCTACTCTACCCACTCTGACAGCTTTTCTACATAGCTTGGATTTCTAAATCTGTATAAACTGAAGAAGATATTCTTGTTAAAACAGCCAAACCTCTCAGTATACAGTAGACTGTTGTTATAAAAAACTGACAGTAATGATGATTAAGGCAGAAAAGAGCCAAACCTCTCAGAATACAGTAGACATTGTTATAAAAACATTGACAGTAATGGTCATTATAGCTGAAAGCAGGCCAACTTCTCAGTATACAGTAGAATATTGTTATAAAACACTTACAGTAATGGTAATTAAGGCAGACTTGACAACTAAGCTTCAATACAAGCCGGAAATATCACAAGCAAAAGTGAAAAAAAGTAAAAAAAAGTTAAAAAATCCATCACAGAAATACATTGCAAATACTTATAAAATTTTTAAAAAGTTGTTGAGCATCTGGGATTTGACCAATTGAGGTTTGACCAACTGGTATTTGACCAATGAGATTTGACCGAATGAGAAGGAACCATAGAAATATGACACCAAGTGCAGAATGTTTGCATGAATCTGCCCATCAGAGTTCTCACATTATCCAATTCAGATCTGTCTATACTGAAAAGAAAAGTTAATGATATGTCATTTGCAACACGTTAACTTAACTCTGTGTACTCCAATGTCAAAATACCAAAGTTTTCAATAGCAATTTTTTCACGCAATGCAACTGAGAATTTGAAAAATTATTTCTTGTTTGATTGAGCTCATTGAGCTCTGTCAAACAAGATATAATTGTTATTTTTACCTGCGTCGCTAGCGGCAGAGCAGGTCTAGTAACCACTCGACTCTGTCCGTCCATCAGTCTGTCCGCCCATTCGTCAGTCCGTCCGAAACACTTCTTCCGTCAAAGTTTTCTTGGCTTCTATGAAAGGGAATGATTTTATAGTTGGTCTGCTGTTTCATAATGATGAGTTGTATCGTGTATCTAATTTTCAGATCTGCTGTGCAGCCACTTCCTGTTTGCCGATACTTTGAAGTCTGTTCATCTCTGTAATCAATTGCATGCAGCGATGCAGGTCCAGACCCGGTATTGGTCTTGGCTTGTTTCTATGCAGCATTGGCAATATTGAATCAATGACAAAAAATATGAAATCCTACCAGAGTACACACTGAATTTAAATGTGACCTTTTTCCCATTTAAGTGCTACCGATAACGATTGTTATGGATTTGGGAACATTGAAAAGACATCTCGGTGGCAGGGGCAGGTCAAACAAAGGAGCACTCCCAACAATTTCATTTATATCTTCTGTGCTGGCTTAGCTATCAAAACAATTTCTCTTAACCCTTTACACTCGAGAGGATGCTTTTCCACCCCAGGAATATGATACTTCATAATTTCATTAAGTAGGATGGCTGCTGAGTGAATGTGTGGAGTAAATCAATCAATATTTTGAACGTGCAGCCTGGCTGCACGTTGAAAATATTAATTGGCTTACCCCCAAATAATGAATATAGACTCTTTCAGTTGCTGCCATTGAACTGACATGGACGATACCACCGTTGGTTCAAAGGGCCAAATCAACAGAATGTGCCCAATGTTAACTCTTTACCTAGCATGTGTTGCAACTTGTACTCTTGAGTATCAAAACCTTTCCATTTTTTGGTCCAAAAGTATAGCTTATGACTCCTCATTGGATCATGCTTAGTGAACCCATCCCAATGAAGTCATAAGCTGTGGTCAGGTATAGCATCATGAAACATTTTCTGTTTTTTCATCTTTATTTCAACTCATACCTTGTGAATTGGAAATTAAATTGGCTCTGAAGTAATTCCTATAAGAGTCAATAGGGTTATACTAAAACGAGACTTATTATTTTCAATTATCATTAAAATTAATACTGTTTGTCTCCAAACTGTGTTAGCTAAAGGGTAAGTGAAGTGGCTGTCACAAAGCTGTTTTTCTCTGGGAATTTAAATCATAAAAGTTCAATATATTTCTCAACTGTCTTTGAAGGCGTTTAAATGCTATTAATACTTTTGTTAAGCTTGTGCCTTACAAGAGACGCACACTATCCTTACCTCCCTCCATGAAAGCAGTGGCAGGGCTGGGGGAATGCTGTATTACAAGTGTATCTTGTGATTACTTTGATTCTTTTTAAAGCTCATTCCTAAATTTCCTCTATTTTGTTCTGTGTTTTATCAAAAAATGTTCAAAATTCCTTTATTTTTTATGATAAATCTAGATTTATAATTAGTTAACATTGGTTGTTGAGTTAATAAAACCTCTCCCCATTCTTATTTCTGATTTATATATAGATAATGTGAGATTTTAGGAGACTCATTTGTCGAATTGAAGGGTGGAGGGATTGTGTTTTATTATACCCCTGCGAGGGAGGGATATAGTGAAGAACTCCAACCGTCTGTCTGTTCATTGATCCATCTGTCCCTCTATCCGTCCATCCAAACTTTGTTTATGGCATAACGTGAACAATAGATAATGGATTTCAGTTCTTTTTATATGCCTCTTTTATAAAAATGGTTGTATTATGTTATGGTGTTGGCTTCAGTCTGTCCGGAATTGTTTTCCGGACTTTTTTTCGTTATGGATGGTCATATTGAGAAAATATTTGGATACAGCTTTGTTATGGACACTTACAGATCAAGTTTGAATTTCTTTCGGCTCAGTTGATTTTTGGTGGAGTTACTGCCCTTAAACTTAGTTACCATTTTCCGGCCTTTTATTCATTATGGATTGACATATTGAGAAATTTTTTTATATATAGCTTTATTATGGATACTCATAGATCAAGTTCGAATTTTGTTCCACTTGGTTGATTTTTGGTGGAGTTACTGCCCTTGAACATAAAATTTTTATTTAGAGTTCTCTGGATTTTTTTTCGTTTTCTGGACTTTTTTTGGTATGATTGGATATATTGAGAACATTTTTGGTATCTTGCTTTGTTGTGGATACTTACAGATCAAGTTCTGCTTGGTTGATTTTTGGAGGAGTTACTGCCCTTGAACTTAGATTTTTTACCATTTTCCAGACTTTTTTATATACCTGCATTTTAATGCAGCTGCATTATGTTATGGCATTGGCATCCGTCCATCCGTCTGTCTGTCCAGAATTGTTTTCCAAACTTTTTTTTGTCATGGATGGACATATTGAGAACATTTTTGGTCTACAGCTTTGTTATGGATACTTACAGATCAAGTTCGAATTTCATTCTGTTCTGTTGATTTTTGGTGGAGTTACTGCCCTTGAACTTAGTTACCGTTTTCTGAACTTTTAGAATTTTTATCACGCTTGATGCTTCTACTTTAACTTTTTCACTCTAACTCATAACACATTAACATTATCTAATTCCTTGTAACCAAAAATACTCCTATACACTCATATGCTTTTTGAATAAGTATGATTAACTAAAATGGAGAAACTGACAGTAAAGTTCAATTGGAATATGAATAATGTTTTATAATTTCTGGAATTACGGGCGTATTATGCGCCATCCAACAGTGTCCTCTGGTTGGTATATGTTTCTATAGCAACAATGTCTGTCATGTTCGATGACCTCTGATATCTCTTGAAAATTATGGGAGTTAGGCCCTTTGTTATAAAGATATTCTGTAAATCTTGTTTATGACATAACTTGAAGAATAGTTAACAAATTTCAATGCTTTTTGGTTTATGTCTCTATAGCGACAATGTCTACATCAAATTCGAAGACCGGCGATATCCGATGAAAATTATAGGAGTTAAGTTATTGCCCTTTGTTTTATAAAAAAATATTGTGCAATGCTTGCTTATGACATAACTTGAATTATAGGTAATGAAATTCAATTCTTTTTGGTACATGTCTCTATAGCAACAATGACTACATCAAGTTCGATAACCAGTGATATCCAATGAAAATTATTGGAGTTATTACCCATTGTTTAAAAAAAAAAATATAGTGTAATGCTTGTTTATGCCATAACTTTAACAATAAAAAACAGATTTCATTTCTTTTTGGTATATGTCTCTATAAAAAAAATGCCTATGTCAAGTTCGATGACCAATGATATCTGATGAAAATTATAGGAGTTATTGCCTTTTGTTAAAAAATATCGTGTAATGCATGTTTATGTATTTATGGAATAACTTAAACATCAGTAACCAAATATCAATTTTTTTGGTATATATCTCCCCCCCCCCCCCCCCCCATTGCCAATTAGGTTTTTTTTTCTTCACTCCAAAATGCATTTTGAAGAATTTAGAGTGAACACATGCGAAAAAAAAATTTGACTCCTATGACCCCCCCCCCCCCTCCCAGAGTGAGCACATGTACATGCAGAAAAGAAAAAAAATTGCTCCTATGACCACCCTCCCCCCCCCCCCTCCCCATGTCATTTAGGCAATTTTTTCCTTTGCCCCAAAATGCATTTCGAAGTATTTAAAGTGATTACATACAGAAAAAAATTTGACTCCAAAAAACCTGCCCCTGTGTCATTTTGGCATTTTTTTTTCTTTGCCCCAAAATGCATTTTGAAGAATTTAAAGTTATTACATACAGAAAAAAATCTGACTCCTATAACCCCACCTCCCTCCCTCCCCCAACCCCACCCCTGTGTCTGTTAGTTTTTTTTTTCTTTGCTCTGAAATGCATTTTGAAGGATTTAGAGTGAGTATACGCAGAAAAAAAGAATTGAAAAAATTTACTCCTATGACCCGCCCCCCCCCCCCCCCCCATGTCATTTATGGAATTTTATCCTTTGCCCCAAAATGCATTTCGAAGTATTTAAAGTGATTACATGCAGAAAAAAAATTAAAATTTGACCAAAAAAAAACTGCCCCTGTGTCATTAAGACAATTTTCTTTCTTTTCCCCAAAATGCATTTTGAAGAATTTAAAGTTGTTACATGCAGAAAAAAAATCGGACTCTTATAACCCCACCTCCCTCCCCCAACCCCACCCCTGTGTCAGTTAGTTTTTTTTTTTCTTTGCTCTAAAATGCATTTTGAAGGATTAAGAGTGAGAACATGTGGAAAAAAGGAATTGACTCCTATGAATGTCACCCCCCCCCCCCCCCCCCACACACCCCCGTGTCAATTAGGTATTTTTTTTTTCTTAGCTACAAAATGTATTTTGAATGATTTAGAGTCATTACATGCAGAAAAAAAGTTGACTCCTATGACCCCCCCCCCCCCCCCCCCCTCCCATGTCCTGTTAGGCCATAAAATAATTTTTGGCTCCAATATGGGTTTGGTCGGATTTAGAGTGATTTTAAGCTGGGAAAAAACACCTATTTTCCCCCTCCCCAAATGGAGGGTGCCGGGGGATTTGCAGGCCTTTTGTTCCTTTGCTTAACATGAATAGTAGACAAACAACACTTGCTAAAATATTTCTTCAATAACTAAATAGTTTCATTTTCTGCCTCAAAAACAGATTATATGACGCCCTAACCTACCCTTCCCATCAGAATGAGCTCATTTCAATGAGAGGGCATATGCTATGTATTTGTGACAAAAAAATGGAGAAAAACAATTTTCAATGGGGAATTTAGTTAATACTGCTGGCCAAGTTTTCGGATACACATGGTAGAGGGGTAACATGTTTATTTAAAAAATCTTCACATTTTCCATATTCCTTCATTTTCCAGCGTTTTAGCTGAAAAAAAAACATACTTTAAAACAGCCTCCTTGGATTGTCACTTTCCACGGGTGGGAAAAATTTCCACGGACGCAATAATATTAGATTCCAAACACTAATTGTGGGAATAATCATCAAATATTTAATTACTGAAGCACCGGGTACAACTGGCCGGTGCTTCATTAACCCTTTAATCGTAACGGCCAAAACCGGCCAGCGCTATTCTCAAAAATCGCCAATTAATTTTCCTTATTTTTTCATTTTTTGTCTCAAAAACATAGGTTATGGCCCCTCGTTGGAACGAGCTCGTCGAGCTCGTTCCAACGAGGGGTCATAACCTATGTTTTTGAGACAAAAAATGAAAAAAAATAGTTATTCAAGAATTATTTTTGCAAGTGTCGTCTGCTTTTCAGGTTAGGCAAAGGGTTAATTAAAATTTTGCTGCTGATGATGATATTGATTTCCTGGTAAACTCATGTGTGGGCACCACTGCCCACTAGTGGATTATGACCAGTCCACCGCGGCTCTACTGTATAGCCAATATTTTTTGTCTCAAGATGTTCAAAGACAATCATTTTTCTCTAAGGCAATCTTTTATAAAGCAAAAATGTTTTCATTCTCGGGCAATCCATCGCTGAAACTGAACCCCCTCATTGGACGTCGTTATTATAGAATAAACCATAGCACCGAAGTAGTTGATGTTTATTGTATACGCTGTCCTGCAGGTTCAGAGTTATTTTCCAATAGCTTATAAACATGTCCAGTGTTACCCAGTTACTTTGTTATTGGTCTTGTAGGCAGAGTTAAGTACACAAGTCGCATTGCATGTAATTCCCGATAGCATGAATCACTTTGTTTAATTATCATAATTACATGGTGGATCATTTTCGCTCATTGTCAAACCTCGACAATTACAAGTTTAAATTTAGTGTCTAAAATTTTATGATTTCCATCCAGTACAGAATTTTGTTAATGAAAATCAATTTTAATTATAATGACGAATAATAAAACTTTTAAACTGATGGTTTGATCCGTTTTAATTGACCTGCGGTTGCAATATTTTATAATTATCATTAAAATTTCTGTAAAGTTGTTAATATTTATTTGCTGTGATATTTAAGATTTAGTACCAATGAATTGTAAATAATACCATATTACTGTTATAGGGTTTAACCATTAAATGGTAGAGTGCTGAATTATTTTTGTCATCAAAATTTGTTCACATATCTTTGCCTTGTTACAATTTATGGGAGAGTAACAGACACTCTCCCATAAATTCTAACAGACCAAATAATTTCACTTCAAAGGTGATATGAACAGCATCCAGAAAATTTGAAAGCTTTAAGCTGTGGTACCGAATCAAGAGTAAAGCCCAAATATGGGCCAGCACTCTACCAGTTAATATTCAGAAAGAGTGTTTCATGTTCGAGATGACATTCATGATTTCTGAAGGACTTGATACGTATGGAGTTTGATAACTTTTGTTATCATATGACTATGACATTTTTACCCTAAATATCACTACTGTTTGACGAATTTTTTTGCAAACTGTTGTATCACACCGGGTGAGATTTTTCCGGATCAAAAGTCCATATCACACTCTTACGGAAATCAAAAATCCATATCACACTCCCACGGAAATATCCGAGAGTTTCCGTGAATAGTTTTCGTAACTAGGGAAGTCGTTGTTGTTTCGTCTGCTATTTTGTAACCGGCTTTTCACCGCATATTAATTAAAATGGCAAATTTGGATGAATTTGACATCGAAACAATGTCATATGATAAACATATCATCATAACAGTGTGTTGATCCGTGTCGTCGCATCACGTCTCGTTGAGGTGGCCAGATTTTCGGACCACACTCGCTGCGGCAGCGAGTGTGGTCCGAAAATCTGTCCACCTCAACTCGACGTGATACTACGACACGGATCCACACACTGTTATGATAATATCTATTTATTTTTCTATATTACCCATTATCAATCTAGGCTGATAAAGCTTCAAACTCGGCTGATATGACGTCGATCTCGACCGATGTGAACCAAGCTAGAGTTGTCCCTTTGAAGCATTACTATGCGCAATCATTTTAGTTTAAACAATATTTATTTCCAGATATGATATATAGACATAATTACATAAATACTAATTTTGTTTACAGCGAAATCGTTCGCCGTTATTTGTCGAACGTAACCACTCGGTAAAACTGTCGTAACCAGGCAAAGGGGAAAAGTGGGAATTAATGGTGGCCACAAGTAAGGATTAGGCAGAAGAAGAGAAAAAAAAGAAGACAACTGTTTGCAAACTAGGATTCAGATTCGTAAGTGGAGATTTGTGGAAGTGAGAGAAGAGATAGTTCAGCAATCCGAACGTCGCGGCTTCCCTACTAGGGAAGCCGAGACGTTTGGATAGCTGAACTGGGAGAAGAGGAAACTTCGGACCTTATGTAAAGAATGAGAACCAATATCTATTTATTTATTGGGATTAAACGACACTTTCGGCAGCCAGGGTCACCTCGTGTCGGACAGTTTTACGGGTGGAGAAAGCAGAGTACCAGGAGAGAACCACTGTACTAACTCCACACAAGTGCACCATCGACGTGTAGTACGCCTTAGTACATAGCGCCACATTGCCCTCTCGTGGGAAATCGGGATTAAGGGCCTTGCCCCATGACAACGCAGTTTGAAGTCCAATTCCGCAACTATTGAGGCACGGCGCTCCCGTGAGAACCAATAACACTGTCAGAAAAATGTAACAGGTCTGACAACATTTTGTAATTACTTGTTTTAGTTTAATGAATGAAAATGTTATTACTTGGTCAGTTTCATATCGACTCAGATATTAGGCCTCTATAAATTCACATCAGCCCTCGACCTTTGATCTTAGGATGATACGAAGTTAAATCAGGCTTATATCTCGGCCGATGTTAAACTCACAAAGTAAGAACCTCTAACGCTCTTATAATTGTTTGCAGAAAGGTTTCGGTTTGAGAAGGTTGGATGTTGTAGATAGGCTCACATCCTTGGGGTCAATTTTCGAAGTCATTGTGTTGGTTGGCTGCTCCATTTTTTCTTCGGATCTTCCTGTAACCAGGACACAAAATTCCGAAACTGGCACTAACCTGCATATAGGTTATCAAGCTCCCGAGCCACCAGTGTAATTCTGTAAGTTGGACGTTCGAGCCATGCCTGTTCCAAGTCACCACTCGACAGCTCGTTTGACCGATAATATTCGAGCTGTTAGAGCAAGCAAACTGTATTCAGGCGCGTAGCCAGGATATCAAAATTAGGGGGAGGGGGCAAGAGTAACCTTTAGGGGGCGTACAGATTATCATCATCCGAGCCTCGCAGCGTCAAGATGGAGATGAGCACAGGAGTGAGTGTTCCACATTCGTTGGGGGGGGGGGGGGGGGGGGGGGGGGGGGGGACTGGCCCGGGAAAAAGTTTGAAATACGAGACAAAAAACAGCAATTTCCTTGACTCCGAGTCCGTTTGTGTCCATAATTTATAAGTTGTGAAAGACATCAAAAATTAGGCCACAGTGTGGCTTTACAAGTTATGAAATGCATCAATAATTAGGCCACACTGTTACCTTATTATTGATGCCTTTCACAACATATAAATTATGGACACAAACGGACTCAGAATCAAGGAAATTGCTAGATATTAAAATTTCTTGCCAAATGTTCCCTATATGGGTAGGATTCAGATTCGTTATTCGCGGTGTACGTACATGTAAAATGGTTGCAAATAAACATATTGCATAAATGTAATAAGTATTATTTCCAAATGAAACAAAACACTGCATTTTGATTGGCTGAGAGGTACGGTGTAACTTGCAATCTACAGTGGCTTTTTTACCCCTTGTTTAACCACCGTGTAAAAACAAGAATATACAATAGCAAGCTATATGTCTAAAAAAGTACCCATTTTTAATTATTAATTCACACCTTCTGCTCGGTTATGTTAGAACAAAAATAAAAATACAGGAAATGTAATATTTATGTGCAATAAAATATTACAGATATGGATGTCATTGGAACTGGCTCATTGAGCCAGTTCCAATGACATCCATATTTGTCTGGTTTTATTTAAGAAACTTTCAAAGTACAAATTTTCTGTCAGTTTTCGCCCACAATGTAGGTTAAAGTATTAAGTACACCAAAATCCTTGGAAATAAATCCGTTATCTTTGTGTTTTCCAGGGTGTATGGGAGCTGGGCTTCGCCTCAGGGTGTATGAGTTCCCAAACCGGTGTAAATTCCCATACACCCTGGAAAACACAAGGATAACTAATAGTATACCGTGGGAAGTGGCATAGCCAAATTGACTGTCTACCTGCCACCACCCAGGAAGCTGGGGTGATTGTAAACGGACTGTCACCAGACGAATGAACTTAGAACCAGTTAGGTGACACATGATGGAGAATGGCGATCGAGACATTTTGGTGCATCATATACGCCAGCGGAAAGTTGGTACTTCAAGGTTGGCAAGAACCAATCTGTTTATTGGACTCCCTCCACTACTCATCATAACACCTGAGGGCGGCAACAAGTCCCATCGTGAATTTCGTATCGTTTAGACTGCCACAAAGAGGTAGGTCATTATGTTTGGGCATGAAGTGAGCTGTGTCATCGTAGGGTGACGAATGTGATGAATTATTTGTTTAGATTATTGTTTGCAAGTTCTTTATTGCGTACATATAGTATTTTACATAGCACCACTGTCGGGAGGAAGCGCAACAGGTTGCACAAGACGAGTATTCCAGATGAAGACGCAGAGCAGGACTATTACTTGTATTGACAATTTCCGAGTTTACGAACTGCAGTCAGGGCAGTAGGGATTATAGCACTGGACATAACTGTTTTATGACGAAATGAATGTGGAAGTTAAGTTGTTCTTAAGCATGGATCTGTCGCTAATATTACGATTTGTGTCGTCTAGAGCGTTCCATAGTTTTCGGGAAGGTGTATAAAGGAAGTTTGTCCAGGGTTTAGGTCCGCGTTTTTCTTTGTATATGAGGCCAGACTGTCTGGTTGTCCTACCAGATGGATTGTCAATAACTCAAAAATATATCATTGAACAAAACAGGTAATCTGCCGTTCTGCCAATCAAACTCGAACAGTAGTGCATGTAGTTTAAACAAATCATCAACCTTGTGTATTTGATTTTCCTGAAACAAGGGATCTGTATGAGAATTGTACTTTTTGTTATTAATTATTCGTAATGATCGCTTTTGCATGGCAGCTAGATTTCTGAAAGCTTTTGGGATGCTCCATGCCTGGATTCCGTATACCAAATGTCTATGTATGAGGGGGTAATATAATGTTTTCAGAGCTCCGTGAGGGAGGATATTTTTTTACTTTGTTGAGACTACAGTTTGCGCGTGCTATTTTCTGGAATAATCGGGATATGTGAGCCTTGTAGGATAAGTGTTCATTAATGCTAATTCCTAAATATTTCATAGATTTTTCTGTTTCAGTGGCCCCAGCCTTGTTAATATTTTTAGCTCACCGAAGGGAGCTTAACTTATCGATTGCCGTCCGTCGTCGTCGTCGTCCGTCGTGAACTTTACATTATCGACTACTCCTCACAAACTACTGGATCAAATTGAACCAAATTTGGTGTGCATATTCCCCATTATATGTCAATTCAAACTTGTACAAACAAACTTGCGGCACCCACAGGGGGCACCACAAGGGGCATAACTCTGATAGCACCTATGAATTTCTTTCCAAAATTCAAAAAAAATCTTCTTCAGATCCACCAGGCAGAATTCTTTCCCATTTGGTATACATCATCTCTAGGGGCTCAGATTCAAGTTTGTTCAAATCGGCCCCCTGGATTCATATTTGGGCTCACTATAGAAGCCCGAATTTGAACTTAGTGCATTTCAGGCAAATTTCTTAAAAAATCTTCTTCTCCAGATTCAGCAGGCAGAATCTTTTGATATTTAGTATGCAACATTGTGGGTGGATCTGATTCAAATGTGTACAAATCGGCTCCCTGGGTTCATATTTGGACTCAGTATAGGAGCCCGAATTCGAACTTGTGCATTTCAGGCAAATTTCTTTAAAAATCTTCTTCTCAAGATCCAACAGGCAGAATCCTTTGATATTTGGTATGCAACATTGTGGGGTGGATCTGATTCAAGTTTGTTCAAACCGGCCCCTGGATTCACATTTGGGCTCAGTATAGAAGCCCGAATTCGAACTTAGTGCATTTCAGGCAAATTTCTTAAAAAATCTTCTTCTCCAGATCCAGCAGGCAGAATCTTTTGATATTTGGTATGCAACATTGTGGGGTAGATCTGATTCAAGTTTGTTCAAAACGGCCCCCTGGGTTTATATTTGGGCTCATTATAGGAGCCCAAATTTGAACTTAGTGCATTTCAGGCAAATTTCTTTAAAAATCTTCTTCTTCAGATCCAGCAGTCGGAATGTTTTGATATTTGGTATGCAGCGTCCTTAGGGGGGTGAGATTCAAGTTTGTTCAAGCCATGTCCCTAGGTCCATATTTGGGCTCACTGTGGGAGCCCGAATGATAACTTAGTTCAAAATGAGGAATTTTCTAAAAATCTTCTTCAGATCTAGCAGTCGGAACGTTTTGATATTTGGTATGCAGCATCCTTGGGGGGGGGGGGGGGGATTCAAGTTTGTTTAATCCATGTCCCTAGGTCCATATTTGGGCTCACTGTGGGAGCTTGAATTGTAACTTAGTTCGAAATGAGGAATTTTCTTAAAAAATCTTCTTCTTCAGATCCATCAGTCGGAATGTTTTGATATGTGGTGTGTAGCATCCTTAGGGGGTGAGATTCAAGTTTGTTAAAGCCAAATCCCTGGGTCCATATTTGGGCTCCCTGTGGGAGCCCGAATTATAACTTAGTCAATATGAGGAATTTTTCTTTAAGAATCTTCTTCAGATTCAGCAGTCGGAATGTTTTGATATTTGGCATGCAGCATCCTTAGGGGGTGAGATTCACGTTTGTTCAAGCCAAGTCCCTGGGTTCATATTGGGCTCACTGTGGGAGCCCGAATGATCACTTATTTTCAAAATGAGGAATTTTCTTTAAAAATCTTTTTCTTCAGATCCAGCAGATGAATGCTTTTGATATTTGGTATGCAGCATCCTTAGGGGGGTAAGATTGAAGTTTGTTCAAGCCATGTCCCTAGTTCCATAAAATTTGTCTCTCATGACTTCATTCCTTTGTAGTGTTGATGAACCATGTCTAACTGAATGTGACCCCTTAATACTTCTTTGAACCACTTTGGCCGGTGAGCGATTAATGCTCCTTGGGGCTTCTTGTTGTTATTTATTTTTACCTCTTGCAGAGATTATTGTTCCTACCTTTATTTGGATTAAGTATAATATACAAGGTTTTCTTAGCATTCAGCACTAGCTGGTTCAAAGAGCACCATTCGGATAGTTTTTGAAGCTCGTCATTGAAATACGGTATTATGGGTTATTGTCGGAGCCCGGTCAGTGTGCAGTTGTGTCATCGGCAAATGATAAAATATTGAGGTGATGGTGAGTTAGTTGTATCATTTATATATAAAAGAAAAAGAACAGGGCCTAAAATTGAGCCATGTGGTACACCGCAACTCTGTTTTGCAAAGTCCGATTTGTTTTCTCCATACATGACATTGAGACTGTTGGACAAGTAACTTTTAAACCAATTGTTGGCGACACCTCGGATGCCATAAATTCCAGTTTACCTAATAGTATTTCGTGATTTATGTTGTCAAAGGCCTTTTGACAAATCAAGGAACCATGCTAAGGTGCTGTTTTTTTTCCTGTTTATTATTTTCTATTGTAAGGAGTTGAAGAACTGGATGAATAGTGCTATGTCGTTTTCGGAACCCGTATTAGTGAGGGTATAAAATATCAAATCTATTGAGGAAACTAGTTAGTCTCACTTCCATGAGTTTTTCCATTACTTTTGAGAATATCTGAAGTATAATGATAGGTCTGTATTTTTTTAAGCTGTGCTCGTCACCTGCTTTAAATATGGGTATCACATTCGCGATCTTCACCCTGTCAGGTACTTTGTCGTTTATGAAAGCGCTGTAAATTATATGTATTAGATGATCCAATACTTCGTTTATCGTATGTTTAAGAATACAGGTTGTGACATCATCGCAAGGTTAACATGGGGAGGGGCATGACTGAAAATCGGGGGTGGGGGGGGGGTGGCTTGTGCTACGACACTGACGGTATTCGACTGCTAGTAGTAGTGGAAACCAAGTATGATTGTGAGTATGGTGTAGTGATACAAGTAGCGAGAACCATATCAGTCAGTAGTAAGTGTGAGAGACTCAGCACGGGACAGATAGTGGTAGTTTAGTTTAAACATATTTTATTAGTCCCCTACGGGAACCGTAAGGGGACTATAGGATTGCACTCCGTCAGTCTGTCCGCCCGTCTGTCTGTCTGTTTTTTATGTTACCACCTCTCCCTCCACATTCTTTAATCTACACCTTTCACATTTGGTACATGCATAAATGGTTCTGAGGGGATGATGCACGCTCAAAATTTTTTTTTTCAAAATCCAAGATGGCGGAATGGCGGCCATTTTTGTTGTGTTTTTTAAGCTTTTTTTCTCTATTTTCATGTTACCACCCCTCCCACCAACATGGTTCAAGCTACACTTTGCATATTTGGCACATGGATAGAGGGTTGGGAGGGGATGATGCACGCTCAAAACTTTTTTTTCAAAATCCAAGATGGCGGAATGGCGGCCATTTTTTATTGTGTTTTTTAAGCTTTTTTTTCTCTATTTTCATGTTACCACCCCTCCCACCAACATGGTTCAAGCTACACTTTGCATATTTGGCACATGGATAGAGGGTTGGGAGGGGATGATGCACGTTCAATATTGTTTCTTCAAAATCCAAGATGGCGGCATGGCGACCATTTTTGTTGCGTTTTTTTAAAGCTTTTTTCTCTATTTTATGTTACCACCCCTCACTCCAACATCGCTCAAGCTACACTTTTTATATCTGGCACATGGATAGAGGGTTGTAATGGGATTATGCACGCTCAATATTTTTTTTTCAAAATCTAACATCTGTCTGTCTGTCCGTCTGTCTGTCTGTCTGTCTGGTTTTATGTTACCACCTCTCCCTCTAACATGCTTCAAGCTACACCTTTCATATTTGGTACATGGATAAATGTTTCTGAGGGATGATGCACAGTCAATATTTATTTTCAAAATCCAAGATGGCAGAATGGCGGCCATTTTTGTTGTGTTTTTTAAGCTTTTTTCTCTATTTTATGTTACCACCCCTCCCTCCAACATGGTTCATGCTACGCCTTTCATATATGGTACATGGATAAAGGGTTGTGAGGGGATTATGCACGCTCAATATTTTTTTTCAAAATCCAAGATGCTTATATACTCTAGTGTCTTCTGTGACAAAAACACCTTATGTCACAAAAGCGCCGTAGGGGACTAATACCACCTCGGTGGTTTGTTTTCATTAGATTGAAAACTGACAAAGGGATTGGAACACAAGTTATTAAACTTATATAAGTTCCTCTCCTAGTGGTAGCCAATAGTAGTGGTACAGACAAATTCGTGGTAGCAGTAAAGAGTGGAAGCTAATCAATGGGACAGACGCTGATGACAATGGGGAAGTCAGCAGCCGTTGCCTATATGCCAGAACTGAACGAGCGCTGGGATCCATAACTATCTTCAGTTAGATATCCTCCAATAGGTATCCTCACAGGGGAATTCTCCAACAGTAACCATGTCACTAACCGATAGCTCATTTGCCTGATAAGATTCGAATCGTTCAAGCCATGCGTGTCCCAGTCGCTACTCTAGTAGCTTATTCGGCCTCAGACATCATATGGGCCTTCAAGAGTGATAACCCTTGTGTAGGTAGATACCGAGTTACAGATTACGGGACATGAAATAGTCTGTTGGACAGTTGGAGGGCGGGACCAGAGAATGTTAGGACTAAATGGGATGCAAAAACAAAAATGAGATGTAGAGGATTTTGGAAAAATCCGAACCTTCGCAAAATGGATAATAGATATCAGGTTGTTTTTTATTTTTTTTTTTTTTTTTTTTTTTTTAGGATTGCTGGAGAATCAGAGCTGGAAAATACTCTAAAAATAACGAACTCCCCTCCAGGAATCAGTCCCGTACTAGTGGAAGCCTCCCAGGTCCATAGTAACCAAGTGCCATCAAACTAAGAATGAACAAAATAGGATTTCTGGGTAACTTTCTGGAATTGTCTGGTATATTTCGGTAATTGGGTAATTATAGAAAAAAACAAAGATTCATGGAGAAACAGTAGTTACTCCAGTTCACCACGAGAACACACACCCCGACCCTGTTGAAGGCCTTTTGGGCTCATATCGACCACGTGTCACCATGGAGACCAAGATGGCGGACTCTATCGAACAAAATGGACGACGGAAACAGGTGTCGCTTTAACAACACGCGCTGCGTACGCGTACTGACGCCATGTATCTCCATGATGATGACGTCACAACAAGGTCACTCACGCGCTATCTTCACGATCTCACGTGACGAAACTGGGCTACGTGATATGACGTCACTTCCGGGGTAATCCGCCGGGTCATCCAAATCTGGCTCCTGACATTCTACTTAATCTACAGTCCATGATCGCACTACAGTGTAAGCACGATACTTTAGACAAATCAACAAAGGCTAGGCAACATATATCTACAAAAGAACAACAATATGGAAACCTGGTTGGAACATTTAAAAAAAAAACTGCGCTCTGGTATATCAGTATTAAATTTTTCATCATTTGTCTTGGACAGGGGCTGCGGACCCCCCCCCCCCCCCCCCCCCCCCCCCCACCACCACACACACACACACACACACTTTTTTTGCCGGCCCATGTTTTTTTGTATGCATATATTTTAACACAACCAATGACTGCTGAAACAAGGGGCGGATCCAGAGCCTCCCCAATATTTTCGCCAGCTATGTTTCTCTCGTACTGGTTCAGATTCGATGCATTTCGGATCGTTTTTTTTGCACTAAGAGGCAGCAAATGCTAAAATGTATACAGTCGGTTAGGGGGCGCAGTGGCGTTGTGGTAACCGGTTCTCGTCAGATCACCGAAGTTAAGCAACGTCGAGCCCGGTTACTCATTGGATTGGTCTGAGCGATCAATTCGGACTCCCGCGTTGTGTCCTTGGGCAAGGCACTTAACCCCGATTGTCCACATGGGGGCATGATGACGCCGCGTTCTAAGGCGTACTGCACGTCGAAGGTACGCATGTCTTCAACCAATCTAACCCTGCCTGTGCTGCAGTGCGGAGTTACGATATTGGGGAGCTGGCAGCTGCTCGTCGTTGCTCGGTGGTTCTCTACGGGTACTCCGGCTTCCTCCATCCATAAAACTGTCACGGTCATGATTAGTCATTGTGCATAAGTATATGACCTTAAACACCAATAAAAAAATAAATAAATAATACAGTCTGTTAAAAACTCGGTTAACTGAAATAGGTCGTAATCTTACAGACATAAAAGTACCAAATCCACCCCCAGACAAGATAATCCACAGTCAGTATAATTGCTGTTAACGTCTGGTAAAGAATACAGGTGAGGTCTATTTATCAGCTTTAGTCGTAACGACCAAAGCTGATAAATAGACCTCACCTGTATGCTTTATCGACGTTTTTTAACGGCTCTCAAAGTGTGAATTCTTTCAAATACATCTCTTGAAAAATCTCAAAATATCCGCTCAGATGCATGGAAATGGAGGTTTTGGGGTCCTGGAATTTAAAATCTTTCGTACGCCTGTCCGAACTCTGGTCTGTCCGTCATACCGTCATCACCCGATCACCCCCCCCCCCCCCCCCTCTCCACTTTCAAAACCGTTCGCCGTCCCTGTTGGATCACGATTTCAATAAATTATAGGTAGTTTTCCCATGAGCACCAGACCTCGCCTTCTTACCATGGATAACAGGAGACACTGGATTCTGAATTTCAGGCACCCGGGAATTGATCCAGCTTCAAGGGATGTGACTTACGCGCTGTGTATATATTTATACACGAGGTAGTGGACATAGCATATGCAATTTAAATTTTACATTGATTAAAAATTCAGAATCTTCTGGTATTTACCAGTCACATTTCCAAATCGGTGAGTTTGATTCAGCAGAACAGAATAAATTTGCTCTTCCAGAGAAGGAACCATCACACAATGACAGGATTCTTGGTCCGAGACAGTGCCACATAGATTTTCTGGCTACAGAGCTACATACTCTTGAAATCAGATGTTTTAGGGAGAGAGTGGGTGTCTGAAAGTGGATGGAAAAAATTACAAACTAAGGTGGGTGGGTGCCAAAAATGGTGAGGTGAAGAAGTTCAACCTAATGTCTTGCAATTCCCCCCCCCCCCCCACCCCCCGAACAGACCACTAAAAGTTTTAGACAGACTTCAGATTGGGAAACCAAAGTTCTACCGTGTTGGTACCCAAAGCTGGATAGTTATCGGACATTCAGTCTAAAAACATATTATCTTCAGCCAAAATATCAAGTTTTCCTTCTATTTTGCAAAATTTTACCAACCAAAAGCATAAAAAAAATTCTGACCAGCCGGAAATTTTCTCTAAAAATTGCCCTACCCCGGCGTCTATTCCACGTCTTCTGGCCAATCATGTTCCGGGATTCTGAGCAATAATCTCAAATTGTCTGGTTACAACACGTATTACAACCTAAAACACTCTTCAACAAAACGCACAATATAATGTATGTTTTTCAGAACTGAGCCAGTCACAGACGTAATTGACACTGGCCAAGCTCTATCGATGGTATGATCTGTTTTGGTGAGAGCCAATGTTTTTGTGAGAAATTTCTTCTTTTTTTTGTTGCTGTTATGTGACACTCTGTTGGAAAGGGCTCTAGGAGCCCACCCCAATAGTGTGTCAGATAATAGCATTGCATGGGCTTAGTGGAAGAAACTCCGGAAAAGGGTTATACCGGGCCAATATGGTCTATATGCGGTTCAGATGGAAGTTATGTCTAGAACAATTTCGCGGATTTGCAATCTGGAAATTTGAATGTCAGATTAGTTTCTCCAGTCGGTTGACTGTTCACGTGAATTTTTGGTTTCACAAAAACCGAACGGACCGTTTCTGAAATTTCCTGTGCAGTGATTGTTTCAGGCAAATCGGGGTGTGCAGTTAAAGTTATTTCCTCCGAAATTATTAGACGGATGAGAAAGCTCCATTTGAGAAGCATGCATTGTTGAGAAAACACCAATGACATTAGTACAATATGAAGAGAAGTTGCTTCCTGTTTCTTTCGATAAACTAATAATATGCTATTGTATCGTTTAAGGATACCTTTATAGGAAGTCACATGCAAATAACACGCTATTGTATCATTTAAGGATACCTTTTATAGGAAAACTTAAGATGAAATTGTATCATTTATGGATACCTTTTATAGGAAAGTTATCTGAGAATATCTGGTCTATCCCATGTGTCTACGTGCTGCATGCGATGTGTACACATTGTGACACAGCGTGTACCAACACACAAGCACATTCCACCTGACACCAGTCCTACGTTCCATGGAATCGCTTTCCGACTATACTTTTGGAATCCCTATTCCGTCGCGTGTGCTCATTAGCTGCAAGTGTTGTGCGCACATTGTTCATTAACACATAAGCACATATCGGCACATGCAGCATGTGCTTATGTGTTGGATGCGATGTGTACACATTGTGTACTGCCAGACAAGGACACTCCATCGAACATCAGTCCTACGTTCCGTGGAATCCTTTTCTAGTATCCGACTATAATTTTAGAATCCCCTTTTCATCGTATGTGTTGTGCACACATTTTGCATAAACACACAAGCACATAGCGGCACATTCAGCATGTGCCAATGTGCCGCATGCACTGGTATACACACTGTGACACAATGTGTACCAACACACAAGCACATCTCGGTACGATCAAGTTCATCACAATACAGTTTCTTAAAAGTACGGTACTCTAGCTTGCACTAGGTCTAGGCATTGTATATACTGGTACAGGCATAGATGGATGGGGTGATCTGATTCAGCCTCTTAAAGATTTGGTCAAAGACAGATGTCGAGACAGAATCGGGGGTAGTTACTAAGCTTGCAGTAGTGCTTCCAGTAAGTAATGGTGAGACGCTCTACAGCAGAAAAGTGGTAGCCAATATAATAGTAATATTACAAGGCACTAATGGCACAACACTGCAAGGGTGATAGAAGGTTATAGTTATACAAAACAGGCTGATCATATGACAGATAGTGATGACCATGGTCATGTAGTGGCCTTGAAGCTATGAAGGGTGTGGTCTAAAAGGCCGGGGGAAAGGTACTAGGAGTCATCTTTAGATAGATTTCCTGCAAAAGGTTACTTCAAAAGATATCCTCAAAAGGTATCCTCAAATGATGCACAACCATGTCATGACTATCCTCAAATACCCGTATGTGCTGCATGTGGTGTGCGCATGTTGTGCATAAGCACACTTGCACATATCGGCACATTCTACATTGTGCACTAGCACACAGACACATATAGGGAAGCCAGAATGCGTTACAGGGAGGCCAGGGAAGCCATAACATAGACATGACAGGCCAAGGAATGGAGAGAATAAGCAAAATAATAGACCAGGATAGGCCGAAGCGGGGGATTCCAAAGAAATCCGAACTAGTGAAACTTGTCGGGGTGTTTGTGGTAATTCTACAAAGTATTCGAGGATTCGGAAAAAAATCCGAACTAGCAAATGTACTTTTATACAAAGGAACGCGTCTTTTAGCACTATGTGGTACTATTATAAACCCGAGATGGTGGCTCCGCCAAGACCATTTCGGTAGTTTCTGAGTGGCTTTTGGTGATTTGGGCGAATGTCGGGTCTATTTGGGTAATAAGATTACTCTTATAGAAAGGGGTGCGCCTATTATTGGAAACAAAAGAGGACTCTGGGGGAATCCGTACCAAATAATGTGATTTGGGATGGTTTTTGGTGATTTGGAGGAATTGTCGGGTCTGTTTGTCTAATTCTCCGAAGTAAACGAGGAATCTAAATCAGCAAACTACTACTATTGAACCCAACGCACCCTTAGAACACAACCCGTCCTGTTGTAGGCTATTGAGCCACACAGCAACCGATCTACTATAGAATCCAAGATGGTGGCCTCCAGAATACAAAATGGACGACTGAAACACGTGTCACCATTATAACGCGCGCTGCGTATGCGCACTAAGACCCATTATCACTATTGCTATGACGTCACAAGATGGCCGCTTACGCGGGCTAGAATGGCAACCAAACGTGATGCAACTGGTCACGAAACTATGACACAACTTCCTAGATCTGGCCGAAGGTCCGGCCAAACAGGCACGATCGGGTACATGATATACTTCTCACGCACGCAGTTGGTCTCGTACAAATGGAGGCCTATGACCGATTCGGTCCCAGTGTGACCAATTTTGAATCCGGTACGTGCTTATTAAATAAGAAATTGAAAGGCCATGCATCACGACTACCGCATGTGTTTACACAAAAATAAATTGCCAGCGTTTTTTTTAACTGCAATCTCCACTGACAAATATTCTAACTGCACCATCAATGTATGCCTTCAAAGAAGACATGACTTGATGATGCAGTTAGAGTATTTTGTCAGTCGTTGAATAGGTTGACTGATTTAAACATCTGAGTTGGGGTAGATTCGAAAAACACAAGTAGTTTGATAACGAATGTTAACACCTTTCGACTATGCATTAATGTTCAGAGCTCGTAAATGCTTACCTGCCCAAACTGCTTCTGACATTCTGATAGGTGGTTCTCTCCCGTCTATTGTTGACATGAAAGCACTGTCTCGCATAAAGGGTTAACCCTTTACCCAACGAATCGCCCGCATCCGCCCGCGTAATATGCAAATTCAGCAGTTGAAAAAATATTATTTTTCAAAAAATTTCAACAAAACCATATCATGTGACCCCTCGTTGGAACGAGCTCGTCGAGCTCGTTCCAACGAGGGGTCACATGATATGGTTTTGTTGAAATTTTTTGAAAATTTAAAAAAAATGTTATTTAAAATAATAAATTTTGATATCGTCTGCGTTGGGTAAAGGGTTAACGTTACAAAACCCTGGAGCTGAACAATGAACTACAAAATGCCTCTTCGGGATGCATCACAAACAATCATTGTTTGTGATATGTTCCGAAGAGGAATTTCGTGGTTCTCAGTCTCCTGAAATACTATATGAAAATGAGGAATCAGTTCAGAATTTGTCATATCCCATACAGATGTTCATTTTCGTGAATACGGGTGCGACACCCAAAGTTGTCAGGCACGGTGGGGGTTGGGGGTGGCAGTGGGAAATTACAGGTGTTCGACATGTGCCAAAGATCATACAAAATGGTGTATTTGAATGTTTTTTTTTACAAATTATGTAATCATACAGCACGGTATTGGGGCTTCATGACCTCTTGAACGTTATAAAATTGAAACAAATTGCAGTTCTCTTCAGTACAAATCGAAATGTCCCTCCATCCCCATACTTCTACGATAACGCATCGAATTATCCTCGAAATTCCATTGTTAGAGAGTTAAAAATAAAAGAAATGATTCTGGTATTTTTCTGTGACAAATCGTTCCCTGAGTTCCAATGTGTTCTATGTGCCAGTAGGCACATAGAACACACTGGAACACAGGGCACGAAATATTAGCAAACAACTCTCTATCTACAGTTGTGACCGACCTAAAAAAATAAGTGACTCGTCCCCGAAATATATTCGACTTGTTTTAGCGTTACATGGTTTTTAATTGATTATGTGGTATGCCCACGTAAAGCTCAATGTCTTAACAGTCGGATGACATCAGTACCTCGACTACAAATCTACGCGTTTGATTTTTCTGTGAGTTTGAATAAGGTAGGCAAATACTCCATTTTTCATTATCTTTGGCCCATGTCGGACACCTGTGTATGGAATAAGTACCTTTCAGAGACTGAGACTCGTGGTAGCATTAGGTGTTTTGTTTACTGTCCCTTCTCCCGCGAGTTTGGAAACTCGGTCCAAAAAGAGCTTTAAACCCACATTGTAAACGTTTTGGGGTTGTTATTTTTTACAGTTCATCTATAATTGATGGCATGAAGCCTATCCCGGCTGGGAAGAGCACTCGTCTCCTTTGATAGCACTTGTCACCCCTGGTTCTTCCATACTTTCGTTCTTAATGAATGGTTAATTTCGAGTGAAAAGAATAAATCATTTGAAGGCCAGGTCTTTCTAAAGGCGAATTATGTGACTCACGTGAAAAGATCACAACACTCCTTCTGATACACCGTTCGATTAAGCCCCACAATTATATCCAAGAAAAATCCAGCCTGCGATAAACTGAGATATGATCTAATTTCTATCACAGCGTAAATTGGAGATCACACTCGGCCATTAATCACAGTGAAAAAGTGATAATTTTACATTAAATAAAACACTTGTCATCGTCTATAAATCACGCCTCTCATTAAAAAGTTGTTACAAAAAATCTTTATTATGACTGTGGTTAAGAGAAGATGGTCTGATGTGCATATTTAATATTTAATGAACAGTTTTGTTCAGTAAATGTATGAGATAGTATGTCCGAGAAATCGAATTTCTGATAAGCAAATAATGAGTAATCAGGGCAGTGGCCTGACTAAATGAAGCGGGGGACAAAATTTACTTCCACTTCGAATGGCAGTAGAAGAAAAAATTGTGTCTACATTTCTTCTTGCAGGCAGTGTTGAAAGTGTTTATCCCCCATAATGGACACCCTGGGTATTTGCATCTTATATATAATGGCATATAAATTATTACTATAAAAATATGAGCCAAGAAATGTCAGAAAATTAGTACATGAACTGGTGTTGCGGATTTAGAGCACGAAGGGCCACGAATGGTATATACTGTTGACATTTGTCAAAAAAGTGTATGGAGAAAGGCGGATCATTCCCAGTCCCCCCCCCCCCCCACCCCCCACTGTTGCTCATCAGCTGCGTGTAATGTATGATTGTAAGAAAACAGACACTGTTTCAGATTCTGGTGCAAGACAGAACTGTGGTTTTAGAAGACACGGGCCACTGAGAGCCTTCAGTGACGCAACAAAACAACGTTAACATTAGACACAAATCGTAATGAATCTTCAATTCTTGGCTAAACAACGCTAACATAAAGTGTGGAGCGAGCTGCTCATAGACCCTGTTCCTCCCATTTGGGAATGCTGAAGCTTATGATTTTCTGAAAGCTTATTCAAAATGCTACAATTTGCACCAGTGTTTGTCATTGGGCGTTGGGGCATTATTGAGTAATGCGCATGTAAATACCATGACCTTGGGTAAACAAATTTAACTGTTACAGTGTCAAGTTTGTCCTTGGTTTGTATATGAATTATGGGTATTTTTACCATGACAACACAAAATGGCACCACTGGGTCAGGTGATATGACGTTACATGAGATCCACCAGATGAGATCCATAAGATGGGGGTCGTCAGGGTGCACGATATACTATTTATTTCCCTAAAATAGGCGAGTCCCTATTAATATTTCGTTTCAATCACCCCCTCCACCCCCCCCCCCCGATCCTGTGGATCTCATGTGATGGATCTCATGTGATGTCATAGTCACATGACCCAGTGGTGCCATGTTGGGTTATCATAGTAGCCCCGAGAGCAACCATGTTGTGACGTAATTACCATAGTGATACGTGGTCTTAGTGCGCAGAGCATCTTGTTATGGTGATACGTGTTTCCGCCATCCATTTTGCATATTGGAAAACGCCATCTTGGTCTCTATTGTAACAAGTGGTTGCTATTTGACCCCAAATTCTTTAATAGCAAAGGGGTTGAGGGTTTGTTCAATTGAATAGGGGTGAATCTAATTACCCACAAAGATCCGACAATCCCTCCAAATCACCAAAATCAACTCAAAATCACTTTATTTGGTATGGATTGGCGGATTCCCCACACAATTTTCCCTTTTCCGATATTAGATTCTTTCCTTTGTATAAGAGTCAATCTAATTACCCACAATCCTCGGTTAGAATTACCACAAACAACCCAACAATTTGTACTAGTTCGGATTCCTTGAAAATCCTCATTATAATAGGAGCACATAATGCCATGGGACCATAAACGCTTCTATCACCTGGTGGCTTCTAAAACTAGCACATAGTGGTATAAGGTGCATTCCTTTGTATAATAGTCAATCTAATTACCCAAAGATACCTCAAACAACCGGGACAAATGTTTTACTAGTTCAGATTCCTTCTAAATCCCCTACTTCTGACTATCATAGTCTATTCCATGGCTTATTATTCTCTCCATTCCTTAGTCTGTCCTTTCTATGTTACGACTTCCCCAATCTCCCTATAAAGTATTTTGACTTTGCTAGATGTGTGTGTGTGCTTTTGTACGTGTTCACACTACATGTAACACATAAGCACATGCTGGATGTCCCGATATCTGCTTTTGTGCTAGTGCACAATGTGCGCTCATCACATGCAGCACAGAGGCACATACAGGTATCTGAGAATACTTATGACACGGTGATGTAAAATTTAAGGATACCCTTTGAGGATACCTTGTGGTAATACTATGGCTCTTAGTACACAACTGCCGCTACGGGTCCCAATTCATATCACTATCACATTTGTATTCCACTACTGCAGGGACCGATCAGGACTATTTAAAATACGCTCTAGCCTCGGAGCCTATTTTTTCAATCCATGCGCCAGATTTCAATTTACGGAGTCACACTGCTGTTTGTAACACACACTGCAAGTATGTAATAGCTCTCATCATTTTCATTTAGTACACTATAGCAAACATTAATCTTCACTGTGGTTTCTGACCAAGTCTTGGCTGCCTATTTAGGCAGCCAAGACCTGATCAGAAACCACAGTGAAGATTAATGCTTGGTAATTAAGACTTGAAGTATTAACTTAAGCACTCTACAACAATGATAAATGATAATCATATATATAATACATGTAAGAGTGTCTCTCTCGATTATCCATCGAAAGAATATCAAAATATGATCTGAGAAGTTACACGCCAACTGAGAAGCCTATTTCTGAGATTTAAGAGCCAGGTCCTGATGTTTCAGAACCAAATACGCACTGGCGCATGCCCAGGTCGGTCCCTGCTACTGCTTGCTTGAACGACTCGAATCCTATCGAGCAAATGAGCTTTCGAGCAATTACTTGGAACAAGTGACTCCACATGCTGCTCTTCGACTCATTTTGGTAAAAGGGATTCAATAGAGATTCTGTGAAAGGGATTCCATAAGTGGGATTCCGTAAGTGGGATTCCAAGCTTCTATACAGCTCCAGGTAGTCTTACCATCGGCTTCCATCTTGTCTTCATCTATCTATCCTATGATTTGCATCTATTGTAGTCACCCAATACTATAGTCTTCTACCTCTCCCCCTTACAGCTTTGTACCACTGCTATTGATTTGTAGCACTACTTTATACTTCCTAGCTATACCTCACCCTGTCTCGACTCTGCCCGAGTTCAGGTCTTTAACAGGCGCAACCAGATTGTACCATTTATCTAAGCCTTATCAGTCTAAATGCGTAGACCCCGTGCAATCTAGGGTACCTAACATATAAGAAACTGTATGTTGATCGTACCGAGGTGTGCTTAGGTGTTAATACATGTTGTGTCACAATGTGTACACCTTGCATACAGCACCTTGGCACAATATGTGCACAACACATGCAGCACTACGAGGCAAATACGATGAGAAAAGCGATTCTAGAAGTATAGTCGGGTACTAGGAAGGGATTCCACGGACTGTGGGTCTGCTGGTTGAAGGAATATGTTTATGTGCTTGTGCACAATCTGTCACAATGTGCACACATCACATGCTGAATGTACCAATGTGTGCTTATGTGCTAATGCGCAATGTGCGCACAACACATGGGGCACATGTGACGAAAAAGGGATGTTGTATGGTGTCGATTATACCATGTTTGTGTGTGTGTGTTTGTGGAGTGTTTTGTAGTGTTGGGGTTCGAGAAGGTAGGAATTGAGCCCTACAAATATAGTGGCACATAATCTTGATGGTATGGTAAATTTTAACTAATTCAAATCGTCAGCTTGCTTATAAAATCTTGTACACAATTTATAAAAAAAAATTGTATACGAGGTTTTATTATCAGGCCAACGGAATGCTTGTAAATTATAAAAGCTGCAGTCACCAGCTGGAAAATATGCTTTAAAACATGTCTTGAATATTGGACTTACAAAAACATAATTGGGTGGGGTGAGGTAGTGTTGGGTAGTGGGATGTAGGCAGAGCGGAGTGAGTTGTAGGGCTGGCATGATTATATACTGATTCATAGCCTAGACAGTATGGTGAGTTATGTGTGGTAACGTCTTTCAGATTTTCGGCCTGTTTATGAAACCTCGTGAGCGATTTCGCGAAATGTTTTAAAATGCTTTTATAAGCTGATTCATCAAACGCCTGTAGCTTCTAAACGCCCCATCGCCAGATGGCAAACATGCCTTAAAATGTTTCTTAAGTATTGGACTTTCAGAAAAACAAAGTCTGGAAAATTTCTTTGGTGTGTGTGTGTGGGGGGGGGGGGGGGGTGACCATATACTGGCTCATAGCCTATTAAAAAATAGAGTGAAAAATTCAAACAGGGACGCGGTAAGATCAAATGGGCAACAGGGACAAACCACATCATCGAGTCAGCTTGGGAAATTGTCTTCAAATTTCCCACCCCCCCTCCCCCGTAAATAGTGGTCCTTAATGATACTCATGGTATAAATAAGAGTCTCCAAATTTCTTATATAGAGGATCTCTAATGAGTCGCGATTTCATACAAAATTTATGTACTGAGTTCACTAAAATCGATCTGAGCCGAGGTTTACCGAGACTCAGATGGATTTTAGTGACGACGTTCAGAAAGTCCATGTCAAATCATGGAAAATTTGCGATTCATTTTATCACATTATGTATAATTTAACCTTTTAGCTAACCTAACGACAAAAGTTGGCCAGCGCTGTTCACAAAAATCACGACCCAAATTTTAGTTTTTTTCCTATTTTTGCCTCTAAAACATTGTTTATGATACCGCATTGGAACGAGCGTCGTGATCCTTCCACGGAGGAATCATACACAAAAATAATGAAAATAGTTAGTTATTCGGGAAATGTTTTCTGCAAATGTCGTCTGCTATTTGTATTAGGTAGACAGTTAATGATAAATGAGAGAAGATTAATTCAATTGTTCTTCCAAAAGGAGACTGACGAGTTATGCACCTGGCTTGTAACACTTCGCTCAATCCATATCGGTAAGATTTTGAGACAGATTAATCAGTCTACATCCGAAACCAACTCCTTACAACGTTACCACGTCCGTGTTGACGTCTGATGTCATTCTCGCTTAGACGTATTGTGGACGATTTTTTTCCGGAATGAGCTATTTGATGGTGATTGTGTAAATAAAACACAAAAGGGGAAGGAATTCTTGGATGCTGAAAATTGGGCTAACTTGTCATGTGCAGTAGAAAACAATACTAACCAATCAGGATCGCCTCATGATTGCGACCAATCATTGATTTAATAATTTTCAGAGGGTTTGTAAAATAAAATATTTTATATATCAATTTTACATCGGGAAAGATGCAAGCAAAAAACCCAAAAATTGTAAACATGCCGCGAATTTAAAATTTAAAAATATATTGACGATGAGGATAACCCTGCGAGTATGAACGTAAGCGAGTGGTTGCGAATTTAATTTGGACCCGCGACAAATTCAGATAGGATAATTATGCAGGCCTAATCATAAGATAACACGCAGAAGGGGAGGCGTAAACTTAAGTTGGCATGTTTTGAACACAGCCTCTTCTCTCTGCACTCAGCCCAATACACCGATTGGTCATAAGGCTTTTTAGTGTCTTTTCCATTCCATCGGTAAGTGTAGTCGTGCTTCTTTACCGTGGTAGCAAACTCCTACTGCGCTGGGACGACAGGAACTAGTAACCAGTTCAAGGGTATGAGTCTTCTGACGCGGGCTACACAAATATAAACGATTGTCCAGACCTGACTTCAAACTAGTTGTGAAGAAGGTGACCTCAATCCCAAAAAAGGTATTGTTGGCAGTTTGCCTTTCAATTTCTGCACTGAACAAACTAGTATTCACATAGCCATGATCCCCCCCCCCCCCCCCACGCAATTTCTTAGGGCCCCGCGAATCACCCATTTTCACTTCGAATCGAATCTTGAATCAAATCGAGCTATTCGAATTTGAATCGAACCTCGCATCGAACCAGGGCGTCTTGAAGATGACCGACTGGGGGAAGGGATGGGGGGGGGGGGGGGGTGCTGTAAGCTTGATTTGTTTCGACAGTGATGGCTCAAGTCCAGACTGATAAAATATTCCAACTGCACCACCAAGGCATGCCTTCGTCGAAGGCATGCCTTGGTGCTGTTGTTGGAATATTACCCAGTAAAATAAAGATTATGGTTCAAAAACAGAAACGTGTGCGAGAACCATCGGTACTAGGCACTGCACGGGGCTAGCCGCTAGCAACAGTTCATCGTTGATATTGCCTGGAAACTTTAAATTTTCTTTCAACAGTGTCAAGTGAAACTGGAATTAGCTTGGCTGGTGGCATGGATATAGACTGCACTCAGTCTTTATTTTCAATATTAGTTATGTACAAATTCGAAGATGGCTGATGCCAAGCTATATTCCAGTGAAGAGATTCGAAAGGAAACGAATCCGGCAGCCGATTCGAATCGAACCGAATAACAACTTAAGATTCGAAATCGAATCGAATCTCGAAGCTTCGCAGGGCCCTGCCATTTCTCTAACTAACTAACTAACTAACTAACTAACTAACTAACTAACTAACTAACTAACTAACTAACTAACTAACTAACTAACTAACTAACTAACTAACTAACTAACCCAAAACTCACTCACTCACTCACTCACTCACTCACTCACTCACTCACTCACTCACTCACTCACTCACTCACTCACTCACTCACTCAACCCAAAACTCACTCACTCACTCACTCACTCACTCACTCACTCACTCACTCACTCACTCACTCACTCACTCACTCACTCACTCACTCAGACCCAACAACCGGCTCACTCACTCACTCACTCACTCACTCACTCACTCACTCACTCACTCACTCACTCACTCACTCACTCACTCACTCACTCACTCAGTAATTAGCTAGTCAGCCAACTGCAGAGTAAATTAACTAAAAATACCGTGAAAAACTAAAAGACTGCATGAACAAAACCTCCATGCGAGAACCCTGGGAAGTGAAACAGCACTAGTTTACTAAGGTAGACAAATTCTTCTATACTGGTATAATATGAGTCGGTAGCTGATGTCTGAGTGTGCGTCCTCTAAAGCGGATAACATAAGTATAAATGAGTTACTAAGCTTCATACCTTCGTTGCAGTCATGATATAGTCATTTATGCTTAAAGTGACCTCGAACCTTTCAACGCACTACGCATAAATTTTTGCGTAAGGTAAAAGCTGACCGCACAATAAACACCTTACTGAGCAGGATGATCAGTGATAATTTAATCCCACGGCCCTATAGCTCTTCCACAAAATAAATCAAGCTGCTGACGAAAGGAAGATGAACCAAGTAATCATGAGAAGTTCATCTGAAAAACTAGCTTCTAGCCATCGTTTTAGACGGTGTGCAATGGTCTAGTGGTTTAGGTGTTGAACTCTTGATTGCCAGGTGGAGTTGCCGAGGGTTCGATTACCGGCAGGGGATCAGAAGCCAGCATTCTATATTCCTCTAAAACATGACTGTGTCCTTCGAAAAACACACACAGAACCGTGCCAGTCTGCGTCTGAGGCCATCCGCATCACTTTCCTCGTACTGTAACCAGCGCGTTCCACACTTCCATGCTGCTGCCGAAAGGAAGATGAACCAAGTAATCATGAAAGCTTCATCTAAAAAGCTAGATTTCAGACATCATTTTAGACGGTGTGCCATGGTCTTATGCTTGAGGTACTGGACCCCTGATTGCCAGGCGGGGGTTGCCGAGAGTTCCACTCCCACGGGCGATCAGAAGCCAACATTCTAAATTCCTCTAAAACATGATTGTGTCCTTTGAAAAACACACACAGGCCCGTGCCATTCTTCGTCTGGGGCCAAACAGAGCACTTTCGTCGTACTGTAACTAGCGCGACACACTTTCATGCGGCTCCAGAAAGGAAGATGAACCACGTAATCATGAGAACTTCATCTAACAAGCTACGTTCCAGCTAGCGTTTTAGACGGTGTGCAATGGTCTAGTGGTTTAGGTGTTGGAACCCTGATTGTTAGGCGGGGTTGCCGAGGGTGCCACTCCCACGGGGGATCAGAAACCAGCGTTACAAATTCCTCTAAAACATGATTGTGAACTTCGAAAAACACACACATGCCCGTGCAAGTCTTCATATGAGGCCAACTGCAGCTCGTTCGTCGTATTATAGACAGCGCGTTCTGCGCTTTCATGCTGCTGCCGAAAGGAAGATAAACCAAGTAATCACGAGAACTTCATCTAAAAAGCTAGATTCCAGCCAGCGTTTTAGACGGTGTGCAATGGTCTAGTGGTTTACATCACACATTTTTACATCACACATTCTTCACACACAGACATGTACGCTTGTTTCCATCTAATAGGTTTGTAGGGCCAATTATGTCCACAAGCGGATTACGTGTGTAAAACGTGAGACGATTGTGTCCGCAGCCAGACCCGCCACTCAATCGGCTTGCGAATTGCGGACGTAATAGTCTTGCGGACAAATCCAGCATGGATTTTGCTTTGCTGACGTAATCGATTCTAGGTCTGCGTGCGGACTAGAGATGGGCGGTATTGGAATTTTGAGTTCGATATCGGTTTCGGTATTCTTAGGGGGCATACCTCGGCATCGGTTCGGTATTCGGTATCTTAACTTGACTGAGATTTACTGATAGTACCAAAGAGGAATTCACATCAGGAAAAATAGAATAAGTTGTTGTGGTATATCATTCTACCACAACGCTATAAATGACACTGACAAGGAGCTCAACAGTGGCATTCTTTTCTGACCACGAATCATATCTACAGTAATGTTGTGACTTGTTCTAAACGCTCCTTAATGTTTAAAGACCTATTTCAGACTTTTGCATTCTCAGAGCATGTGCCCTGACCATGCAATCTTTATGAGGTCCTAGCCAACACATGACAAGGAATCACTGCTGAGCAACTGGACATGTACAAGTTGTAGTCTAGTGGGAATTCAGGACAGTTGCCTAGTCCACTGAGGGTTAACAAAAACTGAACAGAAAATCAGTCACTTCTTTCGTGAAAATGAACTTTCCAAGCTGTTATTTAACGATTGGTTCGCCTCGGTTTTTCGGTATCCCCATGATATCGGTATCGGTTCGGTTTTTCGGTATATTGCCCATCTCCAGTGCGGACACAATCATCTCGTTTGCGGACACAATCGGCAGACGTTGTGCGGGCGGTTAGGGTAGGTCAATCGATTTGCGGACATAACCGGCATGGGCACAGGGAACGTTATAGATACCAGGACAACCTGCTGGCACAATCGGGTCGTTTGCGGACACAACTATCGCTTGTTTTGCGCGCATAATTCGTCGCCTGAGTGTGAGAATGTTCTATGTCCCAAACATTCTAGCACTCAGGCGACGAATTGGCTTACGCACACAGTCGGTCTCGAGGACATATTAGATCGAAACATTTCGTTCTGAGAACACATTTTAATTCCACTGACAACATGCCGAATGGTTCAGTCAGTCATTTAATAACACGAACAACAATGTGGTTATACGCTGAATGAAAATGGATGTTATTAAATAGCCTGTAAACGTGCAAAGCAGTCCAAACACTTCAATTGTTAAATCAACCATTTGCTATTAATTACATATTTTCAGGGCACTGACGGTTTTGACGGACGTAACACCTGATTATTGAATATGTTATTTAAATTTAAATTTAAAATTATTTCACAGTTTACAGTTTTTATGTTGATCACGTCCAGACTAGGAATGAATGACCACTCTAACCATAGAGTGTTGACGTCTGTTTTTCATCACCGTTAAATTCAAGTACACGTTCCAAGGCTGAAAAATACATCGAGTTATATCCAGAGCGTTCAGAGTTCTGTCAACTCTGCCAGCGCACCCAAGTACAAGACCCCGAGACTCATATATTGGTATTATAAATTTGCACGATTCGGAGTTTTTTGATGAAATGAGTCGAAGTGTCGCAAGGGTATTTGCTCATTAAGCAGGTACACTCATGGCTCTTTCGTTCATTCGATGAGATCATCATCTACATTTTCGGCACCCCTCTTACAGAATCCCTCAGTGGCGTAGATAGCTTGCGGAGGGGCAAGCCCAAATTTTTCCGACAGACCGAAAATTTTCCGACAGTGTAACAACAACAAAAATCCAAACAAACAGAAAGAATCTGTTGTTTACTGCAAATGTACTAAAAATTGGTCTTTTTTACCCCAAATTTACCCAAAATGGCATGTTTTTATCCCCAAAGCCAGGGGGGAGGCCACCAAAAATTTGCAAGGCGTGACGTGGGGGTGGGTGGGTCTCTTGAGTGCGCCAAAAATGTGCATTTCCAACTTGTGCAATTTTCTGAATTTTTCAAAAATATATCAATATTTCAGCTAATATATACCATCATTTGTGTTTCAAACCTTAAAGATGATGCTGTACATCACACTCTTAACATAAATACAACATCAGGAGCCTTTATATGTGAGAACATTGGGCTTAAACTGGGAAAATGTCACACGTTAGTAGGGGGTGGGTGTCTTGTTCGAAATGTAGAAAATATGCAGACAATATTTTGGGAACAATTCAAATGAAAATTTGTTCCCGTATATGTACACCTGCTCTGGCCAAGCCTGATAATGAACAGCTTGTCATTTGTAGATTGGAACCCAAAGCAGCCCACAGAGGTTTAAATTGGTGGTACCAGTTTAACCCTTTTACCTAACATGAAAAGCAGACGACACTTGCCAAAAAATGATTGAATAACTATTTTTTTTCATTTTTTGTCTCAAAAACATAGGTTATGACCCCTCATTGGAACGAGCTCGACGAGCTCGTTCCAATGAGGGGTCATAACCTATGTTTTTGAGACAAAAAATGAAAAAAATAATAAAAATTAATTGGCGATTTTTGAGAATAGCGCTGGCCGGTTTTGGCCGTTATGTTGGGTAAAGGGTTGAGAACATTATGAAAACCCCCCTAAAGACAGCTGTGTCTACTAAGTTTATAAGCTTATTTTGGATTTTAATGGGCGAGTGGGGGGTGGGTGTCTGAGAACGGTAGTAGAAAATTTGCACGTAGTGGGTGGGTGGGTGTAAAAAGGAGCCGAATAAAAAATAGGACGTCACGTCTTACAAATGTTTAGTGTCCCACCCCCCCCCCCCCTTGCCAAAGCCAGCATTTTAATGTTATTAGGCATACATTCGCCTAAAAATGGTCCCCAAAAATTTCCGACAAAACTTCTGGTTGGGGGACCTCCGCCTCCCCGCCCCTCCCCCCCCCCCCCTTTATCTACGCCACTGGAATCCCTTTTAGGCCATTGCATCACCTTTTCCGAAATGATACGATGATTCGCAAGAACATTTGCTCATTGAGCATTTACTCCTATGGCACTTTTGGTCATTCGATGAAATCATCATCCACGTTTTCTGCTTCCAACTTACAATATCCCTTTTAGGCCGCAGAATCCATTTTTTTTCGAAACGAGACGAAGAGTTCCGAGAGCATTTGCTCATTGAGCAATTACTCTCGTGGCTATTTACCAGATTTGACTAATTGGAAACAAAACGTATCACCAGAGGGAGATAACTGCGCATGCGCCCAAAAAATTCTTGAATAACTAATTTTTTTCATTTTTTGTCGCAAAAACATAGGTTATGCCCCCTCGTTGGAACGAGCTCGTTCCAACGAGGGGTCATAACCTATATTTTTGAAACAAAAAAATGATAATATACTAAAAATTAATTGAAGATTTTTGAGAATAGCGCTGGTCGGTTTTGGCCGTTACGTTGGGTAAAGGGTTAACAGATATCAAAAATACATAATACTACAACATCGCTCCCTGGGTTCTTTAGTCATCAAGTAATCTGTGGAGATCGGTCAAATTTTTAAAGACACAAGCTAATTGTCCTGGGAGCGTAGATAGCCTTTCGACAGGGGGTGGGGCGGGGTGGCGGGGCGATGAGCAAGACCAATACAATTTGTCGACAGCTTTTACGACTTCCACCGTATTGGTGTGCAGTGCCGCAAAATAGGAGTGATTAATATGCCTTTCTGGAGGTGGGAGAGATTTTCGCTAGTTCGACAGTTGAAACCCAGCGGCTGTCGTCGGGATCCCGGTAGGAACATATGTCTCGCCACCTTATCAACGCCCTATCTAAAGGAGAGCGATGATAAAGAATTGAAAATATAGTTTACTTACATGTATAGATTTATGGATAGATTAATATATGGTGCATTTTTACTCAAAATTACATCCGAGAATATATATAGTTTACACACACTTACAGTTCGCTCTACAAAGGTCCCACGTCGTCTTCCAAAGCTAGCTGCGTCCTCTGGATCAAGCTAATATATCTGTCTTCGATCTCCGTCTCCACACGGTTTTGGTCCTAATATTTACTATAATGTTTATGCACGTTTTCGCCTATACTTCTTCCACGGGGTTTAACCTATATACTGATTTTGCTTAAAGTTCTCCTTATGGTACACCTTCGTTTGCGTCTGCACACACTTGCTAGTTTCACTGCTTCAGTTCAGTTATATATCCACTGTTCTTGAGTATCACAGGGTTATCTTGGATTTCACCTTCCAAACTACTGATACATCAAACTTTACGTATAAAGTTCTCACAATGTGTTATCAACAGCTTTCTCCAGCCAAACAGTTCTAATACTAATTGCCATCCAACGAGCTCAACCAGCTCTCCACAGCTGTTTAGCAATTTAACTAACACTTATGGACCCTGCAAGGTTCATGACTTTCCACTGACAGGATTTGTGGACCGACAAGACACACGCGAGGCCTAGGGGTTCCCTGGATCATGAGAGACTGTTGACCTCGGGTCTATTCCTCAAGTATATTCAGTTTGGGAAGGAGTTAGTTTTAGTAATAGTTGTCTTCTTTGATATCGGAAAAACTCAGATAGATTGATGTACTGAAAAAGACTTTGGTTTTGATGACGTCACGTTGGACACGGTGGGAGACAATTCTTCCTCGAAGGGCGTGGCGGTGGGATGGGGAAATCGTACCGTCGGGGAAAGACATTTGACCCAGACATGAGGCAAGCCTCATGTCTGGATCAAATATCCAGCCCATCCCCCGCCTGGGTGAGATTTTCCCATCCCATCACAAACCACTCAAGGATATTAACAATCTCACCAGCATCACTTTCTGTGGCTTGTACAATAAAACTGGCAAAACTGAAATGTCCAGATTTGTATTTTTCATATATTATAATAAAGGGTTTAAATGTGTTATTATCGTTTTGAAAGATGTGGGAATATACAGGTAGATGAATTGCCACGTATTTTAACCCTTTACCCAACCAGACGATTTCAAAATTTATTATTTCAAATATCATTTTTGAATTTTTTTCAAAAATTGTCAACAAAACCATATCATGTGATCCCTCTTTGGAACGAGCTCGTCGAGCTCGTTCCAAAGAGGGGTCACATGATATTGTTTTGTTTAAATTTTTTGAAAAATAATATTTTTTCAGCTGCTGAATTTGCATATTACGAGGGCGGATGCGGGCGATTCGTTGGGTAAAGGGTTAAAATATTTATAATTCATTTCAGTCTTTTTTTTATCTAAAGGCAGAACTACAATTTAAATGTCATTGTAAACGTTTTATTATATTGGCCCATTGTCATTTAGCTATATAATAAATCCGATTAACAGTGTTTGGATGAGGGGATGGGGGAAATAAATCTGCAGAAAAAAGTTCCCTCAAAAAAGAAAAACTCCCCCTCCAAAATAACTGGCCCGACTTTAGATGCGATTCTGATAATTGTTTAGTTTTAGTTTCAGTGCGGTACTCTTCTAGTCCCAAAATATTTTAAGTAAAAGTGTTTTCTTTTTTATTTTCTTGTGTTTCATTTTATAATATCCCTAGCTTTGTCTGTCATATTCATAACTTCTATTTTCATCACTGCCTTCTTCGGCACTGTTATTTTGTGACCTCTTTTCTTCTCTTTCTCCTTTTTCTTCTTCAGACATGTTCATTCTGAAATCCATCCGTTATTAACGAAAACAGAATTGTCACATTTTTTCATAGAGATTGCTCCATTTCCTGAGCAACAATTATCGAGGACTCAGGGTGATTAACGAATATTTGCCTTTAACCTTAAATGGCAGACCAGTGGAAACTTTAGAACCAACAAGCAGTTTTCGGCTGCTGGACCACCGGGCAGTCTATCCCGTTGTTCACGACCTTCAAATTGGTTTTGCAATCTAAAATCAGTTGGGATAAAAATCCACCCAAATCAATTGGTTGGATGAATATGAACCCAGCTGCAGGGCTGGCGGAACAAGGGGGGCGACGAGGAGGTCGCCCCCCCCCCTTGCCCTCGCCCACGGGGGCGAGCGGGGGCGAAAGTGTCCGAAAATAAAAAAATAGCATTGTTATTGATCAACCATCAGAAAAAAAACAGCATCATACTGATCTGCCTATTATTCAGTTGTATCTTTGAATAACCAATTCTCTGGCATGGATGTATATGTATACATTAATTGCCCATGGGCATGGCATTCAAGGGATAGTAGGCCTATGTATCAGGAAAATTTTGCCTACCTGCTCAGCCTGACTGTTTTATTAGTGAGATGGCCAAAAGCCGAGTTTGTCGACAACAAAACTGGTTCGAAGCCTATGGCACTAGATAATCCGAAACTTATACTAGCACAGAGAGGGGGTATGTAAACAGGGCAACTGCCCCAGGGTCCGGCTGTAAAGAAAACATTTTTTTCTATTATAAATTTGAGAGCTCCATTAAAAAAAATTCCTGGAGGGACAACCCCTCCACCCCCCCCCCCCCCTCTAATACCTCGTGCCTTCGGCACTCGGTGCAGATGCCTTCGGCATCTGAGGCGTCCCCTCCCAATTTTTAGGCGATATACGGTGCACTTGGCCTCATCAGAAAGTTTCGCCCCCCTTGCCCTTTGCTGCTTAGAATGCTGGGTTCTCGGAAGCCATATCGTGCATATTCAGTGGAATTAAATCGTTCAAAATGCGATCGTCAGTGCCGAAAACTTGGAACTCTAATCGGATCCCACCAAATATTGTTCCAGTGGCGGCGCCAGAGTTACAAAAGTGAGGGGGTACAGTTGGGGATTGTGCATCGCCGAGCTGGGGTAGGTTTCGGGGGGGGGGGGGGGGTCCTCTCCCTAAGTTGATAAATTTTTTAACTGTTTTGCAATGATTCCAATAATCTTCATATTTGCATGATTTTATTGAGTTATAGCTTTGAGAATTTTTCTAAAATATTAAATTCTATTTAATTTTTAACATTGTTGTAGGCTGAATTCCAAACGGATGCCTTACAAGCTCTCGATTCTAGCATTCGTCGAATACTCTTAAGCACTATGTTTCAGTCCGTTTAAACGCGGCATGTCTTGTTGCAATTTGGACCCTCGACTCTTGTTTGTTTTTTGCAGCTAGCGTGTGTGTGGGGGACGGGGGGGGGGGGGGGCAAACATAATTTCAAAACTTCTCTGATTTAGTGCACTTGGGGATATGGGATTAAGCATACCGACCATTACACCGCAACGTTCAATACAACAAAAATTAAAATGATAGTATTGTTTTACTACGCTTGGCGAAAAGAGTGGAGGGGTAAGTACCCCCACATACCCCTCCATGGCGCCGCCACTGTATTGTTCCTGTGTCGAGGTACTAAACTTTCATGTAAAGTAACATTATATCGGCCAACGCTGTTGATAAAAAGAAAATCAGTAAAAGTGATGGATGCTCCTCGACAGTCGACTTGGTTAACAAGCAGATTCGTAAAATATGTGGTAAAAAATATGCAGGTATTTTTTTTTTATAACATGCGGAGGAGCAGCTTGTCACAAGGATCCCTCATACCAATCTTCATTAAAATCCACGCACTCACTGCTGAGATATTGCTGCTGATGGACGGTTGGACGGTCGGACGGACAAAGCGGACTTTTTTTATAACTGTGCTTGTTACAAGGCTCCCACTTACCGAATTTCATTGATTTCCATCGACTCACTGCTGTGATATTGCTGCAGACGGAGAAAAAAATATGAAAAATTGACAAAGTAAGTAACTGGGGAAAAATATGCGGGCAACTTTTCTAAAACATGTACTTGAGCGGCTTGTCACAGGGGTCGCTCATACCAAATTTCATTGAAATCCATCCCCACATTGCTGATATATCGCTGCGGACGGACGGTCGAGGCGACAGACCGACCGACGGACGCATAAAAAACACTATTCAGACTGGAGTAGGATGTGTGTGAGACCCCCAATATTTTTTTTACAATTGGAACATTTTCGTCTGCATTGAACTCAAAGATATCAGTTCTCGCTTGCTGGGAACAATGCTAAAAACACTAGATTTGATGATACTTGGATTTGTGTCACAGACACAGTCGGCCGGACAAATGAAGGTCTGTAGTATCCGATTCGGACTGTTGTGGGCCCAGTACGACCAATGTGGAGTAGGGGTACGGTACGTGTTAATTAAATAAGAAATTGGATCACGACAACTGCATATATATTTTGTTTATTCACTGGCAAATTTCCAAGAAATCTTGAGGGTTGTTTTTAACTCTATCTCTGTCACCACGACCGATTCAAACCCTTTATGTCTGTTTCTACGTCTCTGTCTATCTCATTACCTCCACGTCTCTGTCGCTGTCCCTTCCGGTGCCCCACTCTCAGTCTCTGTCTGTCTGTCTGTCTGTCTGTCTGTCTGTCTGTCTGTCTGTCTGTCTGTCTGTCTGCCTGCCTGCCTGCCTGCCTGTCTGTCTGTCTGTCTGTCTGTCTGTCTGTCTGTCTGTCTGTCTGTCTGTCTGTCTGTCTGCCTGCCTGCCTGTCTGTCTGTCTGTCTGTCTGTCTGTCTGTCTGTCTGTCAGAGAGAGAGAGAGAGAGTGAGAGAGAGAGAGAGAGAGAGAATTCGCAACAAATCAAATTTCTTCCACCTGTAAACAACAAGAAATATGACCTATGAACTCGTGAACGAGAGAGAGAGAAAGATAGAGAGAGAGAGAGAGAGAGAGAGAGAGAGAGAGAGAGAGAGTGAGAGAGTGATAGGGGCGAGAGAGGGGAAGAGAGAGAGGAGAGAGGCAGGGTTACCTGTAATCTGGACTGACTAATATTCCAACTAAATCATCGAGCATGCCTTCGACGTAGGCGTGTCTTGATGATATGTAGTTGGATTATTATTTAATCGGACAGTCGGGACAAATCAAGGTTAATCCCTCACCCCGCATTCGGTCATCTACGCGACGCCCCTGAACTTCATCTCTGTACAATCATTTCTCTCGGGCCATGCGTATGCAGCAGCCATCCAAATTAACAATTGGCACATATGTTTATCTTTCAGAAATTCAATAGCCCCCCACACCTCTATAGAAAGTATTTGTTGGTGTTTAAGGTCATTTTCAGCATAGTTGGCTATATTATGACCGAAACATTGGAATGAAGTTTAGACAATCGTTTTGACATGTGCTGCTCATTTTAGAGGCTATCAATTCCAAGCGTTGGTTTCGGGACCCATTTTGGCAGTAAAGCAGAACTTGTTTACAGCCGTAAACAAGCACGGCTCCACTTCGCGGGTTCCCACTGGGAAAAAGTGAAAATAATTTTAAAATATTCGGTTGTGAACAGAGCCTAGTAGGAAAGGATCTGCATTCAAATTCGAATACATCAGATATTTTTCTCTATAACCAGTGGAGAAACTCTGAAGAAAAAAATCATCTTCAGATCGTTAGCAGCAGAAGCGATTAGATTTTAGGTTTAAAACATCAATATTGTACTGCAAATGGGGAATTAAATTGTAATCGCTAACTAATATTTCATACAGGCATGAAAAAAGTTTATCCAAACAGAAAATGATTAATTTTATCAACGCGGCTATCAGGAGTATTTGAAACTCATAAAGCGCAAATTATACGCTTTTTAGTCCAGATGCGGTAAACCGCCTCCATAGTTTCTGTTGTTCGCAGTATCCCGTCCGAAGATTAATTGGCAGTGTGATGATTTGATTTGGAAGATAAAATATGATTTGGGCGCATTACCCATCTGGGTATAGGAAAATGAAACTCGAGTTTTACCAACCTAACAAGATCATGTTCAATCAAAGATTGTGTTTTTATCACGCACCTCGGCGTTATTAAATCAATTTTAATTACAGATTTCTTCTAAATAGCATGGTAATGACACTTCTTAAATTGGTGGTTATTCCTTCGTTTTACTCTGAATTTCATCAATGTGATGCTAATAAATGTTTCGGCGACAGGCATCGTTAATTTTGTATAATTGATTAGAAAATAGAGTGCATTTGTGGTCTGTTGTAACACTGTTTGTGGAAATAGTGTTCCCAGGGACGTGGCGACGGGGGTTGTGTGTGTGAGTGAGGGGGAGGGGGCGGGGGGCAATCCTGACCACAATCAAAATTTCCTAGAGTTGGAAATTCGGAGGGCAAGTCATGAGTAGGTGGAAATTTAATCTATCTGGATTTGGAGTTTCTGTGGTGATGTCTCCTTTACTTCCCAAAATCCCAACTCGGTTTCAAATCGGCAAAAATTCCAACTGTTACTATTTACAACTATAGAGTGTACGTAATATCGAGCTTCATAAGTATGCATGGTGTCAGTCGGTACAAGATTGCTATGGTACGTTTACTTATCGTAATAAAAAAAATCCTCGAAATGCACTTCAAAAAAATCACATCAGGTAAAAACCGTTATTCTGAGTTAATTCCATCATTCACAGTTACAAAATGATGAAACATCAAAAATTGATCATTCCTGCATAAGATCTGATTTAATGTTAGACCAGTGTGAATTGCTCAAAGTTCTCAGCTTGAGCATTTGTTTAGCACATATTCAATTCCCAGAATAATACCAAATAATAATAACCTGATAATTCTATCATAAATGTGTTGGCATTTCAGTTACTAGAATCAATTTTATGCCCCCTTTCATGGCTTCATTTTCTAATTTTTTCTCGGCAGTGATTTTCCAGCTATGGGGAGAGACTGGGAGGGGGACCCCCCCCCCTCCCTAGTTAGAAATTCACTACCCTCCCCCCTCCCCCAATCGGAAGCCTCTAGCCACGTCCCTGATTGTTGTCTTTGGAGGTTGTCCGAGATTGTTAATTTGTGATGAGATACTCTTCACTGATGTACAATATATATCAAGAATAATAATCTGATTTGCACTGTTTGTGCTTATTTACTTCTAGAAGTATGCTCTGGAAAAGTGTTCCACCAATGTTTGAACGTGTCAAGTGTATTGGATAAAATCTCAACTTTATAGTAGCTTTGGTAACCGAATGGGAGGAGGAGGGGGTATCAACTTGATTTGTCCCTAACAGGATAATAGCTGAAGCCCAGACTGACAAAATATTCCACCTATATCATCAAGGCATTCCTTCGTCAAAGGCATGCCTTGATAATGTAGTTCAGTGGCGTAGCCACTGGGGAGAAGGGGCTGGGCGGGGCGGGGGGGGCGGGTGACCACCCCCTAATTTTTTCGCTGCCCCTAAACCAAACATTGGCCCAGTGCAACACACATAGAGCCCTGATGTGGCCTTCGATATAGGGCCACGCACTCTTTAAATGCTCCAGATTCGCTCTTAGAACACTGAATTTTGCAAAGGATTCTTGAGATGGAAGGCCTAGTCCTAACTAGAACTCTCCGGATGTTACCCTTTAAGGGGAAGTGGGGGGGGGGGGGGTGGTAACAACCGAAGGGTCCTAGTTACGAATAGGGGAGGCCTCCGCCCGCTCACAACGGCCTTCCAAATATCATGTTTGTCCAACCCCAACTCCCAAAAATAAAATAAAATAAAACTTACTAGGGAAACCCCCTCATAGAATCCTGGCTACACGCCTGATATAATTGAAATATTAATCAGTCGGGATTATGTTTGAAACCTCGAGACTTCTTGGAAATGTATTTGAGGATGAGCAGAACAGACATCTCATCTAGAAGTCGTGAATCAACTTATTAATAAATCAGAAAGTACACCGTATTCCAAACTGGTTACACTTGGGTCCACAACTGGCCGAATTTGAACACAGCCGTTCATTTGTATTGCCGACTGTGCATTACATAACTCATTACGCGAACTATGAAATCAGGTCCCGTGAGAAAGTACATGATTTCTATCCAGACTGAATTTGTGGACGGGGAGGGGGTAGCCCCCACTAACCCCCATTAGCTACGTCCTGCAACGATGGACTATAAGCAGCATACAGATGTTGCACAAGCGATAGAATCATTTTGAAATCCGTACATTATAGACTTTTCAGTAAGCAATAGATGTTGATCAAGCGATGGAATCGTTTTGAAATCTGTACAAGATCAATCATGCTGATTCCCTTTCATTCATTCTTCTGGCCTTAAAAATAAAACGGAGGCACATTCTTCGGAGCTGGTGCCACAGGAGATGAAATGCACTGCCCTTTTCAGGACTGGCTGGGCGAGACTGGAGTTGAGGGGAGGGGAGAATCACAAAAGAATCATTTCGACACAGCTTAAGGAAGGGCACAAATATATCCCAAAGTGGAGGGAGCGTTCTTCATGGTTCATTTAGATGTCTAACTGCATCGCATGCTTGGTTAATCTCACGTCTGCCTCCTCCCCCACCCCCCCCCCCCTCCCGCGACGGCAGGGGTTTCCTTTCCAACTCTGAAAAACAATCGTCGCTAATGCGAAACCACAGGAAAGTCATGTCGTCTCTGAACGCCTACTCCGTGGTGAGCTTGAGAGAGCTAACCAACATGCGATGCCAAGAATTTCAAGGATGCACAAAACTCTGCAAGTTCCTCCATTCAGAAACGGGATGGCGCGATACTGTTTTCAGATGTATAAGTTAACATTACTGTGGAGCCTACTTAATTTGAAATCTTTTGAATGAATAACTCTGTTAATTGAGTATAAACACAAACCCGTTAACTATACCTTCAGTTCAAGTTTGACCTGTTAATTGCATAAGTTATAGAGAAATCTCATGTTAATGGAATAAAATCCTTATAACCTGTCGAGAAATTACCCTGACAATCGTCAAATTCCTCTAGATTGATAAACCAATTTGGCCTCTGTACATCTAGTATAGGCATTTAATGTATTATATCTTGTTTGACAGAGCTCCGTGAGCTCTGTCAAACAAGATATAATAGAATAAACGCTCAGTTTCTCCCTAGAATACAGGAAAGTTACCAAATCCCTGTTACTAAAACTCATACTTTATTGTCTTTCATTCCCGTACATGGGTATATGACAACTAACAATGTGAATATATGTACAACAATATAAGCAAACAGACAAAATACAACCACACAATCAAACTTTTAAAATGGGTATATATGTACCCGGTACTAGCAATATCTTAAGTCTTTTTTTATTTTTATTTTTATAACTTTTTGCAGTTGTCTGGGCATCCATGCGTTTTTGGAACGAATTATGGACATACCTCATGACTGAGGTGTTATGTCAGAATCAAAAGATCCGATTAACTCCTTGGCTAGATCCTCGTGACTCATGCCATTAACGCCGGGTAGAATGGAATTAATTTCCTATATGAGTGCTTCCCTGTCGCCAGAGTAGAGAGAGCAAACAGAAAATGGAACTCGTCCTCTACCTTATTATTGCAAAACGGGCAAAATCTTTCTTCGGGTGGAATAGGTGGTTTGGTATGCCTACCAGTCTCAAACGCTAATATATGCGCGCTTATCCTTAGTTTCGCAGTCTTTTTCCGCCGAAAGATATTCTTCCATTGTAAAAGAATCCTTCAACGTTCTATAGAATGCGCATTTAGAGGAATGTCGTAAATTCAACGATCTCCAAGTTACATATTTTTTTCCAGAGTCTTCTCCAAGGAAAATAGCAATTTCTTGGTGTCAAAAGTAGCTTGATTATGCCACACATGACCAAAATTGAGGCTAAACAGAATGTTTTTAACCGCATTATCCAGGACTTAGTTTCTGACTGGTAAGCCTCGTTGGGGCATGCGGCTGTCAGAGACTCGCATGGCATATCGTCTAGGCGAAACCAGTAACTAACAATCTGTTTAATGGTATATCCCTAATTCACCTCTCACAGCTGAAGTGCTGGTGTACTTTGCTACACTTAATGTTTTTTTTATATAAAATTTAGTCTGGATTTGATCATATTTGCTTTTGTCATATTTCTGACCTATATCCTTTTAACACGCTGAGAAAGACTAAGCGTCTCAACGCCCCATACTTCGCACCCGTAAGTTAGGATGGGACATATGAGACTGCTGAAAAGCTTCTTACTCGTATGTGCATTGATTTCGCTGAGGGGTATTTTTTGTCGGAGTAAGTAAATGTTTTTTTGTGCTTTATTGGCCAGTACGTCGGTGTCGACTTTGCCCGACGGCTTGAAATATACGCCAAGATATTTATATTGACCACATGAGCTAATAATCTCATTTTTATAATTAAGATCCATGTTTATTTTCCTTCCGGCCTTATTAATATTATTATCTTTGTTTTTTCTGAGTTAAGTTTTAATAGCCATGAGTCGAGGTAGGTTACCAACTTCCCAGTAGATTCAGTTTCCTCTGAAGGCCATCTATACTGGTGGACATCAAAACAAGATCATCTTCATACATTAGACAGTGAACCTTGCGACCATTTAGATCAATGGCCTCACACTCGTCGTCAAATATATTCGGAAGATCGTTAAGATATACATTAAAAAGTCTTGCACTGAGAACACAGCCTTGCCTTCAAGTAGCTTGATGGAAAACTTTACTTCTTTATACATGTTTTGTATTATTTTTAGAAAATTGCCACCTATTCCACATTGATGTAGTTTATACAGCATGCCGTCGCTCCATACAGTGTCGAACGCCTTCTTGAGATCCACAAAACAACAAAACCGTTTTGATTTTTTCAGGAATTTGTCAATGATATGTCGAAGAGTAAATATGTGGTCCTGTGTTCTGAATTTGGATCGGAACCGATTTGGTAGGCGTCTATGTTGTTACTCGACTCAAGATATTTAACTAGCCTATTATCCAAAATCTTGCAAAACAATTTGCTGAGGCAGCTGGAGGCCTTTATCCCTCGATAATTGGAGGTATCCGTAGGGTTCCCCCCTTTGGGCAAGGGCTTTATTATATTGCCACGCCAAGAACTCGGGAATATGCCGCTGCTGGGGATACGGTTGAACATCATGGGGTAGCAAGCACTCATGCACGGCATCGAGTCCTTGACCATCTCGTTGTTACTTGAATACTCCGGTTAACGGAATAATTTTAACTGGCAAAGTGGCTATTCAATTAACAGTATACGCACTGACTGCAAAAATAATGGCACACTACATCACCTATCAAGTAGGGCATTAATGTATTTCCTAATTAAATCTTACACTCTTATACGGTCACCGACTTGGCACGCGACTGTTCCTACTCTCAATATGAGCTCTGTGGCTCTCCTTACCTTACAACGTGCATATATTTTCGCACAGATGCGGAACCTCCTCTAACCTATAGCTTGGGATATCACCAGCTCCTCGACTGCGACCCACAGTCTTACACGCGTTGAGACTGGAATTAATTTTTTGAGAAACCTTCCGACTCTTATGCGATCGCAATGACATTAATTTCAATTTTGATTGCTTCTCTTGAACTTGCCCGCTATAGGTCTGTCTTAATTTAAAATTATCTTTTAAGTTTGTTTGAAAGGCTCATATTTTCGGTATATATTGACATTTCTGACAGCCCACTGTCACAATTTGATGCTGCCCATACAACACCAGACACAACATATGCGCTACTTGGGGTTAGGAGATTATCGCCACTAATGACCATATAATTAGATGACTGATCATCTTGGATATATAAAACGAGTGACTTTTGTTTGAAGCTTATCAGGGAAGATCGTGGTTTCAGACCAGATAAGCGCTAACTTGCGTCATTGGCTCCTATTGAGGTTCCTCACCATTCAGGTTACCACTTTTATTGCGCCTTCCCTGATTTATTTCTAATCACATACACGCATGGCTTACTTGACAAATCGTTTGTTTTTTCGTATCGGTCACACACCTATATTTACGCTTTGTATTTAGCCCGAGTGAGAAAGATTATCAAAAATATATACACTTTTAAACAACAAAATCGTAAATGTAAGCTACAACCTTGACATGACGAATCCAAATGAATAAGAAAAACAGAACGTCAATCACACTCCCACTCACACAGTTTTTGAGTCACTTGCGGGCCCGTATTCTCTGTTGTCGCAGGCTACTTTTCCTGGTTGCTGGTGTTTGAACTTTGGTCGCCTTTTCACTTCACTCTTTCACGGCCACTAAGGTATTGTCACTTTATCGGACGCCTTTGCTTTAACATGTGACGGAATGTTAATCTACCATTGCCGTCACACGGCCATTAACGTATTGTTACTTTACTATCGACTTCCCTCTAACGAGTGACGGAATGTCACTCTAACACTGCCGTCGCACGGCCACTAGCTTATTGTCACTTTACTGGTCGTTTTTACTCAAGTCACCAATGGGGTTAAACGTTCCCCTCTATTTATCTCAGAATAATGTTCATACAGACAAAGCCTACCCAGCCGACGTATGGCTTGCCTCTACAACAGATAATGCGTTTACCTAAATGCAAATAGTTCCCTGAGTTCGTACTTCGTATTTCTGATCCTATTCTCATATGTGGCCACCGACCTGGCCCGCGACTGCCCCTATTCTAAATATGATCTCTGTGGCTCCCCTACACTACAACGTGCCTTTACTCTCGCACGGATGCGGCACCTCCTCTAACCTACAGCATGGGACATCCCCAGCCCCTACGATCCACAGCTTTACCCACTTGCAGACTGGAATGAATTTCTCGAAAAATCCCCCGACTTTTATTTCGATAGCCAGAACATCAATTCTCAGTTTAATCGCTTCTCTTGAACTTGGCCGCTTAGATCTATTTCAATTTACTACTCGCTTTTAAGTTCCTTTGAAAGTCTTGCATTTCGGTATATCCCGACATTCGTGACAGACCAGTTTCATAATATGGGTGTGTATGCAGGACGTGTGCGATGCGCTGTTTTTCCAACAATTACCTATTAACAGGCCATAAATACATAGCTCATGACAGCAGGAGACGATTGGTATCTCTTTCTTTTAATCTCTTATCAGACCGCCCATTACGGCGTAAAACAGAAATGCGGTAATGGACATAAAATTTCATGCTTAATTAGCAGCGCTTGAATTATTACTGGTCTGTTTAAGTAACAAATCGGTTTTCGGGGTTCGTCATATACATATCTTTACGTTTCACTTTTAGCCCGTGTGAGATAGATAATCAAAGATATATACACTTTTAAACAACAAAATCGAAACTTCAAGCTATCACCTTGACAGTGGGAAGGCTTTTGGTACGGGTCTCCAATGCCGGTGAAGGTGACAAGAGTACGTAGTTACATCCATTCACATAAAGAACCCACTTGTTCCAGTTTGTTGGTTTTCCACCGGTCTTTCCTGCATCGTGGTGGTCACGATTATCTTTGGAGAAAAATACACCACAAACACGGAAATATAGGTAATAAATTACCAAAACTATAAGGAAATAACTGAGTAGATATTGTCAAGAAATATGCAAAACTATCAGCACTACTTTATAAAAAAAAGATATTCTGGGAAGGACTCCTAGAGCGCCTGCTCATCGATTCGAGCCTTCGGTGTTCTCAGGGTCCTTAGCGGCCCGTTCCACACATTGCAAAGAGGTTCATCCTCGCTCTTGGTGGCCCTCTCGGCGGTATACTAATGTGTTTGTTTGTTTTTTATTTGGATTTAACCATACTATCAACAGCCAAGGGCATATCGTGCACAGTTTTACATATAACGTAAGCCGTGAGAACTTGGAGAGAACTAACGACCAACAGCGTGCAGCTGTTAGACTCTCCAACTTTCTAACCCGGTACATGCAGAGTTAGCACCGATTAAAGGCAAGTGCGCCGTCGACGTGCAGTATACGCCTTAGTGCCACCGTGACCCCAGGTGTGCAATGGAAATTTGAGGTATTTCCCCAAGACACAGCGCAACAAGAGCGGTCAGAATTGAACCGTCGACCTTTCGGTTTGAAGTCCAGTGCTCTAAGAAATGAAGCACCGTGCTCCCTTAGGTATACTTAAGGTAATTTCATTCCGAGAGATGTAAAAAAATGAAGCGTTGTGCACAAATCGTGTATGGACTTGATATATAACCACACTATTCCAGTCACTCTTGGAGAGATACAAACCTGACGATTTTCATTGGGGAAGCACTTTCTTAGGATGATTGTGAAACGTGGGAGAGACAAAACATTGACCAATCGTGAATACGCGGGTCGCGAGGATGCATCATTTATTTGGCAGCCATTGTTTTCACACGTGGGACGGACTATTTACTTGCCTACTGAGATTAAAACACAACCGTTAAGTCACTAAAAACAATCAAATACATTTGGAAAATCAAAATGGTTTAACCAAGTGTAAGATCTATATGTTTACCAGTACTTGATTGTTTTACAAAGTAGAGCTGTAGGTTAACCGAAACCGAACCGAGGTTTTTAGTTTTTTTAAAAAACCGAAACCCAAACCGTCGACATCCCGTAATCTAAGGTTTTTCGTTTTTTATTAAATACTCTCTTGCTGCAGAAATTCACAGAATGTAGCCATCCCAGAGTAGTGAGAGTACCCAGACACTGCCAACGGCAGTGTCTGGGTACTCTCACTACTCTGGGAAGGCTACAATTCTGTGAATTTCCGACATTTCAGTTTAGTTGTGTTTGCAGCTTTCCTCAAGTTGCGTGTAGGTGTCAGACCTCGAAAAATGGCCAAGCACAATAAAAGTTCTGTATATTTAGGTAATTATTATATTGGCCTTCCTGATTCTTCATGTATTATACCTTATTTCGGGCATTCATTGAGTTTCACTCAATTTCACTACCATTGAGTTATGACTCCGGACATCAGAATGCGTTTTATTGAATTTTACTTGGCCTCATGAACAAACCGAAAACCGAACTGAACCGACGTTTTTCTCCACCTGAAAAACCAAAACCGAAACCGAACAAGAAATTTAAAAACCAACAGCTCTATTACAAAGCCTGGGCATGTGGGTATCAGTGTACAGCTGTTACACCATTTGATACCTTCAACGTGGCCGATAATTTTCGTCACTGGAAGACATTTACAGGGATGATAGCTCCCCTTAATTTTCTAAATTTGTCAGTAAATTTTAAACTAAGTGTATGAGAATTTCCCATGACAGCTGAAATTTCGAAATGTTAGCGAAATTGTACTATCGACGGGCGCACCACTTTTTTTACAATTTGTTCCCAGTCAGTTTGAAAGTTTAACCATTATCTTCTGCTTAAAACGATTCAGCAATAGGAAAACGGCGCATTGACAATCTTTTGATGCTCTGTTACTTTTTTTCTGTTCATTATATCATCAATATGCGCATCGTAACATACAGACATTATCCTTTCCGTTAATATAAAAGTCAAGGTAAAATAAAAAAATTCTTTTCTCGGTAAAATAAAAAAAAAACCTTGCAAATTACTGTAAAAACACATTCGCTAAACAAAGATCCAATGTGGACAGTTACTCTATTGCTTCTAATAAGCTTGTCATAAAAAAGCCAAGTTTCCTTTTGTAACTTTTAACAAACGAAAACAACAGACAGCTCCGAGGGCTGTCTGTTGTTTTCGTTTATTAAAAGTAACAAAATGAAACTTACCTTTATTTTCTACTGATGTCTTAGATGTTTGCTTAACAACTATATGTTTCTTAATTGGACCTTCCTTGCTTATCTAATAATTTCAGGGCAGATAACTTTATGGTATGTCGATTTTCATGACGAGATAAGTCAGGGGTGGGGTCTACGTACGGGGATCAATGCACAACAGTTAAGCCATTTGCAGTGGCGTAGATAAAGGGGGGAGGGGGACGGGGGGGGGGGGGGGCGGAGCCCCCACCAGACGTTTTGTCGGAAATTTGTTGGGACCATTTTTAGGCGAATTTATGCCTAATAACATTAAAATGCTGGCTTTGGGGATAAAAACATGCCATTTTGGGTAAATTTTGGGTAAAAAAGACCAATTTTCAGTACATTTGCAGTAAACAACAGTTTCTTTCTGTTTGTTTGGGTTTTTGTTGTTGTTACACTGTCGGAAAATATTCGGTCTGTCGAAAAATTTTGGGCTTGCCCCTCCGCCAGCGAAAAGCTATCAACGCCACTGGCCATTTGAAAGATTCAAACACATTCAAGCTACGAAAAATATATCGATCTGGTATAAGACACATGCGTTTATCAGTCCTTGGTTGTTTACAAGGCCTGGGGCCTCTGAGGATCAATGTACAACCATTAGGCCAATTCAAAACTTAAAACACATTCACACAATCAAAAATAGTTCAACCAAGTATAGGGCCTTTGTTTCTCGCTATTTCATTTTACAGGCGCTGGTCTTCTCATAAGACACTATCGTTTGATATAGAGTTGCTTTGTTGGGGAGTAGGAGGTGGTGTGCTCTTGGTGCCCCCCCCCCCCCCCCCCCTCCATAGACACGTCCCTACATGAGGACATTTGTCTGGACAATACTCCATCGCAATTCATATTTCCAAGAAATACGACGCGAAAGGGGATCATTAATCCTTCACATAATACAGCGAAACACGAAAAAGAGGCATCACAATTCAACATACCACCCTAATAATAATAATAAAACCTTCATATTCGATAGGCGATTTTATGCGATAACGTATGGTGATTTCCGAAATCACACCAGACGAACTGTAAATTAACAAATTACAATATTTTCGAAATATTTTTAAACAAATGACCAAAACCCCTCCCACACTATTACAAATGATGATGTTTTTCATGATAAATGCTTACAATTATAGACACTCAAAATCCAATAAGGACCAATCATTGGCGCCATTGCTTTAAGTGTTGGATGGAAAAATTACAGGCCAGAAAAGCGTTATCTATCTATTAACGGATATTGCCAGGCTTTGCGCCGGGCATATTAACGAGTTGTTTTCTCTTGATAATCTCCATATTGCCGTTAATAATAACCCCGTGTTGATTTATGATCTATTTAAAACGATTCATATTCAATGAAAAACAGTGATAGCCATATAGTTTCAAGCATTTAACCCTTTACCAAACACGAAAAGCAGACGACACTTGCAAAAAAAATTCTTGAATAACTAATTTTTTCAATTTTTTGTCGCAAAAACATAGGTTGTGACCCTTCGTTGGAACGAGCTCGACGAGCTCGTTCCAACGAGGGGTCACAACCTATGTTTTTGAGACAAAAAATGAAAATATAATGAAAATTAATTGGCGATTTTTGAGAATAGCGCTGGCCGGTTTTTTCGTTACGTTGGGTAAAGGGTTAACCCAAAGTATTTCCTGTTTCAGAATTCGCCTCCCAATTTTCTGCGTCAGTTGCAGTTATAAATATAAACTTAAATCGTTAAAGCGTTATTGTTCATACGAGGCCGCATGCTACTTACATAGAAGGCGGGGCCTTAGCCAGGCCAACTTTCCGGGGGCTCCTAGATTATAATGAGACACATGGTAGCAACACAGTGAATGCGGGAAGCAGAGTCGAAAGTAGGATGCGCTACATGGTGGGGTGAGGAAGGGTGGAAGTTTATGGCAAACAGTCGTGCATTCCTACGGAAACGCGCAGTAACGCCCTTCCCGTACTTTTATCTGAATGGGTTGTTGTCATTCTCCTACAGTTATTTCAAGACCTAGAATGGCTTGATCTTCACGAATATCCAACAACACAGCGAGAACCCACTCGTCTTACTAGACGTTCTAAACCCATTCAAGCTGTAAGCAACTCACGCAGCCCCGCCCAGACATCAATTCTCAATAGTTTTGGACAGTTTGGGGTTTTAAATTTCATTTCGGAAAGCCACACTGCCGATATGGGTACTAATATGTCACACAGTAGACATACCATGAAGTATAAAAATATTTGGTCGGTGTGGAGGGTGTGTTCCATCGATAAGCAGGGGTCTCCACAGTGGACATTGAATTGAAACCAAGCATAAATTGTTCTATCAGGAGCTATACTGGACATCAGTTTGTCTTCATTTTGCAATACACATCTTTATTTGTTTTAATATTTTATTTTATTATATGCTAGCCTTTGTTTTTCTCGCAAATTATCTAAAAGATATTTCTCGATATCCATCGACTCGATCTATCGCGACCCTGTACATTCGACGAACAACATCTATGGGAAACACTATCATAGTATTTGACATACATATTATTAGTTACACAGTTTGTTGGTGGCCTAATATGGTATATATGGTATCAGTTAATTCCACATTGGACTCGAGCGAGCGAAGCTCGAGTCCAAGGTGGAATTAACTGACACCATATATACCATATTAGGCCACCAGCAAACTGTGTAGCGAATATATCTTACAGACTGCTGCATCGATGCACAGAACTAATAACAACAGCGATCAAAATTAAATGACAGAATTCTCACAATGTGTTCACATGTCTTTGCCTTGTTACAATTTATGTCTGCCATAAATTGTAACAAGGCAAATCCATACATACCAAACAGTTTCATTTCGAAGGTAACATGACACACATCCGCAAAATATGAAGCCTAACCTGCACTTCAGATCAAATATGGGCTTCCAACACTCAATCTTTCAACGTTTATCGTTGAAGCGTTTATCTACTGCCGCCATTTTGAATAAGCAATGAACAAAGGGGAGATTACCCATAGCTGTCAAGTCAACGTATATTGATGTTGACAGGCAGTATATGGTTTATTATTATTATTTATTGGTGTTTAAGGTCACATATTTATGCACAATGGCTAATCATGACCGTGACAGTTTTACGGGTGGAGGAAGCCGGAGTACCCGGAGAGAACCACCGAGCAACGGCGAGCAACTGTCAGCTCCCCAACATACTAACTCCACACAAGCAGGGTTAGCATTGGTTGAAGACAAGTGCACCATCGACGTGCAGTACGCCTTAGTACACAACGCCGCCGCGCCCCCGCGCAGGCAATGGAGATGAAGTGTCTTGCCCAAGGACACAACGCGGTTGCCGCAGGTGGGATTCGAACCGAGGACCTCTCGGCTTGCAGCCTGCACCTCTACCAACTGAGCTACCGCGCTCCCAGTATATGGTTTTATATGCAGTCTGCATGTGACGTCTTTGAACCAATGAAATTCCCAGATACTTGTAGGAGGTAAGATATTGATATTATGTCTCGTGTGACTTTTCCTTCCTCTGATTGAATGAAAGGTATTGTATACTATTTCCGATAGTTTCAGCTATCAAGGATTCTAACAATAATCGTGCACTATTCTCATACACCTTCTGAAAATAGTCCTGAGATATACCAGGACGTTGACTGTTGTAACACAACGCGCCCTTTAAGGGATTTTGTCCGAAATTCTGTATCGTTACTTCAAAGTTCGGGATTGAGAACGCAAGGTCCTTGACAATGGGGAGGGTACTACGGATTGGAATACTGATGAGTACCAAGATTTCTCTTTCGGTTTGTTCAATATAATATAATAATACGGCATGGCGTTGGCTATTCCAAAATAATGGTGATCGAGGAAGAATAGTCCACCCGCCTCCGACGAGTGGACTATTTGTCCTCGGGGACCACTATTTTACCTTGAAATCCAGTGCTCAAAATAACTTTTTTTCTTTGCGTAGCAAAATGCTCCACATTTCCAAAAAATGAATAGCATTTTGTAAAAATTACATAGCTATTTTTGTATACCAGAGTTATGTTATGCTGTTTTGTATTGATCTAAATAGATAGAATAGTTTCCATCCATTTCTGGGCATTTCCAAATGATCTGCAACACATGAAACATTTACTATGTTTTTTTTTAACTGAACTGCCTTTAAGGGTTGCATGGACTTGGATATTTTCAAATGACGTCGTGGTTGTTTAACAGAGTTCTCAAAATGGAAGTTGGGATTTTTAATTTGATGGGCTTGAAGTTATTTTTAATGGACATTTTATGCAAAATGTTGTAAAAACAGGAAGAATTTAAACCAATAGAATTCATCTTACATATGAAGTTGCTAATGATGCTTGATGGAGAGTTATGTCTGGAATGTTTCACAATCAGAAGTAAAGCATCAGTGAACTAGTTTTCAAATTTGTTTGCAGATTTTCATTTACATTTTGCGATACAAGATAATCAACTGCAGCCTAATAGGCTGCAGTTGATTATCTTGTATCGCAAAATGCTATACATAATTGAACATTGTGTAGCTTTTTGCAAGTTTTGCAAAGCAAAAAGCGACGCGACACCGCTTATTTTGAGCCCTGGTTGACTGTTGTAACACAACGCGCCCTTTAAGGGAGTTTGTCCGAAATTCTGTATGGTTACTTCAAAGTTCGGGATTGAGAACGCAAGGTCCTTGACAATGGGGAGGGTACTACGGATTGGAATACAGATGGGTACCAAGATTTCTCTTTTAGTTTGTGCAATATAATATAATAATACGGCATGGCGTTGGCTATTCCAAAATAATGGTCATCGAGGAAGAATAGTCCACCCGCCTCCGGCGAGTGGTCCTGGAGTGGACTATTCGTCCTCGGGGACCACTATTTTACCATTGAAATCTCAGGCCATGCAATATTCACAACAAAATAAATGTGGTGCAATCTTTCAAAGCAATTTGAATCATGGGAATTATGAAATAATATAGGCTATTCAACTCGTATAATATTATAACAATACGGCAATAATAATATAATAATACGACATGGAGTTGGCTATGCCAAAATAATGGTCATAGAGGAAGAATAGTACACCCGCCTCCGGAGAGTGGACTATTCGTCCTCGGGGACCACTATTTTAACATAGAAATTCCAAGCCGTGTAATATTTATAATATTGTAAAGGTGGTGCTATGTTTCATTGAGACTTGAATCATGGAGATTATGATTTGATGAGGTTCAGACTTAATTTTGTGGATGGATTTTGTAATTCCGCTATAATCTGGGGACGAGTTGAAAAATCTATTTTTTAATTGATACAAATCCTAATAAAAGAGTAAATGGACCAAGAAACAAACAGCTCTTCCTATAAGGCCCCCAAATTATGTGGTTAAAACAGATCGTTTAAGGTAGAAGTTCCACTAAAAAAATAGTCCTCACTGGAGTAAATGTTTTGATGCAGTATACGTTTATTGAAACAACGCTCCAACCCTCAGAAGTCACATACGTACTAAATATAAATGGAGAACTAAAAGCCGTGATTGAAGTTTCCACCCTGACCTCAATACAACTGAATTGCGGAAACGCTCATTGCTTACAAACAGAAAACTGACTCAATCGGCGCCATCCTGGGGGAGAGGAGGAGATTGCTGTAAATAAACAAAATTTAACAAACAAAAATGACGAACGTTTTCAATTTCCCGACGTCTCGAAATCGCCGATCGCTTTTTAACCCTTTACGCAACGTAACGGTCAAAACATGCCAGCGCTATTTACAGAAATCGCCATTCAATTTTCATTTTTATTTTTATTTTTTGTCTCAAAAACATAGCTTATGACCCCTCATTGTTTGTCTCAAAAACATAGCTTATGACCCCTCATTGGAACGAGCTCGATGAACAAAAATGGCGAACGTTTTCAATTTCCCGACGTCACGAAATCGCCAATCTCTTTTTAACCCTTTACGCAACGTAACGGTCAAAACATGCCAGCGCTATTTACAGAAATCGCCATTCAATTTTCATTTTTATTTTTATTTTTTGTCTCAAAAACATAGCTTATGACCCCTCATTGGAACGAGCTCGATGAGCTCGTTCCAATGAGGGGTCATAAGCTACGTTTTTGAGACAAAAAATGAAAATATTTAGTTATTCAAGAATTTTGTTTGCAGTTGTCGTCTGCTTTTCGTTGTAGGTAAAGGGTTAAATACTATACTTTGATAACTGGGAAAAATGAATATGTTAATCATGCGCACAATTTTTGCGACAATACAAAATGAATATTTACAACATTGTTTAGTTTTTATTGACAAAAACAAGTTCCGAGTTTGGAAAGTTGATTACGTTTTTAAATTATAGTTTAATGATCGGACAAAGAGTAAGATCATGTAATTGAAAAGGGTAAAAAGTAGAAATTCTTTTCAATTCAATAGCATACGAATACTTATCCTGTGTTTTTCGTTATTTGAATAACATATCTTCCCGAAATCTCACCGGATTTTATTCAAATTTGGATTGTTAGTTGCAGAAGAATTACTGAATGCTGTAATACTTGTCGCTGTCAAATTATTCCCCAATATAGTGGACGAAACGGCATCGGTCGTGCTTCGTTGAATAATACCCTGCAATGTGTTTCTTCAGTTACAATAATTATATACTATTCAAAGTTTGCTAATCACCAAGTATTTGACACATCATTGTGAAATTTGCTTGTGACATATTTGCGATATTTTGGGTGGATATGATTAAGGAATGTATTGAGATGGTCCCCAGTGTTTACATTAGCTCTCTTGATAGGCAGACTTTTCGTGACAGTCATGGAAAGCATGTACCCCTTGATTTTCATGATGTTTTCATGTACTGCCTACATGAACATGACATGTGAAGGGTTTTCAATCTTCATTTCAACACAAACCCTTGTGATTTAATGATTGAATATGGCAAATGCAAATGGAAGAATACATTTTTTGAAGCAGAAATGTGGTGGGCTGTAGGGATGATGGAGCAAGGGGCTACCCATCGTCAGGTCGATGAAGCCCTTGGTGTGCACCATACGGTGATCACCGGAGCCTAGGGAAGATTTCAGAAGTATGACACACCAGTAAGACGGCATGGTGGTGCAGAGACAGGGCAACACCTGCAGTTGAAGACCGGTTTCTGATCATTCAGGTCCGTAGGAACCGCTTTGCCACACCATCACAGCTTCGCAGTGGCCCTCAGAATGCATCCGGGGTAAATGTTTCGACGCGGACTATCCGGGCAAGGTTGCACAAAGGTGGTCTCCGATCGAGAAGACCATGTATTCGCAATCCTCTGTCCCAGAACCACCGCCAGGCACGATATGAATGGTCCATGGACCACGTTGGATGGACCAGAGAAGATTGGCGACCTGTTCTTTTTACAGATGAGTCAAGGTACTGCCTAGACCACACAGATGGGCGTTCTAGGGTGTGGAGAAGCCCAGTAGAGCGATTCCGTGCATCCAACATTGCTGAGCATGACCGCTATGGTGATGGGTCAATCATGGTCTGGGGTGGCATCAGCTGGGATGGACGTACAGAGCTCTGTGTTCTTGAACGTGGTACATTGACTGCACAACGGTATATTGATGAGATCCTGAATGTCCACGTCAGATTGTATGCAGGTGCAGGGGATGATAGATTCATTCTGATGGACGATAATGCCCGTCCTCAAGTTGCACATTCTGTCGGGGAGTACCGACAGAGGGAGGGGATTGAGCATATGGACTGGCCAGCAAGATCCCCTTGACCTAGATCCAATCGAACATGTCTGGAACGAGTTTCAACTTGCAAGAAGTCTCCAGGAGCTTGGTGCCATGCTGGTCCAAGAATGGAACATCATCCCACAAAGGACCACCAGGAACCTGATTGGGAGCATGAGAAAGTGTTGTCAAGCTGTAATTAACAGTAATGGGTTTCATACTCGATATTGAAGACATACCAGTTCGCTCCGTCAACTTTTTGGCATATTGAAAAATTACCTCTTTTACCAATAACATCTATTTTCCATGGTTATCGTATTCAATTGGGATGCGAGCTAAATACATGACAGACTGCAGATATTTTTATTTTATTTTTTTTATTTTTTTTTATCTTTTTTTCTGTATGTTCCTTTTGTGTGTTCTGTGAAATAAAGAATTATTATTATTATCAAAAGCTAAAAAATAATGTCAAACACAAATAAAATCTTAATTTCTGTACTTAAATCATTAAAGATATAATTAAATATTAAATATATACACTTTTCATTACAATATTTCAACCAAAACGTAAAACAGGTAGTTGGATGGACTTGGTGCTTAGCAAACTTTGAGTAGTATATAATATCTAGTTTTTAAGAATTATTTAAAGAAGATTATAGGGTTTATATAATGGCTGGTGAAAAATCGGAAAGTTATACAAAAACGAAATTGACTCTCGTTTCGTCTAAGAGTTGGGATGGAAGGGTATAGGTAATGCTGGGCTTTCACCCAAATCAACGTTTAGTGTGGAATTTACATTTGATGACCGCGTGCTGCAGTCTGTCGTGTATTTAGCTCGCATCCCAATTCCCTGATAAACCACATGCCTCGTCTTTTAATTATTACCATTGTATAAGTTACAAACCAATTCTTGTAAAAAGAATCAGTTACAAAAAGTTCAGAGTGACGATTTGCCAGCGTGATTGCGAAATCGGAATAATTGCGAAATTTTTTTTAACTCCTTTTCATTTGGGCATAAATGTCATTTTCTGAGGACTAAATCAAGGTGGGGGGGGGGGGGGGACTAAAAATTTGCAAGACGTGACGTCCTATTTTTTATTCGGCTCCTTTTTACACCCACCCACCCACTACGTGCAAATTTTCTACTACCGTTCTCAGACACCCACCCCCACTCTCCCGTTAAAATCCAAAATAAACTTATAAACTTAGTAGGCACAGCTGTCTTTAGGGGGTTTTCATAACGTTCTTAACCCCTTACCCAACGTAACGGCCGCAACCGGCCAGCGCTATTCTCAAAAATCGCCAATTAATTTTATTATTTTTTTCATTTTTTGTCTCAAAGACATAGGTTATGATCCCTCATTGGAACGAGCTCGTCGAGCTCGTTCCAATGAGGGGTCATAACCTATGTTTTTGAGACAAAAAATGAAAAAATTAGTTATTTAATCATTTTTTGGCAAGTGTCGTCTGCTTTTCATGTTAGGTAAAGGGTTAAACTGGTACCACTAATTTAAACCTCTGGGGGCTATTGTGGGCCTCAATCTACAAATGACAAGCTGTTCATTATCAGGCTTGTCCAGAGCAGGTGTACATATACGGGAACAAATTTTCATTTGAATTGTTCCCAAAATATTGTCTGCACATTTTCTACATTTCGAACAAGACACCCACCCCCTACTAACGTGTGACATTTTCCAAGATTAAGCCCAATATTCTCACATATAAAGCCTCCTGATGTTGTATTTATGTTAAGAGTGTGATGTACAACATCATCTTTAAGTTTTGAAACACAAATGATGGTATATATTAGCTGATATATTGATATATTTTTAAAAAATTCAAAAAATTGCACAAGTTGGAAATGCACATTTTTGGCGCACTCAAGAGACCCACCCACCCCCACGTCACGTCTTGCAAATTTTTGGTGGCCTCCCCCCTGACTAAATTGAATAAAATATGAAGTGAATCTGTTTGCTTACGTGTTACCCATGCTCTTGTGTTGTTAAATTCATAAATCCAATTGTAATTTTGCACACTGAGAACAGAACAATTATGATTACGAAATGAATGAAATACATAAAAAGTATCGACTATTTTTTTAATACTTCGCAAATTTTGTAATGGGATTTCCCACAGACAAGGTAAACACACTCAAGATTTCCCATGGGATATTTTCACAGAAAAGGTCAAATGTATCACACACCCACGACTTTACTTGCCGGAATTTCCAAAAACAAAGTAAATGTACTGTACACTCAAGATCTTTCTGTGGGATTTTCTATAGACAAGGAAATCTGGCTAATTTACCATCCTGTAACTGTAATTGTCTTTGGCAATTAAATTTACAGACAGCTTCAGAAATTCTAATGGTTGGAAACTTCCTTTTAGTGGATCAACTGGTTGGTCACCTTCAGATAGTGTTGTAGATCCCGAAGTTATTATTAGTTACCCCATGTCTGGTCACGTGGTACGGGTTTTTACCTACCCGAAGCCAGTCGTGTCCCATGAGGCCTTCGGCCTTCGGCCTCATGGGACACGACTGGCTTCGGGTAGGTAAAAACCCGTACCACGTGATCAGACACGGGGTAACGAATTTATCTATTGACTTTCCGTTTTAGAAGTACAATCTATTTCATGTGTGAACACACACAGCATGAGATCTTTTATCTTCCATTGTTGAGCCATACAGGTTTCTGAGGAATTTTTGTGCAAATGAGTTTTTGTGAAAATATGCCGATATGACTAGTATAAAAAAGTTATTATGTATGGACAATTTGCAGATTTCGGAACGAGGCTTCCACTGGGTATGGGAAATTTGTCAGTGGCTGGGCGGACGTATCGTGGGTTTCAATGAATATGGTCTCATACCACGTATCTATCAACCAATCAAATCAAAAAATTCACTTTAGTCAATAGATAATGAGGCTTACATTAGAGTCCCCAACAAAGTGTTGAACATGAACATACTCCCCGATAAAAAAAAACAACTAAACATTTGGTGAACGTAGAGATCTCGCGAAACTTCGAAAAATAAGAAATTAGTAACAGTACAGCCACAGTGCACTGGACGTAATCCACACGAGGGCAGTGATGTCCACGCATGCGTTTACCAGGTAATAAAAATCAGAATCAGCAAAATTATAATTAATTAACGTTTTGATGATCATTCCTTTAATTAATGTTTGAAATCTTATATTATTTCGTCCGTGGAAATAATGCCCACCCGTGGAATATGACCAGGCCACGGCGGCCGTACTTTATCAAACCAGCAGATAGGGGCGGATCAGTTGTCATTCCATCTCGGGATAACAGTTTAATGAGATTTTGAAATGTCTCATTGACGAAGGTCACATGAACGAAAAATAGCTAAGATACTTAACAGCAAAGTACAGTTCTTAAACAAGGTAATTTTACATCCTATCAAAGATCCACAAGGGCCGTTCTCCAACTCCACCTGACGGGGTCGTCTCACGTTCCCGGTCGCTATTGTTTCGGGAAAATGTGTGAAGATTAGGTAGATCAAAGGGATAAGGATTATAGTCGGTTTCCAGTAAGTTTGTTCATTTAACGCAGGTTGACTTTATTACTGACAGCCAACCGGGGAGATGAGGCTAACCAAATTAACCCACAGGTGCTAAAAACTCAAAAGATGACTTTTAATGACTATTTTATGATCGACTCTTTTCACCCCCTCAAAAAATATAAATGAATATATTTTTTGAGGGGGCGAAGAGGGTCGATCTTAAAATAAAAAAAAACTTATAGCTTATTTTGCAAACATTTACATAGTAGAATGGGAGGAAAATGCCTTAACTCTTTCAATACGAGAGACCGCTTTTCCGGCCCAGGAACACGATACTTCATAATTTCATTAAGTAGGGTGGCCACTAGGTGAACGTGTGTGGTAGAACAATTAATATTTTCAACGTGCAGGCGGAAGGCTGCACGTTGAAAATATTAATTGCTCTACCCCCATATAATGGATGGTGTCTTCTCACGGAGCCAACATTTTTAATTTTGGGGTAACCAGATAAGCTGAAAAATGTTGGCTGAGTGAGAATTGATGTTAAGGAGAACAATAGGTGTTAATCCCCAATTAAGCTATACTCTGTTTCATATTTGGTGATTATTAATTTTCTCTGACAGCAAAGTGTTTCTGTGTTATTAAAATTTTTATTAATAGCTTTAGTAACACAGAAACGGTAAAAGTGAAGAAGAGCTGGGACAGGTTCCCTTAGAATTTTTCAATAGAGAAGAACAGATATGTTAAGGACAAACAATCCTTTATTCACAGTGGTATAAATGCAAAAACAAAAATCAGAAGATACACAACACTGAACATTGAGCACTGCAAGTAAAATCTAGCACCAAATTTATTCTAAATGAACTAAATCTGAAGCCTTATCTGCATATGTCATAATGTCAATTTCTCCCATTTGTAGGCGGGTTTTCAGCAATGAAAGACGAGAATCCAATTGCCTGTATTTTCTTTTTTTGGGGCGTGGTACTCCCCCAGCTTGCAGCTGAATAATTCTGGCCTCATTTGTTGCCTGGATTTGCTTTAATAAAGTCACTAATGAAAATATATTTGGGTGTGAATGCCCACACAATTTGTTTATTTTGCTGTGCCATCCTTCAACGTTGTTTGTGGTACGGGCACCGTCATTATCAAAATGATTCCACATTTCTAAGGGTGAACCTTCAACCCATGTCTCAGTCACATAATCTGTAAATTGAGTCACTTCTGAACTATTGTCTTCACTACTCTCTAAAGCATTAAACCACACATCCTCAACTAGGTGGATGGGAACTAACGGCAGGACTGCTGCTCGACGCACCAGCAGTTTTATGTTCTCGTCATTTCTGTATCTGGCTGCCAGCCCAACAGCTTGTGTTTTTCTCCATATGCACCGTGTAAAATGAAAAAAACACCCTTTTGGTGAAACGGAAGGATAGATAGCGACCACAGCATTTCTTGCAGCTACCTCAAAATCCATTAGAAATATCGCTGGTTCAAGGGTTAAATTTCGCTCAATAACAGCGTCTTTAATTAAAGAGAAAAAACGGCGGTAAGTTTGTTCTGTCTTGTTAGGCAATAAGCCAAATATTAATGGAAATACTGATCCTTCAATTCTACCATGAAGGGTATACAGCTGGTAAAATAAGCCAGGACACGAATAAAATGTTCCATCTCCAAACACGACAGGTGAATCACACAATTGTTTCAGATTTTCATCAGTGCCAAAAATGATAATTCTATGACCCTGTTCACTGGTATTATCACACAATAAAAATCTTTCTCCAGCTGATGTTTCTTTCCAGGAATTATTTAACTCTATCTCTCTTTGTGTTTTTGGTAATTTGGGCAACACTTTTGCACGACTTCTATACAAGGCAGCTTTACAACTGTCAAATGTTGGAATTTTTTTTATCATATCTGCAGTCACTTCATCAAACTCATTATCTCTGAGACTGCCAAGTTCTTCGTCGTATATTCTTGGAATGGGAGAAACCTCATCACGGCATCTTTTTTTAACTTTATTTAGAAAAGCACTGGCAGCAAGGGCCATATTGTCACTATCATGATTGTGATCTTGTCCTATTGACACTGGAATGTTATCCACGGTAACAATTTTGGCTCTGCAGTCACGAATTACACATCTCCAATAACACCTTTCATTTCTTCTTGTCCGAATTGAAAATTTATAGCCAGCATGAATCAAAAAGTGACCACCTCTACCATTTTCCAAGAAATTAACATCAATCTGTGCAGTGGCCATGATAAATTTATGATCATATTTTGTCTGATTCTTTACTTATATAGGTTTATTGAATAAACAATAAATCTTCTAATCAAAAAAGATAAAAGCAACAGTTTATAATAAAGTATTGAAGTCATCTCAAACCTATCAAAACTATCAAAAACAGATAAAACAATGACTAGGTTCAAAGAACACCTGTGTTTTTACAACTAATTGCCAAGCCAAAAGTCTTTTTTCATTGAAAAGAGTTCAACAAAAAAAATATTATGTTTTGCTGAGCTGAAGGTTTTAATTTTAATCAGAAACAGACCATAATCAAATCTCCTAAAGGTGTGAAATGGAAAATGTTGCTAGCTAATTTCAAAATGTTGGCTACGTGAGAATGAATCTAATGGATATGGACTCTCCCAATTTCTGCCATTTAACTAGCATGGAAGGTACCACCAGTGTTGAAAGGGTTAAGCAAATGTGCAGAGCATGCTCCCTTATATCTCAGATATCTAGATGACATTTTTATTATTTGGGAACTTTTTAAAGAAGAGTTTGATGAATGTTTAGAAATTTTAAACAACAATAATCCAAACACCAACTTAAAGGCTGCCACCAGTCAAGATTCTGTTGATTTTCTCGATGTGACCGCGTATAAAGGCCATAAATTCCAGACATCCGGTCAACTATAGATTATAAAGTGTATTGTTTGCCAACTGATTCACATCTTGTGTTATACACAGAATCAGTCCATTCATCAAATACATTTAAAGGCACCATCCGCGGGGGCTCAGTGGGAGACTGTTGGACTTCTATGCTAGGGGTCCCGAGTTCGATCCCCGTCAGGGATGACCCGCGTTGTGTCCTTAGGCAAAACACTTTATCCCGGCTGTCTACATGGGGGCACGATGACGCCGTGTACTAAGGCGCACTGTACGTCGATGGTGCACATTTCTTCAACCGCTGTAACCCTGCTTGAGCGGAGCTTGAACAGAGTTAGAATGTTGAGGAGCTGACAGTTGCTCGTCGATGCTCGGTGGTTCTCTCCAGTACTCCGACTTCCTCCACCCGTAAAACTGTCACGATCACGATTAACTATTGTGCATAAGTATGTGACCTTAAACACCAATACATAAATAAATAAAGACATCATCAAATCACAGCTCACTCATTTGCATCGCCATTCGAGTGACACGGCAAATTTAATGAGGTTTGTTCTACTCTATTTGTCGCTCTGAAATCAAGGGAGTACTTTAGCTTTAGCTTTTTCTTATAAGCGGGAGTACTTTAGCTTTAGCATTTTAATCTTCCTACGCATTTTGCGTAGCCCCAAATCTCAGACTCTGAAAAAATTCTACACATCTTCAGAAATTAATGATTTCGAACCACCAAAAATTTAATACAACAGACCGGTGCACAGCTGCAGAGGGGCGGCGATGAATTGAACAAAGCCTCGTTGTAGACTGCATAATTTTATGCCTGATCAGAAAGAGGAATGTTCCTCGGTGTCTTCCCATTTCATCAATTCCCATTTCATCAACTGCATCTAAAATTATATTTTCCCATTTCATCAATTCTCACTTCATCAACAGATTTTTTTTCAGGTGTGTTTTATAATTACATATTATACATTTTAAAAATACAATTAGCCAGTTGATGAAAAATCAATATTTTGAGGGTTTATTGTATAACCACTTTCTAGGCATTCCTCAGACGAACACACTTTAAATATTTTATTCAGAGCAACTGGATTACTACACATAATAAGTGGGGAAAAGTAACATATAACTTTTAAATATCTATCAGAATGTAACATTTAAAGCACAATACTCTAGTAACATACTCACTATTACTTCAGAATGCCTGTTGGCTTTCTAAATTAATTTGTCTCTTTTGAGTAACAAATTAGTTTAGAATGCCTAGCGGCATTCTAAACTAATTTGTTACTCAAAAGAGACAAATTACTTGAGAAGTACAACAGGTTTAATTTCTGTTTAATTTAATATTTTTTATAATTGGTAAAAAAAAATGCATTTACATAAAATTAAAACATATTTTCATTCTGTTGATGAAGTGGGAATTGATGAAATGGGAAAATATAATTTTAGAGGCAGTTGATGAAATGGGAATTGATGAAATGGCAATAAACCTATTCCTCTGAACAAATGAAAACTCATTATCGGGTTCGTGGCTCCCCTCACTTCGATTCACCCAATGTTATATAGCTTATAATCACTGTAGGAAACAGTATGCGGGCAAAACTAAAAATCCCTTTCGAGAACGTGCTACTCGACATAAACTTGATATAAAACATAATTCAGACGTCCCAGTAGCACAACATTTTAATCTTCCTGGCCATCTTTGGAAGAAATTTCAAAATTATTCCAATTGAACAACCACAACTTAAAGACACAGCTGATAAAACAAACGAATTTCGGGGAAAAAAGAGAAGCATTTTGGATCAGTTCACTTCAAACCCTCTGGCCATTTGGCCTTAACGTGCCAGAGGGGAGAATGAGAAAGGAGGGCCTCCTTTTTACAACAGAATGAATGTCGAAGTAGCGAAATTAGTAACAGATGAATTCATTCTAACTCCACATTAAAAGAACCGCAGCAGGTAAGGGTAGATCACTTGTCATTCCATCTCGGTATAACAGTTTAATAAGATTTTGAAATGTCTCATTGACGAAGGTCACATAAACGAAAAATAGCTGAGATACTTAACAGCAAAGTACAGTTCTTAAACAAGGTAATTTTACATCCTATCAAAGATCCACAAGGGCCGTTCTCCAACTCCACCTGACGGGGTCGTCTCACGTTCCCGGTCGCTATTGTTTCGGGAAAATGTGTGAAGATTAGGTAGATCAAAGGGATAAGGATTATAGTCGGTTTCCAGTAAGTTTGTTCATTTAACACAGGTTGACTTTATTACTGACAGCCAACCGGGGAGATGAGGCTAACCAAATTAACCCACAGGTGCTAAAACCTCAAAAGATGACTTTTAATAACTATTTTATGATCGACCCTTTTCACCCCTCAAGAAATATAAATGAATATATTTTTTGAGGGGGCGAAGAGGGTCGATCTTAAAATAAAAAAAAAACTTATAGCTTATTTTGCAAACATTTACATAGTAGAATGGGAGGAAAATGCTTTAACTCTTTCAATACGAGAGACCACTTTTCCGGCCCAGGAACACGATACTTCATAATTTCTTTAAGTAGGGTGGCCACTAGGTGAACGTGTGTGGTAGAACAATTAATATTTTCAACGTGCAGCCGGAAGGCTGCACGTTGAAAATATTAATTGCTCTACCCCCATATAATGGATATAGACTCTTCCAATTTTTGCCATTTAACTAGCATGGAAGGTACCACCAGTGCTTGAAGGGTTAAGCAAATGTGCAGAGCATGCTCCCGTATACCTCAGATATCTAGATGACATTTTTATTATTTGGGAACTTTTTAAAGAAGAGTTTGGTGAATGTTTAGAAATTTTAAACAACAATAATCCAAACACCAAATTAAAGGCAACTACCAGTCAAGATTCTGTCGATTTTCTCGATGTGACCGCGTATAAAGGCCATAAATTCCAGACATCCGGTCAACTATAGATTATAAAGTGTATTTTTTGCCAACTGGTTCACATCTGGTGTTATACACAGAATCAGTCCATTCATCAAATACATTTAAAGGCACCATCCGCGGGGGCTCAGTGGGAGACTGTTGGACTTCTGTGCTAGGGGCCCCGAGTTCGATCCCCGTCAGGGATGACCCGCGTTGTGTCCTTGGGCAAAACACTTTATCCCGGCTGTCTACATGGGGGCACGATGACGCCGTGTACTAAGGCGCACTGTACGTCGATGGTGCACATTTCTTCAACCGCTGTAACCCTGCTTGAGCGGAGCTTGAACAGAGTTAGAATGTTGAGGAGCTGACAGTTGCTCGTCGATGCTCGGTGGTTCTCTCCAGGTACTCCGACTTCCTCCACCCGTAAAACTGTCACGATCACGATTAACTATTGTGCATAAGTATGTGACCTTAAACACCAATACATAAATAAATAAAGACATCATCAAATCACAGCTCACTCATTTGCATCGCCATTCGAGTGACACGGCAAATCTAATGAGGTTTGTTCTACTCTATTTGTCGCTCTGAAATCAAGGGAGTACTTTAGCTTTAGCTTTTTCTTATAAGCGGGAGTACTTTAGCTTTAGCATTTTAATCTTCCTACGCATTTTGCGTAGCCCCAAATCTCAGACTCTGAAAAAATTCTACACATCTTCAGAAATTAATGATTTCGAACCACCAAAAATTTAATACAACAGACCGGTGCACAGCTGCAGAGGGGCGGCGATGAATTGAACAAAGCCTCGTTGTAGACTGCATAATTTTATGCCTGATCAGAAAGAGGAATGTTCCTCGGTGTCTTCCCATTTCATCAATTCCCATTTCATCAACTGCATCTAAAATTATATTTTCCCATTTCATCAATTCTCACTTCATCAACAGATTTTTTTTCAGGTGTGTTTTATAATTACATATTATACATTTTAAAAATACAATTAGCCAGTTGATGAAAAATCAATATTTTGAGGGTTTATTGTATAACCACTTTCTAGGCATTCCTCAGACGAACACACTTTAAATATTTTATTCAGAGCAACTGGATTACTACACATAATAAGTGGGGAAAAGTAACATATAACTTTTAAATATCTATCAGAATGTAACATTTAAAGCACAATACTCTAGTAACATACTCACTATTACTTCAGAATGCCTGTTGGCTTTCTAAATTAATTTGTCTCTTTTGAGTAACAAATTAGTTTAGAATGCCTAGCGGCATTCTAAACTAATTTGTTACTCAAAAGAGACAAATTACTTGAGAAGTACAACAGGTTTAATTTCTGTTTAATTTAACATTTTTTATAATTGGTAAAAAAAAATGCATTTACATAAAATTAAAACATATTTTCATTCTGTTGATGAAGTGGGAATTGATGAAATGGCAATAAACCTGTTCCTCTGAACAAATGAAAACTCATTATCGGGTTCGTGGCTCCCCTCACTTCGATTCACCCAATGTTATATAGCTTATAATCACTGTAGGAAACAGTATGCGGGCAAAACTAAAAATCCCTTTCGAGAACGTGCTACTCGACATAAACTTGATATAAAACATAATTCAGACGTCCCAGTAGCAAAACATTTTAATCTTCCTGGCCATCTTTGGAAGAAATTTCAAAATGATTCCAATTGAACAACCACAACTTAAAGACACAGCTGATAAAACAAACGAATTTCGGAGAAAAAAGAGAAGCATTTTGGATCAGTTCACTTCAAACCCTCTGGCCATTTGGCCTTAACGTGCCAGAGGGGAGAATGAGAAAGGAGGGCCTCCTTTTTACAACAGAATGAAAAAAAAAACTTATAGCTTATTTTGCAAACATTTACATAGTAGAATGGGAGGAAGATGCCTTAACTCTTTCAATACGAGAGACCGCTTTTCCGGTCCAGGAACACGATACTTCATAATTTCATTAAGTAGGGTGGCCACTAGGTGAACGTGTGTGGTAGAACAATTAATATTTTCAACGTGCAGCCGGAAGGCTGCACGTTGAAAATATTAATTGCTCTACCCCCATATAATGGATATAGACTCTTCCAATTTTTGCCATTTAACTAGCATGGAAGATACCACCAGTGTTGAAAGGGTTAAGCAAATGTGCAGAGCATGCTCCCGTATATTTTAATATAGACACATTAAAAGAACCGCTTGATCTTCAGTCAGTCATCGCTTATAAGGAAAAGCTAAAACTTTTGTAACATCATTGTAAGGATTAAACTGGAACCCATCAACAATTAGCATCCATTATTGTTAATCAGTTTAACCATCCTCCAAGGTCAACACTCAGTTTAAATCAAAACGTGTATTTTTATTTCAGGTTTGAAACTCATTAGGGCTCAAAATTTAATATTTATAAACAACAGTTCGGTGACATATCATAAGAAAAAAACGTCTCACAAGGAAGTGTCTGCGCCAGTGCGACTTTTTCAGTAAATATAAATACGCCCTAGATATTACTCTAGGATGTCCAAAGATTACGCAAATGTACCATACACCCAAGATTTTACTGTGTGATCTCCTATGGATAAAATAAATGTATAAAACGGGCATTACTGTGGGATTTTGTCTTCGCATGTCAAATGTAGAATACATCTACGGCAGCGTATTAGGGTCAGGACCTTTTCGTTTAATAAACTGTTTATACAGTTTAATAAACTGTTTTTGCAGATTAATAAACTGTATTTACAGTTTAGTAAACTGTATTTACAGTTTATTACGAGACTGTTTTTACAGATTATTACGAGACTGTTTTAACAGTTTATTACGAGATTGTTTTTACAGATTAATAAACTGTATTTACAGTTTAGTAAACTGTATTTACAGTTTATTACGAGACTGTTTTTACAGATTATTACGAGACTGTTTTTACAGTTTATTACGAGACTGTTTTTACAGATTAATAAACTGTATTTACAGTTTAGTAAACTGTATTTACAGTTTATTACGAGACTGCTTTTACAGATTATTACGAGACTGTTTTTACAGTTTATTACCAGACTGTTTTTACAGATTAATAAACTGTATTTACAGTTTAGTAAACTGTATTTACAGTTTATTACGAGACTGTTTTTACAGATTATTACGAGACTGTTTTTACAGTTTATTACGAGACTGTTTTTACAGATTAATCAACTGTATTTACAGATTAGTAAACTATATTTACAGATTATTAGGAGACTGTTTTTACAGTTTATTAGAAGACTGTTTTTACAAATTAATTAGCCATTCGATTTTTGGTTAGTAGTATAGCACGTACCCGATCGTGCGCTATTACCCGGACTTTTGGGGAAGCTGCTATTGTTAAATTCACATAGGAACCGGACTTTTTGGGTTGCAACCTGACCAAATCCTGCACGCGATGTACGTACTGCATATTTAGTATGCTATGACATGTGCAGTGATATATGTACACACAGGGCTATGGATATATAGTGTGGGGTATGATGGAAATTAATGGTGAAGGTTGTGTTTCTCGAGAAAAAAATTCCCGCGAAATGGTTGACGTTGCTATGGACGTCGTAACGTCATTATGCGCACCATGACGTCAGAAAACGTTGACCGCTGTTGTTGAACCATATACAATGTGGTTTGACATCTTAGGGTCAGGGTGTGTCGGGGTTCTCGTACTTGACTGATATCGTAGTATAGTAAGGGTGGTATATACCCCTTTAGGTATACTATTAGCCCTTGGTACTACTAATCAACCTTCATATTATCCTACAACTGGTATAGATAACACGTAATGCTAGGTTAACCAGTATTGTCGGGTGGGGTAATGCATGGTCATCGTCTCGTGCGGTATTGCGAAATAGTCCTTGGTGATTTGTATTTTCAGTATAGTATGGGCGTAATATATCATTGTAGATCCCATCTTAATCCTTGTTGTATCAGCCTGCCGATTGCTTTGTACTATCCTATGACTGATATAGGTAGTACGTAATGCTAGGTTAACCAGTATTGTGGGTTGGGGTAATGCATGGTCGTCGTCTCGTGTGGTATTGCGAAATAGTCCTTGGTGGTTTGGATTTGTAGTATAGTATGAGCCTTTTTGATCCCATCTTAATCCTTGTTGTATCAACCTGCCGATTGCTTTGTACTGTCCTATGACTGATATAGGGAGTATGTAATGCTGGGCCAGGCGGTATTGTAGGGTGGGTGGTGGTAATGCATGGTCGCCTAGTATGGCAGTATGGGATGTTCGCTCCTCACCCTAGGGGTCCCATGTTAGCCCTTCGAACTATTAATCCACCTAATGCTTCAAATTATCCTCTGACTAGTATAGATAGTACGTATCTCTAGAACAACCAGTATTGTGGGTAGGGGTAAGGCCTGGTAGTTTAGAACGGTAGCAGCACCATTATCTACCTAGGACGGTGTGCTGACCCACAGGTGGTACAGGTATTGCGTAATGATAGACCAAGCAGTATTGTTGAGTAGGGGTAATCCATTGTTGTCTTGTTAGGAAGTAAAGGACGTTTTTTTATATCCCTGTTGGTTCAACTTTTCCCTTGGTACTAGTAATCGACCTAATGCTTCATGTTATCCTATGGCTGGTATTGGTGGAACGTAATGCTAGGAGAAGAGCTATTGTGGGCGGGGGGGGGGGGGGGGGGTAATGTCTTCTGTAGTGCAGTAGAATAGTATGGGCGGTATATACCGACTTAGGTCCCATGTTAACCATTGGAACAACAATCCACCTGGGCTGGTGTGCTATCCTATATATGGTATAGGTTGTATGAAATGTACTGCTGTGTGGTGTATACTTGGTTTCCAGTCTCCTAGCAGGGTATGGATGGTTCTTTGACATTCTAAGACTTGGCCTAGGGTAGAGGTAATATGTGGCAGTTAGCAAGCCTAGAGTAGTGCTTCAAATCAGCAGTAATGGTAGAAGGGGAGAAGAAGATTATAGGATACGGTACTACAGTACAAGCTAGTCATAGGACGGAAGGCTGAAACCGATGGTAAGACCACCTTATAGGAGCTATATAGGGCTTGGAATCTCACTTATGGAATCCCGCTTATAGAATATCTTTTATTGAATACCTACGGAATCCCTTTTTGAAAAAGTCTAGCTTTCGGCTCCACTTTTTCCCGAGCTGAAGATAAGAGTCGAATGTGGATGCACTCGTTCGACTCATTACTCTGTGGCTTATTTGCTCGATGGGATTTTAGTCGTTCGTTCAATTGGAGATAGTTAGCAAGCCTGCAGAAGTGCTACAAGTCAAATAGTAACAGTACAAAAAAACTAATGGTACAAAGCTGCGAGGGTGGTAGAAGATTATAGTATTGGATGACTACGAACGAGGCAAGTTAAAGAACAGAAAGTTGAAGACAAGATGGAAACAGATGGCAAGGCTATCTGTTTAGGAACTGTGTTCGAGCTTCAGCGCGTAAAGGTTAAATGAGGTGATCGACTCTTCTCGGGGGTGGGTCTGAGGGTCATCAAAAACTCATATTTTAGAAAGGTTTCGTGTGATACATCATTTTAAGGTCTTAATGCGTGTGGTCCGAATATTTGTTATTTGTCCCTCCCCGAGAGGATGGGGCTGAAGTGTTAGAAAGGTTGACAAGCGATACATCATTTTATAGGTCTAGACGCGTGTAGTCCGAATATTTGGTATTTTTTCATCCCCGAGAGGGGTGGGGGGGGGGGGGGGGGAGTTTGCTGGGGGCATATAAAATTCAAGTTATAGAAAGGTTGGCATGTAATACATCATTTTAAAGGTCTTGACGCATGGAGTCCGAATATTTGGTATTTGCGTCTATCCGAGGGGGCTCTGGGGTGGGGCCTCAAAACTTAAGTTTTAGAAAGGTTGTCGGGAGATTCATCATTTTAAGGTCTCGACTTGAATATTTTGAATATAAAGTGTCTGACCCTCCCCGATAGGGTGGGGCTGAGGGGTGGGGGCCTCAAACCCCATGTTTTAGAAAGGTAGTCATGTGATACATCATTTTAAAGTTCACGACTTGAATATTTCGCATTTGAAGTATCCGACCATCCCTGAGTGGGTGGGGGCCGAAGGTGCGGCCTCAAAACTTAAGTTTTAGGACGGTTGGCGTGTGATACATCATTTTAAAGGTCTCGACTTGAATACTTCGAATATGAAGTATCCAGCATTCCCGATGGGATGGAACCGAGGGGTGGGTTTCAAAACTTAAGGTTTAGAAAGGTAGTCGTGCAAATGCGAACGACACACTCTTCAGCATGTGACAGTGTGTGAAACCGTGTACTGTTTTAGCTGTTTTTTTAAGTGTTTCATCAAAGGATTTCATTGATTTGGATGTGATGTCTCGTATGTGAAACAGTCCAAATTGACAGAAGATGCAAAAACATTGTCAGGACACCTGAGGCCCTGTAAGGCCTGGGCTGACGTGGGGTTATTTAGTCTGATGAAATTGCGGGAAAATTAGACCGACGTGGAGAGTCGGAATCCTAGTGCCGCGAACTCGGCGCTGGGAGCTGAGTTCGACCGGAGCTGTGATGTCGTTTCTCCTCTGCCATATTGGCCTAAGGTAGGTACGATTTCCGTTAGCTGTGATTCCTAATCACTTCAGGCTGTGTAATGGAAAGAATGATTTAAAGTAACAACGATTCTTTTATTTACACATAAAAATAAAGCCGTTTCAATATTTCAACAATCAACAATTCGATTCTTTTCACAGAAAATGGGTTGCTAGGGTTAAATAATTCTCAACAATTATATAGTCATGCTATAGCCCTGTGTTGGCACTATAGTCTACACACTCGAAATGTTACTTCCGTGAGCTCGCCATAAGAGCTTCACAAATCTGAAATTATATTACGGAGAGCTCGCCATAAGAGCTTCACAAATCTGAAATGTTATTACCGTGAGCTCGCCATAAGAGCTTCACCCGCTTAGGCTAAAATGTCAACGTCTGCGCGTAACTGTACCTCATCATGTTCAAGACTACAAAACTGTACCCTAGTGGTCGTGGGGCTCATGACCGGGCTCATGCGTTGGCCATGTCGATTCCCACGACACACACGACACCACATGCTCCCGTCTTGCGGGTTTACATATGGAGAGTAGCCTTATCCTTAGATTTGCAGCACTCTCTCTCTCTCTCTCTAATACTATATATTTACACCTAAACATACACATTTTTATACACATTCGCCTATTTTGCAAACAGTTCACTTGGCACTCACTCCGACGAGTAACACCGTCCGCGCCTTTGCGTCAGATGGGTTAATTCCAACGGAGTGCAACTTCATCTCCCTTTCCCCTATGTCTTGTGAAGGGGCAAACGACCTCTGCATTATGTTGAGCATCACCCTCGCAAAGCTCAACCAGGGGATTAAAATTGTGCCTCACACACTCACACATTCAACACACAGATTTCCCGACCGCGCCTTTGCGACAGACGAGGTTAGTGTGCCTCACATTCACAACAAACTCTCGTCAATAAAAACAAGCGCGGTTTCCCCGGGCTTTAACACCGGGTTTGTGCATCCCACACTTACAAAACTCGACACACAGGCCCCCCGTCCACGCACACTCGCGACGGACGGGGCAGTGTATCTCACATTCGCGCTCACAACCAACTCTAGTCAGCAGTCAGAGCAATAATAATATTAAAATAAAAAAGTTTCTTCCGGGCCTTAACACCGGGTTTACGAAACTCATCACCTCATCCACAAAAATATCTGCGACTGGAGCCCCCTTCCCAGACACCAGGCCCACAGCCACCCAACTATTGCTTCTTTATAACCACCAACCATTGGTAGGGGCCCGGTTCCCACTATCCCCTTGGGTAACCCTTGACACACCCCTACTTCTCGCCCCGTTATTTCTACGGGTATTCCACCAGGGCCCCCATACCCTGTCATTGTCGCATTCCCAAGAGCTTCCCTTGGCGCTATATCCCCCAGGCTCACTCGTCCCGGTGGTTACCTTCGTTCGAACGACACTGGCCGCCCTTGGCCCTTGTGCCGTCGACCCCCGGTCCATTGCGACGACTTCTTACGCACCTTGGGCGCTGTGCGCCCCCGGCACTCACTGCGTGGTCTCCGCCACCTAGGATGCTTCTCCTGTGGTTTGTGGACCCTTTCCTCGGCCCCCTGGGCGCCCACCTTAGCGGTCCCATCCACTTTAACACCCTCAACTTGTGTTGACCCGTGCCCTCTCAATTCTGGAGAAGTTTGCCCAGTCATTTGCGTGGGTCTGGCCTCCCCTCTCCACACGGGTGACACCGACTTCTTGGGCGCTCAACTCCCCCACATAAATTTGCTTGAGGGTCTTTCCTCAATGACCCCATTGGGTTCCCTCGCTGTTTGGCGTTTAGCCTGGACCGCCTGCGGCCCCTTCTCCCTAATTGGACAGGAGTCGTCCCTCCTGAAACTTTCCGACATTTCGTCGTGTAGGGGCCACTCCCTGGACCATCGGATTGGTTCCCCCTGGGTACCTTCCCTTCCTTACTCGGTACGTTACCGAGTGCAACCGCAGGGGGTCCATGCCCACCGACTTGAACTTCCTTTGCCCTCGTTGGGCCCTCACTTGGCCCACTATCCCTGGACCACAACTTATCAGGGTTTGCCGTCACCCCTGGGATATTACCTATGACCAGGTCATAGGCAGGCGATTCAATGCACATGGCTTCCACTTCGCCACAATAAAATGGGGTATCCACAGTTATCCTCGCGATGGGGAACCTTTTAGCGGTCCCATCTATCAAAATACACAAATGGTCACGACCCAACAATTGCTTGTTGTCAAAGAGTTGCCTTCTAACCGCTACAGAGGAGCACCCAGAATCCCGGAGCAGACGGATCTCCCTTTGTCCCACGTACCCTTGGTACACTGGCATATTAACCTTCTCCTGCGAAGTTGTGAGCCTCTCACACATGCCACTTATTATCGGGACAACCTCCCCGCCTTCCAGCCTTAATTCTCCCTTTTGTATACATTCCCGGATGGGACTGTGTTCTGGACCGATAGTTTGACAGAACGCTGCCGTCTGTCTGCTTTGCCCTGGATCTACGCGGTCACCTTGCTTCCAAGCCCTTGGCGCTGCGTCCCCGGCCCCCTGCTGAGGTGGTCTAATGTTCCCAGTTGTCCTAACCTGCTTCTGCCAGCAGTCCCTGGCAATATGACCCCGCTTGTTGCAGATAAAACAAGTTGTGTCTTTGGGGGCGTTCCCATTCCGGCTGGCCTGCGACGCAGGCGGATTGGGGTGGTGTTGCCTTACGGGTGTCATTGCCAACCCGTTTGCCCACCCCTAGCCGATTTGGGTGCGTTTACACCCCCCCCCCCCCCCCCCCCCCCCCCCCCGTGGGCCTCGATGTAGCGTTCTGCCACAGTTGCCATCTCATCATAGGTGGGCGGACCCCTTTCCTTGATGAACAGGCCCAACTCCTTGGAGCATGTAGATAAAAACTGCTCCCGGAGAAATAGATCTCGCAGGGCTCCATAAGAATCATTCACTTCTGCGGAATCAGTCCAGCGGTCAAAGTACCGCCTAGCTCGGGCAAAATACTGAGGTACTGTTTCTCCCTTCTCCTGCTTAATTTCTCGGAACTTGGTCCAGAATCCTTCTTCAGTGAGCTGGTATCTCCGAAGGATGATATTCTTCAGCTCACTGTAGCCGTTAAGAAGTGCAGGAGGCAGGAGGCGTACTGGTATAAGCCTCGAGGACTTTACCTGACAACAAAGGGCTCAAGCATATAGCCCATGTGTCTTCTAGCCACATTTGACTGGAGGCAAAACGCTCGAACCTCTTCAAGTACGAGTCCAAGTCATCTGTGTTTTCATTAACATGAACGAGGTGGGGGCGTGGGGCATGAATTGCTACCCCTGCACTCCCATCCCCTGAGCGCCGAATTTCATTCTCCACATCGGCCCTTGCTCCGAGGAGCTCTAATTATCTCTCGTGCCTCTGTTGTTCGAGCTCTCGTTCTGCCTCCCTTGCCCCCCTTGCTAATTGGGCTTCCCTCTCTCTCACCTCGTTTGCTAATTGAATCTCTCTCTCTTTGCCCTCCCTAACTAATTGGGCTTCCTTTTCACTCGCCTCTCTCTCCTCTTTCTCGCGCTCTCTTGCTCTCTCTCCATCGCCTCTCTTGCGTATTTCTCACGCTCTCGTTCTAATTGGGCTTCTCTCTCCCTCGCCTCATTACGTAAGGCAATTTCCTTGGCTTCACGTTTCTGCTCATCTTTAACAAACTTCTGAAGTTCGGCCCCCCTCAAGCCCCATTTCCTTGCCTAATGATACCAGTTGGGCGAGGGGTGTAACAACATCCATTTTGATTTTTTCTTTCTATCTTCAACACGAATGAAGAAGGAAAAGAAAGAAAAAAAAATATGGCAATTAATCCTAATTTACCTGTGTAATTTAACGTAATTAAACGCCTCAAATATTTTGAAACCTACCGCAGTTATAGTGGCTATTAAGTATCCCCTTGGGGACTACTGCATTGCGATATTAAACCCTTGAACGGCATCAGCTGACCGAACGCGTCAAAACGTAAACAGAACCGCCGTTAAAATAAAACAAAATTTCCATATAGCCATTTTTTACCTTTTAGAAATATCCTGGTTAGCGCTCGCCAATCATGTCAGGACACCTGAGGCCCCGTAAGGCCTGGGCTGACGTGGGGTTATTTTGTCCCGCTGATGAAACTGCGGGAAAATTAGACCGACGTGGAGAGTCGGAATCCTAGTGCCGCGAACTCGGCGCTGGGAGCTGAGTTCGACCGGCGCTGTGATTTCGTTTCTCCTCTGCCATATTGGTCTAAGATAGGTTCGATTTCCGTTAGGTGTGATTCCTAATCACTTCAGGCTGTGTAATGGAAAGAATGATTTAAAGTAACAACGATTCTTTTATTTACACATAAAAATAAAGCCGTTTCAATATTTCAACAATCAACAATTCGATTCTTTTCGCAGAAAATGGGTTGCTAGGGTTAAATAATTCTCAACAATTATATAGTCATTCTATAGCCCTGTGCTGGCACTATAGTCTACACACTGGAAATGTTACTACCGTGAGCTCGCCATAAGAGCTTCACAAATCTGAAATTATATTACGGAGAGCTCGCCATAAGAGCTTCACAAATCTGAAATGTTATTACCGTGAGCTCGCCATAAGAGCTTCACCGCTAGGCTCAAATGTCAACGTCTGCGCGTAACTGTACCTCTGGCTGTCGGAGGGTTCCGACCAGCAATGTTTGTCATCTATAAAGCCACCTTACTTCTGATTTGGGTCAGATATTGTCTTCTCATACCTCATGTGCCTTTTGAATGTCTTCCGTGAAAGTCCTATTGAAATGTTCACTGTTCCTGGTTGAATTCACGATTCACAAATGCCCCTTTTTGTGCTAGGGCGAGATTGTCACTCACACCGATCTCCAGTCGGTATTACGATGCTTCGACAGCAAAACAAACTACTCCCAACGCAATCAGTTTGACGCTTCAAAGGGTTAATACGCACAATACAATTAACCTGCACTTCTGACTATTGCAGGCTGATACCTGCTACTCGACAATCTAAACTTTAACGTTTCACCTTGGGTTTTTCTTCTCAACGAATTTGGCACTGTAGCCGCCTATCAACCTTAAGCTAAATAAATCGTGGAATGCCCTGTATGGCGATTCCAGCCGTTTCAGGGTCCAGTGATCGAAGGTACCCCTATGCCAGGAAACAGAGTCCGCCTGCCCTGGACTTCACCAACGTGTGTGTGACCCCAAGTGTGTGTCTAATGCTCTGCTCTTCAAGGTATATATATACTTTTTACCCTAAACTGTCAGATGGACAGACGCTCATCTGTCCATCTGCCAAAACGGTGAGAGATGACGTATATCGAGGCAGAATCAATACAAGTCATCTCGCGCGTGACTTAACGGTGATTTCACTTGTCGAGAGAACCGATTCGTTCCTGCCACTCATTGCTATACTAATGATCAGGTGACGACACGACAGACATTTCTATCTTTTAGAATCTCGTTTCTCAATTGGCCGTGACGATATCCTGCCACCAACCGATTACGTCTCGTAAGACTCGCGACTACTGTTTAACTTAAATGAGATTAGACCTTATCTAACATACCGTTTCTCCCCTGGGTCCCTGCCCTGAAGCTGGATATACACCACGTGTGTTTTTTCCATGCCCAGCTTCACAGAGAAGTGAAATTCACGTAGGTTTTTCGCCTTGATGCGGAATATCTTTTGAACTTACAATATCTTTATATATGAGGCCCCTTGCCCCTATATTTAGGCTGGCTTTGCTCTGACAAACATGTATTTTTCCCTCTGTGTTTTCCGGTGTCTCTTCGTCGGATGCGATTGGTTTCGTAGAGATCTCTCAGATGAGAAACATTTTCAACCGCATGATATCTTGGTTTATTCCAATCAGTATGTGGCAGACGAATACAGCTTTATGTGGTGTGCTTGTTCGACGGATGTGGGTTATTCGACAGATTCGAAGGAGATCTATCAAATGAGAGAGAGAGAGAGAGAGAGGAGATTTTCAACTGCGTGGCATGCTGCAGTGTAGCTTGATATCACGCTAAACGAGAGAGAGTCCAAATGAAATGAGTGAAAGTATTATGATACATTAAAGTGTCTGATGAAACCTCTCGAGAAGGAAACCCAAAACACCAACACGACGTCTTCACGAATACATTTTGAGGAAGCTGCACGTACCCTCTAAAAACAATAGCACACAACTAATTTACTCGTTGATCAGAAGCTCGACACTAGTCGAAGAACTCATCAACGTTTTTGAATGTAATATTAAGTTTACGAGTCGATTAAAGAGGAATAATTTTTGACGAGAGACATTCGTGAAGGTATTGTGACACAATACAGATCTGACAACTTCCACATTTCAATGGAGTGGAATAAGACAAACATTCAGCAAGTGAATGTACTGCGATAGAGAGATCCTACTGTTATCGCCTCGACATTACGGAAGAATGAAATGTGGAAATCCTTTTGCAGAGGTGATTCATAAACACACTGTGATAGAGAGATCCAAGTGCTATCACCTCAACATGTCAGGGGATTGGAATATGACAAAACTTTCGAACAAGTCATTCGTGAACATACTGGGATACAGATATTACTGCTATCACCTCGACATTACGGAAGAATGAAATATGACAGTACTTTCCAGCAAGTGATTCGTGAACATACTGTAATAGAGTGATCCAACTGCTATCACCTCGATATTGCAGGGGAGTGGGATATGACAAAACTTTCGAGCAAGTGATTCGTGAACGTACTGAGATAGAGAGAGATCTTGCTGCTATTACTACAATATTTAGAGAGAGTGAAACGTGTCAAACGTTTGAGCAAGTCATTCGTAAACATTTTATGATAGACATCTCACCGCTATCACCTCGGCATTGCAGGGGAGTGGAATATGAAACAATGAATGTTGCCTGAATCCGTGCGTGAACGTATGTCTCACCGTGAGGAACCCGGCCGTTTCACTTTTGCAGGGGCGATCCTTATCCCGAAAGGGTATGTGACTTTTCGTCAAAAAGCATGAATCAATTGTGGTTCACTGGAAACAAAATTTTTAATACATATACATATAAATAAATGTGGTAATTTGTGACTTACATGAAATCAAATGAATAAACGCTAATCACCCCTACCCACACAGTTTTTGAGTCACTTGCGGGCCCGCATTCTCTGTTCTTGCTGGTTTTCCTTCCTTCTCGTTGGCGCTTGTTCTTTGGTCGCCTCTTTACTTCACTCTTTCACAGCCGTCGCACTGCCACTAACGTATTGTCACTTTAACGGACGTTCTTACTCAACATGTGACAGAATATCACTCTACAACTGCACTCGCACGACCGCTAACGTATTGTCACTTTAGTATGTCGCTTTCCCTCTAACAAGTGACGAAATGTCACTCTTACACTGTCGTCGCACGGTCAGTAGTGTTTTGTCACTTGACTGGACGCTTTTCACTCAAGCAGTCGCCAACAGTGGGGCTAAACTCTCCGTCGCGGCCAAGTCGGTGGCCATTTCTGAATGTAGGATCAGAAAGATGAAGTACGAGCACAGGGAACTATTAGTATTTAGGAAGACGACATATCTGTTGTAGAAGGCAAGACGTACGTACGCAGAGTAGGCTTGCCTGTATGAACATTATTCTGAGATAAACATAGGTGCTCCTATTCTAAATATGAGCTCCGTGACTCGCCTACATCACAACGTGTCTATACTTTCGCCCCGATGCGGCACCTCCTCTAAGCATGGGACATCCCCATCTACTCTCAGCGACCCACAGCCTTACACACCTTCAGAGTGGAATGGCTGGAATGAATTTCCCCGATCGATTTTTATTTCGATAGCCAGAACATTAATTCTCATTTTAATTGCTTCTCTTGAACTTGGCCGCTTAGATCTATCTTAATTTAATATTCGCTTTTAAGTTCCTTTAAGTTTTGCATTTCGGTATATCCTGACATTCGTGACAGACCAGATGCATAATATGGGTATGTGTCTAGAACATGTGCGATGTACTGTATTTACAATAATTACCTATTAACTGGTCATAATTACACAGATAACGACTGCAGGATGACACTGGATTCACTACCTTTAATGTTTTATCCAGACCGCCCATGTAGCGTTCAATAAATGCGTCATAATGGACATTAAATTGCATGCCTCATTATCAGCGCTTGAATTACTGCAGGTCAGTTTAAGTGACAAATCGGTTTTCGGGGTCCGCCATGTCCTTATCCTTATGCTTTATATTTAGCCCAGTGAGAATGATTATCGAAAATATATACACTTTTAAACAACAAAATCGAACATTCAAGCTATCACCTTGACATATATACCCCTGTAGGCCCCCTTGTTAGTGCTTGGTACTATTAACCAACCGATTGGTTTGTTTTATTATATGGCTCATTTTCTCGATGGGATTTGAGTCGTTCGAGCAGTATGTGCGAGTCACTCGGTCGATAGCTTATTTGCTTTGGGAATGATATATGCTTTTATTATGCACAAGGGAGACAACTTTGCATGAATAAGTATAAATTACGGAAAATGAAGCAATATGATTGGTTAATCAGCTTCCATAATTGGAATAGGATAGGAAGAATTAGGATTACATACCACCTCACCAGTGATAGGATGACACCAAATATTCGGTTGGTTAATTCTATCAACGGTTAAGATGGGCCCACAGGGCATATACCAACCATACTCTGATGCCCTTCTGTACTACCAGGCATTAACCCCATCCCACAATACCGCTCGATAATATGAAGCATCTGGCGAATTAGTAGTACCAAGGACTAACAAGAGACCTACAGGGGTATATACAGCCTATGCTATACTACCGTTCTAAGCTACCAAGCATTACCTCAACCCCATAATACCACTTGACCTACTATAACGTACTACCTATACCAGCCATATAATAAAATAAACCAGTCGGTTGGTTAATAGTACCAAGCACTAACAGGGAGCCTACAGGGTTATATACCGCCCATGTTATACTACCGTTCTAAACTGCCAGGCATTATCTGTACCATCAATACCGCTTGGCCTAGAATTACATAATACCTATACCAGTCATAGGATAACACCAGGTGGATTATAGTACTAAGAGCTAACATTGGCCCTGTAGTGGTACAACGCGTACATCCTATAGGATAACACACTCGGCGACCATGCATTACACCCACCCACCCCAAAATAACGTCTGCCACCGCATTACATACTATCTAACCCAGTCATGGGATGACACAAAGCATTAAGTCAATTTGTAGTACCAATGGCTTTCGCGGAGGGGCGGGGGCCACAGAGGTATATATCGCCCATACTGTACTGCCGTTCTATAATAATAATAATAATAATAATAATAATAATAATAATAATAATAATAATAATAATAATAATAATAATGAAGGGCCAATGGGGTAATAGTATACCAACATTGATATATACCGCCACTACCATATCACACACCCCGCCCCATACGAGAAACTCGACACCCCCTGACCCGAATAACATTATGTCAGATTGTATAGTAGACAACAACAGAGGTCAACATCTCTGTGACGTCGCGTGCGCATCAGGACGTCACGACGTCAATAGCAACGTCAACCATTTCGCGAAAAAGAACTTTCAAGAAAACCCAACTTTCCCATCATCTTCCCACCACTTACCCATAATATATACCCAAAGCCCAGTGTGTACGTATATTACCATACACACCACAGTATACTACATATGTTGTAAGTACACCATTTGCCGGATCTATCTGGAGGGAACAAACGTTTTCCTCAGGAAAAAATGCTCGGCAAAAGTCCGGTTCCTATGGGAATTTAACACGAGCTGCTCCAGCAAAAGTTCGGGTTATCAGGGTCGATCGGGTACACGATATACTACTCACTTGCACACCAAATATAACACCATTTCGCCTAATTGTTGTCACCTAAAAACAAACACATTTGCGAAAAATATCAACTCTATAATAGGACATAACTCTGATAAGACTATGGCAAATAACACAGTCGAGCCGAGGCAGGTTAACGGTAAGATACACTTGCAAACTAAATGCCACGCAGCATGCCACGCAGCATGCCACGCAGTTGGAAATCTCCTCTTTCTCATTTGATAGATCTCCGTCGAAACTGTCGAATCAATCAGATCCGTTGAAAAGCGCACTACCTAAAGCTGTTTTCGTCTGAGACAGACTGATTGGAATAAACCAAGATATCGTGCGGTTGAAAATGTTTCTCATCTGAGAGATCTTCACCAAACCAATCGCATCCGACGAAGAAATGCTGGAAAACACCGACGGAAAAATATATGTTTTTTTGTAACTTCAGTCAATTTGGACTATTTCACATACGAGACATCACCACCAATTCAATGAAATCCTTTGATAAAACACTAAAAAGTACACGTTTTCACACATTGTCACATGTTGGAGAGTGTGTCGTTCGCATCGCCTAAGGTTTTACGACCTTGCCCCACCACACCCACTCGAAGAGGGTCGGATACTTCATATTCAAAATATTCGACCCAAGACCTTTAAATTGAATTGTGACATGACTACCTTTCTAAAACGTATTTTTAATTTCCCTCAGCCCCACCCCTCGGGAAGGGTCGGATGCTTCATATTCGATATATTTAAGTCAAGACCTTTAAAATGATATATGACACGAATACCTTTCTAAAACTTAAATTTGTTTTGCCCCTCAGCCCCCACCTCTTCAGAGAGGGTTGGGCACTTCATATTCGGAATATTCAAATCGAGACCTTTAAAATGATGTATCACCCGACATCCTTTCTAAAATTTGGGGTTTGAGGTCCCAACCCTCAGTCCCACCCCCTTGAGGAGTCACAAAAACCAAATATTCGGGCTAAAATGATGTATCACATGACAACAAACCTTTTTAAAACTTGAATTGTTTTATGCACCTAAGTCTCAGTCCCTAGGGACCTGGCAAATACCAAATAATCGGATTACACGCATCGAGACCTTTAAAATGATGTATCACACGACAATCCTTTCTAAAACATGAGTTTTTGGTGCTCATCAGACCCACCCACCCCACCCACCCCACCCCCCCCCCCCGCGACGAGTCGATCATCTCACAGTTCCTACACAGATAGCCTTGCCATCTGTTTACATATTGTCTTCCACTTCCTGTCCTATAACCTCGTTCGTAGTCGACCAATACTAAAATTTCTACCACCCTCGAAGCTTTGTACCATTAGTTCCTTGTACTATTACTATTTGACTTGTAGCACTACTGCAGGCTTGCTAACTATCTCCGATTGGTCAAACGACTAGAATCCCATCGAGCAAATAAGCCATAGAGTAATTGGTCGAACGAGTGGCTCCACATTCGACTCTAATCCTCATCTTGCAAAAAGTGGAGCTGAAGGCCAGACGTTTTCAGAAGGGGATTCCACAATGATTCTATAAAAGGTATTCTATAAGTAGGATTCCATAAGTGAGATTCCAAGGCCCTATATAGCTCCTATACAGGTGATCTTACCATCGGTTTCAGCTTTCTGTGCTATGACTAGTTTCTTCTGTAGTCCTATGTACTATAATCTTCTTCTATCGTCGTGCCATTACTACCGACTTGAAGCACTATTGTAGGCGATATATGCAGTTCGTATACCACTTGCCGGATCTAGCCAGATGGCGCCGAAGTTTCGCACAGAAAAATTGCTACAAAGTCCGGTTCCTATGAAGATTTAACACTAGCAGCTTCCCCAAAAGTCCGGGTAATATCGCACGATCGGGTACATGCTATACTACTAACCAATAGTCGAATGGCTAATTAATTTGTAAAAACAGTCCTCTAATAAACTGTAAAAACAGTCTCGTAATAAACTGTAAATACAGTTTATTAAACTGTAAATACAGTTTATTAATCTGTAAAAACAGTCTCGTAATAAACTGTAAAAACAGTCTCGTAATAATCTGTAAAAACAGTCTCGTAATAAACTGTAAATACAGTTTACTAAACTGTAAATACAGTTTATTAATCTGTAAAAACAGTCTCGTAATAAACTGTAAAAACAGTCTCGTAATAATCTGTAAAAACAGTCTCGTAATAAACTGTAAATACAGTTTACTAAACTGTAAATACAGTTTATTAATCTGTAAAAACAGTCTCGTAATAAACTGTAAAAACAGTCTCGTACTAATCTGTAAAAACAGTCTCGTAATAAACTGTAAATACAGTTTACTAAACTGTAAATACAGTTTATTAATCTGTAAAAACAGTCTCCTAATAAACTGTTAAAACAGTCTCGTAATAAACTGTAAAAACAGTCTCGTAATAAACTGTAAATACAGTTTACTAAACTGTAAATACAGTTTATTAATCTGTAAAAACAGTTTATTAAACTGTATAAACAGTTTATTAAATGAAAAGATCCTGACCCTAATACGCTGCCGTATACATCCAATATTTACGACTGGAGTTTTCATACAACGGGTCCTATTCGGTTGAGATGCTTGATTAAACTACAATGACCTGGGGTGTCATATACCCGTCGGATGTAGAAATTGACTAGTTCGGCGCGTCCCGTCTCGTAATATGCACGAATTATTTTTAAAATGGACACAGATGATTGGAAACTTATCCCGAACCGGTTAAAATCAACACCATTTTCACTGTATACGATAACCCAGATTACAACATGCATTGCTCTCCCCATGAAAGGTACGTTACTTTCACGCGCATATTTTAAGGGTTGAAAGGTGAAACGAATATAGCTGACTGACATGGACCGCTCTCCGATAGATTGCTTTGAAATATATTTTAGAGCAATTAGCACTGACGGTAGTGTCGACAAATAGAAAAAATATCAACTCCTGTGTAAAATAGTCATTCAAAGTCAAAATTTATTTACATCTAGTGCACTGAACACTAAATATTTCCCGTTAACGGTTTTACCACAGACCATTAGAAAGACAATATTTGCCTACACATTCCTTGATTAACTAAATATTTTCATTTTTGCCTCAGAAACACAGCTTATGACTCCTTACCGGAACGAGTTCGTTCCGGCGAGGTGTCATAAGCTGTTTCTGAGGGAAAAACGGGAAAGAAATATCAACATTTGAATAACGATTTTATTGAATACCCATGGTCGGTTACAGTCGCTGCATTAAGTAAAGGGATAAAATAGTGTCGCCTGATATAAGTTTGAGGGGGCTAAAAGGAGTAGATGCACTTCCTCCCACCGCATCAGTTACTCAGACCTGCCTATTTTGAAAGAAAAAGAAATCAAATGGTCCTGGAACAGATATTGATATGGGCGCCAGCAAATGGTGTTAGATTGCTTAGTTAATCGTTAATATTCCAAGACTTTGAAACAGTAGCTTTATTTTCCGAAATATATATTTTTCTCTCGTTTTTCTCTCTTTTTTATTCAATTTCCATAATGTCCCTATGTAACGTCGATATTTCTAATTCTTCTAATAAGAGAGTCGTTCGCCGGTATCAAATGTTCACAAAAATTGCCTTTGACATAACCGAATTAGACGCCATGAAAGCTTTTAAATTAGACTATAAACTGGCGAATTTAGCGGGTTCGTCTCTGTGGGGAGATAGAATAAATTTACTGAGTATCGGTTTAAAGTAGTTTGATCTCTTCTGACCTGTTCATCTCAAGAGGGCTTTATTATTTTGTTAGCACAAGTCAGAGCGGAACGGCTAAACCAAATTTTCGACATCACATCATTGTCTGGTCTGTTTAACCAAATCACTTCAGATTACATTATGGGAGAATTTGTCAAAGTCTTTAACTGGATTAGGTGGCAATTCCGATATTACCACTAAACATAGTTCATTTTTTCAAGAAGTTTTATTCTTTCATACAAACGTTCAATAATGAAAATTGACAACTCATGTCTATTTGGAAATCTTCGAAATATTTATGTAAATTAGTTGGCATTTACGGCGTTCGTAATTCAAAAAAGGTACAGAATTATGAGAAAAATAAAGACAAAGAAACTATGCTCTCATACAGTAGCAATTATCATTTCCAAATGTAATAGGTGAATGAATTTAGACAGGCTCATTCATTGCGGTACAATTTGAGTTTCATTCCACAATTTCCGCGACAATCTACCGAGACCAGAGTAGCATTACCAGTATCGTTTTTGCACTGGTTTCTCTGTGACAAATAATTGTCTCTTTCAAACCCGTTGTTAATCCGGACCAGGAGAGCTGCACGCCCCACCCTCTCACTAAAATAAACGTCCGAAGAGTGTTGTCGGAGTAGAAAATGCCCTTTCCAGGTAGGAACTTCAATTCATACAGTACCAGCTAAAATATGTGGTAGGAATACCACAACAGCAAATTTTTATCTCGTCTCTTTCAATAATTTCAAAACTTTACATCATTTCTCGGGAAGTATTTGAATTACCAACACAGAAAACTATAACACTAAGCGTCTTGAGTTTACCTTACAACTGATTTCAGCCGATACTCTAGTTTGTAGGGACGAGAGATTTACCTCCCGTGGAAACCCAGGGAAGTGGAGAAGTGCTTGTTTTCTGTGGTAACCAACTTTTTCTTTACTGGTAAAATAGGACCCGGTCACTAATGCCCGGGGTGAAAATCCTCTAAAGTGGGAAGCACAGATATAAACAATCAGCTAAATTTGACTCCATATCTTTGTTTCGGTCATAATATAGCCATAGATGCTGGCAGTCACCCTTAACCCCTTGAACCCCAGAGGCATCTTTTCCGGTCCAGTAACATGATACTTCATCATTTCATAAAGTAGGTTGACTTTTGAGTGAAGGTGTGGTGTAGACCAATCAATATTTTCAATGTGCCGCCCAAAGGCTGCACGTTGAAAATATTAATTGGTCTACCCCCAAATAAAGAATATGGACTCTTCCCGTTGCTGCTATTGAACTGATATGGAAGATACCACTAGGGTTCAAAGGGTTAAACACCAATAATACAAAGAATTTCCATATTGCGCTGCATAATTGAGACGAATTTTTCCTTCAGATAGAACTATATAAGAAATAGCACAAAATGGCACTATGTATGTTCGATTTCTACAATATTTTCGGAAGGTGGGGTGGGGTGGCGCTGGGGGCTATTAGCCACAGTCAGCCCCAGACAACATTATATATTTCTACAAAATAAATGACTGGTACACCACTGGAACCCACCATTGGAAGACACGCTCGTCTCTAACGTCATGGTTTGCACTTAGCGGTAAGCCTGTGGTTTACACATGTCCTAAGATTTATTCTCCCCTCTACCCATATGCACGTATCGTGCGTCCTAGCTTAGGCTGTGGTCTCTTTAACCCATTACCTAACACGAAATGGAGACGGCACTTGCAAACAAAAGTCTTGAATGATTATTTTTCATTTTTTTGCGTTAAAAATATAGCTTATGACCCCCATTGGGACGAGCTCGGTGAGCTCGTTCCAAAGAGGGTCCTAAGGTATGTTTTTGAGACAAAAAATGAAAAAATAATGAAAAGTGAACGGTGGCTTTCTGAATAAGGCTGGCCGGTTTTGGTCGTTACGTTGGGTTTAGGGCTAAAATAGTATGATGGTCGTGGATTATCACTAAAACACACATATGTTGTTTGAAAAATCATAGGAAGCGCAAAGTTTCAGCTGATGACCCTCTGGGCGGAACCATTGCATGCACTTCTTGTTTATTTATTTATCTATTTGCAACATGATTTGAAATGGTTTATTTACGGTATGGGTTGAAATCCACTCTCCAAATGTTTTCGTAATAGATCACGCTGAATACGTGTTGGACATTATGTTCCATCATGGTTGGTACTACATTATGGCTGTTTTGCCCCATATATGCTTACTTTCATTTAGATTACATTCAAAGGGGTGACCTTATAGTTTTCGTTCGCGACGTTTCAAATAGATAGCTGACGACTATCTTTATTTACAAAATATATATTTTAATTCCCGGGGCATTCCAAGTCGTCATGTCGAATTTGAATAATTTGTATGATAAACATAAATAAGCATTATTACGGTTTCTTTTTTGCGTTCCCCCTTTTTCGGACAAACTTTTCTTTACTTTCCTTCTTTTTCACCGAAATTATGCAAATTCAACAAGCCCACATTCCACGTCAGGGTGTAGCTTGCGATTGTCATCAAAACAGCCGCCTCCAACCCCACCCTGCGACAACACGAAGTCGTGCGCCCCCAACTGTAACTATAAAGCGGGCTGTATTATATCCGGATTTTTGAGACCAGTGAGTTTTGAAATATGGAACTGGAACAGTAAACAGAGAATGCGTATTTTCTTTCTGGTAGGATGGAGTTGGCGGATCTAATTTTTTCCACCTTAATATAGGGAGGGGTTGGGGGTGGGCGAGACTACAGTAAAACTGTACACCGGAATTAACAATTCAAAATATCAGCCGGCGCCATTGGTATTTCAATTTGAAATTCCAATTTGGTGATCAAAATTAGTCAAACCTACCGCACGGATTTTGGTAGAGTTCCGACATTAAGACATTTCATTAAAACAGTGAAAACAACGACACATAACATATGAGGGTGCCCGTGGAGGCGATAAGCCAGGGCTCAAAATAAGCGGTGTCGCGTCGCTTTTTGCTATGCAAAACTTGCAAAAAGCTACACAATGTTCAATAATGTATAGCATTTTGCGATACAAGATAATCAACTGCAGCCTATTAGGCTGCAGTTGATTATCTTGTATCGCAATATGTAAATGAAAATTTGCAAACAAATTTGAAAACTAGTTCACTGATGCTTTACTTCTGATTGTGAAACATTCCAGGCACAACTCAGATTAATTCTCCATCAAGCATCATTAGCAACTTCATATGTAAGATGAATTCTATTGGTTTAAATTCTTCCTGTTTTTACAACATTTTCCATAAAATGTCTATTAAAAATAACTTCAAGCCCATCAAATTAAAAATCCCAACTTCCATTTTGAGAACTCTGTTAAACAACCACGACGTCATTTGAAAATATCCAAGTCCATGCAACCCTTAAAGGCAGTTCAGTTAAAAAAAAACATAGTAAATGTTTCATGTGTTGCAGATCATTTGGAAATGCCCAGAAATGGATGGAAACTATTCTATCTACTTAGAAGAATTCAATACAAAACAGCATAACATAACTCCGGTATACAAAAATAGCTATGTAATTTTTACAAAATGCTATTCATTTTTTGGATATGTGTAGCATTTTGCTACGCATAGAAAAAAAAGTTATTTTGAGCACTGCGATAAGCCACTGCGAGTCTTAATTTCCCGCGCCTCATAATTTGAATAAGCTGTTTAGGGTCATAAGAGTATTGGAAAGTTCTAGATTGAATTATGGTCATCGACGTAACTATTGGAAGTTGTCTCCCCTGACTTATAACGTCATGAAAATCGACTTTGCGATTATTAGACGAACAAGGAGGGTCCATTGGATGCAATTGTTAAGAAAACACTCATGACATCAGTAGAACATAGAGCCAAGTTTCCTTTTGCTACTTTTTATGGCAAGCTAATTAGTATCAACCAGTTCACAGATAATACGTCACTGAGAATATCTATGAGTATCACAGCTACCGACACCAAGTGCATCAACTTTTTGTTTGTTTTTGTGAATGACTGTTTATAGTAATTTGCAAGTTTTTATTCTTCGATGAAAACAATTAGCAAATCTCACCACCTAAACTTTTGTAATAATGGAAAGAACAGTGTCTGTATTATTAGAGCTGTAGGTTAACCGAAACCGAACCGAGGTTTTTAGTTTTTTTTTTAAAAACCGAAACCGAAACCGTCGACATCCCGTAATCTAAGGTTTTTCGTTTTTTATTAAATACTCTCTTGCTGCAGAAATTCACAGAATGTAGCCATCCCAGAGTAGTGAGAGTACCCAGACACTGCCAATGGCAGTGTCTGAGTACTCTCTCCACTCTGGGAAGGCTACATTCTGCGAATTTCCGACATTTCAGTTGAGTTTTTTTTTTGCAGCTTTCCTCAAGTTGCGTGTAGGTGTCAGACCTCGAAAAATGGCCAAGCACAATAAAAGTTCTGTATATTTAGGTAACTTATTATATTGGCCTTCCTGATTCTTCATGTATTATAGCTTATTTCGGGCATTCATTGAGTTTCACTCAATTTTACTGCCATTCGGTTATGACTCCGGACATAAGAATGAGTTTTATTGAATTTTATTTGGCCTCATGAACAAACCGAAAACCGAACCGAACCGAGGTTTTATTCCACCTGAAAAATCAAAACCGACACCGAACAAGAAATTTAAAAACCTACAGCTCTATGTATTATATGTCATGATATAACCCCAGCTAATAAAAGGCTTTGCGAACAAATAAATAATTAAGTCGGAATAATGAAAATATCCCTAAAATATCCGATTTGATCCTTGTTAGGCAGTAACATAATCTCATCTAACTACATACCATGTTGAATAATCAGTATCATATGGGTTGTCATAGTTGGCCAACGTTAACGTTATTGACAGGGTGATCTGAGGCCGAGCAATGCCCACGCAATGCGTAAAACGCATGGTAATAGGGGTAAAAATGCCCACGCGCAGCAACAGGTTAGGCAGGATGAAATGGGTTTTATTAAAAAAAACAAAAAACACCCCCCCCCCCCGAAAAAACCCAAAATAAAACAAAACAAAAGAACCCCAAAACTGCTGGACAGTAGTTGCATAGATCTAATTTTGGCATGCCTGCGCGTGGTTGACAAGTAATAAACTTCCGCTGCTTTTGCTCAAAAGTTTATTTGTGGTTAATCCGACACAGATACCAAATATTATCCTGGACCTTAAAATGAAGTTGTTCTCATGAGAATGGCGAAAGACGAAAGTTTCCCTAAAGGAGCATGTTAGACTGATCAGTGGTTATTTTTGCTTAGCGACGGTTCACTCTGCTGGTATGTAATAGTTACTAACTGTGGTGGAGGTATTCATGTATTTGAACAATCTGCCAATACCGACAGCGAGGGCAGTAACTTACTTACACGCCAATTCAAAGAACGCACGGATTCAGGTATGTTAAGTGAGTATAGGTGTTCAAGTGACGTCTTTTGTGCTATCAGGTATTTCACGTCTCTTACCAGTCCGGAGACGACAAAGGAATTGGTGTGTAAGGATATTTCTTTTTGCGTGCCCTATATAGTTTGTCCAGCCACTCTTTCCATTCTACAAAGTTCACACGTCAATATCGACCATTTCAAATCTCAAAGCAACCATAACCCTCTGGCTGGCTGCATTTTGAGGGCTTGCCAAATTGTTAAAAACATTGTCGAGTTATCTATCCTTGTCCTTTAGGCCTAAGATTCGCATAACGACTGTGCCTGAGATCGGGCTTCACCAGATCTACAATAAATAAGCCCCGAGGCTTTACGTCACTTTCCTCCTAACTGAGGAGGATTTTGCGAATGTCCCCAATGAGTGCACCTCATATCCCCTTTGCAAACAAGGATATGGTGATAACCGTCAAAATCCTTGATGAGTTTTCCACACCGCCATAAGCTAATCTGGGTAATTAGGGACACTGAGGTTTACTATTGTAAAAAATCTTTATCTGAGAGACTTCTGTTGTGTTCATTACCACTGCAAACACATTCTGGCGTTTTGGTACCCTGCCTTTGCACAGTATCATTGTAAAGTTATTGTGGCTTTCATTACATACTGGTGTGAGAGCAAGGTGGCACTGTGTTTTAACGTGTATGGCACGTTGGTTGATCACACCCCTTCAACAAATGTATACCCTGCTCGCATGGGTGCAGGATACTTTAGAAAGCCCAGCAGCTACACACCACTGCGCTATGGCATGTTCTGTGTACCCTACTTTCTCCGTCCCTTACACAGCTCGGAACGATATGACATCATCTGCTGAAAGTGATGTTGAACCCGAATAAAAATAAATAAACAAATCATGTTTCTTATATTCTGGTGTAACCAGTACTGTTTATCTAACGAAATGGCCGCATCCTCCCCCGGAATTTAGAAATTAGGCGGTTGAAAAAAAATACATTTTTCCAAAACGTTCAACAAAACCATGTCATGTAACCCCCACCCACATTTGGATGAGCTCGTCCCAGTGAGGGGGTCATATGGCTTTGTTGAATTTGTTTGAAATTTTTTTAAAAAAAAAAACAATAATTAAAATAACAATTTTTTAACCCTTTACCTAACGTAACGGCCAAAAACCGGCCAGCACTATTCTCAAAAATCGCCAATTAATTTTCATTTTTTTTCCATTTTTTTGTCTCAAAAACATAGGTTATGACCCCCTCGTTGGAACGAGCTCGTCGAGCTCGTTCCAACGAGGACTCATAACCTATGTTTTTGAGACAAAAAATGAAAAAAAATCGTTATTCAAGAATTATTTTTGCAAGTGTCGTCTGCTTTTCAGGTTAGGTAAAGGGTTTTAAATCCTGTGCATTGGGTTAAGCGTTATGACTTACTTTCTCTGTCTACGAACAGTTTTCTGTTACAGTCGCGTAATGTTAAACATATCCCACAAATTATGGCTCTTGTCAGTTATCTATTCTAGCTTTGTGGTACCATGCCTTTCGCATTGAATTTGCCTATGACTGAGGCTATTTATTTGCTTTTGCCCCATAGATTAAACCGTCATGGTTTTACCCAATACCACCATGACCACATTATCTGCTGTGTTATGAGGATGAAATAACGATGTCAGGGTCTTCCTCAAAATCCTCAATGATGTATTTCTTCTTGATGCCATGATGGCCATGGGATAAGGCATTAAAGTATTGTCTACTACAGAGCTAGCGCAGAATAGACCATGGACAAGACTATGTACAGCGGAAGTCATCTGGGTTTTGAAATTAAGAATGTTATAAAGGTCTGGACTTCCACCAAGTATAAGGCTTTCAAATACTGATATCCAGAAATAGGAAAATTGTAGCTCGTGCTCTTGGGCAACTAAAAGGAACTTTATTCATCCATCTATTACCGGAACCGTCAACCAGCCCAAAACACCCCTCACACTTTAAGGCCCAAAGTAACCTTTTAGACATTTATCAGTGTAGCTGCCAAATTCAACTGGTATAGCCAGAACCACCCCTTGCCACTTAGCAGCCACGTGCCGGATTGGCAATCCAATACAATGGTTTCCATAAAACATATTCACTGAAGTAGGGTATTTTCGCTTGTATTATCATACTTTTTCGCACTGAAAATACGCCGTTCAAACCCAGACCAATAGGGTAATAACTTTATAACATTGTGCTACCAAGGCAACCTATACGGAATTTATCATGCAACTTGGTGTGAAGTCAGATCATATCTTGTTACAATTAGCAGCCAAACCGAATTATTCGCCCAACGGGAATCCCAATCGGATATTTTAGGGACATATTAATTGCTTCAAATTAATGATTTATTTTGGTCTCAGATCCCTTTATTAGTGGAGGCCATATCGTGAAATGTTGACATCAGTGGTGGATAAATGAGCCGAAGGGTTACTTTCATCGGCTTACCAATGACAGCTGACCAACGGCCCGATTTTACTGTTGGCTAGGAAGCAGGAAAACTGACCATAGCGACGCACCCATAGGAAACAATATATTTCGGATTATACCCTGTTCCAAACCGCGGCGAAAAACAAATGAAGTTGAAACTAGAGAAACAGAATTTACTGCATCCAGTAAATTCAAGTATGTGTGGAAGGGGTTGAAGCTACAGAAATAAACAAAATAGAAAGAGAGTTTATGGAGGCTTATTTTTGGGGGTGAAATATTTTTAAAGACATCAGAAATAGGTTTTCGTTAACAGTATTTAAAGATATACATACAGGAAACAGATAAATGTTTCCAAGAAACCAGAAAATTCATATATGTGCACAGCATTCAAAGGGTTCGATCAAGGAATCAGAAATGGACATTTTTGGCTCAGCATCTTATTGAAGTCTTGAGAGGGTTAAAAGAATTGAACTGAATAATTTATATTTTATTTTCTTGCAAAGCAAAGGGCTTCTCTAAACTTGGTTTGCGGAACGGACATCCAATTAAAATAGCAAGATAAAATTTAATGTTTGACAGCTAACTCCACTAATGTAATCTAATTGTTTACATTGTCTCCAGTGTGAATAAATATAACATATTTTGCTTCGGGATAATTTACTGTTACAGGAAATTTGAGGCTGTGAAAACCCTGTGGGCGACTGGGCCATACGAAGGGATCTAGCAACCTGTAAAATATAGGGTGCCGAGAACTTGTGACTGTCTATCGGTATGCCAAAAATCAGCGAGATAGGACGATCCGTTTTCGAGTTATCGTGCGAACATGGCAGTACTTAGAAGATAGAAGAAGGAGAATAAAAAGAAGAAGAAACGAAAAAGAAACTGCACAAAAACAATAGTCTGTGTGTTTCACACAGAGTAATTAAAAATGTTTTCAATTGAGAAGTCAGGAATATTTTAGCTGTCTCCACAAATTGCGAAAAAGCATTGTTGAACAATAAAAAAAACTTTAAGTAATGTACGTGTATGTGCGTGTACTCTACTGTACAACATTTATCCGTGCTCGCAAACAAAACTGGTCAGCCTTCTTACATCTCGACCAGTTTCATCTCTGCAAATTATTTTTTTTACGGATGTTTGATATGTGGCCACAAACTGCGGGATTTGCTCCAATACAATTGTGCGTCACACAAACCTTGAGTTATTGCCCTTCGAGCTGTTGAATTCTCGTGTTCAGAATGTCAAGTTGAATCGAACTCTTTAGATGAGTGTATTCGATCAGTAAAAGGAAGAGCTTTGGGGGTTGTTATGAAAGGAACATACTTGAAGCCAAACATTCATGCTACTTATTTTCTGCTGCTGCCTGTGTAATCTAAAGTGCCACTTTCTACCTGGTGGAACTTGGAATTGACAATGTTGTGATTTTTTTGGATTCTATCATTACTTGTAAAATGGTTCTCAATTCCGGAACACTGACACCCACTGTTTGCACTGCTAGATGTGGGTTCAAACGCAGTTGTGTGGCTTCATTATTCATGTTATTTATGGCCAGGGGCCAATACAAAAGATCTTTTACAACTGTATTTTCTAGAATTGTATTTGTCTAGTTATGACTTTAAGTTGGTTGAAATGAATCATTAGCATTTTCAAAGATGTGGCAATTTGCCAACTGGGAAATTGCCAGAACTTTGAAAATGCTAATGATTCGTGTTAATAAGTTATAGAAAAAAAAAAAAAAAAACAATTCTAGAAAGTCCAATTTAAAAGAATATATGGTATTGGCTCCAGTCCTTCAACAGAAAAAAGGCATGCCTAAATAACATAATCAAACTTAATTACTTGAGTTAAAAGTCGGTTATTTTTACTGCCGCTGATTCACAACGTAAACTGAAAACTGGAACTTCAGTTCTTCGGGAAAACTGGAATCGTGTCATTTTTTTTAAATCGCTCCATCCCGATTCTCCCAGAAACAACTCAGTTTCCATTTTCTACCAATAGACTCGCATTCAAGGCGGACGTGGCAACCGTTACTTATTCCCAGTTCCTTATTCGACATTTGTTATCAACCGATTTTATCGGTTGATAACGAATGTCGAGTAAGGAACTGGGAATAAGTAACGGCAGTCACATCCCCTCATTTCAGTAAGTAAGGTAATTTGCCTTAAAATACAGAACGCTTTCACGCCGGCGTGTTCACACACTTACCTCACTGCAGCCGTCACCGCTGTTCCTTCTAACACAGTTTAGTTACAAATTTACTGATCTTGCCCTCGTAGGATTAACTTGGTCCCGGGGGTCGCGGTGGCTCAGTTGGTAGAGGTGCAAGCTGCAAGCCGAGAGGTCCTCGGTTCGAATCCCACCTGCGGCAACCGCGTTGTGTCCTTGGGCAAGACACTTCGCCCCCATTGCCCACGTGGGGGCACGGTGACGCTGTGTACTAAGGCGTACTGCACGTCGATGGTGCACCTGTCTTCAACCAATGCTAACCCTGCTTGTGTGGAGTTGGTATGTTGGGGAGCTGACAGTTGTTCGCCGTTGCTCGGTGGTTCTCTCCGGGTACTCCGGCTTCCTCAACCCGTAAAACTGTCAAGGTCATGGTTAGCCATTGTGCAGAAATATGTGACCTTAAACACCAATAAATAATTAAATAAATAAATAACTTGGTCCCATCTTCCAAGCAATTACTAATTACAAATTCACGTAACAAATTCTCACATTCTTTCTCTATTATCAACATCAACCAGCTCTCTCCCGCCAGTCTCAACACTAATATCTCTATCTAACGAGCTCAACCAGCTCTTACCTTTTCAGCGATCATAACTAATGCTCAGGAACCCTCCGCGGCTCATGGCTGTCCACCGTCACGACCTTGCGGACTTTGACACCGGGTTTCCTGGAGCATGAGAAACCACTCACGCCGCGACTCTTCCCTGCCATATACAGTTAGAAATTGTAGTAATATAATTGTACAATAAGTGCACTCTTCGAAATTTAGCTGGTAGAGTGCTGGCAACCCATATTTGGGCTTTATTCTGAAGTGCAGATATCACAGCTTCAGTCATGGAATTCTGACGCAAGCGATGTTTAGCTTGCCTTAACTGCTCACGCAATTTAATCCGGCATAAGCGTTTTCTTGCTCACCTACTTTCAGCTTTTTTCGATGGTGACGGACAATGGAACGTATGTGGAGAATATGCTGGGTACATGTGTGTGCCGGCCACTACATGTACCAGTCCCCATGAACTTCTTGATCGATCTGACCACACTGGGGTGGAGGGGATAGTAAAAAATGAATACAGGTTCATTCAGTAACATTTTATTAATTCATTTAAAATTGATTGGCTTGAATGCAATCGAATGAGAAATTACCCAACCCAGTATTAACATCCTTCACTCTGATCTCAAAATACCAAAGTTTCAGGAAGCTGTTTTTTCCCATAATGCATCTAGAAATTTAACCAATTCAATCTCGTTGGACAGAGCTCAATGAGCTCTGTCAAACGAGATTGAATTGGTTAAATTTCTAGTTGCATTATGGAAAATTGTTTCTGTCTAACATTTAGATATTTTGACATCAGTGTGCGGCGGTTAACTAAGTCTTTAGAAGATCTTTGTGAAGCAAAAAACTGAGAAAGATTTCAGGAGAGGAATTTGCTCGCCTAAGTAGGTTCCAGGTGAGCGATTTATTGCCACCCTGGATTTTTCAGAAATCCAAGCCTGCAGCTTGAAAGCTCATATTCAGTGCATTTGCTTTGCATTATCTTTGAAGTGATATTATTTAGTCTGTAAGGGATTGCCTTGTTACAATTTATGGGAGAGTGCCCCTCTCCCATAAATTGTAACAATGCAAAGACATGTGTACAAGATTCGATGACCAAACATTATTTAGCACTCCATCAGTTAACAAATCGGCCAATGTAAATATATTTATAACGAAGCTGACTTTTGTTGATGATACATACAGATTATCACCACAGTGTGTGTCTCCGGGAATTCAGATCAAGTCGAGTTGTAGGCACAGAACAGTATTTCGACGAGCCCATTAGGGCGAGTCGAAATGCGATTCTGTGCCTACAACGAGACTTGATCAGAATTTCCGGAGACACACACTGTGGTGATGATAAATTTATCTCACAATATTGACCACAGAATGTGTTATAAAACTATTTCAAGAAGAACTTTTTCATTTGCCTTATCGATGGAAAGACGCAAATTGAAAAATAGAATAGCGTTCATTGATCTCCATATTGAGGTCAGTGATGACGTTACACTTCAGAGAAAATTACGTCACTGGGATTCACTTTACTGAATACTGTCTTGCGAAGTGGAGCAACTGTGTGTTTCGTCAACATGAATTTGGTTGTTACTTTTGCAATAATTACTGGTGAATGAAATATCCCTTTTGGTGTAAAGGTTTATTATATTTTAAAATATGCCGTTCATCGTTTATTGAGGTGGAGTTTTCCACATTTCATAGCGAAAGCTAATCCTTTAACTTCAAGAGAGAAGCCTCGACTCGAGCGTTCAGGAAAATCCCAATAATAGGCTACAAACCAGCCCAAGATGCCGAAAAGTGCTCATAATTTAACTATTCGTTGAGTTAACTTCCCCACTCCAGTGACATGTTAGCATGCCGTGCACAATAAACACGTTACAGGGCGTTTAGTTGGCAGATACAGTGGTCATACACAGCTTAGAAAAAACAATATTAGGTTCGGCTTCGCCTCACCTAAAATTGTTTTCTCTGAAGGGAAAAACGCGAAGCGATCGAAAAATGATATTAATGCCGGTGTTTTGGCAACAACAGAATCACGCGCTTGTATCAGGGCCCTTGATACGGATTCGGAACAAGGGCCCAGATACATTAAACTTTAATTGCGTAACAGTGCAAAAACGCCCCGATTGTGAGATAAATAAACAGAACTCGACATCTTAATAATATTCTGACAATACAATTTTGTTTTCTGCTACTGACTTGCGGTTCAGCGAAAGGTTAAAGTGCAAATGGTTTTACAGAAGACACCATGACACTGGATTAAATGTCTTGCCCAAGGACGCAACGCAGTTACTTTTGGTCAGGATTGAAACGCCGCCTTCCGTTTTATAGCTCATTGCTCTAACCATTAAGCCACCGTGCCCCCAGCTACCCTTTGAACATGCATGGTTGAGTGTCGTGAGCGGAGATATAATGTTGGCGACTCTAGTTTGGTACTCCCCTCACGATAATCAGAGGTCTGTTGAGCCACTGTGCTCTTGGGACTAATCGTACTGTAATAGTAATGATACATCGCATAGTGGGATGAAGAGAATCACTGATTAATGTCGTAGCTAGAGGGCGAGAGCTCTTATGTAGCTATATGGTTCAGTGTTTTATCTAACAATCATATAGATTTTGGCCTGAAAAACATCGGAGAAACGGTACGTATCACATAATGTGTTCCGATTCCGTATCATACAGATGACTCATTCTGATTCCGTATCACATAGACGACTCGTTTCATGTAGCGCTACGGGCTATCATAACAGACGCATGGATACATTCTATGTGCGTTTCAGTGATCCATCGAACATTATGTCCCAAAAATGTTTAAAAATAATTTAACCCTTTACCTAATATGAAAAGCAGACGATACTTACAAAAAAAAAAATCTTGAATAACTAATTTTTTTTCATTTTTTATCTCAAAAACATAGGTTATGGCCACTCATTGGAACGAGCTCGACGAGCTCGTTCCAACGAGGGGTCATAACCTATGTTTTTGAGATGAAAAATGAAAATATAATGGAATTTAATAGGCGATGTTTTGAGAATAGCATTGGCCGTTTTTGGACGTTACGTTGGGTAAAGGGTTAAGATTTAATCTGTTTATGTGAAGAATTGTTAGATAAATGAATTATCATGAAAATGTGCATGTCCTGTGATTTGTATCAGATTCTCGGTGGTGTCCAGAATGGGATCACAACTCGCCGGCAAAGCCGGCTCGTTGAGATCCCATTCTCGACACCACCTAGAGTCTGATACAAATCACAGGACATGTACATTATCTTGATAATCTGTATGTATTCTCTGGCGAGGTGTTTAACCCAACGTACTTGTCTGTGTGCGCGGTAGCGCAGTGATATATAAAACAGTGATGCATTCAGCCTAAAGGAGTAGAGATCAAGAATCAGTTGTTTGAGATTGGTAAGTCAGAATGTCTTATATCGACTTACCACTGCTAGATAGATTTTCCGGCTACTGTGGCAGTTTTCTTCGCCTGTAAATCTGTCGGACATGAAATGACACGGGTTTCTAAAAGTGTCGGTAAACCCATCAAAATATAGAAAAAGGTAAGTGAAGCAAAATAAATAAATAAATAAATAAATAAATAAATAAATAAATAAATAAATAAATAGATTCGCAGTAATACTAAAAAGAGTAAACCACAGAACAGTAGGTTACATCCGCCACAGCTGAACAAGTCAACAGTGCAACCTGAGCGCGTGTCATGAACTTTGCCAACTTTATAATTTCTATGTCACAGCGAAGGAAAATATTTAATGTGTGCGAATTTCGCTTATACTCAGTGATATTTTGAGAACAACCTTGACATTTTCAAATATTACCCCACAGTTTGAAGATACCCTTAGCGCTAAGTGGATACCTACGCTGGTCCCTCGTGCCATGAGCCCTGGGAACAATCCTCGGTCCGCGAAGATTTCGAGAAGTCCGCATACTCTTTCTTTGTAGGGGAAGTTTCTGCTGTCACAGTGCATCGTGCTATCGAACGGGGACGTACAAAATAGTTACATGTTCCATATGGACTAGAGGTCCCGATGCAATACTTGGGAAGTCCAAGGGAACGCACAACCTGCGCCATATAGCAAGAGGGAGTTTTTAATATCGCTTCTGGAACTTGCTCGGCTGTCCTTCTCAGATAATTAAGCTAGACCTTTGACTTTAAAAGAGAAGACATTTATAACAGGTTGACAAGAACTACAGTTACCAAGACGGTCAAAATTTACAGTCAATTCTGCAACCAAGTCGTCAAACTAAATGAATTATAGAACTTGCCACTGTTACTAATAATAATACTATACTGCAATTAGTCTGCTGCTACTATTACAGCTGGTCCCTCTCTCTTCACTACATCTTCCACATATGCGTTCAGAGTGAGAAACTGTTCACATCCTGCATGATTGTGGTACATCAGCGCACGGTTTCCGACAATAACAATGTTGAAACCGTTTTATTAAATAAGCGGAGATAGTTTTCTTTGTATCTCTCTTAACTGGAAAATCATTGCGGCAAAGTTTTTTACATCAAAGAACCGTGGTCCTTGTGGAAATCGAGTTAGTGACTGTATCGTCCCCCAACGTCGATGTGATAAAACGTGTAATTCAATCGTCAGTGACGTAATGCATATGTGTTGAGTTGAAAAAATAAAACATTGAGGACCATTATTCCTTATATCAGCCTCTTGAGGAATTACTTTCCACAGAGTAAAGGTTTATTTTCAAACACATCCTTTATTTGCGCACTCATCTATAAACCCTTACATAACACGAATAAATACTCTTTCAATATTTTGTCTTGGTAAATATGTTGCAGTGACTGTTTGTTCAGAAAGACATGGGTTATGACTTCTCATTTATAGATCGAGCTCGATGAGCTCGTTCCAATGTGGAGTGTGAAAGCTGTGTTTTGGAGGCAAGCAAATGAAAAACGAAAATAATAATGCTTGAATGTTCCTTTTGTTGTAAGGGGTTTTACCGATTAGCACTTTACGAGTTTCGCCGGTAAAGTGTTAAATTGTGGTGTGGTAGATTAAATTTAGTATTTGTTTATCAATAGCTGTAGGAAATGTGCCCCCCCCCCCTCCGTGTCTCACCCAGTGGGAATTTCTATACACCACATTTTTCTGAAAGCCTAACGTCTCTAGAGCATTTTTCATTTTTCTGCCGCTTGGAGGCTGGGAACGTGTGTACACTGGAACATGTAATATACGTTACTATAAAAAAATTGCAAAACTTTTCTGAATTTGAAAGTTAAAAACAGTAACTTGATTCTTCTGTCAAAACAGCAACACTGCTTTATATTTTATGAACTAAACTGAAGTACTGGCAACTTAATTAAGTAGAAAGTGTCATTCTTTGTGCCCATTTTGCAGATTGTTTTGCTTTTATTTACGTCACCGTACGGAGCTTCGAGCGACAAGGAATACCTGTTCATTTCATACTTTTTCTAAACACAATGTTACGCCAGAACACATTATTATCAAACAACTGAAGCATGACCAATAGCATACATGTATACACAATTGCCTGTACTTGCCTTTGTTGTGGTCGTGAAAAAAGATATAATAGCTGAAAATGACCTTAGAACCCAATAAATGTTGAACTTGAGTAGTATACGTTACCGATATTATATTTGGAGCATGAAGTGTACATCTGCGTAAATTGTCACTGCCATCATACATATTTGCACAAAGTTGCAGGGCTCAAAATAAGCAGTGTCGCGTCGCTTTTTGCTATGCAAAACTTGCAAAAAGCTACACAATGTTCAATTATGTATAGCATTTTGCGATACAAGATAATCAACTGCAGCCTATTAGGCTGCAGTTGATTATCTTGTATCGCAAAATGTAAATGAAATTTTGCAAACAAATTTGAAAACTAGTTCACTGATGCTTTACTTCTGATTGTGGAACATTCCAGGCATAACTCAGATTAACTCTCCATCAAGCAGCATTAGCAACTTCAGATGTAAGATGAATTCTACTGGTTTAAATTCTTCATGTTTTTACAACATTTTGCATAAAATGTCCATTAAAAAGAACTTCAAGCCCATCAAATTAAAAATCCCAACTTCCATTTTGAGAACTCTGTTAAACAACCAAGACGTCATTTGAAAATATCCAAGTCCATGCAACCCTTAAAGGCAGTTCAGTTAAAAAAAAACATAGTAAATGTTTCATGTGTTGCAGATCATTTGGAAATGCCCAGAGATGGATGGAAACTATTCTATCTACTTAGAAGAATTCAATACAAAACAGCATAACATAACTCTGGTATACAAAAATAGCTATGAATTTTTTACAAAATGCTATTCATTTTTTGGAAATATGTAGCATTTTGCTACGCATAGCAAAAAAGTTATTTTAAACACTGCTAAGTTGTGAAGTTGAATGTAGAAAAACAACATTAAAGCTCTGCACTCTGATGTCAAAATACCAAAGTTTTCAGCAGCAAATCTTTCCCATAATGCAGCTAAGCATTAAAAAAAAATATCTTGTTTGACAGAGCTCATTCAGCTCTGTCAAACAAGATAATATTTGTTAAATTTTTCATGCCGCATGGGCAGTATGGACTCCGTGATGAAAAATCTGAAATACTACCCGAGCGCTAGAAGTTAAAAAAATCAGGTACAGTGAAACTCTTATTATTGAGACAATAGCCGCCTTGCCAGTAATTTTTTTTTTCAAATAACAAGGTTTTCTATTATCCGGAATTTGGTCTTTTCCTGTATTTTAGTGATAAAATTTGCATTTATTCTATTATATCTTTGTTCAGAAAACTCTACCAAGCAACATATAGTAGAGTAAATGCACATATTATGTGTACTGAGACCAAATAGGCCTAGACACAATGGACATTTACTGGTTGTCGAAACAATTTTTCGATAAATTATAAGCTTTTTTTATTATTCAGGAGTCAGCTTAATACCCATACGGAAATCAACAGATTCAATTTGTACCAAAGGTATGGTAAATGGTTTAGTGTTTGTAAGTTATATGAACTTAACAATGTTATTTAGTTACAAGATATCAAATTAGTATAAAATGTAGATAACAAATGTTGGAGAGTCTAGATATTTTTTCTCTCATCCACGTTAATTTACGTACGTGTATTTGTCACATTTAATACATACAGATGTCCCCTGTAAAATGGCACGATTAAATAATATTATATTCTCTGGATGAATAGAAGTGAAATTGTTATTGCCACAATACAACTATAATAGGTATTACACACCAATTCCTTTGTCTTCTCCGGGTTGGTAAGAGACGTGAAATACCCGATAGAACAATAGACTAGGTGTTCAAGTGACGTCACTTAAATACCTGTACTCACTTACCATACCTGGGTCCGTGTGTTCTGTGAATTGGCGTTTAAGTAACTTACTAACCTCGCTGTCGGTATTCATGAATTTGAACAACCTGCCAACGTGCTGTAACACCTCGCCGCTTCGCGGTTCGGCGTCGCATACCGCACGTTGGCAGGTTGTTCAAATTCATGAATACCTTCACCTCAGTTAGTAACTATTACTTATTCACAAATAGCTATGATAATTTCCACTATTCACAAAAAACCTAGAATCTATGCACACAACACTCTTCTCAGTCTCCGATGGATCAACCCTCGTGCAGCGTCATAAAAATGACAAACTGGTAACTTGTTGACAGAGGAAAGACGGCTGTATCTCAAAACGCCGAAAAAAATGAAAATCTGTCTCGGTGTGTTTACACAAGACAACAATACGCTTACGGCTATAGTCTATATCTAATTTGCATCGGGTATTTTGTGGGAAGAGTCTATAATCGTGGGGGGAATGAACATGGGTGTCTGTTGTGTAATTCTCACTGACGTATGAATGATTTGTAAAGCTTGAGAAGCGCGTCTTTGTTCGCTCCCCAATCTTTACCTCTGATTATCTTCAGAAAATTGACATGAATACCAATGACCTGTACGAATATACAGCACGTGGGGCGTGTATTATCACTAAATCACCTGCAGAGTGGCGATTCCACCCAAGCAATAATTGCAAATTTGTTGCAACGCATAACAAGCACAAGCAAAGTTCCAGCCAATAGACCTCCGGGTTACACCCGGAAGTCCATTGGCTGAAACATTGCTTGTATTTTTGTCCACGTGAACAGAATTTGAAAGTGATACGTTGAGTGATAACTCTATTCCCCGGGTGATTTAAACACATAAAACCCACCGTCTGTATCTCTGATCTCTGAACGCAGAAACATCTCACGAGTGACCACTAATTAGATATAAACTATAATTACTGTCAAAACAAACTTACCGAGGTGTGAATTTTAGTTTTTCGGAGTTTTGAGAACACACCGGAAAGACAGAGTAACAGCCACTATCTGCAGACGACTACACATAGACGGCGGGTTGAACCTGTTGTTTCCAAATATATATCCAAATATACAGCGTGGAAAGGAATGGTTTCACGCGCCGAAGGCGCGCAGGGACGGTATAGGGAACAAGCCCCTTTCGACCCTCAGTGATTGTAGATGATCATTTTTTGCATGTCTAGGCGTGTTGAAGGAGGAACAGGTTCAGGTACTCGGCAGGTGTCACCGGTTGCGGCGTGATGGTCTCTTTGACTGATGTCGGCTGAACCCTCGGGTGAGGACCGGTGTGAGAGGTTGGGTCCTCTCACAAAGGTACTACCTCTCCCCGAGGGTGCAGTGGTTCTGGGTTTTCGGGCAAGTATAGTCTGCCACTTCTCAGATGATTTTGAGTGATGGCCATCACTTGCAAGTATAATCTGCCTCAGGATGTCTCTGTTTAGTTGGACTCTTTGAAAGAAAACAACAACGACCCCTTTCGGTGACCACCAGAAAGAAGACCCGAACTTCCCTGGTTAGGGGGGCAAGCCTGCATTGTAATCCTATTGGGTTGGACAAAAGATGCGCAATGCGCTTACAAAAAGAGGCATAGGCGGGACACAGGACCAACGCTCGCCTCCCTTAAGGTGGTCGACCAATTTTAGGGATGGAGTGGAGGATGTTCTGGAACCATGGCGGTTGCTGTTTCCATAACGGTTATAGTGTCCAAAGCGGTTATTGGATTCAGCGTGCACTCGTGGGTGGTCATTTTATTTAAGGCTATGGGTGGATGAATGAAATTAATAGCTAAGCCCTCCCACCATTCTTCTGACATCATTACACATGCCAAAATCTGATTCAACAAACGGAACACTGTACCTACCATTTCAAAATAACAAATACACATAGCATGCACACCGACAGTAACCTGATTCTATAAGCAAAACCCAATGCAGAGTGATATGAACAGATCCTACGCATTGTCCATAACAGGTACATGTGTCCATAACAGCTACACGTGTCCATAATAGCTACATCAACAATTAAGTAGTCCCAATCTTTGCCAAGATCACTGACCAGGTTCATGTTTGACCACCGTATAACTTAAATCAGTCTGAGCTGCCCAAGCGCTGTTCGATTTGGGCTCAAGAAATTCAAATGAGAACAGGCCTATTAGTGGCTTAATACACTAGCTACTTACTCTTCTCCAGTTGGAATGTTGTATATGATAACAATCCTTGTTACACACTCAAACTGGAAAGTCAGTGCTATCACATGAGATCAGAAATAGGAAGAAACACTCTAAAATCAGTTGGGTTAAAAATCAACTCAAATCAACTGGGTTGGGTGCATATGATCACAGTTGGTTTCATAATCACTCAACCCAGCTGATTTGGGTTAATTTTTTACCAAACTGATTTTAGTGTGTAAGTGTATGAAGTCCAATCACTCCCCATTCGTTATACTTGTATGGTACCATCCGGAGATACCCAAAGTTAGTGGTAGCTTAGGGTTTTTGGGGGGATCACAGGAGTTGAAACCAACAGCCCCCAGTTCAAATAGACTTGACAACCCGCTGGAGTTGTCACTGGACCACTATATCTGGCCTGGGTGTGTTAGAGAACTAAAACAGGGAGTTAGGGGGCTTTCAAACACTCACCCTTGTGGCCTTGTCTACAGATATATGTTTCACACAGTATTGCTCATGCAACTTAATTGTGATGTTGCCTCTCCTTGGTATCAGAGGGGTGGGATCTTCGTTCGTCTGCTGTATTGTTTTGTGGCAATGTTCGCATCCTGACAAACCGATGTCAATCAGTCCCCATCTCAGCTCCAATCTCATCCTAGCCACTTTGCTTCCGCCTACCAATCAACTGACCTGCTGCTGAAAAACTTGAGTCACATTGGTGTCCAATGATCTCGAGGTGAATTATAGATACTTTCACCCTAAAATGAACCCTCTCCTTGGCCCATCAACTCTACCAATAATATCAACAATACAATAGTTACTCGCACACTTATTGCCACACATATATGTGTCCGTAAAATCTCTTTATATCTGAGCCTTTCTCCAGAAAGCGGCTGGAAATACGACATAAGCGACACTTTCAAGAATCTTTATACAATATTGTTACATTCGGTAACGTACATTTGATAACGCCATTGAAACATAAAATTTGAATTTTGAAACATCTATTATACATATCCTTTTTATTATGTGCCATTATTGGGATCTTTAGGATATTAAAATATTTTCTGAATATTATGTCTTCCTTATTATTATTTATTTATTGTTGTTTAAGGTCACATATTTATGCACAATGGCTAATCATGACCGTGACAGTTTTACAGGTGGAGGAAGCCGGAGTACCCGGAGAGAACCGCCGAGCAACGACGAGCAGCTGTCAGCTCCCCAACATCGTAACTCCGCACTGCAGCACAGGCAGGGTTAGATTGGTTGAAGACATGCGTACCATCGACGTGCAGTACGCCTTAGTACACGGCGTCATCATGCCCCCACGCGGGCAGTGGAGATAAAGTGTCTTGCCCAAGGACACAACGCGGTTGCCGCAGGTGGGATTCGAACCGAGGACCTCTCAGCTTGCAGCCTGCACCTCTACCTACTGAGCCACCGCGCTCCCTATGTCTTCCTTAACAATGAACAAAAGTGTAAAACAGTGACAAACGCCCCAACAGTCAGATGTCATTTTTTATTCCCATGCTCATGTTATATCAACCGGTAATTGTCATTAGATTTCGGTTATGTCTCTCGGTAGTCAATTACTTGCTCTCGCCCTCACGTTCGAACAAAATTAACGATGAATGTCGTACGAAAAACCCAAAACAACCAAATTGTCGATACCATAAGTGGCGGGTACACTTCGAAGGAATATAGATAAATACAATCAAGCATGCATATCTATTGTACTTTTATTCAATAATAATATTTCGGTAAATGATATCAGGGGTGGCGCCAGGGATTTCTCGACAGGGGGGGCTGACCTCTCCGACGGGGGGGGGGGGGGGGGGGGGGGGGAGGGGGGGGCTATAACATTTGACCTCCCAAACGAAGGAAAATGAGTGAAAATTGGTAAATTGGAGAACCAAAATAGATGCAAATTGAGTATGTTTGTTCATTATTTAACCCTTTACCTAACATGAAAAGCAGACGACACTTGCAAAAATAATTCTTGAATAACTAATTTTTTTCATTTTTTGTCTCAAAAACATAGGTTGTGATCCCTCGTTGGAACGAGTTCGACGAGCTCGTTCCAACGAGGGGTCATAACCTATGTTTTTGAGACAAAAAATGAAAAAGAATAATGAAAATTAATTGGCGATTTTTGAGAATAGCGCTGGCCGGTTTTGGCCGTTACCTTAGGTAAAGGGTTAAAGTAAACATATTATAATAAGGTCGGGAAATATTTCATCTATAAAGCCAGTTTGACGAACGGCATTAAGGAATTTCGTGAGAATCACTATTCTCTATCAAAGTTCCAGTGCTGCACGGGTTCGAGACTGACAAGACGAGATACGAGATATCTACATTCGATTGTCGGAAATTTCTCGTGAAGTCGGGTTTACGAGACTCTCCGACGGACTGACTAAAAATCTCCGACAGGGGGGCTGGACCTCCCCGACGGGGGGGGGGGGGGGGGGCTATACCCACTTTGACCCCCCCCCCCCGGGCGCCACCACTGAATGATATCAAATTTAAATCTCGAGCAGTGCTGATTTCCTCAATTATATTCAAATTTGTTCTTGTTAAGGGAACCTGAAGTTAACTCAGATTCACCAGTCACAATCTTCTCATATTTGGTATGCAGCATCCTTTCGGGGGCAGATTTAATTTTTGTCCAATCAGGTCTATGGGTTCGTATTTGCGGTCAGCATGGGGGCGCTAATTTTAACTTGATGAAACATGAGGAATATTCATTGCAGATATTCTTCTTCAGATTCATTAGTCAGAATCTTTTTATATCTGGTACACAGCATTCTCAAGTGACTCAAATTTACGTTTATTTAAGCCCGTAGATTCATATTTGGGCTCCCCATGTCAGAATTTCAAAGTGCAATATGTGGAATATCATTCTTCTTCAGAAACACCACTCCAAATCGTTTGATATTTGTTATACATCTTCCTTATAGGGACCAAATTCAAATTGTTCAGATCAGGTGCGTTAGTTCATATTTTGGTTCCTCATGCGAACCCGAATTTAAACTTAGTGCAATATGAACAAAAATATTTGGAAATCATCTCCTCAGATAAATCTGATAAAACTTTTCATATTTGGTATTCAGTATTATCACAGGGAGGGAGCGGATCAGATTCAAATGTGTTTGAACCAAGTCCCCAGATTCATATTTGGGCTCCCATGGTAGCCCAAATTTTAACATAGTTCAGTCTGAGGAATGTTCTTTGAAAATCTTCTTGGCGTCAGTTTAAAGTTTGTTCTAATTAACCCTTTACCTAACTTGAAAAGCAGACGACACTAGCAAAAATAATTCTTGAATAACTAATTTTTTTCATTTTTTGTCTCAAAAACATAGGTTATGACCCCTCATTGGAACGAGCTAGACGAGCTCGTTCCAACGAGGGGTCATAACCTATGTTTTTGAGACAAAAAATGAAAAAATAATGAAAATTAATTGGCGATTTTTGAAAATAGTGCTGGCCGGTTTTGGCCGTTACGTTGGGTAATGGGTTAACTCCCTGGGTTTTATATTTGGGCTCCTCGTAGAACCCGAATGTTAACGTGATGCAGTCAGAATCTTATATTTGGTATATTGCATCCTTAGGGGAGTCTGAGTTAAGATTGTTAAAATTGAGTCAATGAGTTGGTATTTGGGCTCCCTATATGAGCCCAAATGTTAACAAATGTGAGGAATACTCTAAAAATCTTCTTGAGTTCTACCAGTAAGAATTTCTTCATATTTAGTATACAACATCCTGAGGTGGGTAAGATTCAAGTTCGTCCAAATCGAATCCACAGGTTCATATTGGGCTCCTTATAGGAGCCCGAAATACAACTTAGGGCCATATGAGGAATCTATTTTAAAATCTTCTTCTGATTCAAGAGTCAGAATGTTCTGATAGATGGTATACAGGTCCCTTGTAGTGGCCAGGTTCAAGTTTTATTCAAACGAAGACCATGGGTTCATATTTTTGCACCTTTTGAAGCAAATGCTTTAAAATATTTTTATTTAGATCCACCTGGAAGAAACGTTTCATATTTAGTATACACCATCATTGTAAGGGCAAATCGGGGATCAATTCAAGTCCATGGGTTCATAGTTCAGCTCACTGTGGCGCCCAAATTATAATTTAGTGCAAAATGAAGAATATTCCTCAAAGATCTTCTTCAGATCCACCACAGAGGATCTTTTGATATTTGGCAAGAAAATAAATTTTATTTTAATCAAATGTTCCGTTTTCGTCAATAATTGCATCTGTTTGTGACTGTGCAAGGTTACACAGTCAGAAAGCCCTAATTTGTTAAAAAAACAAACAGTCTCGATGATGTCCTTGTTGACTGCCGTTTCACTCCATTTCTTCACACAACTGATGACTTCCAGAAAAACTGAATATATCACCGAATTACACCTCCAAATTTTAACCAACCTAAGTGCTCCTTTCAGAGGGAAACCCTTTTGTCATTTTCAACATTATTTCAAGCCTAACGTTGGATATGTGCTGGGCGTGGATAGTGGGTGTTTGATTTTTCAGAGCCTTTTCGCAACAGTCATTGGAGTATGCATACACGTACAAGGTGACACTTCCTTTTTGTTCCTTTTTGTCTTGTCCTTCCGGGTGCATCAACACTAATACCCTTCTCTCTGATAGATAACTTGTTCCAAGTGAGCATTTTGGGCTCACTTGAATCTCTGTTTTTATTGAAGTCGTCCATAGCGGATTTTCGGTAGGAACGGTTTGGGTGTGTTGAATTCCACAAAATATCTTCTTTGAAAAGATCCTTCGAATTTGACTTCAAAAGCGATTATCACTTTTACAATTCCGTACAGAAATATTGCTGAGTTTGTTGCTCTTTCTTCTTAAAATCTACCACATTCGATAGCCCTCCACCATTTTCCAACAGGAATCTACAGTGGCGTGACGCAGTAGGCTCAGTATGTTCCGATATTTGTTGGCTGTTAGTGATAATCGAAGTGGTGCGTAGGTAAACTACGTAATACATACAATAGTAAGGAAGTTTTGCTCCGAGAATGCACAGTGATGGTTCTACTCTGAAAATAACTATACCCGAAAGAAAAAGAATTAAAAAAAAAAAAACAAATGCTAATTTTCATTAAGTGGACCGTGAGATTCAATGGCTTGAAAAGGATTGAGATTCTGAAATTTATTTTCACGACCCAGGGGTTTTACCTGAATAGAAACCTCGACCACGAGCCAATACTATAAGACTTTTACAATTGTATTTTCTAGAATTGTATTTTCTAGTTATGACTTTAAATGGGTTGAAATGAACAATTAGCATTTTCAAAGTTGGCAAATTGCCACATCTTTTAAAAGGTTAAGGATCCATTTTAGTCAGTTATATTAATAGGTAGCAAATACAGAGGAGGCTGGTTCCATTTCATAAAAAATAACCGCTGTTCCATATTTAAATGAGACATGAAACAGGCGATCGTGGATTACGAAATCTGAAAGGTTTGCTTTATCACTTTACCTAACATGGAAAGCAGACGACATTTGGAAAAAAAATTCTTGAATAACTAATTTTTTTCATTTTTTGTCTCAAAAACATAGGTTATGACCCCTCATTGGAACGAGCTCGATGAGCTCGTTCCAACGAGGGGTCATCACCTATGTTTTTGAGACAAAAAATGAAAATTAATTGGCGATTTTTGAGAATATGGCTGACCGGTTTTGGCCGTTACGTTGGGTAAAGAGTTAATACCCACAAAATGTTCAGCTCTTCACGACATCTCCCAAATTTTCTTTTCCACCACCAATATTCTCCACCTTCGCCTCTCTCCCCCAACCCTATACATTTCCATCAAAAGCACGGTCACAATCCCTTTCGTCATCCAGTCCATAGACAAATCATACCAAATAATTAACTGCGCCTAACCCACCCCTAACACAAGAACACAACTATATTTCTTCTTTATTTTATAATAGTATAAAATAAATTTTTAAAATGCGAAAAAATATCAAGGAAAAATGGAAACAGAGACAATCACAATCTCCACGAAAGAAGAATAATCCAGACAGTCACCTTTGAAAGTATTTGTACACTAGAGCGGTAGGTTTACCGAAACCGAACCGAAGTTTTTTGTTTTTTTAAAAAACCGAAACCGAAACCGTCGACATCCCGTAATCTTAGGTTTTTCGTTTTTATTAAAATACTCTCTTGCTGCAGAAATTCACAGAATGTAGCCATCCCAGAGTAGTGAGAGTACCCAGACACTGCCAATGGCAGTGTCTGGGTACTCTCACCACTCTGAGATGGCTACATTCTGAGAATTTCCGACATTCCGCTTAGTTGTGTTCGCGCGTATGTGTCAGACCTCGAAAAATGGCCAAGCACAATAAAAGTTCTGTATATTTAGGTAACTATTATATTGGCCTTCCTGATTCTTCATGTATTATAGCTTATTTCGGGCATTCATTGAGTTTCATTCAATTTCACTGCCATTCAGTTATGATTCCAGACATATAGAATGAGTTTTATTGAATTTTATTTGGCCTCATGAACAAACCGAAAACCGAACCGAACCGAGGTTTCACTCAAACTGAAAAACCGAAACCGAACAAGAAACTTAAAAACCTACAGCTCTATTGTACACTAATTGTCCCTCTGTACAATCATTTTACTATTGTAATTGGAAAGTATTAAGTAAAAAGAGAATCAAACTGTCAAGGTGAAAGCATAAATTTACGGTTTTGTTGTTTAAAAGTGTATATATATTTGATATTCTTTCTCATAAAGGCGTAAGAATAGGTATGTGACGGACCCCGAAAAACCGATTTGTCAAGTAAGCCATCTCTGTATTTAATTAGAAGGAAATCAGGGCGTAGGTGGATTTGAAACCTCGAAGATCTAAACTTGAAGAGACAGCTCATTGGGCTTAATCTTCGTGCCAGTATCATGTGAAACCTTCTTTCAACTAGATTGTTAACGCAACAGCATTTTTTATAAACAATTTTGCATCGGATGGCAACCGTTATAAAAACAGGGCCTCCTCTTTCAATAATTCACCTCGAAAAATAACAAATTAAACATTTATACCAGATGTATTGGATATAATTTGAGACTATAAAAATGACTTGCTCTTGAAACTGAAACTAACACACAAACATCATTAAATTCATTAGACGCCTGTTCAACTCTCATGCAGTATTATACATTAAACATTAAAGATGAACGCAGACATACATATCCCCCCTCCCCCCAAATAAACCAATCGCGAGAACAAAACTACATATGAAAAACAAAGGTTTGATCTCACCCAGCGCAACATTTGGCAGGCAAAAAATCTTGTTCATTTTAATTTTTGCCACAATGAAACCTTACCTACCATATTCAAATTGATATATACTACTTTCCAGGTCGCCACGATGTCTTCACTCATGGCCTCCTCTTGTAGCAATTTCTGCCTAAGCATCTCAGGTGTGTCGCGAAGAATAATTGTGAGGGAATGAAAACCTACCTCATTATTTCCGACTGTGATGTCAAGTCCCGCCTGATCAAGTATTCCATCTTCTTTATCAAGAAATGCCTCCGCTGAAGGCATGGCATGATGATGTAGTTGAAATATTAGACAGTTGGAATTATAGTTAGAAAACTCAAGACCTCTTGGAAATTTATTTTTGGATGCATAAAATAAACAGGTAGTAGTTGTGACGCGGCATCTTATTTAATTAACACGTACAGTGCCGGTACTTAAAATTAGTCATGCTTATCCCCAAACAGTCCGAATTGTGTTCAGTACAGTCGATGTTGACTGGTCGCAATCCATACGTGAGCAGTGCTGTCCACACATGTATTTACTAGATACTGAAAATCACCAGCAGCAAAATTTGAATTAATGACGCACCGGGTTGTACCCGGTGCTTCATTAATTAAATTTGCGATTTGTACTCCTATTATTAGTGTTAGGAATCTAATATTATTGCGTGCGTGGAATATTGCCCACCCGTGGAAAGTCACCTTCCACGGCGGCGGTGCACTACAGACACTCGTTTGTATGACCGATTGTGCATGTGTCATAAATCGAGGATATGGAATGAGTGTTTTTCTCATATAATATTTATGAAACGAGTTTAAAGAATTTTCCGTTTGGGCGAGCCTCTGCGACGAGTTTCATAAATATTATATGAGAAAAACACTCATTTCATATTCTGTTTATCATTTGACACACACACACACACACACACCGCACAAATTAGCCACTTAGTATGACTTTTTAACCTATCACCTAACTTGAGTTGCAGACGGCACTTGGAGAAAACATCCTCGTATAACTAAAAATTTCTCATTTTTTTGGCTTCCAAAACATAGGTTATGACCCCTCATTGGAACGAGCGCGACACGCTAGTTCCAATGAGGGGCCATAGCCTATGTTTTGGAAGCAAAAAAGTAAAAATATAAGAAAAATGAATGGCGTTTTTCTTGTATTGCGCGAGAGGGTTTTTGCCGTTACGTAAGGTAAAACATTAATACAATATTACCCACCCTAAATAGGACAGATAACGTAAATTCTCCCTACTGAAATTATGCAAATGTAACCCAGTTGTATTTTGTTTAGCCAATCAAATTGTCCAGTTTTGAAATTGATCAATGAAAGCTCCCAACTCTAATTATGCCAGTTATGAAAATGTGGCCCAGTTTTATTTTGTTCAGCCAATCAAATTGTATAGTTTTGAAATTGACCAATGAAATTGACGGAAAGCTTTATTTATCACTGATTAATATGAAAACAAAATATCAAATGTTTTAAAGTGAACAAAACGGATGAGTCATATGATAAAGTGCGGTAGCAGATTTTGAGGGATCCATGAAACCCACTTCTTCCAGTTTAGTTGTAGATATGCATTCGATTTGGTTTTAGGCAACACAGCCTTCATTGTGGTGTATAATATACCTGTGCTACAGTACGGCCGCCGTGGACTGGCCATTGTCCTCGGGTGGGCTATATTTGCACAAACGCAATTATATTAGATTCCAAACAATAATTGAAGGAATAATCATCAAAAATTTAGTGCTTCATTAAATAAAATTTTGCTGCTGATGATTTTGTTTATTACCTGGTAAACGCATGCGTGGATATCACTGCCCACGTGTGGATTACGACCAGTCCACAGCGACTGTACTGTATTCAGAGATTAGTCAAATTTTAGAATCAGATGGTTTTGTGTAACCCTTTACCCAACGCACACGATATCTAAATTTGTGGTTTGAATTATTTTATCCAATTTTTAAAAAAATATTCACCAATAAATAAATAAATAAATAAATAAATAAATAAATAAATAAATAAATAAATAAATAAATAACTGACAAAAGACACGTCGACGACCGCAATAAGTCGATCCAATTTCACTGGATGACGTAATTAAGCAAAAGTAGGACTATTTATTTATTTATTGGGGTTTAACGATACTTTCGACAGCCAAGGCCACCTCGTGTCGGACAGTATTACTGGTGGAGGAAGGCGTAGTACCCGGAGAGAATCACAGACCAATGGCGAGCAACTATCAGAGTCCCCCAACGTATTAACTCCAGACAAGCAGGGGTAGCATTGGTTGAAGACAAGTGCACACATCGACGTGCAGTACGCCTCAGCACACAACGCCAACGTGCCACCACGTGGGCAATTGTGATTAAGTGTCTTGCCCAAGGACACAACGCTGTTGTCGCGGGTGGAATTCGAACAGAGGACCTCTCGGCGTGCAGCCTACATCTCTACCTACTGAGCCACCGCGCTTCCAAAAGTAGGACTGACTATGCAACAATGGCTGTCTATATCTACAGAAAATAATGTACAAATATAAAATGATCGGGGAAAAATAGAAACCTGGTTCGAATATTCTTTATGTTACAACATCTTAGACTTTACAAAAAGTTCATGAAAAATTCCACAGAGTTAAAATTCAAATTTTCGCAACGTTGGGATTCAGAATGATTTGAAAATAACAGCAACCATGTCAAGTATTCTTTAATTTACAGCATCTACATAAAAATATCATAAACATTCTACAATAAAGAGAGGTCACATGATATGGTTTTGTTGAAATGCTGTGAATTTTTTTTTGTAGAAGCTGAATTTGAGAATCACATGGGTTGGTTGCGGCCCTATTCGTTAGGTAAATGGTTAAACTAAACTAAACAGGAAATGCCAAGCATCTTTATTAACAGGCAGATTTCGGGATTAAAATCAGTAGAAGGAATTTGTTCACATAGAATTGGATCAGATGGGAACCTCATGAAGTATGGCAGTGCATTTTTACTGTTTATGCTTTACTGGAATAATGATACCCTGGCAATCAAGGGTTGTAAGAAAGTCCTCTAAAGTAGATAGGGATAAATAATTCACTGAACTGTCCTTTATACTTGTACTGTGGTTACGGTATAGTCAAAAATGTTGAATATTATATCTCACGTGACTTCCTTGCATTCTGATTGGCTGAAAGATGATACCCTATTTCGTGTAGTTTGCATCCACAGCACTGACCAGGCACTACATCCAGGCACTACACGTTTTCTGTTTTTAGCACACTACTATATCAGTTTTCTTTTCATACTGGGCGAATAAAACTGATCAGGCTAAATTTAAAAATCGATTCACAGAGGCACAACATCCACAAAACGAACCGGAAAGAAATCTTTGTGGAAAAATGTATCGCTTTTCCATTGTTGATGTCACATTTTCCGAGGCGTTCATTTTATTCCTTGAGAAGATGATCCATATCTCGTTTCGAAGAGAATGATCCATACCTGGGTCCAACTTTCATGAGAACGCGTCCGGATATGAAAAATCGTTTGTTTCGCTGCTCATAATATTTCGCTATTTAATTGTATGTTTGGGGCAATAAACGAATAAATAATGGAATTCAATTGAATCTTCGGAGTTTGTACCCCGCGCTGACCCACTCGGTAATGTATATGTGTGACAAATGTGCGGAAATTATCAAACTGCGTTGTCAAATTTCAAAATTTTAGTTTTCATTCGCGAGTTGCGCGATTCTAGAATACACAGTTCCGTTTGGGGGAAATGTTTTGTTTACCCTTGCCGACCGATTCAAAATCTGTCTTCTGCTCATATCAATAATCCAAGTTAGCCGTGTTTTGGAAGAAGAAAATGTTTTTTTAAAAACTACATGGTATTTTTTTCTATATAACGCTGGTTGGTAGGTAATAGATTAACAAATCGGACAGATGTTTTTCTTGATGGGTGTTCGATATAATATAAGGATTAGTGCATGTCTTGTCGTTGAATAAGTCCATATAGTGCCCAGTGAGGTGGTGTAGTTCCCTCTACACCACCTCTTTGGGCACTTTATGGACGTAGTCAACTCCAAGCCATGCACTAGACACCAATAACTACGTTGATTGGGCTTGTTACATATTATTGGAGAGTGCCTATTGACCTTGACTTTTCTGCTTTTTTCAAAGAGTGTGAAAGAGTCAAAATACAACAAGACAAATAAAACCTATTTTTATATCTTCGTATTTATACGTATTGTATTTAGTCTACGATATTCGAAAAACTGTGAATATGTAGAACACGTATTTACTGCTTATTTTTGTTCAGTGCACACATAAATAATGTAGTGGTATATTTTATTTGTCAAAGTTTCTGTCCGTTGAAAAAGGGAAAACGCGATTTTAAGTCGTTTATATCTTTAGTCAAGAACTGTACCAGCTAAACATGATTTGGTGGCGTTCATCGTCTACCAACAAAACGTTCGAAAACGCCTATTTGGGGCCCGTCTGTTTAAAAACGTCTTAGTCAGGGATCAGCCTAATAGAGAAGCATCTATCTAAAACTAGTCTACCCAAGAAGTATGTATATTCAACCATCGACGAAAAAATGTCTGTTAAAAGGCGTAAAGGGCGGGTGTAAATGGAATTTTGGAACCGACGATAGAATGGCCACGTGAAACAATTTATGTACCCCAGCCCGCCCCCCCCCCCCCCATACCAAAAGTTAAGAAAATAACACTAAGTACTCTGCAATAAATAGAGAATACCTTACGTTTTTTAATAGGTACGACAATTATTAATGGCTGTAAGGAAATGTAAGTTTTCGCGAGCTGCTGAAACAGCTCGTGGAAACTTACATCTCATTTCAGTGACCAATGAGATTATTCTGGTTCCTACTAAAAACATGTACATATAATTTGTATTATATGCACTGGGGTGTTTCCAATTAAAACATGTTTAAAACACCTAAACGCCGAAACTATGCAACGATATCGATCTAAACTTATTGCGTAATTCGCGTCACTTCCGGTGTGATATTCTCATATATCTAAAAAAATTCTCATTAATTTTAAGTTGCATGCAATACAGTTCAACAAAACAATTTATGATGAAAAAATATTCGCAACAAATATTAGTCAAGAACTCTACCAGCTAAAGATGATTTGGTGGCAACCGAGAAGGTGGAAACTGCGAATTTGTTATCGATTGCAACAGAAAGAACGCACCATTATTCGAAAATTAGAAAACAAACATTAAAATGATAAAATCTAATTTATCAAGTAATTGACGTAAATGTTTCCAGACAAGCTTCGAAAGGGCAACAGTGTTCCATCATGATGTTTACTGTACAATTTGCCGCATGATCGCCAATTCAATACGATCGATTTGTAGCGCTCAAAATAAAGCCCTCTCATCCGTATAAGTCTTACAGCAGATTTTCTTCCAATACTAAGGCATGCTTTGTTGCTTTCTGATAGATTATGTTGATACAGACAAGTTTCATATGACAATGTTTCCGTTAAGAAACGTGAGTGTGTGAATCGATGGAAGTATCGGCCGGTGTTGAGGGTAATCTGTGAGGGATGAGAAGACTGCTCGCTTTCGGCACAAACGTGTAATTGCTATAAAACTGGCGTTCCTATGGGATTGTTGTAATACTTCTTGTGATATCGACGGTCCCGCACAATTACTTTATATTGAAAGTAGTTAATTTAATGTTACGCTGTCTTATTGAAGAGTGGGTATCTCAATCTTTGTAATGGCTGCACATCGGGTAATGATAACATCGGATTAATACGTCACACTGATTGGAAACCTAGATCGATCGGGCTCACTCGATGAGTACTCTCGGGCTCCAAATAAATATACACGGATGATACGTATGGTTTCAGAGGTGATACTATTTGTTATTTTTGTGTCTTCCTGGGGTGCAGCCGAAGGGTGTATGAGTTCCTAGACCGGTGTAAATTCCCATACAACCCGGATGACACGGGGATACATTCTCAACTTTTATTGTCAAAGCTATTGAGTCTTGGGAAAGTTATCTCCCCTTGTAAATACTGGAGTCTAGCTGTAATCCAAGAAGGAGGGGCTTGAGGAAGGGGTGGGGGGGGGGGGCTTAAGAAAGGTAGCGGCTTTATCAAGGGAGAGTTTTCGAGGATTGTAACAGAAATTGGCGAGCAGGAGTTAGGCATAAAAGAATAATACGCGAGCTTTTTTAGCAGTACTTAGCCCTTTACCTAACGTAACGGATAAAACCGGCCAGCGCTATACACGAAAATCGGCATTCATTTTTTTTTTATATTTTCAATTTTTGCTTCCAAAACATAGGTTATGACCCCTGATGGGAATGAGAGTTTCGCGCTCGTTCCAATGAGAGGGCATAATGTCATAACCTATGTTTTGGAAGCAAAAAATGAAAATTTTTAGTTAAACGGGGATTTTTTTTCCTAGTGTCGTCTGCATCTCTCTTTAGGTAAAGGGTTAGGCGGATCATTTGGGGGGGATCGTTGATATCTGAAATTGTGGATTGCAGTTTTAACTGTTTTTACTACAATAATTTTTTTCTTAGTTTTTACATCAAAGGGAAAAAATGGGCAAATGTCAGCTTATATATTTTTATATGATTAGATAGGACAATATGTATATTACATGCCAGTATGCGCACAGCATTGCTAATATGAAGCAAAAAAAAAATATAGTAACCGCTGAAAGTTGACGAAAATACAAGTTTCGATTATTTTACATGGCATTATACAGGAAATAACAGTAGCATTTTAAATCAACATGGGAAAAAAATTGGTCGAATGAAATCGTTCGATAATATCACCAACTGATAGCATATACATTGTTCTTAAAGGATTGATGCGCACAGCGAATATAACTTTCATAGGTTTTATATAATTTTGAGAAATATAAAAATTCCCCGTTCAATTAGTGTTGATTTTTGCCAGCCAATTCTTAGCAATCAGGGGAGATAACCTTTTCGTAAATCGATGTGAATGACGAGAAAAGTTGACCATGATGGATTAATTTCCAAATCTTTTTGTTCTGTTGACCGTAAAGCTAATATAGCTTTCAAAATCAACATGTTCTCCCTTTTCCATTAAATATGTTCTTGGTAAATTGGCACACTTTTTGTTGCACTTGGCTGTATTTACTGGTATTAAGTTGTTCTCTTTTCTAAAATTTCAGTTTCAGTCAGGGGGAGCGCCAGGGATTTCTCGACAGTGGGGCTGACCTCTTCGACAGGCGGGCTATAACATTTGACCTCCCAAACGAAGAAAATGAGTGAAAATTGGTAAATTGGAGAACCAAAATAGAAACAAATTGAGTATGTTTGTTGATTATTTAACCCTTTATCTACATGTAACCTGAAAAGCAGACGACACTTGCAAAAATAATTCTTGAATAACTATTTTTTTCATTTTTTGTCTCAAAAACATAGGTTATGACCCCTCGTTGGAACGAGCTCGTTCCAACGAGGGGTCATAACCTATGTTTTTGAGACAAAAAATGAAAAAAATAATGAAAATTAATTGGCGATTTTTGAGAATAGTGCTGGCCGGTTTTGGTCGTTACCTTAGGTAAAGGGTTAAAGTAAACATATTATAATAAGGTCGGGAAATATTTCATCTATAAAGCCAGTTTGGCTTTTAATTTTTACCAGTTATTTGTACTACCGTTTTTACACCTTACAGTTAAAACTAGAAGTCCTGTCATAAAATGCGCACAAATAGCATGTTGATCTGCGCGTTAATGTATGCGTTGTGGCCATAGTAAAGCTATCAAATTCTGTACATATGGCCTGTGCACAAGCAATGTTTCAGCCAATGGACCTCCGGGAAACCCGAAGGTCCATTGGCAGAAGCATTGCATGTTTTTGCCATGAATAACCAGGAGAACCTGCCGTGATTTGGATACCATTCGATATGGCAATTGCGCGCAATTCCAACGCTCAATAAAGCCTAGATAAGCGCACTATTCGTGTCGGGACTTCTAGGTTTAACTGTAGTTCACCACGGTGTAAAAATTAAAAGATACTGTGGGAAAAAAGTTACAACGTACCTCTCAGTCCATCAGAAAAAAGTATTTCATTCAATTTGGAGGTAACATAATTAATTTATGAGTGATTAGCAGGGGAAATATAAATTTTCAACGAGAGACCTTATAAATTTCATCTGCTCATCACTCATAAAGTAAATTTGTTGACCACTGAAAAAACATAGGTTTTATTTTTATTGTATGCGATGCGTATTCTTAAAAAATAATGCAAATTAATTTCAAAGAAAAGCGAAACACATTTCAGTTTAAAAGCCATCAGAGGATATCCAACGAAACACTTTCAGTAGAGATGGGCGGTATTGGAATTTTGAGTTCGGTATCGGTTTCGGTATTTTGATGGGGGTATACCGCGGTATCGGTTCCGTATTCGGTATCTGACTTGTCTGAGATTTTCTATTAGAACCAAGGGGAATTCACACCAGGAAAATGCAGAATACGTTGCTCCTATACCATTCTACCACAGTGCCACACATGTCACTGTCGATCAACACAGCACTGGCATTCTTTTGCTCACATGAATCATATCCACAGTAATTCTGTGACTTATTCCAAACACACATAACCTTTAACTCTTTTGGCGCAGAATAATCTGAGAAACAGAATTCTTAGCGACTAATATTCATCAGGAATTTTCCAAAAAGTATAGGTTGTTAGATTAAAGCGTTATTATTTTGAAAGATGTTCTAATGATCTCATTGACAGTTTTTCAAATGATTTCCTGTATATATTTAAATGGCACCTCTATACTTTCAAGGGGCGATATCGTTGTTCATGGATAGGACATAAATAGTGCATGACGCATAAGAATATGTATCTTTGTTCAACCCTTTACCCAACGAATAGGCCGCACCCCCCCCCCCCCCGCGTAATATGCAGCTTCAGCAGTTAAAAAAAATATTATTTTTCAAAACATTTCAACGAAACCATATCATGTGACCCCTCGTTGGAACGCGCTCGACGCGCTCGTTCCAACGAGGGATCACATGATATGGTTTTGTTGAAATTTTTTGAAAAAATGGTATTTAAAATAATAAATTTTGACATCGTATGCGTTGGGTAAAGAGTTAAAAACACTTGGAAATGGACACACACAGATGGCTAAAATGACTACTGCAGTACCTTTCCGCGGTCTGCCGTCTGTCGACTTTAGTCGCCTGTCGCCCCAAAAGAGTTAAAGTCCTATTTCTGGCTTTTCCAATCTCAAGACGTGTGCCCTTAGCATGCCACCATTTGGGGGCCCTGTTGATAATAGACAGATCCCCTGGGCAGTGATGTCTAGTAAAGTCTTGGCTTCCTAAACAGGCAGCCAAGACTTGACAAGAAATCACTGTATCACTTGCAGTCCAGTCGGATTTTATACCAATTGCTCAGGTTCTCAAGGATTAACCGAATTGGAGCGAAAATCAGTCACTTCTTTCATGAAACTGAATCCCCCAAATGCTGTCAAGCCTCAACAGGGCCTTATAAGTAGTAAATGTAGGACAATTTGAAAATATTGTTTGTTTCGGTATTCAATGATTGGTTCGGTTCGTTTTTTCGGTATCTCCATTATATCGCTATCGGTTTGGTTTTTCGGTATATTGCCCATCTCTAGCTTTCAGCGACGAATTTCATCGCCCGCGTGACAAAATAGTTCCTGCAGTGTTTCACTGAATGCTACATAGAAAGGTTAGTGGATATAAATTTAATACCATAAACAAGAATAACAGCAATTTTTCACCACGAAATAATTAATATCTCTCACTTTTTAACTAGTGTTCAACCGATGATCGGAACCGGCCACCACAATCGGCCGATTGTGGGCAATCGGATGACAACAGCAACGGCTCCTGGAATATCGGTTCAACCGATTGTTGCCAAGCATTTTGAGATGAAACATTAACCGCATTTTATTCTCTTCTGCAATTGTTTAATTGTTAATGTAAAATGATACCATTCAATAAAGTTGAGAAACAACCACAATGTGTATTCTTAACCTCTCTTGACGCCCCGTTACGGGACATACAAGTTAAACAACATACAAAGCTTACAACTGGTCGAAATCGCTAGTTCATACCGGAAAAGTGACGGTTACACTCCATTGACTCAGGCAGAAGTAAAATTACCAGTCGTACGCACTTGGGCGGTAAACGTGGCTCTGAGAGCCACGTTTACCGCCCAAGTGTGTGCGACTGGTAATTTTATTTCGACCCCAGTCAACGAAGTTTAACAACGAAAAATGTTCAGTTTAATGTAGATCTTTCGAGCCTCGACTTGTCCTAGTGCACGGTATTACAATCGGAATCGGCATCGGAATCGACCGATTGTGAGCTCAAATAACCGGTAATCGGTCAACGACCATTTTTGGTAATCGGTTGAACACTATTTTTAACATGTTATCTAGTTTATTTCGTGTTCACGGAACTTGTCTTGTGTCGGTCAATACGAAAAATACAGCAATACGTTTTGCGGGAGCATTTTATAAATCAATTTACATAAAATTTCCCAGCCTGCGTGAAGCTTAGTTGGGTCTGTATGTCCATTAAAATGGCTTATGTGCCAAGTAAAAGTGTCATGTGGCGACGATGTATCGAAGCGTCGACGTTTTACCTTCTGTCCACATTTAACCCTTTACCCAACGTAACGGTTAGCGCTATTCTCAAAAATCTCCAATTAATTTTCATTATTTTTTCATTTTTTGTCTCAAAAACATAGGTTATGACCTCTAATTGGAACGAGCTCGTTCCAACGAGGTGTCATAACCTATGTTTTTGAGACAAAAAATGAAAAACAGTAGTTGTTCAAGAATTTCTTTTCCAAGTGTCGTCTGCTTTTCATGTTAGGTAAAGGGTTAATAAATGTTTGACTGCCGTATAAACATCCTTCGAAAAAGTAAAGGTGTCAAATGTCGTGTCGCGGCGAACTGATGTGTTAAATCAATAACTATTTACCTTCCGTGCCTATTTTATTGTTCCACTATTCTAAAATGTACTCGTAATCAAACACACTTGTAGCTGGTCTGGCGAACGTTCGAGATTTGATTCAGTTTAAAATCCTTTCACTGATTCGAATCGATTCGAAACCATCTCGATTATTCGAAAAACTTTCGCCTTGCATCTAATTTGTACAATATATCTCACCGTGTGTCGAGGCGTCATCTGCAGTGCAAGAGCATTACAAATGGTATCTTGTTCCCCTTGTGGGACGACATATGGCTTTTCCTTCGTCCACTTTTGGCACCTGGTCAATACTCGGTTGAATCTGCTCCCGTTTCTAAGATAACTGCCGGGAGAGTTGTCACCACTAGAATATTAAAAAAAACTGTCCAAACTCTTTTTGGTAGTGATGCATTCAAATCATACCTTCGAGTAATTAAAACACCAATGCGTCAGTACCCCGTCCTATACAATTCTAATTAATGAAAGAACATTGCACATCGGGTCCATTCAATGGCCAATGCCGAAATGTTGAATGTGAATAAATTGTTCAACCTTTATGTGATAGGTCCATCTACTTGTATATTTGCGGTTTGATGTTACGAACTAGTCTGACCAGTAAGCATATTAGCACTGGATACACTTGGGGGATAGACAGCACTAGTAAGACAGTCGTACAGTTAAAACTAGAAGTCCTGTCACGAATAGTGCGCTTATCTAGGCTTAATTGCGCATTGGAATAGCGCGCAATTGCCATATCGAATGGCATCCAAATCACGGCAGGTTATCCTGGTTACTCATGGCAAACACATGCAATGTTTCTGCCAATGGATCTCCGGGTTACCCGGAGGTCCATTGGCTGAAACCTTGCTTGTGCACAGGCCATATGTACAGAATCTGATAGCTTTACCATGGGCATACCGCGTACATTAACGCGCAGATCAACGTGCTATTTCTGCCCATTTCATGTCGGGACTTCTAGTTTTAACTGTAGTGTCAAAGTATCGTAATAATTGAGAAGTGAGTTCTATTTGAGATTCAATTCGGTTTCAGACATTTTGCCTGATTCGATTCGAGATTCGATTCACCAGACCGTATTTGTAATGTGCCATGACAGTAGTCCCCGGGTGATATATCTTCCATCATGGAGCCCCTGCACTTTATATTGTCCGTTGGAAGTATAAAGATACCAGCTGCAATATTAAGCATTGCGGATTTTTTTATTCAAAGTTCCAAATGACGATATACATGTTTGTGTATGTACGTTTTGTGCCTGTGCTACTTTGTTGAGGGATATAGAAGTATATGGGGTCAGTTTCGCTGAGATCCTCGCCCACTAGAATGTAATGAGATTGCAGTTGATATCTCAACAAATATCAAGGGGGTTTCTAACTACTTCTATTCCACCCTCTATACTTTTATTTTATTTGCCGAATTTTCCTCCCTGTAAATATATTCTGTCCTGCACTTCTATTTAAAAAACAAAACTACACATTTCTACCCATGACCTTCAAGGTCTGTATTTTTTTGTAATTTCTGTTGCTGTCGGGGATACAGATCCTTCCAGTAAACATCGAATGAAAAAGAATTAACATGTCAGTACCATGACGTTGGGCGTTAACTCCGTGTTATGAAAAATGCCGCCCCTGTTTTGTCCGAATGACTCCTCTCGGGAAAGCACGCGGGGGGGGGGGGGGGAGGGGGGGGGGGTAGTATCAAATTACTGTTGTAAATAAGCTCTGTTTTCCTCGTGTAACTGGACTTGTTAGCCAACACGAGGAGCGATACGATTAGATAAAACTGACGTTTGCCTGGACTTGTGGACACGATATAGCCATTGATGCTAAAAGTGACCCAACACCGCCAGCGTAATGTAGTGCTGGCGGCGTAGGCACACTTAGAAAGGAGCAAATACCGGCTCAAAACGGAAGTAGATGGCTTACCCTTTGAAAGCAAAAGATTGAAATGAATTCTTGAGGGGCAAGAACGCATTCACTTCTGTGTCCCTGGATGGCATCGTGTGGTAGAATGCTACCCACTGCAAACGGACGAATCTATCGTGCATGTGTATAGAGAATCCGTAAGTATCGAATCATTCAACCCATTGGGGCTGAGGGGTATATTATTGTAGATTCTCAATAATGCGTTATTCTTCATTTTGAAAGTTTCTGTTACATAAAATACGACGATTGCCTAACAGCTCATTCAACCGACCCAAAAATCCGTCCCGGCTGACAAAAACAGCACGTGCAAACGCACTAAAATGTTCCTAATGTGACGAAAAGTTCATTTCTTGTTTTCTTGACAATCTGTTGATAAATATGTGTTATATCCTTCCGTAAAATAGTATTTTGTAGTATTTGTTTTATATATGTAGGCGTTTTTGATGACAAATCACGGTCCTGTATTTGACATTCTGAGACAAGCAACATAAATATATAGTTTCCATGTTATAATCAGAGGACTTCGCACACTTTTGACAAATACTTTTTCTTGATTTATCCGAGACTCGGAAGATACCGCGAAAAAGCCCAAAGAGAGGTTGCAGTAAAGTGTGAACAGGCTTGGCAATTTCAGGAGAGCGATTTTTTTAGCTCTCCTTACTGACCTCCTGAAAGAATTAAGGAGAGCGAAAAATTGTCCTCCTAAATATTTTGGTCTGGGATGATTGAGATTACATGTATTATGCTCACATTAAATTTTTGTTGTAAAGCAAAAATGTAATTTAACTTCGAAGTCACATAACATCACGTAATTTCATTTTGAAACTGGTTTAGTGGTAAAAGGTAATGGCTGCAACCATACCCAAACACAGTTCCAATCATTTGAAGCAAAACGGGTCACAGCAATATTTTTTTTTCTGTCAGTTTTAAGTTCAACAACTGACATCACAGTTTAAGTGGTAATTATTCAAGGAATATTGACACTATAATATACTACCATTACTACTATCCTCTCACTTGAAGCACTTGCACCAGGATGTGACTGTAGATTCAAGCAGACCTGTTGTCCAAGAAAGTCATACGCCTACCACTACCACCTTCAACCCCCCTTAGGGGGGTTGAAGGTGGTAGTGGTAGGCATATGACTTTCTTGGACAACAGGTCTGGGTACACACACAGGTCTTGTCAAGTGTGTGTTCGGTTGTTGAGTGAGACATCTAGATGTCTAAGAGATTTCACTTTACCTTAGTAAAGTTAATAAAATCACTGATGTAATAGTCTGTTGGTTTCAGTTTCAATGAGTTCGTTCAACTGGATACTTAAAATGCTGTGTAAAACTAATTGCTCTCCTAAGCTGATTGAGGAGAGCGATTTTTTTTGCCCTCCTGCATTTTTCAGAATGCCAGGCCTGTGTGAAGGAAAAGGCTTGAAAATGTCCTTTTTATATTAACATAACATTCGCAAGAAATCAGAAAATAAGTTTCTCATCCTCTAAAATGACAATACAGAACGCACAAAAAATGTAAATTCAATGGTGTATCCTGTACGTTTTTTTTTTTCGTTTTGACGTACCTAATCGCAACTGTATTTGGCGGGATCAGCCGAAGAAATTCAAGGATGGAAAACCTGGATATTTTAATCCCGGCGATAAAAGAAAATTATAGAGATGGTCAACTTTTTTTGTAATCCGTAATCACGGATTACTAATCCGAGTCCACGATTTACTAATCCGTGCGAACGGATTACTAATCCATGCGAACGGATTAAAAAATAAATTGAACACGTTACCTCTGTTCATATAATAAAGCCCGGGAGGTGACATGGTCAACTTATTTCTTAATCCGGGTGACGTGAGGCTGAACTTACCATGTGTAAACCGATTTATCATTTCATTGTACTCAGTCTTGCGTTCCTGGTTGCAGGAGGTTTCTTACACATGACGCGTAATGTGCTCAGCTGGATATTCCCTGCTCCCTCCCTCTATATACGCTGCCCCTAAGTACTATAACACGCAGAAATGGGTAGCATAGAATTTGTAGCAAAGTGCATAACAACACTTTCTCGCCTATTGTCACGTTCGTGCATCGCGCGAACACCTTCCCAGATGACTCCACTCGATTTGCGAGTGAATTTACCCATCAGTTACGAATTTTATGCTACTCCTTTCTTTATGTAATAGCATGTAGGGGCAGCGTATGGAAGGTGGGGGCGGAAGATATCCAGGGGAGCGCGTTACGGGGTCCTATGCAAAAACATGGACTCATGGAGTACGGTCAATTGTTATTATGTGTTCATCAACATAGTTTACAACTTTAAAGCTTCAGAACACGACTTTGCTTGGAAAAAGACGAGTCGCCATTTTTTTCTTTTCCGAGTATGACATACTGGCTATTTCTTTCTGGAAGCCAGACATCATCGACATCATCGATGCCATGTCAGTGTTAGTGGAATTTCCACTGTTGCTTAGACTGCCAGAATTAAAGACAGAACTGTGTACCTGAATTTGACTTTGTTTATCCATTGTTGATATTTGTAAATAATTCTAAAATTTATTTTTTAGGTTATTAGAGATTTAAACTTAATTGTATTGACTTAAATAACTTAAATGACTTAAATATTCGTTTTTAGCGGAAAAATGCAGATAGAAATAGCAAGAGAAAAAAGTAAACACTCACAGTGATACAAAAAGATATACAGAAAAAAATCACCTATGAAGATGTACTGGTTTTATGATAATCAGAAACCTGACATTGAGTTATTGTTAAAAAAACAACACCCACATCAAAGTTTTTCCAATTAGCTGTCAACTTCAAGTTAACCTAATTGTTCTAAACCTGTACACCGTCTGCAAAGTTATTAATTCTTAATTGTTAAAATCACATACACGTGTGTCCATCTCGGAAACCAACAGGGAGTATAGCCATTTCAGTTGTCAAAATTTAGCTTTAATAATTTCATACTTTTCTTCCAGGTGTTTTTGCTGATCGATATAGTGTTTTAGTGTTGTATAGGTGTGATTTGTAATAAAAGATAGTTATATTAGTGTTTAGTTTAGTTTTTCTGTCGGGTTTTAGTGGCGTGTTCCCTATCTTCGCGCGGGTCATTTTCGGTGTTTTGTTTTGTTGTGTTTACGTTTTCGACCGCTTTCTCAAATTCTTAGTTCCTCTTTGTAATTTTGGCTTTGTAATTATTTGTAATCATGAGTGGTAAGTGTACGACGGGCGTTCAGACGGAGGTAAGTATGGGTGTTAAGGGAGGTCTGAGGGAGGTGAGTCGAGGGGTGCAGGTGGGGGAGAGTGAGGATTCGGAGGCATGCAGACAGTGTAATATGAGGTATGGTGGTGGTCGGTCAATGGAGAGTAGTGGCGTATGTGCGAATTGCAGGGATATTTTACAGTTGTTAGAGAAGTGTGTTGGATTCGAGCGGGAGATTGCAGAGCTGAGAGGGAGGTTGGGGAGGGCCGGTGTATCTGGAGTTACCCCGTTGAAGGTTACCTACGATGGTGAGGTGGAAGGTGGGTGGAAGGTCGTTGTGGACTCAAGGAGGAAACTGGGAAGCAGGAAACGTGGGGGAATAATGCTTGATGTGGGGGGTGTAACTGAGGAGGGGGGTTCTAGTAGGAAAATTCGGAAGGTGGCGTCAGGTCAGGGCTGCGTCGAGTCCGGAAGCCAGAGTCGGCGTAAGGCTGCCAAGGTTGCTAGGCGGTGTTTAGAAAACAGGTTTAGTGTTTTAGACTCTGATACCCCTGGGGACGAGAGTGAGGGGGAAGTGTGGGGGGTGAGATGGTTGTTGATGATGATAGGCCAGTCGGGGTAAGGAGGGCGGTCAAGAGAAAGAGGGGGCCAGGAGCTTGCAAAACGAGAGGAGGTGCAGATGATATAGGAACTGGGGCCAGAAGAAGAAAATTAGTGGTAGCGGGGAGCAGCATTGTACGTGGGATTGACAATGTAGTTTGTGGTCCTGATAGTTCCAATCGAACAGTCTTGTGCTTTCCGGGGGCGAAGGTGGAGGATCTCAGGGACCGGGTAGATGGCGTTGTGGCAGGGTCAGGACCGGAACCGGTAGTGGTGGTCCATGTGGGGACCAACAATATCAGGGAGAGAAGGTCAGTAAGTTTGGTGGAGTCGTATAGAGGCTTAGTCGGCAAACTGCTAAGTAGGAATGCAAGGGTAGTCGTATCCGGGGTCCTTCCTGTCCTTGGAGGTGGGGACGAACGGAACTCAAGGATTTTGGCGCTAAATGAAGAGTTAGAGGACTACTGTGTTGATCTGGGAATTCCCTTTATCGACCATTGGGACACGTTTTGGGGCAATGGGAGCATGTACGGGCGTGACGGGCTGCATCTTAGCAGGGCGGGGAAACGGGTATTAGGGGATAAAATTCTACGGGTAGCAGAGCCTTTTTTGGAGAGGAGCGGGGTGGGAGGTCAGAGGCAAGTATAACGAGAGTGGACATAGGTGGGGTGAACAAGAGTGAGGGGGACAGAATAAGTTTACCAAGACTAGCACCAGAAAACAATGGGCCCAATAGGCGGAAGGCAATGAACCTCGGTACCCTGAAAGTGGGTTATAGCAACATCCAGGGTCTCCACCGTAAAGTAAGTGAAATTGCTACATTGATCGAGGCAGAGGAGTTTGATGTCATGGGCTTAAGCGAGACGTGGGTAAGACACGAGGAACGGGTAGACCAAGTAAGCGGGTGTGTGTGGATAGGTGTAGGGCGAACGGAAGGCCAGAAAAAGGGGGGAGGGGTAGGCATGTACATTAAAGAGGATTTAAAACCGTCGCTGATTACAGATCTGGAAGATATCATCACCTCGGCTGACGTGTCAAAAGAAATTGGATGGGTAAAGATCAGTCTGAGAAACAAAAGTATTGCCCTTGGGATTGTGTACTGTGCGGTGGAGGGAAGTAAACCCGAGTAGAATGACTCGATATACTCAACACTAAGGTCCAATATCACTGAACTAGAAAACAGGGGGCTCGGTATAATTCTGATGGGCGATTTTAATGGACACATAGGTGACAAGGAAGAAGGCATAGAGGGTGGGGACAAGAAAGTCAACAGGAATGGAAGGAAGCTGTTGAACTTCACAAATGAGCTCGGTCTGAAGATTCTGAACAGGGACGCTAGATGTAAGGGGAAATGGACCTGGGAGAGAAACGACAGAAAATCAATAATTGACTACATTCTCATAGATATGAATTTATGGAGGGAGGTGATTAGGGTAGAAGTGGATGATGAGGGCAAAATGGAGTTGGATAGTGATCACAACTTGATTACAGTGACGATGAGGGCCAAAAACCTAGAGAAAAGGAAAGGAAGCTTCAAGGATATTTGGGAACTGAAAAAGGATGCCGACTGGGTGAAGTTCGAAGAAAAACTGAAACCAAAGCTTGCAGCCGTACACAAGGGGGGTAGTGTCCAGAAGATGGCCGACGCCATAGTTGCGAGCCTAGTGGAGGCAGGGAAGGAAAGTGTAGGAAAGATTAGGGTGCCAACACGGGAACTTGGGTACAGAGTGAACGAAGAACTGAAAAGGGCCATAAAGGTTAGAAAAGCTAAATGTGCTGCATACAGGAGAAGTAGAAAACTTAAGGGGGTGGAAAGCAATGAGGCCATGGTAGCAAAGGAAGAATACCAACAAGCACGAAATAAAGTAAACAAGATAAAAGACGACAACCGGAGAGTGCGAAATGGCAGTCTTATTAGGACGATAAGAACGACAGGGGGGTCGAGTTCGAGCGTATTTTGGAAATGGGTGAACAAACGTAACAAAGGGAATAACCAACAGAGCATTAAAGTAGATGGCAGAGTTACAGAAGAGCGAGATCAAATCGCATTAGAACTAGTCAAGCACTGGGAAAAGGTAAACGATAAGCGATGGGGCATGGGGAACCCACCGGAGTGTCCGAACCAGGTCGAGGAAAATCTCTCGGACTTCGTGTGCAGCGAAATCAAAACTGAGGAGGTGAGAAGGGTGATCTCAAAATTGAGGAATGGAAAAGCGGGAGGGGTGGACGAAATTCCTAACGAGTTTATCAAAAAAGGGGGAGAGGAACTCTTGGAAAGCCTATCTGCCCTATTCAATTTAGCCATAGAAAAACAAGAGGTCCCAAAGGAGTGGAGGGAAAGCAAAGTGACATTTATTCACAAAAAGGGGGAAAAAGACGTTTTGGATAACTATCGAGGTATCTCTGTCAGTAGCAACATTGGAAAGGTTTTCTGTAAAGTCCTTTATGGGAGACTAGAGGAGGTAATTGAGGAGAAGGGTTTTTTGGGAGAAATCCAGAATGGCTTCAGGAAGGGAAGGAGAGTTACTGACCATCTTTTCACACTATCCCAAATGATAGAATCCGCGAAAGCAAAAAAGAAAAAGATGTTTATGGCCTTTTTGGATATCAAGAAGGCATACGATAGAGTATGGAGGGAAGGTATGTGGCGCAAGCTGGAGGCTATGGGTTTAGGGGGCGAGTTTGTTGGAATTATGAAAGCATTATATCAAGATGTACAGAGTGAACTTAACCTGGGAAACATTACAACGAAACGTGTGCCTATGGAGATAGGCCTAAAACAGGGGTGTATCCTTTCGCCGATCCTGTTTGCATTGTACATCAAAGGCTTAGGAGATGAACTCCTGCGTAGCGAGGAGGGGGGTAGCAGTTGGTGACGTGAAGATCCCAGGGCTATTTTTTGCAGACGATATGGTTCTAGTGTCAGAGAGCGAAGAGGGGCTAACGAAAATGCTGGGAATTGTTGGGAAATATGGGAGCAAATGGAGACTCGAACTTAATGAAAGCAAGAGCAAAGTTATACCTGTGGGCCGCAAAGTGGACCCCACTCGAAGGTGGAGAGTGGGTGAGTTCTGCATTCCGGAAGGGAGCAGCAAACTTCTCAGTGTGGGAGAGACGGGTGATTACGAGTATTTGGGGGTAAATATAAACATTACAGGAAGAGGCATCTACCGGAACCACACAAATAAATTGATCCTGAAGGGGAAGCGAATCCTTAACCAAATGAAACTTATAGGGAGAAACAGTTTCAATAAGGTTTTCGTGGGGAAAACCATTTGGGAAATGGTGGGTCTGCCAAGTATAACATACGGTACGGAAGTGGTACCCCTAAACCAGACGGCCGTAAAGAGCTTGGAAATCCTGCAGAACGATGCAGGCCGATGGATAACGGGGTCGAGTAATGCCGCAGCGCTAGAAGCAATTAGGGGTGAGCTTGGGTGGATGAGGATCAAGGACAGGATAGACCTGTTGAAGCTCGGTTATCTTAATTATTTGGTAAATCTCCCCGACAGCCGATGGTGTAAAGTAATGTTCCTGAGAATTTTCAACTCAAATATCAAAACGGGGTGGATGGTCCAAATGAGGGAGCTAGTAGAGAACTACTTATTGGAGATCTCGGACCTGGACGTTGGGGCAAACCAGGGTAAAAAAATCGTCAGAGAAAGGGTCATGGAAGATTGTAACCGTAATTGGCGAGAGGGGGTCAAATCAAAGAGGTCTTTGGGTGGCCTGCGTGATAAAGAGAAGCCAGGTTTTGAAGAGTACCTTGATGGCACCTTTGGGGGGTCACTGTTGTTCAAGCTGAGGTCGCGATCCCTGGAGCTGAGGGGAAAAATTGGGAAAGACGGTGAAAGGGAGTGCCAGATGTGTAACTTGGACATGGTGGAGACCCTGGAACACTTTCTTCTTAAATGCCCAAAGTATCAGCCTAAAAGAATGAGATTCACTGGGAGTATAATGGGGAAGTGGGATGGGAGAATGAAGGACATGTGGTTAGGGGGAGACTCAAAGGAGAGGGTTAATATGCTAATCGGAGAGATTGGGAAGAATGGGACAAGGGATATCATCAAGCAGTTCGTCTCCGAGTGTTGGGAGGAGAGGAGAAGCGTGGGAATAGGGAGGCAGTTGGGAGCACAGGGGTAACCATGGCCTTCTCGTCCGAGAACCGCGACAAAACAGCGGCTGGCCAAAGTGTTATTATTATTATACATTGTGTTCAATGCAAATTTTTACACTTATATTAACGAGTCAATAGAAATGATGGAGCTTTCAAGTCCTTTCATTCACGTCAGTGAAGACAATATTAGCCGTGGAGAATCTTCTGTTGAAATCGCATAAATATAAAAATCACTATTTTCAAAGTGAAATGGAAACATTAAAACAAAACCATAATTGAAATATTTTTATAGAATCAAATAATTTAAAGTTTACTTTATTCCGAATGATGTACGCGGAATGCATGCTATTGATGGTTAATATCTATTTTTAACTTTAAAGCTACCCTAGTCAGCCTTTTTTCACAAATTCATAAGGAAATGCACACAGATAAAATAAGATATTTAAAACAAAAATGGAAACATGAAGAATTTTGTCTAGCAATAAGTATTAAACATCACTTTAAAGAGGATGCCCTAAACTATTTGACCATATGTACGCGAATTTTATTGAAAAGCAAATGTGGATGAAAAATGAAGTTTTATTGCTTTCTCCCATTGACCTCTGTTGTAAATTGGATAATGAAGATAGCTCTGTTTTTCACGCATGCGCAACTAGGGGGATAGAAATAGTTGTACATGTCTGTACCTTCAGCAATAGAAAGATGTACCCCGGTGAATGAGAGTCAGAAAACCACTCGACATTTTTTTTTTGGCTGCGGCTGTGGATCAGTTGGTCACCATCTTACCCGGAGGTTATTTGAGCCGACACTAGTTATCTTCCTGCACTTGAAGTAGCATACCCCAGCCGTCTGATCCCCTTTTGGGAGACAAATAACCGGTTTTTGCTAAAAAGCCTCTAAAGGAAAGAGAGGAGGAAACAGAGCGAGGGGAGGATGGAAAAGAAGATGGAATGGAAGAATGAGAAGAGTGATGAGCGGAGGAGTGACTCAGTTTCGGATAATCCCAAGATCAAACTTGGATTAGGATAGGGTCGTTATTGAGTATCAAGATCACACTAGGATCAGGATCATCCAAGGATAGGGATTAAAGAGCAGGAGCAGCAACCGCCGCTTTGATGGGCGACGATGGTAGTATGCGTTATGAGGGCTAACCTGTTGTGGCCTGGAACCAGTCTAGCCCTTAAATAGACCGGCGCCACATTTAGATCCAATGGTTTGGAATATTTCAGTTGGTCGGCCCGACCATTGAATCTAAAAAAAAACACCATAAATATTCATTTTCCTAGAATCAATGGAAGATATGTGTCTCATTCGAGATTTAAATTGACAGAATCATTACTGACTTTACCAACTTCTTTTGACATGTTTGTTTACTAAATGAGTATGAATGAAGACTCGTCGTCACAGCTGTGTAGTTTTATGCTTAGGCCGTGATCGGAATATCTATAGCTGGGACCTGAAGGACTACTGTGTGAATATTTGTGAGTGACGGGATGCCACATTAAATCAGTGGCAGTCTGCGTGCAAACGGGACGGCGTATAGGTAAATAAACAGCCAATAAATGCGTTTGACTCCTCAAACACTTTGATTGGTGGGTTGTTCGGATTCAGATTCAAATTATTTTATTCTCAGCATACATAAAACTGTTACAAGTACACATAGTTTACGAGTATAATGGATAGTATACTGTGGTAGGTGGTATAGTCAGATTGCTTGTCTTCATGCCTCCTCCTAGAAGGAAGTGTAGCATCAAACAGACTCTGACAAATTAACGAGATTTAGAACAATTTATGAGACACTTAACGCGGTATGGAGCTAGAGTTGCTTCAAAGGAAAAGATATTGTTCAGTACAAAGACCAGTCGGGAAAGGTGGTTCAAGACTGATAAGAAGTAAACTGCTTATCGTGTCCACTCCATTGCGCCGCGCCAAGCACCAGCGAGCATTCGATATCGTTCGGTCATCGGCAAAGCAATAGGTCAATACGTTTTGGGCCTCGAGTCCACGTCGGCCGGCAAATTCGTAGGGCACCCTGTTTGGAGTGCTCGGCAAATGAATTTACAGACAAACCTCGCATCTTCATCGTATAATCGATTTAACTATATGGAGCCAGATGTGAACCATTCACTTACTTCTATCTGGGCTGAGTGCCCCCGGGGAAGGTCACCCAGTCAGAGCTAAGTGTTCTTCAGATTATCAACATAATTGAATAGATTACTATCAACAGACTCTTATGTGCGTACTGGGGATATTCTAGGGAACATGTTGATCAGTTGGAGTAAACAAAAGCAGCAAGTTTGGTCAGGACAAGATTTCCAGATTATTGTGCAGAGCACGTCTACAGTGCGTGTATGGGAGGTTCTTGATAATTTACAAGTTTAAGGAGTATGGTCAGGACAGAAAGGAATGTAACAGTAGACATGTATGTAGATGGAATATAACTAAAGAAAGTCGGAAGTCATGTGTATGTACATTGACTCTTAACCATCTGAGCATTTTTAAAAAAAATATTTTTCATCAAATCTACTCATGACGGCTGTGTAGCAGCTATGACTAGATTTGTTGAAAAATTCATTAGAATTTAACTGGTAGAGCAGGGGGGGGGGGGGGGGCACTACAAATTTGCAAGACGTGACGTCCTATTTTTTATTCGGCTCCTCTTTACACCCACCCACCCACTACGTGCAAATTTTCTACTACCGTTCTCAGACACCCACCCCCCCCCCCCCCACTCTCCCATTAAAATCCAAACTAAACTTATAGACTTAGTAGGCACAGCTGTCTTTAGGGGGTTTTCATAATGTTTTTAACCCTTTATCCAACGTAACGGCCAAAACAGGCCAGCGCTATTCTCAACAATCGCCAATTAATTTTTATTATTTTTCATTTTTTGCCTCAAAAACATAGGTTATGACCCCTCAATGGAACGAGCTCGTCGAGCTCGTTCCAATGAGGGGTCATAACCTATGTTTTTGAGACAAAAAATGAAAAAAAATAGTTATTCAATCATTTTTTTTGGCAAGTGTCGTCTGCTTTTCATGTTAGGTAAAGGGTTAAACTGGTACCACCAATTTAAACCTCTGTGAGCTGCTGTGGGCCCCAATCTACAAATGACAAGCTGTTCATTATCAGGTTTGGCCAGAGCAGGTGCACATATATGGGAACAAATTTTCATTTGAATTGTTCCCAAAATATTGTCTGCACATTTTCTACATTTCGAACAAGACACCCACCCCCTACTAACGTGTGACATTTTCCTAGATTAAGCCCAATATTCTCACATATAAAACCTCCTGATGTTGTATTTATGTTAAGAGTGTGATGTACAACATCATCTTTAAGGTTTGAAACACAAATGATGGTATATATTAGCTGATATATTGATATATTTTTAAAAAATTCAAAAAATTGCACAAGTTGGAAATGCACATTTTTGGCGCACTCAAGAGACCCACCCACCCCCACGTCACGTCTTTCAAATTTTTGGTGGCCTCCCCCTGGGTAGAGTGCTAAATTATTTTTGGCCATCAAATCTTGTACGCATGTCTTCGCCTTGTTACAATTTATGGGAGAGTGCCTATGGGCACTCTCCCATAAATTGTAACAAGGCAAACCCTTACAGACTAAATAATATCACTTGAAAGATAGTACAAAGAACATCCTTTGAATATGAGTCTTCAAGCTGAAGTATCTGCACTTGAGAATAAAGCCCAAATATGGGCTTCCAGCACTTCTACCAGTTAACTGAAGAAATCATTGGTCAAAAAGTCCATTCAGTTTACAGGGAGGAAAAATAGTTAAATGTGCCCAAGTTAAAGAGATTTCAGTGGCAAGAGATTTTGTGTCCTGGGCAGGAATATCCGCCAGCAGCATGTAATGGGTGAAGTTCATCCATAGATCTGGTCCCTGTTGTCTCTATATGTAGGAGGCCGGTTGTCTGGTAGGGTAGTCCTGCCAGATCAATTGTCTACTACACACTAAATATATCAATAAAATATCCCGGTAATCTACCATTTTCTTGTCAAAGACGAAAAGCAAAGCATATAACCAAAACAAATCATCAGCCTTAAGTGTTATGTCTTACCTTTGACTTCGAAAGCATCTTTAGACTTATCAAATGATGAAGAATCAACAAGGAAAAGCAAAGCTATAATTTAAGCCACCCGAAAACGTTTGAAAAATTGTTGAAAGAAATGTTGATTTTCACTAACATTTACAACGCTACTGGGTACGTTTATTACAGCACTGGTTATCACACAACTGGTTGATTTGTATTTCACTACTGGTCGATTATTAAACTACTTGTTGATTGTTATTACATTACTGGTTAATATTACACTACTGGACATAGTTCGATCCGCAAGTATACAGAAGAAGTCTCCTTGGTTACGAATCGAAATTAAGTATTTTTATTGTTTACTAATCATATATATTTCATTTTCAGGTTATTTTATTCAACTTTGTGGGGAGTTAGTTTAGTATAGTAACTGGGACAAAGTTAGGAGGTCTTAAATAAAACTGTGAGCGCTAAGTTGTCGAACGGTTCGTCGTGTTGCCTTTTGTCGCGTGTTTACAGTTTTCCCTGTCCGATCGCGTAATTTTGTCTTGATGATGGCGAGCAAGTCTGCTTAGACGGAGGTAAGTATGGAGGTAAATAGGTGTAATATCGCGGTCCAGGTCAACGGTGCCAACGGGGTAAGTATTGGTGTGCAGACAGAGGTCACTGGGGGTGTCGGTCAGAGCCGGGTTGGTGGGGCCACCGATGGCGATATTGGGCTTGAAGTTTGTAAACAGTGTTCTATGATGTATGGGGACTGTCGCTCGATGGGATATGGAGAGGTATGGAGAGGTATGTACAAACTGTCAGGAAATCCTCCGCCTACTTGAGACAATTGTTAAGTTTGAGGGGGAGATTTCTGAGCTGAAGGGAAAACTTGGTAGGGCGGGGCTGTCTGGAGTTACGCCTGTGAAAGTAGCTTTCCGAGAAGGATGGAAGGTTGTCGGTGGTTCCAAGAGGAAACATGGGGGTAGAACCTTTGATGTGAATGAGGTAGGTGATGAGGTGGGGGCTGCTAGAAAAGTACGTAGGACAGATGAGGGGGGGGGGGGGGCAGGCCGGAGCAATGCTGTAATGCATTTGGCGTGGACTATCAAAAGTGGTAGGAAAGGGGGGCCAGAGAAGCAGGTAGATAGGGGTGTAAAGTCCAAAGGCAGTGGGGAGTGCAGCACCAGAAACAGATTTGATGTGCTCGATTTGGAAGATACAGAGGAGGAGATGGAGGTAGTTGCAACAGATAGTAGCTTGGGGTCTAGGCCAGGAAGAAGGAGGAGGGATCCGGGAGAAGACCAGGGGAGTAGTCCAGGTAGTTCAGGGCCTGGAAAGAGACGGACGGACAAGGATAGGAGTAATCCTAGGTCAAAGATACCTATACCGATACCGATGTTGATTCCGAGTGGGGCTGTTGGAGAGGAAGAGGACGCTGTAAACAATAGGAGACTAGAGGAGATAAATAGGGCGAGGGACAAAAGTAAGTTGGTGGTTGCGGGAAGTAGCATAGTTCGGGGGATCGACGAGGTTGTCTGTGGTCCGGACAGTAAAAATAGAACAGTTCTGTGCTTCCCGGGGGCTAAAGTGGAGGACCTGAGGGATAGAGTGGACGGTATTGTAGCTGGGTCGGGGCCTGATCCGGTAGTGGTATTACATGTGGGGTCCAATAACATCAGGGGAGGAAATCAGTTCGTTTGGTGGACACATACAAGGACCTAATTAGTAAGCTACTTAGCAGGAATGCTCGGATCATCGTTTCAGGGGTGCTCCCTGTTATGGGTGGTGGGAATGAGAGGAACTCGCGGATTATGGCACTAAACGAGGAGCTGGAAGAGCACTGCAAAGACTTGGGAATACATTTCATTGACCATTGGGATTCATTTTGGGGACAAGGAGAGTTGTATGGGCGAGACGGATTGCATTTAAGTAGGATGGGTACAGACCTGTTGGGCCAAAAAATTTTACATGTGGCTGGGCCTTTTTTTGGAGAAAAGGGGGGTAGGGGACCACCGCCGATAACCCAGAGGGGCACAAATGCTGGGAACATAGGAAGAACAACAAACATGCACAATACAGGGACATACCAGGGTTATAATAATGTGCCAGTGATGACAAAAAACAAAGATTCATTAAGTTTGGGTACTGCAACATCCAGGGTCTGCACAAGAAAGTAAGCGAAATATCAACAATGATAGACGAAGGAGACTTCGATATAATGGGTCTAAGTGAGACGTGGAAACGACGTGATGAGCGGGTTGATCAGATGAAGGGTTGCGTGTGGATAGGAGCTGGGCGAACTGAGGGTCAGAAACGGGGTGGGGTGTTGGCATCTACGCTAAAGAGGAATTACAGCCTTCATTGATTACAGATCTCACAGAAGCAAGGACTCAGATTCCAGTATCCAACGAAATAGTCTGGGCAAAAATCAAGTTAGGAAGCAGGAGTGTTGCCGTTGGTGTTGTATACTTAGCAGTGGAGGGAAGTAAGCCCGAGTGGAATGATTCAATATATACAACTCTTAGATCGAAAATCACAGAGCTTGGAAGCAGAGGGTTCAGTATTGTCCTAATGGGGGACTTCATTGGGCACATCGGGGATAAGGAGGAGGGCATACAGGGAGGTGATAGGAAAAGTCACACGAATGGGAGGAAGATGTTGGACCTATCAAAAGAGCTTGGTTCAAAGATCCTGAACAGGGATGCGAAATGTAAGGGTAAATGGACCTGGGAGAGGAACGATAAGAAAACAATAATTGATTATATACTCACTGACATTAGCGTATGGAGGGAGGTTATAGATGTAGAAATAGATGACGAGGGAAAAAATGACTTGGGTAGTGATCACAACCTGATAACAGTTAAGATTATGGGCAAAAAGACGAATAGAGACAGACATACCTTCAAGGAAGTTTGGGGACTAAAACAAGGAGCCGACTGGAAGCGGTTTCGGGAAAAACTAAAACCAAATCTTGAATGTATACTTAGGGATGCAAATGTCCAGAGTATTTCAGATGGCATAGTAAATAGCCTAACAGAGGCAGGGAAGGATTGTATAGGAAGGGTGAGGGTCCCAACGAGAGAGCTTGGATACAGGGTTAACGAGGGACTGAAAAAGGCTATAAAAGAAAGGAAGGTAAAATGCGCTGCTTACAGAAGAAGTAGGAAGCTTAAAGGGGTGGATAACAATGACACGAGGTTAATGAAAGGAGAATATGAACTGGCACGGAAAAAGGTGAATGAGATAAAGAATAATAATAGGAAGGAGCGCAATTGCAGTCTTGCCAGAACAATAAAGAAAACGGGGGGTTCGAGCTCAAACGTATTTTGGAACTGGGTAAATAAACGGGGGAAAAGTAGTGTGCAGAGTATCAAAGTGGATGGGGAAAGTACAGAAGATAAAGGCCGTATCGCTTCAGAGTTAGTCAAGCACTGGGAAAAGATAAACGATAGGCGACGGGGCAGTGGGTCCCCACCAAAAAGAAATACACTGGTGGAGGAGAACCTATCCAATCGTGTATGTAGCGAAATAACGGCAGAAGAAGTGCGGAACGTGGTCTCGAAATTAAAAAATGGTAAAGCGGGAGGGACTGATGAAATTCCGAACGAATTCCTCAAAAATGGAGGGGAGGCACTTATTGAAGTCCTGACAAACCTTTTCAACCTGGCTCTGCGAAAGCAAGAGGTCCCCAGAGAGTGGAGGGAAAGTAAGGTGTCGTTCATACACAAAAAGGGGGATAAGGAAGTTCTAGATAACTATAGGGGGATATCAGTTAGTAGTAACATCGGAAAAGTATTCTGTAAGGTCATATACGGTAGACTAGAGGAAGTTATTGAAGAGAAAGGTTTTTAGGAGAAATTCAAAATGGTTTCAGGAAAGGACGAAGAGTCACTGATCACCTATTTACATTCACCCAACTGACAGAATCAACAAAGGCTGAAAAGAAAAAGATGTTTCTGGCATGTTCTGTTTCTGAAGGGGAAAAGAATTCTGAACCAACTAAAACTTTTAGGGAAAAATAGTTTCAACAAGGTCTTTGTGGGGAAAACACTGTGGGAGAGGGTGGGTTTACCAAGTATAACGTATGGCACGGACGTGATTCCATTGAACCAAACCGTTATTAAGAAGTTGGAAAGTACTCAGAATGATGCCGGCAGATGGATAACAGGGTCGAGTAATGCTGCAGCTTTGGAAGCAGTAAGGGGGAGCTTGGGTGGATGAAAATCAAGGACAGGGTAGATTTGGGAAAACTGTGTTACTTTAACTACTTGAGAAACCTGCCTGACAACCGGTGGTGCAAATTGATGCTCGATACCATTTGGAATTCTAATATAGAAACGGGGTGGTCAAAACATGTGAGGGAACTAATGGACAATTACTCTATAGAGGTCACAAACATAGAAGTAGGAATGAAAGAAGGCAAAAGGTTTGTCAAAGAGAGAGTCATGGAAGATTGCAATCGAAACTGGCGAGCAGGGGTTAGCGTGAAAAGATCACTGCAGGGGTTACAATATAAAGAAAAGCCAGCTTTTGAGAAGTACCTAGATGGCACCTTTGGAGGGTCACTGCTGTTCAAACTGAGATCAAGATCACTGGAGCTTCGAGGAAAAATTGGGAGAGATGGGGAAAAGGGATGCCAAATGTGCCACTCTGGAGTAGTGGAGACCCTGGAACATTTTCTCTTGGAATGCCCACAGTATATACCTCACAGAATAAAATTTACTGGAAGAATAATGCAGAAGTGGGGTGAAGAAACAAAGGATAGATGGCTGAAGGGGGACACGAGGGAGAGGGTAGGAATGCTTATTGAAGAAATTGAAAAAGAGGAAGTGAGGGACACTATTAAGCAGTTTATATCTGAATGCTGGGAGGAGAGGAGGGGAAGAGGGGGTGGGGTGCAGGGGGAATGATGGCCTTCTCTTATGAGGACCGCGACAAATCAGCGGCTGGCCAAAGAGTTATTATTATTATTACTGCTTGATTATTACACTACTGGTTATTACAAGAACAAAGATTATTTTATTCAGATCGCTTATTTCGTTTCCGTCGCTTTTAACCAGCCCGGAGATGAGTTTCTCCGAGTAAATGCCGTTTTACTGATTGCAGAAATATTTAGTAGCCTTTTCCCCTCGACTTCCCATTTGACGTTTGTTCTCAAAATTATACCCCTTATTAGCCCAAGAACATTAGGTTTCACTAAGGAAAAAAATCTGAGAAAGCTGATTTTTTCAGGGAATGTCGAATACATGTCACTGAACGATTAGACAAAAGTCCCCTAAAATCCCAGTTGAGCTTTTTTTTCTACAGCCTTTTTTCGAAAACGCGTTTGAAAAAAATCAAAAAAAAATCGCACCAACTTTGTAACCTCGAATTGATCCAACTGTATTTTTTGTTTACGCGTATTTCGAGCTACATAATGTCTAATATACATTTACCTAGAGGAAAATGTGCATTCGGTGACAATTTCTGCGAAAAATTATTGAAAATTCACAAAAAAGTATCGGATTTACGCAAAAAATGACGATTTTCCTAACGGATTTGCCCAAAGGGTCGTAGTACAGAACGGGATGTTAGTTGGACAGACGATAAAAAATCCACCACCATTTGAAGACTTTTATCATTGCTTACAAAATAGACATTATGGAAGACCCCCTCTGCTTCTGGCCGAGTTCCCCTTTTGGCATAAAATTCGTCAGCATGAGAACTCAACTATTTTCGGGCTTGGGACCGAACAGACACGTCTGTGTCTGGCAGCATTAGATCAATAAATAATATTTACAGAATGTACACAAATCAATAAATAATATTTACAGAATGTACAAATCAATCAACATGGATTAAGTTACATTGACTATTATCAACGCTATATACAGAAATGACATGACCTATATACATATTATTCATCGAACTCAGAAATTTCCGACAGGACAGTGTTTCTGTGGTTGTTACAAGAATCCGAACTGCAATTACACAAACCTGAGCAAGAGAGTCCTGCCTTCTTACACCCACACCTTTTTGTACAAGCACTCTTGCAACCACAACTGATCAGATTCAGTAGGTTATCGGGGGCACATGGCTTTGTGGCTGCAGTCGGTACAAGAAGTCCATTGTCTAGCGACCACCCCCAATCCGTCGGAGGAAGCGAAGTGCCCAGCCATTGTTGGACCTGGAGATAACATCTGTAGACATGTTGTTGTGCAGCATCGCTGCTTGGTGGGAATGAGGCTAGGTCGATGGGTTTATTCAGTTTAGATTTTGCTACATAACATACTGTTGTGAGTCGCTAGTAACATCGGAGACAATTGTACTGAATACTTTCTTCTTACCAACTCGAAAGAGTGCAGAAGTAGTGTCACAACCACTTATAGAATGTGCTACAAGGAGGTTGCTTCTATGGTCACCCATTTTGGTTGCTATTTCACTAACTGAAACTAGTAAGTTTGGGGTAATGGAATACATCATGTGAATATTACATCCCGGTTGAACTCGAGAGGTAAGAATGACTAACAAGTCTGTGTCTGTTCCCACAACGACAACATTGTTGTCATCTTGAGCGATGTCAAGTGCAGTTTCGGCTATCAGTACATCAGCATCAGCCTCGGCCTGCTTGGACTGAATATTGATAGCAGATAGCTCCTGCATTAGAAGATCGATCAGTCGGGTTTTGTTCTTGGCATTTGCAAGGAAATCGGATTGGGGTGTGGTGGCTGGTAACTCGGGTGAGATATTGATATCAATGGAATACCTGTCTTTAGATCTACGGGCTTGTTCCATTGCCCTTTGTCGACATTGTACAAGCATAACCATCAAAAACAACCACGACGTTCGCCCCAAAATGTCTCACTAGATAATTGGAATATGATGTCCATATGTCCTTATATGACGACTGTTTAGGCCATACAGCTGCCCTCAATAAAAATCCACCATCTACAACAAACAGAGAATGTTCTGGGATTTTAGTTTGCTCGGAACCGCATGTTTTGAGGATCTTACCGAGCGTGCTTTTCTGTGTCTTCCTCATTCCAGCAGAATCAAACAATGCTGGTGGTTTCGGGGCGAGTTCATATTTGAGATACTCTTCCATCTCTGCTTGTGACTGAATAACACATGTGATGCGGTTGAACAGAATTGTGGGGTCAATCACTACCTTACGTCCACGGACTTTGATGCTATTTGCCATCGATGCGAAAGACTTCACAGTGTCAACACGTCGTAGTTTGATGCTGTTGAATGTTTTGCTTACAACATTCGATACGCAACATTCACCAATTTTGCGAACTTGGTCACAGTTCACAGTTTCGTCGGCCACAAGCCCGGTCGCTATAGAGACTAATTGTAGTGGATCTCTATTCTGAAAGGGGGAATGCACTCTGAGCCAGTTCGATAATTTGATGATATCATTGGCATCAGTCAATTGTGAACTTTGACGGAGATCCCGATGTTGTTCGCCATGACCAGTGTGAACATGAACAAAATTTTCGAGAGCATTACATATCGGAAGGCAAAGAGGTAGTCCATGTACCCATTTCGCAACAGTGCTATCGGTTATTCCCCTGCCATGTGTGAGACCACCAGGGAGCTTGAACATTCTCATTAAACACTGCTCTATGGTCTGATCAGAATATATCCCGTCCCAGAATTTATCTGAGCGCCTTATGGTAAAGTAACCTTTCTCAGTGAACAACTTCAAATCATCCTGTTGCATTATTTCTGTTAGCTCATTCATCTGCTGCAAATAGAGATGAGAACTTTTTGCATATGCAAAATGACCACCTGCGTGAAATACTGGAATCATATTGCGAACACAATATGTGTGGAGTTCCCAGTCGCCTGTGCGCTCTGCTCTCAAGAACAACTGGAGAAGACCTATTTGCTCGTAGTATTGTACCCAAAGCTTTCCTGTGCGTCCTACGGACGCATTCTGGAGCAGTTCGTGTAATTTTGACAGTAGATGGTTGACACTTTCTTGATTGACAGCGTCAGCTGTTGTACAGTCACCTCTGGCAAGTCTACAGAATATTTCATTGACTTCTGTGCAGTCTATGTTATCTAGTGTTCGGCTTTCTTCAAACACAAGTTTTGTAATGGCAATTTGTGTTAGCAAATGGGCACGAACTGCTCTTGAATATGCATGACCACTGATCAAATGATGGATTGACCCACCAGCATAAACAGTCCCCCAAAGTTCATCCAAGCCGCTACCAGCCATGATCGAACCAATTGCCCCTAAATATGACATAATCATATGGAAGCCTCCGAGTCTAACGAAAACTTTTGTCAGCTTATCTGACGAAGACACAATCTCCACTGCTTTGATATAAAGTGGTTGGTCAAACGTCACACATTACATGCCAATGCATCTTGAGTGTAGGCGAACACCACATTATGTGATTTAATCGAACATGGAAATTGAAACAATGATGCTATAATACGGTATTTGAATGAGAAAAGTCGATGCCGTTTGAATTTGAGTTTAAGGGGTATGGTTAATATTTCACACGTTTCACCAGTTCATTATGGAATAAATGACTATTGTTATATATCATTATAAAGCCACTGCTTTTCTGCAATTTTTGATATATAATTTAACTCCCAAAGTAGTCGTAGATTTGATTTAATGGACGTTGTGTACCGTTGTGTGTATGAAAACAATAAATTTTTTTTCGTAATTTTGTACATTTTCGTGAATATTTCACCATTGAGTGTGAGGATTGGTACAAAGTTGGCATTTTCTGTTGGGGATATGTATTCTCAATATAATTCAGCACGATATTTATGATTCTCACCCTACTAAGGCGAATAAGAATGAGAAATATGGAGCTGGGTCGATTTTTTAAAAAAAATTTTTTTTTCATCAAAAAAACGCTATAACTAAAAAAGCTCAACTCGGATTCGTGGGGACTTTTCACACTTTATCCGCAATGTGTGTCCCGGAAACACATAAAAAAATCAGCTTTCTCCGATTTTTTTCCTTACTTTCTCATTTTTATGTCTAATATGCCTGGACTATATTTTCTTTTCAATGAATTCTCTCCGTTTCAAGTCAAGTAATTCAGTTTCTTGAACCATTGTTGCGTCACCGCTATCTACAACGTCGTGAACTGGTAGAGTGCTGGAAGCCTATATTTGGGCTTTACTCGAAATTTCAGGTATCACAACATAAAGGCACCGTACTCAGCGGATATATTTGATATTATCTTGGAAGTAAAATTATTTAGTCTGTATTGATTTAGTTTGTTATAACTTATGGGAGAGTGCTGATACACTCTCCCATAAATTGTAACAAGGCCAAGACATGCGAACAAATTTTGATAACCAAAAATAATTTAGCACACAGTTAACTGGTAGAGTGCTGAATTATTTTTGGTCATCAAAATTTGTTCACATGTCTTTGCCTTGTTACAATTTATGGGAGAGTGCCTATGGGCACTCTCCCATAAATTATAACAAGGGAAATCCATACATATAAAATAATTTCACTTAAAAGATAATATGGAACACTTCGACTGAATATGTAGCCTTTAAGTTACGGTACCTACACTTCAGAGTAAAGCCTAAATATGGGCTTCCAGCACTCTACCTGTTAAGGGCACGTACTTTTGTTTCAATTAACGATTCTGTTTTCTCAGCTTCAAATTTAGGTCTGGTGAATAGGATATAGTTTTACCTCCTATCACGAGTTTTAGGGTTCCCATAAAAGTTGGTCACTTATACTAAAACTGTTATTAATGTTATCGTTATTACTGTTGTTCCGCTTAGTATATTGCTCTTTCGTTTTTGAAATGCTTTACTTTATCGCAGTTACATAATCGGGGTCGCTCAGAAGACTATTACAGCGATGCCCACTTAAATGGATATCTCTTAATTGTATATCCCTGTTAATTGAATATAGTTTCCCAACACAAAACCATTTACCATACCTCCAGTACAAATTTGACCTGTTAATTGAATATTGATTATAGAGTAAACTCCTGTTAATTGAATAAAAAATCTTGTAACCTGTTGCGAAATTACCCTGAGTTTCTCCAGCTTTCCTTTGTTTATAGATCTATTTAGCCTCAAGACATCCACTACAGGCATTCAATCTATTATATCTTGTTTGACAGAGCTCATGAAGCTCTGTCAAACAAGATATAATAGAATAAATGTAAAGTTTATCTCTAGAATACAGGAAAGTGACACTATCCCTGTTAATTGAATACTCCCGTTAATTGAATAATTTTCATTGGCAAAATGGCTATTCAATTAATAGGGTTCCACTGTATTAAATTTCCAGATTAGATTTGATTTCGAATCTAAAGTTGCTATTCGGTTCGATTCGAAATCGGCCCCTCGACTCGTGTCCTTTCGACTATTTTCACGGGAATATATCTTGGTATTATTCATCTTCGTCGTCGCATAAAACAAATAGTTTTTGATGGAAATTGTACAAAAATATTGCTGAAAATACACATTAAGTGTAATTTCCACCATATTAACATAAATAGCATCTACACCCATGCCACCACATATGCAAAACAACATCCCCAGGTTAAGCAATCTTATCTGTAACATGATCCGACGATTCTTCATGCTACGGCAAGGCGACGCCCCGGGAAATTGAGCTCCAACGAAGAAACGCCTTAGAATGTGATAAGGATGCACACAGTGAAGAAATCATTTATATATGTAATACGCACGCACGCACGCACGCACGCACGCACGCACGCACGCACGCGCGCACGCACGCACGCACGCACGCACGCACGCACGCACGCACGCACACACGCACGCACGCACGCACATTTACCCTTACACTCATATGTATGTGAGGGTGAGGGTGTGTGGGTGGGTTTGTCTTACCGATTGGATGAGGTAAGTAGACAAAAGAGTTTGCGTGTTTCGCCTTACCGAGGTACAAAAGACAAAAGAAACCCTTTACCTCGGTTGTTTTCCCAGAACTGTACGGCAAAACGAGGTAGAAACCGTTAGTCCACACAAAGGACAAACAATGGGGTACCTCGGTATGTAGGGTAGACAAAGATGTGTGTGTGGGGGGGGGGGGGGGTGTGGGTGTGTGTGGGTGTAGGAGTGTGCGTGTGCATATGTGTGTATGTATATATACATGTGTTCAAAATATTATATATTTCTCATTATATTATAAAAGGACTTTATATTGAGGCATGACAGGGTATTCTATTGCTGATGATTCTGTATCAAACGTTCTTAATTATATTAATATTGTATTATTATACATGCAGTCTGCCCCAGTGCGGGTGATTTATTTCAATGGATGTAAAATGTCGTATCTATATTCTGACTTGGTATATGTATATGTAATGTTTAAGATAACACTATAAAACAATCGATGATTAAAGAATGTTTGCACAGTTTCAATGTTGGTTGGTATTCTGTTTCTCAAATTCACACCAATTTATAGAACAGACTATACTATTTATCCCTATTGTTTAACCTGTTATCACCTTTTTAGGAAAACAATACCTGCTGGCAAAGTGAGAACCCCCCCCCCCCTCACTACCACTGTTAAAAGCAAATTTAAAGTTTCCAAACAATGTCGACGATGAGCTGTTACTGGCGGCTAGCCCCGTATAGTGCCTTTAGTACCGGTGTAAAAGGAATGGAAGTCCGTAGGAACGTTAGTCCCTCTGGACTATTATTCCGCGGAATTATAGTCCTAGGTCTAACATTTCTAGGAATAGTAGTCCGGCGGACTACTATTTCTAGAAATGTTAGACCTAGGACTATAATTCCGCGGAATAATAGTCCAGAGGGACTAATTTTCCTACGGACTTCCATTCATGTTACACCGGCAATTTTCGCACCCGTTCATATTTTATAACTATAGTCCTTGCGGAGAAATTTTCCAACTACGAAGGCATGCCTTGATGATGAAGTTGGAATATTTTATCAGTCAGGATTTGAACTATCACCGTCGGAACAAACCAGGCTTACAGCACATCCTCACCAATCGATTGTCTTCAAGACCATCCAGTTTCGATATGAGGTTCGATTTGATTTCAAATATTAGACCCTATTCGATTCTAGATTCGATTCAAACCGAAAGTGTGTGATTCACAGGATCTTATTTCCAAATTCTCCATCCTCTGGGCCGACTAGTAAAAGATAAATTAACCCTTTACCCAACGTAACGGCCAAAACCGGCCAGCGCTATTCCCAAATATCGCCAATTAATTTTCAAAATATTTTCATTTTTTGTCTCAAAAACATAGGTTATGACCCCTCGTTGGAACGAGCTCTTTGAGCTCGTTCCAACGAGGGGTCATAACCTATGTTTTTGAGACAAAAAATGAAAAAAATTAGTTATTCAAGATTTTTTTTGCAAGTGTCGTCTGCTTTTCATGTTAGGTAAAGGGTTAAAGGTGATCCGACTGTGATCTCTTTTATATCTAAAATAAAATAATCGCTTCTGGGAAAATAACTGTAAATACGACGACATTAAGAAATAGTCCAGTCGTGCCCTTTTTGGGTCCTCTCCGTGTATATCGCTTCAGAGTAGGAATTTCTAACTGGTTGGGTGCTGGAAGCCCATATTTGGTCTTTATTCTCACCTGCCGGTTCCGAAACTCAAACAGCTCATATTCTGTGGATGTGCTGCGCATTAACTTTGGAGCGCAATTATTCAGTCTGTAATGTTTTTTATCTATTGACTAAAGTGAATTTTTTGATTAGATTGGTTGATAGATACGTGGTATGAAACCATATTCATTGAAACCCACGATACGTCCGCCCAGCCACTGATAAATTTCCCATACCCAGTGGAAGCCTCGTTCCGAAATCTACAAATTGTCCATACCCCGTAGAAGACGCGTCTTTCCAGTTTTACAGTGTACTTGTATTATATTTTAATTTTTTATCTCCAAAATATAGCTCATGACCCCTTATTGGAATGAGCTTGTCGAGTACCCTCCAATGTGGGGTTCATAAGCTATGTTTTTGAGACAAAAAAGACAAAAATAAATTCAATTTTTTTTTTATACTAGTCATATCGGCATATTTTCACAAAAACTTTTGCACAAAAATTCCACAGAAACCTGTATGGCTCAACATTGGAAGATAAAAGATCCCATGCTGTGTGTGTTCACACATGAAATAGATTGTACTTCTAAAACGGAAAATCAATAGATAAATTCGTTACCCCGTGTCTGATCGGCCTCATGGGATACGGCTGGCTTCGGGTAGGTAAAAACCCGTACCACGTGATCAGACACGGGGTAACTAATATTCTTGTTACAATTTATGAGAGAGTGCCTATAGGCACTCTCTCATAAACTATAACCAGGCAAAGACGTGTAAACAAATTCTAGTGACCAAAAATAATTTGGCACTCTACCGGCTAATCTCCAAACATCGTTCAAGTAAATGTCTGGACCGCGGCTCCACTTCAATGGGCATCTTACTTATTTACAATGTGTTAGATTAAACGTATTTTTATTTACCAGTTAACAGTGCAAATCAGGACTGGAAGACTAGCGCTTACCACTTAGAAGACCCTCCGCTACCGTACATTGATGTACAATTTACACTATAGCAGAACCAGTAACATCATTAACACAATTTAATCAAATTTAAAAAAAAAGTTAGACTATAGAATAAAATGAGAACTGAACAGAAAATAATAAAAATACAACACTTAATCCAATGATGACCCAAAACCAACGCATTCCATAGAATTGTATCCTTAGCCCTTTGAACCCTGGTGGTATCTTCCCCGTACGTTCAAGGGCAGTAATTGAAAGAGTCCATATTCATTATTTAGGGGTAGACCAATTAATATTTTCAATGTGCAGCCTTGGTCTATCCCACACAGTCACTTAGCAGCCGTCCTACTTAATTAAATTATGAGGCATCATGTTCTTGGACCGTAAAGCGGTCTCCCGAGTTCAAATGGTTAATGTGAACGAAATGGATAACGGTTAATATCTGCATGGCCACCATATTCCAAAATTCCATTTCCAGAAACGAGACAGCAGCCCATCGTCAAAATTGCGATAATTCTATTGGAGAGCGTCGACCGAAACGCTGAATACTGAAGGAATAATATCTCCACGACCACAAAAAAATATTCAACCAATCAAACACTAAGTAAACGGAAACGGAAACCAGTCTCAAATTTGGATTTCAGTACAGTCGCACTTGACTTCCCAGCAAATAGTGACGTGGCTGCTATATATTTTCACGACTGAATGGGGCGGTGAAGAACTCAAGAAGTTCCGAGATCCTTAAATATTTTTGATTAACTCCTTGCATGCTGATGGTGGATATTCCTGTCCCGAACAGGATTTCTCATGCCACTTAAACCATTACGTAATATGAAAAGCAGACGACACTTGCAAAACAAATTCTTGAACGACTATTTTTTTTCATTTTTTGTCTCAAAAACATAGGTTATGACCCCTCGTTGGAACGAGCTCGACGAGCTCGTTCCAACGAGGGGTCATAACCTATGTTTTTGAGACAAAAGATGAAAACAATAATGAAAATTAACTGGCGATTTTTTAGAATAGCGTTGGCCTGTTTTGGTCGTTACGTTGGGTAAAGGGTTAAATAAGTATAATTTGAGCACATTTAATTTCACCCCTCCCCCCTCCCACCTCATAAATTGAATAGATTTTTTCAACAATGATTCCATGAGTAAAATGTAGATGAATTTGTCATCAAATTTAGTCACGGCTGCTTTGCAGCAGCCATGGCTAGATTTGATAACAAAATATCTTGAAACTACTCAGCGGGTTAAGAGTTAAAGAGAAATGAATACGTAACGTAACTCCTGTGCAATGCGGAGTCCGGGAATTTTGATTAGGAGGCACGTAGTAGTTCAACCGAAATAGTCGGTGGCCCAGGACAACACTCAAGAACATAGAGGCCATTCAAAGTAAGGAGAATGTCACACCATGATTCCGTCCCAAAATAACCTGCAATACCAGAATATTATGCTGGTCTATCAGGGTATTAAGAAGCCGTATATGATATATGTGTGAATGCGTTCGTCAAAACGCACGAGTACCAGCGCTGAAGAAAAGAATGTGAGGCGCCGCCTCGAGTTCCACCCTCCCGCTATAGCATGAGTGCCGTCTTGATAAACGCTTTCATACACTGCGACGTTCTATGTTTATTACACGCCTCTATAATACGGAATCAAATAATCTACAAATTCGACATTATTTGTAGAATTTGAAAGTTCTGACGTGTTCTTGAAATAAAAACGAAAACAAAACTTAGGTGTGATTGTTATAAAATCACTCTTCATTAATAGAATAAGTTTAATTTCGTTAATTTGGTGGATTTGAACAAAAACATTTTCCAACTGACATTTGATTTATCGACTGTCACTGAAGCTTCCGAATTGATCTGGGTCAGAATGCGACGTTTCGATTGGCCGATTGTGAAAATGGACGAAATTTAGTTCTTTTGATGGAACCATCACGTCAGGTGGAAAAATAGTCCGTCAACGGAAATCCGTTTGGTACACGTATTGCGTACGAATTTGTTAAAATGGAACTGGTAGAAAAGGAATGGACGTGCAATAAACAGAGTCTGTCTACTAGTGCACTTCTTTCCTCTTAGCCTCAGGTGAAGAGGGGCTTCTGCCCTTGCTTGTCTGGTGGAGCACTATTGAGCGAAAATGTGCATATTCCATAACCTCCACGTACAGAACGTGGAGAGTGGATTGTAAGTAAATCACCCGCGGAGTGGGGTTATCACCCAAGCTGTAACTTTCAAATTTTGTTCATATCGACAAAAAACACAAGCTGTGTTTCAGCCAATGGACCTCCGGGTTTAACCTGGAGGTCCATTGGCTGAAACATTGCTGGTGCTGGTTGTGCTTTGCAACAAATTCGCGATTATGGCTTGGGTGGAATCTCCACTCTGCGGGTGATTTAGTGATAATACACTCTCCACGTACTGTAGACATAAAACTGTGACAGGAAGTGGTTGCTAGTTTGCTAGAAATTAACTATCGGAAACACCGTGGTAAAAGCTGTAGAGGGCTGCCGCCCTATAACATTGTCGATTATTGCGGCTAAATGCGGTGTTGACAGATTCCTTGCCTGAGTTGCGCGCCAAGACAATAAATGCACATGAGTACAAAGGACCGTCGGGCAAGTTCATGTCACAGCAGGGTGAACTTGGTGTCACAGACCTCTCCCATCACCCCACCATTCCCATATCCGAAAATAACTACTGACCTGGTTGCTATATGTACCACACCTTAAAAATAAAGACTATCACGCAAACGATATCAAAACTTGTTTTCTTAATTGTTTTTGTTTTCAAGTTTGAAAACATTTTAAAAAAATATCAAGTGACTCCTCATTGGAACGAGCTCGAAGAGCTCGTTCCAGAGAGGGATGACATGACATAGTTGTGTTGGACTTTTTAGTAAATAATTTCCTTTCAATTGTTCTGTTTGTGAGTTACGCAGGTTGATTATCAGTTCGTTAAGTAATGTCATAAAATCTCTTTAATTAATCACTCGCTTTGAATATTTTTTACCTTCTTCGAAACATTGCCAACACAAATTGTATGGGCTGATAATATACCCCCACCCATCACCTACAACGGAAATGGATGGGAATATCCCCTCTCCATCCATATTCAAGGATCTACACCCATGTCTTTGGCAACAAATGGAAAAAAAAAACGTAATGACTGCACAATGTCCTGAGCAATTCCAGTTTATTCCTTAAACTGTCTCATCAAACGCGGATTTCCTTAATTCTATTTTTGTATCAAAGGTCGCCAAAGATTGTACAAAGTATATAACTGTCGTGAAATATTTCTTTTTTATATTAATCGTCCAATATGGTTTATTCTGGTGAATTGGATATGTGCATTAGATTAAGATGAAGATTCTTGATACATACTAAACAACATAATCAGTGTCAAATTTGGCGCCTTCCGGTTACTTGAATCTGCAAATATCTCTCGCAATCTTTTATTATTTTGTGATTTTGCGACACAAATTTCAATTTCAGATTTCTAACCGAGAAATAGATTATGTTTGATGTCACTGAAATCAGAAAATAAATTTCTTTTGGAATAATTCGTAAATACGTTATTAAAGCTCATGATTAGCGAAAAAATTCATATGGAAAAAGGAATAAATGTCAGCGTTTTGAAGTATGTCTTCCATGATTTGATAGGATAAAGCAGAGAAAGACATTCGTGATGAATGGTTATGTTCTGAATATATCAAGATTATCTTTACATTATTTCTACTTCTGTAGACTTCAGTTTCTACAGATTCTATGGTGACTGTAATAACTGAAGAGATTATGAGATTTATGGTCACACTTTGTATGTCCGATAGAATAAACCTTATCGCGTTTTTTCTGTTATCTGCTTTTTTTGCATTACGTTTTCGATGTTCACCCATTTACCAATAAATGTCATCGCGACGGTGAAATTCAGTGGTTTGCTTGTTAACTGCCAGAAGCATACTTGCATTGTTGTTCATTGTTTATTATGGTATTAACGACACTTTAAATAGCTAGAGTTACACCGTGTTACCGAACGTAACGGCCAAAACCGGCCAGCGCGATTCACAAAAATCGCCAATTAATTTCTATTACTTTTCCATTGTTTTTGTCTCAAAAACATATGTTATTACCCCTCTTTGGAACGAGCTCGTCGAGCTCGTTCCAATGAGGGGTCATAACCTATGTTTTTGAGACAAAAAATGAAAAAAACAAAAAATAAATAGTTATTCAAGAATTTTGTTTGCAAGTGTCGTTTGAAGTTCAAGCTCCATTTATTTATTTATTGGTGTTTTAAGGTCACATATTTCTGCACAATGACTTATCATGACCACGACAGTTTTACAGGTGGAGGAAGCCGGAGTACCCGGAGAGAACCACCGAGCAATGGCGAGCAACTGTCAACTCCCCAACTGAACTAACTCCACACAAGCTAGATTAGCATTGGTCGAAAACAGGTGCACCATCGACGTGCTGTGCGCCTTAGTACACAACGCCACCGTGCCCCCACGTGGGCAATGGGGGTGAAGTGTCTTGCACAAGGACACAACGCGATTGCCGCAGATGGGATTCGAACCGAGGACTTCTCGGCTTGCAACCTGCATCTCTACCTACTGAGCCACCGCGCCCCGTCCAAGCTCTAAACACTGAGCCACGGCGCCCACTTTCACATTGTATCGCCCCTTGAAAGATTGAAGGTGTAAACTGCAATGCTCAAGCATTGCAATTGTCACCTTTATACTTTCACGGGACGATATACATTATTCGCTAGGGTTATTAAAAGGACAAGCCAAAACCCGCCCTATGGCCGTTTGGGAGACAGCGGGTCCTAATTTACAAGGTCTCCGATTTATACCCCATGTGTCCAAGATTTGGAGTCAACATTACGAAAAGACTTACATTAATCTAACATCATACCAAAAGACCTCATATTAAAGGTTTCTCGTCCCTTCAGTGCACTAAGACGTCTTGGTGCTCTCGCAGGACGAAAGTCAGTTCCTCACTTCCAGTCACTGGTTGAACGCTGAAGTTGAGTTTTCCCTTCGTTAGAGTTTAACATTTTGAAATACCACTTGTGTCTGTTCTATTTATGAATGCCTATAGGCACTCTCCCATAAATTGTAACAACGCAAAACGATGGAGATGAAGTAATTTTACTTACAAGATAATATGAAGGGCATCCGCGGAATATGAAGCCTTTAACTTTAGGTACCTGCAGTTCAGAATAAAACCCAAATATGGGCTTCTAGCACCCTGCCAGTTATGCAGCCTTTCTTGGGTCTTGGTAGATTTTTAGACGTTTGCCGTGAGAGGCTATATACATTGCAATTCCATGCAATATATGAATACTTGTTAATGATAAAAACGCAGTTTCCCAAGAATTTTTACACAGCCGAGCGTTCAGTTAGCCATCACCACCCCACTTAAACGGTCAGTCGGCTAGAGTCATTTTTTTAAATTTTGCACACTGGTAATGTGAAAGAATATAACTTCACTGCACATTTGAAACGAAGAGTGATTATTTTGTTCTCAAACTATTATACAAGAAAAGCGAATAATAATGAATGAGGACAGAGCTCCGCTGTTTTCATATCGTGTGTCGGAATTCAAAAACATACTATCCGATATTCTGAATTTCAGTTAATTAGCATAATTACACCTCTTCAAGAAGCACGGTGGCCCTGTGGTTAGGGCACTGAATTTCAAACTGAAGGGTCGACAGTTTGATTTTAATCAGCGGTAACTGCGTTGTATCCAGTCCTTGAGAAAGGAACTTCATCCCGATGGTAGCAGCGCCAGATGTGTAATTTGGTCGTGGTGGAGACCTGGAACACTTTCTTCTAGAATGCCCGAAACACCGGTGTAAAAGAATAAGATTCACTGGGAGTATAATGGGGAAGTGGGATGGGAAAATGAAGGACATGTGGTTAGTGAGAGACTCAAAAGAGAGGGTTAGTATGCTAATCGGAGAGATTGGGAAGAATGGGGCAAGGGATGTCATCAAGCAGTTCGTCTCCGAGTACTGGGAGGAGAGAAGAAGCGTGGGGACAGGGAGGCAGTTGGGAGTACGGAGTAACCAAGGCCTTCTCACCCGAGAACCGCCACAAATCAGCGGCCGGCCAAAGTGTTATTATTATTAAGTGCACGGTAGTGCTGTGTGTTTGGGATACTGCACATCTATGGCGGAATTGCCTTTAATACTAGGGCATACTGCACGTCGATGGTGCACTTGCCTTGAAACACTGCTAACTGGGTTTGTGCCCAGTTAGCAAGTGGGAGATTGTCAATTGCTATCCGCTGCCTGGTGGTTCTCTACGGCTTCCCTCACCAATGTAACCGTCCGACATGTTGTGACTCTGGTTTTTGAAAGTGTCGTTAAACCCCAAGAAACGAACAAATAGACAAGTACGGAATTAAATAAGTCTAATATCACTTTAGTATGACATGTATGTCGGTTCGGTTCGATGTACACAAAACAAGTACACACAATTAAGTTTTACCCCCAGATACAAGAATATCGCATTTCGTGGAGGAATCGTCTGAAAAGATTTGCTCTTATTGGGCGTCCACGAAATTGTGACAAGGGGAGAGGCGCTGTTAGTCCAAGCGGAACTGGCCAGTGGTCCGAGGTTCGCTAAATCTCTGAAAGCTAGTGGGCTCTGTTTCCACTTCGTCCCCGGTGGGACATATGGCTGCAATAAGTTTTCTCCACTTGTCACGGTCTTGAGCCTGGGCACTTGCTTCACCCCATGTAAGTGCCATCTCCTCCAGCTCTGTCATCACTGTCCTCCGCCAGGTGGTCTTTGGCCTGCCCCTCTTTTCGTTTCCCAACTGGGGTCCATCTTAGTGCGGCTTTCTGGATTCTTTCACTGGGTATCCTAGGATGTGGCCGAGCCATCTTAATCTCCTCATCTTTATTTCAAGGGACAAGTTCATACAGCGTGTCGTCTTACACGTGTCATCGTTAGAGATCTTGTTTGACCAGTAGATGTTGCAGATTCTTCTGAGACAGCTGTTGTGGAAGGCGTTGATCTTGTTCATGTCAGTTTGCACCACCCTCCAACATTCTGAGGCATATAACAGTACTGACTTACGTTGCTGTTATAAAGCTTGATCTTGGTTTTGATGTTGTACTGTTTCGACTTCCCGATGTTGCGTAGTCGGCTGAAAGCACCTCTAGCTTTGTTAAGTCTGGCCTTGATATCCTTTTTGGCTCCATTGTCACTGCTTATCGGACTACCAAGGTAGGCGAATTCCTCTACATTCTCCAAACTCTCACCATCGATGGTAAAATGTGGGTCAAGTGGCATGTTAATGAACATTGCTTCAGTCTTCTTCTTGTTGATGTATAGACCCGTTTTCTTGGCATAGTTGGAGAGTCTGTCATGAAGTTGCATTCCTGTTGACGAGATGACTGCCAAATCGTCTGCGAAGTCAAGGTCTTCAAGCTGTGCAAACATGTTCCTCTGGATACCTCGTGGACGGTCAGATGTTGTTTGATGCATCACCCAGTCAATCGTAACGAGGAACAGAATAGGAGACAGGATACACCAGTGCCGTACTCCAGATTTGAATTCAAACCACTCTGTTAAGTTGTTGTCCAGAATGATGCTGCATTCAAATTGTTCGTAGAACTTCCCAAAAAGGTTGACGATTTTAATTGGAATACCACACGCTCTCAAGATGTTCCAAAGGCTTGTACGGTGAACACTGTCAAATGCCTTTTTGAAGTCAATGAAGTTTATGCACAAGTGAGCATTCCACTCAAGGCACTGCTCTATAATGTTTCGAAGAGCAAATATTTGATCAATGCAGCCCTTACCTTTGCGGAATCCTGCTTGCTCCTATCTTAGTTTTTCGTCCACGGCTATATCAATTCTCTTTAGAAGAATCCTACAGAAGACTTTACTGGGAATGGAAAGAAGGGTTATTCCTCGCCAGTTGTCACAGTTGCTGAGGTCACCTTTCTTCGGCAGTTTGCAGATTAACCCTTTAGTCCTTGGGGTATAACAACCTGTCCCCAGATCTTGATGAAGAGGTCTGTCAGCACTGCGGCAGTTGTGTTGATATCTGCTTTAAGTAATTCAGCTTGGATGGAATCTACTCCTGCTGCTTTACCAGTCTTTGTTGTCCTTATCGCTGCTATTACTTCAGCTTGGGTAGGCGGACTCGTGCCTATGCTTAACATGTCTTCCATGGGCGCTGGTTGTGCATGTTCATTAGGCTCTGGTTGACTCAGCACTTCTTCAAAATGTTGAACCCATCTTGCAGCTTGTTCTCTTTCAGTTGTAATCAACTTTCCCTGTTTATCCATCACTGGCGTGGTGTTGTTGTTTTTCTGACCACAGAGTTGTTTGGTGATCTTGTACACTCTGCTTAATTCTCCCCTGGCTGCATTGTGTTCTGCTTCTCAAGCCAGATCTTCCACAAAGGTTCTTTTTCCTTTCGAGCACTCCTTTTAACCTGGGTGTCTCTGATTTTGTACTCTTCCTTCGCTCGTTCGATCAGCCTTGGTGATTTAGCACTGGGGTGTCGTTTTTTGGCCTCCCGTCTCTCTTCAATAGACCTCCACGTATCTGGTGTCAACCATTCCTTATTGTTCCTCTTTCTGAAGCCAAGCACTTTTTCTGCCGTCTCTCTGTATACATGTGTGATGTTACCCAACTTCTTTTCTACAATGTCCTGATCTTCTTCCTCAGTATTCTCGAAAGCGTTAAAGCAGTTCCTCAACTCGATGGTAAACTCTCTTCTGGTCTAAGGAACACAAAGTTTATTGACGTCATGTACTTTGAGTTGCTGCCTCTTGGATGGTGAAGCACGGAGTTTGAGTTTTACCTTTGCTATAACCAAGTAATGATCACTGCCGACATCTGCCCCACGATGAACTTTAACATTTTGAAGGGATCGCCGTCACTTCCTATTGATTATGATGTGGTCAATTTGGTTAACAGTTTGACCATCGGGGGATCTCCATGTTCGTTTGTGGATGTCTTTGTGGGGGAAGATTGTTCCACCAATCACACAACTGTTGTTCGTGCAAAAGTCCACAAGCCTTTCACCATTGTTATTGATGTTACCACAACCATGTCTCTATTGCCTCTTCAATCCCAGAGTTGTCACTTCCAACTTTTGCATTAAGGTCACCCAAGATCAGAAGAACATCATGCGGGGGGGCCTCAGAGATGGCTTGTTGTAGTTGATCACACCAGTTATCCTTGTCCTCGTCCTCTGCTTCGTTGGTAGGGGCATAACACTGCAGGACCTAGCCCTAAGCAATCTGTCACTGATGGGTTCCCATTCCATGAGGGATCTAGCCACTTCCTTGGATACAATAAGGACTACGCCACTTGTGTGTGTATCAGCCTTCCCAGAATAGAGGATGATCTGACCTTCCCTTGTCACCTTGCGTCCTGAACAATTCCATCTGCTCTCACTCACACCTAAGATGTCCAGCTTGTATCTATCCATCTCACTGATGACTTGAGCTGTCTTTGATGTTTCAAATATAGTGCGCACATTCCATGCCCTAACCGGATAGTGGATTTGGGTCCTAAAAGACTCCGTGTCGAACTCCTGACTTCCCTAGATGGGCTTTCATCTGAAGCTGTCATAGTGGTAGTGTTCTGGCTGGAGTCTTCAGAATCCCTTGTTGATAGTTGTATTCTCTTTGCATTTTCTGTAACTGATATCTGTTTTATGGGATGGGGTTGTTAGCCCCATGCCCAACCCCCGACCTGGAGGGTCAGGTGCTGTTTTTTTGTCCAGCCTCTAACCTTGAAACCTGCCCAGCAAGGTTGAACCTACCAGGGGTAAAAACCCCGCCGGATATAGCTTCCAGGGTTCTAACAAGGTATTCAAGCCTATCCACCACGACAAGGTAACAACACATGGATAGGTTGTTCGGTATGCTATAGGGATATTTTTGCGAGAGCGTGACACGAGTCCACTCATATATAAAATTCTGGCGAGCAGGAATAGGATACAATTGTGTACATTTCGTTCTCGAAATAACCCTTTGCATGCCAAAAGTTGACAATAAAGGTATCAATGTCCTCTAAATAATGTGTCATTTTGAATTGCGTATTCCAGCTCTAAAGCTATTGACACATTTTTGAAATGTGCTTAACAGACCCGTCCCAGTGAGTGGTAATAAGATATGAGATGGAGATAAAAGAGAGATGAGGAAAAAGTGTGGCCATTTACCTTTATACCGAAAGTGGTTCAATGTTTAGATTCTGGAGAAACATTTCGGACAAAAATGGATGACGATCAGTCGAATTTTAGGGCAAAAGTGCAGTTAATTGTGTGCTTTATTCGAAAATTTAAAGAAATATTTCAGCCCGATACGTCGCACTTTGTTGAAAATTAGTGGGTGACCAGGGGGAGGCCACCAAAAATTTGCAAGACGTGACGTGGGGGTGGGTGGGTCTCTTGAGTGCGCCAAAAATGTGCATTTCCAACTTGTGCAATTTTTTTATTTTTTTCAAAATATATCAATATATCAGCTAATATATACCATCATTTGTGTTTCAAACCTTAAGGATGATGTTGTACATCACACTCTTAACATAAATACAACATCAGGAGGCTTTATATGTGAGAATACTGGGCTTAAACTGGGAAAATGTCACACGTCAGTAGGGGTGGGTGTCTTGTTCGAAATGTAGAAAATGTGCAGACAATATTTTGGGAACAATTCAAATGAAAATTTGTTCCCATATATGTACACCTGCTCTGGCCAAGCCTGATAATGAACATCTTGTAGATTGGGGCCCACAGCAGCCCACAGAGTTTTAAATTGGTGGTACCAGTTTAACCCTTTACCTAACATGAAAAGCAGACGACACTTGTCAAAAAATGATTCAATAACTAATTTTTTTAGTCAGCTCGTTCCAATGAGGGGTCATAACCTATGTTTTTGAGACAAAAAATGAAAAAATAATAAAAATTGATTGGCGATTTTTGAGAATAGCGCTGGCCGGTTTTGGCCGTTACGTTGGGTAAAGGGTTAAGAACATTATGGAAACCCCCTAAAGACAGCTGTGCCTACTAAGTTTATTTTAGATTTTAATGGGAGAGTGGGGGGTGGGTGTCTGAGAACGGTAGTAGAAAATTTGCACGTAGTGGGTGGGTGGGTGTAAAAAGGAGCCGAATAAAAAATAGGACGTCACGTCTTGCAAATTTTTAGTGCCCTCAAAACCCCCCCACCCCACCCCCCCCCCTTGACTGATGCCTGCTGTTTTTCAGTAGATACACATATTATCTTACGAGTGACTGCAGGGAAATACAATTTTTTCACGAGCGGCTGCACGCCCCTCGTACAAACATATATTTCATTTCAGCTGCTCGTGAGAACTTAAATTTTCTTCTAGTTGCTCTTAAAAACTTATATTTCCTTCCTGCCACTCTTGAAAACTTATATTTCCTTCTAGTTGCTTGTGAAAACTTACATTTCCTTCCAGCTGCTGGTGAAATCTTATATTTCCTTTGAGCTGATCGTGAAAACGTATATTTCTTTCCAGCTGCTCGTGAAAACTTATATTTCCTTTCAGCTGCTTGTGAAAACTTATATTTTCTTTCAGTTGCTCTTGGGAACTAAAAGTTCGTTCCTGCAACTCGTGAAAACTTATATTTCCTTCCAGTTGCTCGTGAAAACTTATATTTCCTTCCAGTTGCTCGTGAAATCTTATATTTCCTTTGAGCTGATCGTGAAAACGTATATTTATTTCCAGCTGCTCGTGAAAACTTATATTTCCTTTCAGCTGCTTGTGAAAACTTATATTTTCTTTCAGTTGCTCTTGGGAACTTATAGTTCCTTCCTGCAACTCGTGAAAACTTACATTTCCTTCCAGTTGCTCGTGGAAACTTATATTTCCTTCCAGCTGCTCGTGAAATCTTATATTTCCATTGAGCTGATCGTGAAAACGTATATTTCTTTCCATGTGCTCATGAAAACTTATATTTCCTGTTTGTTGCTCGTGAAAACTTATATTTCCTTCCAGCTTCTCGTGAAATCTTATATTTCCTTTGAGCTGATCGTGAAAACGTATATTTCTTTCCATCTGCTCGTGGAAACTTATATTTCCTTTTTGTTGCTCGTGAAAACTTATATTCCTTTCAGCTGATCGTGAAAACTGATATCTCCTTTTAGCTGTTTGTGAAAACTTATATTTCCTTTCATCTGCTCGTGAAAAATTATATTATCTCTAAGCTGAGCGTGGAAACTTATATTTTCTTTCAGTTGCTCTTGGGAACTTATAGTTCCTTCCTGCAACTCGTGAAAACTTATATTTCCTTCCAGTTGCTCGTGAAAACTTATATTTCCTTCCAGCTGCTCGTGAAATCTTATATTTCCTTTGAGTTGATCGTGAAAACGTATATTTCTTTCCATCTGCTCGTGAAAACTTATATTTCCTTTTTGTTGCTCGTGAAAACTTATATTCCTTTCAGCTGATCGTGAAAACTGATATTTCCTTTTTAGCTGTTTGTGAAAACTTATATTTCCTTTCATCTGCTCGTGAAAATTTATATTTCCTTTAAGCTGAGCGTGGAAACTTATATTTTCTTTCTGCTGATCGTGAAAACTTATATTTCCTTTCAGCTGATCGTGAAAACGTATATTTCCTTCCAGCTGCTCGTGAAAACTAATATTTCCTTTAGCTGAGCGTGTAAACTTATATTTCTTGTCAGCTGCAGGGCTCAAAATAAGCAGTGTCGCGTCGCTTTTAAACATGCAAAACTTGCAAAAAGCTACACAATGTTCAATTATGTATAGCATTTTGCGATACAAGATAATCAACTGCAGCCTATTAGGCTGCAGTTAATTATCTTGTATCGCAAAATGTAAATGAAAATTTGCAAACAAATTTGAAAACTAGTTCCATGATGCTTTACTTCTGATTGTGGAACATTCCAGGCATAACTCAGATTAACTCTCCATCAAGCATCATTAGCGACTTCACACGTAAGATGAATTCTATTGGTTTAAATTCTTCCTGTTTTTACAACATTTTGCATAAAATGTCCATTAAAAATAACTTCAAGCCCATCAAATTAAAAATCCCAACTTCCATTTTGAGAACTCTATTAAACAACCAATACGCCATTTGAAAATATACAAGTCCATGCAACCCTTAAAGGCAGTTCAGTTAAAAAAAACATAGTAAATGTTTCATGTGTTGCAGATCATTTGGAAATGCCCAGAAATGGATGGAAACTATTCTATCTACTTAGAAGAATTCAATACAAAACAGCATAACAAAACTCTGGTATAGAAAAATAGCTATGTAATTTTTACAAAATGCTATTCATTTTTGGGAAATGTGTAGCATTTTGCTACGCAAAGAAAAAAAGTTATTTTGAGCACTGGTCAGCTGCTCATGAAAACTTATATTTCCTTGCAGTCATTCATGAAATATTATAAGTTATTGTGATGAATTGACAGTAATATAGTCTGGGGTTTGCAGCTCGGAGTTTAGTTAGTTTAACCAATATTTATTCAATAAGTATGCTATATGTTACAATATTGAACACCAAGAAAACTAACAGTGTATATAGTAAACATGAAGAATATAACATATACTAACAAAAGACCATATTAGTATGTAATGGGGGATCTGACAGAAAGCTGGGAGCTTATGTTCACCCGAGACGTGAAGAGAAAGGTACTATCGCTACGTCAGGAGTCTTCTTGCTAGTGCTTGATAGTGAGCTGAACGCAGCACCCATCAACATAGACAGTCCTGTTGATAGGTGAACTAGCGTTCAGCACCATCGTGGTCTTTCTGATTTGTGAAGGTAGAAGGTCCATCAGGTGCTAATTAGGCGATTTCGCGGGTATGTTTGATCGCTTGGAGAACCAAGACGATCAATGAATCTGAAAGAAAACCCCAAAGCTGTTTCTGACAAATATCGTCACGAAAATCGACTTTCGGTAAAGTTTTCTCCCATGAAATGTCAAACGATCAAGGAAGGGCCAATTAGGAAGCAAGTTGTTTAACCCCCTGCACTCTGATGTCGAGAATAGTCGACACCTCCCCCACTCTAAGCCCCACCACACCTCCCTGTCATCCATGGTTACCCCGCCCCCCCCCCCCTGTGTTGTCAGAAATTCAGCAATTTAGATTTTGGTTGACAGAGCTCAATTGGAGCTCTGTCAACCAAAATCTAAATTGCTGAATTTCTGACAACACAGGGGGGATAACCATGGATGATAAATCAGACGTTTCGTCATCAGAGTGCAGGGGGTTAAGGGAAAACACCTGTAACATCAGAAGAAAATAAAGCGAAGATTGCTTTTCTTACTTTTAACCCTTTCCGACTACGATTATCGTGCCGTTTTAACGTCATAAAGAATCGGGTTTTGACGACGTCAAACGCAAACCTTAGCCCTTTGAATCCTGGTGGTATCTTCCATTCAGTTCAGGGATAGCAACAGGAAGAGTCCATATTCATTATTTGGGGGTAGACCAATTAATATTTGCAACGTGCAGCTTGTGGCTTCACGCTGAAAATATTAACTGGTCTACTACACACATGCACTTAGCATCCATCCTATTTAATTAAATTATGAAATATCTTGTTCTTGGACGAAAAAGCAGCCGCTCGGGTTCAAAGTCGGAGTACGTAATATTACGTACCGTAGTCGCAATGCACGGCAATTTTCGTACGTAATATTACGTACCTAAGTCGAAAAGGGTTAATAAAGGGAAACAGCAGACAGGTCTCGGAGCTGTCTGTTATATTCGTTCATGAAAAGTTACAAACGGAAACCTGGCTTTGGCTTTTTATGGCAAGCTGATTAGAAGCAACAAGTTCACAGATAATCCGTCATTAAGGATATCTATCGATATCACGGGTCAGTCTCACCTACCCGGTTGGTCGCGGGTAATTAATAACTAATTTGCTAAGTAAACACGCTATAGTCTGTTCCATATATGTTTGTCTGTGTTGAAGATTGTCCATGTGTGTTTTAACTTTTCACTGACACCCATCGCACTTAACCCTTTACCTAACATGAAAAGCAGACGACACTTGCAAAAAAAATTCTTGAATAACTAATTTTTTTCATTTTTTGTCTCAAAAACATAGGTTATGACCCCTCGTTGGAACGAGCTCGACGAGCTCGTTCCAACGAGGGGTCATAACCTATGTTTTTGAGACAAAAAATGAAAAGATAATGAAAATTAATTGGCGATTTTTGAGAATAGCGCTGGCCGGTTTTGGCCGTTACGTTGGGTAAAGGGTTAACTCTTTTTACGAATAAGGCGGGTGTGTTCTTTTGTTTAGTACTCGCTGAATTTGCAGTTAATTTTAAAGCGAGTTGTTTTTTTTAGTTCTCACTGAATTCACAGTGTATAAATATGCAGCATTATTTAGAATCCTCAACCCTACTGCCAGTGCGCACACTAAAACCAAATAAGATTATTGGTTCTCGGTTCCGACTCTCGTGGATTCGTAAGCAAATAAAGTTATAAAGCAAATAAAGTTACTCGGGTCACAAGGGATGTAAACCCCACATCGTCGCTGGGCACCTTCGGAGCGCTGAAACTTTTCATTCATTCATATCTTCAGCCAATAATAATCTGCTAAAGACTAGCGACGGAACTATGGCCCTGGACGACAAGGCAAAAGTCAGAGCTTTTGTCGATCTTCTAAAGAAACCTCATCGTCCACAAGAAGGGAGCAGATATAACAATGATTTCAAGGTAAAAGTGAATAAATCTGTCCAAGATAACAACTCATTTTTCAATGAACCCAACTACGAACATGAATTAACTGAACCAATAAGCGCAGAAGAGGTCATGGGTATAATCAGAAAATGCAAAATGCAAACAAGCTTGTCTGACTGGGACGAGTGTACTACATTTTAAATAAATAAAAACTTGAATAATGATATAATAGCCCTTTTAAGGGCTATCGGGTGTGTGTCTGTGAGTGGGTGTGTGTGTGTGTTTTTGTATTGTTTGTTGTTGGGTTTTTTTTTTGGGGGGGGGCGGGCGGGGTCCCCTCCCATCACTCCGTCATCTGTTTTCCCTGAAGGCAGACCAGATGGCCAAGGCTCAGCATCCGCTCTCCCTTATAGGCTGATGGGTGACTGCCATCTTTCAAAAACAGATTTTGATGGATTTTTTTCCTTTCAGTAACCGTTCTGGATAACATGCTGGGGCTGCTCCCAAACCAGCGACTGTTTGGGTTTCTTTTTTTTTTTTACTTTTTTCTTAAACAACCAACAAACTGCGGTTTTAGTACTACCAGAAATACGATACTACAAAGCACATCGAAGGGCGGCAGAGAAGGTTGAGTTTGTTTAAAGCTGGCCCTCATCCTAATTTACTCAAGATAACAGACTTTCTATCATTCCAGGAATCCACAATATTGCAGTTGAGTGCTGGGGGAAAGTTAACGCCCAGGGAAAGAAAATACAGAAAAATCCACAATTCAATTGAACATTTCAAAAGAATATTTCAAAAGCTGGAGAAATTGGACTACTAAACTACTCGGACTTTGTGTCTCACAGTACTGGATGTTAGTGTATTTATAAAGTCATTTTGAATTAATATACTGCACCTATGGGTTAATCTGGTCGGTCCCATCTATCCGGATGGTTGTTGGTACTGAACACGAATTGAGTTCAGCGAACAAACTTACTGGATACTGACTATAATCCGACTCCCTTTGATCTACCTAATTTTCACACTTGTTACCGAAACAATAGTAACCGGGTAAGTGAGACGACCTCGATATCACACCTACCAACACTAAACAAGTCGTCCCCTAAGTTCCAATGTGTTCTATGTGCCAGTAGACACATAGAACACATTGGAACTCAGGGGACGAAGTGTCCGCCTTGTTTAGCGAATGTGTTTTTACAGTAATTTGCATTCTTCCCCGGAAAAAATAGAAAGTCTCACCTTCTTAGACTTTAGTATTAATGGAAAGAACGGTGTTTGTATTATGCTTCATGGTGCGTACTTGGTATAAGGAAGAGACAAAAACATAAAACAAACCAAGAACATGAACTTTTGGTGGCAAAGAAATAATTACAAAAATAAAAAATAAAATAAAAAACCGCACGCCCACGTGCAGCTTTACAAAAATGGCCTGAGAAACGGAAAATCTACTCTGTGAGGCCTTAATGTCCAAATTTAAATGACTTAATTGTTTCAGTTACGTTACAGTGGCCGCCTACTAGCAGTAGCGTCACTGGGTGTATGAAAACGAAGCCCGCCTTCCAAACCGACTCCGATTTACACTAAAAAATATGTGCCGTTGCGATCAACCTTAATCACATGTTAGATTTTGTATGTTGCCTGCCATTCTTGACATGGCAATTAATTTTTTTGTAAATGATTGTTTTTATGAATCTACCATTATTACATAGATTGCGAATTTGGGTTGTACATTTAAAATAACTAAGTGCTTGATAGATTTCTTACATCTTGTAGTAAGAGGAATGTACAATTATCCACTAACAGGCGCGACTTGACGGCATCGATTGTCAACCGAAGTGGATCCTAACTTCTCTCGCTTTCCTGCAAGGCCACGGACTGCTGACGATATTTACATAAAACAGAATCCAACTCTATTATCAATCAAATATGTCACTGTGAACTTTAATCTAAAAGACGTTTTGGATAATTATCGAGGGATCTCTGCTAGTAGCAACATTGGAAAAGTTTTCTGTAAAGTCCTGTATGGGAGATTAGAGGAGGTGATTGAGGAGAAGGGTTTTTTGGGAGAGATTCAGAATGGCTTCAGGAAGGAAAGGTGAGTCACTGACCATCTTTTCACGCTATCCCAAATGATAGAATCCGCGAAAACAAAAAAGAAAAAGATGTTTATGGCCTTTCTGGATGTAAAAAAGGCATACGATAGAGTATGGAGGGAGGGTATGTGGCGAAAGCTTCAGACTCCGGGCTTGGGAGGCGAGTTTGTTGGAATTATGAAAGCATTATATAAAGATGTACAGAGTGAACTTAGCCTGGGTAACATAACAACAAAACGTGTGCCTGTGGAAATAGGCCTAAAACAGGGTGTATCCTTTCGTCAATTCTCTTTGCATTGTACATCAACGGTTTAGGAGATGAACTCCTGCATAGCGACATGGGGGTAGCACTGGAGGACTTGAAGGGCTATTTTTTGCAGACGATATGGTGCTAATGTCAGAAAGCGAAGAGGGGCTAGCGAAAATGCTTGGAATGGTTGGGAAATATGGGAGCAAATGGAGACTCGAACTCAATGAAAGCAAGAGCAAAGTTATACCTGTGGGCCGCAAAGTGGACCCCAATCGAAGATGGAGAGTGGAGGAGTTCTGTATTCCCGAAGGTAGTAGCAAACTTCTTAGTGTAGGAGAGACAGATGACTACCAGTATCTGGGAGTAAATATAAACACAACAGGGAGAGGCATCTACCGAAACCACACAAATAAATTGATTCTGAATGGGGAGCGAATCCTTAACCAAATGAAACTTATAGGGAGAAACAGTTTCAATAAGGTTTTCGTGGGGAAAACCATTTGGGAAATGGTGGGTCTGCCAAGTATAACATACGGTACGGAATTGGTACCCCAAAACCAGACGGCAGTAAAGAGCTTGGAAATCCTGCAGAACGATGCAGGCCGATGGATAACGGGGTCGAGTAATGCCGCAGCACTAGAAGCAATCAGGGGTGAGCTTGGGTGGATGAGGATCAAGGACAGGATAGACTTATTGAAACTCGGTTATCTTAATTATTTGGTAAATCTCCCCGACAGCCGATGGTGTAAAGTAATGTTCCTGGGAATTTTCAACTCAAATATCAAGATAGGGTAGATGGTCTAAGTGAGGGAGCTAATAGGGAACTACTCATTGGAGATCTCGGACCTAGACGTTGGGGCAAACCAGAGTAAAAAAATCGTCAGAGAAAGGGTCATGGAGGATGGTAACCGTAATTGGCGAGAGGGGGTCAAATCAAAGAGGTCTTTGGGTGGCCTGCGTGATAAAGAGAAGCCTGGTTTTGAAGAGTACCTTGATGGCACCTTTGGGGGTCGCTGTTGTTCAAGCTGAGGTCGCGGTCCCTGGAGCTGAGGGGGGAGAGCAGTGAAAAGGAGTGCCAGATGTGTAATTTGGGCGTGGTGGAGGAGACCCTGGAACACTTTCTTCTAGAATGCCCAAAATACTAGTGTAAAAGAATAAGATTCATTGGGAGTATAATGGGGAAGTGGGATGGGAGAATGAAGGACATGTGGTTAGTGGGAGACTCCAAGAAGAGGGTTAATATGCTAATCGGAGAGATTGGGAAGAATGGGCCAAGGGATGTCATCTAGCAGTTCGTCTCCGAGTGTTGGGAGGAGAGAAGAAGCGTGGGAATAGGGAGGCCGTTGGAAGTACAGGGGTAAATAAGGCAATCTCATGAGAACCGCGACAAATCAGCGGCCGGCCTAAGTGTTATTATATTATTATCCTTTACCAAACCCGAACACCAGACGACTCTCGCAACAAATGTCTTGAAAGACTAAACATTTCCACTTTTTGTCTCAAAAACATAGCTTATGACCCCTCATTGGAACGAGCTCGTTCCAATGGGGAGTCATAAGCTATGTTTTTGAGACAAACAATGAAAGAAATATAATCTGAATGGCCATTTCTATGAATAGTGTTGGCCGCCTTTGGCCGTTGCGTTGTGTAAAAGGTTAACCCTTTACCCAACGTAACGGCCAAAACCGGCCAGCGCTATTCCCAAATATCGCCAATTAATTTTCAAAATATTTTCATTTTTTGTCTCAAAAACATAGGTTATGACCCCTCGTTGGAACGAGCTCGTCGAGCTCGTTCCAACGAGGGGTCATAACCTATGTTTTTGAGACAAAAAAAGAAAAAAAATTAGTTATTCAAGAATTTTTTTTGCAAGTGTCGTCTGCTTTTCATGTTAGGTAAAGGGTTAAACAGATAGTAATCGTTTTCGATATTATTGATAATCCCGTGGGCAGTGTCGTAACTATCTTCGGATATTGAGTGGGGAGGGGGAGAAATGGAGGTAGTGACCCATGTTGGGAGCACGGTGGCTCAGTGGTTACGGCATTGGACTTGAAACCGAAAGGCCCCCGGTTCGATCGCCGCGTTGTGTCCTTGGGCAGTGTACTTAATCTCGACTGCCCACGTGGAAGCACGGTGGCGCCGTGTACTAAGGCGTACTGCACATCGATGGTGCACTTGTCTTCGAACAGTGCTAACCCTGCTTGTGTGGAGTTAGTACGTTCGGTGGTCTGACAGCTGCTCGCCGTTGCTCGGTGGTTCACTCCAGGTACTCCGGCTTCCTCCGCCGGTAGAACTGTCCGACACGAGGTGACCCTGGCTGTCGAAAGTGTCGTTAAACCTCAGTAAATAAATAAATAGTGGCACATGTTACTTTACCATTACGTGAAGTTGCCTAACTGTTCTGACGTACACAATCCTAAGCATATCGGCGAACGACTCAGAGAAAGAATCAGTGATCAAATAAACAAGCAATAGTCATCGCCAATGACGTGGTAAAAACGGTTCATTCCCACTAGGCCAATTCCCTGTAGACCACCTCCCACGAGGCCAATTCACAAAAGACCAATTCTCCTTAGACCAACTGGTGTGTTCTACTTTAAAAATAATTCTATATCAATAATTTGATATATTTATAAATATTTATAAATGTATTTAATGTTATTGGTATTCATGCCTGAAAATAAGCAGTCTGTCATTTGCAGAATGGTTCAGAGAGGGTAAATTTAGTGATGCTATCCTGCTGTGCAGGGTAGCATCACCAAATTCACCGTCTGGGGACCTCATTTTTCAAATGATAGTCTGCTCATTTTATAGATGTTGGGCAGATTTTTATAAATAATTGTTTTCCTAATTATCCTTAATCAACCCTTAATCAGAAACACTATGTAGTTGGTCTAAGGGGAATTGGTCTAGTGGGAAGACACCGGTAAAAACAGTGGCAGACTGACAGGGCCTTTCCCATGACATTGCTGGTTGGTATGGTTACTTTTGGGGACTGCTCCCACTCACATATCGCCAAACCGCTACTATTTGTCAGGAAAATGAGGCACTGAACGAACTTTCGTTATTTTTTTTAAATACATGAGGACGTGGAGGTTAGTTAGGTATTTCAACCGTTTTAAAAGTAATCTATCATTTTGTGCGAGGAAACATTTATCATGCTTGTAACGGGAAAGTGTTTCAAAATAATGGCGTTCATTGTAAACATTATTGAGACTGGCAACTGTTAAACTATTTTAACTTCCAACCTGTGTGGTCACTTCCAATTGTCATCGCATTAAGAGTAGATTTGTTACACCGAGCATATCGAAAGCCTGAATACAGCTTACAAAAGCTATTGCTTGCAGCTGTATCCTTTTTCTTTAATTATTGTATACTTCTATGTTATGAACTTTGCGGCATTGTGCAATCATCATGTATAATTTCACAAATAAAATATGGTTTAAACTAGATTTGCCACACTTTGGAACACTTTCTATTAGAATGTCCAAAATAACAGCCTTACAGAATAAGATTCACCGGGATTGTGATGGAGAAGTGGCGTGGAGGGAATGATGGACATTTGGTTAGTGGGTGACACAAAGGAGAGGGTTAGAATACTTATCGGAGAGTTTGGGAAGAATGGGGCACGGGATGTCATCAAGCAGTTCGTCTCTGAGTGTTGGGAGGAGAGAAGGAGAGAAGAGACGTGGGGATAATGAGGCATCTGAGAGAACAGGGCAAATCAAGACCTTCTCACCTAAGAACCGATACAAATCATCGGCCGGCCAATGTGTTATTATTACTGGTACATCGAAGTCCTAATTTCGCGAAGTAGTCGACTTAAATTGGAAATCGCATACATAACTCTGTTTAAACAAAAAATGTCAACAAAACCATATCATGTGCCCCCTCATTGGAACGGGCTCTTTGAGCACGTTCCAATGAGAGGCCACCTGATATAGTCTGTTAGATAGAATATCGGAGCTGGGGCTTATAATCTAGAGTTGTAATCAGAGGGCCGTGAAGAACCTCGAATTTTTCTAGGTTTATAAAAGCTACGAGCTACGATTGCTGGGCGAAAGGTTCTCGGATTACTCACAATAGATTTGAGGAGGAACTGTCTGCAGAGGCGGGATCAGACGCAGGAGAGCTAAACATGTCTAAGCAATCAAACCAAAGGTTTCGGCGCGCCGAAGTGTGGGGTAAAGTGTGGGGTAAACTAAAACCCTTACAGCCCCTTTAGTAGTAGTATAGTACTTTCCATGTCCTGCAGCCGCACAGGATGAGAAGCAAGGGAAGCCAACAGGACCCAGTTGAGTGTTTTCTTGGTATCTTATTCAGGCATGTGAAATTTGCCATTTAGCTCAAATTCTCAATGTTACTCAGTCGGTGATTAGCAGGTTGTGGTCACGCTACCGTCAGACAGGCAATGTTGATGACAGGCGTCTGTCGAGTTCTCGCCCGAGTTGTTAGCGACAACTGCTAACCAGGATTACGTATACTGCGCTTTGGGTAAAGAGGTAAAACCACAGAAGTCTGAAAAAATGTAATGTGGGATGACAAAGTCAAGTCCACATCTAAACCGCCAAAACTCTGACGAAAAATGATCCAAAATTTAAAATATCGCAAAGCACAACTAGGCATAATAAAAAGAGAAATACCATGCTTAGAGTCTAATACCTATTTTTATCAGCCTGAAAGGTATACAATAATATACTCTGCAAACCATTCTCTACGTTCATCAATATAAAAAAGTCTATTGGACGAAATTTAAAGCCACAAAATTTTAAAAACAGTCCAAAATATTAAAATGCATATTAGACACAATAAAAAAAGAAATATACCAAGTTTTTAGTGTATATCGATATCGGGTGTCAAGATATTCTTCGGAACGAATCACTGAGTGAATCTGTATGAAACCTCCAATCCCCACCCCCACTCTCTAAAAATCTGAAAAACTCTAAAATCCAAAATATCCAAAGGAACTAGACATGCTTAACCCTTTACTCAACGTAACGGCCAAAACCAGCCAGCGCCATTCTCAAAAATCGCCAATTAATTTTCATTATATTTTCATGTTTTGTCTCAAAAACATAGGTTATGACCCCTCATTGGAACGAGCTCGTCGAGCTCGTTCCAATGAGGGGTCATAACCTATGTTTTTGAGACAAAAAATGAAAAAAAATAGTTATTCAAGAATTTTTTTTACAAGTGTCGTCTTCATTTCATGTTAGGTAAAGGGTTAAGAAAAATATCCACTTTAGAATCCGCATCTAAACCGGGTTCCAAAATATGATTCAGAAACGAAGCGACCAGACAGACGGAGGGATGGCCAAACGGACATGCCTACGATGATATCCCCCGCCATATATACCATTGTTGGGAGGGGTATTACAAGGCGTGAACAGATCATTGTCTCACTTTAAAGTTCTTAACATATTCATTCATTCATTCATTCATTAATACTTAACTTTCACAACATTATCTTTCATTACAAGGCGTGAACAGATCATTGTCTCACATTAAATTCAAGGCGGGAACAGATCATTGTCTCACCTGAATGAATGAATGAATGAATGAATGAATAAATGAATGAATGAATGAATGAATGAATGAATGAATGAATGAATGAATGAATGAATGAATGAATACTTAACTTTCACAACATGATCTTTCATTCATTCGTTCTGAATGAATGAATGATTTTTTCCACACAATCATTCATTCACAAGAAACCATATTTTCCACTTTCGAATTTTCGAGAAATCGCTTCTTGCAATCATGGGGTTACACACTGTCAATCTCACAAGTCAACGTTTCAATCAACAAAAGCCAGCGTCGCAGTAGTCATTAGTGGACCATATCTTGCACATTATCTCTCGATGGTTCTTGGCCAATATTGAAACTGTTGGTTATTTTCCGCCGCGCTACACATTCCAGTTAATAACGGGCGCAGAAAATGAGCTTTCTGTAACTACCAGTATAAAACTATCGACAGTTCCAATTTCCTAAATTAATTGCTTTATCACTATCTTGGCAGTAAGTTAACAACTTGAAATTCGTGTTAAAACACCAGAAAAAGGACGATTTAAATCAACTCACAGATTGACTTTCATCTGTTGTACTAGGCAGATCGTAAACTTCCCCGAGTGGTGAAATTGACTGACTGTCTGATGAGGACAGTATTGGAAATTTCGAAATTGTTTTACAACAATGCTTGAAAGGTGTCTATCTCCGATCGAACAAACTGTTATCTACAGTTGTGGTAAACAATAGTTTCCCATCCTGTGGTGGCGCCAGATTTTTTTTCTTTTTTGAGGACAAATAGGTCACAGGTTCTCCACCTGATTGGGGAAGGGAGTAATTTAATTAACCTTCTTCCAAACACGAATAGCAGACAACACTTGCAAACAGGTTCTGTGAAAAACTAAAAGTTTATTTTTTTCTTTTAAAACACAGTTTTCGATCCCTCACTGGAACGAGCTCATTGACAGTTTTACGGGTGGAGGAAGCCGGAGTATCCGGAGAGAACCACAGAGTATCGAAGAGCAACTGCCAGCTCCTCAACATTCTAACTCTGTCCAAGCTCCGCTCAAGCAGCATTACTGCGGTTGAAGACATGTGCACCGTCGACGTGCAGTACAACTTAGTGCACGGCGTCATCGTGCCCCCATGTAGGCAACAGGGATAAAGTGCCTTGCCCAAGGACACAACGCGGGTCGTTCCGGACGGGGATCGAACTCGAGACCTCTAGCATAGAAGTCCAACAGTCTACCACTGAGTCACCGAACTCCCGACTTTAGATGCAAATATTGAGAAAAAAATAATATTGGTGGCAATTATTTGTATATAGTTCCTTTTGGTTATTTCCGTTGGGTTAGGTAGACGTTAATACAACAAAGAAATTAAATTGGCCGGGGGTGGGAAAGTTGGATGCAAGGCCTATTTTCTGGGCGAAATGATCCGTTGACACCCTGTGGTGCCGCCACTTTTCCACCGCAACGAATGTTGTCGAATGGCAGATAGGCGACGTAGGGGAAGAAGAAAGTGTAAATATTTGGACTCCGCCAAACGATACTAATTCCAAATGAATTGAATACCACCCCTGACTTATCTCGTGGTGAAAATCGACTTTAGATAAAGTTATCTCCCCTGAAATTGTTAAACCGGCGAAGGTTCAATTAAGAAACATGTAATTGTAAAGAAAACACCTTTGACATCAGCAAAAAATAAAGCGAAGTTTCCTTGTGTTACTTTTTGATAAACGAACATAGCAGAAAGCTCTCAGGGCTGTCTGCTGTATTTGCTTATTAAAAGTTACATTGCCCACTTTGGCTCTTTGTTTGGCGAATTTGTTCTTACAGTGATTTGAAAGTGTTTATTCTTTCCATGAAAAAAATTAGAAAATATTACTTCCCAGATATTTATATCAACAAAAAAGTCAGTTTCTGTATTATATGTCACTTTGCTAACATTTCGAAATTTTCGAAATTATATGAAATTCCCATGCCTTTGGTGTTAAATTCACTGGCAACTTTAGAAAATTAACTCCTTGCATGCTGCTGGCGGATATTCCTGCCCAGGATAGGAAATCACTTGCCATTAAAATAAGTAAAATGTAAGGATATTTAACCAAATTTTCCCCTGTCAATTGTTTAGACTGTTTGCCCAATGATTTCTCAAGTAAAATTTTTCATCAAATCTAGTCATGGCTGCTGCATAGCAGCCATGACTAGATTTGATGAAAAATATGTTGAAAATACTTAGCGGGCTAAGAGTTAAGAGAAGCAAACTTTCCTGTAAATCTCTTACAGTGAAGAAAATTGTCAGCCATGCACTTTGATTGGAATATCTGTTATTGCGAGTAAAATGACATCGTTTTTCATCAACGGTGTTCTGTGATCAAACTCCACAATCATTGGATATACAAGCATCCCAGAACCGCGTCCAAGTTCCTACAGAATTCGACTGGTAGTCTGAGCGCTGTAAACAAACCATGTGTACCAAACGAACGAACAGACCAAAAGAGGACACCGATCGCCATTCTGTCTCCCATTTCACGTTAGCTTTATTTTGTGAGGTGGTTCTAGTCTCCACAAAGTGGAAAATTTTATTGTAGAATGCTCCAAATATTTGCCTAGTAGAACAAGACTCCTTGGAAACTAATGGAAATGGAGAAACATGGGGGGGGGGGGGGGGGGGTATCAAACCGTTTTTGACTGAATGCTGGGAGATTTGGAGGGAGAGGGGGAGTACATCGGCGGGGTACTGAATTAATGTAAGCCTCCTCGTTAGAAGACCGCGTGAAATCAGCGGAAATTATTATTATTATTATTATTATTATTATTATTATTATTATTATTATTATTATTATTATTAGTATTATTATTAGTGTTATTATTATTATTGAAGCTTTACTCTCCAAAGCACGGATAAAAAATTAAGAATTAATTATAAAAATGTCAACATTGAACTTATTAGCTCTTTGACCTTAAACTTTGACCCACTTTCCCATAAATGCTGAGCTCATCAAAAAAAAACGTAACTATGAACTATTGAGACCAATACTTAGCGTTCCTGGTATCATGCGTATATATACAATGTTTTATTAACCCCGCAACCACACCATTCGAACGACAAGGAAAATTGAAGATGACAAATCGGCGTGGAATAAAACATTATTTTGTCCCTTGAGTGAAACAAGGTGACATCTGCAATGCTAAGGCATTGTAGATGGCGTCTTGTTGAACTGAAGGAAAGATTTATCACCGAGGGCGTTTTGTGTCTCATTACTTAGCGCATCGGACCGGCAGACGAGGGGTTGAGGGTTCGGATCTTACCGGCGTCATTCGTATTTTTCTTGTGATTGTTCATGTGGCAATCGGAGAGGGCAGAGCACCCACGACCAGATTTACCTGGGTACAAGCGCCTCTTGTGCCCGAATAATACGTTCAACAGTCTGTCTGACAGCTGTTTTCCATTGCCCCGTGATACTCCCAAGGTACTGCAGCTCTTTGCACCCAAAACATGTTCACTCCAGATATATTACAGCAACGGGCGTCACAAGTGGCCCAAGTCCCATAACACGCTCGACATGGGCCCTCGTGAATCCTGCAAAAACTCTTCGAATCTCCTGTTTATCCATTTTTCTTTCTCTACGGGAAAGGAATGTTGGGCATTTTTTAAATGTTTTTTTTTCCTCAAAGGTTCGAATAAGGCTAAGGAAGGTATTTGCCTTAATTATACGATCAGTGGTACGCGATTCAATTTTCCGCCAATTATCGACCGACCTTACAAGACATAGAGTTGACGTGATTTTTAATTACTGATTGTGAATGAATCAGACTAGACAATTTAAGTTATCAGACTCTCTCTTTAATTGGCTCTGACATTCGAAATTAAATAGAATTAAGATGGTATAAACTGTCACTTTTCACAGTATAACTTGAAATGTAAATACGATTTTAGAGTGGAATTTGCAGGCTAGAAAACTTCTTCGATGATTGGGAATTAAATCTCGACACCAACTCACTGCCGAAAACTGAAAAAAAGATTTTGTAGCTACATCGGTTGTCAAAATTACCATACATGTGTTCTGGAGCGCGGCTAGGATGAATGAAGTTGGCGGCGGGGCGCAAAATATTTATTCTGCACTTCATTTCCACGCGTGCCGGATTAGGAGCCTATACCCTCACCTCCACGCAATATATGTTCACGACAACGGAAGCTACGCGGTTACTAGTTTTTTAATCCTTAGTATATTTTTATCATCTCAATGGCAGCATAAAATAAAATGATTTCCCCATTTCACTTCACCTCGTGCTGGCATTAGTTTGCTAGAAAAGTCCGACTGATTGACTCTAAAAATACAACAACCGTTCATTTTCTTTCAATCAACGCACGAGATGTTGCGTAACTGAGACTAGTTTTGGCCGAATTTGTAATGACATTACTAACACTATTAGACTTATTTTTGTACTAAATAATTGTAAATGTAGATTCGCAACAGCTGTACTTTCATATGATTACGACGCGTGTGTCCATCAATTGTATTACTATTTGATGTTTATAAGGCTAATTAAATACTTATTGGTCGGAATATCTATAAATGGGGCTCGAAAGCATATCCGTATACCTTTGTGAGTAAAGGGACAACACATAAACCCTTTACCTAACGTAACGGAGAAAACCGGCCACTATTATTTACCAAAATCACCATTTAATTTTCATTATTTTTTATTTTTTGTTTCAAAAACATAGCTTATGACCTCTCATTGGAACGAGCTGGTTAAGCTCGTTCCAATGAGGGGTCATAAGCTATGTTTTTGAGGCAATAAATAAAAAATAGTTATTCAGCCACGAAGCTGCACGTTGGAAATATCGATTGGCCTACCCCAAATAATGAATTTGGACTAATTGCTGCCATTGAACTGGCATGGAAGATACCACTAGAGTCTAAAGGGTTAAACCCCAACAAACAAACAAGAAAACATAACTCTGGTCAATTTACTGTATCTGTAGTATTTAGATTCATGCCCACTGATGGGGACTGACAAGAATTTTTATTCAATATGAAGTGGGACGTCAGAATTAAACCTTTGTTTCGGACACGCAGTCAAAGCGCAGTCTCTCTCCATTTGATCATCGGATAAATGCAGTTTGCAAAATGTCCCAACTAACCTTGTTCTATAGGCTGACTGTTTCCTATGCATCTCACGCAACATATCAATACTTAACATAATGATTTCGAAAATAACACTATGCCGTAAGCTAAACCTCTTATGGACTTCAAGCAAAAGGTCTATACTAAGCGTTCGTGGTCATACACTGCAAAAAATATAGGTTCTCTTTAGAACCAAAACTGGTTCTAATCTTGTCCCTGAGATGGAACCAGTTCTGTTTAAACAGTAGTTATTTCAAGTCAAATAAATTTACCAAGATTAGCATTCAATTTTAACAGAATATTACATGAACTGAAGTAGATTCAGCAGTAAACTTGGAGCTTATTCAACGCAGTCGCCAAACATATTGAAACAAAGGAGATATGAACAGTTGGCATATCGAACCAGTTTTGGTTCTGTATAGAACCAAAACTGGTTCGATATGCCAACTGTTCATATCTCCTTTGCTTAATAATGATTTGAGACAACCTCGTACAAGCTCTAAACTTACGGCTGAAACCCCCTCAATTTATGTTTAATTCTGTTAATATTTAATGTTAATCTTTATAAATTTATTTGATTTGAAATAAATACTGTTTAAACAGAACTGGTTCCATCTCAGGGACAAGATTAGAACCAGTTTTGGTTCTAAAGAGAACCTATATTTTATGCAGTGTAGAAGCTGTGAAGAAGCGTACTACAACATGGGTCCACAAAGGCTCATGCAGGGGACAGATACAGAAGAACTATCTTTTTATTAGAAACTATTTTATTAATACGGTGCTAGGTTAGTTTTGATAAAGAATATTGTCAATAACTGTTAGGTTACAAAATTTTGGAGAAGTGTTCAAAGCACAAAAATCGTATGGATATGAGCAATGCATCGTTAGCTGTTCAACTCTTTGGACAAGTTACGACAGTTGTATTCTCAAGAGCCGCCATTTAAGTTGTGTTATTTGTTTCAATCTGTACCTCCGAAACATAGCTTATGAATGTTCATTGAAATGAGCTCATTGGGTCGTAGCCAATGGCTGACAATTTTGGTTATCTGAAGAGATTTACAGAAAAGTTGGCCCCTTCCTTCCACTAATTTTCTAAAGCTGTCAGTAAATTTAACACTAAGGGTGTGTGGAGTTTATATAAACATTGAAAGTTTGAAATGAAAGCGAATTTGTATCATCGATTTGCGCATCATTTCACAAACTTCAGGCATTTTCCTCTAGAGTTGTATAAAAATACAGAAGCTGGCTTTTTACATTTTTTTTCCAAATCAGTTTTAACCCTTTACCCAACGTAACGGCCCAAACCGGCCAGCGCTATTCTCAAAAATCGCCAATTAATTTTCAAAATATTTTCATTTTTTGTCTCAAAAACATAGGTTATGACCCCTCGTTGGAACGAGCTCGTCGAGCTCGTTGCAACGAGGAGTCATAACCTATGTTTTTGAGACAAAAAATGAAAAAAATTAGTTATTCAAGAATTTTTTTTGCAAGTGTCGTCTGCTTTTCATGTTCGGTAAAGGGTTAAAGTTTGACTATTATTCTTTGTTGAAACCCATTTACAAATAAGAAAACGGCGCTTTCACCATCTGTTCATGTGCTGTAACTTTTGTTCTGTTCATTTTATCTAACAATCATATAGATTTTGGCCTAAAAACCAAGAGAAACGGTACGTGTCACATAATGTGTTATTTATTTATTTATTTATTTATTTATTGATGTTTAAGGTCACATATTTATGCACATTGGCAAATCATGACCGTGACAGTTTTACGGGTGGAGGAAGCCGGAGTACCCGAAGAGAACCACCGAGCAACGACGAGCAGCTGCCAGCTCCCCAACATCGTAACTCCGCACTGCAGCACAGGCAGGGTTAGATTGGTTGAAGACATGCGTGCCATCGTCGTGCAGTACGCCTTAGTACACGGCGTCATCGTGCCCCCACGCGGGCAATGGAGATGAAGTGTCTTGCCCAAGGACACAACGCGGTTGCCGCAGGTGGGATTCGAACCGAGGACCTCTCGGCTTCCAGCCTGCGCCTCTACCTACTGAGCCACCGCGCTCCCCCACATAATGTGTTCCGATTCCGTATCATATAGACGATTTATTCTGATTCCGTATCATATAGACGACTGCTTCCGGGAACGCGACGGGCTATCATAGTAGGCGCTTGAATACATTCTATGTGCGTTTCAGTGATCGACTCAGCCGATCGCTCACAAAACAAAACAAAATCACTTACAGTTAGAAACAGAACTATTAATATCCAATGCCCCCACCCCTCACCCTCACAATAAATATAAACTGAACAAATCAATATCACACACTTGTAAATTCAAGTGTATCATCATAGGAAGTGGCTCTGAGAGTGAAAAATTGAGAAAGCAACTTTGAAAATTGAGGTGACAGCGTGACTCATTGTTAGATAGCACAACAATATAGTTCCATAAAATATGGGCTCGTTGAGATCCCATTCCGGCTCGTTGAGATCCCATTCTGGACACCACCTCGAATCTGATACAAATCACAGGACATGCACATTATCATGATAAGCTGTATTTATCATCAGTGTGCGCATCGTGACATATAATACGGACATTGTTCTTTTCAATAATATAAAAGTCTAGGAAGGGGAGTTTGATGATTTCTTTCCCGGTAAGAATAAATACTTGCAAATTACTGTAAAAAACATTCGCCAAACAAGGATCCAAAGTGGACACTTAGTGCTGGTAAGTGTGACGCTAATAGATATTCTTTATGATGGCTTATCTGTCATGTAGTTGCTTCTAATTAGCTTGCCATCAAAAACCAAGTTTCCTTTTGTTATTTTTAATAAACGAAAATAACAGTCAGCTCGGAGAGCTGACTGTTGTTTTCGTTTATTAAAAACAACAAAAGTAAACTAGGCTTTATCTTTATTTTCTACTGATGCCACAGGTGTTTTCTCAACAATAATTGGCTTCTAAATTGGACCTTGCCCACCCGTCCAATAATTTCAAGGGAGATAACATTAGTGAAATGTTCTCGACGATATAAGCTGGGAATGTATGCACAAGTTATTTTATTATCACAAAACTCACAATTAAATCAAAATTCCTACCTATATCATGACTAAAACAAAATTAAGTCAAAAACAAAAAAAAGTATTTATTTATTTCTCTGTTTGTTTTAGAGGAGTGTTGTTATTAGTTTTGTCGGAAACCGGGCTTTTCTGGGAGAAATAGATTCACAACGCGTATTCAGCCAAATCTCAAGGGGTGTCGCCTGAATCCGTGCGTGAACGCATGTCTTACCGTGGCGAACCTGCCCGTTTCGTTAATGTTGGGGTGGTTCTTATCCTGAAGAGTCAATAACTTTTCCTCAAAAAGCATAATTCAACAGGGGTTCACTGAAATTAACAATATTACTACAAAGAGAAAAATATTGTAATTCGTAACTTACAAAAAATCCAATGAATAAAACACAAGCGTCAATCACACTCCACCCACACAGTTTTTGAGTCACTTGTGGGCCCGCGTTCTCTGTCGTCGATGGTTGCTTCTTCCTTGTCACTGGTGTTTGCCTTCTCACGAACATACAACCGGAACGTCCTCCCTTCACTGCCGTCGCACGACCGCTAACGTATTGTAACTTTACCGGACGCCTTTGATCTAACATGTGACGGAATGTCACTCTACCACTGCCGTTGCACGGCCACTAATGTATTGTCACATTACAGGATGCCTTTTCTCTTACCTGTGATGGAATATCACCCTCCCACTGCCGTCGCACAGCTACTAATACATCGTCATTGACTGGGCGCTTTTCACTCAAGCAGTTGCCACCTATGGGGTTAAATGCTCCCCATCCATTTATCTCAGAATAATGTTCATATAGGCAAAGCCCACTCCGCCTACGTATGGCTTGCCTTCTACAACAGGTGATACCGTCTACCTAAATACCAAGATCGTGAGCTCAAGGAGCTCGTACCACTACTTGCACTCCTACACTCATATATGGCCACCGACTGGGCCCGCGACTGTTCCTATTCTAAATAGGAGCTCTGTGGCTCCTATACGTTACAACGTGCCTTTACGTTCGTATCGATGCGGCACCTCCTCCAACCTATAGCATGGGACATCTCCAGCTCCTCGCCTACGACCTATGACCCACAGTCTTACACGCCTTCAGACTGGAATGAAATTCTCGAGAAATGCCCCGACTCTTATTTCGAATGCAAAAACATTAATTCTCATTTTAATTGCTTCTCTTGAACTTGGCCGCTTAGCTCTATCTTGATTTAATATTCACTTTTAAGTTCCTTTAAAAGTCTCGCAGTTTCGATTCGATTTGCTTCGCACTGATTCGGAAATTTACGAATCGTAGATATGTTCTGAAATTCCCCCAATTGTCACCCTTTGTACTCTTCTTCTATGGTCAGGGCTTCTTTTCAGCAGACATGATAATAGAAGGAGATTCCGCTTCCGAAATTGCTGCTTCGATTCCGTTCGGAAATATTACGCTTCCTTGATTGGTTGCCCAAACAGATGAGGCGCGGTTGAATACAATACTCGAGTGGAGAGTGGCAATATATACGTTGGGAAAAGGTCCAATACTTACATCTTGGCGAGTCGTGAGTTTTCGAAACCCCTCCCTGGATCCATTTGAGGATTCTCTTTGACCCAAAGTCTTGGGATTCCCAGGGCCATGTTCAAGTTAACAAGAAATGGGTTATATTGTTTCCTATGTTGATAATTCAAACCCTTTGTACATCACTTTTCGGGAAGCACTCTGGGAGAGCTCCCCAAGAAATGATGTCTTGATTGGAATTATCAACAGAGTTTATGGGATAAAAATATTTTGGGGTCGCATGCCTACAATAGGAACCTACGAACTCCTGAAATTCGACTCGATTCGAACTCATCCCAATGATTCGATTTCTAGTGGCATGGATTCGATTTTTTTAATGGTCGAGATGTCTCCTTTTGAATGCTTCTTCTATTAATAGTCGCCTGAACAGGGAACTTGATCAGGCCTGAAAATAAGCAGTCTGACATTTGCAAAATGAGGACCCCAGAGGGTGAATTTGATGATGCTATCCCATACAATGGGACAATTTATCCTCTGAGTACCTCTTTCTGTTTAGTTTTGACACCCTGATTCAGACTGAAGTTCACGGAGGGTAAATTTAGTGATGCTACCCTGCTATGCAGGGTAGCATCACTAAATTCACCCTTGGGGACCTCATTTTTCAGGTGACAGTCTGCTTATTTTCTGGCTTGAACCTGATTATAGAAAAAAGAGTTCGAGGAGGTTTAGCTAAATATTCCGCATGTTTTATTGACTTGCCCAAAAAGACAAGTCATCATTGAAAAATTTGAGTGAGGTTGGCAATATTTTCAGTTGTAAACGTTAGAAGACGGAATAGTAACAATTTGAAGAGCCAAAGGGTTCGATTAGAGATTAGATTTCATTCGAAATCTTTGCCTGATTCGATTCAGTGATCAATTGGATCAGAAATTTCAGATTCGCAGGGCACCACCCAATAACTTATTTCAACTGATAATTTTCCGACGGCTGAGTTTATAAGGGTCAGTTTTGAGCCTGGTGACGACAATGTTTGAAGTAAAGCTCTTCACTGCAAGAAAACATGTGGTTTTACTGAAGAGACAAAACGAATAGTTAAATTCGTTTTGCGTCGTTGTATCTCTTTTTGAGGGTTCATATATATTTTCCCATATTGGTGTTAATTCGTTTGAGTCTGTTATCTGTTGAATATTATAACTGTGAAATTTCACAGATGCTCCTATTAATCTAATTAAGTGATAATATTGTGGATATCAAGCACATTAACTGAGTGCATTCTCCGATCTGTCCATCCCGGGAGATCCTTAAGAAGTATGAAATCGATCCTCATAAAATCTGACCTCTCGCGAAAAGAGAGTCCATCCGGACACATAATTTAAGATACACAGAGTGCAAAAGCTATTTAAAGTGGCATTTATTTATTTATTTATTTATTTATTTATTTATTTATTTATTTATTTATTTAGCAGAGCAAATATTAACTTTATAGTTTAAGAGAAAGTGAACTAACAAAAATATCATTTTTTTTCGTACCCGATTCCAACCTTTAATTTCATGAAATACCGTTGATTTTACGTAGGTTATTGTCTACCACAGATATTTCTACATCATTTCATGTAAACACACAACTGACGATCTTGTTACCCCTTTGATCAAAATTCAAGATTTGACGGTACAAGCTTGGTTTGAATTTTTGGAACAATATTGTCAGGAAGTGGGTGTGTTTTTATTGTGGGAGATGTTCGTTCCAGTGAAAGTGCAGTCAGAACTCCGGCGAACCCTGGTTCGAAAGTATGTCTTCCCATCTGTGCATCACCTCTAAGATTGATGTGTCCATATTCCTGAAATAATCAATGGCCTCAGCAAGTATTAACCCTTTACCTATCATGAAAAGCAGACGACACTTGAAAAAAAATTCTTGAATAACTAATTTTTTTCATTTTTTGTCTCAAAAACATAGGTTATGACCCCTCGTTGGAACGAGCTCGACGAGCTCGTTCCAACGAGGGGTCATAACCTATGTTTTTGAGACAAAAAATGAAAAAAATAATGAAAATTAATTGACGATTTTTGAAAATAGCGCTGGCCGGTTTTGGCCGTTACGTTGGGTAAAGGGTTAAGGGATACTGATGATGGTTCACTAAAGTTAGTTTACTGACAGTTATGCACAAAGTATACACAAAAAACAAAAAAAAACAAAACAATTTACCGTATACGTCCCCAATTCCGATTCTATCGACGAGCCGACAACAGGAGCCGATTGTGTTCGCAGGTACACATACGGACACAATCGGCGTGCTTTTAGCGAATGTAAAGGTCTTATATACAGGCACAGCCGGTTGGGGTTTTGTTGACGTGATCGGTTCGAGGTCTGCCTGCGCACACTGTCGTCTGGTTTTGCGGACGTAACAGCCTTGCGGACTTAATTGGACGTGCTGATCTAATCGGTAGAAACACCCATCCATGAATTATACATCTAAGTAGTATGTATCGTATTTCTCTCCCCCATTCATCCCCATTCTGGGTGGCCTTGGTGGATGTAGAAGAAGAATCCGGGCGGGGGGGGGGGGGGGCGCTTCCGAAAATACTTTGATGTCGTCATGGAATATTCCGCATGTTTAATCGCCTAAATAGAAAAGCCGCCATTGAATACTTGAGTGTTGTTATTAGTGGGTTTGGGGGATCACACAGCAACCACGTGCCACCATAGAAACCAAGATGGCGGCCTCAAGTATACAACATTGTCGACGCAAACACGTGTCACCTTAACAACATGATATCCTTATCCAGCTCTTCGGTCTCCAACAGCTATACCTGCAACTTCGCGACCAAATAGGCCCTCATGAACCACGAAGGCCAGGACTGACCCATCACACTCGTTTGTTGGCATTTAAGTTACTCCGGAAACTGCAGCTCAAACAAATGGGCTTTCAACTGACTATTTATACACGTCCTATCACTTTGCACGCCCATAAACCTCCAATTTATGCCTGTTCCTGTTGACGAAATTTCGTGTTTTCTTACAAATTATAACAGGCATGATAAACACCCTTTCAATTTAAATTCACTGTTTTAGGTCATAATCATTCGCGTGTCTACAGTAAGGTATACTTCGTTTTGTGTCATGCTGGAGGGCGTGTGTCAATGTACATGTACAGTGCGTATTGTTAGGATAATACGCGCTTCCATCGTCCAACCGGTTTACTCTACTGTAGGCCGCCATCTTCCTATGAAGACACGTGGTTACTATGAAGTACATGTAGTGCCATACGACCAAGGGATCTCGAAATCATGTTTTTGATTTTATGGGGCTGTATCTAATTATCGGAATCGGTCGACCGACATTCAGTCTCCGGAGAGCAAGAGTCATTTGAGAAATTGCTGGAAAGAGTGGCCTCTACTGGGGAGTGATGGAGTCTATGGTGTGGACTGCCTCCGAGCTCCCTGACCATTACCTTCGTAGCACCTACACACTCCAAGACCATGGCCCCATGTCTCCAATTCAAAACCACGATCACAGCTTGCTACTAGTGTGCATTATATGCGGCCAATATTTAAACTTCTCATTCAAAGTTCAACTTGTCAAAGTGACAGTGGGAGTAATTATTTGAGGCCATCTGATAGGTTTTCGCTGAACCTTTTTTCAGTCTTCTGACTGTCTGTGACAATATATAGGGACCAGACCGTATATGTGTACAATAAGTTGCCCCCTCGAGTGGAAGAAGGTGCATCTGCAATGGTAAAGCACTGCAGATGTCGATTTGTTCCACTCAGTGGACGCAGTGTACCGTGTACCAACTTTAGGACATTTATTTGTTTTGTTGGTGTGTTTCTTTTAATGAAATCAAGTGTTTATTAGTCTGAGTGAAAAGCACAGACTATTGTTTTGTATGGTTTCTCTTTTTCTTCTTCTTCTTCTTCTTCTTCTTCTTCTTCTTCTTCTTCTTCTTCTTCTTCTTCTTCTCTTCTTCTTCTTCTTCTTCTTCTTCTTCTTCTTCTTCTTCTTCTTCTCCTTCTTCTTTTTCTTATTCCCCTATATTCTGTCTTCTAGGCACTTCCTTGTCCGCACGATAACTCGAAAACAAATTGTTCTGTATCACATGTTCTCGACCACCTATGTTTTTTCAGGTCGCTAGAACCCATGAGTATGGCCCAGTCGGCCACAGGGTTTTCACAGCCTCTAATTTTCTGTTACAGTAAATTATCCTGAAGCAATACTATGTTATATTTATTCACATTGGAGACAATGTAAACAATAAAATTACAGAAGTGGAATTAGCTATCAAACATTAAATGTTATCTGTTATTTTACTCAGGTGTCGGTTTTACCCTCAAACCAAGCTGAGAGAAACTCTTTGCTTTACAAGAAAATGTATAAATTATTTAGTTCAATGTTTTGACCCTCTCAAAATTTCAATGTAGGTTCCAAAGATTTTATTTCATGCAATGTGAGAATAATGATAACCCTTTCCATACTCATATTACTGCTCTATACATCATTCAAATAAGTGGCTGAACACAAAATTGTCCATTTCTGATTCATTGATCAAACCCTTTGAATGCAGTGCACATATATGCTCTTCCTGGTTGATTGGAAAAATGTATCCGTTTTCTGCCTGAATATCTTTAAATACTGTTAACGAAAACCTATTTCTGATTTCTTTAAAAATAGTTCACCCCAAAGATAAGCCTTCATAATTTTTTTTTCTATTTTGTTTATTTCTAATGCTTCAATTCTTTTCACACAGACTTGAATTTACTGGATACAGTAAATTCTGTTTCTCTGGTTGTTCTAGTAACTCTATCCATGTGTTGCTTTCAAAATATACTATAAGAGATGTCAATCACACGGTGACTGCTTTAAGACATCGAAAATCGAAAAAATCATTCTATCTCGCGATCTCGAGATATCGAAAAAATATCTTGAGGTCTCGACATATTATCTTGAGATCTCGAAATCCGCTTCTCGATATATCGAGAACCGTATCTCGAGATCTTGACATAATATCTCGAGATATTATGTCGAGACCTCGAGACACGTTTTTCGAGATCTCTAGATATTTTCTCGATGTATTATGTCGAGATCTCGAGATAAAATAATCTTTTTCGATGTCCTAAATTTATTTATTTATTTATTTATTTATTTATTTATTTATTTATTTATTTATTTATTTATTTATTTATTTGACGTCAGTTTCAATAGCCAGGGTCACCTCATGTTGGACAGTTTTACGGGTGGAAAAATCGAAGTACCAAGAGAAAACCACAGAGGAATGGCGATCAGCTGTCAGACTCCCCAAAGTACTAACTCCGCATTAGTAGCTTTAGCATTGGTTGATGACAAGTGCACCGTCGGTGTGCAGTTCGCCTTAGTACACCGCGTCATCGTACCCCCACGGACAAAAAAAAGGGATTCCATAGCCACAGGTGTTTTCCAAAAATGGGATTCCATGGGATATGGTCATTGGATATAGAGGTGATGAAAATCGGATACGACTTCGTTGTAATAAGGGGAGATAACTCTGCATAGAGATTATGGGAAATCAAGCAATCTGATTGGTTAGTTATAATTTATATAAATGATCTAGATAAATGAAACGACACGAGTACTCGGAATAGGGTCAGAACTAACAAGAACAGACCAGAATAGCTAAATATCGTAACAATAAACAAAGCTGTTTCAACTGATAGGCTCTTCTACGCTACTGGAGTATACTCCAGGACAAAGGAACATGGCCAGGTAGACGGAAACTATTACATAGATAGATAGATAAAAGCAGAGAATTCAGAAAGAATTCGAAATAATAAAACTTGTAGGGTTGTTTGTAGTAATTCTACGAATCTGGAAAATACTCCGGTACAAAGGAACACACTCTCCGAACATACCGCTGTCTTGTTGTAGGCTTTTGGGTAACATAGCAATCACGTGCTACCATAGAAACCAAGATGGCGGCCTCCAGTATACAAAATGGACGACGGAAACAGTATCACTCTAACGATTCACGCTGCGCATGCGCATTAACACCACGTATCACTATGGAGATGACGTCACAAGATGACCGCTCACGTGGGTTACCATGACAACATAACATTGCGCCACTAAGTCACCTGACATGACGCCACTTCCGGGGTCATCCACCGGGGTCATCCAAATGGATCATGTCCGGGTACATGACATACTACTCACAAAACAAGCCTTGGCAATTCGAGCACGACGGGGTGGAAATCTTCGCTCTCACGGTCTCTCACACCCCGCATTTTAGTCGCCGTTTGTTTGGAGTTAACAAAGCAACAGTCATGACTATTTTATAAATTCTCGTAAAGCAGACAGATCTGAGAGTAATCAATCGTCACTCCCGCTCTAGGGGGAATTGTAATCAATTGTTTGACATACAAAGTTCAATAGGCTATTTGTACAAATGCACAAATAAACGCAAATATTAACCCTTTACCCAAAGCACACGATATCAAAGTTTATTATTTGAAATGTTATTTGATAACAATTTTCAAAACATTCAATAAAACCATATCTTTTGACCCCCCCCCCCCTCCCTCACTCCAATCGGGGGTCACATAATATGGTTTTGCTGAAAGTTTTTAAAATATAATTCTTTTTTTACTGACGAATTGGTATATTACGTGGACGGATGCTGCGATTCTTTGGGAATAGGGTTAAACCGTTACCTTGATTGATTGAGGGATATATTGGAGATCAACGACAGTTTCGACAGCCAGTGTCACCTCTTGTCGGACAGATTTACGGTGGAGAAAGCCTGAATAGCCGAACCACAGAGTAACGGCGAGCAAGTGTCAGGCTCCCCAACATACTAACTTCACACAAGCAGGGTTAGCATTGGCTGAAGACAAATGCACCATCGACGTGCAGTACGCCTTAGTACACAACGCCACCGTGCCCCCACGTGGGCAATGGGGGTGAAGTGTCTTGCCCAAGGACACAACACGGTTGCCGCCGGTGGGATTCGAACCGAGGACCTCTTGGCTTACAGCCTGCACCTCTACCTACTGAGCCACAGCGCCTCCAACCCATTATCTATCACAAAGAGTAGACAACACTTTGCAAAAATAATTCTTGACGAAATAAAAGTTTTCATTTTTTTCTCAAAACAGCGCTTATGACCCTCGTTGCAACGAGCTCTGTGAGCTCGTTACAATGCGGGTTCATGAGTTATGTTTTTGATGAAAACAGTGGAATTTAATCAAATTTTAAAAGCGATTTTTGTGGATAATACTCCTGTTTACAATGGGTATTTTAGGTAAAAGGTTAACCCACTACCCTACAGGGACGTGGCGACAGGGGTGATGTCGGCGGATGTGTCACCTCCCAATCCTGGCCAAAATTCCCAGTAGTTGGAAATTCGGAGGGCAAGTCATGAGTAGTTGGAAATTCTATCTTTCTGGATTCTAGAACTTCTTTGGCGATGCTAATGTCTCCTTTACTTCCCAAAATCCCAACTCGGTTTCAAATCGGCAAAAATTCTAACTGTTACTATTTAAAACTACAGCGTACGCAATATCGAGCTTCATAAGTATACATGATGTCAATCGGTACGAGTTTGCTATGGTACGTTTACTTATCGTACTAAAAAATATCCTCCAAATGCACTTCAAGAAAATCACATCATGTAAAATCGTTATCCTGAGTTAATTCCATCATTCACAGTTACAAAGTGATGAAACATCGAAAATTGATCATTCCTGTATAAGATCTGATTTAATGTTAGGACAGTGCGAATTGCTCAAAGTTCTAAGCTTGAGCATATGTTTAGCACATATTCATTTCCCAGAAGAATACCAAATAATAATAACCTGATAATTCTATCATAAAAGGTATTGGCATTTCAGTTACTAAAATCAATTTTATGTCCGCTTTCATGACTTCATTTTCAAAATCTTTCTCGGTAGTGAATTTCCACTAGGGGAAGGGACCGGGAGTTGGAAGTTCACTACACTACACTCCACCCATCGGAAACCTCTAGCCACGCCCCTGCTGCCCTTGTTCGCGTCCTGCAATTGGCGATTGGCTCTTCAAGTCCCAAATCATCGGGTTGATTCGTAAGGAATTTACAGCAGTATCATCACTAATTGCTGTTCAAACCACACCTGTCTTTGAGATTCTGATGTAATTATTGTTTCGTAACTGACAATGGCATGTTTTACTTTCTATCGTTTTATCGACACGGTATAGCTTTAGCTACTGATGTGGCGTTAAGTATCAGTAAATAAATAAATATGAATGCCTATCAACTATGCATAAATCAATCGATGGAATTGGCCACTATTTATCTAGTTAGCTTATCTGCTAGGAAGCTGTTGATGCACACTACCTGGTCGACAAAGGTGTCACCTAATTACTTCATTAAACGCTGTGCTTGCTGTCCTTCAGCTTCTTCGTAATTGACTTGTTTTCGTTCTCTGATCGACCATCATATTTTCCGAAAGCAGAAAGCAATGTATATTTTTCATATGGGTTAACAAAAACTATATTCAGATTGTACTGAAAGCGTGGTAACATTCCCAGGCAATCAGTTTCTGTACATATGTCAACAGGCCGAATTAAAAACAAAACAGTATTAAAACATTATATTGATTTCACACGCTCGGAGATTTCATGTTTAACCCTCTCCCCACCACCAACACAACCTAACTTCTAAAGGTCTTTTAACAAGGAACGGGCGTCGTCTTCATGTAGCATTATTCGTGAGACTTACACCACTCGATTTCAAGCTTCTACATACTAAACGCGTGAAAATCTACCACCACAGAATATCAAAAATCTAAGTATTTCCTTTTAGTTAGCTCCTAAAAGACCCATGCCCTTACTAGAGTCAATTTGGAACGGCGATGTACACAGGGCGATTGTGCCTCCACCTCCCAACCCTACTCTACCCATATTCACACACTTACACCTTTTTTCTGTTGGTGGTTCACTTGATCACACATGCATAGTTTAACCGTTAAGTTCTAAGATTAATTTTATGTTAATAACTACCATATATACAAGTGCACGACTGCAGGTGACTTAACAGTGTGTCTACATTATTGTGTGCTGCCTGTACAGGCAGCAAACAATGATGTGAAAACCATTGTGAAGATACACGCATCCTACCAGTAGAGTTATAGAGAAAGACTACCCATGGGCCAACGTTTTCAGAACAATATGAAAGGGGCTGTTTGTCGCTGTATGGGGACCGAATCATCAAAATGCTGGGACGGATAGCAAAAATTAAACAAATTTAAACAAACTCCATGAACAGTACCTGCACTGAAGTTGGGGCTATACGTCAATAAGATACACTTTCATTCAGTACAGTCGCCGTGGACTGATCGTCATCCACGCGTGAGCAATGATTCCCACGCACGCGTTAACCAGGTAATAAAAATCATCATCAGAAAAATTTTAATTAATGAAACACCGGGTTGTACAAGCTTCATTAATTAAATTTTTGATGATTATTTCTATAATTAGTGTTTGGAATCTATATTACTGCATCCGTGAAAATATTGCCCACCCGTGGAAAGTGCCCAGCCCACTGCGGCCGTACTCTACCAAATATGATGTCATGTTTTAAAAGTTATTGAGCTTAAAATCACGTCGATCACATACAGAAAACTCTGGGTTACAAACCGACATTTCCAGATATAAGGCTGCTTTTTGCAGCTCAATTGAGATGATACAAATGGGTCAATAAAAGACACTCATATGAAATGTTATCTTCAAATGTAAACAATTTTCGTTGTATTCAGTCAATGTACGCCAAATTGAGTTCGATTTTGCACAAAATCATATGGGCTTTTAAAAAAGAGTGAATAGTTTGGTACGCAAAATCTCATAAATAATTTTCAATTGAGAGGGCCTCTTGTGTGGTTATTTTGATCCTATCAAGTCAGTACAAATGCTGATATACCCATGATGCTGGGTGTCCCTCCTTTTACCGCACAATTTTCTTGTTTCCATGTCTGATTTTTCGGTACGATTATGTTTAAGCTGATGTTTGATTTTAGTACCTGACATTTTGAGAGGTTGGTGTTGTGTTTTGGATTGCAACCGGCAGATTATCAGCGACTCCGTCTTTGTTGGGTTAAAATCAACAAGCCACCGTGGAGCCAAGGTTTCAATTTTTACTATGTCAGTCGTCACAATCTCGGCAGAACGGGTCGGGTCCTCAACAACAAGGTACAACGAGGTATCGTCAGCGAACAGGTGAATATTGCAGAAAAGATAATCAACTACATCGTTAATATAAATCAAAAAGAAGGGGGCCTAATATGGATCCTTGGGGAACTACAGCAGATACACTTCTCTACACCGATGTATGGGAATTAAGACAACTCGCTGTTGCCTGTCCTCGAGGAGGTGTCCCGTAATACCCATTTTCTCGAGTTTGTAAAGTAACGCCTTGTGCCAGACTTTGTCAAAAGCTTTGCTGATGTCGTAAAACAGTGGACCGTATTTCCGTACCTTCATCTAAAATGCTACTGATAGTGTTGTATATTTCATCGTGGAATCGTTTGGTATGAAACCCGACTGAAAGCGAGTTAAAGGTGTATTTGTTTCTAGAAAGGCTAGAGCCCTGTCGCATATACTGTTTTCGAAAACTTTTCCAATACAGCTGAGTGGAGATATAGGGCGATAGTTTGTCACAGTCTCTGGTGAACCTTTTCAAAGATCGTCGAAACATTCGCTTTTTCCATTTGAGAGGGAAGTTACGCTTATGAATGAAAAAGTTGAAAATTGTAGTTAGGGGCTTAGTTAAGCTAGCTGAACACTCTTTTGGGATACGGGGATTGATGTTATCAGGACCGCATGCTTTTGACGATGTTAGTGACTGAAACGCCGCTGCAACTGCTTCTTCTTCTATTGTCGGGCGGCTGCAGTCAAAAGAGCGAGCCAGAAAAGGTGCATTGGAGTCATTAACACAGGAGATTAAACAAAATTACTCGTTAAAAGCTTCGGCCTTTTCGTAATATCTTTTCGTCATTTGATGAGAGTAGTCTGCCCGCTGGCACGTGATTCGTCTGATTCTCATGGGCACCCACACGGGGTCATTGGGTCTGGTTGTAATTAAGTTATGAGGGATATATTTTCAAGCAATTCGAACTGTGAAGTCAGCAAGCAGTTAGCAGTTAGCAATTCGAAATGTGAAGTCAGCAAGCTGTTAGCAGTTAGCAATTCAAAATGTCAAGTCGCGGATATGAGATGTTTGCTTGGCGTTTCGTCCAGAGGACGTTTTGTACCAAGATATTTCGTACCAAAAATACTTTTTCCAACACGAGAAGGACTGTGAGAAAGAGGGCTTTGCCTTTCCCCCTTATTCTATCGGAACTCACAAAAAGTCAGTAAACAGTTAGTAATTCAGAATGTCAAGTCAGAAAGCAGTTAGCAATTCAAAATGTCAAGTCGCGGATAAGAGATTTTCTTGACGTTTCGTCCAAAGGACATTTTTTACCAAGACATTTTGTACCAACACTACTTTTTGTCAACCCGAGTAGGACTGTGAGTCAGAGATATTTCCCTCCCCCGCTTGTTCTGTCGGTAAACAGAAAAACTCAGTAAACAGTTAGCAATTCAGAATGTCAGGTCAGAACGCAGTTAGCAATTTGAAGTGTGAAGTCAAAAAGCAGTGAGCAGTTAGCAGTTCGAATTGTGGAGTCAGCAAACAGTTAGCAATTCAGAATGTCCAGTCAGAAAGCAGTTAGCAATTCGAAATGTGAAGTTAGAAAGCAGATAGAAATTCGAAGATTGCAGTCAGAAAGCAGTTAGCAATTCAAAATGTCAAGTCGCGGATATTATATGTTTCTTGACGTTTCGTTGGTACGAAATGTCTAGGTACGAAACGTCCTCTGGGCGAATCGTCAAGACACATCTAATATCCGCGACTTGACATTTTGAATTGCTAACTGCTAACTGCTGTCTGACTTCACATTTCGAATTGCTAACTGCTAACTGCTTGCTGACTTCACATTTCGAATTGCTAACTGCTAACTGCTTGCTGACTTCACGGACCCATATATTTTATTGACAGTTCTGTAAGAAGATTTTCAGCAATACCAAATCAGCATTCAGCTGCCAAAATCTCTTTGCAAGTCATTTCATCGATGCTACTATTGAACCCATCGAAATCAGCTGCCGCAAATAGCCATATTCCCCGCTGAGAAGACTGCTGATGTTCCAATGGAAATTTCAGTTTAGCAATCACTGAGTAGTGATAGCAGATAAGTTCTGAATAAAATGGATGACAACACATTGACCTACGACTAAGTCAATATTGTTGGTTATTATCAAATCAACTAAAGATGCTGAACATTCGGCGAAGAAAGTTGGTTGGTTAATAGCCTGAGACAAGATAAATTCTTGAAGAGTATTTTGAATTGGTCCACAATGGTTGGTATGTTGGTCGTCGTTAATGTCATCTGCAATTAGAATATGTTCCATGGTCAGATTCAATGCCCTCTCGACAGATGATGATATTAAGTCCCAAACCTCGTCAGGGGTGGCGCCAGGGATTTCTCGACAGGGGGGCTGACCTCTCCGACAGGGGGGCTATAACATTTGACCTCCCAAACGAAGGAAAATGAGTGAAAACTGGTAAATTGGAGAACCAAAATAGAAGCAAATTGACTATGTTTGTTGATTATTTAACCCTTTACCTACATGTAACCTGAAAAGCAGACGACACTTGCAAAAATAATTCTTGAATAACTAATTTTTTTGAAAAAAAATAATGAAAATTAATTGGCGATTTTTGAGAATAGCGCTGGCCGGTTTTGGCCGTTACCTTAGGTAAAGGGTTAAAGTAAACATATTATAATAAGGTCGGGAAATATTTCATCTATAAAGCCAGTTTGACGAACGACATTAAGGAATTTCGTGAGACTCACTATTCTCTATCAAAGTTCCAGTGCTGCACGGGTTCGAGACAGACAAGACGAGATATCTACATTCGATTGTCGGAAATTTCTCGTGAAGTCGGGTTTACGAGACTCTCCGACGGACTGACTAAAAATCTCCGACGGGAGGGGGGGGGGGGGGCTCTAGCCCCACTCCCCCTGACCCCCCCCCCCCCTGGCGCCACCACTGAACCTCGTTACCCGAGTTAGGTGACAATAGAATGACCCAAAAAGAAGAGTTTCGTTAAGGTTAAATATCTGTAGCCATATACACTCAATGCTGATGGGCTCCAAGTCCAGTCGGCGTTTGACGGAAATTGTATTCTTCATGTAAATTATTATTCTATCACCTTTTGTTGTTCGGTATTCTCTGATCGGTTTGTGGAAGCCTACTACTTCTACTTTCGCTAGAAAACCAGTATGCTGGCATATCAAAATAACAATGAAAACTTGGGCAATGCATACACAGAACGACACTCGTGTGTGAATGGGTTAATCGGTATGGCACGAGTGTCAGCGCGGAAGGATAGAACTTGAGGCCGCAGGTTTCGCGCTTTATCCTTCCGCGATCGCACAAGTGCCATGTCTATTAACACATTCAACACGCGTGTCGTTCACGTCTATAAAAACATTATTAGAAGGACACTCAGCAATTCATGTGACAACTATCAACAAAAAAGAACACATTTTATCGCCAACCAAATTTGCGAGGGGAACTCGTGTTACTATTTCGTCCCATGAGTTCCAATGTGTTCTATGTGCTTACTGGCACACAGGACACATTGGAACTCAATGGACAATTTTTAGCTATCGCTAGAGATTCAAATTGTAATCGCGGTGCACGATTTGTTGAAAATTCTATTGAAATTTCGCTTTTTATAAAAATAGTCCGTCAATGATTTCCGTTTTGTGCATGGTTTAGTGTTGCTGCAAATAAGGATATCACAGAACAGGCATGTTATAAAAAAAATTAATGAACATTCACCCTCCCGTGCAACTGTGCTGCTAAAGGTCGAAAGGTGAAGGTGTTCGTTCAAAACGATGGATTTTGTAGGTCCTCTGTGATTACAAAAAGTGTTTAAATGTGAAATAGGGGACATTTGTTTCTATTTTCAGATACGTTACAACATTCTAGATAACAAGGGAAGAATATTCGAATCAAGGTGTATGTAAAACCGTGTCCGGTACTAGAGGCGGAGAATGAGATTATTTAGATTGCGTTTCCACAACTGTGAGGAACCAGGACTATTGTACAGCATAGTGCCAAGAATTCCCGGGCATAGTACATTGCATAACAACATGAAATTCGACCAGTTCGTGTAACATGGTGATATTACAAGGTAAAATGGTCAAACAAGTGATTCAAAATGAAAATGTATGTTAGTATGAACGCTGAAAAATACGAAAATCCAGGAAAAATTCGAACAGATTAACTTGTGATTAGGGTCCTGCGAATATTCGAGATTCGATTCGATATCGATACCATACGTATGCTTCGAGATCGATCCGAATCAGTCTCAGGATTCGATTTTTTTTCGAATCTCTCGTACTAACTTCAATTTGTTACATTTCAACAAAAATAGGATAAAACTGTCATTAGAAAATTCATTCATGTAGGCCCAATTCCTATTTATTTGAGTAATTGACAATGTTTAATTGTTTGGTAAGGTGTGAATTTGGCCCAGAACATTATCCATAGTTTTGGTTTTTGAAGGCTCAACTTGTTACTATTCACGTTCTTAAGAACGTGAATAGTAACAAGTTAGGCCTTCAAAAACTAAAACTATGGACATTAGGCCTAGCAGTTTCAGCGACGGTGCAACAGAGAATATTTAGTTATTGGTGTTTAAGGTGTTCACTCCCTCGCTTAAGAGTCGTCACAGTGTTCCGTAACTTCCGTTTGATGCAATATGAAATAACTTGTCTTTTAAGATTCGATTCGGAATTCGATTCGATGTCGATATCAGAGACACGATTCAATTCGAGAGTCGATTCGAAAAGAAATTTGTGATTCGCAGATCCCTACTTGTGATGATACGGAATAGGTCTCAAAGCCACCGTTCTCTGTAAAGTCGAGAAAATCAGAAATCCAAATCCGTATTTTGATGACATTACTCACCAGCCTCGTCCAGAGTTTGAAAGTGAGCTTATACCTTATCCGGAGTTTGAGAGTGAAGAACATAATATCGAGACTGCGCGTTCAATTCAGGTTTATTGCACATCAAAATGAATCGAAGGGATATTGCATTAAGAGGAATCACTTCCCAAAAGCGCAACAGAAAGAGCATTTGTGAGAACGTATCAGTGCTCAGGGTCGCTTATGTTTTCTATATATCCCAAATACATTTCTGGTTTTTCAAACCTGTTGTAGGGGCCAAATAAATCGTATTGCTGCTGGAAATTCATAGTAACAGATCTAAATCGTCAGCAATCACACAAACAAGCACCGCCCTAGTCAATTCTAAGAAGGTTTGAATTATAAACACATCTGCATTCTCATTGGCATTGTGCAGTCGTTCTATCTTCTGCAAAATATCTGCGGAGTAACCTGACAAAGTTTGCTTCTTTCTACTATTATTTTTTTTTATTTGAACTGTATTTTATTTCTTTGTTAAATGATACGTCAGTATTTCACACATGTCGCTAGTACAAGATTAGCCAAAGAAAGCGGATTCGGCAGCAAGCGTGGAAGCTTTGTGAGCCGCCCCCGTATGACAACGTGAGCGAAAACAATATGGTTTCTGGCGGGTGGAGCATACAATGTCTCAAGTATATTTTGTCGGCATGAGTGAACATTCGGGGAAAAAGTCTAGAAAACATAGAAAAGCAAAAAATGATAAGGAAAGTGTAAGTTGCGCAAAGTACCCAGGACACGAAGGAATTAACCCATTACGGCAAGGATGGAGCACCAACCCCCTCTAAAACTCGTAAATTACTCTACTATTAGCAAGACATCTTCCAATCCATAACGATTTCCACACAACAACGTGAGCCAACTCACTGAGAGGGTTCTCTTTGTCGACACTCTAAAATCAGTTGGCTTAAGAATCAACACCAGTCAACAGGGTTGAGTGAATATGAACCCAATTGGGTTCATATTCACTCAACCCAGTTGATTTGGGTTCATTTTTAACCCAACTGATTTTAGAGTGGATGCACCACACTTGTAGCCATCAAAAACAACAGTCGCCTCCTGATGCTTGGATTTGACAAATTCAACATATGTCACAAAATTTTGGCCGAATGGTTTACCCCTTGGCCAAGGGAGCCATTGCAATAACACTCCGCCACCTAACACATATCAAATAGAATTGCAATCGAAATGTGAATCTGGTCACACCTGCTAAAGCGGGTCTATCTGCCTGTCTCAAAGAATCGGACGACTCAACGATGGTCGGTATGTACTTAGTTCAAAAGAAAACACTCTAGGTAGTTCATCGCCGGTGAGAGTTGCAAGGGCAACAGCACCTAATATTTGGAACAGAAGCTGTGGGTCCATCTGCACAACGTGGTTGGCAAGTTTCTCTCGCGTCCATTTGAATGACCTTGCTCTTAAACTTAAAGCCGTTTGCGTCCTGGTCGTCAATTTAGACTAACGAATATCACGAGCTTTGGCCTCATCATTTGTATCGATAATAACACGTGTTTGTATATTTGTCAATCATAGAACACAGAAGAATGGCCTCTTATCCTACAAAAGTCTTGAATCAATCGTATCTTTCTCGTCTATGGTCCACATCAGAGTATTGTTTATTTATTATTTATTTATTGATGTTTAAGGTCACATATTTATGCACAATGGCTAATCATGACCGTGACAGTTTTACGGGTGGAGGAAGCCGGAGTACCCGGAGAGAACCACCGAGCAACGACGAGCAGCTGCCAGCTCCCAAACATTGTAACTCCGCACTGCAGCACAGGCAGGGTTAGATTGGTTGAAGACATGCGTACCATCGAAGTGCAGTACGCCTTAGTACACGGCGTAATCGTGCCTCCACGCGGGCAATGGACATGAAGTGTCTTGCCCAACGAGATTAGACCTTATCTAACATACCGTTTCTCCCCTGGGTCCCTGCGCTAAAGCTGGATATACACCACGTGTGTTTTTCCAGCTTTGCAGAGAAGTGAAATTCATGTAGGTTTTTCGCCTTGATGCGGAATATATTTTGAACTTACAATATCTTTAAATATGGTCAAATCTCGTTTAGTTTCTACAGTAGTCGGAGTCTTACGAGACGTAATCGGTTGGTGTCAAGATATCGTCATGGTCAATTAAGAAACGAGATTCTAAAACGATAGAAATGTCTATCGTATCGTCACCTAACAATCATGGCAAGAACGAATCGGTTTTCTCGACAAGTGAAGTCAGCGTTAAGTCACGCGTGAGATGACTTGTATTGATTCTGCCTCGATATACGTCATCTCCCACCGTTTTGACAGGTGGACAGATGAGCGTCGGTCCACCTGACAGTTTAGGGTAAAAAGTATATATACCTTGAAGAGCAGAGCATTAGACACACACTTGGGGTCACACACACGTTGGTGAAGTCCAGGACAGGCGGACTCTGTTTCCTGGCATAAGGGTACCTTCGATCACAGGACCCTGAAACGGCTGGAATCGCCAGAGAGGGCATTCCATGATTGATTTAGCCTAAAGTTGATAGGCGGCTACGGGGCCGAATTCGTGAGAAGGAACACCCCAGGTGGAACGTTAAAGTTTAGATTGTCGAGTAGCAGGTATCGTCCTGCAATAGTCAGAAGTGTAGGTTAATTGTATTGTGCGTATTAACCCTTTGAAGCGTCAGACTGATTGCGTTCTGAGTAGTTTGTTTTGCTGTCGAAGCATCGTAATACCGACTGGAGATCGGTGTGAGTGACAATTTCGCCCTAGCGCAAAAGGGGCATTTGTGAATCGTGAATTCAACCAGTGAATATTTCAATAGGACTTTCACGGAGGACTTTCAAAGGCACATAAGGTATGAATAGACAATATCTGACCCAAATCAGAAGTACGTGTCCTTATAGATGACGAACATTGCTGGTCGGAACCCTCCGACAGCTAGAGGTACAGTTAAGCGCAGACGTTGACATTTGAGCCTAAGCGGGTGAAGCTCTTATGGCGAGCTCACAGTAGTAACATTTCCAGTGTGTAGACTATAGTGCCAGTACAGGGCTATAGAATGACTATATGATTGTTTAGAATTATTTAACCATAGCGACCCATTTTCTGTGAAAAGAATCGAATTGTTGATTGTTGAAATATTGAAACGGATTTATTTTTATGTGTAAATAAAAGAATCGTTGTTACTTTAAATCATTCTTTCCATTATACAGCCTAAAGTGATTAGGAATCACACCTAACGGAAATCGAACCTATTTCAGGCCAATTTGGCAGAGAAGGAATCACGGCGTCGGTCTAACTCAGCTCTCTGCACTGAGTTCGCGACACTTGGATTCCGACCCTCCACGTTGGTCTAATTTTCCCGCAACTTCATCAGCGGGACTAAATAACCCCACGTCAGCCCAGGCCTTACGGGGCCTCAGGTGTCCCTGACATTGATTGGCGAGCGCTACCAGGATATTTCTAAAAGGTAAAAAATGGCTATATGGAAATTTTGTTTTATTTTAACGGCGGTTCTGTTTAGGTTTTGACGCGTTCGGTCAGTTGATGCCGTTCAAGGGTTTAATATCGCAATACAGTAGTCCCCAAAAGGATACTTAATAGCCACTATAACTGCGGTAGGTTTCAGAATATTTGGTGCGTTTAATTACGTTAAATTACAGAGGTAAATTAGGATCAATTGCCATATTTTTTTTTCTTTCTTTCTTTTCCTTCTTCATTCTTTCTGACGAGTGTTGAAGATAGAAAGAAAAAATCAAAATGGATGTTGTTACACCCCTCGCCCAACTGGTATCATTAGGCAAGGAAATGGGCCTTGAGGGAGCTGAACTTCAGAAGTTCGTTAAAGATGAACAGAAACGTGAGGCCAAGGAGATTGCCTTACGCAATGACGCAAAGGAGAGAGAGGCCCAAGCAGTAAGGGGGGCAAAAGAGCGAGAGATTCAATTAGAACGAGAGCGTGAGAAAGACGCAAGAGAGGCGAAAGAGAGAGAGATTCAATTAGCAAATGAGGCGAGAGAGAGGGAAGCCCAATTAGCAAGGGAGGCAAGGGAGGCAGTACGGGAGCTCGAACAACAGAGGCACGAGAGAGAATTAGAGCTCCTCAGAGCAAGGGCCGATGTGGAGAATGAAAGTCGGCGCTCAGGGGATGGGAGTGCAGGGGTAGCAATTCATGCCCCACGCCCCCATCTCGCTCATTTCAATGAAAACACAGATGACTTGGACTCGTACTTGGAGAGGTTCGAGCGTTTTGCCTCCAGTCAAATGTGGCCAGAAGACACATGGGCTATGTGCTTGAGCCCTTTGTTGTCAGGTAAAGCCCTCGAGGCTTATACAAGTATGCCTCCTGCACTCCTTAACGACTACAGTGAGCTGAAGAATGCCATCCTTCGGAGATACCAGCTCACTGAAGAAGGATTCCGGACCAAGTTCCGAGAGATTAAGCAGGAGAAGGGAGAAACAGTACCTCAGTATTTTGCCCGAGCTAGGCGGTACTTTGACCGCTGGACTGATCTCGCAGAAGTGAATGAGTCATATGGAGCCCTGCGAGATCTATTTCTCCGGGAGCAGTTTTTAACTACATGCTCCAAGGAGTTGGGCCTGTTCATCAAGGAAAGGGGTCCGCCCACCTATGATGAGATGGCAACTGTGGCAGAACGCTACATCGAGGCCCACGGTGGGAGTGTAAACGCACCCAAATCGGCTAGGGGTGGGGCAAACGGGTTGGCAATGGCACCCGTAAGGCAACACCACCCCGATCCTCCTGCGTCGCAGACCAGCCGGAAGGGGGGCGCTCCCAAGGACACCACTTGTTTTATCTGCAACAAGCGGGGTCATATTGCTAGGGACTGCCGGCAGAAGCAGGTAAGGACCACTGGGAACATTAGACCACCTCAGCAGGAGGCCGGGAACGCAGCGCCAAGGGGTTGGAAGCAAGGTGACCGCGTAGATCCAGGGCCCAGTAGGCAGACGGCAGCGTTCTGTCAAACTATCGGTCCAGAACACAGTCCCCTCCGGGAATGTATACAAGAGGGAGAATTAAGGCTGGAAGGCGGGAAGGTTGTCCCGATAATAAGTGGCATGTGTGAGAGGCTCACAACTTCGCAGGAGAAGGTTGATATGCCAGTGTACCCAGGGTATGTGGGACAAAGGGAGATCCGTCTGCTCCGGGATTCTGGGTGCTCCTCTGCAGCGGTTAGAAGGCAACTGGTTGACGACAAGCAATTGTTGGGGCGCGACCATTTGTGTATTTTGATAGATGGGACCATTAGAAGGTTCCCCATCGCGCGGATAACTGTGGATACCCCATTTTATTGTGGCGAAGTGGATGCCATGTGCATTGAATCACCTGTGTATGACCTGGTCATAGGTAATATCCCAGGGGTGAGGGCAAGCCCTGATGAGTTATGGTCCAGGGGTAGGGGGCCAAGTGAGGACCCAACGAGGGCAAAGGAAGTTCAAGTCGGTGGGCAAGGACCCTCGGCGGTTGCACTCGGTAACGTACCGAGTAAGGAAGGGAAGGTTCCCAGGGGGAACCAATCCGATGGCCCAGGGGATGGCCCCTACACGACGAAATGTCGGGAAGTTTCAGGAGGGACGACTCCTGTCGTATTAGGGAGAAGGGGCCGCAGGCGGTCCAGGCGAAACGCCAAACAGCGAGGGAACCCAATGGGATCATTGGGGAAAGACCCTCAAGCAAATTTATGTGGGGGAGCTGAGCGCTCCAAGAAGTCGGTGTCACCCGTGTGGAGAGGGGAGGCCAGACCCACGCAAATGGCTGGGCAAACTTCCCCAGAATTGAGAGGGCACGGGTCAACACAAGTTGAGTATGTTAAAGTGGATGGGACCGCTAAGGTGGGCGTCCAGGGGACCGAGAAAAGGGTCCACAAATCAAAGGAGAAGCATCCTAGGTGGCGGAGACCACGTAGAGAGTGCCGGGGGCGCACAGCGCCCAATGTGCGCAAGAAGTCGTCGCAATGGACCGGGGGGGGGGGGGGTCGACGGCACAAGGGCCAAGGACGGCCCGTGTCGTTCGAACGACGGTAATCGCCGGGACGAGTGAGCCTGGGGGATATAGCGCCAAGGGAAGCTCTTGGGAATGCGACAACGACATGGTATGGGGACCCTGGTGGAATACCCGTAGAAATGGCGGGGCGAGAAGTAGGGGTGTGTCAAGGGTTACCCAAGGGGATACTGGGAACCGGGCCCCTACCAATGGTCGGTGGTTATAAAGAAGCAATAGTTGGGTGGCTGCAGGCCTGCTGTCTTGGACGGGGGCTCCAGTCGCAAATATTTTTGTGGGTGAGGTGATGGGCTTCGTAAACTCGGTGTCAAGGCCCGGAGGAATTTTCTTATTTTAGTATTATTATTGCTCTGATTGCTGACTAGAGTTGGTTGTGAGTGCGAATGTGAGATACACTGCCCTGTCTGTCGCGTGTGCGTGGAAGGGGAGCCTGTGTGTCGAGTTTTGTAAGTGTGGGATACACTAACCCCGTCTGTCGCAAAGGCGCGGTCGGGAAATCTGTGTGTTGAATGTGTGAGTGTGTGAGGCACAATTTCAATCCCCTGGTTGAGCTTTGCGAGGGTGAGGCTCAACATAATGCAGGGGTCGTTTGCCCCTTCACAAGACATAGGGGAACGGGAGGCGAAGTTACACTCCGTTGGAATTAACCCATCTGACGCAAAGGCGCGGGCGGTGTTACTCGTCGGAGTGAGTGCCAAGTGAACTGTTTGCAAAATGGGCGAACGTGTATAAAAATGTGTGTGTTTAGGTGTAAATATATAGTATTACAGAGAGAGAGAGTGCTGCAAATCTGAGGATAAGGCTACTCCCCATATCATATGTAAACCCGCAAGACGGGAGCATGTGGTAGCGTGTGTGTCGTGGGAATCGGTATGGCCGACGCATGAGCCCGGTCATGAACCCCACGACCACTAGGGTACAGTTTTGTAGTCTAGAACATGATGGTAGATCGTAAAAAGGTGTGAGAGGCGAGCGTGCGTGGCTTTGCCCCTTGCGTTTTAAGAGATACACAGGGTGTTTCTCTCGGGAAGGGAGTTGTCAGGGCAAAGCCAGCCTAAATATAGGGGCAAGGGGCCTCATATTTAAAGATATTGTAAGTTCAAAATATATTCCGCATCAAGGCGAAAAACCTACATGAATTTCACTTCTCTGCAAAGCTGGAAAAACACACGTGGTGTATATCCAGCTTTAGCGCAGGGACCCAGGGGAGAAACGGTATGTTAGATAAGGTCTAATCTCGTTTAGTTTCTACAGTAGTCGGAGTCTTACGAGACGTAATCGGTTGGTGTCAAGATATCGTCATGGTCAATTAAGAAACGAGATTCTAAAACGATAGAAATGTCTATCGTATCGTCACCTAACAATCATGGCAAGAACGAATCGGTTTTCTCGACAAGTGAAGTCAGCGTTAAGTCACGCGTAAGATGACTTGTATTGATTCTGCCTCGATATACGTCATCTCCCACCGTTTTGACAGGTGGACAGATGAGCGTCGGTCCACCTGACAGTTTAGGGTAAAAAGTAAATATACCTTGAAGAGCAGAGCATTAGACACACACTTGGGGTCACACACACGTTGGTGAAGTCCAGGACAGGCGGACTCTGTTTCCTGGCATAAGGGTACCTTCGATCACAGGACCCTGAAACGGCTGGAATCGCCAGAGAGGGCATTCCATGATTGATTTAGCTTAAAGTTGATAGGCGGCTACGGGGCCGAATTCGTGAGAAGGAACACCCCAGGTGGAACGTTAAAGTTTAGATTGTCGAGTAGCAGGTATCGTCCTGCAATAGTCAGAAGTGTAGGTTAATTGTATTGTGCGTATTAACCCTTTGAAGCGTCAGACTGATTGCGTTCTGAGTAGTTTGTTTTGCTGTCGAAGCATCGTAATACCGACTGGAGATCGGTGTGAGTGACAATTTCGCCCTAGCACAAAAGGGGCATTTGTGAATCGTGAATTCAACCAGTGAATATTTCAATAGGACTTTCACGGAGGACTTTCAAAGGCACATAAGGTATGAATAGACAATATCTGACCCAAATCAGAAGTACGTGTCCTTATAGATGACGAACATTGCTGGTCGGAACCCTCCGACAGCTAGAGGTACAGTTACGCGCAGACGTTGACATTTGAGCCTAAGCGGGTGAAGCTCTTATGGCGAGCTCACAGTAGTAACATTTCCAGTGTGTAGACTATAGTGCCAGTACAGGGCTATAGAATGACTATATGATTGTTTAGAATTATTTAACCATAGCGACCCATTTTCTGTGAAAAGAATCGAATTGTTGATTGTTGAAATATTGAAACGGATTTATTTTTATGTGTAAATAAAAGAATCGTTGTTACTTTAAATCATTCTTTCCATTTTTCAGCCTAAAGTGATTAGGAATCACACCTAACGGAAATCGAACCTATTTCAGGCCAATTTGGCAGAGAAGGAATCACGGCGTCGGTCTAACTCAGCTCTCTGCACTGAGTTCGCGACACTTGGATTCCGACCCTCCACGTTGGTCTAATTTTCCCGCAACTTCATCAGCGGGACTAAATAACCCCACGTCAGCCCAAGCCTTACGGGGCCTCAGGTGTCCCTGACACGCACGGAGTATGTACACCATGATATTATTTGCATTGCGTCGTTAATTGTTAAACAGGAGGTCTAGAGAGTACCCGTATGATATAACTCGTTCAATGTAGTAAGATGAAAGTATTTGTTTGAAATAAGCTCACCAACAGATTTAAAGCATCTCGTCAGTTTGTGTTTTATCACTAAATCCGTCAACAGACCACCCTAGTTTCATTCGTCATTGTGAACATTAAGACATGAACTTCTTGAGTACGTCAGGGTTTGAGCTTTCGAGGTCAAGCATATTGGATAGGCTACATATATCAACCGACTTAGCACAGAGATTGTGCCCGGCTGATCAAAGAATGACATCATTTCTCCCAGAACTTCTACTCGCTCCTCTCGATCAGAATGAAAATCCGGAGAAATTGTGACATTTCTGAGTTTGGATCCATAATGCTGCTATCCTGTATTCTAGCAACTTGTCTCTTTGTCTAGTCAATCACCTCTGTATTTCTAGAATTTGATTGTTTGGGGAAATACCGGTAACCGATACATGTCAATGTGCCCTAGCAATATCTTTGCCAGAGGGCATATGACCATAAATTGTAGAAAGCTTGTGCAATGGACGAAATTCGTCCCATAATGCGACCAATAGAACCCCAAATGCCCATTTCAATGCGAAGGCCACCCCCCTCCCCCAGAAAATAACTCATTTCAATGTGAAAGCCATCGAAGGGGACAGAACCGCAAAACAATGTGTCGGACATCTCTGGTACTAGGTTCTGATTGGACAAATATTAAACGCCTTGCACAACGTAGCTTTATCAAATGCTCAACCATTACGCCATATTATGCAGACTGTGTATTGGCAAAATAAAGTGTCGAATAAATGCAAGCTTCGTCATGCACCTGGAACAAGGTCTGACGCTGGCATAAAAACACCATAATGATTTCCCTATGTTTGTGGCACCTTTGTATATCATCTGCATCTGATTTGTCAGTTCACAGTAGCCAAGTAGTTTCCCATAGAAGGTTTTCCATGGGGAATCTCTTGTGTGGAAGTTAATTTTCCGAAATTCAAGCTTCCAATGCTCACTTAACTTTATGACATTATGCGTAATTTAAGTCCTCCAAACGCCACAGCGCCATCACGGGTAACTTCTGGGTTGGCAATTGCTTTGAGATACCCATTCCGTGAAAGGTATTGATGTCGTCAAGAGTGCGGTGGTTATGGTTAACATTGTCAGATGGGAACTAAAGGAATTGGCCCCGATTTAACTCTTTACCTAACATGAAAAGCAGACGACACTTGCAAACAAAATTCTTGAATAACTTTTTTTTTTCATTTGTTGTCACAAAAATATAGATTACGAACCCTCTTTGGAACGAGCTCATTGAGCTCGTTCCAAAGAGGGGTCATAACTTATGTTTTTTGAGACCAAAAATGAAAAAAATAATGAAAATTAATTGGCGATTTTTGTGGATAGCGCTGGCCGGTTTTCGCCGTTATGTTGGGTAAAGGGTTAAAGCCGGGTATTCTAGCGCAATCGGTTACTCCCACACTGCCCTCAAAACTTTGTAATTCTGAGTATAATGGCGCGAGACGTAGGCGATTCAACATATTTATAAAAAAAATAGATCCGAAGTGCAAGTGACAGGTCACACCAAGCTCCAGCATGAGCGGTGCTAAAGCCTGATGATAGCATATCGTCAATCTACCAATCACAGATATGTTTATTTGTTTGTGTATTAGGGTTTAACGACACTTTCAACAATCAGAGTCACATCGTGTCGGACATTCTGTGAGTGTATAGTTAAAACTAGAAGTCCTATCACAAACAGTGTGCTTATCTAGGTTTAATTGCGCGTAGGAATTGCGCGCAATTGCCATATCAAATGGCATCTAAAGCACGGCAGGTTCTCCTGATTACTCATAGCAAACACAGGCAATGTTTCTGCCAATGGACCTCCGGGTTACCCGGAGGTCCATTGGCTGAAACATTGCTTGTGCACAGGCCATATGTACATACTTTGATAGCCTAACTATGGTCATAACACGTAGATCAACGCGCAAGTCGACGTGCTATTTGTGCGCATTTCATGATAGGACTTCCAGTTTTAACTGTAGGAAGCTGGAGTACCCAGAGAGATCTACCGAGCTGCGGCGAGCAACTTTCAGACTCTCCAACGTACTAACTCTGTCGAGTTCGCAGTGTTTGAAGGCAAGTGAACCATCAGTGTGCATTACGCCTTAGTACACAGCGCCAGTGTGCCCTCTCGTGGACAATCGGGGTTGAGTGTATTGCCCAAGGAGCACAACGTAGTTACCGCTGGTCCGGAACGAATCGTAGACCTTTTGATTTGAAGTCCATTGTTCTAATCACTGATCCAACGTGCTCCAAATCAATGACTTGACCTTCTGATCCATGATTTTATGAGTAATAAAGTTGTCGCTAATCCGGTTCAAACAATATGCAGTAAAGCAAAGTGCCAAAAATGTAAAGAAATCTTCGTTTCCGTAATAATTTTTACATTTTGCTCGCCATTTTGGAAATTGTCTCAATTAGTGTTTCAAAGCGATATCGCCATTATCCGGTGAACAAAATATGCAGATTTTCTAGATTGCTGATCTACTCGAGCAAAGAAATTGAGATTGTGCAGAGAAAAATAGTGAGCAAACTTCGTTGGTATTAATTGTTCACTGTTCTTGGGAATGATCCTATCGATTCAACGTCTGTACACTGACAATATATACTCTCGGGTGAATTTTCTGTATGATTCGTTGAAGTTACAGCCGAGTCTGATTTTGTTCTCCACGAAAAATGTGAATAATTGACGAATTTTTTTTCTCAAAGTTAGTTTGTTTTACTAGCTTCGACCGCCATCTTGGCGGTCATTTTGAACAGAGGCTCCCTTTTTGGTACCAAATGATAGGACAATACAAGCCAAGTCCAATGATTTTGTCTAACGGCATATATTTAGAAGTGTTTCAGAGAATGCGAGAAACTCGGTACAAAAATGTGAAAGTAGCAGCCATCTTGGACGCCTTCTTCGATTTCTCGACAACACGCGAGTATTGGAGCTCGAATTTTTTCCCAGTTATTTGGGGACGAGCATAGGTTTGAAAAAAGTTGCAACCAATTCTGTGCAAGTTTTTCCAGGTCTTTCATATTTTGAGTGGACTTCGTGAGCATCAATTTTTAACCGGCTGAGTATTTCTGGAGTTTGTTTAAGCATGTGGGATGCGAGTGTTTGTTTTTATAAATACGATGTGAGCGTTTGCTTATGTAGGAACGATGTGAGCGATACACCGAATGCAATGGAGGAATAACTAACGATTTACCTTCGCAGTTTGTAATTCCGTCATAAAGCAATGCCTCAAATTTTAGCCCTGCTATCGAAAATTACCACACGTAATTAACCCTTTGAACCCTGTTGGTATCGTCCACGCCAGTTCAATAGCAGCAACAGGAAAAGTTCATATTCATTATTCAGGAGTAGACCAATTAACATTTTCAACGTGCAGCCTTAGGGCTGCTCGTTGAAAATATTGATTGGTCTACCCCACACATTCACTAATCAGCCATCCTGGGAGCGCGCTGGCTCAGTGGTAGACTGTTGGACTTCTGTGCTGGAGGTTCCGAGTTCGATTCCCGTCCGGGACGATCCGTGTTGTGTCCTTGGGCGAGACACTTTATCCCGGTTGCCTACATAAGGGGCACGATGACGCAATGTACTAAGGCGTACTGCACGTCGATAGTGCACATGTCTTCAACCGCTGTAAGCGGAGCTTGAACAGAGTTAGAATGTTGAGGAGCTGACAGTTGCTCGTCGATGCTCGGTGGTTCTCTTCGGGTACTCCGGCTTCCTCCACCCGTAAAACTGTCACGGTCACGATTAGCCATTGTGCATAAGTATGTGACATTAAACACCAATAAATAAATAAATAAATAATAAATCAGCCATCTTACTTAATGAAAGTATGACGTGCCATGTTCCAGGGCCGGAATAGTGTCCTCTCGGGTTCAAAGCGTTAAGCTGTATTCAAAATCCACAGAAAAACTTGTAGTTACTGAATATATTCGATGCGTCATAATAACTAGCCAATAATATTACATTTAACCCACTGCACAGTAAAGACAAAATGCCAAATTTTCAAACAGCAAAATTCTCCAATAATGCACTAAGATATTAAAGTAATTCAATCTTGTTTTACAAATCTCAATGAGCTCTGACCAATAAGACTGAACTGCTCAAATTCCTTGTTGCTTCGCGGGAAATCTTGCAGCTGGAAACTGAAATATTTTGATATCAGTATGCAGATGGTTAAATTTGCATATTCATCTCAGTACAGTTAAAATATGTGTCTGTTTTAGAGAAAATATCAAATTCGAGTCATTAGACTGTCGGGATGTCAAACTGAGAAGAAAAACTGTCAGTTATCTGTTTATTGTTCTCATTCATAACAGTCAAATCGTGCGTCTAGTGTGACAGCCTTTGTCCATAGCTTCACGTACTTGAGTACTGTTAAACCGCTGAGCAGTTTCAATTTTTTCGTCATTCCAGTCATGGCTGCTATGAAGCAGCCATATTAGGGTTTAGTGACAAATTATTGAATAATAAACTCAGGAAATAGTAGACTGGTAGAAAGCGTACCAATTATACACTCTTTATAATATACACATCGAAATTAATTAAGCACCCCCTGTTTTTTCTCAGTGGTGTTAATAGAAACTGTCATTACTTTCATGCTTTATTTAAGATGTCCAAAAGTGACTGTTTGCGGAAAGAAAGGTCTATTGACAAATGAAAGACAACACAATGATGAAAATACGCAGTATTTTAATGGCACTAATTACACATATCTGTCACTAGTGTTTTTTGATGGGAAAATGTTCTCTCGACAAGTATGGTGCTGGAACGGTCCATGATGAAATAATGCCGGTAATTACTGACAAAAATGTAACTTGTGATCTCCTGAACACGATAGCAGTGTCTGACTTCAGAAGCGAATGTATTCACCACGTGCCCGGATGATAGCCCGAACCCTCCTCCTAAAGCTACCAATGACCCTTCTGATACGGTCCAGATGCAACTGCTGCCACTACTCATGCAATGCAGCTTCCAAATCGGCCAAATTCTGTGCAGGCGGGTCCCTTGCTTGCACACGACGTCCAAGAAAGTCCCAGGTGTGTTCTAGGAGATTCAAACCATTGCAGACCAAGGTAGTGTTGTAATAGCGTTGTTCTGGAGGAATGCTCTCGCAGCATGGGAAAGATGTGGCCTCGCATTGTCATTCATGAATCCAAGGCGAGTAGCCAACCAGTGGTTGTCAAAATGAGGCACGGCAACCGGATTGAGAATGTCCCGGATGGACTGATGACATTGAGATTCCCACGTACAGTCACCATATCAAGTTTGCAATCATGAGAGAGGCATCCCCAGATCATTACTGATCCTCCACCATAAGGAACAATAGGCCTGACGTTCCTGGGCACGTAAGCAGTATTTTCTATGCCTCCACGCTCTCATGCGACCATCTGTGACGTGAAGAAGGAACCTACTCTCGTCTGATCAATGGACTTTCCTCTATGTCCTGAGATTCCAATGTTGTTGTGCCATACATCACTCCAAACGTCGTCTTTGATGTGATAGGACAGAGATGGATGCTTAATGACCCTTTTGGACCCAATACCCAGTGCTTTAAGATGGTTTCGGGCAGTTCTGTTGCACAAACGCCTGTTGGGGAGCTAAAGGTGTTTCAAAACCCCACTTGAAGCAAATCACGTCTAACGAGGCGTTTCAGACTCCGATCTTCCCGAGAAAAGATCTTTTGGCGTTGTCCAGACCTTGGTCGGTCCTTAACATCGTTCGTTTGTTGATTTGAATTTTTCGGACAAGTCTACTGATGACAGAATGACTATAGCCAGGTTGCCTTCCAATAGCTTTGAATGACATGTCTGTTGCATGCATGCCAACGATTTGCCATTTTAGTGCCTATGACAATCTCCTCTGTGCCATGTCAACATTTACTGATAAAAGAAGTGACAAACTTTCTTGTTTTATACCCAGTATTGCATGTGGAAGATAGCGTTTTTTGTGACATTCGTGGGTAGCATGCTTCAAGTGGAGGAGGGGGTGTGTCTGGGATACGCTATCAACCAGAAACATCATGTTTCACGAGATGAAATGTACTGCACAAGACAAAGCAATTATTAAAACATAATAATCAGTAACAACAAGTTCACTGTCATGACACATCTCAGCGGGTGCTTAATTAAGTTCCAGGTGTATATGTAACTAGTGGATGTGTACGCGCGGTACGAACGGGTTTTGCAATGGCGACTCGCGACTTTATACAAAATAGCACAGCTTGCGAAACAATTGTCGATTTTCGGGAAAAACTCAAAATGTTGCCACCAAGCATGTCGATTTAGTTATTTCGGATAGAAATACATACGCCTGTCGAGTTTGAAGTAAATCGGGCCCGTAAAGGCCGAGGAGATAGGGCACGTCACGACAAACAGAATAACTCAGTTTTGTTTGCATAGATTGTGTAATCAATTGACAGCTTATCTTTCGACGTGTCTAATAATGTTGGAGAATGGAACGAAAACTCCCTCTTTCGTTTTTCTTGTTTTCTGGGTATGATTCTCTGGCTTTGATTCGCGGAAAACTGTCACTGTGAGGTTATCCCCAATGAAGAAAAAGGAAGCAATCAAAATGTTTAACTGCCATCGCCACGCTGTCTTTTGATGCTGTTTTGAACAAATTTATAAAAAATGCCGCGCACTGAAGTCATTTTATCAAGTACGTTCCACACGCCGCAATTTTACGGCAACACTTGTTACTTCTCAGAGTGCAGTCAGATAGAATAGGTGCACGGTAGATCATTGGACTTTAAATCGAAAGTTGACGATTCGATCCTGGCACGCGCCATCTGCGTTGTGACTTTGGGCAAGACACTTAATATTATCCCAATTTCGAAGTGGGAACACGGCGGCGGTGTTTGTGTATTGAAGAGAAAACCTTGCCTTCAGCCAATGCAAACCCGGCTTGTGTAGGGTTAGTACGTTATGGAGTCGAACTCTCCGCTTCTCATTGGTTATCGCCGGGTATTCCGGCTTCCCATAAAATTGTCCAACACGATATGACCCTTAATGTCGAAAGTGCCGTTAAACCCCAACAAATAAATAAATCATACGGAATAGTAATAGAAGAATATCATGCTCACTGGTCCAAATCTTATTTTTTTTCAGAACACAGTGAATTTAACGTTTTCATTCCTTCTTCCGGGGAACAACATCGTCCATGTCGAGAGCCGATTTTTATGCGAAGAGTCCGCTTACGTCCGTATACCTCGTATACCGCCCCTTGAGAGGAACAAGGCACCATCTGCAATGCTAAAGCATTGCAGATGTGGCCTTGCTCCGCTCAAGGTCGATATGGCTGCAGGACATTAATTGGTCTACTCACCATGACAATAATAATAATAACACTTTGGCCGGCCGCTGGGTTGTCCTGGTTCTTAGGTGTGAAGGCCTTGATTAACCCTGTATTTAAAAATGTCTGACTTCTGGTATAATGAAGCTAAAACAAACATTAGGTCCTCGGCTCTGCTCCTTGGTTGCTGCGAAAAAGTGGGACTTGGTGCAACAAAATGTTATAGTTGCCGAAACGACATCTATTTGTAAGTATATTGTTTATATTTGTTTTAAGATGTTTATGGTCTTTCTGGGTGTGAAAAAGTCATATGATAGGGTATGGAGGGAGGGAGGGTATGTGGCAAAAACTTGAGACATTTGGCCCGAGAGGTGAGATTGTTGGAATTCTGAAAGCATCATATAAAGATGTACAAAGTGAACTTAGCCTGGGTAACATAACAACAAAACATGTGCCTATGGGGGTGTATCCTTTCGCCAATTCTTTTTGCATTGTACATCAAAGATTTGGGAGATGAACTCCTGCATAACAACGGGCGGTAGCAGTTTGGGGCCTAAAGATTCCAGGGTTACATTTTTGCAGATGATATGGTACTAGTGTCAGAAAGGGGGAGGAGAGGCATGAGAAAATGCTGGCAATTGTTGGGAGATGTGGGAACAAATGGAGACGCGAACTAAATGAAAGCAAACGCAAAGTTATACCCATGGTTCGTGAAGTGTAACCTACTCGAAAGTGAAGAGAGGGGGAGTTCTGTATTCCGGGAGTAGCAGCAAACGTGTAGGAGAGACATGTGACTACGAGTATTTAGGGGTAAATATACACATTACAGGAAGAGGCATCTACCGAAACCATACGAATAAACTAACCGTGATGGGTGGGGTGGGGGTGTGCGAATCCTTAACCAAATGAAATTCATAGGGAGAAACAGCTTCAATGAGGTTTTCGTGGGGAAAACGATTTGGGAAATGGTGGGTGTTCCAAGTTTAACATAGGGTACGGAAGTGATACCTCTAAACCGAATGGATTTAATGAGCTTGGAAACCCCATAGAACGACGTTGTCCAGTGGATAACGGGGTGGAGTTATGCTGCAGAACTAGAAGCAATAAGGAGTCTAATTGAGTACATGGGGATTAAGGATAGGATAGACTTAATGAAACTCTGCTATCTTAACCCTTTACCCAACGCAGACGATTCAAATTTTATTAGTTTAAATATCATTTTATCAAATTTTTAAAAAAAATCAACAAAACCATATCATGTGACCCCTCGTTGGAACGAGCTCAACGAGCTCGTTCCAACGAGGGGTCACATGATATAGTTTTGTTGAAATTTTTTGAAAAATAATTTTTTTCAACTGCTGAATTTTCATATTACGCGGGCGGATGCGGTCGATTCGTTGGGTAAAGGGTTAACTATTTGGCAAATCTCTCCGACAGCCGATAATGTAAATTAAAGTTCCAGAATATTTTGAATTAAAAAAAAAACATGGTGGATAGACCAAGTGAGGGGGTTAATAGAGGACTATTCAATGGAGGTCTCGGACTTAGAAGTGAGCACAACCTAGGGCAAAAACAAATTGTCAGAGAAATAGTCATGGCGGATTGTTACACGAACTGGTCAGAGGGGGAAATGCAAAGAGGTCTTTAGGTGGCCTGCGTGATCAAGAGAAGCCAGGTTTTGAAAAATACCTTAATGGCACCTTTGGTGGGTCACTGTTGTTCAAGATGAGGTCGCGGTCGCTGGGGCTTAGAGGAAAAACTTAGAAAGACAATGAAAAGGAATGCCAAAAATGCATTTAGGCGTAGTGGAGACCATGGTACACTTTCTAGTAGAATGTCCAAAATACCGATCCAACAGAACTAGATTCATCGGGATTATGGTGGGGAAGTGGGATGGGAGAATGAAGGACGTATGTTAGTGTGTGACACAAAGAAGAGGGTTAATATGTTTATCGGAGAGATTGGGTAGAATGGGGTATGGGATGTCATTAAGCAGTTCGTCTCAGAGTGTTGGGAGGCGTGGGGATAAGGAGGTATTTGGGAGAACAGGGCTAACCAAGGCCTTCTCACCTGAGAGCCGCGACAAATCAGCGGTCGGCAAAAAGTGCTATATTATTACACATCGGGCGAACTTGAAGATATTGATTTTGCAGACAATACATGCGGTTTCTTCGCCATGCTTTCTTTCTAAACTACCAATTACCAGATATTATGAAAATGAATCATATACCGGCATACAGAAAACAAACAGGCTAAACAAAATATCACGATGCCATTTTCCTTTTATAAATCTTTGATACTCACCAAACTGCATCCACCATTTAAATCTTTATTTTGTAATGACTGTAGAAAGGGTGAAACATACCACTCTGACCTTTGACTGCGTTGTAGTGACTTGAATGCTCACAAAGTCATATAATTTATATCTGATGAGCCGAGATGTTCGTGCAGGCATTTCGGAGAGGACGAACAACACTTCGTGTTTTATTTTCCTCTTTGGTCATTACAGAAGCAGGAATTGCAGAATAAAACAGGCAGGTTCAATATACCTTAACTGGGAAGAGTAGGTGCAGGGCGAACAGGAATGGCCCGTTTAACCCTCTGCACACTGATGTCGAAATATCAAAATTTCGACCTGCACATTTGTCCCATAATGCAACTAGGAATATAACCAATTCAGTCTTGTCTGACAGAGCTCTTTGAGCTCTGTCATACAAGACTGAATTGGTTGCATTACTAGTTTGCATTATGTGCAAAAACTGATGCCTGAAATTTTAGTACTTTTACATCAGAGTGCAGAGTGTTAACATTAATTTAGACAGTATTCGTTTCGATGACTTATCATTGTCAAATTCGGATAATCTTCAGAGTATTCAAGCTTTCCAAGAATATATTTTAGATACAGGACGTTTTCAATCGAAAGGATAAACTATGAATAATTTTATTTTAAACTTAAGAGAGAGGGAGAGAGAGAGAGAGAGGGGGGGGGGAGGAGGAGAGATCAGCATATTTCAGTGTTGTTCAGCAGTCAAAAGTCAAATAAAACAGTACTAACCGGTGTTCCATGATTAGCAGATTAGTTTGTTAATTCATTAAGTATCTTCAGATGTTGCAGTTAAGGATACAGGTACATTTGGCCACATGCTGTTAGGAAATAGAACTAAATGGAAGGATGACTGCTCATTATGGTCAATAACAAGGCAAAATTCTGTAACCAATCCTTTGTGCACATAGGACCCCCCCCCCCTCCCCCCCCCCCCTGGACTTGCATGAAATGTCGCCGGTTGTTATTCAGTGATTTGAGACATATACATATAAAACACCAACATAAAATGTGAAGAGTTTCCATAGTCTTTACAGGGCCTATAAAAAAACCCGCATATTTTCCATAACTTTCCAGGTCCTGGAAAATGAAATTTCACTTTTCCATAACTTTTCATGAGTTTCCATAGCCTGAATGAACCCTGATTCGAGTCGGGGTCGGCGTCGGAGTAGTGACTACTCCAATAGCAAATCAGAGTACTAGTGTTCAACCGCTGATCGGAACCGGCCACCACAATCGGCCGATTGTGGGCAATCGGATGACAACAGTAACGGCTCCTGGAATTTTCGGTTCAACCGATTGTTGCCAAGCATTTTGAGATGATTCATTAACCGCATTTTATTCTCTTCTGCAATTGTTTAATTGTTAATGTAAAATTATATCATTCAATAAAGTTGAGAAACAACCACAATGTGTATTCTTAATCTCTCTAGACGCCCCGTTACGGGACATACAAGTTAAACAACATGCAAAGCTTACAACTGGGCGAAATCGATAGTTCATACCGGAAAAGTGGCGGTTATACTCCATTGACTCAGGCAGAAGTAAAATTACCAGTCGCACGCACTTGGGCGGTAAACGTGGCTCTGAGAGCCACGTTTACCGCCCAAGTGTGCGCGACTGGTAATTTTATTTCGACCCCAGTCAACGAAGTTTAACAACGAAAAATGTTCAGTTCAATGTAGTTCTTTCGAGCCTCGAGTTGTCCTAGTGCACGGTATTGCAATCGGAATCGGCATCGGAATCGACCGATTGTGAGCTCAAATAACCGGTAATCGGTCAACGATCATTTTTGGTAATTGGTTCAACACTACAGAGTACACAATATTGGACTATCGTGGGATTTGAACGAGTGTAGAGAATTAATAGACTGTAGACACCGGATTGATGTCGATAGTCCACTAAAATCCGAAAATCACCCAAGTTGCTTTCAGGTCACATGTTTTAGATGATTTTCTGTCAGGGTCCCGGAAAACTTTCTTACATTTCATCCCCACCCCAACCCCACCCCATACATGCACATGCACACATTTTCAACGAGTCACTCCGCAGCCCATAAACTCCACGCTCCTCATAAGTGGAAAACTGTTATAACACCAAAGTGATGTCAGATTGTTTTGCAAAGCCTTTCTCTCCGTTTTACTCGGGGGACAATGCCCCAGACCCCATACCAGTACATTCCTGTCTAACAAGGTCAGACCAATGGCAATTCAAAACCCGCGTCATTCGAGCAGGGGCACATCCAGGCTAAATGAACTTCTAGGACTAAATATTTTTCAGTTGCCATTGACAGCCGTAAAATGTTTGTTCCCCCCTCCACTTTATTTCGATGGCATCAAGAATTTTTCCCGCCACTTCATTGCACCTAATGTTGGGGATATAGTGTGTATCCCACTCTGGGAAATGTTCAGGGTATTCGCTGTCGAAAACAATAACTTGTCAAGCTATTTGGAGCAATCTGAGTGCAAGGTACTTTATTAAAGGCCTGAGTAACAAGAACGTAAAGGAACAACTTTAACAAAATGACCCAAAAATATTAAGGTGAGAGTTTATGAACCAGTTTGGGAATTTCAGACATTAATGTATTTCGATTGATAATTACCCGGAAAAGTGAGTGCGTTGGAGGTAGGAGGGGTGGGTGGGGAGGGGGAGGGGTTAAGCCTCCCAATCCCTCAATCGAGACACGCAGTTGCATTCATGTATTTTTTGTAGGTATAAAATGTTGCCTTCACACCGCTTCACATAAAGTACCATAGATGCACTGAAATAAATCACAGGGAGGTCCATACAAATACGTTGATGTTCTCCGTTGAATTGAAGTAACCAAGTGACTAAACATATTTTGTATGAACCGTCTGTTCTCACCGTAGCAAGGAAAGTGTCGGCGATGCTATCAGAAGAACTTCGAAAACGGTATCATATTCATATTTTCTCTACACTGACACTTTCCAGAGACGAATATCATTTACTCTCCACCCTTTGTTTACATCGCCGGCGGCCACACGTTGAAGTGGAATGATAATAGAGTGCTAAATATTTAGTCGAGCCGTACGCCTTCTACTTAACAACTCAGTCCCGATTTCTTCAGAGCGGCACTTTCCTGGCGCCACAACAAATAGTTCGGCTGATAAATGACTCTTGATATTCGAGTCCAACTTGACAATCGGAATGAGGTTCGTTTCCTCGGGGTGAAATACGTAGCGCCAGTGTTGCCCTGTTAGATTTTACGCCCTGTGTTATTTATTTTAGATTATTCTTGTTCGATGAAATACGAACATGGGAGGCCACTTTCATTCTTTTTATCGGTGATATTTCGAAGGTGATTGCAGTTTCTCTCGAATGTCTGCCAATTTGACTATACGACCACTTGTGATTGTCTATAAATATTTGATAATGCAACACAACATTTCGCCCTTCAGTTATTTTCTATGCAATGCATTGTGTTTCTCCAGAAAGAAATATTGTTTTGTTACAAGACAAGTCGATCCACAATAAGAGGTACGGCATTGAGAGACTGTTTTTTATAACTCCGTGCCTGCTTGTTGGCGGATATTCCTGCCCAGTACGGCTTGCCACTGAAATAAGTAGGCTTTAGGCACATTTAACTAAATTTCTCTCCTGTAAATTGAATGGACATTTTGACCAAGGATTTCTTTAGTAAAATTTAGATGATGTTTTCATGAAAGCTAGTCATGGCTGCTTCACAGCAGCCATGACTAGATCTGATGAAAAATATTTTGAAAAATACTCAGCGGGTTAAGAACTAATCGTCCAACATATCTAACATCCTCGGACACGTTATTATTTCAGTTTTATTCAGTTTTACAAGAGAGAGAGAGAGAGAGGGAGAGAGAGGGGGGATTCAAATTATAGTTGTAGCATATATTTTGTAAATTTCAATCTTTGTTTTCTATCTAATAAAACTTGAGACCATCACAGACCAGTATATTTTTTATGAAGATTAACAAAAAAACGATTTTTTCTTCCTGTGCAGCTAAACGCTTGCGAACGCGACAAGAGCATCCTCATGCGTTTTTAGTGAAAACGCGAAAAGATGACGTAACTTTGGAAAAACCCGGACAAGTATATACACGTCATGTTCAACATAACGGTCATATTCTTCCAATTCAGTTATATTTTTACAAACTATAATCCAGAAAAAATTATTCAAGAACAATGGTTAACCCTCTGATACTTTTGTACGTCTTGTGACGTATGAAATCAAACAGCGCGTTGATACTTTGTGGTTATTTGTTTTGTTATTATTTTTCGATTGTTTAAAGTTTTAACCTCAGTTCCTATTTTCTCCTGAATAGTGCTCGGTGACAACTGTTCAGCCAAATGCTATCGCAGCTGAAAATGCGAATATAATCCTGCTGTCAAGACTTCTTAACTGGTTGAGTGCTAGAAGCCACCATCAGGGCTTTCAAAAAATGAGGATACCAGAGTAAAAGCCAACACTTTCATATTCAGTCAAGCATAAATAATATTTTGTTTATATAAATTTCTTTTATGACAGATTATTGGAGAGTGCCTGTGGGCACTTTCCAATAATTTGTAATAAAACAAGTTTGGATAAGAAATTCAGACCACCAAAAATAATCTAGCCCTCAACCAGATAATCATTAATGTGAAAATACCTTGTTATCTGTACTTTCCGACGTTTGAGGTCGCCTTTTGAAAAACGTTGAAGAAACTGAATTCCCGGTGACGTTTGAACGTCAGGATAATTAAAGTCTCAAAGGGTTAAACTAACCATGAAAAGTCTTTGATTCTGTTTCAGAATTTGGGGGTTTTTTTAAGAAAAATGAAAGCGAAATGAAAAATGTTGACATATTTCGCGAAATTCAAAATGGCATTGAACAGTAGCGGTGGACGCTTAATGGAAGTGAGTGGCACAAACTTCCAAGACGCTCTGGATTTGAAAAAAAAATAACTGGCATAAACGCTATTTCCTCTTAAGGCCTGCGAGGATGACGGAAAGTGTTAAAGATGTGTGTTTGTGTGCGCCTGTGTAGGGGAGGGTGGGGGTCTGTGTATCCAATTGTGTTAGAATCTAGACAATAGTGTTTTGTGGGTTCCCACAAAAAGTCTTTCTTAGTTACATCCGAGTCTTCTCAAAGAAAAGAATGGATTAGATTTTGTCTTCTAGATTTTGTGGGGGATTTGTTTACCAAAGGAAACAAATGAAAAAAAAACAAGTCCCCATAAAAGCGACTAAACACACACGAAAGTGGAAGGAGTGCGAAAACTAGTAAACCTTCGAAATAGCTGATGTCATTGCATGTCACATCGTGTATGAAATTCGTGCAGGTAGAAAAAAATGCCGGTTTTCCTGTTTGTATGAGCTAAACGCTCTGGCCACACTTCGGGTTTGAAGGTCGTTGAAACAGACAGAATACAAAATCAGTCGAACTGGACGGAGGTGAATAAACTAACCCTTAACTATATTTTTGGAGTCAAGCAAAAGCCGGTAGTCCGTGAGTCGCCAACACAATACACACCAAACTGGACAGGACGCTGGGTAAGACCAAGTCAGATCAGCCAATAAATATAGATTTTTTCACCTCACCTCTGGTTTTAATAAAACTGTGTGTACGTGATTGGGCTACTGCAAATAGTGCAAATACCAAGTTTTAATGAACTCAGCCCAGCTGTTCCTAAGATATGGTTCAGCAAATATTGGCGAATTTGTCGAAAAATTGCGAGACCTGTGATTTTCAAATTGTCATACCTCAGGGCTAATAATTAGACAGAACGCGATGTGTGTTTTAATCGATGGGTGTTTTACATAACGAGTTGGAATGGCGTAGTCATATTTCGCGTGAGCCGTAGGCTCGAGCGAAATATGATTACGCCATTCCCACGATTCGAACACACATCGCGTTCTGTGTTTATTACACAACCCATGCATTAAAATTCCACCGATTCGAACACACATCGCGTTCTATGTTTGTTACACAACCCATGCATTAAAATTCCACCGATTCGAACACACATCGCGTTCTATGTTTGTTACACAACCCATGCATTAAAATTCCACCGATTCGAACACACATCGCGTTCTATGTTTGTTACACAACCCATGCATTAAAATTCATTTAAATAAACAAATTTTAATTCCGATGTTTAAACCCAAAGGTGAAGAGTCTGTTTGTTTTGACTGAAGCTGTACTGATCAAATGGATCTATAAAAAATCAAAACAACCTTTTCGGAACCAGTGTTTGCTGAAATTCGTATCGCTGTTTCTCTTCGGCTGGTGCCCATTCACGCCTAACCATTTGGTGGCTATTACTGTTAATAAAAATATAAGTACAAATTTGTGCAGTTTTGCAAAACAGTTGGGCGAAACATTTTTAAAAGAAATTCGAAGCACGTCAAGATGTACGAAGATTTATCCAAATAAAGTTGACCAATTTAGATATAACGGATTCACAAGACCAGACGGCCACGGACTGGGTTAATGTTCTGTTGGAAATGATTGGGATTTTTTAAAATATTATCTCATTTATGGTTAACTAATTTTTTTGTGAACCGACTTTATTTTGCTTTGGACGTTTTCGTTTTCACACTATGCGACAGACTGTCGATAATTGTATAACGAAATTTGGAAACGTTTCGAAGCGTAACAATTGAATCGATGGGAAAGGAACTAGTAGAACGGTGCTGGGAAAAAAAGTTCCGGCTTGTACATCACCCATTGAATGCAGAATCATTTATGTCATAGCGGACATTCCGTTAAATATAAGGGTTTAAAGTTGAATGGATGTGTAATAATGAGCTTATCTTAATAGTCAAGGTGTCATTGGAAATGGGATATTCGATGATTTCAAAATTGTAACCTCGAACTGAGTTATAGGTATCACGGAACTAAATATGTTTCCATAGGCGACCATTATAACGTTCAGGCCCAACAAAATATGATCGCATCACTTTAATTTTGGCATTCAAATATCTTTGTCAAGTATAGCCCTTCAGACAACTTTTTCTGACCCCAAAACAGGGACGTCATGCAACACATAAGAGTGAAAAATTGACATCAAGGGAAGTACCGGTCACGTTCACATATTTTTCAGGGAATTCCCTACAAAAACACACCAAATGCAAATTGTTTTTTTAGGTTCAAAAACTCATCAAATCACCCTCTTTTTTATCTGGAATATTCATCAATAATACAAGATGCCAATAGAATGCTTCAAATATTTATTGAAACGATTTATTTTTCCAAAGCTGTTTATTTTTAGAGAGTGCAACATTTCAAGGCGGGTATTTCTAATTCAAATATTTAGTTCAGTGATACCTATAATCATCCCCAACCCTACCAAAGAGGCATTTTACCACTTTCATAACATAAAAGAATAATTCCTGCATTAGAATCCAACTTTTGGCTTCTACTGAGTCAAAAACATGGGAAATTTGCTCTTTTAGGGAAAAGTGTCCAAACTATGTCAAATGAGCTTAAAAACTGGTATTGCCTCCAAAAGATTTTTCTAGCCCGTTAACTAATAAATTAGCTGAGAGGAATGAGAATTTATAGCTTTCTTTAAAAACTACCCTGATCCCAAAATAAAGCTAAAATCTGCTTCAGCACACAATATTTTTAGAAAAAAATCTGTCTCATTTAACCATACCACAAGCAAAACAGTGCCCCAACCCCCAAAAGACAATATAAATGTCAATTTTGTTTCAAACGTTGGGGCTGCAGCTATATATTTCACCAATATAAAAGGACTCTGGCATTTTATCCTAAGAGCTGATGTAAAATTTTCTTCTACCAACTCATGTGATAAAATAAAGCCCTGAATAGGACCTCTCAGTATGCCCCTTTTCATCAAATCTATGACATAATTGAGAAATTAATTGATATTGACCCAAAACAAACCCCCTGTGATATTAAATTCCCATTTGTGATAGATTTTAAATCACATTTTGGCCTCTGAAGACATTTTCACCTTGTGTTTGATGAATATTTTGCAATTTTTTGTGAAAGAAAACATCAGTTTTCTCAGTTAAGGCACCTTGAGTCATTGGTATGGAATTGACAAAACATAAAACAGTGTTTTTTCCAAAGGAAAGACCAGTACCTACTACTGTGGTAACTCATAACAATGTCAAATGCCTAAAACCATCAAATATTGATTCTATAGTGCTATGCTTGTGCTGCAAGTACCCATCAGTGCACTTTCACAACTTTTGTTTCAATTCCCACAGACACGCATTCTGACAAAAAGAGCAAAATTGAAGAAAATATGTTTCCAAAGAGGATGAATCTGGGATTTGCAACAAAAATATGGTGGTCCTTGATGTTCAATGTATTTGTGTGTGTGGGTGGGGGGTGGGGGGGTGGGGAGGGGGGAGATAGTCAGCTGCCAATTATTGGAAATGGAGACACAGGTAAATGAAAAACAAAGAAACAACTTGTCCGATGAAGAGACAGACAGATAGATAGACAGGAGACAGACAGACGAATAGAATTTCAGTCACACATTTAGGAAGTCCACGTTAGAGTACTGAATAACATACAATGAAAAATATAGTGGAGGAGCCAGGATAAGATAGTCAAATAGAAAAATAACTCAGCGGACCATGAGTGCTTCAGTCTCGAAGTAAATTATAAGAAACTGAAAGTTATGATTATTAACTTCAGCCTTTAAAACATTTTGTACAGTCTTTCCAAATGTTTATCACCAGCAAAAGGGTTAAGTGTGTATGGGAGGGGGACTTGGTTCAAGGAGAGAACAATATTTCACAACTGTCACTGTAAATTTCTGCTGTATCATTGGGAAGTATGACAGCACTAGAACCAGACTACTTACTATATTGGTAGCTATGCACAAATGGCATTCTTTCGCATTTGTCATTTTATTGTGTTATTCCTCCACTGTAGACCACTCCCCTCCCCAACTTTGTGTTCCAAAATACTCTTTCAATGAAGGACTTGCTTTCTGACATTTTAAAGAAAATAATACAGAAGAGAAAAACTTATGAATACCAGTGAAAAGAAGTGCAATATAGGTGGTTTGGCTGTGTGTTTGAATGGTGTTTTGGGAGGTGGTTTGAACATTGGAAACACCCTGCCCCTAGTACTATGAAGGGGAACCATGGTTTAAATAAATGTGTTGATAGGGTAAGGTAGGCATTGCCAGACGTTATAGTGTGCTCCTGGGGAATACACTTGATCAAGATGTAAATTTGCTTGCATTAACAGCCTTAGTTTTGGCAATATATAGCCTTTGTTGCTGACCGTGGACAAACATGCAATTTTTCAAAACAATAAAACATTTCTCGAGAGTGTGTGGTCCCGCAATGAACATTTAATTGTGAAATAATCCCCCAAAATAATAACTAAATCTGGTTTGGAAGCAAAAAACACATTTTCCTACAGGTATCACGGAACTAAATATTTTTCCAAAGGCGATCATTATAACGTTCAGGCAAAAAAAAATATGATTGCATCACTTTAATGTTGGCATTCAAATATCTTTGTCAAGTATAGCACTTCAGACAACTTGTTCTGACCCCAAAACAGGGGGTCATGCAACAAATAAGAGAGAAAAATTGATATCAAGGGAAGTACCGGTCACGTTCACATATTTTTCAGGGAATTCCCTACAAAAACACACCAAATGTAAATTGGTTTTTAAGTCCAAAAACTCATCAAATCACCCTCTTTTTTTATCTGGAATATTCATCAATAAAGCAAGATGTCAATTGAATGCTTCAAACGTTTATTGAAACAATTTATTTTCCCAAGGCTGTTTATTTTTAGAGATTGCATCACTTCCGAGTGCAACATTTCAAGGCTGGGTATTTCTAAATCAAATATTTAGTTCACTGATACCTATAATATAATGACCTTTCGATCTTTACTTTCACTTTGAATTTATTCTTATGGATGATATGACCTTAATGTTTCAGCAGGCCCAAAGGAAAGGCAAAGCTCTTTTCTGCATAATATTAAATGACTGGGTGTAATATTTGTAGGTACTTGGTAGTCATGCAGGCAAGGATGTCTTTCTATGTCAACTTGGTCTAAACGATGCACCGATAAAGCCCCCAAAAGTAGATATTCTGTTTCTCATGCCATTGTGTTGTAGAATTACATGTGGGCGGGCGTTTTTTTTTTATTTTTCATTTCTTTAATTATTTCTGTGCCATCAAACGTTTATGTTCTTGGTTTCTTGAATGTTTTAGACCTCATAATCTACGGAATAGCATGGGTGGTGGTGTATTTCGTCCCTTGAGTGCAACAAGGATTTGCAATGCCAAAGCATTGCAAAGCCTTGTTGCACTCAAGGGACAAATTTATCAGTTTTATTAACTTCAGTAAAATATCATACATAAACCATTTAATTTTTATTTTTGAAGTTTGCATTGGTTATAAAAAGAGAGTGTGTGGCAGCCAAAAGTACCATGCGGGAGCGTCCGTGAAACAGATTTTTAAATTTTTATGACTAATATCTGACTTTATGAAAAATGGCACTGAATGACAGATCGGTAAAAATCAGAATGTTCATGTTTATGCAGAAACGGTAATGCGTTCACTAAATTTTATGGTCGCCTCTGAAATGACACAAAATGGTATTCCTCACTGCATAACTATAAACTACCTACAGATATTACTCCTGTGAGTTTTTGATATTATGTAGGAGGGAAAATCGGCTTTCAAATGAGCCAGCTAGTGTTTTAACGCCACGTGATCCACGAGGTAAAATTCAAGGTCAGATCAAAAGCTCATTATATTTTAACTCAGTTCGACGTTTCGCTATTCTCGGATCTCCTTGCCAACGGTATATATAAGAAGTAGTCATGAGATATGACATTTTAAAAAATGCCAAATTGTCAAATTTTGCTAGGCCATATCTTGGGAACCGCTTGTCTATTTTCATTGAAACTTGGTATTTGTAGAATTGACAAGCCACCAAACTCATAAACGAAGGCCTACAGGGCTGTAAGCAAAAATTATCACTGAGCGTCCCAAAAATGATGTGTGTAACCCATTTAACTATATGAGGTCTGTGTGTATAAAACGATACCAATACCATTAAGGTGTCGGGGTTGAAATGCCCCCCCCCCCCCCCCCCATAAATTCAAGACAGACTCATTGTTCTCGCTGTAGACAGTCTGAATGAATAAGGCAATGCCGTTTAGGCACCGGAGTTGAAAGGTTATTTCGTTTACATTTGCAGATAATATATTACAGTGAGCCCCCACAAAATTGATCTTCTGTTTCTCAGGCCATTTTTTGTAAAGTTGCATGTGGGCGGGCGGTTTTTTAATTTATTTTGTGTTCTTGTCATTACTTTTTGCCATCAAAAGTTCATGTTCTTGGTTTGTTTTATGTTTTAGGCCTCATAATCTACAGAATAGCATGGGAAATCGTGTATTTCGTCCGTTCAGTCCAAGAAGGCTTTACAGTGTTAAAGCATTGCAAAGTCTTATGGCACTCAAGTGACAAATTTATCAATTGTATTAATTTGGGAAAAATATAAAAAAAAACATTTTATTTGTATTTTTTTACGTTTGCATTGGTCATGAAAAAGGGAGCATGCGCCAGCCAAAAGGGCCATGCGAGACGCTCTAAGAAACAGATGTTTGATTTTTTTAGGGCTAATGACTGTTTTTGACACAACTGCTGTGACATTTTTAAGCTCAGCGTAATAATGGAACTAGAGTTTCATCTCGTGAACGCGAACTTCCCGGTGTTCGGTTCTGAAAGTCGATCCCGAAATTCCTAGACCACAACCTGGAATGAAAGGTTGTGTTTTGGTACTTAAGTCAGTTCAGATAACAAGGCAATTCATAGACCCAAATCGGGAATCACTGGTCATCGAGACAGGCTTCTTGACCGAGAGCTTCCCGTTTCCGGGATAAACCCTATAGCTCCAACGGCGAAGTTGGTCTCGGAAGAAGTTGATATCTGCCATAAGCTCAGAAACTAATAATAATAATAATAATAATAATAATAATAATAATAATAATAATAACACTTTATTGCACAATCAAAGAATAAGAAGTGGTATGGTACTTCAAACTACACAAATAAAGTAAAGTAAACCGACACAATTCAAAATTCATGAACAGTATGCTTCATGAGACCCAGACTTGTTACATAGGTAATATGGAGGTAAAAATAATGTAGCTCCTTACTAGTTAACTACTCAGATATGTCAATGTCTGTCTGTACATCATGCACACAATTAGCTCCTTATTAGTTAAATGAAGAGCTTTGTCAAAGTTTGAACATCATGCATACAAGTAAATTCAAAGAAACATTCCGTTACTCTCACTCGTCTAATCTTCATTACAGATGGGTGACGTATCACTCGCCTCCGAGTTGCTCTTTGAGAGGCATCCCAAACTGCCTGTACTGCTGTTTCAGTAGCTAAAATGCTATTACAGGTTCGTATTACGCGTCGCATTGAAACTAGAGCTGTAGGTTAACCGAAACCGAACCGAGGTTTTTAGTATTTTTTAAAAACCGAAACCGAAACCGTCGACATCCCGTAATCTAAGGTTTTTCGTTTTTATTAAAATACTCTCTTGCTGCAGAAATTCACAGAATGTAGCCATCCCAGAGTAGTGAGAGTACCCAGTACTCTCACTACTCTGGGAAGGCTACATTCTGTGAATTTCCGACATTTCAGCTTAGTTGTGTTCGCAGCTTTCCTCAAGTTGCGCGTAGGTGTCAGAACTCGAAAAATGGACAAGCAGAATAAAAGTTCTGTATATTTAGGTAATTATTATATTGGCCTTCCCGATTCTTCATGTATTATAGCTTATTTCGGGCATTCATTGAGTTTCATTCAATTTCACTGCCGTTCAATTTTGATTCCAGACATTTTGAATGAGTTTTATTGAATTTTATTTGGCCTCATGAACAAACCGAAAACCGAACCGAACCAAGGTTTTACTCAACCTGAAAAACCGAAACCGAAACCGAACAAGAAACTTAAAAACCTACAGCTCTAATTGAAACAACGACCTGCGTACCGACGTTTGTTAAATCATCATTTATTTCGCGCGAGAGCAGTTTCCGCAATATACTGACCGAGTGATAACATTATTTCCCGGTCAATAGTTTGAAAAAGTATGTGGGTTTTTTCTATCGTTGAACGATTACAAAAAGTATGATATGTTTTTGAAACTGTTCGGAAGAGTCTATCACGCATCGTGGAGTACTGAGAACAGGAATATAAAACGTGAATTTCGTTTTCAACTTGATTCGTGTTACACTGTTTACAGAATCTCATCTCACGTGGAATGGGGTTAGGCTTGTGGTAACGGCTTCTCCCTACCTCGAGCCGTTGAGCTCCTATTCGAAATTGAGTGAGCAGCATTCTCCGTTCAATAGGGAGTGTGTCAAGATAAAATTCTCTGTTATACAGGTTTTTGACGGTGTAATAAATTCCAACTTTTTATTTTCATATTTACTCCTACTGTTCTTATCATACTTCCACGTTTGCATATAATTATCCTGCAGCCTCCGTTTAAGCTGTTTTGCAAATTGCAGAAATGCTAGAGACGGATCGAGCCAAACTTCATAAAACCACATTCCGAAAGAATTGTTTTTATACTGTTTGTGCACTTGTGTCCCTGTTCTTCCATTTCCGAAAAAAAGCCAATGTCAAGAGTGCGTTCAGTTTAGAGGTTTTGGCCTTAATCAAGGTCATAACTAGGAGCGTTTTCACGGTTATGGTCAACGGGTTCCTCCCAAGCTCCGCTAACACAGCTTTATTGGAGGATTAGGGTGTACCTGAAGAACGCTTTTACAGAATTTCAGTTTGATGGATTCAATATATTTGCAATCACTTCGAATTACCTGTTCACCCTAAGCCTCACATCCATACAGGAGTATCGGTTTAATTAGTGAATCAAACAGTTTTTCTCTCACACGTGTCTTATCTTTCGACACATGCAAAAATAGTTTCTATAACTTAAAGTAAGCCTTTAATGCCTTTGGTCGTAAACTAATGACGGCATCGGCAAAACTGCCCAAGGCTGTTAGGTTAATACCTAAGTAGGTGTAATTAGTCACTGCCTGCAACTGTTGATCGCCACACGTGAAAGAACCTACCAGTTTCCTACCCACTGTATTAAATATTAAAATTTTAGTTTTCTGTTGATTTATGGTGAGTCTCAATTGTTTGCAGTACTGAGACAATGAGTCGATTGCATTTTGCAGCCCAGCCTCGGAAGTGGAGAGCAGAACTAAATCATCAGCATACTGCAAACACGGGAGTTCAACTCCTTGAATTTCGGGAATATCGTGCTCGGCGCGACTGATGTGCTTCGGGATATCATCAATAAAGGTGTTAAACAATAACGGACTTAAATTATTCCCTTGCATTACGCCTACCGAGTTGTTAAATTTTTCAGAGAGAACGTGTCCTGCTTTGACGCGAAATGTTTTGTGAGTGAACATGGCTTTGATGGAGTTGTAGAGATTTCTGCCGACTCCTTTCTGGAGGAGCTTGTAGGACATGCCCTATCTCCAAACTCTGCCAAATGTTTTATTAAAATCAACAAAGCAAACATATAATTTCCTGTTTTGATTGAACATTTTACTGATCAGGTTTTTAATTACAATGATATGATCCGGCGTTTGGTGACCGTTCTGAAAACCTGCTTGATAAACATTTGGGGAGTCATTATTCAACAGAAACAAAGTCAGCCGCTCAGTTAGGATACTAATATACACTTTTCCAATATTACTGGTAATTGTGATACTATAAAACTGATCATGATGGTTTGCAATGGCAGCTTTAGGTATTGAAACGATATACCCTTCAGACCATTTAGCCGGGAAAGTGCCATTACGTAACACTAAGTTAAACAGTTTAGTTATCGCCGGGGCAATTCGAGATTTTACAGATTTAATCATTTCATTCTTTAAGCCATCAAGACCTGCAGATTTGCATGTCTTTAATCTTGATATCACAGCGCTAACCTCACCTTCGGATATGCTAACATCTAGTGAGGTATTAAGATGAGAAGACTTTTCCATTCGTTCTAACTGTTCAGTAACTTCCTGTCTGAAAGTGTCGTCAAAGGCACCAGCTGACTGCGGATTAACAACCTGTGTATAATGATTTTTCCAATCCTGTAAAGGTATATGACTAGAACAACCGTCCCTGTCATTCAGGTTGTCTTGCAGTATTGATATTGTGTCTCAAAATAATTTAGGATTGCTATTATGCGTACTGTCTAACTGTTTGATAATATTTTCTTTATACTGGAATTCGCGGTGTTTCAGCGTTCTCTCATATTTTCGCTTGAAAACATAATGTCTACCGCGCACTATGGGGTCATTGTGATATTTTTGAAATATTAGATGTCACGTGACTTTCCCGCGTTCTGATTGGTTGAACAGAAACACCCTATTTTCCGATAGTTCGTCAGAGAAATCGCACAGCAGACCTACTATCATTTTTGAAAAAAAAATAGTGCACGGTAATAGTGCACGGTTATAAATAGTAACATTCGAATTCGCTTAGAAAATTCCATTGAAGCGTAAATTCTTTACAAGACATCTCGTCCCATATACATTATTACATTTAGTTTGGAGAAATAAAAATATGTGTATCGAAAGTGATGTTTGTAGTAGTGTTGGGGGTGGGGAGGGGAGGGGGTTAATGGAATAATGGTATTGTGTTTCTTGGGGTTTTGGTTCTCTCCCTCTCTATCCCAGAACTATGAGTGGCAGAATTAACTTAGTTTACCTGTTTAAACCCTGAACCATTTTCTTTTCTCTTTGGCTGTGAATAAGAATATTATCTTGCATATATGACCGACGAAGACCCCCCCCCCCCCCCCCCCCCACACACACACACATCTAATATAATAAATATAGCATGACTTTTCGTGGACTATGCCAACATAGTGGTCCTCGAGGAGAGAATAGTCCCTCCGCTACGCGTCGGGACTATCCTCTCCTCGAGGACCACTATATTGGCATAGTCAACTCAAAGCCATGCTATATTTATTAAATAATTGACACTGATATATTAACCGTTTACGCATTTCCTGACATCTACTGTCATACCAAGGTTTGGATGGTTTACGTTTCCCAGAAGTTTTCTTACGATAGTGCCTTACTCGCAAACAACACTTCGAGATATCTTGAAGAATATCCTCAGATTACACAAGCCTTCATGAGAACTAGAAAAGTCAGTTTGCAGGAAAGCACCAATTTTCGCCCATGATGAGGCTGATTTGAATGCATGCACATACTTTTCTGTGTCTAAATCAGTCCAGACATAGTGTGAAAGAAGCGACTCACCATGGCTAGACTTTTTCCCACAAGAAAAAGATAGTTTTAATATATAGCAGATTGGGCAATAGTCAGAGAGGATATTGAGCGGGTTCACCTTAAACACAGGCACATGCCTAAAATGTGTCTCGCTGACAATTGCATAATCTACTGTAGCTTTCCCGTTGTATTGATAATACACAACTTTTGATTGTTGCTTCTGGTCTATGAATTACCACGATATCTTAACTACCTTTCCAAACCAGCAGTCAGGAAATACCTATCCCCGGGATTAAATCCTAGATGTAACACTAAAATAGATAAACATAGGAGGCACGTGTTCCCACTGTGATTTCCAGAATCCTAGACCCGGCAGTGAAGTGTTAAATGATCTTTAGTGTCAGGGGTTCTGCAGTGAAAGTTCTTACATTCTCTGTGTTGTGAGATAAATTTTCACACCGTTGTTTTTACTGTAAAGTGTGGTCGAAAATGACTGATTGTCAGTCAGCACTCTGCGTGAAATTGGATAATTGTTATCGGAGAAGAACATCTGACAAATTAATTTTTACTAAGGTAAACCAACCACCGAAGACGGCTAAATAAACTTTCGGTTTGTAATTCATTGGTGGGTTCGGCAACTATTGAAGGAGACTGGCTGAAATTTGTAATGTCTGACTTGACATGAAGAGACGTGGGGAAGCTATCAATTAAATTCCATCAGCTGACAACTTTAGTAACAGTCGTTAGCATTATAATTCAGGACACAGGAGAGAGGTGGTCTTCACTTCTCGTTACTCCCCGTCAAATACTTATTTTCAATAATGTTGTCAAATCGGCAGCATTTGACTTTTTTCTATGTTGTTGATTTTTTTAATTAGTAATTGACTAACTTGTCAGAAACGATTGGATTCGATTATTATTTTTCCGAAGTCGATTATTGAAAAAAATATTGTGATCACATTAGTTCCACACCGGTTGTAACCACCACTGGTCATCCTATCATTTTGAAATTCAAGATAATAAGATTATTCCCGTCTGATATTAACCCTTCACCCAACACGAAAAGCAGACGACCCTTGTAAAAAACATTTTTGAATAACTATTTTTTTTCATTTTTGTCTCAAAAACATAGGTTATGACCCCTCATTGGAACGAGCTCGTTCCAATGAGGTGTCATAACCTTGTTTTTGAGACAAAAAATGAAAAAAATAATTGGCGATTTTTGAGATTAGCACTCTCCGGTTTCGGTCGTTACGTTGGGTAAAGGGTTAAAGTTAATGCGTTGTAGAACCCTTATAGATCTGGATTTATTTCAAAATAACTCTTTTTGTGTATTTAGAAGGCTTGACTACCATCACAAGTCTATATGTACAGTCGATTCAAACGTTCAGTTTTGTTCGACATCAAAACACTATTACAAGTTCAGATTTGGCCAGCATCTGAACTAGGGCTGTCACGATTTTTTAATTTGGGAATCGATTAATCGTCGCAAATAATCGATAGTAATCGATTAATCGTACCTAGATGACCCTCCCTCTCCCTTTCTTTGAAGTCGTTAAAATGAAGTTGAAGTCAGTTGACCTACCTCAAGTAAACAACGAAGACGATCCTCTTTTAGATACATTCAAAGCTTTGATGTTCTGAACTTTTGAACCGTCAGTGTAATAATCAAGACCGGTCGGCAGTTGCGAACTTCGCAACTGCCGACCGGTCTTGATTATTACACTTACGGTTCAAAAGTTCAGAACATCAAAGCTTTGAACGTACCTAAAAGACAAATGCTTCTAATGGCTTCTTGAGGTTTAACGTCGACGTTCGTGACCTTTTACCTTCAGAAACAATAGTTTTTTATCCAATTGTTTTTTAATTATTAAACGTCTAAAACGGGGTAAAATTTACCGATTCTTCGACAACGAAAAATACTAATCGATTTCGGCGTGAACGATCGACAATCGATTATTCGATTAGTTGTGACAGCCCTAATCTGAACATCATTGCCAGTGCGTCCAACTTTTAAATATTTTACCATTACTCAGAAAGGAGACATATTATAAGTTACATGGCGTGTAACGTATTTATTGTGTCGAAAGTCCGCGTAAATCAAGGAATTAATAAATTAAAGAACGGCCGGATGTTTATTTTTTAGAAATGTCTATTGACAGTACCGCGCAGAATCATCAACAGTAAATGGCACCGGTACGATTCCATGGCGACAGTAAACAATCGTCGTTGTTCGAAGTGCGATATTTGTTTACAAAATAAAACGTATCGCACCACGCATATCTGAAATATCCTCACATACATTTACTGTCATCACCGCTTGAAAGGTGTTAACAAAGCACTTTTAAACGTTCAAAAAATCACTTTTAATCTGTTGAGTAAACAGTAAAGTAAATGTTCGCTTCAGCATAAAAATCGATAGAATCTTAAAAACAGAGAACTTTTGGGTCTACAAATAATATTTTCTGTCCTTGTTTTAACCCTTTACCTAACCTGAAAAGCAGACGACACTTGCAAAAGTAATTCATGAATAACTATTTTTTTTCATTTTTTGTCTCAAAAACATAGGTTACGACCCCTCGTTGGAACGAGCACGACGAGCTCGTTCCAACGAGGGGTCATAACCTATGTTTTTGAGACAAAAAATGAAAAAAATAATGAAAATTAATTGGCGATTTTGAGAATAGCGCTGGCCGGTTTTGGCCGTTACGTTACTCATTGTTTTAAATCAATAGATACGGCACCTTGAAAATATTTTTGTATTTAAATTCTCTTATTTTGCATCAATTCAAATATTGAAAATTCGAAGCGAGTAGAAATGCATCAAAATGGTAGAGAAGGCTACACACCAGAGATGACATACTATCAAGTGAGTTTCCTGATAATAATGACACTGATTTATCGCGGTTCTCGTGTGAGAATGCCTTGATTACCCCTGTGCCTCCAACTGCCTCCCTATCCCCACGCTTCTTCTCTCCTCCCAACACTCGGAGACGAACTGCTTGATGACATCTCTTGCCTCATTCACCCAAATCTCTCCGATTAGCATATTAACCCTCTCCTTTGAGTCACTCACTAACCACATGTCCTTCATTCTCCGAATCCTACTTCCCCATTATACTCCGAATGAATTCTATTCTTTTACACTGGTTATTTTGGGCATTCTATAAGAACGTGTTCCAGGGTCTCCACCAAGCCTAAATTACACATCTGACTCCTTTTCGCTGTTTTCCTAATTTCCCCCTCCGCTCAAGGGACCGCGACCTCAGCTTGAACAACAGTGACCCCCAAAGGTGCCATCAAGGTACTTTTCAAACCCAGTCTTCTCTTTATCACGCAGGTCACCCAAAGACCTTTTTAATTTGAACCCTCTCGCCAATTGAGTTTACCATCCTCCATGATTGGTAGTTCTCTATTAGCTCCCTCACTTGGACCATCCATCCTGTCTTGGTATTTGAGTTGAAAATGTCCTGGAACATTACTTTACACCATCGCCTGTTGGGGAGATTTACCAAATAATTAAGATAACAGAGTTTCAATAAGTCCATCCTGTCCTCGATCGTCTTTCACCCAAGCTCACCCCTGATTGCTTCTAGTGCTGCGGCATTATTCGACCCCGATGGCCATCGGCCTGCATCGTTCAGCAGGGTTTTCAAGATCTTTACAGTCATTTGGTTTAGGGGTACCACTTTCGTACCATATGTTATACTTGGTAGACCCACCATTTCCCAAATAGTTTTCCCCACGAAAACCTTATTGAAACTGTTTCTCCCTATAAATTTTATTTGATTAAGGAATCGCCTCCCTTTCAGAATCAATTTATTTGTGTGGTTGCGGTAGATGTCTCTTCCTGTGATGTTTATGTTTACTCCCAGATACTCGTAGTCACCTGTCTCTACTTCACTAAGAAGTTTGCTGCTACCTTCCAGAATACTGAACTCCCCCACTCTCCACCTTCGAGTAGGGTCCACTTTACGGCCCACGGGCATTACTTTGCTTTTGCTTCCTGGGTGATATGGTGGATCCAGTAGATGGTATTCCATCGTTCTCATCGGACAAACTAACTTTGAGGCATAATAAAATGTCTCCCATTCTAAGTCCAGATATGCTTTCGACGAATAACGTTGAACGATTTCGCTGTAAACAAAATGGCTGCGTCTAGCAATCCAACCAACCAACAGAAATAACTGTAGTTAGGTTCATATCGGCCCAGATCGGCGTCATATCAGCCGCGTTTCATGTCATATCCGTCCAGCTCAGTAATGCGCAATTTTAGGTAAGAAAATCATTTCTAATGAATTATGTATTTTTTATGGTTGCTGTAGAGTAATATATCTCTGTTTATTAATAGCATTATAAAATCTACCAATATTAATGAAATTAAACTTATTCTGTAAATGGTGAGTGATTTTATTACACTCAAGTTCTGACTCTGAAGGGAATATCTCTCAAATAAAGGCAGCTAAATTTCTTGAAGATACTAATAAATAACATATTTGGACCTAATTTTCATTTATATTTTTTCTGTTTACATATCGGTTTGTCACACGGGTTTGCCAATCACATCTGGGTTTTGTTTTTGTTTTTAGTTCAAGCAGATGTCAGAAGTTAAAGTTTGAAATTTTCTGCTGTGATGTTTATATTTTAAATTAATTGATTCTATGTCATAGAGGCGTTTACTAAACACAGAAAGCCACGATGTGTGGATGCGTTTGTCAAAATGACACTCATTCCATTGTGGAAGGATAGAACACGGCCCTGAGCCTCTCGTTCTACCCTTCCACGCTAGAAGTGGTGTCGCATTGACGAAAGCGTTCAAAAATTGTGACGTTCTGTGTATATATTGTACATAATAATTTATTTGTATAATTGGTTTTTTATGTATAATACATTTGCACACTTGGGTAGTTTTTAGTGTCTAATATACTACTTACAACTTTGTAAGGATCACCACCAAATATCGTCATGTTTGCACACAAAAGGTAAATGTATGATTCTATTAACACACTATAGTACAACTAAACTTTGCCTAACCCTTTAATTTGTTGTTACATGTGTGCAATCGTCCATGCTCAATCCTACGCTGTAAAAGTGGACCATCTCCCTTTCTAAGGATGTCAAATTTGATTAAGCTCTTTTTAAGATTACTGTTACTACCTTTATCATTGGGATTTCAAACGTTACTTTAACAGTCTTTGTGAGACAATCAGTATCACTTATGCGACACAGACGCCGGGGCTTATGTTCAAACGAGACTCGAGTTTAGTAAATAAATCCCCCGTGTATCCCACGGCAGCAGTGAATAAATAATCAATAAATCGGATAAACTCATTCTATCTCAGGTCAAATCGTAAATTTGTTTGTAATTTAAACAACACATCATTCGGAATACTGTCTGCTGCACGTGTGAAAAATCCAGAAAAATGAAGAAGCTTGCTAGTCACTCCGTTGATGAAACAATTACGAAACGGTCGACGTCATTTAAAACATTTCGCGCTGTGACGTCAGGCGGTAACATTCGCTACTGGAGCCGTAAACATAAAAGAAACTACGCCAGCTCTCATCCAATCAGAGGGCGAGGATTTTACTCTTATTGGAACATTTGATTGGAAAACCACGTGTCGCCCGTTTTTTTCCCCGAGTATGACATCTGTACCTTAAGCAACAGAAAGCTCCATCCCGTTGAATCGGTGTGCGCCTGTAAAACAGTTGGCCACCATCTTACCCGGAGGGTATTTGAGCCGACACGAGTTATCTTCCCTGCCCTTGCAATAGCATATTTCAGCCGTCGTACCCCTTTTTGGAAGACAAATAGCCGATTTTTGCTAAAAAGCTTCTGAAGTGAACAGAGGAGGGAACAGTGGAGGGAGAGGATGGAAGAGGGAACGGAGGAATGAGAAGAGGGATGAGTGGAGGAGTTCTTCAGATTCTGATCATCCTAAGATCATCCTTGGATCAGGATGGGGTCGTTTTTGATTATCAGGATCACACTAGGATCAGGATCATCCTAGGATAAGGATTAGAGGACAGGAGCATCAACAGCAGCTTTGAGGGGTGACAGTGGAGGTATGCATTGTGAGGGCTAACTCTAACCATGTGGTTATTTTACCAACCCCCAAAAGGGATAAGTCGATTGGCGTATGCTACTTTGAGGATGGGGGAGGGGTAACCTATGTCGTCACAAATACTAGATGGCGAATCCATGGTCCTTTATAGTGTGATTCCGATCCAGCTATAAAAATCCTCAACAATGAGGGCCGGTATGCGCACGTAACACCTCGCATCACCGTTACGATGACGTCACACGATAGCAGGTTACCAGTACTACCAGGAGGTTTAGTCACGTGATGAATGCCACCAAATGAGTTCCAGCCGGGTAGAACTTCTGTCCATGTCCCCCAATAAGGACTGATCGGTCTGTTCATAACTATCAATCAATCCATTTATATTTCTTTCCCAGTTAGGAAATGGCGGATAAATGTAACACACGGCATAACAACACGTTCTTATCCACCCAGGGAGGGAGGTGTCATATACCAGGTTCTTATTGGCCCTCATTCATTGAGCTATTCCTCTTCAGTCATGCAACTTGATTAGTTTTGTCCCTTGTCGCGCGCATGTAATGACTGGTTTGAAAAGTCATTGTATATTCATCCGTTCGCTCAGATTAGTAATTCGTTCGAACGGATTAGTAATCCGTTCGCTCGGATTAGTAATCCGTTCGCACGGATTAGTAATCTGTTCGCACGGTTTATTGTTATAGGCTAGAAAAGTTGAAGTTTGTTATTTTTATAAAAAATACACACATTTTGACGTTTACAGTATTTACCAATAAATTAGTGGTTTCATATCAGAATTAAGCAAGCTTTTTATTGAACATAGTTGGCAGTATTGTTTAAAAAGATTAAGGGTTCATTGTCACACGGAGTGATTAGTGACAATACCGAATAAAATATTGCACTGAGCATTGAAAAGTGTGGATAAACAATCTAATCAGTCATTAGGTGAATGGGGTAGTAATACGTTTGTTTACTTGCGTACAGGGTAACAGGTTTTTTAGGTTTATTGAAGAAGGTATATAATTCTCACAGGACTGGAAGCCAGCACTTCAGTTATGTAAGAATAAATATTAATTCGTGTATTCCTTTCTTCAGATTCCCGTAAGCCCATGGATAGGTGTTCCAGTCAGCGAGTTCCCCAAGTCAGCAGTAAGGTGCTAAAGGGTTAAATTACGGGCATTCCCCAGGTACTAACGTAAAATACGAAAAGAATCGACCGGTAACAATTGGTGGAGACCGGAGAGATCTCGAAGCAGTGCCTCTTACAAGAACAACTGGACTGAACACAAGAAGGTGATATCCAACATGGCAGGTGGACAAATAGAACTTTTTAAATTCCATGACTGTAGTGGCCAAAATCCAACTTCATGGCTCATCTTATTCAAAGAATGGATGAAATTTCACCAGCTGAACGACGTTCAAGCAGCAGCAGCATTCCCATTTTACCTTGGAGGATACGCAGAGGTGTGGTAACAAACATTGGCGAGTGAAGTAAGAACTGATTTAGTGAAGCTTGTTCAGGAGTTTGAAACAACGTTCAAGAATGATGTGCGTAGGTTCGACGTGATCCCAATGAAACAGCTATCACAAGAAAGTGTTAATGACTATATTGCAAGATGCATTTCCAAAACTTTGCATTTGAATATAACAGAACATTTCATTGTGAATTGTATAATTAATGGAATGAAAGCAGAAATAAAATCTATTCTAATACCGAGAGAACCAAAGACCATCAGCAGTGTTTACAATGTTGCATTGTTAGCAGAACTGACCATTAACTCTTGTGACAATTTAGAAACAGAAGAAATGAAGATATTGGGCAATGTATGTAACGAGATAGCTATGTTGAAAGATCATATTGAAAGAATGTGCAATGTACATGTAAATAATGATATTACCCAAACTTGCAGGAATGTTGCCAGTGGTAACCCTGTTATTCAGAGTTCTGGACCAAATGATGCAAGTCATTTTGTCCCAAAGTCTGAATGCAGGCGCCCAGATTTTATATGTTTTGGTTGTGGTGGGAAATAGTCCATGGGCCAGATAGGGTAAACCCTGCACCCCCCGGGGGAATTTTGAAGGTGGTGATTTTTGATAACCTTAAGATATAACAGTTCAGAAACAGGTTGTTTGCCTTTTTTAAATTGCACCGTTTTCGGCAGGTGGCGCTTTGAAATTCAAGATGACTGCCAAACTTTTATTTTTTTTGTGAAATTATGTAATGTCTTCTAACACCTTTTATTAAATATATACCCCCACAATACAGTTTATTTCCAATTGTGTATGTTAGTTGATACACCAACTGAATATATGAAAGCAATTGCCGCCTAAAATATTCAAGATGGCCGCCAATATGGGCGCCATAAATGTCAAATAATGATATTTTTATGGATTTGTTTAACAAACGCACTGTAACAAATGTCATTTAACTACCATACACTGATGTTTGCACTTCTAACAAGGTAAAATATATATTATACATACATTTATCAGTATACAATACGTTTTAAAACAACATGAACGACAAAATGGATTCCAAAATGGCGACAGCAAAATACAGAGAATTTCATTAATTTTCTTATTTTTGGTTTATTTCACGTATAAGTCATACTGGTTTAATATGAAGGTGTATATTATATTTACAGCAATGTTAAACCAATTTATTTAATCCATTAGAAACCGAACCACCAATATATATAGGCTGATACATTTATTTCCTGTCAATAAGTGAAGGAGTAGATGGAAACCCTGAGGCACACCACCAATTCTATTACTAAGTTCCTTTAAGCAAGAAGTAAAGGTGGTGTAATTGGATTTAGTCGAAATGTTTCCGCTTATTATAGATGGTGTGTAACAAGACACACACGAGCACAATACGTAGATGCTACTCTTGATATGGCAGATATGAATGTTTTTGGAAGACTCATCACATAAAGACATGAGACAGTCTGAGATCATAAAAAGTGAAACTGATGTCCAGAATGTCATTGGTGCGTTTAACAATTTCATCAACCCATTTGATGTTCTGGTGCAGAAGCAACACCTGAAATAGAACATGATCTCCTTAACTGTGAGACTATCGGCAAAACAGAATTCGACAATTTTACGGAACGCTTAGTGAACAACCCGGAGTCTTTCCATGATCGTATCCGCAGGCAATCCCTTAAAACCTTTGCTATATCACATGAGAAGAAAAAACTTAAATCTACAGCAAACAAATTGGTCAGTGTCACTGCACAACGCAATCTGGACAACTTGTGATACTATCACAAAATAATAATTTGTGCCTCGAGCGTGTGCTTTCGTATCCTCTCTCACCCATACCATGGGCATTAGCAACATCAGATGGATTCTTAAACAAAACAGACAAATCTAAACTAATGCATGCATTTGAAAATGAGAACACAACAGTTGTGGATGTGAACAAAGACCTTGCATCCTACATCATTGATGGTAATGCTTTGTTACAATCACTTACAGGCTTGCCACAAACATTTGGCGACTTAGCCAAAAAAGTCTTCAAATACCTACCTCTACATCAAAATAAGCGTGTTGACTTCGTCACTGACACATTTGTACAGTCCTCAATAAAAGCTTGTGAAAGACTTCGTCGTGGTTCATCAAAAGCTCTTCTTCTAAAGGGACCATCAACAAGAGTGCCTCGTGATTGGAAAGGGTTTCTATCCAACGATGACAATAAAACAAACTTACTCAAACTTATTCTGAAGGAGTGGCAGAAATACTGTTATGCTCCGCATCTAGTTGGTCGATGTCTGTATTATAGCGTGGGTGAAGAATGCAAACTTTTAACATCACACGATGGGTTGAGCGTATCTTCGTCAGATGTTGTAGCATTGTCCTCTTCTCAAGAGGAGGCAGATACTAAGATAATTCTCCATTGCCTTGATGCTCCGTGTTTTTCCAGCAACAATATAGTTGTTAGATCACCTGACACTGATGTGTTTCTCCTACTTATGTACTATGGTAGGCAAATAAGGCAGAAAATATATTTTGACACTGGGGTGGGTGATAAGCGACGTCTGCTTGACATGAAACTTATAACAGAAAACGCTGGTGAAACAATGTGCGATGCAATTCTGGGCATTCATGCTTTCTCTGGGTGCGATACAACCAGTGCGTTTGTGCGTAAGGGTAAAAGAACTGTCCTCAAAGTTTTAGAGAAACATGATCAGTATATGGAGGTATTTTCTCGTTTTGGGGATGAACATGAACTCCAAGAGTCTTTATACCCAGAACTTGAAAAGTTCACTTGTGCTCTTTATGGTAAACATTCTTATAACCAAGTCAACAAACTGCGACATGACATGACATTGCAGAAATCCAAAAGGTCCCCAGGTTCATTACTCTCAAGTTATGATGCAATAGATCTCAGTATGGTTCCACCCTGCACGTCTACATTAAGCATGCATATAAAACGTGCCAATTATCAGGCTTTTGTGTGGAAACATTCCCATGTCCCCAAGCCCAATATTCCGTCACCAGTTGGACATGGGTGGGCATCATCGGAATTTGAACAAGTGTCCATTGACTGGGTAGATGGTGACATCATGCCACAAGACTTAGTTTATATTCTAGCCGATACTGATATTGATAAAACAGTGGATGAAGAAAATGTACAGTTGTCAAGTCTCACGGATGTCATATTTGATGATGAAAGTGTAAACGCTGATTCAAGTAGCCCATAAATTTTTTGTTGGTATGATACATCTTCTATAAAATGTATCATGCCAAAAAATAATTTATGCCGTCGGCTACCAAATATAATGTTTTGTTTTACAACTTGACTCAGCTGAGCTCATTGATACAATTTTATTTAGTAAAACTTTATTTAGTAAAACAGTGAGATACGATATAGAGATATGTCGTTCAAAAGTTTCAGTGCCAAAATATGTGTAAATAAAGTAATTTAATGTTGAAAAATGTCTTTAAATTGGTGGCCTAAATTCAGTGCATTAAGTTTATACTGTGCCACAGGTCAACACAGTTACAGCCAAAGCGCTTTTAAAACGCAACCATATAAATATAGATGCCTATAATTCGGACCATAGAGTCAGCTCTAATTATATTTCTATTTGTGTGATCTATTAAAATCAACATAAAAGTAGAAGTACTTACAAATTTTGAGTTGGATCCTTTATCCAACATAACTTAAAAATAATTATATTTCACATTTTTTGAGGAAAGTTAATAATTTTTCAATAAAGGCATACATATATAGATATCAACAGAACCAGCTCGGTGAGAAAGTTATATTCATATCCATATGTGTATGCCTTTATTAAAAAAAATGTTTACTTTTGGCCCTGCCCTTGAGCTGCCCCACCACTCAAATAGACCCAATCCAGGTCACTCCATTTCCTAATACAAATTCAAATGACTATAACTATAAGATGCCACCATTTCAGGGACTATAATTATGTCAAATGACCACATGTATAATTATAGCTGACGCAGTACTTTAGTACATTTATCTATCTTAAATGTAAAGGTAATATTCTACATTTTTCGCTTTTCAGCCAATAAGGTAACAGTACTTTAATGCGCCACCTAGTGAGAAAAGTTCTCATAATTTTTCAATAAAGGCATATACATATGGATACCAATAGAACCAGTTCGTTGGGCAGGTTCTATCGCTAGCTATATGCCTATGCCTTTATTGAAAATTGTTTACTTTTTATCCTGCCCTAGAGGTGCCCCAACCACTCAAATAGAGCCAATCTAGGTCATTCCATCCCCTCATTCATAGTCAAATGACTACAACTATAAGACGCAATTATTCCAGGGACTATAAGTATGTCAAATGACCACATAATCAAATCTAACACAGTACTTTAGCGTATTAATCCATCTTACATGTAAAGATAATATTCTACATTTTTTGCATTTCAGCCAAAAACGGCACCTTACTTTAAAGCGCCACCTAGTGAGCACGGTGCATTTGCCAGATGGCAAACAACCAGCATTCAATAGAGGAATAAAAACTCTATTAGAAAAACACCACCGGCAAAATTCCCCCTGGGGGTGCAGAGGGGGTTATAGCTGGCCCACGGACTAAAATGTCCGTCTTGGAAGATATGTCCAGTGCGCAATGTTTGCTGTAATTTTTGTTTCCAAATTGGCCATATTCAAAAGATGTGTGAATACAAAAAGTTCAAGTTTTCAGAAAGTCAAAATTTTCATGGCAAACACAAACCAAAAGAAAATCCCGTAAACTGTGTGAAAGGTGCACGAAAGGTGGATAATTCTTAACTTGTAATGTCCTTTTCTCTACGCATGAACACCAATTCTGTTTTGATTCACATTAATGGTGCTCGAACTAGTGCTCTAATTGACACAGGAGCCTCTGTAAGTTGCATAGCGCAACGTTTTTTGAATAAGGCTGGCTACAGCCAATCGAAACTTGAAAGTTCCCCAATTTAGAAAGTAATAGGTGTTGGAGGTGAAGAGCATGACGTTTTAGGTACCATTGTACTGTAAATCTCATTTAATGGGTTAAGGGTAGATCATGGATTTTATGTATTTAAAAACCTACATAGGCCTTTGATAATTGGTATTCATTTTATGAGAAACACAAAGCTGTGATAGATCTTTACTCCCAAATTTTCCAGTTACATAATGGTGAAGCTGAGGTATGTTTGACACATACAAATGTTTCATTGGTTAGGGTTAATTCGAAAATAACTGTTCCCCCAGAGTCTGAAATGCATATTTCTGTTAAAGTTTCAAACAAAATAAGTAATTCGGTAGGTCTCATTGAACATACACAAAGTGTGCTTAGATTAGGAATTATAGGTGGCAAACCTGTGGTCAGTGTAAGGAATAAGCTTGCTAGTATGCCAATTATTAACCCCTCAAATGTAGCTATAGTTATTCCCAAAGGTAAAGTGCTTGGTATATTTTCTGACATTGACATAAATCATGTACATGTATTTGACACGACAAAAACAGTTAACAGACATGGTGACAACAGGAAGCACAAAAAGATGACAAAAAGACAGGACTCAAATTTAGATCCAATTGAATTTGACTTTTCAGACTCAGACCTCACAAATGATGAGAAAGATATGTTTAGGGTTTTTCTGCATAGAAATTGAGATGTATTTGCATTGAATTTAAGTGAGTTAGGTGCCACAGATGTTGTTTCTCGCCGTATTGAGACTGGTGATGCCCAGCCAGTGTGTCAGAGGTTTTATTGGCAGTCACCAGAGGTCAAGAGGGAAATGGAAAGACAGATTGATGAAATGTTGAAATCAGATATTATTGAGCCAAGTAATTCTCCGTGGCAGTCCCCTGAAGTAATGGTTCGGAAGAAAAGTGGCGAGTGTCAGTTTGCAGTAGACTATAGGAAGTTAAATCATGTTACAAAACCAGTTTTGTTTCCACTCCCTCGCCTTGACTGTATATTCTATGCTCTTGGTGAAGGTCGGGCAAATATTTTTTCAGTGTTAGATCTCGCTAGTGTTTTTTGGCAAATCCCTATGGACAGTGAAACTGCCAATAAATTCGCTTTTGTGACACACAATGGTGTGTACCAGTGGAAAAGGATGAGTTTTGGCCTCATGAATGGGCCTTCGAGTTTTCAAAGATTAATGTGCCAGGTTTTGAGGAAAATGAATTATAAGTTTGCTTTGGTATATGTGGATGATATTCTAGTTTTTAGCAAGGATTTGACGGAACATATTCTGCATCTTGGTGCAATATTTACACAACTTCAAAAGGCTAACTTGACCCTGAAACCCAGTAACTGTAAATTTGCAGCCAAGGAGGTCGTTTATCTTGGTGATGTTTTGAGTAACAATGGTATAAAGGTTGATTCGGCTAAAACTGAGGTCATTAGAACGTTTCCGGTTCCAAAAACACAGCATAAAGTTAGAAGTTTTCCTGGATTATGCAATTATTATCATCGTTTTGTGAAGGGTTTTGCTCATATTGCACATTCCTTATCAGATCTTCTTAAAAAAGAAACAGAGTTTAAATGGACAGACAAATGTCAGGAAGCATTTGAAAAATTAATGGATAGTTTAGTTTCGGCTCCCATTTTAGCATTTCCAGATATGTCAAAATCATTCATTTTAACTACGGATGCTTCTGGTTCAGCCATTAGCTATATTCTTGGTCAGTTGGATGAGGAAGGCAGAGAAAAAGTGGTTGCCTATGATGGTCGTTCGCTTAAACCAGGCGAGAAGCAATGGTCACTATCTGAGTTGGAGTGTTTAGCTGTTTTAGAGGGAATAAAAGCTTATCATCTGTATCTTGCAAATAACAAATTCACTGTTTATACGGATCATAAGGCATTGTCATATTTACAAAAGATCAAGCATTTAACAGGTAGATTATCACGTTGGTCAATTTTGCTTCAAGGATATTCATATGAAATTAAACACAGACCCGAAGACCGTATGACACCAAAATTGAAGATGTTGAAACAGATATCCTGGATAGTATACAGTTAAAACTAGAAGTCCTGTCACGAATAGTGCACTTATCTAGGCTTAATTGCGCATTGGAAACGCGCAATTGCCATATCGAATGGCATCCAAAGAACGGCCGGTTCTCCTGGTTACTCATAGCAAACACATGCAGTGTTTCTGCCAATGGACCTCCGGGTTACCCGGAGGTCCATTGGCTGAAACATTGCTTGTGCACAGGCCATAAGTACAGAATTTGATAGCTTTACTATGGCCACAGCGCGTACATTAACGCGCAGATCAACGTGCTATTTGTGCGCATTTTATGACAGGACTTCTAGTTTTAACTGTACCAAGTCCAACAGTCCATACAGCAGATAAAAATAAACCAGCAGCAGCAGCTGTCAATGTCAGTGGCAAATGGCAAGAAACAACGTTTTTAAATGGCAACAAAATTCCCACTATTGGTGCTGTAGATGCTGAAGAGCCATCAACAAGTTCAGAGCCAAGTGAATCAGATGTTGTTAAATTACAGGGTGATTGTCCAGGTTACGTCCCCATACTCCGGCATCTACAAAGCAAGGAATCGCCTGAAGACGAAAAAGCTGCTAAACCTGTAGTATTAGAATCAGATCAGTTTGTATTGCTTGATGGTGCTCTTTACCATGTTCCAGACAAGAACGAAACGCTTGCCACAGGAGTTGAGTTTTATCCGCCAAATTGCTCTCCCACGAGTCCTTAGGAGAGATGCTATTGTGTCTTTTCATGATAGTAAGGCAGTAGGATGTCATCTTGGCTTGGAAGGAACACATAATGCAATGCGAATGAAGTACTACTGGCCTGGAATGTACCAAGATATCGCCAACTACATTCTGTCATGTGATGGACTTATGAACCAGAGGAAAATCTTCCACAGTTATTAATTAGAGAGTTTTTGATTCGCAGGACACAAAGTGGCAAACGACGCCGACGACCATTGAAATTAATAAAGTACAGTTTTATTAATCACTTGTTACCTTCAATGTTAAATGCAGAATGAATGAAATAAAGTTTGTTTTCAAATGATTAGTTTTTGATCTTAGTTTAGTTTTATTATTATTATTATTATTCATTCAAGACCTATTGCATGCAAAATAACAAACTGTCCACGAAAACACTAAAAAACGACGTTTGTAAGAGAGAGTTGAATGATGAGAATGTAACTGTTTCCCTTATAAGTAAACGAATGATCTGTGTTGTTCTGAAAGTTGTCCTTGTGGAAACTGGGTTACTTCGACAATTGTGTATTTTTTTTTAAAGTTATCTTTGGAGGACCAAAGTTTTTCAAGGCGGAAGGTACTGTTATAGGCTAGAAAAGTTGAAGTTTATTATTTTTATAAAAAATACACACATTTTGACATTAGTTTATTATTTTTATAAAAAATACACACATTTTGACGTTTACAGTATTTGCTAATAAATTAGTGGTTTCATATCAGAATTAAGCAAGCTTTATTATTGAACATAGTTGGCAGTATTGTTTAAAAAGATTAAGGGTTCATTGTCACACGGAGTGATTAGTGACAATATGGAATAAAACATGTACTGAACATTGAAAAGTGTGAACAAACAATCAAATCAGTCATTAGGTGAATGGGGTAGTAATAAGTTTGTTTACTTGTGTACAGGGTACCAGGTTTCTTAGGTTACTTGAAGAAGGTATATAATTCTCACAGGACTGGAAGCCAGCACTTCCGTTATGTGAGAATAAATATTAGTTTGTGTATTCCTTTCTTCAGGAAAGTGCATAGCTAGCTTATATAGAATTTATACCCATTTGAAATAGTTGAGCTTAAATTGCAGAAGAGTAAACTGGGAAAGTAATGTTATTTCTAGAAGCAGTATTTTGAAGATTGCACTGTAATTTTATCTTCAGTTATTTACGCAGCCTGTACTAATTTCAGTGCTATTGGAAGCAAGAATAATGCGAAGTTCATTATTTAAAATCTGTAAATATATATTAGGTTTGCACATAAACTTAAGTAGCTTTCCCTGAGTAGGTTTTGCGTTCGTTTGGAACCCACATTGTCTCACTTGCATGTTCAGGATGTCATTAACTTGAATTGTCATTTTAGTATTTGTTAACATCGTGTTGGAATGAGCATCAAATGCTCCTTCCAACAAGAAGTAAACAAAACTCATCAAGGTTATTTTGCACATCACAGGTAATTATTGATGTTTTATTCAAAGTATATCTAAAAGGTTCGGAGACATTCTGTAAATATCTATGTTGACGAAATAGAGTCTAAAAGGAGTTCAATTTAGGTTATTTTCCATCTGTTATGTAATGCCACGTGTTATGTTCTATTCCCAAATATTTCAGGTTATTCGACGTTCGCTGGAATGCACACTGTGCATTCCATCGAATGTTGAATAGCGCACAATATGGCGTAGGAGAGTAATTTTATTTTATGTACTTGCTTTTGTGGGAATCGATGGAATGAGCTCAAAGCTGAGGGTGATTGAAATAATAAATAAGCCATTAATTTTAGAGTACGGAATCAGGGTGGTTTAGCTGACAGTGGATTATGTTGTTACATTTTAGTTTAGGAATATTTTGTGTGTCATTTTATTTTACGAGTTATTGGAAAGTAGTATGTCACGTACATTTGAGGTAACATTGGGGGGATCTCATCGGGGGATCTCATGTGACGTCATAGCCACGTGACCCAGTGCGGGAGTTTTTCCAGCAGAAAGGCCGCTATGGAACAATTCCAAAGAACCTCTGTTTTTGTTTTCAAACATTGTACGATCAGTCAGTTCCTCAAGTTCTTCTTTGGACTCGAATGAATTTCGTAATGCAGAAATACTTTCGTAATTTCGTGCTAAGAAGGACTTAACCCCATTACAATATTTTTGCATCCGTGTGCAAAGAAGCCACCGGAGGGCCATACCTACATTCTGTTTGGTATTTGCAAATCATTCCCTGGTTCTCACTATCGACGACGGCGGGGGAGGGGGGGGGAGGGGGGGGGGGGGCTCTTCTCGTGCTCGTGAATCAATGAGACTCTAAAGTGCACCCGAAAGTGGTTATAAATAGACGATAAAGGGTAAAGCAAGTGAAGTACACGTCACCGCAGTTGACAGACATTGATAGTTGGTGAAGCAGATGGAAGGAGCAAACAGACAATACGTTGTGTCAGTGAAGGCGGGGGGGGGGGGTAACTACCAGGGGCAACTGCGTTGTGTCCTTGAGCAAGGGATTTAATCCCGATTGCTCACGTGGAGGCACGGTGGCACTGTGAACTAAGGTGTACTGCACGTCGATGGTGCACTTGCCTTCAACCAATGCTAACTCTGCTTGTGTGAAGAACGCTGGGGACTCTGACAGTTGCTGGTCGTTGCTCGAAGGTTCTCTCCTTTCCCTCCATCCGTAAAACTGTCTGACACGAGGTGACCCTGGCTGTCGAAAGTGTCGTTAAATAAATAAATACCCGCCGGTTATCGTTTTAAATGTCAAGAAACTGACACCTCCAGATGACGAATCTACCTCAACAACACAAGTAAATGGTAAGACGAATGTTCACTCAAAGGCTAAGTGATACTCTCTGAGAACGGTCGGGCTCTTGGTAGACCATAAATCTCTTTCCCACCACCTCATGTGCTGACATATACGACGGTGAACAACCGCGCCCTCACTTCCAACTCGGCATATAACGGTTTAAATGTATCACGTGGGAGGAGTGCGCTACTGCTTCATTGAATGTTCTTAACCCGATGCGACACAACACACCAGAAACCTTCACTGTCCTTATGATCTTATTGTTATGTACCTACTATTAAGTAAAAATTAAAGAGTAAAATTGGCGTCTCGATTTTAGAATCCTTTGAACTGAAGGATATACGACAAAGTTTCTGTTATTCGTTGTTGTTGCAATGGCGTGTTATTATCTCCACTCCGAACTGGGCGGAGTCGATCTATCTCCTCATCTCGGGTGTATCTAGCACAAATCTAATGTAGGTTCGACAACACTCGTTGAAATTTGAATTGATGCCTTTGTATAACGACGAAGAAAAAAAAAATTAACTGATGGTTTGGTTCTTGGATTCAGATTGATTGATTGATTTTATTCAGAAGAGCAACATGTATACAAACAAAAACAAAAATATTCACAGAGGTATCATTATTCACAACTACATGATTGCACCACAGGGATATGGCATAGCCACTAGTGGCTGTCTTCCCGCCATTCCCGTTAAAAAAAATGAACAAGGAAAAGAGAGAGAAAAAAAAACAGAGAAAAGAAAAAAAAAATGAAAGAAGAGAAATGAAAACGAGAAGCAAACATGAGAATCGAGGCAATCCTGACAACAGCGTGTTCTCCAATAAGAGGGCATTTTATAGCCCTACTGCAAATGATATGTTAGGCTGGTTCTTTCCGTCATATGAGAAATCTATTCTATGTTTTCTGACATGTGATGAAGATTGAGTTCAATAGAAAGGTAGCGATAAGATAAACAGAGCTACGACCTACAGTCGGGGCATACTGGATTGTTACAGTTGACATGTAGCGAGTATGAGCTTAGAAATTGTTCAGTTATAGTCTTTTTGAATAGTGATGTTGGATAATTTTGAACGGGGGGGGTTCAATATTATTCCACGTCCTACGGAAAGTATGTATGGGAAGGTTAGCCGAGAACTGAGTCCTCGGTTTATCTGTGCGTAATTTACCTGACTGTCTTGTGTCCATACCAGAGGTATTTTGGTATATTTTGAGATTATTTTGTAACGTGCCGGGGAAGAAGAGGATACAATTCTCGCCGGCCTCGTTTTCGATTTTACAGTATCACACGAAATGTGTTTGCCAATACAGCAGTATCATACTCTGATACTCTAGGATAGATCGGGGGGGGGGGGGGGGGTGAATACTATAAATCTTTTGCAATATATATTTTCTAGAATTGTATTTTATAGTTATCACTTTAAATGAGTTAACCCTTTATCTAACATGAAAAGCAGACGACACTTGCAAAAAAAATTCTTGAATAACTATTTTTTTTCATTTTTTGTCTCAAAAACATAGGTTATGACCCCTCGTTGGAACGAGCTCGACGAGCTCGTTCCAACGAGGGGTCATAACCTATGTTTTTGAGACAAAAAATGAAAATATTTTGAAAATTAATTGGCGATTTTTGAGAAAAGCGCTGGCCGGTTTTGGCCGTTACGTTGGGTAAAGGGTTAAAATGAACTATTAGCATTTTGAAAGATCTGGCAATTTGCCAGTTGGCAAATTGCCATATATTTTAAAATGTTAATGATTCATTTCAGTCATTTATATTAATAGGTAGAACAGAAAAAAATAATTGTAAAAGTTTTATAGTATTGGCTCCAGATGATCGATATCGTGATTGTATTAATGATGGGTATATATTAAAGAAACGAATATATTAGGCACCAATCAATACAACAAACACTATATATGGTACTAGGCGAAGGCCGGGCTGTAGTGTTGAACGAGCTAAGGAGAGCTAGACAGTGGCAAGATTCGTACAGATTTCCAAAACTTTAATCTCAGCACTTTCAAAGTCTTTTTTCGAGGTCCGCTTCTAGTTGTTTTTATGTGGTTTCCTAAAAAAGTAATCCCATGTTTTCCATACCTATTTTAGTTGGAAAAAATCAATGACAGCTGTCAGTCCATTTTTCATTTTTTTATTCTCAGACAAAAACAGAATTTCATTAGCTGACACTGTAAACGCCATTCATCTATAAAACTAATCTTTTTCGTCAACTGTTTGGAAAGCTTTTCGAGAAAGCCATTCGTGAATTGATGTAAAGGGTTGATATTACTCAACGTAGAAGAACAGAACATGCTATGATGATATTTTATCAAAGTCTCAGGACGTTCAACTACCATGCCTGAGAAACAAATGTTCATCAAGGGTCTTGCAAAATTCAACCACTTCCATGGAGTCTAGACTCCAGTATGACCCTAATGTTACTACATTCGGGTGTGTAGATACAGTTGGCAGGCTGTTGACCAACGCTGCTGTCTGAAATTTAAGGTTCCGTCTGATAGTACCACAAACGCTCAGGCCACCAGCAAAAATATGCAAGGACACCGACACTGTTATGGGCTGTTTGTTTTACCACTCTTCGTGGAGTTTGCTCGCAGACTATCTTTGATTTAATTCGATGTCCCTTTATTCACAAAGATATACAGATATTCTTTCGTGCTCCAGTTATAGATTTTGCAATCAATGAGTACTTAAATCGCCTTGAAAACATCAAGATAGTAGCACAATTGGTCGAACTGCGCACAGCTGTGGTGAGTCTTCATTCATAACTATTTAATAAACAAATGTGTCTATTAGTATTGATAATGTCCTTAAAGATTCGGTCAAATCAAGTGTCGACTGCGAAACGTTGCTTGCGTTGACTTAAAAAACTGAATATTTATGGTATACTATCTAGATTCAATCGGTTGGAATGGTTCAGTTGATCAGAAAAGCAAGCTTTTGGTTCGCTTTTCCAACCAACTGAATATTTCCAGCCGACTGAATTTAAAAAGAGGCGATGGGGTATTTAAGGCCAAGACAGCTTCCGTGCCCTCACAGCGCCAGATTCGTTTGGGAATTAGACTGCTGGCTTGAGAGCTTGGCACTGTCATTTTATTTCTGACACGAAGGTAGAGGTCGTTTCAGGCCCCCACCTTAAACCATCCTCCAAGTTAAGACACATCCTCCAAATATGGGGATGGGTTCGAATCTATAAAAAACAAGGTGCAAGGAAGAGTTACAAGATTTAATCAAAAACAAACAAAACAAACGCCCATGTAACTAGCTAATATTATCATAGATCAATCAAAGAACACCACCGATACCACACAGTGCCCAATAAAATCGTAAATATCTGGGATCGACTCGATCTCCAAAAAACAAAAACTGTGTTTTTAAGCTGGATCTACAGCAGAATTTCGTGCCATGCACGTAAACCCCAAAGAAGACTGGTTTTACAGCAAGAAACACACGAGCTGCCAGAATAAGAGTGATATGTGTATACATCAAGGTATTCCTTGCTATCTGTGAAAAATGAATATAATATAGACATTATAGGGAGAGATAAAATTCTCAGTATACAACTGGAACTTGTGTGTTGGAAAATATACAATATTGCTTATCAGTGTGAAGAAGTAGACATAATTCTTATCTGTCAATGCTCCATTATGAGAAAGTGTGTACAGTCGGAACTGGATGTGCTGATCACCTCACCACTGTTACCTAATCTGTGTTTCTGTATTCAGAAATGGCGGAATCAACTTTGACCATTTTCCTTACATAACGGTCATATCAGACCATCGGTTATTCTTTAAAATCGCCATTCAGATGGGGAGGGCGCAGCGGTACCACATTGAATTAGCGTTTGGCAGGCATAGTGATATCTCTGAAACCATAGAGCAAACACTTGATTGTTTCGCTATTAAAAACAAAAATATTGACTAGAATCGTTCTATCTTTGGTGTGATTTCTGTAACGTTAACTGCTGTTACTACACATTTTCAAAAAAAAAAAAAAACGTTACTGTTTGTGTAGTTAAACATGTATGCTCGTATTTGTAAATCTGTGGCGGCTTGTCCTATGGACCTGTGTTGCCGAATGCCAGATTTTTACGATCGTATCCTATTGACTTGCAGGGAGTATATCTGTCCGTCAATAATAGCTCACCGAGAAGTTCAGGGATGTATACACAAGCATAGACGGGTATTGTTATGGTTAGGCGAACACTGATCACCACAATCCACCCCACCCACAAACAAACTGAAGAAATATAATGGTCTAATTTATGTTTGTGATTTGGAGCGTAAATCATTGGTTCATGATTTTACCCTTTCAAGAAGGTGTTCAAAAATCTTTGCGTGAAGAAAAGTTTGGTAGTGGATGAGGAGACGATATAAAAAGAAAATATTCTGAAGCGAAGATCGGTAATAATTTAATTCAACAGCTCGATAAAAGTGTTGGTTTAACCCTTTACCCAACGCAGATGATTTCAAAATTTATTATTTTAAATATAATTTTTTAATTTTTTTCAAAATATTTCAAGAAAACCATATCATGTGACCCCTCTTTGGAACGAGCTCGACGAGCTCGTCCCAAAGAGGGGTCACATGATATGGTTTTGTTGACATTTTTCGAAAAATAATATTTTTTCAGCTGTTGAATTTGCATATTACGAGGGTGGATGCGGGCGATTCGTTGGGTAAAGGATTAAATTATTACTGAACCTCCAAAATAGCCAGAATGGTTTCGCCCATTTCGCCGTTGACAGTATTGTCTGAAACGATACCTTCCGGGGCGCCAGTGTTGAAAAGGGTTAACGTTATCCTGCACGTTAGTATATATATATATATATATATATATATATATATATATATATATATATATATATATATATATATATATATATATTGGGTGAAGGTGTGTTCAGTTGCAACTGTAACCTCCCCACCCCAGCCGCCCACGCACGAACACTCAGTCCACAACCAACTACTTCACGATGAGGACACACTATCTCTAACGTCGGCAACTGAATTAGGTTTGTTTATTATTCCGGCTAATCTGCAGACGTATGCTGACAGAAAGGTCACGTGCTTACGATAAAACACGCGGCAGACATGTAATTTCAACAGATATATGTATTCACTTTCTGGTCTTGTCTAGGTTATGTCAAATATTGCCTACATCGGTGTCGTTATTCGTAAAACATAAAAACATATGGCGATGAAAAAAAATCAACAACACCCTTTTCATTTGAGGTACTTGTTTGCACAAGTAGAGTCATACACAAAACAAATCCTCATTTTGAAATACCTTCCCCCGTTCATTAAATAATTTATGATCTGGTGAAATTCTTGAGGAACGAGATAAAGTATTCCCTTATTAATCATTGTCTAACTCAATAAGCATTTCTCTGTAATAAGCAAGCTATTCACTACAAACATACTTATGGCGTCATTTTTAAAATAATCAAAGCGGATTATTCGTTAAAATTTTGATCAAGTGCTAGATACGAGAAAAAAATAGTGGCATTTCAAATGAAAGTTAAACATTCTAGTCTCTGAGTTAACCGCTTAAATTGGAATGCAATGTGTTGAATGATCAGAACACAACGAGGGTGAAGTACGGGAATGGCTGAAGTCAACTACAAGGTTGGAGTGGCGTGAAATACAGGAACAATTCCAACAAGGGTAGTAGATTGGTGCCCCTACCTTCCCTGGTACTCTATCCATGTAGTGTTCTGTATTTATATCACGATTCACCTTAAATAGGGTGAATGAGGTTGATATTTTTAAACATAATACCGACCCCCCCCCCCCACCCCACCCCCGGTCTGTTCACATTTTTTAAAACGGAAATATTGAGTCAATTAGGCTGTCTCCCAAGCAAACTGAGCATTGGCACGGACAGAAACAGGAAGAAAAACAGCAAACTGTGTTCTCTGGGGAGCTGGTTAAAACTCATCATTTGACTCTGCAGACTGCACTTCCCTTGAAAACAACAACATCTATTTGTCAAATCCCTCAAGATTTTTAGAATCAAGAAGGAGTGCTGACATTTTTGCACAGTGGGTGCATATTTAGGACCTTCCGGTGGCCGAGTGTTGTGCACATTTAGTATAGTTTCGTTTGAGGGTTCGTGCTGAGGGAAACTAAGCAGGGTTCCAAACCACATCTGTTCCATTTGAAATATTTCTAAGAGTTCACCACCAATTCGCAACTTGACAAAGGATACACGAAGAAGGCTTACAATAAATAGAAACTATACACGTCTTCCTTGAATGCAACAAGGCGCCATCTGCAATGCTAAAGCATTGCATACAAAGGATACACGTAGAAGCTTACAATAGATGAAAACTACATATCATTCATTGAATGCAACAATACGCCATCTGCAAAGCTAAAGCATTGCAGATGGCGCCTTGTTGCACCCTTGGGCGATATACAGTTGCCCCCAGCAAGATGAGAGAGGGGTGGATAGTGGTGACTTGAATGGAAATCGGCACTGGTCCACATTACCCATGCAGTTATGTATATTAGTCATTCGACGTCTAGGTAGACTGAACGTATTGGGAGTAGGTTTGGGTCTGCGTGAGGTTATGTGTGAGGTAGTCGAAATGACCAAAGGCCTAAAGTGCTAAAATCAGTTTTCCATTACTATTGTATTTTAAAACCACTACGCGTCACGGGTCACCTCGTGTCGGACAGTTGTATGGGTGGAGGGAGCCGGAGTACCCAGAGAGAATCACAGAGCAACGGCGAGCAACTGTCAGACTCCCAAATGTACTACTAGCCGTAACGCGGGGTTAGCAAGACAAGTGCACCATCGACGTGCAGTACGCATTAGGTGGGCAGTGGAGATTAAGCGCCTTGCCCGAGGACACAACTAGGGCTGTCACGATTTTTTAATTTAGGAATCGATTAATCGTCGCAATTAATCGATGATAATCGATTAATCGTACCTAAATCCCCCCGCCCTCTCTTTGAAGTCGATAAAAATGAAGTTCATGTCAGTTGACCTACCTCAGGGAAACAACGAAAACGATCCTTTTTTAGGTACATTTAAAGTTTTGATGTTCTGAACTTTTGAACCGTCAGTGTAACAATCAAGACCGGTCGGCAGTTGCGAACTTCGCAACTGCCGACCGGTCTTGATTATTACACTGACGGTTCAAAAGTTCAGAACATCAAAGCTTTGATGAATGTACCTGAAAGACAATTGCTTCCAACAGCTTCTTGGGGGTTTAACATCGATGTTCTTAACTCTTTACCTTTAGAAACAATAGTTTTTTCATCAAATTTTCTTTTAATTATTAAACGTCTAAAACGGGATACAATTTACCGATTATTCGACAACGAAAAATACTAATCGATATCGCCGTGGCCGATCAACAGTCGATTAATCGTGACAGCCCTAGACACAACGCAGTCACTCATGGCGTGGATCGAACCGTGGGTGTTTCGGTTTGAAGTAAAATGGCGTAACCACTCAGCCAACGCGTTCCTGCGGGAATTCAATAGAAACGGTGATTTTTCATATGTCATTCAGCGGCCAAGGACCACACCGCCCTCAAGGCATTATCGTTGTTGTCAAGGGAGGGTGAGATCTCCAGGAGGTCAGAGGGATTGACGTGTGCAATTTATAAAAGTACTTGTATGGTGACTGTATTCATTTTCTGTGATGTTACTCTATTGTTTTATTTTCAGCATGTTAGCTTGACATGAGTAATTAATTTGTCGAACAAAACATCTGGATCCGTGCCTTCAGACTGTGTCATAACTACAGAATGTTTACGGAATTTAGGGTTACAACTTGCATTGTTTTCTCTTTCATTGAAGAGCCCCATGCTCCAGTTTTAAAGCACTCTTCAAGCCTGACACCGAGTTCTGAAAGTTCAGAGTAAAATGTTTGTGCCGATAAGCACTATACCGACTGGACTGCCTATTTTGGAGTTTGTTTGGGCAGTCCGAACAGTATATAGTAGGCAGTTTCCAATGTATAAATTTCTTATTAGGATACAAACTTTGCTCCGATTATATGGTTTCTGATCAGTGTTCACACTGGCTCGAAATTTGTAGCGCCAATTCGAATTTTTGTTCGGTGTCAAATAAAGAATTTTGATTGATACCAAACCAAAGATTTTCGTGCAATTGGAATCTGATTCATTTATTTATTGTGGTTTAACGACACTTTCGACAGCCAGGGTCACCTCCTTCGGAAGGAATCTGCGTATAACCCTTTACCCATACGTAACGGCCAAAACCGGCCAGCGCTATTCACAAAAATTGCCATTCATTTTTCATTATTTTTTTCACTTTTGCTTCAAAAACATAGCTGATGACCCCCCATTGGAACAAGCTCGTTCCAATGAGGGGTCATAAGCTATGTTTTTGACGCAAAAAATGAAAATAATAGATGTTCAATAATTTTGTTTGAAAGTGTCGTCTGCTTTTCATGTTAGAAGAAAAAAGTTAATCGTGTATCTAATCGTCCTTTGAGTGCAACAAAGAACCATCCGCAATGCTAAAGCATTGAAGGTGGCGCCCTGTTACACTCAAAGTACTATATTTTAATTTCGTACCATCTGGCTCATTTAAGTATTTTAGTTGCTAAAACACCCAAAAATGATCAAAATGTAGATAATAAAAAACTAAAACTAATAAATAAATGAATAAATAAAAGGCTATTATTCAGGTTTACAAAAGAATTTATTATTTACTCACTGTTTATTCACTCCAAATAAATAGTAGCAGATAATTTATTATCTCCCTAAATACTTATAAAAGGAATTGAGCAAGATAAAAAAAGGGTTAAGTAAAAAGTGTTTTGATAAGAATCAATTAACCCTTTACCCAGCGAATCGCCCGCATCCGCCCGCGTAATATGCAAATTCAGCAGCTGAAAAATATTATTTTTCGAAAAATTTCAATAAAACCATTTCATGTGACCCCTCTTTGGAACGAGCTCGCCGAGCTCGTTCCAAAGAGGGGTCACATGACATGGTTTTGTTGAAATTTTTTGAAAAAAATTTAAAAATGATATTTAAAATAATAAATTTTGAAATCGTCTGCGTTGGGTAAAGGGTTAAACAGATAAACTGTTTATTCAGTTGACCCATAACAAAGAGCCACGGTTATTGCACTTGTAATGTTGCCTATAGATTATATCTGACAGGCGTGAATTCTGTCTCACCCGTGTCGTCAGACAGTTATTTTATCAAGAGCGACTCACTGAAATAATAAACCACAAAGCCTTTGAGACCTACCAAAATTATATATTTTGTGCAGCGCCGGGTGTGGGGGGGGGGGGGGGGCACCAAAAATTTGCAAGACGTGACGTGGGAGTGGGTGCGTCTCTTGAGTGCGCCAAAAATGTACATTTCCAACTTGTACAATTTTTTGAATTTTTTTAAAAATATATCAATATATCAGCTAATATATACCATCATTTGTGTTTCAAACCTTAAAGATGATGTTGTACATCACACTCTTAACATAAATACAACATCAGGAGGCTTTATATGTGAGAATATTGGGCTTAAACTGGGAAAATGTCACACGTTAGTAGGGGGTGGGTGTCTTGTTCGAAATGTAGAAAATGTGCAGACAATATTTTGGGAACAATTCAAATGAAAATTTGTTCCCGTATATGTACACCTGCTCTGGCCAAGCCTGATAATGAACAGCTTGTCATTTGTAGATTGGGGCCCACAGCAGCCCACAGAGGTTTAAATTGGTGGTACCAGTTTAACCCTTTACCTAACATGAAAAACAGACGACACTTGCAAAAATAATTCTTGAATAACTAATTTTTTTCATTTTTTGTCTCAAAAACATAGGTTATGACCCCTCGTTGGAACGAGCTCGACGAGCTCGTTCCAACGAGGGGTCATAACCTGTGTTTTTGAGACAAAAAATAATGAAAATTAATTGGCGATTTTTGAGAATAGCGCTGGCCGGTTTTGGGTTAAAGTAAACATATTATAATAAGGTCGGGAAATATTTCATCTATAAAGCCAGTTTGACGAACGACATTAAGGAATTTCGTGAGAATCACTATTCTCTATCAAAGTTCCAGTGCTGCACGGGTTCGAGACTGACAAGACGAGATATCAACATTCGATTGTCGGAAATTTCTCGTGAAGTCGAGGTTACGAGACTCTCCGACGGACTGACTAAAAATCTCCGACGGGGGGGGGGGGGGGTGAGAGGGGGGGGGGGGCTCGACCTCTCCGACGGGGGGGCTGTAGACCCCCCTTGACCCCCCACACCCCCACACCCTTGGCACCACCACTGATCGTATGTCCTATACGCCATGTACTGACAGCGTATTATTCAGTTTACTTAAACAGTCCGGAGATTTCAATGGAGTTTTCTTATATTGGATATATATACGGAGTTCTGATTATATATACGGAGTTCTGATCACGTTAGTTTTGATATTTAGGCTTCATCGTTGATTTTGTGTGCTTTGATATTTAGGCGTCGCCATTTATAGGTGTGGTTATGTTAGGGGCAATCATTTGCACTTCGTAAATGTCGAGAAAAGGTGGTATGCCCACCCGGAAAATAGAGAATGTGTTGTGTTCGTATGTATCTTATGCTTTAATGTGACAACCAAACAACATCTGTGTAGCCATTTCATGTCGCCTTTCAGCCTTAATTCTGAGAGTAATTTCATTTACTTGCGACAGGAAGACGGATAATCATGTCCATGCCGCCCCTGTATAATAATAATATCAAATGCATATTTTTTATTATTGTATTTAGCTTATATGTAAGAAAATTGTACAAATAAAATATCTATCTATCTTAAGACATACGCAGAATATTGGTTCATTAGTGAGGAGATATAGACGGCAATTCTTCTGTTAAAGTCTTTAACCGTCTTTACACTGATGTTAAAATGGCAATGTATTTAACAGAAAATATTTCGTATAGTTCAGTTTGATATTTAACCAAATATATTTTATTTGACAGATCTCGGTGAGCTCTCTCAAACAAACATATGATTGGTCAAATTCACATTTAATCATGAGAAAAATAGAGTGATTGGAGAAAGTCCTGCTTACACTATCAAAGTGCTAGGGTTTAATGTACATACACAAACTTGTTGACAATTTTGGTATAAAATTTTGTTTTTACCATAATAAAGGGTTGTGTTTAGAGAAGGGACTGAAACTTACCAAAATGCAGTAAGGGCGCTGTACAGAGTTAAGACAGACAGCACACTGTGTTTTGGATTCAGCGTGGTGATCCTGATTCGGAAACCTGTTACCTGTCGGTTTTCATCGATTTGTTTTTAATTCACATGTGCTCTTTTTAACATATCTTCGGCCACGCGAATCTCAAGTTTCAGGTCGAAAAACTCGAATCGAATACCAAATACCGAATCGAGCATAGGATTCCGAATCGAATGAATTCTTGAATTGACTCCCATCGCTTTTCAGGATGTATATGTTGCACCTTCTTACAACCGTAAACACTGTCGGTCTCCACTCAATTATTGTATGCAACGATGACATGTCTGTTTGCGCAAATCAATCAAGAAAGCGGAATATTTCAAAACGGCATAAAAATAGTTTCGGAAGCGGAACCTCTTAGAACTCACTCATGTCCCCTGTACAAGAAACAAGTTCAAAAGGAGGCACTCGTTGGGATTTTGGGAAAATCTCGACGATAAAAAAAAAATCAGAAAAGGCACGACTGAAAACGAAAAGAATAGAATCGTCGGGACGAGTTTGAATCGAATGGAATTTAGAAGTTTGGCAGACGACCCCGGCATTTGGTTTCTTTGAGAAATAAATAGAAACTAATTTTTTGTTTCAAAACTCAACTTATAACATTTGATGTGGAACGAACACGACGATCTGGCTCCATTGATGGGGATATAAGCCATATTTTGTGTGCAAAATATTGAACTTTGAATGCCTTTCAATTATGTAAAGGACAAAGCCAAAGCTTTCAAATCGCTAGTCATACTTTGTAAGGAATTCTACGCTGCCATGGCCTGGAGCCAGTCTAGCCTTAAAATAGTCCTGCAACTATGGAAAGATTCACTTGTCTCGCACATTTAAGTTGGTCGGAAAATATTCTCGACGATTGAATCTTAAAAAATGCCATAAACATTTGTTTTCTTTGCTTTTCTCAACACAAAAAAGTGATTCACAATTGAGGCTTGATTTGACAGAATCCTTGATGACTTTAACCCTTTACCTACCAAGAAAAGCAGACGACACTTGCCAAACAAATTCTTGAATAACTATTTTTTTAATTTTTTGTCTCAAAAACATAGGTTGTAACCCTCATTGGAACGAGCTCGACGAGCTCGTTCCAACGAGGGGTCATAACCTATATGCTTTCGAGACAAAAAATGAAAAAATAATGAAAATTAATTGGCGATTTTTGAGAATAGCACTGGCCTCTTCCGGCCGTAACGTTGGGTAAAGGGTTAACAATACTACTAGACAGGTTTGTGTACTAAATAATTATGAATGAAGACCTCCTCACAGATGTAGTTTTATGATTACGCCGCGTAGTAGCAGGAATTGTGTTAATATCGTGATGTTGTCAAGGCAAGGCTAATTAAATTGGGTTTTTTTTTATCAAAATACCTGGAGAGTGACATAATATCCGTACATCTTTTTGAGAAAAGGGACCGCACATTACGTCAACAGAAATACAGTGCACTGTACAGTGCATTTGTCATAATTCTCGCGTGGGCAGTGATGTCCACGTCTACGTTTACCAGGTAATAAGAATCATCAGCAGCAGCAAAATTTTAATTAATGAAGCACCGGGTTGTACCCGGTGCTTCATTAATTAATTTTTCAATAATTATTTCTATAATTAGTGTTTGGACTCTAATATTACTCCGTCCGTGGAAAGTGACTAGTCCACGGAGACCGTACTTTATGCGCGTAAACGTGTACTTATAAAATAAACGGCCCATAACAGCGTCGGATTCCTTATAAATTTGACTGGTGGCTTGAGAACTTGCGTAAAGCCCTGGCTGAATAATAATCCAAACTGGTCTATTTTCGCAATATAGGTTTGGAATGTCATGGCCTGTTATTTTTGATACGGATATATTCAAACCGATACAATTATGTAAATTATTTTATCACATTATCACGATCAAATAGCCCATTGGGGACATATTGTCCGTGTCGTGACGCCGTATGTAGGTAAGAAATTGAAGTAATCTTCTCTGTTTTTAACCCTTTACCTAACATGAAAAGCAGACGACACTTGCAAAAAAAATTCTTGAATAACTAATTTTTTTCATTTTTTGTCTCAAAAACATAGGTTATGACCCCTCGTTGGAACGAGCTCTCGTCCTTGCAAAAAAAATTCTTGAATAACTAATTTTTTTCATTTTTTGTCTCAAAAACATAGGTTATGACCCCTCGTTGGAACGAGCTCGACGAGCTCGTTCCAACGAGGGTCATAACCTATGTTTTTGAGACAAAAAATGAAAAAAATAATGAAAATTAATTGGCGATTTTTGAGAATAGCGCTGGCCGGTTTTGGCCGTTACGTTGGGTAAAGGGTTAAAGTGATTTATTTCATTAACTGTTCGCATAACATGACTTGCAGACGAAATTTGCAAGATTATTTTCTTAATAACCAAAAGTGTTCATATTTTGCTTCGAAAACATAGCTTCGACCCCCCCCCCCCCCCACACACACACACCCATTTAAACGAGCTTGCGAGCTCGTTCCAATGATGGATCATAAGCTATGTTTCCTAGGCAAAAATTGAAAGAAATATAATCACAATCAAATTTGGTTGGACATTTTGTCAGTAGCGCATGTCTGTTTTTTTGGTCGTTATGTTATTTATTTATTTAGTTACTGGTGTTTAAGGTCACATATTTATGCACAATGGCTAATCATGACCGCGACAGTTTAACGGGTGGAGGAAACCGGAGTAACCGGAGAGAACCACCGAGCAACGACGAGCAGCTGTCAGCTTTCCAACATCGTAACTCCGCACTGCAGCACAGGCAGGGTTACATTGGTTGACGACATGCGCACCATCGACGTGCAGTACGCCTTAGTACACGGCATCATCGTGCCCCCACGCGGGCAATGGATATGAAGTGTCTTGCCCAAGGACACAATGCGGTTGCCGCAGGTGGGATTCGAACCGACGACCTCTCGGCTTGCACATTTATGGATCTCTTTCAATAAATCAATCTGAACTTTAGCCTTCGATAAAGCACGCCTGAGATCGATTTTAGTATCCACGTTTATGTATCTAGCCTTTCAATTCTGTTTCCCAGGCGTGGGGGAACCCTCGCTCAGCTCCCATCACTTTTTAAATCGAACAAGCAGAAGACACTCGGCAAGACACAACTTCGATCCCACAAGTATCCATATACGTTTTGACACCAATAATGCAACTGGGTGGGTGGGTTCTGAGCTGCTGCGAGTTAAGTACAAGGTTATTCATGTTCTGCATGAGTTGTATATTTGTACAGGTTGTAAGTAGTATGAACTTTGATGCAAGCTGTAACTTCTGCCAATTTTGGGATCAGAGACAACCACGTGGAAGAGATGTTTTCATATTTTTTCCATTAGACTGTACTGAAAATGTATTTTTTCCTAGTATGGTTGAGGCGGGCGGGGCGGGGGGGGGGGAGGGGGGGGGGGGTGGGGGTTGATCTTCAAAAAATTCCTCTACACAGGACCAGGGTGTGTGGGTGGTCCCACCACGAAAAACGTCACCTTTTTCCTGTCATCAAATTTATACATTTTCTTGTGTTTTACTATCTAGACACACTCTTAGGTGATTTAATGTTGCCTAGGGCTGTTAGTACATATGTGGCATAGTAACATGACTGATAACCAGCTGCTGTAACTCACATTCGGTGACATGGTGACTATCAAACAGTTGGTGGTCAGTATCGCTCACCCTTAACTTATTTTCAACAGGTTTAACCCTTTGATACTTTGGTGCGTCTTATGACGTACGAAATCAAACAGCGCGTTGATACTTTTGCACGTCTTATGACGCACGAAATCAAACAGCGGGTTGATACTTTGTGGTAATTTGTTTTGTTATTATTTTTCGATTTTTTAAAGTTTTAAACTCAAGTCCTATTTTCTCCCAAATAGTGCTTAGTGACAACCGTTGAGCCAAATGTTATCGCAGCATAAAATACCAATGTAATCCCACTGTCAAGACTTCTTGAGAGGTTTAGTGCTAGAAGCCACTATCAGGGCTTTCAAAAAATGAGAATACCAAAGCAAAAACCAACACTTTCCTTGCTTATATTTCATATTCAGTCAAACACAAATAATATTTTGTTTATAAAAATTGTTTTATTACAAATTATTGGAGAGTGCCTATGGGCACTCTCCAATAATTTGAAATAAAACAAGTTTTGAGTAACAAATTCACACCACCAAAAATAACCTAGTCCTCAACCAGATAATCACTAATGTGAAAAATATCTTGTTATTTGTACTTTCCGACGTTGGACGTCGTATTTTGAAAAAAGCGTTGAAGAAACTGAATTCCCAGTGACGTTTGAACGTCAGTATAATTAAACTCTCAAAGGGTTAAACCAGTGTTGCATAAATAAAAATCAAATATTTAATCAAATAAATCATTTAAGTATTCAAATACAGCAAAGGTTTGACAGAAAAAAACAAAACTAAAAAAGAGTAGAAAGTTAAATTAAACACAAAACCAAGTGATATTCATCAGGGTGAATTGTGAAACGAATGGGTGCAGCTGGTTTGTTGATAAGATAGTCAACAGAGAAAAATGAAAATTAGAATAGAAAAGTCTGAGGCTGACCGAGTAAGTAATAAGATGAAGAGATGCATGAATAAAATGAGTTAAACAAAAGAATTCACGACACATTTTATATAAAAATATGTTTCTCTACAAATATGAGAGCTACTTGTACGAATGGACACAGAATGTTGGCCATCCATATTCGGCCTAGCTTGGTTCATACGTGTATAATCTTTTCTCCCTCCCCCCCCCCCCCCCCCCCACTATACGTGAAACATACACGCCCCGGGTGAGACTGCAGGGTGGGATATTTCTATCCCACCCACCCCACGTGACATACTCATTTGCATATTTTATTAGGTCGCCGGAACTATTTCATCGTCTGCACAAAAAATCCTTCTTAAATCGTGTTCGTTTATTACCTATTTATCTGATCCTTGTTGATATAGACTCAATATTTAATTATTATTTAAATATTAAACTTGATTTGTTTCAACCCCATGTTTCTCTGCAGATTTAATAATATCACTGCGCGAATTTATCGATCGATCAATAACCTCACAATGCCCTTCACATTAGAGTTTGACACGCGCAAATTCATTAACCCCTTAACGGACAGTGTTACAAATCATTTTTTTAGTATATACCTATGGTATATACCTAACTTTTGTACGATCTTTCCGGTGAAATTGTTCGTTTTTCGAAAGGACTACGACTTGATAAATTGGGTATGTCAGCAGGTGACCGCCAATTATCTATAATGACTTAATCCTCGTGTGTGGGGAGAAAAATCATCCTCGATGAGTCTGAAGGTGGGAATGGGGAAATCTCACCCTCGGGGAAAGATATTTTGACCAGACCCTCAGCAAGCGTCGGGTCTGGTTCAAATATCTTGCCCCTCGAGTGAAATTTCCCCATCCCACCTCCAGACTCATCGGGGATCATATTAATCCCCACCTCTCCTATGAACACCATCTATTCTAGTCTTCCCTGGAAGTTTGAAGTGATATACCCGGTAGTCACGCTCATGGCGGCCCATTTTCTTCAAGAAGTGCTTAAGATTATCTCTCGATCACGGCCAAGTGCATGCAGTACTGCCCAGTGTGATAGCGGATTAAAACTTGCTCCGAACTACATCAGAGTTTACCCCGACCGACCGACTAGGTTGTGTAAGGAAAAAGGATCCCAGTCTACTACAGTATAAAGGTACTGGCCTTGGTAACTGCATGGTGCTTCCCTACAAATTTAAGCAGTTCACCGGCTGCCCACAGAGTTGTGCCGTACCAGTAACCCATGATTAACAATGAATTTGCTATTTGGTTAGGGTTTAACTCATAACCCGCTGTGTATTATTAACTCTTTTCCCAATGCAGACGGTATCAAAATTTATTATTTTAAATATAATTTTTTCAAAGTTTTCAAAAAATGTCAACAAAACCATATCATGTGACCCCTCGTTGGAACGAGCTCGACTTGAGTTTAAAACTTTAAAAAATCGAAAAATAATAACAAAACAAATGACCACAAAGTATCAACCCGCTGTTTGATTTCGTGCGTCATAAGACGTACAGAAGTATCAACGCGCTGTTTGATTTCGTACGTCATAAGACGCACCAAAGTATCAAAGAGTTAAACCTGTTGAAAATAAGTTAAGGGTGAGCGATACTGACCACCAACTGTTTGATAGTCACCATGTCACCGAATGTGAGTTACAACAGCTGGTTATCAGTCATGTTACTATGCCACATATGTACTAACAGCCCTAGACAACATTGAATCACCTGAGAGTGTATCCAGATTGTAAAACACAAGAAAATGTACAAATTTGATGAGAGGAAAAGGGTGACTTTTTTCATGGTGGGACCACCCACCCACCCTGGTCCCGTGTAGAGGATTTTTTTTAAGACCACCCCCCCCAACCCCCGCCCGCCTCAACCATACTGGGAAAAATACATTTTCAGTACAGTCTAATTGAAAAAATAAGAAAAAATCTCTTACACGTGGTTGTATCAAAATTTATTATTTTAAATATAATTTTTTCAAAATTTTCAAAAAATGTAAACAAAACCATATCATGTGACCCCTCGTTGGAACGAGCTCGACGAGCTCGTTTCAACGAGGGGTCACATGATATGGTTTTGTTGAAATGTTTTGAAAAATAATATTTTTTCAACTGCTGAATTTGCATATTACGCGGGCGGATGCGAGCGATTCGTTGGGTAAAGGGTTAAGGTATTCTACATCAAATCTAGTCATGGTTGCTGGAAAGAAGACATGACTAGATTTGATGAACAAATCTTCTAAGTTTAACTCAACCCATCTCAGCTCAACTCCAAGATCCCATTCAATCTAACTTCGATTCTAATGGTCACTTGGGGGCGCGGTGGCTCAGTAGGTAGAGGTGCAGGCTGCAAGCCGAGAGGTCCTCGGTTCGAACCCCACGTGCGGCAACCGCGTTGTGTCCTTGGGCAAGACACTTCACCCCCCATTGCCCATGTGGGGGGCTCGATGACGCCGTGTACTAAGGCGTACTGCACGTCGATGGTACGCATGTCTTCAACCAATCTAACCCTGTCTGTGCTGCAGTGCGGAGTTACGATTTTGGGGAGCTGACAGCTGCTTGTCGTTGCTCAGTGGTTCTCTCCGGGTACTCCGCTTACTCCACCTGTAAAAAACTGTCACGGTCATGATTAGCCATTGTGCATAAATATGTGACCTTAAACATCAATAAATAAATAATTATAAATAATGGTCACTTGAAGTGTTGTAAGGATGACTTAATATTGCTGGGTTTTGCTGTGTATTGCATGAGTGGCCAAAAAACACACCGACAACACTGTGTTTGGGAGCTACATCCAAAACAACACCAATAAATATTATTACCACTTTTGCGGGCGTTCCTAGCACATTAACAATGTTTTACCGGGCGTTGAAACCTCGTAATGCTCAACAAGTACAAGTCATGTGTCGTGTTGGGCCGTTATTAACTATAACAGCCCAACACGTCAATAACAGCCCGACACGTCTAAATATAGACAATGACGTCACATCTCTCAGAAGAATCAACAATATTTTTCCCAGATTTCCATTTGGATCGAAATTCAATTCGGATGTTTTTAATTTGTAAACACAATTAACACATTTGTTTCAAGTGTTTCCCTTTGTGTCACGGATAGATAATGTATCAAATATAGGAAGCGATACGCACAAAGTAAGTGATGACATCTTTGATGAATAAATTCCTTGCCTGATGTTCGCATTTCGAAGATATATTTCATCATCTAACTTCCCAAATTTCGCCGTAGACTGATCAGACGTTAGTCATGTTACTCGGTTTGTTTGTCAACAAATCAGACAATAGTGTCGCTGTTTTTTAATTCTAAAATGTCAAACTTCATTTATTTATCTTATTTCCCATATAATTTAATCGTAATGTACCCGATCTACGAAAGTGGCAATAATAGAAATAACACGACTTTGTCGGGCATTACTGTGTATCAACGGCTCAACAGAAATGGTTAACAGCCCTTGAGCTTATTAGCGGCCCTCGACTTCGTCGCGGGCCGCTAATAAACTCTTGGGCTGTTAACCATTTCTGTTGAGCCGTTAATACACTGTAAAGCCCTTCAAAATCATGTTATTGTTATAATAATAAATAATAGTGAAATATAATTGAGCTTGTCACCTCAATAACCCATTCTAAAACACTATAAGATATAATTTGGAACAATTAGATAGCATTCAATTATTGTAGACATGAAGTATTAATCTTACTTATCTCTGGTTTTGCTCAAAACCTGCTCTAATTTTTTTTTTTAAAATGTTTGTGAATGATCTCTCTTTTTATGTTGTTAGAAGTCGTGGAATAGCTGAAGCGGATCAGTAATATGACTAAAAAACAGACAGTGTTGTGTTGAGGATTCATTTTAAGAGGGTGAACTGGGTTGAAGTGGGTTGGTCCCCAACATGAAAAAGGAAAAAATAAATCCGCCTAAAAGGGGGGATGGTGGGTGGTCTCGAGGTGGAAAAAAAGTTTTTTCAGCCCTCTGTACAGGATTTTTTCTCCCCCCACCCCCCGAGTATGGAGAAAGTAATAACAATCTGTAGATTCGAATTTTATTAAAACAACACATTATGTAGAGGCTTTCTAATGAGTCGCGATTTTTCGTGCAATTTCTGAACCCAGTTCAGTAAAATCGATCTTCGCCGACATTTACCGAACTCCAGATCGAGTTTACTAAACGAGTTTGAGAAATACCATGACGAATTTGATATTTTTTTTATCACACATGGGCGTAGCTAGGATTTCCTACTGGGGGGGGGGGGGGGGGGCATAATTTTTTTTTTTTTTTGGTGGGGGGGGGGGGGTGCCAGGCCGATATATGATATATGCCACATACATATCCAAATGCCGTAGGCCTAAGTGAGGCTGGTATGGTCCTCCCATTGGTGGAATGTCGGGGGTTTTCCCCCAATGAAAGTACCCCCCCCCCCCCACGTCAGGCCTACGGTATTCATCGCCTTTCAGTGGGGGTTCGAGCGTCTCCCCGAGAAAATTTCGAAAATTCAATGCCCTGAGAGTGAATCTGGGACTCTCTGGTGCTTTAATTTTCCTATTTCGAGGGGCCACTGTAATTTTTAGGAACCATGCCGACCCTAGCCCCCCCCCCCCCTGACTATGCCACTATTATCACATAATGTGTAATTTTCGTATATGACATATTTGATGGTGAGTATGTGATAAATGTTATTGTAGTGAATTGATTGTAACATGGTCTGAGGTGTGTTTCTCGTAGTGTATGTTCAACCGAGACGCGGGCATCTCGGCTCTTCAAACTTCAGATCATGTTACCGTCAATTCACCACAATAACGTATATTTTCCAGCAAGACCCCACCCATAGCCTGAAAAACCACATCGTAAAATTTATGGGGTAACTTTAACGATAACAAGTTTGGTAAATAAACCTTTCGTATGTGCCAATCAATAAATCAGATAAATGTCGAGGACACAGCATTTTTATTTAGTTAGAATCGGAAACTGATTCGTGATTTAAACAATAACATGCGAAACATCGTCTGCTGCATGTGTTTTAAAAATCTTGGAAAATGAAGCAGTGTGCAAGTCACTCCTTTGATGAAATAACTGCGAAACGGGGAACCTCGTTTTAAATATTTCGCGTGGTGACGTCAAATTGTAACATATGCTACTGGTGCAGTAAACGCAGAAAAAACTGCGCGAGCTCTCGTCCAATCAGGGGACGAAGATTTTAGTCTCTTGGAATTAACAAAGCAATAAGATACTGCTCTAATGGCTGTTATTTATTTATTTTGAAAGCCAACGAATTGTGATAACTTGCAGCGCATTTAACATTGGCTCGCAAAAAACCGTGTATGTTACTGACACATATTTTTTTTAGAAATACCATGAAAATGACATCGGCCAAATTAACAAAATCTTACCATTTCACTACACGATTTACTGCATGTTCCAATGAGAGATCATAAGCTATGTTTTTGAGACAAAAAAATGAAAATAGAATGGTGTTTTTCTGCGAATAGCGCAGGTCGGTTTTTGTCTTTGCGTTAGGTAAAGAGTTAAAGAAAAATAGTCCATGAAATATTTTCTTGCCACCTGCATTGTCACTTGCTAACTTTTTTTTACGACATGCGGAAAACACAGAATGATTCAGCGACGACAGAGCAAATTGGACCCCACAGGAAGTATGTCGTGTTACTCAACCCATTGTTTAGTCTTTGAATAGCGCAGTCATTATTTTATTATCTGTCTGTTACCATTCAACACGTCATCGAGAACAGATATAAATGCCAGATTGGAATAAAATCCGGAACTAACGAATACCATAGGCACTCTAAAACAAACATACTACTGTGACCTCTTATTAACACAATTAGCAAGAGCTGAGAGGCCATGGGAAACAGAAATAGTGTGTGGGAGTGTAAAAAGAAGCATTTATATTTTTAGTCTTCACGAAAAGTTCTCGGCTTAAAAAGTATAAAAATGGCCAAGTATCTTAAAATTACCATCTACACATTTTTTTCCTCTGGCGAACGTAAAGCAGTTGCACATTTTGACAGCGATTCGGCTGTTCAGCATTTGCTAACATGTTACCACTCTTCATTTAATTAAACAACACAATTTACCCCATTTAGTTCTTGCGTTAATTGTTTGTTTCCAGTATATTTTTCACATTCAACTGACATGCAATCCTAGTCCGAATATGTACTACTTGCCCCAGAACAAGTAAAGTAATTATTGCACTGTTCTATTCCCATAGTAACAACTCCTGCAAATGGAGGTACTAGGAAGAGTGCCAAACTGACCACGTTGCCTCCCAAAAATGTACCACACGTGAAAATTGTTCTTTGTGTACACAGTTGTTTAAAGTTAGGCACATTGTTAACCCTTTAACAAACGTTACGGAAAAAACCGGCCAGCGCTATTCACAAAAATCGCCAATTAATTTTCATTATTTTTTTCATTTTTTGTCTCAAGAACATAGGTTATGATCCCTATCTGGAACGAGCTCGTCGAACTCGTTCCAAAGAGGAGGGGGGGGGGGGGGGGGTTGGTCATAACCTATGTTTTTGAGACAAAAAAATGAAAAGATTAGTTATTCAAGAATTTTGTTTGCAAGTGTCGTCTGCTTTTCATGTTAGGTAAAAGGTTAAATGAAGATTGACTGACTGAAGTGGTGAGAAAACCACATCGAACGCTGTTCCTCTTTGTGTTAGGTTACAATTTGAAAAGCCGCTACATACAAGGGTGTATCACCCCTACCCCCACCCCCCACCCCCCACCCCCCCCCCCCCAAAAAAAATGTTGCCTCGGCGGGGCTGCACAGGGACTTTCAAATTGGGGGGAGGGTGTGTGGGTGGAGGTGGAGGTGGTGTCCTGAAGTGTATGTTGGCATTCAGGGACCTTCTAGAAAATAAATATGTAAAAACTGGCCTAAGAAGCAACCTGGGTGATTTTATGGGCTCGGCGGATTTCTGACAGCGATCAGGTGCCGGTAATCCTCTAATTCCCCAAAATCACCCAGATCACACAATTACCCTGCACTGTGTACTCTAACACGCTAAGTTTAGTGTAGTAACTACTCCGCCATCAACACAGACACGGATAATCTCCGGCGTAAAAGTAAGCTGTTTGGAATTAAGGATGACAAGTGGAATAAAAAGCAATTCAGCTCATTTTGTTTATTATTTTTCAAATATAACCACGTCATTCGGGAAAGCACAGCTTCCCGCGGCATCCACCATTTTTAGTAGAGCTTGGAGACTTGGCTTGGAAGGACCTCCTATAGGCATAAGTCAACGACCATTTTTGGTAATCGGTTGAACACTACTAATAATGGCGAATGTAGTGTCCAGGGGCCTCGCAAAGATGACTGATTGGGAGTGTAAACTCAATTTGTTCCCTCTGTCATGACTCAAATCCCGACTGGTAAAATATTTCCACTACATCGTGACAATATTTGTCATTAACCCTTTACCCAACGCAGTCCATATCAAAATTTATTATCTTAAGTATCATTTTTTAAAATTTTTCCAAAAAATTCCAACCAAACCATATCATATGACCTCTCATTGGAACGAGCTCGACGAGCTCGTTCCAAAGAGGGGTCACCGGATATGGTTTTGCTGAAAAGTTTTGAAAAATAATATTTTTGCAGCTGCTGAATTGGGGGCGCGGTGGCTCAGTAGGTAGAGGTGCAGGCTGCAAGCCGAGAGGTCCTCGGTTCGAATCCCACGTGCGGCAACCGCGTTGTGTCCTTGGGCAAGACACTTCACCCCCATTGCCCATGTGGGGGCACGATGACGCCGTGTACTAAGGCGTACTGCACGTCGATGGTACGCATGTCTTCAACCAATCTAACCCTGTCTGTGCTGCAGTGCGGAGTTACGATTTTGGGGAGCTGACAGCTGCTTGTCGTTGCTCAGTGGTTCTCTCCGGGTACTCCGGCTTACTCCACCTGTAAAACTGTCACGGTCATGATTAGCCATTGTGCATAAATATGTGACCTTAAACATCAATAAATAAATAATTATAAATAATGGTCACTTGAAGTGTTGTAAGGATGACTTAATATTGCTGGGTTTTGCTGTGTATTGCATGAGTGGCCAAAAAACACACCGACAACACTGTGTTTGGGAGCTACATCCAAAACAACACCAATAAATAATAATAAATAATAGTGAAATATAATTGAGCTTGTCACCTCAATAACCCATTCTAAAACACTATAAGATATAATTTGGAACAATTAGATAGCATTCAATTATTGTAGACATGAAGTATTAATCTTACTTATCTCTGGTTTTGCTGAAAACCTGCTCTAATTTTTTTTTTTAAAAATGTTTGTGAATGATCTCTCTTTTTATGTTGTTAGAAGTCGTGGAATAGCTGAAGCGGATCAGTAATATGACTAAAAAACAGACAGTGTTGTGTTGAGGATTCATTTTAAGAGGGTGAACTGGGTTGAAGTGGGTTGGTCCCCCAAATGAAAAAAAAATCCGCCAAAAAGGGGGATGGTGGGTGGTCTCGAGGTGGAAAAAAGTTTTTTTCAGCCCTCTGTACAGGTTTTTTCTCCCCCCTCCCCCCGAGTAACGAGAAAATAATAACAATCTGTAGATTCGAATTTTATTAAAACAACACATTATGTAGAGGCTTTCTAATGAGTCGCGATTTTTCGTGCAATTTCTGAACCCAGTTCAGTAAAATCGATCTTCGCCGACATTTACCGAACTCCAGATCGAGTTTACTAAACGAGTTTGAGAAATACCAAGACGAATTTGATATTTTTTTTATCACACATGGGCGTAGCTAGGATTTCCTACTGGGGGGGGGGGGGGGGGCATAATTTTTTTTTTTTTTTGGGGGGGGGGGGGTGCCAGGCCGATATATGATATATGCCACATACATATCCAAATGCCGTAGGCCTAAGTGAGGCTGGTATGGTCCTCCCATTGGTGGAATGTCGGGGGTTTTCGCCCAATGAAAGTACCCCCCCCCCCCCCCCCCCCACGTCAGGCCTACGGTATCCATCGCCTTTCAGTGGGGGTTCGAGGGTCTCCCCGAGAAAATTTCGAAAATTCAATGCCCTGAGAGTGAATCTGGGACTCTCTGGTGCTTTAATTTTCCTATTTCGAGGGGCCACTGTAATTTTTAGGAACCATGCCGACCCTAGCCCCCCCCCCCCGCCCCCTGACTATGCCACTATTATCACATAATGTGTAATTTCCGTATATGACATATTTGATGGTGAGTATGTGATAAATGTTATTGTAGTGAATTGATTGTAACATGGTCTGAGGTGTGTTTCTCGTAGTGTATGTTCAACCGAGACGCGGGCATCTCGGCTCTTCAAACTTCAGATCATGTTACCGTCAATTCACCACAATAACGTATATTTTCCAGCAAGACCCCACCCATAGCCTGAAAAACCACATCGTAAAATTTATGGGGTAACTTTAACGATAACAAGTTTGGTAAATAAACCTTTCGTATGTGCCAATCAATAAATCAGATAAATGTCGAGGACATAGCATTTTTATTTAGTTAGAATCGGAAACTGATTCGTGATTTAAACAATAACATGCGAAACATCGTCTGCTGCATGTGTTTTAAAAATCTTGGAAAATGAAGCAGTGTGCAAGTCACTCCTTTGATGAAATAACTGCGAAACGGGGAACCTCGTTTTAAATATTTCGCGTGGTGACGTCAAATTGTAACATATGCTACTGGTGCAGTAAACGCAGAAAAAACTGCGCGAGCTCTCGTCCAATCAGGGGACGAAGATTTTAGTCTCTTGGAATTAACAAAGCAATAAGATAATGCTCTAATGGCTGTTATTTATTTATTTTGAAAGCCAACGAATTGTGATAACTTGCAGCGCATTTAACATTGGCTCGCAAAAAATCGTGTATGTTACTGACACATATTTTTTTTAGAAATACCATGAAAATGACATCGGCCAAATTAACAAAATCTTACCATTTCACTACACGATTTACTGCATGTTCCAATGAGAGATCATAAGCTATGTTTTTGAGACAAAAAAATGAAAATAAAATGGTGTTTTTCTGCGAATAGCGCAGGTCGGTTTTTGTCTTTGCGTTAGGTAAAGAGTTAAAGAAAAATAGTCCATGAAATATTTTCTTGCCACCTGCATTGTCACTTGCTAACTTTTTTTTACGACATGCGGAAAACACAGAATGATTCAGCGACGACAGAGCAAATTGGACCCCACAGGAAGTATGTCGTGTTACTCAACCCATTGTTTAGTCTTTGAATAGCGCAGTCATTATTTTATTATCTGTCTGTTACCATTCAACACGTCATCGAGAACAGATATAAATGCCAGATTGGAATAAAATCCGGAACTAACGAATACCATAGGCACTCTAAAACAAACATACTACTGTGACCTCTTATTAACACAATTAGCAAGAGCTGAGAGGCCATGGGAAACAGAAATAGTGTGTGGGAGTGTAAAAAGAAGCATTTATATTTTTAGTCTTCATGAAAAGTTCTCGGCTTAAAAAGTATAAAAATGGCCAAGTATCTTAAAATTACCATCTACATATTTTTTTCCTCTGGCGAACGTAAAGCAGTTGCACATTTTGACAGCGATTCGGCTGTTCAGCATTTGCTAACATGTTACCACTCTTCATTTAATTAAACAACACAATTTACCCCATTTAGTTCTTGCGTTAATTGTTTGTTTCCAGTATATTTTTCACATTCAACTGACATGCAATCCTAGTCCGAATATGTACTACTTGCCCCAGAACAAGTAAAGTAATTATTGCACTGTTCTATTCCCATAGTAACAACTCCTGCAAATGGAGGTACTAGGAAGAGTGCCAAACTGACCGCGTTGCCTCCCAAAAATGTACCACACGTGAAAATTGTTCTTTGTGTACACAGTTGTTTAAAGTTAGGCACATTGTTAACCCTTTAACAAACGTTACGGAAAAAACCGGCCAGCGCTATTCACAAAAATCGCCAATTAATTTTCATTATTTTTTTCATTTTTTGTCTCAAGAACATAGGTTATGATCCCTATCTGGAACGAGCTCGTCGAACTCGTTCCAAAGAGGAGGGGGGGGGGGGTGGTCATAACCTATGTTTTTGAGACAAAAAAATGAAAAGATTAGTTATTCAAGAATTTTGTTTGCAAGTGTCGTCTGCTTTTCATGTTAGGTAAAAGGTTAAATGAAGATTGACTGACTGAAGTGGTGAGAAAACCACATCGAACGCTGTTCCTCTTTGTGTTAGGTTACAATTTGAAAAGCCGCTACATACAAGGGTGTATCACCCCTACCCCCACCCCCACCCCCCCCCCCCACCCAAAAAAAAAAAAAAATGTTGCCTCGGCGGGGCTGCACAGGGACTTTCAAATTGGGGGAGGGTGTGTGGGTGGAGGTGGAGGTGGTATCCTGAAGTGTATGTTGGCATTCAGGGACCTTCTAGAAAATAAATATGTAAAAACTGGCCTAAGAAGCAACCTGGGTGATTTTATGGGCTCGGCGGATTTCTGACAGCGATCAGGTGCCGGTAATCCTCTAATTCCCCAAAATCACCCAGATCACACAATTACCCTGCACTGTGTACTCTAACACGCTAAGTTTAGTGTAGTAACTACTCCGCCATCAACACAGACACGGATAATCTCCGGCGTAAAAGTAAGCTGTTTGGAATTAAGGATGACAAGTGGAATAAAAAGCAATTCAGCTCATTTTGTTTATTATTTTTCAAATATAACCACGTCATTCGGGAAAGCACAGCTTCCCGCGGCATCCACCATTTTTAGTAGAGCTTGGAGACTTGGCTTGGAAGGACCTCCTATAGGCATAAGTCAACGACCATTTTTGGTAATCGGTTGAACACTACTAATAATGGCGAATGTAGTGTCCAGGGGCCTCGCAAAGATGACTGATTGGGAGTGTAAACTCAATTTGTTCCCTCTGTCATGACTCAAATCCCGACTGGTAAAATATTTCCACTACATCGTGACAATATTTGTCATTAACCCTTTACCCAACGCAGTCCATATCAAAATTTATTATCTTAAGTATCATTTTTTAAAATTTTTCCAAAAAATTCCAACCAAACCATATCATATGACCTCTCATTGGAACGAGCTCGACGAGCTCGTTCCAAAGAGGGGTCACCGGATATGGTTTTGCTGAAAAGTTTTGAAAAATAATATTTTTGCAGCTGCTGAATTGGGGGCGCGGTGGCTCAGTAGGTAGAGGTGCAGTCTGCAAGCCGAGAGGTCCTCGGTTCGAATCACACCTGCGGCAACCGCGTTGTGTCCTTGGGCAAGACACTTCACCCCCATTGCCCATCTGGGGGCCATGGTGACGTCGTGGACTAAGGCGTACTGCACGCCGATGGTGCACTTGTCTTCAACCAATGCTAACCCTGCTGGCGTGGAGTTAGTATGATGGGGAGCTGACAGTTGCTCGCCGTTGGTCGGTACTCCGGCTTCCTCCACCCGTAAAACTGTCATGGTCATGATTAGCCACCGTGCAGAAATATATGACCTTAAACCCCAATAAATAAATAAATAAATAAATAAGCTGCTGAATTTGCATATTACGCGGGCGGATGTGGCCGATTCGTTGGGTAAAGATTTAAAAGAGATTTACAGGAAACTTAGCTCCCCTAAATTTCCTAAAGGTATCAGTAAATGTAACACCAAGAGTATGGGAATTTCATATGAAAATTAAATTTTAAAATGTTAACGAAGTGTGCATCATTTCTTTAACCCTTTACCTAAGGGACGACACTTGCAAAAAAAATTCTTGAATAACTAATTTTTTTCATTTTTTGTCTCAAAAACATAGGTTATGACCCCTCGTTGGAACGAGCTCGACGAGCTCGTTCCAACGAGGGGTCATAACCTATGTTTTTGAGACAAAAACTGAAAAAAATAGTGAAAATTAATTGGCGATTTTTTAGAATAGCGCTGGCCGGTTTTGGCCGTTACGTTGAGTAAAGGGTTAACATCGGCATTTTCCTGTACAGTTGTATAAAAATACCATGGAGCTGGCTGGCTTTTTACATTTATTTCCCAGTTAGTTTGAACTTTTGTCTATTATTCTCTGTTCAAATGGGGTGGGGGATTGCTTTTGGCGAGACGTAAGTTTGAAAAATTTTTGCATCGCCATTTTGAACACCCACCCACCCATTTTTGCATTTTCCAATGAGATTTAGACCCCGACCCCCAAAACAATTGATTTGTTGGATTTGTTGCTCTGATACAGTTTCTGACAGCTAAAAAACCCTATGATGTTACCTATTCCTTAAGACTAATTTAATTTACTACTCAAATAGCAGCGTGTGGGATATGTGGAAAAACAAAACTATTTTCCGCTTAACTGTAGCCTCCTGCTTCCCAATTTATTTTAATTTCAAAGCCAAGTAATGTTGAATAGTGACAATTTCTGAACCGTTTGGTTGTTAACTTAGTTCAGTTACTGACATATCATGATTGATAATTATCAATCAGAACAGTTTATAACCCATCGTTTATATATTCATGTAAGAGAAGCATTTATGGCAGGTGTTCCGTTAAATGCCTTTGTGTTGACTATTAAAGTCCATATGTGATTGTGATAGCCACAGAGAAGATGCAGATACGAACTCTCTATGAACAAGCGATTTTTGTTTATTTTTGTCAAACACCTTCATCCACGGGGAGGGGTGACATAGAGTTGTTTAGCCTCGCCATTAAAAATATTGGGGGACGAGCCAACAAAGAGGGCCGGAATCCGGGCACGGGCCAAACTCGGCTCGAAGAGCAGAGTTGGGACCGCACTATGACTTTCTTCCCTGCCCAGTGAACTCGAAATATAGGTTCGGTCTTCGTTAGGTGTGATTTCTAATCAATTCAGGCTGCGGAAAGGAAACAACGATTAAAGTAACAACCATTCTTTTAATTACATTTGAAATAAACTCATTTCCGTATTCAACACATTTAACAATTTGATCAACATGGTAGAAGATTTATCCAGGGGTTAATAGTTTTTTATCAATTTCATTTTATCCATAGCCCTGTACTGGCGCTATGGTACACTTTCAAAATGTCACTGTCGCGGGCTCGCAACAGGTGCTTAAAACAACGAGTGTTAATCTTTTTGCGTCTGTGCGCGTCTGCAGCTCTGACTGTCGGGGGATCTCGAATAGCAGGGCTCAAAATAAGCGGTGTCGCGTCGCTTTTTGCTTTGCAAAACTTGCAAAAAGCTACACAATGTTAAATTATGTATAGCATTTTGCGATACAAGATACAAAATGATTATCTTGTATCGCAAAATGTAAATGAAAATTTGCAAACAAATTTGAAAACTAGTTCACTGATGCTTTACTTCTGATTGTGGAACATTCCAGGCATAACTCAGATTAACTCTCCATCAAGCACCATCAGCAACTTCATATGTAAGATGAGTTCTGTTGGTTTAAATACTTCCTGTTTTTACAACATTTTGCATAAAATGTCCATTAAAAATAACTACAAGCCCATCAAATTAAAAATCCCAACTTCCATTTTGAGAACTCTATTAAACAACCAAGATGCCATTTATAACAGTATACAAGTCCATGCAACCCTTAAAGGCAGTTCAGTTAAAAAAAACATAGTAAATGTTTCATGTGTTGCAGATCATTTGGAAATGCCCAGAAATGGATGGAAACTATTGTATCTACTTAGAAGAATTCAATATAAAACAGCATAACATAACTCTGGTATACAAAAATAGCTATGTAATTTTTACAAAATGCTATTCATTTTTTGGAAATGCGCAGCATTTTGCTACGCAAAGAAAAAAAGTTATTTTGCGCACTGCCGAATAGCAGTGTTAATTACGTTGGGGCAACTTAGTTCTGATTCGGATTCAATTCATCCACCCTGTCGGCTAGTTTAGCAAGTCTACGTCACATACCTTATACCCGTGTCCTTTGATAGCACACCACTTGAATGTCCCTATCCTTTTGAAATTTACACCGTTCATGACAGAACTGACAACTTGAAAATACGCTTTCAAGCTTGTATGAATTGTCACCTGTCGACTTTGAGTCGATATTCACAACACTCTGATACTAAACTAGGTTACTACGCGATCAACCGCTGCGTTCCTAAGGGTTAACACCACAATACAATAGCCTGCACTTTGAGACAGGTGCGAGTCAATCCTCGCTAACGACATCTAAACTTAGCCTTTACTTGGGTTCGTAATCTATTCTCTAAATTCGGGCTTACAGCCCTCCTACGTCCACCTAATCTGCCAAAAGCGGCGTAAAACGGTGCTTCGTGGATTACCCGACAATTCCACTCGCTGGTGACCTAATATGGCGTCTCCTGTTCGGTCGAAACCCAAGTCTCACTGATAAACGGTCGGAACCCAAGTCTCCCCTGAACTACCTAGTTCTCCACACTTTATATCTGGTCTTGGGGAGCGCGGTGGCTCAGTTGGTAGAGGTGCAGGCTGCAAGCCGAGACGTCCTCGGTTCGAATCCCACCTGCGGCAACCACGTTGTGTCCTTGGGCAAGACACTTCATCTCCATTGCCCGCATGGGGGCACGATGACGCCGTGTACTAAGGCGTACTGCACGTCGATGGTGCGCATGTCTTCAACCACTCTAACCCTGCTTGTGCTGCAGTGCGGAGTTACAATGTTGGAGAGCTGGCAGCTGCTCGTCGTTGCTCGGTGGTTCTCTCCGGGTACTCCGGCTTCCTCCACCCGTAAAACTGTCACGGCCATGATTAGCCATTGTGCATAAATATGTGACCTTAAACACCAATAAATAAATAATAAATAAATGCATATATCTGGTCTTGGGATTGTCAGATAACAATATTTCAAGATGTCTAAACATGGTACGCGACATTTCTGAAGATAAAATCACCGACCGCCAATGTATATGCTATCAAGCGTATCCCGAGAAATAATAAATATACTTGATAGCCGTGACGATTGAAATCAACCTACAGTACGTGGAGAGTGGATTGTAACTAAATCACCCGCGGAGTGGAGTTATCACCCAATCTATAACTTTAAAATTCTGTACATATCGGCAAAAAACACAAGCAATGTTTCAGCCAATGGACCTCCGGGTTTAACCCGGAGGTCCATTGGCTGAAACTTTGCTTGTGCTGGTTATGCTTTGTAACAAATTTGCAATTATTGCTTGGGTGGAATCTCCACTCTGCGAGTGATTTAGTGATAATACACTCTCCACGTACTGGAAAAGTTCTAGTCATTGCAAGAATTATTTAACTGACGATAGCATGGGGACATTTTATTCTGATTAGTAATATTCCAGAGCAGTATCCCAATGTGAATCGCCTAATGCTAATTATCTGATTAAAACATGGGTGCTTACTACACAAAGCGATGAAATATATACATATATCAGAACTTGAAAGTAGGGGGAGGGGGCCTCCTCCCTTTTAAACTGGCTTTGCCCTGACAATTTTTACTGATTTTATGTGATTTTGACTGTTTTTGTTTTCAATAGATATTCAAAAAAGTAGGGATTTGTCAAGACCGATTCGAATTTGTCCGAGTGAAGGGTTAATGGTCAGGGATTGTAAATAATTAATTTGATACGTTGGCTTGTAAAAGCCGCAAATAGACACTGGGTACAAATTATTGTAGGCTAATTAATTAACTGCTTGACCAGGTGGGTGTTTATCTCTCGTTGAGAGGACTAATGGTTCCCCGCTGCGACGTTTAAAACTACGACACGACTTTCGCTGAAAGTATCTAATAGTAACTCGTTACTGTCAGCCGCAGGCGGTGTTCCACGCTATGTGGCCCCCAAATAAGTGTCATCCTCGTAGTTCTAAATGTCAGACTCACGAGCTTACAAAGATATATCTCATCTATCTTAATAACGGTGTCCTATATCACAGAGGAACCGACTTAATGATTAACTAGACACGAAAATGCTATATAATGAGAGACTGATCATCGGTAGTCAGTCGACCTTGGATTGAGTCAGTAATCCGTCGGGAAGAGGGCTCGGAGCTCTAGCCATTGGGGCTGTCATTTGGAGAAATTAATTGTGGAGACTAAGCGGGCTCCGTTTAAGTAGGCGAGCGGTTCTAGGTTAAGTGATGCGATGCATAGGCGAAGTAGAGAGTACTAAAGAGCTGTCGAGAGCTCGAACAATTAACTTAATCGAAGCTATTGAGAGCTCGAACAATTAACTTAATCGAAGCTGTTGAGAGCTCGAATATTTGATTTAAGCTAAGAGCTTAGAGTGAGCTTGGTTAAGACCGGCAAATTAGATGTATGAACTTGTTTAAACGGTATACGGAGATTGGTGTAAACGGAGATCGGTGTAGACGGTGAGTTGTTAAATCCGTGGAGTGAGGTGACTGATGTCGAATGTGTAAAATTTAGTTAGACAGAGTTGGTTACAGTTGTCTAGCAGTTTAGCGTATTTGAAGGTTGAGCGGCGTAAAATAGACAATACGTTATGTACGCAATCGCTTGAGAAGTGAAGAGGAAACCCAGGAGTGAGGAACAACCAGAAACTTCTAGACAACAGCAACTAACACGGGGTACCCCGGAAAGAGCACGAACTTTATGGGGGAAATTCATATGTGCTTTGTTTGCGTATAGTGTATATTCTTGGATTGTTCGTTGATGCGTATATGTGATACATAGTGTTATTTTTATTTCCATTAAATTATACTCAAATAATCAACCGTCTTGGTATAAACTCGTTCATCAATAGTTTCTGGTTGAAACGTAACTTTTGAGGTATGTGAAGACTGTCAGGTGACGAACGTTTACGTGCCGTTGGCATGTTGGAAGCTGACAACAGATAGGCTGCAGTGGCTCAAATTCTCAACGTTACTCAATCGGTGATTAGCAGGTTGTGGTCACGCTACCGTCAAACAGGTAATGTTGATGATAGACGTCGGTCAGGTCGTCCAAGGGTGACAACTGCTAACCGGGATCGTTTCATTCGAACCACGGCATTACTTAACCGCCATCAAGGTGCTTCAGAAATTGGACAGCAGCTTCATCGAGCGACAGATCTGCGATGCGAATCAGTGGTCAGACTATCCGAAATCGCCTACACAGCTGGAATTTGTTCGCTCGACGACCTCGAATAATTCTACGTTTGACTGAACGTCACATCGCAGCAAAGCGTAATTGGTGTGGAGCACGACAGCGCTGAGACAATCGTCGGTGGAGCAACGTCATGTTTTCCGATGAATCGAGGTTCACTCTCGGCTTCCACGACAGTCGAAACAGAGTGTGACGGCGGAACTAACGATACCATGACGTAACCGTTAGGCAGCACGATCGTTTTGGTGGTGGATCGGTTATGGTGTGGGGAGGCATAACCATGACAAGTAAAACAGCTTTACATGTTATCCAAGGGCAGTTCTACCGTGACAACATGTTAGCAGCTCATGTGGTGCCATTTGCCGTTGATTCATTTTCCAAGATGACAACGCAAGAGCACACAGGGTCCTCCGTGTCGCTATAGAGTTCCTCCAGGAGCAGAACATCACTACACTGCCTTGGTCAGCACTAAGTCCAGACCTTTCACCAATCGAGCACGTCTGGGATATGCTTGGCAGGCGCCTACGACAACGTCAACAGCCCCCTTGTAATGTCCAGGAACTCGCGCTGCACTGCAGGAAGAATACAGTAACACCAGTCCAGCTGATATTGGACGTTTGGTGAGGAGTATGCCAGGTCGGATCCGCGCTAGTCTCGTCAACTGAGGAGGATTTACAGGGTATTGAGGTCTTGGACTGAATGTGGTAAATTCTCTGACTGGCCGTCCATGTCTTCTACAGCACAGTGCGTGGAATGCGTACTTGTCAGACACCCAATTATCGCGACTGTTTCGTCTTTAAAAGCTCGAATGATTCATTTCAATCGATTACAATATTAGTGTTGGAAAATGCAAGTGTAAGCATTTTGTAGTATTGGCCCCAGCTGAAAATGTGGCAATAAAACCAATTAGCTGATCACTTCATGGCAAATGGGTGCATTTGACATGGTTTTTTGAGACCGTATTGGACAAAACCCAAATTTCTTGCCAACACACGTCAAACTATCTTGACGATTGTCAAAAACACACGCATACATTTCATGAAAACATTAGGAAACTCTAATATTTATAAGACCTGGTGAAGTTTAGTTGTGGCTTATGTACAATACAACATCATCAGACGTGGAGGTTGAAGCTAAATATTTGTTCGTGTAGTTCAGAGACACTTCAGTAAATAGTCCCCTGCGGTAGAGATACTTCAAACAATGTAAGAGTATCTTCCAGTCTGGAAAATGTCAGAACAAGAATAAAGAATATCGTACACAACAATTGCTTAGAGCTTTCATTCCAAACACCGAACAAAGTATCAGAATAGATTATTCATTTCTCTAGCTGGAGGTAAACACGTGGTGGGTCACTCATCTTCGTGTTCAATCATCCGTCGATTCCAAAACCGTTCTAATTTCTAAGTCTCCGTGTGTCACAGACATGTTAACACTTTTGTCCCTGATGGTATATTCCATGTCAGTTCAGAGACATCAACTAGTAGAGTCTACATTCATTACTTGGGGGAACACGAATCAATATTTTCAATGTGCAGCCTTGGGGCTGCACGTTGAAAATCTTGATTAGTCTTGTACTCCATCCTACAAATTAGTAACAATCTATTTTATGAATTCAGATCGTATCACGATGCTGGTGCCTGAAAGCATCCTTCAGTGTTCAAAGGGTTAACGGCATTATTGAAGGAAAATTTCGGACCTCGTGGCGTATCCAGCTGAGATCAGAAAAGCTCCCACCGAACTTTGTCAGTAGGTATACACATAAACATGGGAATGCGGTGACTCAATAGGAAGAGATGCAGTCTGCAAGCCGAGAGGTCCTTGGTTCGAATCCCACCTGCGGCAGCCGTGTTGTGTCCGTGGGCAAGAAACTTAATCCCAATTGCCCACGTGGGGGCACAGTGGGGTTGTGTACTAAGGGGTACTGCGCGTCGATGGTGCACTGATCTTCAACCAATGCTAACCCCGTTTGTGTGGAGTAAGTATGTTGGTGATCCTGACAGTTGCTTGCCATTGTTCGGTGGTTTTCTCAGGGTTCTCCTGCTTCCTCCACCCGTTAAACTCTCCAACACGAGCGAGGCGATCCTGGCTGTCGAAAGTGTCGTTTAACCCCAATAAGATGAAATAAATAATTACATACGCATAAACAGAGAGAGAGAGAGAGAGAGAGAGAGAGAGAGGCTAATGGTATGTCGAAAATAGTTGCATTAGGCCATAACAAATAAATACTGGATTTGTTTTTAATTTGGGGTGGGGAGTGAATTTTATTTTCAATTATACTTTTTCAGAGATTTAAACGGTGACCGAGAAGAGACCCCCCCCCCCCCCCCCCCCCGTAGGCATATATGTATGCATTATATGCATTAACATACAGTGTTCTTACTTATCCTTTGCGTTGTTACAATTTATAGATTACCTGCAGACAAATATGCGCTTCCAGCATTGAACCAGTTAAACTAACTTCTTGAATTAATGTATTAATAGCGTTAACCCTTCACCCTACGTAAAGGCCAAAACAGACTTGCGCTATTCACAAAAATGACCATTCAATTTTCATTGTTTTTTTGCCACAAGAACGTAGATTATGATCCCCCTTTGGAACGAACTCGTTCCAGTGAGGGGTCATAAGCTATGTTTTTGACGCAAAGAATGAAAAAAATTGTTATTCCAGTTATTTTGTGTGCAAGTGTCGTCTGCTTTTCGTGTTAAGTGATGGGTTAATAGATAGTAATTGGTGATAGTATTGTTGTCCACATAGCTGCCCCAAAAGCGGAACAATACACATGTCATGGTCAACTTAAACTCAAACCGATTCAATTACTGGGGATCTTGGGTACATGAAGCAATAAAATTCGAGGTGTGGCTAATAATTCTTTTAAAATAACAGCGCTCTTTAGTACAGCTTTCGACCAACGGCCTTCTTCGGTGCTATTTGTCCGAAGGAATAGATTACATTTTCATATAGTAGAATATTGACAAAACAAGATTCTTACAGCGGAAACGTTACAATATAAAAAGACGCTGTACAAGGCTTGATAACACTATGACGCTATAACCTGGTCAGTGACCTCTGTCCAACAAGATTGGTTTTGGTAAATTCTCGGTCGCAGTGTGCGAAAAAAGTTGCAATTAAAAACTTCGGTATTTCGATTTCAGTGCGCGAAAGTTGACAGGGGAGGCGTGGTGAAAATGGGTAGCTAATCAAACTCGATATAGAAGATTTTCAGTTTTCCAGATATTCCACCGAAGCTGATTCCGCCAAGGGAATTTTTCAATGACACACAATATTAACCGACTGCTTTCCTTTTCGTTCACTTACCTTTGAATAAGGTCAGAATTTGGTCTTCAAAAACCTATCTTTTGGACTCCTAATTGGAACCGGGTCGTTACAACGAGGAAAAAAACTATGTTCTGGGCAGCTCGGTGGTCCACTGATTAGTGCAAGGGACTTTAAGTGGGAAATTCGTTGGTCCAGTCTTAACCAGCGACATATTCGCTGTGTCCTTGGGCATCGCACTTAACCATTTTCTTAACGGATCAGTCCCATCTGCACGCGAAATATTCAAATTCAGCTGTTGAAAAAGTATTATTTTCCTAAAATTTGGAAAAATAATATTTAAAATAATAAATTATGATATCGTCTGTGTTGGGTAAAGGGTTAGTGCACAATACCTATGTATGAGCAGGGTTGCACATTGTGCTGCAGTGCTAAGGTAGTCTGCATGTCAGTGAGACTTAGGCCTTCAACGAATACATTTCTTCTCCATTCAGAAGGCATCTATTCAGACATGTACCACATTCCCAACAATTAAATCGTTTATGAAACGTTTCTATTATGGACAGTAACCCTTGAATTTGGATAAAACATGTTGAAAATGTGCTTCAAGCGGATTCACTGAAATTCTGTTACCATTTTAGGTAATTCTCTTTGTGTATCAAAGTTTGTTTGTTCATTCCTATGCTACTGTATAGGAAATGCCAGTTACATCACACAATTTTAGCAATGAAAGTGTCACTGTGCACACCTAGGGAGGTTGCTTTAATACAGTCCATTGTAAGAGACAAAATGAAGTTTGAAAAACGGTTCGTTTGTGTGTGTCGGCGGACAAAACACCTTATATTCCTTTTGCGTTTCATCTGCAAAGGGTTCCGTTTATACCGCTCGGACATCCTTGACCTCATAATAACGAGCTACTCCCTAGGCAAAAACATCATCAACCATAAAGTGGGCGATGACGACCTAGGTGGCGATCACCTACCAGTACACGCCACAATCAGCTTTGAGTCAGGTCCAATACGCTACCCCTCCAAAATCTCACGGAACATGAGCAAAGTGGACTGGGACCTATATTGAGAAATTCTCGACGCCAAACTCGCAACAAGTAAACCCCCAAACGCAAGCGATATTGAAAATTGCTCACCTCAGAAAAATTCTCGCGTCCACCCTGGACGAAATCTGTCCCAAGGAGGAAGTGCGCCCCTGGAGACGAACAATCTCCGAGAGCACACTCACTCTAATAAAAACAAAGCGAATAGCCCTGCGCAAGGTCAAAGCCGAAAAAGACCCCACCAAGCGAGCGGAACTCAAAAAAAAATCTACAATCGTCTTCATAGCGAGGTGAAAGAAGCACTAAAGGCCGAACAACAAAACAATTGGGAGAGGGCCACCTACAACCTGAACGCCTGAACGCGACTAAAGATGCGAGAAAATTCTGGAACACCTTCAAGGTGCTCACAGGTCAAAAAAGCAACCCAAGACAGTCCAAACCGCTCGAAAAAAACTGACGGCACTCTCGCCGCCAGCGACAATGAAAAAGCCGACACATTCGCGGAATTATTGAGCCGAACTCACCAACCCATTTCGGGCCGGAATATGACGACACTCAGTCATGAACGCAATCGACAATTTTGTTGATTCCCACCCAGAGGTTTCCCGCGACCCCTACTTCGGTAACGAATATGAGGAAGGGGACGAACATAACCTGATCACCCCCATCACGGCCGACGAAATAATCAGCGTGATAAAAAAAATGCAAAAGCTCCTCCTCCCCGGGAAAAGACGAAGTAAGCTATAAAATCCTCAAACAAAGCCCCAACTCCTACATAACCAGGTTAGAGGCCATATTCAACGCGTGCCTCACCTATGGCTGCTTCCCTAAATGCTGGAAGTACGCCATAGGGATCATGATACCGAAACCCGACAAAGACCTCTCCAAACCAGCCAACTACCGCCCTATTAGTCTCCTTAGCTGCATCGGCAAGGTTTTTGAGAAAATCCTTGCCGATCGGCTAAGGGGCCACCTCGAAGAAACTAATTTCTTTAATGACTGGCAAATAGCCTATAGGCACCGCAAAGAAGGCATGGAACACATCTATCGCCTAGTAGAACTCATGAAAAACGCGATCGATAACAACAATCTAGGGGCCGCCGTGCTGCTTGACGTGGAAAAAGCCTTCGACTCAATCTGGCACAACGGCATCAGATACAAACTCATTAAACTGAACATCCCCAAAAAACTACAGACTAATTTCCTCCTTTCTAAACGATCGCGAAATCAAAGTCAGAGTCAACAGAGAAATATCAAAAAACATCCCACTTGTGGCCGGAACGCCCCAAGGGTCAGTTCTCAGCCCGCTCCTGTACATAATCTACGTAAACGACCTCAACATCTCTTCGAACCGGGTCCAAATCTCACAATTTGCAGACGACAAGGGCCTTTGGGACTCCAACAGCCAACCCCTCCCCCTCCAAAAATCCCTTCAAAGCGCACTAGACGACCTCTAACTCTGGTGCGACAAATGGAGAATTAAACTAAATATAAACAAGACCCAGAGGATAACCTTCTCCGCCAGAAGGAAAAAACGCGACTTTGACCTGCAACTAAAAGGCAAAACCCTCCCAAAGTGCACTGAAGCAAAATTCCTGGGAATCACCCTAATCATCCTATACTTTTCTATTTCAGTCCCGGCAGAGACACAGAGCAAAGCACCATAAACGCACCAGGCCAGACACCACTGAAAGAAAGACTTCATAACAAGCCAACAAAGCAACATCACAATAGCCAGAACAAACAACAACAGAAGAGCTTGAGGCTGACTATACTTGCCAATGATAGCTCTAACACTTACCCAGTGACAGACTATACTTGCCCGAAGAAACACACAAGACACGAGAGATAATCTGCCACGAAAACATCTGACAATACAACCAACAAGCCAAGCCACGCGACACGAGAACGAGAACAGAAGACAGGGAGAGACCCCAACCATCCATCCCTTACCTCTCAATGTTAGCCACGGGAGGGGCACAGAACTTAACACCATAAACACGCCAGTCCAGACTCATCGTCAGCCAACCAAGCAACATCCACAACAGCTGAAGCAAACAACAGAAGAGCTTGAGGCAGACTATACTTGCCAGTGATAGCTCCAACACTCATTTAAGTGGCAGACTAAACTTGCCTGAAAATCACACTCGACAGAAATACATCCAGAAAAGACCTTGTAAATGCACACACTTCTTCACTGGACTCTACCTCTTGCCGCTTTTAGTCTAAGTTTTTTTCACTATCTGGCTCTACCTTTCTCCCCAATAACCGCTATGGGCAACAATAATAATTTTGTCAATAAACTTTTAGAAATGGTGTATGGACAAACTTTCAACGTTGATTGTCAATTTATTTATTTATTTATTTATTTTTATTTATTTATTTATTTATTTATTTATTTATTTATTTATTTATTTATTTCTTGGTGTTTAAGGTCACATATTTCTGCACAATGGCTAATCATAACCACGACAGCTTTACGGGTGGAGGAAGCCGGAGTATCCGGAGAGAACCGCCAAGCAAGGGCGAGCAACTGTCAGCTCCCCAACATACTAACTCCACACAAGCAGGGTTAGCGTTGGTTGAAGACAAGTGCACCATCGACGTGCAGTACTCCTTAGTACACAGCGGCACCGTGCCCCCATGTGGGCAATGGGGGTGAAGTGTCTTGCCCAAGGACACAACGCAGGAGTCCGAATCGATCGCTCAGATGGTCACCCATCCGAGGGCTAACCGGGCTCGACGTTGCTTTACTTAAGTGATCTGACGAGAACCGGTTGCCGCAACGCCCCCGCGCCCCCGAAGAGCGCAATCGATGACGAAACAAAACAAAATTGTTACTTCTTTTGTCAATAAGCTTTTAGAAATGGTGTATGGACAAACTTTCAACGTCAATTGCCAATTTATTTATTTATTTATTTATTGGTGTTTAAGGTCACATATTTCTGCACAATGGCTAATCATGACCACGACAGCTTTACGGGTGGAGGAAGCCGGAGTATCCGGAGAGAACCGCCAAGCAACGGCGAGCAACTGTCAGCTCCCCAACATACTAACTCCACACAAGCAGGGTTAGCGTTGGTTGAAGACAAGTGCACCATCGACGTGCAGTACGTCTTAGTACACAGCGGCACCGTGCCCCCATGTGGGCAATGGGGGTGAAGTGTCTTGCCCAAGGACACAACGCTGGAGTCCGAATCGATCGCTCAGATGGTCACCCATCCGAGGGCTAACCGGGCTCGACGTTGCTTTACTTAAGTGATCTGACGAGAACCGGTTGCCGCAACGCCCCCGCGCCCCCGAAGAGCGCAATCGATGACGAAACAAAACAAAATTGTTACTTCTTTTGTCAATAAGCTTTTAGAAATGGTGTATGGACAAACTTTCAACGTCAATTGTCAATTTATTTATTTATTTATTTATTTATTTATTGGTGTTTAAGGTCACATATTTCTGCACAATGGCTAATCATGACCACGACAGTTTTACGGGTGGAGGAAGCCGGAGTACCCGGAGAGAACCGCCAAGCAACGGCGAGCAACTGTCAGCTCCCCAACATACTAACTCCACACAAGTAGGGTTAGCATTGGTTGAAGACAAGTGCACCATCGACGTGCAGTACGCCTTAGTACACAGCGGCACCGTGCCCCCTATGTGGGTATTGGGGGTGAAGTGTCTTGCCCAAAGGACACAACGCGGTTGCCGCAGGTGGGATTCGAACCGAGGACCCCTCGGCTTGCAGCCTGCACCTCTATCAACTGAGCCACCGCGACCCCCGTTAATTGTCAACAAGACGTCCCCGAGTTCCAATGTGTTCTATGTGCCTACTGACACATAGAACACATTGGAACTCAAGGGACGAAACGGTAAAGAGGCATTATTTTTTTTTCTTCAATAAAACATTGTTGATAAATGCTTGATACCGTCGCGAGTCACTCGCGACGTTAAAATGTATTTATTTAATTATTCATTGGGGTTTAAGGACACCTTCGACAATCAGTGTTACCTCGTGTCGGACAGTTTTATGGGTGGAGGAAGCCGGAGTACCCGAAGAGAACCACCCAGCAACGGCGAGCAACTGTCAGACTCCCCAACTCCACACATGCAGGGTTAGCATTGGTTGAAGACAGGTGCACTATCTACGAGGGCAATCGGGATTAAGTGCCTTGCCCAACAATACAATGCAGGTACCCCTGGTGGGGATCGAACCGTGTACCTTTTGGTTTGAAGTTCAGTGCCGTGTCAATTGATCCACCGCGCTTCCTATTTATCTAATTAAATACAGCCTTTTGCAAAGACTCGCTCCCCGCTAAGCCCAGTGTATTAACAGTAATTAGTGGATTAATCTGCTCTTATCTAAGTGTAACAACAGGTATACTACATACCGACAGCAATCATCTTAACCATTAACTGAGTCAGTGGCATATGAATATAACTTAGGGGACGCCTTTTTCGCCTACCGATGATTTCGTCAGAACTTTCGAGTTCTATCCGATTTTTTCCGTGACCAATTGTCCGTTCACTCTTCAAACAATAACTAGTTCTTTTTTTAAAAACTCGATCAACATATTATTCCCTCTTACTTTCCTCCCATCAGCGTTTTGGGATCAAAACATTTTGTTCTGCACCAAAATGTGCAGGATGACTAAATGTCAAGGTGATAGCTTGAATTTACGATTTTGTTGTTTAAAAGTGTATATATCTTTGATAATCTTTCTCAGTCGGATTAAATATAAAGCGTAAATATAGGTATATGACGGACCCTGAAAGCATATTTGTCACTTAAACAGTGCAGCACTAATAATTCATGCGCTTCTAATTAAGCATGGAATTTTATTCCTTTTCCGCGTTTCTGTTTAACGTCATAATGAGATGACTGGTAAAAGATTAAAAGTAGTAACAGGCAGTGGTCTCATGCAGTCATTATCTACGAAATTATGTCCAGTTAATGGGTAACTGTCGTAAAAACAGTACATCCCACAGATTTTGGACACACACCCATATCACGCATTTGGACTGTCAGAAGTGTCAAAGTATAGCAAACTTAAAAGAAATGGAAAGAGAATTTTAAATTAAGACAGATCTACAGCAGCCAAGTTCAAGAGAAGCAATTAAAGTGAGAATTAATGTCCTTGCGATCGAATAGGAGTCGGGAGTTTTCTCGAAAATTTCATTCCAGTCTCAAGGCGTATAAGATTTTGGGTCGTAGGCAAGGAGCTGGGGATGCTCCATGCTATAGGTTAGAGGAGGGGCCGCATCGGTGCGAATGTTTGTTGTAATGTAAGGGGAGCCACAAAGCTCATATTTAGAGTAGGAACAGTCGCGAGCCAAGTCGGTGGCCATTGATGAGTATAGGATCAGAAATAGGAAGTACGAGCTTGGGAGCTCGCGAATATTTGCATTTAGGTAGACGATATTACCTGTTGTAGAAGACACGCCATACGTTGGCTGAGCAGGCTTTGGCTGTATGGATATTACTCTGAGATAAACGGAGGGGAGCACTTAACTCACTAAGTGGATGCTTCAGTGAAAAGTGTCCAATCATGTGACGAGACATTAGTTGCCGTGCGACGGCAGTGGTAGAGTGACATTCCGTCACGTGTTAGAGCAAAGGTGTCCGAGAAAAGTGACAATACTAAATGGCCGTGCGACGGCAGTGATGGAGTGAAGTTCCAGTTTGTGAAAAGGCTACCAGAGCCTAGAAACACCACATTGCACAGAGAGGACCAAATACCAGCGGCAAGGAAGAGCCAACCAGCAACAACAGAGAATGCTGGCCCTCAAAGTGACTCAAAAACTGTGTGGGTGGGGTGTGAATCACGTTTGTGTTTTATTCTTTGGATTTTATGTAAGTTACAAATTACTATATTTTTTCTCGTTGTATTAAAATAGTTAATTTCAGTGAACCCCTGTTGATTTATGCCTTTGAGGAAAGGTCATTGGCCCCTTCAGGATAAGAACCACCCCAACAAACACGAAACGGGCGGGTTCGACACGGTGAGACATACGTTCACGCACGGACTCGGGGGACACTCCTAGTGTCTGGGCTGAAGACGCGGCGTGTCTCTATTGCTCCAAGCAACGACAACACCCGGTTTCCAAAACTAACAGTGTGGCACCAGACAATTTCGGGCCAGCATGAACATCCCTTGTCTTTTATGAAACTAGGAATCACAACCATGAACATGGTTTGTTGGAAGTGATGTCGTTTTATCAAGTGAGGCAAAAAGTTTATTTGTCGAAGCATTGATCAAACACTGTAGATTAATTATAGGCTGCATCGAAACTAAGTCAGCGAACACATGGCCTAGAGTTGGGACAAATCATTTTAACATATCAGTAATGCTTTCCATTATTAAAAAGAACTTTATCTCTCACTGAAAATTGCAGCCTATATTTCTCAAATGCTCAGTTATAGTTCTTCCTGTCCGTTTTACATTTGTAAGTAGAAGGAGACAATAGCAACCCTTGGCCCGGTGTGATTCCTTGGGTATTTTTCATTTTTCTGGCTGGAACAGCACGTGTAAGAAGATGCCGACATAACTATTCGTCGGAGTATAACATTTAATAAATATCTCACTGTGAGGGGTAAGGAATGTCGTATTTAGTTACAATTGTGGCGTAACCCTTTGAACCCTGGTGGTATCTTCCATGCCAGTACAATGACAGTAATTGGAAGAGGCCATATTCATTATTTGGGCATAGACCAATTAATATTTTCAACGTGCAGCCTTCGGGCTGCACGTTGGAAATATTGATTGGTCTATTCCATACATTCACTCAGTACCTATCATAATTCATGACATCCTGGCTGGAAAAACTCCCCCTCGAGCTCAAAGGATTAAATGACACCGTAAGTAGCTTTTTGGCAGGCACCCATAACTGGGTGATTATTGGATACATTTGTTTGTTCAAAACTCGTCAAGGTAGGATCATTTGTTGAGGCCTTGGGTACTTTCATAGATGTTCCTAAATTATATGAGGTTGTATGGAATGTTCACAAATTTGTGGTTCATTTTGCAGTTTCTGCTAAATCGTGCCATCCATATATATTTTTTCAGATACTGTTTGACGGTAATGAAAGGCCTTGCTATACCTCACATCTTTTCTAGTGGATTTTAATTTGCGAATATGCGTTTAATTTGTTTAATAACGTTCAGAAAAGTACATGTTCTCAAACTACAGTTATCAAATGATCAGAATTGTACGCTGAAATATGTATGTTCTCTGTCGGTCGATTTCATCTAGTTCTTGTAAAAGTCTTTGTTATACCATGATTGACAAATTTCGTCTTTGAAAGAGATTTTCAGGACAGTTAGCTCCCCTTAATTTCCTAAAGTTTTCGGTAAATTAACACTAAGGGTCTGTGAATTTCAGATAAAAATTGAAACTTCGAAATGTAAGCGAATTTGTATTATCGATGTGCGCATCATTTCACAAACGTCCGGTATTGTCCTGTTGAGTAGCATCAAAATACAGAAGCTGGCTTTTTTACATTTTTTCCCCATCACTTCAATGGGGGGGGGGGGGGGGGGCACTAAAAATTTGCAAGACGTGACGTCCTATTTTTTATTCGGCTCCTTTTTACACCCACCCACCCACTGCGTGCAAATTTTCTACTGCCGTTCTCAGGCACCCACCCCCTACTCTCCCATTAAAATCCAAAATAAGCTTATAAACTTAGTAGGCACAGCTGTCTTTAGGGGGTTTTCATAATGTTCTTAACCCTTTACCCAACGTAATGGCCAAAACCGGCCAGCGCTATTCTCAAAAATCGCCAATTAATTTTTATTATTTTTTTCATTTTTTGTCTCAAAAACATAGGTTATGACCCCTCATTGGAACGAGCTCGTCGAGCTCGTTCCAATGAGGGGTCATAACCTATGTTTTTGAGACAAAAAATGAAAAAAAATTAGTTACTCAATCATTTTTTGGCAAGTATCGTCTGCTTTTCATGTTAGGTAAAGGGTTAAACTGGTAGCACCAATTTAAACCTCTGTGGGCTGCTGTGGGCACCAATCTACAAATGACAAGCTGTTCATTATCAGGCTTGGACAGAGCAGGTGTACATATACGGGAACAAATTTTCATTTGAATTGTTCCCAAAATATTGTCTGCACATTTTCTACATTTCGAACAAGACACCCACCCCCTACTAACGTGTGACAATTTCCCAGTTTAAGCCCAATATTCTCACATATAGAGCCTCCTGATGTTGTATTTATGTTAAGAGTGTGATGTACAACATCATCTTTAAGGTTTGAAACACAAATGATGGTATATATTAGCTGATATATTGATATATTTTTTTAAAAAATTCAAAAAATTGCACAAGTTGGAAATGCACATTTTTGGCGCACTCAAGAGACCCACCCACCCCCACGTCACGTCTTGCAAATTTTTGGTGGCCTCCCCCTGATCACTTTGAAGGTTTCGCTGTTATTCTCTGTTAAATCTGATTTGAAAATAAGAAAACGGCGTTTTTACCAACTTTTTGCATGATGTTCTTTACTTTTTTCCTCTTCATCATATCAACAGTCTGCGTATCGTGAGATAGAACAAAATCTTACAACTTACTGTGAAAACACACTCGCTAAACAAAGGACTTAGTGTTAGTTAGTCTGAATCCGATAAATATTTTTAATGACGGAATATCTGTGAAGTAGTTGCTTCTAATAAGCGTTCTACAAAAAGCCAAGTTTCCCTTTGTTACTTTTCATACTCGGAAACAACAGGCGGTTCCGATAGCTGTCCGTTGTTTTCGTTTATTAAAAGTAACAAAAGGACACTTTACTTTATTTTCTACTGAGGCCACATGTGTTTTCTCAACAATCACTTGCTTCTTTATTGAACTTCTTCGCTCGTCGAACAATTTTAAAGGAGCTAACTTTATTGAAAGTCGATCTTCATCACAATTTAACCCTTTGGACTCTAGTGGTATCTTCCATGCCAGTTGAATGGCGGTAATTAGAAGAGTCCATATTCATTATTTGGAGTAGACCAATCAATATTTTCAACGTGCAGTCTCGGGGCTGCAAGTTGAAAATATTGATTGGTCTACCCCACACATTTACTGAACAGCCACCCTATTTAATGACGTTATGACGTATTATGTTGCTGGCCGGAAAAAATGGCCGCTGGTGTTCAAAGGGTTACGCCAGGAATGTAGCCTCAAATCTTTTTAGTGGATCATCACAGGTGAATATGAACTACAATAATATAAGGACTAAAACTGTGCGCTAAAATATTAATGTTGTCTTTCGAGCGACTTCTTTTGGTTGTGTGGCAAGTGTTTGTAGTTGAAAAAGAAAGGAAGACTCACTCTCGCGGCAGTCTCGTCCAAGCCCGCTATTTTTTATATTTCCCTGCCCAACCCTTATGTCGGGTGCCCTAGCTTCAACACTGGGAAGGGTACTATTTTTTATTCGCCTCTTTATTACACCCACCCACCCACTACGCGCAAATTTTCCACTACCGTTCTCAGACACCCAACCCCACTCTCCCATTAAAATCCAAATTAAACTTATAAACTTAGTAGGAACAGCTGTCTTTAGGGGGTTTTCATAATCTTCTTAACCCTTTACCCAACGTAACAGCCAAAACCGGCCAGGGCTATTCTAAAAAATCGCCAATTAATTTTTATTATTTTTTCATTTTTTGTCTCATGACCCTCATTGGAACGAGCTCGTCGAGCTCGTTCCAATGAAGGGTCATAACCTATGTTTTTGAGACAAAAAATGAAAAAAATTAGTTATTCAATCATTTTTTGGCAAGTGTCGTCTGCTTTTCATGTTAGGTAAAGGGTTAAACTGGTACCACTAATTTAAACCTCTGTGGGCTGCTGTGGGCCTCAATCTACAAATAACAAGCTATTCATTATAGGCTTGGCCAGAGCAGGTGTACATATACGGGAACAAATTTTCGAAAATTTGAATTGTTCCCAAAATATTGTCTGCACATGTTCTACATTTCGAACAAGACACCACCCCTACTAACGTCTGACATTTTCCCAGTTTAAGCCCAATATTCTCACATATAAAGCCTCCTGATGTTGTATTTATGTTAAGAGTGTGATGTACAACATCATCTTTAAGGTTTGAAACACAAATGATGGTATATATTAGCTGATATATTGATATATTTTTTAAAAAATTCAAAAAATTGCACAAGATGGAAATGCACATTTTTGGCGCACTCAAGAGACCCACCCACTCCCACGTCACGTCTTGCAAATTTTTGGCGGCCTCCCCCTGGTTACAGGCAAAGAAATTGTTTCTTGCTTTTAAAGTTGTATAATTGCTTCTGACTAGAGAAATCCAAACGGTATGATCGAGTGGCTAAAAGTTTGAAGTTTCACTGGAATTCAGCTGACATCGGTATTGACAATTGCAGCGCAATTTCAATCCCATTTCTTCTTATCTCCTCTGGAAGGTAATCAGGGCAGGAAACAAATTGTTTCAAATCTCGAATCCATCTCTTTGACACGTTGATGAATCAGTCAGCGAACTCTATGTGAAGACAGGGTACCGGTTCTCGGCCCCGGTTCGTCTCGGCGATGAACATAAATAAAATTTTCAATAACTTTCAGTCAACCATATCTCGCACATTATCTAGCCATTCTGAAGGAGATATTGAATCTGTCGCGAATTCAACGCATTGTCAGGCAGATTGTAATAGAAAAGATTCGATTGCCGTAATTTGGCTACCGCTATCCGCTTCCATGTTCCAGTGTAGCGTCGATGGCTAGAGTCGTCTGAGTGCAAAAGCGCGAAGAGTGAATTCACGCTTTACCTAACATGAAAAGCAGACGACACTTGCAAAAAAATGTCTTGAATAACTAATTTTTTTCATTTTTTGTCTCGAAAACATAGGTTAGGACCCCTCATTGGAACGAGCTCGTTCCAAAGAAGGGTCATAACCTATGTTTTTGAGACAAAAATGAAAGAAATAATGAAAATTAATTGGCGATTTTTATGAATGGCGCTGGCCGGTTTTGGCCGTTACGCTGGGTGAAGGGTTAAAGAAGATTCGATGACGAAGTGACAAGAATATTTCAATGTCCGAGGCGTGGTGTAGATTCCAGAGTTAGCGTACTAATTTCGGTATTGTAGGTTGTGTTGTGGTGAAGACACAAAGGGTTTGGTGAAAAGTTTACTCTCTGAGGTCTTGTATTCTGTATGGTCGAGTACCATTTGTCAGTGACTCAGACCTGGCATTCTTAAAAATGGAGGAGGGCTCAAAATCGCTCCCCTTGCATGGCCTAGAGAAGCGATTAGCTCTCCTCAAGCTTACAAAAGCTAAACGTGGCAAAATGAAGTTTTTCTATTAATGAATTCTTCCTAGTGGGCTTTGTACATTTTATTTCGTGCTGCTAACAAGGCAGCGTCTGTGAGACGACTACACTGCCCCCTCCCACACCCCCGGGTTTCGGCAAGGCCCGGAGGTGTAGGAGGGGCAGTGTGGTCGTCTTACAGAGACCACTAACATAGCAGAGATCTGAAAAGATGTGGGTTTTAGGAATAGGCTGTTATGGTAATAATTCTTTTCAGGCCAGTTTTCGCCCTCCTTATTTTTTTAAGGCGAGCAGTAGGCGAGCGAATAAATCGCTCCCCTGAACATGCCAGGCCTGCTGACTCAGTGAGCAAGGGGATGTGTTCAACACTTCACAAAAATATTCAGAAAACATGAATCGCAACGAGCCCGGCAGAGCGAGTTGTGATCCGTTTGTAAACACGATCGAGAATCTGATACAAATTATAGGACATGCATTTGTTCACGATAATACATTTATTTAACAATCCCGTTACATAAAGCCCGTTTCCCCCGCTTTTCAGTTTAAATTGGGCTGGAATTGGTCAATATTTTGAATTTCATATTTTAATGCGTTATAACAATGCATGTATGAGATAGTGCGGTTTTTACCGGAAGTTGAATTTGTCTCTTACGGAATCGGAATGGGGGGTGGGGGCTGATATAAACGTCTTTTCTGAGTTGTTGGGTGCAAATTTAATTGATTGTTAGATAAAGAGGCTTGCCAGCCAGATCTCGATTTCGATTCTAAGAGAGGTGAAAGATGGTCAGTCTCTGTGTTAGATCACTCGGCGGTGCTGGAAAATTGTATTTACAGTCTCTGAGTCGTATTTTGTATTATTTTGCGTGTATGGTCGGTGATTGGCTGTGTGGACAACGAGTCCCAATTTCAAATAGCTTCAGTTGCCCGTTGGGTGCTCGCTGTTCGTAGAATATTTGGAACATCAAATTCGCCACTTTCCAGTTGTAAATCCGTAAATATACCGTTTATGAACGCCAATGGCGACGGAACTAAATTGAAGGTGTGGGGTGTGTTGTGTGGTGTGAGATGGGAAGGGGATACAAACCCAATACGATCATCTCAAATGTTTATAACAAAAAAGTGTTTGGCTCTTATCTTAACTCTTTACCTAACCTGAAAAGCAGACGACACTTGCAAAAATAATTCTTGAATAACTAATTTTTTTCATTTTTTGTCTCAAAAACATAGGTTATGACCCCTCGTTGGAACGAGCTCGACGAGCTCGTTCCAACGAGGGGTCATAACCTATGTTTTTGAGACAAAAAATGAAAAAAATAATGAAAATTAATTGGCGGTTTTTGAGAATAGCGCTGGCCGGTTTTGGCCGTTACGTTGGGTAAAGGGTTAAATGAAAATTACCGGAGGCCTATTTTTTATTTCATTTTTCAACAATCTTTCAAAACTTATTACAAGAAAAATACAATTCTGAAATAAAAATCAACTTTTTGAATTTTTTGTATTCCAATATAAGAAGACAAACGTTTGTTTGCCATCATAACAACCAAACAACCCATCCGGTGAAATTCGAAATTCACAAAAATTGTAATTCAAATTTTGTTATTTTCCACGTTTTTTCCTCTAATGATTTTGAAACAAAAAATAAGGATATTCAATTATCCAAGAGAAAAAAATACAAGCATCACCTTCTATTCATGTTTGGTAAAAGGTTAATTGTCTTTTCAGAAAAGAAAGAAGCTTTTCGAACTTGGTGAGTAGGGGACCGTTACACAAGGGAACCCACACATTGATCTAATAATACCAGTGGCGCCTCGAGGTATGAGTAAAAGTTCAAGGTCTTCCCCTGGGGGGATTAACTTCTAGTGCCAATTAGAGCACCCCTAGTACATTTGGAAAACGTACCCAGAAAGTGGAGGACGAAGACATAACTAAAGCGAAATGGCCTTAGAAATAATTAACAATATGAGAGCACATTTTAGTGATTTCAGGCAAGATAGCATTTTAGACTGACATTTTTCAGGAAAAGTGTGGGGGCTTCCCTCAAGCTCCCCTCACCACGCCGCTGTGTTTCTCGACTTTAACCCCCAGCACTCTGGTACTGTAACATACTTTTCTCCAATCACTATGTTTTTTTCTCGTTTAACTAAGAATTTAACTAAATATATCTTACTTGGCAGAGCTCACTGAGTACTGTCAAACAAGGTATATTTGGTTAAATACCAAGCTGCATTATGGGAAATATTTGCTGCTGAAAACATTGCCATTTTGACATCAGAGTGCAGATGGTTAAAGTCTGTAATAGAGACAAATGGAACGAAGGAATCTTTGATCACATGTAATCGTAAAGAGTCTGTGGAGTGTGCACCCCTCCTGCTAATTTTCCAAGAACACAGCAGTGACGGGTTGGTAAAGATAAAGTTGGCATAAACTCCCCTCTCTCTCTATAAGCTTGGGGAAAGCCGTGTTCCCTGTGCCTCCACGGTTCCAATACCCACGTATCAATTGCGAGTCACATCGCAGGTGAGAATGATTAAAACTGAACCTAAAGACATTTTCAAAGCTTAAATGCGCATGCCCCTGGCCATGGCACCCTTGCAATTGTCGAAGTGGTAAATGTCAGAAAAGGATAAGTGAAGTCTCACAACAATGAAGGCTGCGAATCTAGAAACAGAAACTGTCCTCTTCGTTATAAAAAGATGTGAATACATTTCTTAGGTTTGTGCCATAAATGTTTCGACAACTTCAATTCCATTGATGAATCGTTTTATCGTGTTTGTCTAGATTAATATTGCCTATCTCTCCGTGTTTTCAATATTCCCCAATGGATTGCCATACTGACATTCGAACCCCATTGTATTCATTCTTTCTATCTGTTCGTTATCAGCTGAAACACAATTGGTCGTTTTCATAGTTTATTGGACAATTCTTGCTCATCGAACGACAGGCAAATTTTCGTCGACCTTGTCTGTTGATGAATTAAGCCATTGCTAAGGTGGTTGTTATTTTTCTTTCGATAGTCGGTTGATTCACAATTTTCTCTTCTAAAGCAGTTCATTCCAATAGCTTGGTAACTAATTTATTCCAATGTTGCCAGTCAATGCAGGGGAGTTCATATTGAAGGGGGGGGGGAGGGTAGCCAGGCTAAATAATGGGGAGGGTACTTCATTTCACATCATTCTGAGTTAAGGATGTGAATCCAGGGTCTTCTCCGGGGAATAAATATACCTTTTTGTGCCAACTGGAGCACCCCGAGTTCTTGTTCTTTAACCCTCTAAACTCTGGTGGTATCTTCTGAGGCAGTTCAGAGTTATCAGTTGGAAGAGTCTACATTCGTTACTTGGGAAAAGACCAATCAATATATTCAACGTGCAGCCTTGAGACTGCACGTTGAAAATCTTGATTGCTCTACCACACAAACCCATCGAGTAACTATCTACTTAAGGAAGTAAGGTTTTTTCACGATCCTGGACCGGAAAAGTGGACCTTCGGGTTCAAAAGGTTAACAATGTGGAGGTATAACAAAATATCAGACTGTGAACCCGTTTTAGAGATTACAGGCATGGGTGTAGGTATGGTTGACATTTTTCAGAAAGAATGGGAGGGGGTCGCCCCATCGGTACGCAGCTTGGGGAGGCGTATCAATGGGGCGACCCCCTCGGACCAGGGCTCAAAATAAGCGGTGTCGCGTCGCTTTTTGCAAAGCAAAACTTGCAAAAAGCTACACAATGTTCAATTATGTATAGCATTTTGCGATACAAGATAATCAACTGCAGCCGATTAGGCTGCAGTTGATTATCTTGTATCGCAAAATGTAAATGAAAATTTGCAAACAAATTTGAAAACTAGTTCACTGATGCTTTACTTCTGATTGTGAAACATTCCAGGCACAACTCAGATTAACTCTCCATCAAGCATCATTAGCAACTTCATATGTAAGATGAATTCTATTGGTTTAAATTCTTCCTGTTTTTACAACATTTTGCATAAAATGTCCATTAAAAATAACTTCAAGCCCATCAAATTAAAAATCCCAACTTCCATTTTGAAAACTTTGTTTAACAACCACGACGTCATTTGAAAATATCCAAGTCCATGCAACCCTTAAAGGCAGTTCAGTTAAAAAAAACATAGTAAATGTTTCATGTGTTGCAGATCATTTGGAAATGCCCAGAAATGGATGGAAACTATTCTATCTACTTAGAAGAATTCAATACAAAACAGCATAACATAACTCCGGTATACAAAAATAGCTATGCAATTTTTACAAAATGCTATTCATTTTTTGGAAATGTGTAGCTTTTTGCTACGCACAGAAAAAAAAGTTATTTTGAGCACTGCCCCCTCCCATTCTTCCAACTACAGGAACTGAATATCATTTAGATATTCAGTTTCTGTAGTTGTCCATACATAAATTGAAACGAGTGGAAGTCGTAGTCAGTTGTCGAAACCAACGTGATTGCGTCCCTTAGATATCCAGTTCAGGTGAGGACTCGCCATCGTTTAAAAAGTTCCAGTATCAAAACTTGCCTCGTCGTGAGATACGTGATAGCAAGAAAGAGCGAATCGATATGCAAGACTCCAGTCCATATAAAGCCTCTCGACTGGAACAAAACTGTTGGTGGTGGGGACGGGGTACCCCTTAAACTCCCTTGCACTGTCTAAAGACATTCTGTAACATAGAATGAGTCCTTGATCAAATCACTTAATCCTGATAGCCCACTCGGGGGCAGGGTGGTACTGTGTACTAAGGCGTTCTGCATGTTGTTTGTGCACTTGTCTTTAACCAACGCTAACCCTGCTTGTGCGGAGTTAGTACTTTGGGGGATGACAGTAATTGCTTACCATTGCTCCGTGGTTCTCTTCGGCTTCCTCTCGCGTAAAACTCTCCGACTATTAAATAAATAAATAAATAAATAAATAAATAAATAAATACTAGCGGATTTCCGATCAATTCGATCAAATTAAATATAATATGACAAGAGCTTTCCCTTAACTAAACTCAGCCTATTCTAATGATATGTCACAGCCAATGGGTTTCTATTATTTAAATTCTATATGGATTTGTTTTATCCTATTGCCCAGAGTTTTAACCCCTAGCACTTTGGTAGCGCGACATAATTTCTTCCAACCACTCTATTTGTCTCTTGTTTAACCATGAATTTAACCAATTATGTCTTGTTTGACAGAGCTCAATGATATATTAGTTATTAGGTATATTTGGTTAAATATCAAACTGCATTATGGGAAATATTTGCTGCTGGAAACTTTGCCATTTCGACATCAGAGTGCAGAGGGCTAAAGAAATCTCGGTACAATTTTAAACACGTCATAACTGATGAACTTGTAATGAAATTAACCAGATGAGAATAACCCAAATAAGCACTTTCTGTTTTTTAGCATGTTAAGTACACAGTAAAGAATAGATTTTCACCACATGGGAGAGATATTAATTTACGACGCCGGACAAGTTGGATTAACCCCTTTCCTTCCGAATCGACAGTATCCCGTATACCATCGCGTAATATACAAAATGAGCAACTGGAACCCAGTTGTTTCCCCACTAATTCCAACAAAATGATATCATGTACCCCACCCACCTCCGGGGGCGCACATGATATGATTTTGTTGACATTTTTTGGAAAATGTGAATAAATAAAAATTAAAATAACAAATTTTGATATCCTGTGTGTTAAAAAATATGTAAATTAAATAAATTAAATTAACATTAAATTTATTTATCCAGTAATATACATTTTCACAGCATGCCAATGAAGACACCATTGTGTTAAGTGATCACAGATATATAGAGGATATCTAGTGTTTTTGAGTGGATACTGATGCGCGAGCAAAAATAACCATTTGCCTCGGTCACGAGTGAGATAATTTTCGGTATCCACTCAAAAACACTAGATTTTGTTTTTATTATACGCTTTTTATAAGAATATGATCATTCCTATCGACTGATGCACGAAAGTAAACAGCTGATGCGCAGTGATACGTAGAAGTGATTTGATCGATACTCGGAACAGGTAGCATATTGCGAGCTGATTCAGCTGGCGGGTTTCATGCATCAATTCAAGGTGAATATGTGTTAAATTATTGCTGGAAATGATCCCCTCAAAATCACTAAATTTTCTTTTCATCATACGTTTTTAGAACAAACTGATCATTTCTAGTGTTCAACCGATGATCGGAACCGGCCACCACAATTAGCCGATTGTGGGTAATCGGATGACAACGGCAACGGCTCCTGGAATATCGGTTCAACCGATTATTGCCAAGCATTTTGAGATGCTCATTAACCGCATTTTATTCTCTTCTGCAATTGTTTAATTGTTAATGTAAAATTATACCATTCAATAAAGTTGATAAACAACCACAATGTGTATTCTTAATCTCTCTAGACGCCCCGTTACGGGACATACAAGTTAAACAACATACAAAGCTCACAACTGGGCGAAATCGCTAGTTCATACCTGAAAAGTGACGGTTACACTCCATTGACTCAGGCAGAAGTAAAATTACCAGTCGCACGCACTTGGGCGGTAAACGTGGCTCTGAGAGCCACGTTTACCGCCCAAGTGTGCGCGACTGGTAATTTTATTTCGACCCCACTCAACGAAGTTTAACAACGAAACATGTTCAGCTTAATGTAGTTCTTTCGAGCCTCGACTTGTCCTAGTGCACGGTATTACAATCGGAATCGGCATCGGAATCGACCAGTTGTGAGCTCAAATAACCGGTAATCGGTCAACGACCATTTTTGGTAATCGGTTGAACACTAATCATTTCCAGTGATAATTTAACTCGTATTCACCTTGAAAGGATGCTTTGAAAACCGCTATTTTGATTGATACCGTGAAAGAGAATATTTCTATACATTCACAGTGGGCGATACGATTTCTATCTTTTCGCAAGTTTTCCGATAATCTATCGTTTAGCGTATAATAAAACATGTAAACCGTTACTTCATTGAAATGGGGAAATTACCGGAAGAAAACTCACAAGAAAGGAAAACAAAGAGGTCCTTTAGTTGCAAATATGTGCTCCTTGATTTTTTCAGCAAATTGAATTTTCATTCGGAGAGAGGGCGTCCACCTTTTTATTTCTCTACATTTTATATTGAGCTTTCCTGTTTCATTTCTTGTCTTTTTGTTTGCTTGTTGTTTTTGTACTTGAAGTTTCATATTGTCGATGTCATCGGCTCTGTATTCTAATTTTATTTTTACAGTGCGGGCAGGTCGACGACACTTAAATCATGGTTGGGTAGTGTTTTGAGCGGTGAATATGAAAATTCATTTTAGAACAAAATCCAGACACACCAGTGGCGTACGCCCCCCCCCCCCCCCCCCAACAGAAGTTTTGTCGGAAATTTTTTGGGACCATTTTTAGGCGAATTTATGCCTAATAACATTAAAATGCTGGCTTTGGGGATAAAAACATGCCTTTTGGGTAAATTTTGGGTAAAAAATACCAATTTTCAGTACATTTGCAGTAAACAACAGATTCTTTCTGTTTGTTTGGGTTTTTGTTGTTGTTACATTGTCGGAAAATTTTCGGTCTGTCGGAAAATTTTAGGCTTGCCCCTCCGCCAGCGAAAAGCTATCTACGCCACTGAAACACACTGACAAACATCCAGTTCACGATCCACGGAAATAAACCCTGCGACGCTGAAAAATCGTTGGTTTGGTTCTTTTAGAAACAACAAATAAAACCTAAAAAGTTAAAAAATCTGTTTCTCATACCCTTCCGCGCGGTCCTTATGGCTGGCGCATGCTCTCTTTTTATAACCAATGCGAACTTTAAAAAATAAAAATAATTGTTTATGTCTGATGTTTTATCCAAGTCAATAAAATTGATAAGTGTGTCCCTGGAGTGCAACAAAGCTTTGTAATGCTTTAGTATTGCAAAGCATTCTTACATTCAAGTAACAAAATACACTCCTACCCATGATATTTTGTAGATTATGAGGCCTAACCTAAAACATAAAATAAACCAAGAACGCGAACTTTTGCTGGCAAAGAAGTAATTACAAGAATAAAAAATAAAATAAAAAAAACCCCGCCCACATGCCGTTTTCAAAAAATGCCCCGAGAAACAGAAGATTTACTTTGTGGGGCCTAATTGTTGAGTGGAAAAATAACTTATGGATGATTTAGTAGCAATCCACCACTGCTATATTGTATACCATAAAATATTATATCTCACGTGACTTCCTTGCATTCTGATTGGCTGAAAGATGATACCCTATTTCGTGTAGTTTGCATCCACAGAACTGACCAGGCACTACACCCAGGCACTACACGTTTTCTATTTTTAGCACACTACTATATCAGTTTTCTTTTCATACTGGGGGAATAAAACTAATCAGGCTAAATTTAAAAATCGATTCACAGAGGCACAACATCCACAAAACGACCCAGAAAGAAATCTTTGTAGAAAAATGTATCGCTTTTCCATTGTTGAAGTCACATTTTTCGAGGCGTTCATTTTATTCCTTGAGAAGATGATCCATATCTCGTTTCGAAGAAAATGATCCGTACCTGGGTCCAACTTTCATGAGAACGCGTCCGGTTATGAAAAATCGTTTGTTTCGCTGCTCATATTATTTCGCTATTTAATTGTATGTTTTGGGCAGTAAACGAATAAATAATGGAATTCAACTGAATCTCCGGAGTTTGTATCCCGTGCTGACCCATTCGGCAATGTATGTGTGTGACAAATGTGCGGAAATTATCAAACTGCGTTGTAAAATTTTGAAAATTTTAGTTTTCATTCGCGAGTTGCGCGATTCTAGAATACACAGTTTCGTTTGGGGGAAATGTTTTGTTTACCCTTGCCAACCGATTCAAAATTTGTCTTCTGCTCATATCAGTAATCCAAGTTAGCCGTGTTTTGGAAGAAGAAAATGTTTTTTAAAAACTACATGGTATTTTTTCTATATAACGCTGGTTGGTAGGGCTGCTACCTTGGTAATAGATTAACAAATCGGACAGATGTTTTTCTTGATGGGTGTACGATATAATATAAGGATCAGTGCATGTCTTGTCGTTGACTACGCCCATATAGCGCCCAGTGAGGTGGTGTAGTTCCCTCCGCGAAGCGGTGGGAACTACACCACCTCACTGGGCACTATATGGTAGTAGTCAACTCCAAGCCATGCACTATTCCTTAAATAGATTCGACGACACATTTATCTAAGTTTTCATAACATTGTCAACGAAGTTACGACAGTCCTACTGTATAACAGTTATGTAACTGCTTAAGTAAATAAAACAATTTAATTCTCAGTGGAAATAATATAACGATGAACGAATATTTTCCATGAAACAAATTCTATCACCTTCTTTGTGTTGAGATCTTCGTGTGGTCGTCAACAGAATCGATTCCATTGTTCACATTTTCCATTTTTTTTTTATTTGGCTTCGGGATGGTAAAAGGTGACTTCAGATACACAAGACATTACAGTACTGCCGGCAATTATTACATTGTCCCTATGAATGCAGTACGGTCACCGTGGACGGGTCACTTTCCGCGGGTGGGCAATATTTCAACGAGCGCAATAATATTAGATTACAAACAGCAATTATATAAATAATCATGAAAAATTTAATTAATGAAACACCAGGTACAACCTGATGCTTCATTAATAAAAAAATTGATGCTGATGATTTTTATTACCTGGTAAACGCATGCGTTGACATTACTGCCCTCGAGTGGATTGCGACCACTCCACAGCGACTGTTCTATAGCTCATTGTCGACCTAATGTTCATTTTTCATTTTTCCAATCGTGACTTTCTGCTTCAAAATCGCAAAAAGCGACTGTTTGTCACCTGACTTGAACCCTTTACCCAACGAATCACCCACAACCGCCCGCGTAATATGCAAATTCAGCAGCTGAAAAAATATTATTTTTCGAAAACTTTCAACAAAACCATATCATGTGACCCCTCTTTGGAACGAGCTCGTCGAGCTCGTTCCAAAGAGGGGTCACATGATATGGTTTTGTTGAAATTTTTTGAAAAAAAATTAAAAAATGATATTTAAAATAATAAATTTTTGAAATCGTCTGCGTTGGGTAAAGGGTCGTGTGGGGAATAGAAATCAGTGTTACCCATGTTGGGTCACGTGAGGGTGGGACATACGCAACCTCTGTTTCCAAAATAAATCACACGTGCATCAATTAACAGGCACAATCTTGGTGAGAAAATGGCGGACTTGAACTCAAATAAATAGATATTGGTATATTATGTGCTTGATCCTTTGTGTTAAAATTAACTTATATCGTAAGTATCAATTGTAACATTAGTCACAATATGCTAAAGTCGAGTTGAAAACAACACTTTAGGTTAAGAACATATTGAAATGCGACTGTGCACTGTCGGAATTGAATTGCGCATCTTCGTTGCTTTGCAAGGCGAAACTGAGCTACGATTTCGAAAGTTCAACATTCGAAATGCATTGATATAAATAAAGAGCTGTGAATACCTGTGTCACATGTGTTGGCATAGTTGTGTTATACGGAAGGAAATGACTGACTTATGAAGTGATTAACGGTAATTACCATCGCTGGCTCCCTATTTGGTTCCCCGCGTGTTATTTGTTTTCGAAACAAATGTGACGTGTGCCCACCCCCCAAGTGAACTTCTGTAAATGAATCTTGTGTATGATTCTGCGTTCAGACCGTTTTTCAATCAGTTTACACGAAATTTGTGGCCAATTGGCAGCTTTTGGATCTGCGAAGCTTCGAGATTCGGTTGGATTTCGAATCTTAAGTAGGTATTCGGTTCGATTCGATGTCGGTTGTCCAATTCGTTTTTTTTTTTTTTTGTTTTTTTTTTTGACCTGTTCACTAAAATTCCGCCTGGTATCAGTCATCTTTTAGTCGTCTTATAATGCGTATAGCTGAGACAGAAATTGTACACAAATAATGTTGATTGTACCGGAAAAGTGACGGTTATACTCCATTGACTCGGGCAGAAGAAAAATTACCAGTCGCACGCACTTGGGCGGTAAACGTGGCTCTGAGAGCCACGTTTACCGCCCAAGTGTGCGCGACTGGTAATTTTATTTCGACCCCAGTCAACGAATTTTAACAACAAAAAATGTTCAGTTTAATGTAGTTCTTTCGAGCCTCGACTTGTCCTAATGCACGGTATTACAATCGGAATCGGCATCGGAATCGACCGATTGTGAGCTCAAATAACCGGTAATCGGTCAACGACCATGTTTGGTAATCGGTTGAACACTAGTATCAAGCTGATCCATCTTATTCGTCTCACAAAACGTTTTGCTGAGATAGAAATTGTACATAAATCTAGTTGAAAATAAAGACTGAGTGTAATTTCAGCTATATTAACATAAAAAGCATCTGTACCCCTGCCACCATCCATACTAATTCCAGTTTCACGAGTCATTACAACTGTTGAAAGCAAATTTAAAGTTCCCAAGTAATATCGACGATGAGCTCACAGTGGCTAGCGGCTAGCCCCGTGCATTGCCGAGGACAGAATTCTTGCACCCGTTTCTGTTTTTGAACAAAAATCCTTACTGGGTGATATTCCAACTACACCATCAAGGCATGCCTTCGACGATGTAGTCGGAATATTTTATCAGCTGGGAATTCAAGACGCCTGTATTCGATTCAAGGTTCGATTTGATTTCGTAGGGTAGACTCGATTCGATTCTAGATTCGATTCGAATCAATAATATGTGATTCGCAAGGACCTATAGCAGCCATAAACACAACCCTTTAAATGTAATCAGAATACACATCTCAACTAGCTGTTTGAATTTTTTTGATCAGATAAGCTAGATATATTTGGCATCACTGCCGCTTCTGCCGTCATCCATATTCGGCAAAAACAAACACTAATAAATACAGTGCTGGTAATAGAGCTGTCACCAACCCCTCAGGTGACACATACCCCCAAACCGCTGGTCACAATTGACCTCCGATCAAACCTCATACTCTATCTCTTCCTCTTTATCTATTTTCTTTTTCACATCATCTCAGTTATGCACGTAAAAATACAATCCTGAAAGAGTAACTAGAAAACATCTGTACTAGCCATTATATTAACACTGTCTCTGTCGCCGTGGTCGATTCTCTCTCTCGCTCCCTCTCTCTGCTCTGTCCACCTCTGTCTGTCTCTCCGCGTGTCACTCTCTCTCTCTCTCTCTCTCTCTCTCTCTCTGTGTGTGTGCATCTGCTTATGTCTAGTGTTCAACCGATGATCGGAACCGGCCACAACAATCGGCCGATTATGGGTAATCGGATGACAACGGCAACGGCTCCTGGAACATCGGTTCAACCGATTGTTGCCAAGCAATTTGTGACTTTTCTGAATCGCATTTTATTATCTTCTGCAATTGTTCAATTGTTAATATAAAATGATGTCGATGATACCATTCAATAAAGTTGAGAAACAACCACAATGTGTATTCCTAATCTCTCTAGAAGCCCCTTTACGGGATATACGTCTTAAACGAATGTAAAGCTTACAACTGAGCACACTTGCAGCAATCGCCAGTTCGTACCGGAAAAGTGAAGGATGCACTCCATTGACTCAGGTCGCAGTAAAATTACCAGTCGCGCGCACTTGGGCGGTAAACGTGGCTCTGAGAGCCATGTTTACCGCCCAAGTGTGCGCGACTGGTAATTTTACTGGGACCCCAGTCAACGAAGTTTAACACTTTGAAAAATATTCAGTTTAATGTAGTTCATTCGAGCCTCGACTTGTCTTGTAGTGCACGGTAGTACAATCGGAATCGGCATCAGAATCGGCCGATTGTGGGCTCAAATAACCGGTAATCGGTCAGCCATCATTTTTGGTAATCGGTTGGACACTACTTCTGTCTCTGTCTATATATATATATTCATTTTTTGTTTTGAACTTACTTGTTGTTTTTTTTTAATTTCTCGATCAAAACAATACTTACACTGGTAGATCGATCCGTATTTTTATTGTATTGTTAGTATTTGTCTCCCATTCTTATTTATAAACCACTTATTATTTATATTTATTATTACATATATGTATTGTATTTTTTCTAGTTTACCAAAGCATTACATTTTTATAAATTTTAAACAGTATGAAACGATCTGCTTCCAAAAACTGGCATATTTGTATGGTTTTGTTGACGTATTACAGGTTTTAGTTGATAAATTTAGCCCGATTTCTTGCTACTTTGTTTGTGTTTACAATTTCAATGTTTTTTTTTAACTTACATTGCAAATGAAATGAGCCGAAACGTTCTCCTAAATTACTGTTCTGTCCAAAGATCTTTGGGCTGAAACCGCTGTGGGCTGGGACCTCATACTTTCATTATAAGCGAAATGTTATTTTCCCCTCTCGATCAATTCGTTTTAATTGTCAGACAGTCCTCATAAAACGATTGAACCTCATATTGCAGGTGCAGCGTCAAATATTGTGCTGACAACGTATGCAGTTCAGGTCATCCCTGACTTATCTCGTGGGAGCGCGGTGGCTCAGTAGGTAGAGGTGCAGGCTGCAAGCCGAGAGGTCCTCGGTTCGAATCCCACCTGCGGCAACCGCGTTGTGTCCTTGGGCAAGACACTTCATCTCCATTGCCCGCGTGGGGGCACGATGACGCCGTATACTAAGGCGTACTGCACGTCGATGGTACACATGTCTTCAACCAATCTAACCCTGCCTGTGCTGCAGTGCGGAGTTACGATGTTGGGGAGCTGGCAGCTGCTCGTCGTTGCTCGGTGGTTCTCTCCGGGTACTCCGGCTTCCTCCACCCGTAAAACTGTCACGGTCATGATTAGCCATTGTGCATAAATATGTGACCTTAAACATCAATAAATAAATGAAATGACTTATCTCGTTATGAAAATCGACTTTCCATAAAGTTATCTCCCCCTGAAATTATTAGAAGGACGAGGAAGGTCCAATTAAGAAGCATACAATTGTTGAGAAAACACTTATGACATCAGTAGAGAATAAAGCGAAGTTTCCTTCTGTTACTTTTAATAAACGAAGACAACAGACAGTTCTTCCAGCTGTCTGTTGTTTTCGTTTATTAACCGTTAAAACTCGAAGCCTGGCTTTTTTATGGCAAGTTAATTAGAAACAACTAAGTAATGTCCACTTTGGCTCTTTCTTTAGCAAATGGGCTTTTAAAGTAGTTTTCAAGTGTTTATTTTTCCTAGAAAAATTAGAAACTCTTACATCCTAGGCTTTTATATTAATGGAAAGGATAGTGTCTGTATTATACGGCACGTTGCGCACATTGCATAACCAGAGATGGTCTGTCGCCCGGTATACCCCCACCGTGGCATACCGCCTAGTGTGGGTGACTGAAAAGGGGCATTCAACTTTTCTAAGTAAAAAAATCCAATATGGCCGCCAGTCGGCCATCTTGAAACCGAGCAGGAAAAAAATTATGTCGCGCACCTCCCCTCATCATGTTGATCATTTTTGTGACGTTTTATGAAAATGCGGCAAAAACTGTGAAAGTAGTTCGCTCCATAAGTTTACATGTGCAACGGACCCACGACGACGACAGACCCTCCGAGCGACCGACAAGTTGACTCCCATATACCACCTAAACTTCGTTTTTGGGAGTATAATGAACAGAAGAAAAGTTACAGAATATTAAAAGATGGTGAAAGCGCCGTTTTCTTATTTTAAATGGTTTTAAACAGATAATAATAGTCAAACGTTGTTACTGATTGGGGAAAAAATATAGAAAGCCAATTTTGTATTTTGATGCTTCTCTGCACTCAACGGGAAAATGCCAGTTTGTGAAATGATGCACACATCAATGATACATACATATTATCTCAATGAGACCCGATGTGAAACTCAGATCACTTCACTGTAGCGATAAAAGGTTTATTATATGACTAAAAGTTCAACATTGCATGCCAACGTTAGCATTAACAATTCCCCAATCTTTTTGGGGTAAAATGGATTGGAGTAAAAAAAGAACTATTTTTGTATATATTTATTTCCGTAACTTGGTGTTGTCACACTCAACGCGAATATTGACAAGTCAAAATTGTCCAGAAACTAGAGCTGTAGGTTAACCGAAACCGAACCGAGGTTTTTTGTTTTTTTTAAAAACCGAAACCTAAACCGTCGACATCCCGTAATCTAAGGTTTTTCGTTTTTATTAAAATACTCTCTTGCTGCAGAAATTCACAGAATGTAGCCATCCCAGAGTAGTGAGAGTACCCAGACATTGCCGATGGCAGTGTCTGGGTACTCTCACTACTCTGGGATGGCTACATTCTGTGAATTTCCGACATTTCAGCTTAGTTGTGTTCGCAGCTTTCCTCAAGTTGCGCGTAGGTGTCAGACCTCGAAAAATGGCCAAGCACAATAAAAGTTCTGTATATTTAGGTAATTATTATATTGGCCTTCCTGATTCTTCATGTATTATAGCTTATTTCGGGCATTCATTGAGTTTCATTCAATTTCACTGCCATTCAGTTATGACTCCGGACATAAGAATGAGTTTTATTGAATTTTATTTGGCATCATGAACAAACCGAAAACCGAACCGAACCGAGGTTTTACTCAACCTGAAAAACCGAAACCGAACAAGAAACTTAAAAACCAACAGCTCTACCAGAAACGCTTCTTCAACGTCCCAATCATCTTCACAATCTATTTTAATTGTATTTATAAATCGAAAATTTAAGTTTTATTTATTTTTTACGAAGCCGGAAGCAATGGTTGCTGGCAAACGAAACTGTAAACAAACCGGACTGCTGTTCGAGCGCACCCATTCCAGCTCGGAGTAAAGTACTATCTGCGACCGGAACAGCTAATTATGCGAATTCCAACGCACCCATAAATAGTCCGTCATATTATAGTGATACGGAATCAGATTCCACACTGTGGATTTTCCGGGAACTGGGAAAAGATCTTCAAACAGTGGTGATATTTAGCGGTTAAATTACATTGTCATATAATAAAACTTCACGAACATTTCGAAATTTCAATTTTTATATTCGATCCCATACCTTAAGTGTTAAAATTACTGACAGTCTTTGGATATTAAGGGGAGCTAAATTTCCTGTAAATCTTTTACAATGACGAAAATTGCCAGCCATGTATTCCCACGGTTCTCTCACACACATATTCCGACATCACCTTCCACACAAACACATTCACCCCTCCTTACATACACACACGTGAGGACGCACTATCTTATATCCTGAAGGCATTCATCACCCCCAGTCAGATCGGATTCTCTACGATCGCGATGTTCTCCAAAACAGAAACCACAGCATAGCGCACATAATTCCCGAAGGGATTATTTACAAACCTGTACAGATGGATAGGACCTGTCGCCTTCAAAGATGACTATTCTTTTCAACCACTTAACAGTCTCTGTGGAAGATTTTCATTTAACAAAACGGGATTTAAACGTTCCAAAACATTACTTATGCATAACCGATATTGTTTTCTTTAGGATAGAGAATTTACCCTAATCCTCTCATTCAACGTTATCCATGGTGCGATCTGACCAAACAATATCTTTCAAAAGTTTCTGTACAGAGAAAAAAACAGTTTCATTCTTAACTGATGAGTTTTCTTAGAAATAGCGTCCAACTGAAATCACTCTTCAATGGGAAACTCGTTCATTCACTTCTGAATTAACCATAAATAGTTTAGCCTGTTTTACGATGATCTGATAAAGTTGTTTTTTAAAAAGAATTGATCATATGATAAATATTATCTCAATTTGTCATATTTGTCATATTTCTAAACACATCATCAAATATTTCACCCATGCAGAGGATTTCTGTTATGGAAAGGATAATTGTCTTATGGTTAAGAAAACTAGTGGGTGGCTAGAACATGCTAGGAAACTAAACAAAGAGAGCTGGATAACATATTCCGTTCATAACCCATTGAGAACTGCAAGTATTTTTACGGAAAAGAAATATAAAAGCCAGGGGTTGTGCCAGGATTTCCCCGATGCGAGGTGGGGTGGGTGATAGAGAATCCTCGGACTCACCGAACCTACCCTGATTCGGCCCGGTTTGAGAAATGTTGGTTTTCATTAGGCTTGTGGAACTAGGGTTTCAAAAACAGATGTCGTGGCGAATCGCCATGACACCTATTTTTGATACTAGTTCCACAAGTCACAAATTTAGTAAGTACGATATAACTCACAACAGAGATTAGATGTGTGTCGACCTGTGGTGGTGTGGAAAGTTTCTGGAGTCGGACGAAAGTAGACCTCTCGCAATGTAATTAATTTTACCTCTGCCACAGTAATTATATGCCCATCGGGTAACTTCTATTGTGCACGCGTATCGGGTCTTCGGGAGTGTTGTCTCTGTCTTTGTGATGTTTGCATAAGTTTATCTCCCAGCGAATTTAGCCCATTTTCCACCACGGATTGCGGGTGGTAACTCTTCCCGACTGAAGGGGAATGTACCCTTTGAGCCCCCACCCCCGGCGCCATCCCATGATCACAGCCAAGGGGTATAAGAAGAAGCATTTTGAACTGGGGTGCGGTGGGGCGCAGTCAGTCATAGTGGTGGCCCATGCGCTTTAATGGCATAGTCTCGGAATATAATACAAAAAGCCAGGGGCGTAACAATGATGGGGTGTAACCCCTCCCACCTCCCAATACTTTTTCATTCGGGACTTTTTCGTCAGGATTATGGTCTAAGATATCAATTTTCTCTTGTTAATAATCATGTAATTTATAAACTACTAGATTTAATTATTGTACTTTCGTCACACGCACAATCGGCCATACCAATCGCAGTATGCAGTACCCAATTCGAACGGATTTGGACTCGGCATGTCTAATTTGGAGTACCAGTATAGAACGCGTCAATTGAATAAGAAGTTGCGGCACGACATGAATATTTTATTTATTCACTAATAAATTTACAAGCAGTCTGGACTTTTTAGAACCGTAATCCCGATTATTAAGGTTTAACGACACTTTAACAGCCAAGGTCATATCGTAACTCCGCACTGCAGCACAGGCAGGGTTAGATTGGTTGAAGACATGCGCACCATTGACGTGCAGTACGCCTTAGTACACTGCGTCATCGTGCCCCCATGTGGACAATCGGGGTTAAGTGCCTTGCCCAAGGACACAACGCGGGAGTCCGAATCGATCGCTCAGACTGTCACCCATCCCAGGACTAATTGGGTTCGACGTTGCTTAACTTCGGTGATCTGACGAGAACCGGTTACCGCAACGCCTCCGCGCCCCCCTCCCGATCGTGTTATATTCCAACTACATCATCAAGACATGCCTTCGGTGCGCCGCGGAAGTTGTTCAATATGAAGCCAAAAACAAAAATGTGCAATTTTACCGACTTCAAAGGCTGCGAGTAGTATGACATGTGTTTTTCGAGCTCGATCAGGTAGATCTCATATGGTGGATCTCATGTGAGGTCATAGTCATGTGACCAAGCGACGCCATGTTGGGTTGCCATGGTAGCCCGCGTGAGCGACCATGTTGTGACGTCATTTCATAGTGATACGTGGTCTTAGTGCGCATTCGCAGCGCGTGTTGTTAGGATGATACGTGTTTACGTCTTCCTGTTTGTATACTGGATGCCACCATCTTTGTTTATATGGTAGCACGTGCTTGCATGCTGTGTGATCCAGTAACCTACAACAGGACGGGGGTATGTTCGAGTTTGTGTTCAATTAAATGGTAATGTATCTAATTACCCAAATAGACCCGACAATTTCCCAAAATCACCCAAAACTACCGAAAAGGACTCAGATTTCCGCCAGAATCCTCTTTTTACCAATAGTAGACACGTTCTATTATCTGTTTATTTGGCTCGGATTTCCCAGTAAATAATCGGATTCTTTTAGAATCCCCGTTTCTATCTATGTGCCTATAAGCTATGCTATATTTTTTGTCTTTCCAACCCTATTCATTTGTAAAGATGTATCTTATGATATTTCACATGTGTTCTATTGGATTAGTTGATCGCATTCACATATGTGCAGACACCAGGATCGTGGTAATCGGGGCACTAACACACGCTTTGTAGGCCAAAACATGTTTTGTTGCGGTTATTTGAATTTTCAATCTTTTGGCGGGATGTTGCACTGACGTCATGGTTTTTAAATTAGCATGCCCACCCCCCCCCCCCTCCCCCACTAAGGGTCCGTTTTATGTTTTTTTTCCAGACGTTCACGCCTCAGTCACATATCCACCCCACTGTAGGGTTCATTTGGTAAAGGATGAACAAAATTTGAGATACTTTTCTATTAGTTTATGAGCTGCTATCTGAAAACAAATACAAGTAACTAGTCGTTACTTACAGTCTGGATTACATCCTTCCATGCTGGTGGCGTATATTCCTTCCCGAGACAGCAAGTCTCTTGACATTAGAAAAGTTTTAATTTTAGCATTATTTTCCTCTGCACCCAGTGATTTTGAGGGTAGAATTTTCAGTCATGACTTCTGATGAAAAATATTACTGAAACGTCACAGAGTAAGAATCAACTATGCTGTGCATTTCTGATACTTAGATGTTTCCTGATGAAGACATCACTTGGTGAACAATATGCCAACAGAGGCGCCGCTAAGGATGGGGCGGGAGAGGGTGTGTAACAACACCCCCAATATTTTTTTCCAGTCGGAGTATTTTCTTCAAGATTGGAGTCTCAGATAAGATATCGATCCTCCCGTGCTCCTCAATTTGATGCCTGGACGTCCACCATACAAACGAATGGTTGTCGTACCCGGCGTGGGCTGTTGAGGGTCCAGCATGACCAATTTGGAGCAGCGGTACGCAGGGCCAGAGGGAGGAAATATTTCTAATAAATAAGTTCTGTGACGAAAGTTCCCGTTCGAAAGTGTCGGGATATTGATGCAGATGCAGATGCCGAAGGCACGAGCGATGATAAGGTGGGGCGGAGTGTTTGTTGAGGTCACCGGAAGTACATTTTGAAATCGGTTATTAAATGGTGACTGCTGAACGACTTTGGGATGAAAATTCACGTTATTGTTGCCTGTCAAAATGTTTTACCTGCATGTTTCAAATTTTCAAGTTCATTAGTGAGTATCCAGTGATCTAGAATTATAGCTTTTGGCGGCACAATTTTTGAAATGATAACTTTATTACGTCAAGTTGATTTAATAAAGTTATCACTTCAAGAATCACGCAGTCCTAAATTACAACCGTTGGGCACCCCCATTCCTTCTTTGCATGAGTGGCAACTAGTATTCCAATTTGACAGACAACTTTCTGGTTCTCGTTCGGGGATTGGGGCCCAGGTTTGGCACAGGAGGCAGAATCTTTCTTTTTTCGGGGTGGGGGTGGGGGGGGCGGCAGTCCTGACCCAAGAATTCTGGACTCCCGGGCCAAGCAGGGGCCGCCCAAAGTTCCTGGCACCGGAGTTACTACCCTGGACCCCCCCCCCCCCCCCCCATCCTCTTCACAGCCTCGGCAGTACGTTATATGTTAATTAAATGAAGGCATGCCTTGGTGAGCAGTTGGAATCTTTTATTACTCTGGAATTGAGGATCACAGTGGGTACAAATCATGTTGACAGCCCGGCCATTTTGGTCATCTTCGCTACGCTCCTACAAGCACCGTGTAGCTTTCTATTAACTCTATGCATTCATCCATTGTCTCCGATTTAATGCTAAATTGTGCCAGTACAAAGGAGGTGAGGTAGGGGTGGGGTTTGAGAGGGAGCAAAAAAGGTTTCGATGCGCTCGGAGAACTAGACAACTGACAACCCGTGTTTTCCCTGTGATGCAATTTTTCCTTAAACATTGCATATAGACTATTTGGGTCCTAACATTTCTTGAAAAGGCAAAAGGCTATTGATGGATCAACTATGAAGTGTCGCTCATGATAGACTTGTTGTGGTGTATAATATGAAAGAATTTCTCCCCAGTATGCGGGAGAATTAGTGCAGTTTTGGGGGAGGTAAAATCAGCAGCGAAAATGATTTCCTCATATATCAAAATCAATCACAAGGCTAATTCGTTTTGTATCTATTTGTGAACCCGTAACATAAAAATAGCTGGTGACCCTCATCGGAATAGGGTTTCGTTTAGTTACTTCGATTTTACTAACTTCGGCTTCCCTCAGAATCGTCGTTATAAGTATAGGAAGTAGTGCCATAGGGTCTTAAATAATGTGGAATTTTATTCCATCCAATATGAGCATGACTAATTACCACAAACAACCCGAAAACTATTATCTAGTTCTTATTCTTCCAGCTTCTAACTGTCCAAAAAACCTTTCTTAATTTTTCGTTGCCACTTGGTTACTCTGGGGGCCAAAATCCTACAATAGGATAACGATGTGTTCGATTTAATATGTGTGCGCAGACTCAGATTTTTTTTATCGGAATTATCAATGTCTACCTACTACGCACTCTCTTCCAGATACTCTCACTCTATGAGTTTATCTCGTCTTAGCTTCCCTGGTGCTTTTACGATCCACTCTCGGTTTATACGCAGTTATTTCCCTTTGGTGATGGGTGTGGTTTCTAACTTGTCGATTGGGCTGAAGAGTAATGAGATCTGCTGCTTCTTGGGGAAAATCTTCTTTCGATTCTTCAACACACTTTGGAAAAGCTGGATTCCACTTTTGTTCCTCATCTGTCTCAGTCTGCTTACGCAGAACTAGACCTATTTATGTGTACACCTCGAGTGGTTAAAGTTCTATCAGAATTCGTCGCAAAGTTGCCTTGATCTATTCCTTTCTTTGCCTCATTAAGCTTTAATGTTAAAGATAAAGAAATCAAAGGACTCTCGGTGAGGTTGACTCATCATTATCCCTATGTTTTAACCATTTACCCAATGTAACGGCCAAAACCGGCCAGCTCGATTCTCAAAAATCGCAAATTAATTTTCATAATTTTTTTCATTTTTTGTCTCAAAAACATAGGTTATGACCCCTCGTTGGAACGAGCTCGTCGAGCTCGTTCCAATGAGGGGTCATAACCTATGTTTTTGAGACAAAAAATGAATAAAATAGTTATTCAAGAATTATTTTTGCAAGTGTCGTCTGCTTTTCATGTTAGGTAAAGGGTTAAATACACGCCTATCCGGTAAATTCCGGTAAATTGTTCTTGGACTCTTTTTTACGGTATTAACATTGTGAAGGTTTCTAATTAATGGGCGTGGATAGGAAATTAGATTCTAATACAACAATCCAAGTTATCTCTGCGGATGGTGATGCAGTAACTTATTTATTTATTTACTTATTTATTCATTTATTAATTTATTGGGGTTTATCGACACTTTCAACAACAGGGTCACCTCGTGTCGGACAGTTTTTACGGGTGGAGGAAGCCGGAGTACCTGGAGAGAACCACCGAGCAACTCCACACAAGCAGGCTAGCATTGGCTGAAGACAAGAGCACCATTGACGTGCAGTACGCCCTAGTGCACAGCGCCATCGTGACCCCACGTGGGCATTCGGGATGAATTGTCTTGCGATGCACTAACTACAGTGACCCTTCTTCCTGCATACATTACAAAGCCTTTCATTTTTCAGTCCGAAATTAATGACATTCAAAAAAAAATGTTTAATCAAATTTTAAATGCCCACATTTAATTTCATATTTTATTCCATCTCATTTTATTTTTACTGATAGTAAATGAAGGTTAGACATATTGATTATCCTCTCGTATCCTAAAAAAATTTTCTAGTTCAGCTTGATTTAAAGGAGTGATAACAATTAATAATCCCTGACTAAATTGCTATTAAAATCGACTTTCGATAAAGTTATCTCCCTTGAAATTAAATAATTGTTGAGGAAACCCACATGGCATCATTAGAAAATGAAGCAAAGTTTCCTTTTTTTACTTTTAAAAAACTAAAACAACAGACAGCTCTCAGAGCTGTCTGTTCTTTTCGTTTTCATTAAAGGTAACAAAGAGAAAACTTGGCTTTTTTGTGGCAAGCTAATTTGAAGCAACTAGTTCACAGATAATCCGTCATTAAGGATATCTATCAGTAGACCCTACTTCATCTACCAACTAGAGCTGTAGGTTAACCGAAACCGAACCGAGGTTTTTAGTTTTTTTTTTAAACCGAAACGGAAACCGTCGACATCCCGTAATCTAAGGTTTTTCGTTTTTATTAAAATACTCTCTTGCTGCAGAAATTCACAGAATGCAGCCATCCCAGAGTAGTGAGAGTACCCAGACACTGCCAATGGCCAATTTCAGCTTAGTTGTGTTCACAGCTTTCCTCAAGTTGCGCGTAGGTGTCAGAACTCGAAAAATGGCCAAGCAGAATAAAAGTTCTGTATATTTAGGTAATTATTATATTGGCCTTCCTGATTCTTCATGTATTATAGCTTATTTCGGGCATTCATTGAGTTTCATTCAATTTCACTGCCGTTCAGTTATGATTCCAGACATATAGAATGAGTTTTATTGAATTTTATTTGGCCTCATGAACAAACCGAAAACCGAACCGAACCGAGGTCTTACTCAACCTGAAAAACCGAAACCGAAACCGAACAAGAAACTTAAAAACCTACTTCATCTACCAACACTAAAGTATCCACTTTGTTCAGTAAATGCGTTTTTACAGTAATTTGCAAGTTTTTTTTATTCTTCCCAGGGAAAAGGTTAGCAAATCTCCCTTCCTACACTTTTATAATAGTGGAAAGGAAAACGTCTGTATTATATGTCACGATACGCACACTGTTGATGTAGCGCACAGAAAAAAAATTACAGAACATCAAATGAGAGTTAAAACACCGTTTTCTTATTTTTAAATGGGTTTTTAACAGAGAATAATGGTGAAACGTTCAAATTGATTGGGATAACCCTTTACCTAACCTGAAAAGCAGACGACACTTGCAAAAAAATTCTTGAATAACTAATGTTTTTCATTTTTTGTCTCAAAAACATAGGTTATGACCCCTCATTGGAACGAACTCGACGAGCTCGTTCCAATGAGGGGTCATAACCTATGTTTTTGAGACAAAAAATGAAAAAATAATGAAAATTAATTGGCGATTTTTGAGAATAGCGCTGGCCGGCTTTGGTCGTTACGTTGGGTAAAGGGTTAAAAGTTGTAAAATGCCAGCTTCTGTATTTTTATATTACTCTTCAATAAAGGGCCTTTAGTTTGTGAAATGACGCGCACATCGATGATACAAATATGCCAACATCTCGAAATTTGAAATTTGTTAATGAAATTCCCATACCCTTAGCGTTAAATTTATTGACAGCTTCTATAAATTACGGGAAGCTAAAGGTCCCGTAAATCTCTTCAAGTGACGAAAATTGTCGGCCATGATTTTTCACCAACAGCCCTAGGGGCTGCAGGTTTAAAGTATGGCTTGATCTCCCCCCCCCCCCCCCCCCAAAAAAAAAAAAATTAATCCGTGTCAATCAATCTTATAGACTATGAAAGGAAAAACTTATATATAAGAATGCAGAATGATTATGTGATGTAAAATTCGTTAAGCATGTTTGATTATCTGGTTGAGTACTGGAAGCTCGTATTTGGGTTCCATTCTAAAATGTTGTACACAATTAAATAGCTTGATATTCTTTCAATGTGCTTCATGTTCTTTCAGAAGTAAAGCATACTGTCTATATGGTTTGCCTTGTCAGTGGCGTGGATAAAGGGGTGGGGGGGGGGGGGGGGCGCAGCCCCCCACCAGAAGTTTTGTCGGAATTTTTTTGGGACCATTTTTAGGCGAATTTATGCCTAATAACATTAAAATGCTGGCTTTGGGGATAAAAACATGCCATTTTGGGTAAATTTTGGGTAAAAAAGACCAATTTTCAGTACATTTGCAGTAAACAACAGATTCTTTCTGTTTGTTTCGGTTTTTGTTGTTGTTACACTGTCGGAAAATTTTCGGTCTGTCGGAAATTTTTTGGGCTTGCCCCTCCACCAGCGAAAAGCTATCTACGCCACTGTGCCTTGCTACAATTTATTGGAGACAGCCTACAGGCACACTCCAATGTATTGAAACAGGGCAGAAACAGGTAGAAGAATTATGATGACCAAACTTATTTTAGCACTCTGCTGGTTAAACTTGCGTTTTAATCAAATCGTCGCATGAGTTCCAATGTGTTGTATGTGCCTACTGGCACAGAGAACACACTGGAACGCAGGGGACGAAATGTTGTACTCGTTTTGCTACTTGTGTTGTTTGTAATTTGTTTGGATAAAGGAAATACAACAAAATGTATAGAGAATATCTAGTGGATTTTTTTAGTGGATACCGAAAATTATCTCATGAGTGAGCGAGACAATTGTTTATTTTTCGCGAGCGCTTCTCAAAAACACTAGATTTTCTTTTTATTATACGTTTTTTAAGAACATCATTCCTATCGATAATTCCACTCGTTTCATCCTCGAATTGATGCATGAAAGTAACAGCTGATGCGCATTGATACGCGGAAGTGATTTGATCGACACTCGGAACAGGTAGCGTCTTGTGATCTTATTCAGCTGGAGGGTTTCGTGCATCAATTCAAGATGAATACATGTTGAATTATCGCTGGAAATGATCGGTATCCACTCAAGAACAATAGATTTTCTTTTCGTTATACGTTTTTAGAACAAATTGATCATTTCCAGTGATACTTTGACTCGTATTCACCTTAAAGTGATGCTTTGAAAGCCGCCATTTTGATTGATACCGTGAAAGTGAAAATTTCTGTATCTTCACAGTGGGGATACAATTTCTATCTTTCCGCAATTTTTTCGATAATCTATCGGTTAGCGTATAATAAACAGATATATGTTTGTGATTCTAGTGCAAACAACATATTATTCCCCTATAACGGGGGAACTTGTAATGCTTTAAGCCTGTTTTGTAATTTCCTTCAGTGCTTTCGGCTGTCCAGTCCTGGTCATTATATGATTTTAGTACTGTAAGTTTTCAATATACTGTACAAAAATAGTTTTGCTGTTTCGTTGCTTTTTTATTAAGGAAGTACAATTTGACGCGAAGTAACCCGATTTGGTGTGGGTGTTATAATTGATACTCAGAAGACAGCACACAAGTTGATCTACGCTGCATCAAAATACATTTCTACATCCGTTGTTATGTGGCCCTAAGTATTTTATTATCCCACGTGTTGGCATTTTCCGATATCACTTTTATTCTCATCTACATTAATTAATATTCAGCGACCCGCATCCCACCTTACCGCTCACGACAGTTGGTAATGTTGCCGAGACGCCGTTTCAACGACGTCACGGTAATTTCTTCAAAGGCTTTCACACCTTCGAATTACAACAATCTCGATGTACGATCACGTTTCGAATAATTCAGTTTACAAAAGCTGTCAAGACAAAATTAGAAATTAAGTAATTTATTTCGTGTATTAATTAATCAGCAGTCAATGAAAACAATAAATATCAGTGTTTTGTATATATACATAGAGAACATCTCTCAATGAACAATATATAACAAGCAACAACATTATCATGTCATGAATTGGTGAATCATCTTGTCCTAAATCCATGTGTTAGTGAGACTCTAAATAAAACGGATGCCGTGGGATCCCACGTTTATCGAATAGGATTTCTGGGATAGTCTAACCCTCTAAAACTGAAGGGCGCTTTTCCGGTCCAGGATCGCGATACGACCTGGATTCATAAAGTAGACATTTGCTCAGTGAATTTGTATGGTAGACCAATGAAGGTTTTCCACGTGCAGCCAGTGGCGGCGCTACGGGGGGGGGGGGGGGGGGGCATGGGGGGGGCATTTGCCCCCCCCCCCCCAACGAAGGTTTTGCCCCCCCCAGTTGCCCACCCTCCAACCATCTCGCATGCATTTCCATCCACCCTCACACACAAACACATTCAGTCACTCTCTCTCACACATACACACACACACCTCTCTTTTTTATTCCCAATAATTTCCCATACACACTTAGCCCAAAGCCCCAGGCTAGCTGATGAACACATCTAGGCAGTAGAGATTTAAAGACTCGAATGCAGATACTTATAAGTTATAATTAAGTTATGAGCCAACAAAGGCATGTCTATCCATATCCCTTGTCTAAAAAAATTCATGGATTTCGCATTATGACAGACGGGCATTATCTCCCTTGCACAGTCTCTCTCTCTCTCTCTCTCTCTCTCTCTCTCTCTCTCTCTCTCTCTCTCTCTCTCACGCACAGACCCACCAGACGCGGATCCAGGATTTTTTGAAAGGAGGACCGCTAATTACCATTACATTTAGTCGAAACTTGGACCCAAAGTCCGTAATATAATTTTTTGCTTTGGTACGTCCACAGGACGTACCAAACCAAAAAAGTATATTACGGACTTTGGGTCCAAGTTTGGACTACCTCATAACAAAGTAATGATATGATCCTTTACGTATTTGCCCCCCTTCATGGGAGTCTGCCCCCCCCCCCCCCCTAGTTGCCCCCCCCCCCCCCATAAAAACATTTCTGGCGCCGCCACTGCGTGCAGCCCCAAGGAAAATATTGATTGATCTTCCCCGAGTAACGAATATAGACTCTACCAGTTGATGGCTCTGAACTGACAAGATAGTTCAGGGTTGCAAGGGTTAAAGCAGCACCCACGATATTTTTCAAAATCAGGAGCGTAAAGCTTTGTAACGCCCAGTGACTGCAGGTTAGAATCCCAGTCGAGGAAACGTAAGGCAATGCAATGCTGGCGTGGGTTCAACCCACACTTCTCCTCCATAATACCATGTTCGGGAATGCTGCTATGCTCGTCCTCTCAGGTGAGGACGTATAAATGGCTGTCCCGTGTGCAGTAATTACTGTGCACGTTAAAGAACCCAACTGTGGCAATGGAACTGCAGCTCGGCTCGGTAAAATCACCCAACCCCCTTGTATATGGTGTACTTCATTACCTGTATTAGGGCCCCCTCTATGAGTCACTCAGGGTGCTCCGAAAAGTCAACGGAGGAATTTCCGAAAAAATACATGAGATGATTCTGATGATGTGGGGTTTACACAGGGTGCTCCGAAAATATAACAGAGAATTTTCAAACATACAATATACAATACAATCAAATGAAATGAAATGAGTTGCAAAATAAACTCGAGGCCATTTTTACTTATTTTTCATTTACTTACTGGGCCAGTTCACAATGATTTTGGAACATTATCTTTTTTTTTAATATTCACCGATAATAAACCCCACTGATATTGAACTTAGAAAGCTCGCGTTGCAAGTTCAGTATCTAGAGCTGTTATTGTCCGTGGAGAAAAACAGAGAGAGGTCGCTCACTTTCCCGCAACCTGGTTCCAAATCCATGTGTGCGTGGGACTGTTAATTTAGAGATGGTAGTGGAATCCCTCGTCTATCTAATAAATAGGAAGAACGCGATGTGTGTTTGAATCGGTGGGTGTTTTACATAATGAGTTGGAATGGCGTAGTCATATTTCGCGAGAGCCACAGGCTCGAGCGAAATATGATTACGCCGTTCCAACGAGTTATGTACAACACCCACCAATTCAAACACACATCGCGTTCTGCGTTTATTACACAACCCATGCATTAAAATGCATTTAAATAAACAAATTTTAATTCCGATAATTTAACCCAAAGGTGAAGAGTTTGTTTAGACTGAAGCTGTACTGATCATACGGATCGATAAAAAATCAAAACAACTTTTTCGGAACCAGTGTTTGTTGAAATTCCTATCGCTGTTTACTAACAGTAATGGCCACCAAATAGTTAGGCGTGAATGGGCTGGTGCCCATTCACGCCTAACCATTTGGTGGCTATTACTGTTAGTAAAAATATAAGTACAAATATGTGCAGATTTGCAAAACAGCTGGGAGAAACGTTTTTTAAAAGAAGTTCGAAGCATGTCAAAGTGTACGAAGATTTACCGAAATAAAGTTGACCAATTTAGATATAATGGGATCCACAAAACGAGACGGCAACGGGACTGGGTTAAAGTTCTGGTTGGAGATGATTGGGTTTTTTAAAAATATTATCTCATTTTTGGCTAATTTTTTGTGAACCGACTTTATTTTGCTTTGGCCGTTTTCATTTTCACACTAAGCGACAGACGGTTGATGACTGTATAACGAAATTTGGAGACTTTTCGAAGCGTAACTAAACGGTGTAGTAAAAAGTTCCGGCTTGTATATCATCCGTTGAATGCAGAATCATTTATATCATAGCGGCGATTCCGTTGAATACAAGGGTTTAAAGTTTAATGGATGTGTAATAAGGTTCCTGAGATAGTTTAAACATATTAATCATACTATCAAGTCGCACGATTTGCTTCCAAAGCACAGCCTTTGACAGTCGGTGTACGTACCACACCGAGCTCTTTCCCTGCAGTGAGGGTGAAAAGTTACGTTTTGGAACCGAAAAATATACTAAATATTTAAGTTAAACCATTGTCGTCCTCAAGTCACAGTAGGTACAAAATAAGAAATAACTAACAATTCTAACCAAATTATTGTGTACCATGTCGATTCGTCCTTGTCAGGCCCTTTCTATCTGAATAACAGAGGTATGCATATGGAGTTAAAATAGTTAAACAAGAAATTACACGAAAGGGAGGAGGGGGACTCAATGGACCCCTTCTTAAAATCTCGGCCTCTTACAGACCTGGGGCCAATACTATAAAACTTTTACAATTGTATTTTCTAGAATTGTATTTCCCAGTTATGACTTTCAATGGGTTGAAATTAATTATTAGCATTTTCAAAGCTGTGGCAATATGCCAGTTGGAATGGATGTGTTGTTGAGTAGTTTGCAGGTGTTTTATTCTTTCCAGAAAAACACTGAGCAAATCTCACCTCTTGGGCTTTTGTTTTGAAGGAAAGGACAATGTCTGTATTATACGTAATGATGCGTGTACTATTGATATAAAGAACAGAAAAAAATTACAGAACATCAAAAGATATATGTGTATCAAAAGATGTTGAAAACGCCGTTTTCTTATTTTTAAAAGGGAGTTCAACAGAGACCAATCGTCAAACGTTCAAATTCGTCGGGAAAGAAATTGTTAAAAGTCAGCTTCCGTATTTTTACACGTCTCTGCAGGAAAATGTCTGAAGTTTGTGAAATGTTGCGCACATCGATTATTCAAAGTAAATGACATTTCGATATTTCAATCTTGATATAAAATTTCCTTACTCTTAAATTTATTAAGAGGTTTAGGAAATTAATGGGGGTAACATTCTCGTAAGTATCTTCCAATGACGAGAATTGTCAGCATTGACCTAAAACGCCTGACTGTGTGACACCAGCATGCAGTTTCAGTGCATAGAATTTTGACATTTTCCTCAGAAAACCTATTTTCGTTAAAGGTTTCGTTATATAAGAATGCGTGGGTGTTTGTATCTTTTGGGCAAAGTAAAAGGTTATGTGGCAGAATCTTTATTTTCATGTGCTGACAAAACGAGGCCGGCCAAATGCATATACAGTACGTGGAGAGTGGATTGTAACTAAATCACCCGCGGAGTGGAGTTATCACCCAAGCTATAACTTTCAAATTTTGTACATATCGACAAAAAACACAAGCAATGTTTCAGCCAATGGACCTCCGGGTTTAACCCGGAGGTCCATTGGCTGAAACTTTGCTTGTGCTGGTTATGCTTTGCAACAAATTTGCAATTATTGCTCGGGTGGAATCTCCACTCTGCGGGTGATTTAGTGATAATACACTCTCCACGTACTGTACAGAACCTCACAAACGTTTGAATGGGTTGAGAATTATCGCACAAGATTGCTTTTGCCCAGGATATCACGAGAGCCGAAGGCTTGAGTGATATCCTAAGCCAAAGCAATGCGTTAGATCTGGCGTAATGCGACTATGATGGATGAAATAATGCATGTATATGCCTGATTTACAGCCAATTTTGCGCATTTTTTCTGTGAAAGGGGAAGGGTGTGGTCCTTTGACGCACAGTCTCTAGATGACTCATATACACACGCTAATTGAAGCTCTGCGTGTACATTTATCTTCCAAAGACTATGAGGCCCACACCACACAGATGGATGACTATTCATGTGCAGGAAGCCTCTCTCTCATCTCCTCTACCAAAAGTAATCCATTGCCCCCATCCCCGCCAATAAAACCTACCTGCTTACAATTCATATCTCCACCTGTACATTTCCTGTGAGATCTGAAGCTGAAGCTCCGTTGTGGTACTTCACAGGTAAACTTAAGTTTGATGTTAGAATAAAATTAATGGGTGGGGAGTGTGTATTGAGAAGGTGGTGTGACTGCAGGGTTTGGGGGTTATGACCAATCCAAGGGCATCTGTGTGGGGTGGGGAGTTTCCAAACTAGCTGAACTCTTCCAATACCAGCTAAACCTCAAGGCATCTTACAACCATTCAGTGGTATAAACCATGGATACAAAATGTACATGAATAAAGGAGTGACAAATATTTAATTTCAAATTCAGTTCCTAATCGTGATGGATTTGAAATTTAAAATCTTACTTTTTACATTTTAATGGGTTTCACCTAGGAAGACCACCCCAAGACGTTTGGCTTTATTTGGCCTGGCACCATAAAAAGAGGTATACAGTGACTTTCATTCTGTAACAACATTCTACCACACGTTAGGGAGTATGTTAAAAATACTTAGAACAGCCTCATATTCCCAGATTTGCAGTTGATTTAGTACATTTTCCTGTTGAAGGGGAGGGGGAAGAATGTGATCCCTTGGCACACAGTATATTTAAACACATTTGTTCTGTTGGAGGGGGGGGGGGGGGGGCTTGTAATCCTTTGGCACACAGTATCTGAAGACTCTCATACGTCTTGGCCTAACGATGCAGTCAACACCGAGGTAGGCCCGGGTGTATATGTGTCTCCCAGAGATTACCAGACCAAAAACATACAGAGGGATGACTCAGGATTTTATAAAATTCTTTAGGTCGTCGTCCAATGTCTGGCTGTGTTCCTAATACGCTTCCTTCGGTCTCATGGGATTCGGATAGGTAAAAACCCGTACCACGTGATCAGACACGGGGTAACTAATACTATCTCCTACGTAAGATATACTATCTCCTCCGTAAGACATAATAACTCCTACGTAAGACAGATTATCTCCTACGTAAGACATACTAACTCCTACGTAAGAGAAATTATCTCCTACGTAATATATACTAACTCCTGCGTACGAGGTATTAACTCTCTTTGAGATAAAAAAAATTCTCATGTGACACTGATAAGCTTCCATACGAATGTTATTTTTATTTCGTAAATTTTGACTCGAATCTGAATGTTTAAATACCCCGGGTAAACAAATCTAAACGATGAATTTGGAATTTTCAAGCGATCGCGATTCCGGTGCATTCGACCAATGATTGACGTGATTTATTTAGACGGGTTCCTTCTCTGTTTACGTTGGAAACGAAATCGGACGTGTTTTGTAACCACATACAACTTTATTTTTTTATCATACAGGCAGAACAGTGGAAATCCCGTGTTTTACATTAATAGGTGTGTGATAAATAACGGAAGTCGCCATACGTTTGCCGTGTAACTGGTAGAAACAATATAAACTTGACGTCGAGTCTCTGTCTTATGATGTAATGCAGCAGGTGGTCTGATATTAATGGCCCTGATAATAGTGAGCAGGGAGAGTGTTTTATTTATTTATTTATTTATTTATTTATTGGTGTTTAAGGTCACATACTTATACACAATGGCTAATCGGGTGTTTTGCGGGTGGAGGGAGACGGAGTACCCGGAGAGCACCACCGAGCAACTGTTAGCTCCTCAACATTCTTATTCTTACTCTGTTCAAGCAGGGTTGCAGTGGTTGAAGACATGTGCACCATCGACGTGCAGTACGCCTTAGTACACGGCGTCACCGTGCCCCCATGTAGGCAACCGGGATAAAGTGCCATGCCTAAGGACACAACGCGGGTCTTCCCGGACGGGGATCAAACTCGGGACCTCTAGCATAGAAGTCCAACAGTCTACCACTGAGCCACCGTGCTCCCTATGAAGAGTATTAAATTTTTGCTAGTTGTTTCTAATGAAGTGTCCGCTGCCTGAGTAGGCAGACGACACTTGACCAGAAACACCTGCTAGACCATAAACCTATCTTCAGCATTATATAATGTTCGATCGGTGTGTTCACTCTTATTTCCCTCGCTTGTACGGATTGAAGGTACGCATGGCTCACCGTGACAATTCGTTTGCAAACTGGAGCGAACATTTCTTGTTTTTGGTACCACCACAGGGGTAGTCTCGAGTCAGCGTGCGCCATACCCTTTATGTTGTCAATATTTAGCTTCACTGAAGAAAACCCAATCATGGACCAATCGGTACAGTGTTATAGCATAATATTAACAAGTATATTTTTTTACCCGTCATCTTACCGGGAAAATCGCAAAAGCACTCAACTACTTTTGCTGGGAGAACCGTAAAACCTCGTGATAAATCACGACTACTTTCACACCTAGCTTTCCGATTTTCCTGAATCTGACAAAGCAGATGAGTCTTGTAATAAATACGGATGGTAACGATGCGACGACTTTGCGTAATTTGCCATCACTGGTGAAGTGTTCATTTCACGCTGTACGTCGCCATTGCCGACGTAACGATTGTACAAACTAGACAGTGCGTAATATTGGTGCAGTCTCAAGAGGTTTCCGTACATATTGTACGCATTTTCAACATCATTGTAGCTACCTCGATTCATTGCCATTGTTGGAGAGAAAGAAGCACGTGATGATCCTGAATACATTGACGGCGGCGATCCACATTCTGGTTTGATTTCTGAAAAAGAGGGAAAATATAGAAATACAAGTTTTTTATACCATCTCTTTGACAAACAACTATGTTTCAAAACAACCCGCTGTACTAGCACTGTGGAAGGCGTGAAAGCCAAAGTGGGGTCGGGGTATTCACCTGGCCGAGTTCAATATTTCAGGGTTCTAATGCGTACTGCGCGTCGATGGTGCACATGTCTTCAACCAATGCTAGCCCTGCCTCTTTGGAGTTATTACGTTTGGGGGTCTGGCAGTTGCTCGCCGTTGCTTGGTGGTTCTCTTCGGGTACTCTGGCTTCCTCCACTCGTAAAACTGACCGACACGAGCAGACCCTGACTGTCGAAAGTGTCGTTAACCCCCCCCCAAAAAACAATAAATAAATAAAAATAAATAAATAAATAAATAAATAAATAAATAAATAAATAAATAAATAAATAAAAATAAATAAATAAATAAATAAATAAATAAATAAATAAACATACAGTCCTAAATTATCACTGAACCTCCCGGCATTTCACCCAATTGCCTAAGAGTATTGGTATTTATGATTTTATTCAAGCACTCAGTCTTGGAAAGGTTAAGTGATATTTCCAGACATTGACGATCATTTCACAATTAGATCGATGTATTTAATTCTTGAGTACTTTTAGCTTGTATTGTCACCGTACACTGACATATTTAGAGTTGTGTGAGTGTTTTTTGTTAGAAAAAATAAATTTTGATTTCCATACAATATATGGTAATAGTTTGAAGACGAGAGATGAAACTAGTCAAACCATAAAAGAGGGCGTTACCAAATGTCAACTAGAAAGCTAAAACTAAGTTGTTCAGGTATCTTACTTTTGAAATTATTTTTCACTGTATTTTTTGTTTGTTTTAGTATTGAATGTATAGACTCTTTAACTCACTCAACCCCAGGCTTAACCCTTTGAACCCTAGCGGTCGCTTTTCCGGCCAGGAACATGATACGTCATAACGTCATTATATAGGGTGGCTGTTCAGTAAATGTGTGGGGTAGCCCAGTCAATATTCTCAACGTGCAGCCCCGAGGATGCACGTTGAAAATATTTATTGGTCTACCCCAAATAATGAATATGGACTCTTCTAATTGCTGCCATTGATATGGTATGAAAGATACCACTAGAATAGATCTGTTCAAGTGAAATAGACCACGGCCGAGCCTTCAGACTTAATTTACTAAACCAATTTCGAGAATTCCACTAAAAGTTATTTATTATTATTATTTATTGGTGTTTAAGGTCATATACTTATGCACAATGGCTGATCGTGACCGTGGCAGTTTTACGGGTGGGGGAAGCCGGAGTACCCGGAGAGAACCACCGAGCAACGACGAGCAGCTACCAGCTCCCCAACATCGTAACTCCGCACTGCAGCACAGGCAGGATTTGATTGGTTGAAGACATGCGCACCATCGACGTGCCGTACGCCTTAGTACACGGCGTCATCGTGCCCCCATGTGGACAATCGGAGTTAAGTGCCTTGCACAAGGACACAACGCGGGAGTCCGAATCGATCACTCAGACGGTCGCCCATCCGATGATTAACCGGGCTCGACACTCTATTTCTTATACATGCATAAAAAGTTTAACAGTTGCAGATCAACTCATTTGTTTTCACTGCAGGTTAATAATTGCGTAATAGAATTTCTGGTTTGTGGTTTAAGGTAGGATTATCACCCGAAAATAGTGTATGATAAATAGTATTTCAAACTTTTTCCAAACTAATACTGGGATTTGTGCAACTCGCTCAAAAGATTTATTTGATCCTAAGGCTCAGTTCAAACCGAATCTACGGACCTCGTTTCCTCAAATCCACCAAAAAGTAGGGGTTCGTTCGATATCTTCTGTCTCCCTCAGTCAAGAACGGAAAACATCATGAAAATAAGTAGACAAATTGCAGAGTTGTTTGTGTAGATGCCCCAGAGCTACGTTTTTTAAAACTTACATTATTAACCCGTGGGAGGTTTGGTGGCATCTTTGTTAACCCTTTACCTAACGTGAAAAGCAGACGACACTTGCAAAAAAAATTCTTGAATAACTAATTTTTTTCATTTTTTGTCTCAAAAACATAGGTTATGACCCTCGTTGGAACGAGCTCGACGAGCTCATTCCAATGAGGGGTCATAACCTATGTTTTTGAGACAAAAAATGAAAAAAATAGTGAAAATTAATTGGCGATTTTTGAGAATAGCGCTGGCCGGTTTTGGCCGTTACGTTGGGTAAAGGGTTAACCCTTTGATACTTTTGCACGTCTTATGACGCACGAAATCAAACAGCGTGTTGATTCTTTGTGGTCATTTGTTTTGTTATTATTTTAAGTTTTAACCTCAATTCCTATTTTCTCCTGAATAGTGCTCAGTGACAACCGTTGAGCCAAATGTTATCGCAGCTTAAAATACTAATATAATCATACTGTCATGACTTCTTAAATGGTTGAGTGCTAGAAGCCACGATCAGGGATTTCTAAAAGTGAGGATACCAGAGCAAAAGCCAACACTTTTCATTTCTTATAATTACCCTCCGTAATTGTTTAAACTACTTTTTACCAAACAACAAAACAGAAAGACGAAATAAAACATGTACGAACGAATGAGGCGAAAAACCATCCTCACACAAAAGACAAAGCGCACAACTCTGAGTTGAGCGCCGGTTTTCGGCACTGACCCAAATTTGTCAAATTTCAACGAAACCTGGAATGTTCAAAACAATTTATTTAACATATCAGTAACTATAATTACCTATGAAACGACAACAAGTTCAAGAATAAAATCACTGAAATAATTTCACACTGTCGATTGACATTTGTTGTAAGTTGTTTGAGATATCCAAAATTATTAACTTGAACGTAAATGCGGGTCAAAGTTCGACCAAATGTATTCATTGGAAAATGAATTACATTTGGTCATGATGTTTTCATACAGCTGACCAGTGGGAACTGAGTATTTGGACCGAAAACGTATAACTGCATTAACAATGTAATTATCAAGTGACAAACCTCTTAAGATAAAATACAAACTTACCAGGTGAACGCAGTCCACGGTTGTTACGTCTCAAAAACTCCTCATAATCTGCCATAGTCAATGGGCGTAACGGAAATCTGGAGAATGTCTGTGTTTGTAACAATGACTCCATGCTCTCTCTGCAAAGGATGAGAATTGAAAAGTGAAAATCTGCGATATCTATTGCGGAGAAGACGTTTGAGTGACCTAGAAATCTGCTGCACATTTTCGGCGTATCTTTATTTATAGGCAGAGGACAATGCATCGCCTAACACTCTTGAATTCCTCGATGAAAGCGTTTCCCAATGGAAGGTCATGTGAGATCATGTCACACACAAAAGCAAGGACAGATCAGAGAGTGAACGCTTTTGCAACGGAAGTAGATTTTTGACGCCCGCATTCATAATTATGTGTTACCACCACTGATATCCACACAACTCATATTCGTGGAAAGTCTGCGAGAAGCGTCACCACTCAACCCCGCCGCCCAAGATGTTGTTAAGTAATTCAATGCGATAACTCCTCCAAATCCATGACGTTTGATGACGTGAAAGCTGTTACGCAACACTTCATCAAACGTCAGAGCGTTTAACTTGCATGGAAACTCACATGGCCAACAATATTCATCATTTAATATGAGTTTTGGGGATATTACCCCCCCCCCCCCCCTCTCCCCGCCCCCTTATTTGCTGAGGCTGTCCGAATTTAACACTGAGAAAGATAGAAACTTCATATAAAAACTGCTTTTCTGTGCTGGCGAAATTGTATCATAGATGTTGGCATCATCAAATAAACTACAGTTATTTTCCAGTAGAGCAGTATAAAAAAGTGAAGGCAAGCTTATCACAATGCCCTTTTCACAATCAATTTGAACATTTAACTATCATTCCCAGTAGAAACTCATTTTTCAACTTTCCAATCTCGGCACTTGTTTTTTGGTTTTTTTTTCTGTTAATAATAACTCAAATATGTTATAAAATCCAATTTGCATTGCTACAAAAATGTACACATCGTCAACAGATTCAGACATCAAAGTATACTCTTTAACCCTTCTATACAACGCAGAGAATATCAAAATTTTAAATTTTAATTACAATTTTTTAAAATGTTCCAAAACAATTCAACAAAACCATATCATGTGACCCCCTCAGTGGAACGAGCTCATCTAGCTCGTTCCAATGAGGGGTCATGTGATATAGTTTTGTTGAAATATTTTTAAAAAAATTATTTTTTTCAGCTGCTTAATTTGCAAAATACGCGGGCGGATGCAGGCTAATCATTAGGTTGAAGGGTTAAACAACAATCGTGGATTACGAAGTGTCGGAAAATTGAAAGCTTTCGAGAATTTTTGTTGTTGTTGAGCATCGTTTATTTATAGCACCACCCCCCCCCCCCGCCCCATCCCTCCCCCACACACACACCTAAGATGGCGGTGGGGGAAACTAGGGCTGTCACGATTTTTTAATTTGGGAATCGATTAATCGTCGCAAATAATCGATAGTAATCGATTAATCGTACCTAGATGACCCTCCCTCTCCCTTTCTTTGAAGTCGTTAAAAATGAAGTTGAAGTCAGTTGACCTACCTCAAGTAAACAACGAAGACGATCCTCTTTTAGATGCATTCAACTCTTTGATGTTCTGAACTTTTGAACCGTCAGTGTAATAATCAAGACCGGTCGGCAGTTGCGAACTTCGCAACTGCCGACCGGTCTTGATTATCACACTGACGGTTCAAAAGTTCAGAACATCAAAGCTTTGAAAGTACCTAAAAGACAAATGCTTCTAATGGCTTCTTGAGGTTTAACGTCGACGTTCGTGACCTTTTACCTTCAGAAACAATAGTTTTTTTATCCAATTGTTTTTTCGTTATTAAACGTCTAAATTTACCGATTCTTCGACAACGAAAAATACTAATCGATTTCGGCGTGAACGATCGACAATCAATTATTCGATTAGTTGTGACAGCCCTAGGGGAAGCAAGGCAGTGGGGGAAACCCACTCCCACGTCACGTCTTGCAAATTTTTGGTGCCCCCCCCCCCCCCCGTATCATGTGTGAAATTAACGGGGCAGCAATTTCAGTCTGTTTAAATAGATGGATGGACACACCCAACTGTATTGCGGATCAGCGCCAGAAGACTCATCCTTATCTCGGCATGGCAAGAGGGCATGTGGTGATTAGGTCAAACAGTAACTGATGAATTGTCTAATTATGTTATTTTATAACAGTTTAATTATTGTACAGAAGAGTTAATAAAAGATGATCAGCTGAAGATTCTGCCAGTTAGAAAAGTATGATACTCACTTGTCAAAGTCTGTTAATCGTGTCGAGTCTCGGAAGCCTTTGGCGAACGGATTGCTGTCAATTTTCAGCTTGGTTATCTGCAAAGACAAATCCAATTTGATGGTTTATGTGGAATCAATGAGATAAAATATCATAATTATAGCAAGTTGTCTTGCCCTCTGCATTCTGTGATGCATAAGAATGTGTAGCATCGATTTGACAAAACGCAGGCATTACTTTACTTCCTTTACGCTGTTTTCATACCTTTTGTCATTGATCCATTTCGTAATTCACCCAATTTTCGTGTATTTAAACTGTGTCACCCCAACAAGACCAATCCCAACAAGACCAATTGGTAAAATATCCCAACAAGACGATCCCAACAAGACGAATCAAAACTAGACGAAAAATTTTTTTTTTTTTTTGTCATCAAATATGGGAGACACTTACTTTAAAAAGAACGTGCACATCACAATGTATGCTATTTGAAGTATTTTAGGGTTTATTTTATGTATGTGTTTGTGAGTTTTGTTGATAAAAAAGATAAAAAATACTGTAGCAAAAAGCGTCTTGTAACAAAGCGTGGAGCCTCTTTTAACTGGTTGCGTGCTAACTTTTTTGGGGGTCGTCATAAATTTGTTCACATATTATTGCCTTGTTACAATTAATGGGAGAGTGCCTATAGGCACTCTTCCATTAATTGTAACATGGCAAATCCACCCAGACTTAATAATATCACATCAAAAATTAATTGAAGTACATCCACAGAATATGAAACCTTTTAGCTCTGGTACCCGCACTTCAGGATAAAGCGCCAAAATGGGCTTCCTGCACTCAACCAGTTAATTGAAATCTCTGTCCAAAAGAAAGCCGTGTAAGCAGTTTATGATGGAAAACCTCAAAATAAATGGTGGGCTATATAGTCATTTTCCTTAAATTCGTCTTGTTGGGATTCGTCTTGTTGGGAATAAACCATTTAAACAAGATAGAAATCATTTTTGCTTTTAGGGCAAACAATTAAAACGTGTTCAAACTTGAATGGCGATTTTGGTTCTTTCCCACTAGACCAATTCCCTTTAGACCAACTCATGCGTTCTACTTTTAAAATAATTCTATATCCATAATTTGATATATTTATAAATATTTATAAATGCATTTAATGTTATTGATATTCAAGTCTGAAAATAAGCAGTCTGTCATTTGCAGAATGAGGTCCCCAGAGGGGGAATTTGCTGTTGCTATCCCATACAGTGGGTTAGTTTATCATCTGGGTCCCTCTTTCTGTTTATGTTTGAGACCTTAATTCAGATTGAGGTTCACAGGGGGTAAATTTAGTGATGCATCACCAAATTCACCCTCTGGGGACCTCATTTTTCAGATGATAGTCTGCTCATTTTCTGGCTTGTTGATATTTTGTAAACTGAAATGTTATAAACCTATACTTTTTGTATGTTATGCGTATAAATATTTTTTTTATCAAATAAAGTGCTTATCAGTAAATAAATGTTTTCTTAATTATCCTTAATCAACCCTCAATCAATAACAGTATGAAGTTGGTCTTTTGGGAATTGGCCAAAAGGGAATTGGTCTAGTGGGAAGACACCGCGATTTTGTGAATAACGCTAGTAGTGTATGTTCAATGAGCAACTTCAAAAATGTAAAATCCATCAGAACCGTTCCGTAATTTTAGCCTATTAAAATCCGGTTGATATTTTAAATTTTATATTATACACCTATGTTCCTGTGTGGTATCGCCAAATGAAACGGTATCCATTGCACGCCTGCTTGAATTTAAAGGTAGAACCAGCAATAATTTTGTTCTACTGTGATGGCTTACTAACTTCCAGTAATCTCATTTCAAATACCAATATTTTCAGCGGTATTTTTTTCCGTGATGCAGTTGCATATATACATACCAAAGTGCCAGGATGTAGAGAGAGGGGTAACGTGCTCCCCACCCCCAAAATTTCGAAACGGTCCACTGGTGGATGGTATTAGGCTAAGGTCCCCTAGGAATAAAATAGAAAACACCTGAATTTTATTTCAGCCCCCAAAGTTAGCTCTATTTAAATTCCCTAAAGGAGCATTGGGGCCACTGATTCCCTCTGATCAGCTTGCTTTTTTCAGGACTTTTCATGGGTATGCCCTGTTCACCCCCACACACCCCAACGGGTGGGACACCCCGCTAATATTCTCCCTAGGATGACCTTTGGTTAGTCGAAACTTGGATCCAAGGGCTGTAATATAATTGTTTGGGTCTGGCACGGCCTGGGCACAGGACGTACCAGACCGAACAGTTATATTACGGTATTTGGGTCCACGTTTCGACTAACGTTCAGTCATCAATGGTCAATAAACCCCAAATTATTTCCCACTCTGAAAAATACTGGCTCCACCCCTGAAATTGATACCTTGCTTCAAAGAGCCCAGTGAGCGATGTCAGACAAGACACTGGTTAAATATTTGTCCATTTATACACACAACATTATCAATTTAAAAGGCTAGATCACCATAGCCGATAAAAACGTTCAGTTCGTCGGGATACACTACTCACCAACTGATTTTGATATGCTGTAACACCGATGAATACTGTTTCGGGAAAAACATACGTCCTGCACTCATCTTTTGAAAAATCGTCTAACGAGATAGGTTGTACCGGAATCTCGTCCCTCTTTAATAAATGAATTCTTGGTTGATATTTGTGCATTGAATTTAATATTATCTGAAATAGACAAAATATTGAAACATTACTGGTATGAAAGAATTGGAAAACACTCATTTATTAGATTGGTCGGTTCATTCCCACTAGACCAATTCCCAGGAGGCCAATTACCAAAGGTCCAATTCCCCTTAGACCAACTGATGTGTTCTACTTTTAAAATAATTCTATATCAATAATTTGATATATTTATAAATATTTATAAATGTATTTAATGTTATTGATATTCAAGCCTGAAAATAAGCAGTTTGTCGTTTGTAGAATGAGGTCCCCAGATGGTGAATTTGCTGATGCTCTCTCATACAGTGGGTCAGTTTATCCTCTGGGTACCTCTTTCTGTTTATTTTTGAGACCTTGATTCGGGTTGAGGTTCACATAGGGTAATTTAGTGATGGTACCCTGCTCTGCAGGGTAGCATCACCAAATTCACCCTCTGGGGACCTCATTTTTTCTAAAATGTTATATGTACTGAGCTATGTTGAAATGTTATAAACCTATATTTTTGGTATGTTAAGCATATATATTTTTTTTATCAAATAAAGTGCTTATCAGTAAATAAATGTTTTCTTAATTATCCTTAATCAACCCTTAATCAATAACAGTATGTAGTTGGTCTAAGGGGAATTGGTCTTTGGGGAATTGACCTAAAAGGAATTGGTCTAAAGGGAATTGGTCTAGTGGGAAGACACCGATTGGTCAGGTAGCGCGGTGGCTAGATGGTTAGATGATTGGATTTCAAACCGAAAGGTTCATGGTTTGATTGTGACCAGCAGTAGAGTCCTTAGGAAAGGCACGTAACCCCGATTGTCCACGTGGGGGAACAGTGGCGCTGTGTTCTACGGCGTACCGACTGTCGATGTGCACTTGCCTAATGCTAATCCTACTTGAACGGAGTTAGTATGTTGTGGTGTCTGACAGTTGCTCGCGGCAACTCGGTGGTTCTCCCCGGATACTCCGGTTTCCTCCACCCGTAAAATTGTCCGACACGAGGTGACCCTGGCTGTCGAAAGTGTTGTTAAACTCCAATACACATATAAATAAATTAGACTGGTCACCTATCATTCTATTGGGTTTCTAAAATGAGAAATATTGAAGCTGAAAAAAGTGTCATTGTACCACAATTGTGCTGTGTATTCTAGGGCTGTCACGATTTTTTAATTTGGGAATCGAGTAATCGTCGCAAATAATCGATAGTAATCGATTAATCGTACCTAGATGACCCTCCCTCTCCCTTTCTTTGAAGTCGTTAAGAATGAAGTTGAAGTCAGTTGACCTACCTCAAGTAAACAACGAAGACGATCCTCTTTTAGATACATTCAAAGCTTTGATGTTCTGAACTTTTGAACCGTCAGTGTAATAATCAAGACCGGTCGGCAGTTGCGAAGTTCGCAACTGCCGACCGGTCTTGATTATTACACTGACGGTTCAAAAGTTCAGAACATCAAAGCTTTGAACGTACCTAACAGACAAATGCTTCTAATGGCTTCTTGGGGTTTAACGTCGACGTTCGTGACCTTTTACCTTCAGAAACAATAGTTTTTTTATCCAAATGTTTTTTTAATTTTTAAACGTCTAAAACGGGGTAAAATTTACCGATTCTTCGACAACGAAAAATACTAATCGATTTCGGCGTGAACGATCGACAATCGATTATTCGAGTAGTTGTGACAGCCCTTGTGTATTCAACATTACGTGATAAAATACAGACATTAAAAATATGTTTAGAAAAGCACACGTGAAATCTGGCCTATATGCAAGAAAGTCACGTAAGAACGCATCCGATTGGACGTTATATGTATGAGTGAAGTAATGACGTGAATGAAATACTTTGACACAAATAATAACAATGTCAAGCAAGAAAGTGCACGGGCCAGCAAAGGTGATAATTTTTAAATCTAAGCTTCATTTAGTTAGTTCAAGATTAATCGTGGTATAAATACAAAACACAGCTCAAGTAGAGTTCGGGGACACAGCGCTCGGAAAACACATAAAATACTTTAACTTCGATCCTTGATTTATGTCCCCTGTACTCCACCCTCGTTGCGTTTTGTCATGATATGTTAGTTAATTAATAATCGTAATCAAGTCCAAAAATTAGAACAACTCAACTGTTAATAGAAAAGACCGTTAACATTCTGTTATAAATCCCTGGTGCAGAAACTGTTTCCATTTGGTGTGGTCTGGTTATGTTCGGTAACCGAGGCGCTAGGTGGGTGTACTGCACCTAACCAAAAACATTATTACCGAAGAGTTCTTTCCGAATGAAAGAAAGAAAATAGATTTAGTACGTTTATTGTTTCTCAATTAGGTATATTATTTTTTAGAAGTGTCATAGGACAAATTTGTTGCAAATAAGGTTTACAATTAACCCTTTGATACGTCATAATTTCATTAAATAGGTTGGATGCTAAATGCATGTGTGTGGTAGACCTATCAATATTTTCAACGTGCAGCCCCAAGGCTGCACGTTGAAAATAGTAATTGGTCTACCCCTAAATAATGAACATGGACTCTTCCAGTTGCTGTCATCGAATTTATATGGATGATACCACACGGTTCAAAGGGTTAAGCGTTATCGAATTGTATCATCTAGCTGTGCACACAGCAAAAAAACAAAAACACACACAAGAGAAATAAAGAAAACAATTTCGAAAATAGTCCATAAGTGGAACCAATTTTGTACAAGAAAAATACACGGACGGGATGGAAAACATTTACTTTTACTGAAGTGTATTGCGTTCACAACCAATTATTAATTTACTATACTCATACAGAGATGGGTAACTTGTTCTATTCTAGGCCAGCACACAGTATACCAGCCAGAAGAAATTGTCCCACAACAGCAAGATCAAACACACATTATTTCCTGAAAATCTTTCCATAACAGTTCTTCAGGAATCATTATCAGAGACGGATATTGTAAAGGATAGGAAAGTATGCCAATAAAATTCAGCTCTGTCAATCAAGACTGTATTGGTCAAGTTCCTCGTTGCCTTAAGGGGAAAATGTGCTGCTTGAAATTCGTGTATTTTGAAATGAGTATATGGAAGGGTGAGGTCTGGAAGGTGGCTACAACTGAACAAGGTGTCTGTTTTAAGCATATACATATTAATAACATACGTGTCCTGTTTTGTCCAGTAGATTGTTGGTCAACTTTATCTTCTCAAAAGACACAGTTTGCTTCAATAATTGCTCGCCGGTAAAGGGACTATCAGGATGAACATAAAATCTAGGTGGAAGTGGTGGGTCCGCTTTGCCGGCCACAAGCCAGGATGATCTATGATAGGCGTATCTATATCTTTTATTGTCAACAGACACAATGTCCACCATCACAATATATTTTGCACAAGGGTCCAGATTTCGGAACGAAGCACGCACGGTGGGAAACATTCTCCTGAAAGGAAAAAATAAAATCTAGAAATAAGTTTCGTGATCTCCATATAAGATATCGACAAGGGTGCAGACAAACACGCAGTCAGGCACTTGTATTATACCTATGCCACAAGAACAGAACACGGCGTATTTTTGTGGATACGTCTTCAAACTTAATTTTCCAGCTTTATATTTTGCACAGCTGACAACAACCAAATAATAGTAGTTCGAATTGGTGGCGTGTTAACTCTTAACCCGCTGAGTATTTTCAACATATTCATCGACTCTAGTTATGGCTGCTTTGAAGCAGCCATGACTAGGTTTGATGAAAAATTAATCTAAATTTAACTCAAGAAATCGTTTGAGAAAACATACATTCAGTTTACAGGGGTAACATTTAATTAAATGTGTCCAAATTACACTTATTGTAGTGGAAAGAGAAATCCTGTCCTGGGCAGGAAAATCGACTAGCAGCATGCAAGAAGTTAATCCTTTGCTGAAACTTGCGTAACTTTCTGTAACCCAAATACAATTTCGGGATTCAACATTGTAACTGAGGATTCTATCTCGCGGTTATTACACTGCCAGTTGAATATTTTCCTGTGGATATATCGTGTGTTACTGGTACTGATTCGAAAACAGCAATGAAATATTTGCAGATTTCAGATCGTTGAAAATGAAATGGTTTCCCAACATGGCGCAAGAATCACGTGATCAAAACAAGCATGTCTTTCCCAACGCAATTATATTTCGATTTCGAGCATTTTCCTCTGAGAGTTTTCAACACGTCGTTGACACAGTGTGAATATATCTTCTCTGAGTACAGAGTATGGAGTAGTTTATTTACAACTCATACATTAGAATTACCGTTCATTGTTATTCCTGTTGGTAACTTATGAGGTTGGCGATTTCTTTGTCATCAAAGAAACAAAACAAAATTAACCCTTTGAACTCCAGAGGCCGTTTTTTCCGGCCGGGTCACAAGCTACATCATAATACCATTAAGGGTGATGACTGCAAGGTAAGTGTGTGGTGTAGACCAATCAATATTTTCAACGTGCAGCCCTAAGGCTGCACGTTGAAAATATTAATTGGTCTACCCCAAATAATAAATATAGACTCTTCCTATTGCTACCATGGAACTGACATGGAAGATACCACCAGAGTTCGTGGGGGCGTGGTGGCTCAGTTGGTAGAGGTGCAGGCTGCAAGCCGAGAGGTCCTCGGTTCGAATCCCACCTGCGGCAACCGCGTTGTGTCCTTGGGCAAGACACTTCACCCCGATTGCCTACATGGGGGCACGATGACGCTGTGTACTGAGGCGTACTGCACGTCGATGGTGCGCATGTCTTCAACCAATCTAACCCTGCCTGTGCTGCGGTGCAGAGTTCAGAGTTACGATGTTGGGGAGCTGACAGCTGCTCGTCGTTGCTCGGTGGTTCTCTCCGGGTACTCCGGCTTCCCCCACCCGTAAAACTGCCACGGTCACGATTAGCCATTGTGCATAAGTATGTGACCTTAAACACCAATAAATAAATAACCACCAGAGTTCAAAGGGTTAATTTTTAAAAAGTGGGTAAATTCGGGTTTTATGCACTTTCAGTATTATTTTGGTATATAATATGCCACTATTCACCACTTTAATTCCTATATAGTGCATTGATGAAGTTTAAATAGAAAGGCCGAAAGTTTTGTTGGATGACCCGTTAAGAAATGGATGCAATGTCACGATTAGCCATTGTGCATAAGTATGTGACCTTAAACACCAATAAATAAATAACCACCAGAGTTCAAAGGGTTAATTTTTAAAAAGTGGGTAAATTCGGGTTTTATGCACTTTCAGTATTATTTTGGTATATAATATGCCACTATTCACCACTTTAATTCCTATATAGTGCATTGCTGAAGTTTAAATAGAAAGGCCGAAAGTTTTGTTGGATGACCCGTTAAGAAATGGATGCAATGTGTTTAAGATCATGGTTTTTTTAACATTCAGATATGACATACACATTCCATGTCTCATTGTGGAACATAACCGAAGACAAGGCAAATTACATGAATTGTACAAAATGTTTACTGCAGTTTGTCACTTCCAAAATGTATTAAAAAGAATAACTTTAACCCTTAAACTCTAGTGGTATCTTCCATGTCAGTTCAATGGCATCAAATAGAAAAATCCAAATTCATTATTTGGGGTAGACCAATCAATATTTTCAACGTGCAGCCTCGGGGCTGCACGTTGAAAATATTGACTGGCCTATCCCACACATTTACTGAACAGCCATCCTATTTAATGACGTTATGACGTATCATATTGCTGGCCAGAAGAACGACCGCTAGAGTTCAAAGGGTTAAAAGTCCATGAAATTTCCAAGATTCCATAATATTTATGAATCCTGAATTATGTTCACATCGCCAACCTTTTTTATATATCAGAATGGAATCGATGTCTGCCTCGTTTCTTTCGGCCCAAAATGTGAATGTGTACGACACTTACCTATGTTTCTCTATGGACATGTAGGCACCAACAACCACAAAACTACCCAATACGGTAAAACCCAGGTTGTTGATAGTGTTTTGGGCACTTTATCAACGTAACAGCCATATACAACCACCACCTTTCAACTAAATAACAAAATCGTATTATTTATTTTTAAATTTTTGCCCACTAAGGAAAGCCTTTGGTCCTTATTGGAACGACTTAGTTCCAAACGAGGTCAAATGCCATGTTTTAGAGGCACAAAAATGAAAATGTTTAAGACTGATGAAAATTAATCCTTTGATTCTCAGGCACCGGCGCATTCGTTTTTTTCGGCCCGCATTCGTCATTTTTATTTCGGAGGGCAAAATTCAAAATGTCCAAAACTACCATATGGTTTTGGCGGTATCGCAATGCGATTTGCAATGCAATTATGTCGGAAACATTGATGCAGTATTGTTATTCTCTTTTCGAAATGCGATTCGATTCTCATATGTACACATCATAAATATTTATTTAAACCTTTACCCAACGAGTCGGCCGCATTCGCCCGCGTATATGCAAATTCAGCAGTTGAAAAAATATTATTTTTCAAAAATTTTCAACAAAACCATATCATGTGACCCCTCGTTGGAACGAGCTCGATGAGCTCGTTCCAACGAGGGGTCACATGATATGGTTTTGTTGAAATTTTTTGAAAAATTTGAAAAAATGATATTTAAAATAATAAATTTTGATATCGTCTGTGTTAGGTAAAGGGTTAACTGGTTAGAACTAGATTATTTTTGGTGACCTGAATTTGTTCATCAAAAATTGTTCTACCACAAATTATTGGAGAAGAGTGCCATCAGGCACTCTCCAATAATTTGTAATATAACAAATCTGTATAAACAAACTATTATTTACGTTTATCTGAATAGAAAACATTGGTAAGGAAAATGTTACTTTTGCACTGGTACCCTCATTTTTTTTTTTTTTGAAAGGACTGATTATAGCTTTTAGCACTCAACCAGTTAAAAACTTCTTATTATTTTGATCGTCATTTTAGTTCTTCTATATTGATTTTGTGTTGTGTGATCGCTATTATAAAAAAAAAACTATCAGCGAAATCAACATGGAAGCTCTAGTATTTAATTTTAGACTCTTACAACTGGATTTTAGGCATCGGCGACCATTCCATCAGGAATAAAAAATGAAAATAAAAACCGCCCTCCCTCATTCGTTTAAAAAAAATGCCCGAGAATCAATTATTTAATTTTGCTTTGTCTAATTATTAAATTTCTGCAAGAGTCAGTCCAACTGCGATAGGTAAGGGATAAACCTTAATGACAAACAAATAGTACTCAAACGATTAGTCAACTAGTCGATGTCGACTCTAGGCAAACCAGTAGTCGACTCTCAATTGTGCAGTCGACTGGTCGAAGGAGTTCAAGCTTTTAGGTAAATAGTATCCCTTCTATGCCACTGTCAGACAGTTTGAACAGCAATATTGGGCAATCAATGCATACATCTATTGCCATCTAATAGTAGTGACAGTAGTTTGTTTTAACTGGTACTAGTAGAGTGCTGAATTATTTTGGGCTATCAGGATATGTTATTAATTTGCCTTGTTGCAATTTATGGGAGAGTGCCTATAGGCACTCTCCCATAAATCGCAACAAGGCAAATTAAATAAGACTATATAATTTCACTCTTAGCATAATTAGAAACACATTAACAGAATAATGTTCCAGTAAGTTGCTGTATGTGAATGCCCAAGTGAAGCCAAATTTGGACCTTCAGCACTCTACCAGAACACCAACACTGTTATAAGGAGACAAGTTATCAGCAATGACTAGTCGAATTCGACTTGACTTTTGGGTATTGACTAGTCGACTTTGGAATTCACTAGTCGTTTGTGCACTACAAACAAACAAGTCCATTGGTTTTACGGGAAAATCGATCTTCGGTCAGAGTAAGATTACAGGACAGGAAACAATATTATTTCTATTATCAGCTAATTACCCACTGTCTTGTACTTTGAAGTTGACAATAAGGCACTAAATGGGGTAATAGGTAATTAAATTAAAATGCCTGCTAGGTATATATATAAAAAAATATTATCGTTATATTTGAACAATTGAGCGGCCATGGGAAAGAGTTATGGTGTTTCAACCGAAACTCTTTCTATTGGGTTAATTGTCCAAGAAAAAACAGTTCGTCACTTTATTCTCAACGAAAATCGGATATGTGAAATATTGCACTTTATTATTCCAGTAATTACTTATAATGGTTGTGGACATACCTACAACGTCTGTGCGGCAAACATGAAGTTGTTCAAGTTACTAATTAAGCATATCGGTAAGCAGATTAATGTGTTTAAATCGACAGTTTATTACAAAGCAGTTAGGTCGAGAAATAATTACTTTACAATGGAACGAGAAGAGTGTTACTTAATATCCCATCATTCCTGAGGGCGAGGAATCGAAAGATAGTTATATAATGGCTAATGATTGAGTTGAAGGAAACCTATTGTAAAAGATGAGTTTACAACTCCGATACACAAATTTTCAATAGATGATTTATTGCTCAATTTCTGCAGCTAGTCGTTCGACAAAGACACCCCGATGGGAAAATTAATGGTGTTAATAACACACTTCTTTATGTTAGGTGGTTGTTGGTTTTCTCTGCACTGTCGTTCTACCCAACGATGTTTAACCGCGGACTTTATTGTTGACATCAACTTAGTAACAAAGAACTGGTCACACTTTGTCTGTTATTAAACATCTAAATTTAAATGGGTAATTGTCAGCTCTAACAATAAAATTTGACTGGATCAGGAATCGCCATGAAATGAACACCTCAGAACTATATTAGATGGATAATATATAACCACATGGTGTAATTTGTCGATGCTATAATGCGAATAGAGACGTTTTTACTCCAACGCGAAACATATTTTCCGTATGTGTGTTTTGAATCTGGAGACAAATTGGTGCAGCGATGTGAAATTTTATGTGATTATTTAGCATTTAGCTTCGATAAAAAAGTTACTTGAGCCATAACCTTCCCCACCCCCTCTAACAATTTAAAAATAGACGCATCCCAGATAAACGTTTTATTTATTTATTTATTTATTTATTTATTTATTTATTTATTTATTGGGGTTTAACGACACTTTCGACAGCCAGAGTCACCTCGTGTCGGACAGCTGTACTGGTGGAGGCAGCCAGAGTACCCAGAGAGAACCACCGAGCAACGGCGAGCAACTGCCAGACTCCCCAGCGTACTAACTCCATACAAGCAGGTTCAGCATTGGTTGAAGACAGGTACACCATTGACGTGCAGTTCGCCTTAGTACACAGAGCCTCCGTGCCCCAACGTGGGCAATCCGGATGAAGTGCCTTGCCCAAAGGACACAACGCAGCTACCCCTGGCGGGAAAGACGTTTTTAAAGGAGTGCTTCTATGATTGAGGATGAAATGTTAAAAGGATAAGTGAACAGTAAGTTAAATTCACCAGGTAGAGTCGGGAAGATGACCGATAGGTCTGGGGTTAGGGGTATAAACCTAATTTGTCCCGACTTTGATAGCTTAAGTCCCTACTGAGCAAATATTCCAACTACACCTTCAAGGCATGCCTTGATGACGTAGTTGTAATATTAGTAAGACGGGATTATAGTAAAAAAAACACAAGACTTCTTTGAAATTTATTTGAGAATAAATAAAATACATATGTATTAGTTGTGACGCAACAACTTATTTAGTAAACATGTACCGTGCCGTTACTCCAAATTGATCAAGCTGGATCCCAAACAGGCGGTATATATTACTCAAGAACTCTCTTTGTGTTAGCGATTGTGTGTGTGACGTATGTCAAAGTATATCTTCTATTATTTTAAGAAGGTACGCGATTACGAGCAAGAGAGAATGGGTATCTTAGAGTCTAATCCGAACTAAAATGTCTCGACGTCAAAAATTATTGGGGGAGAGGCCACCCTAAACCCCTATGCGACGCCCCTGACCTCCACCCCATTTCAGTGTCTAAAAATAGACGCGTCCCAGACAGACTTTTGAAACGTATGTTTCTATGACTATGGATGGGTGATAAAAACGATAAGCGAAGAATAATCTGCTTCCATCAGACACAGCAATCTGGGGGTGGAGTGGGGTAGTCGTGTCCCCAGATATTATTTCACAGTATACTACATTAATACACTGTGAGTTTGAAATATGCGAGCATGAGCATGCAAATGGATCAGTCACCCTTGTACTTTATTATCCTGTAAATGTCAACAATTCAGAAATATCTTCAATAAAAATATTGTTTTAGTTGCATCTGGCCAATGAATTGCACCATCATTAGGTTCGGACTATTTCTTGTATTTCAAAAATCCTTCAACCCGAAGCCTAGGCTTCGGGTTGAAAGATGGTTGAAATAGGAGAAATGGACCAGACCATGACCATACCACAACATACACACCGAAATAAGAGTGGCAAGAAGAGGATACTCGTTCATTTGGGGGGAATAAAATTAAAATATGTCGTGTGACACGAAAGGATGCTGTCAGTCCAACCCCATACATTTCAAACACACACACGCGCGCGCGCGTTTAAACACGTTGCGTGGCGCTCCCCAAGATCCGAGAATCAAGGAAATTGCATTTTTGTGGATTTATTTTTCTAATTGCTTTTTGACCATGTAAGGATTTGTGCACCGCCCCTGAAGTTCATTGTTCTAATTTTAAACTAATCTCACAGAATACAAACACATAACTGCACGACATCAACTAACTTGATAATTTGAAAGGTGACAGTCAAAAATAATTTGCTTGTACCCCCTTGACTGGAGTATATACTGACTTAATAGCTTGCCCATGTCAAAAAAAAAAAACCTTTCGAGTAACTCTGAAACAAAATAATAGTAACAATGCCTCACAACATATTTTGCTGATTTAAATAAAGTAAATGTGTTTTATTATGATAGTATGCTTATGAAATAACGAAAAGTGAACTAAAATCACTGAAACATTGATCAGTTTATAAAAAAGGGACAGTGGCATATATTTTATGAAATACAAAAAAGAAGACGACGAAAAATATCAGCTCCCCACTCCCTCCACACCCATTTTTTTTTCCAAAAGTGGCATTAAAAGAACAAAGCTTAAAACATTTGAAAGAATTGAAAAATAGAACACATAAAAATAAATAGCGTCTTTGAATCGACTGTATGTCGCATGCCGTCTATCTTAGAAAAAAATTCTTACGCAATGTAGGGGCCCGGTGGCGCAATGGTTACGGCATTGGACTTCGAACCGAAAGGCTTATGGTTCGATCCCACCAGGGATAACGGCGCTGTGTCATTGGGCAAGGTACTTAATCCCCCGAGTGAACAAAAGGCGTACTGCACGTCAGTTGTGCACTTGTCTCCAGCCAATGGTAAACCTGCTTGTGAGGAGTTGGTATGCTGGCATTCCTACAGTTACTCGCATTCGGATTTCGAAAGCGTCGTTAAACCCCAGTAAAAAATTTGCAATATCTCACTAGAAAGCACATATTCCTTATCTATCCATTTGTGAATAACCATTTGGATGACTCCTACCTGGAACGACACCTTACGAAATGCCACGGCAACAAACATCCCACAAAGAGTTTACCAAACGTAACATCGATACCCCCAAACAAAAAATCCATAAATTTTATTGTTTCTCAGTCTTTTTGTCCAAGACATAGATCACTACTCAACATTGGAACGAGCTCGTGGAGATTGGCCCAAAGATGGACTTTAAGCTAAGCTTTAAGGCCAATGTGATTTTTTAGTCATTTTACAAATGAAAGGTAAAAAGTTAACCCTTTGAACAATGGTGGTATATTCCATGCCATTTCAATGGAAGTAATTGGAAGAGTCTATATTCATTATTTGGAGGTAGATCAATTAATATTTTCCACGCGCAGTCTTGGGGCTGCACGTCGAAAATATTGATTAGTCTATCCCACACATTCACTTAGCAGCCATGCTACTTGATGAAATGTGAGCGCGTGGCTCAGTGGTTTATGGCATTGAATTTAAACCGAAAGGTCCGCGGTTCGATCACCGCCAGGGGTAACTGCGTTGTGTCCTTGAGCAGGGCACATAATCTCGATTGCCCGCGTGGGGGCACGGTGGCGCTGTGTACTATGGCGTGCTGCACGTCGATGGTGCACTTGTATTCAACCAATGCTAATCCCGCTCGTGTGGAGTTAGTACGTTGAGGAGTCTGGCAGTCTCTCGATGGTTCTCTCCGGGTACTCAGGTTTCCATCACCCGTAAAACTGTCCGACACGAGGTGACCCAGGCTGTCAAAAGTGTCGTTAAACTCCAATAAATAAATACTTGATGAAATTGTAACGTATCACGTTCCTGTGCCGAAAATGCGATCGCTCGGGTTTAACACGTTAAAAAAGAGATGAAACTTTGTGCAAACACTTTAGTCTGATGGTTCACATGAAAGTTTAGAAAGGTGTCACACTGGGGAATACAAAAATACCAACAGAAAGAATTTTCCACTCAAGAAGAATTTAACCCTTTACCCAACGAATCGGCCGCATCCGATCGCGTAATATGCAAATTCAGTAGTTGAAAAAATATTATTTTTAAAAAAATTTCAACAAAACCATATCATGTGACCCCTCGTTGGAACGAGCTCGAAAAATATTATTTTTAAAAAAATTTCAACAAAACCATATCATGTGACCCCTCGTTGGAACGAGCTCCTCGAGCTCGTTCTAACGAGGGGTCACATGATGTGGTTTTGTTGAATTTGTTTGAAAAATTTGAAAAAATTATATTTAAAATAATAAATTTTGATATCGTCTGCATTGGGTAAAAGGTTAAGTTGTAAACAGCCCATGGAATCATCAGAGAGCACACTGTTGCCCATAAGCCGAATGCTTTCTAGGGTTTTTTTGTGTTTCCTTTTCTTTATTCTTCAATCTATTGCAATCTGTCAAAAAGAAAACTATCCCACTGTGTTTTCATAGTAATCCACCCTTCCCCGTGCTGTATACACGTTTATGTCAGCAAGCATTTAAAAGAGACAGTATCATCTTTGTTCTGCGAGAAACGGTTTCACGGTGTCGAAATTACGCCCAGATTTGATGCGCTGATGCCCGGGTTAGTCGTGTTTGATAGACAAGTGAGTCAGGCCGACACAATAAAATGTTATTTAACAGTATGTTAGATGACAAGTGAAGAACAACATCTCGCCCACACAGTTGGCGAAACAGTCAAATAATTGAACAGTCACGGATAAGGTTAAAGCGTACCGATAAATCAAGGCCAGCGTATATCGTTTTTCATAGTATTTAGGAAGTGTGAAAGAAATATCGTAAATTTGGTTCATGAACATGTTCGCTTGAATTGATTTGTTAAAAAAATATGAAGCGATCTTTATGACGGAGGGAGAAGCTCTTCAACACAGACTTTTGACGGAAGTTTAGATTTCTGGCGGACATTTGTTTTTGCATTGTTGCCACCATTTAAAAATGATAGCGCGTTATCAGTTAGAGACCAACATTTCTGTGCATCAGTTTTCAAAGAAATAAAGACATAAAAATAATGTTGAAAGTGAAGGACACCCGCGTAATACAGCCATCCGCCCCTTAGAGCTGTAGGTTAACCGAAACCGAACCGAGGTTTTTTTGTTTTTTTTTAAAACCGAAACCGAAACCGTCGACATCCCGTAATCTAAGGTTTTTCGTTTTTATTAAAATACTCTCTCGCTGCAGATATTCACAGAATGTAGCCATCCCAGAGTAGTGAGAGTACCCAGACACTGCCGATGGCAGTGTCTGGGTACTCTCACTACTCTGGGATGGCTACATTCTGTGAATTTCCGACATTTCAGCTTAGTTGTGTTCGCAGCTTTCCTCAAGTTGCGCGTAGGTGTCAGACCTCGAAAAATGGCCAAGCACAATAAAAGTTCTGTATATTTAGGTAATTATTATATTGGCCTTCCTGATTCTTCATGTATTATAGCTTATTTCGGGCATTCATTGAGTTTCATTCAATTTCACTGCCATTCAGTTATGACTCCGGACATAAGAATGAGTTTTATTGAATTTTATTTGGCATCATGAACAAACCGAAAACCGAACCGAACCGAGGTTTTACTCAACCTGAAAAACCGAAACCGAACAAGAAACTTAAAAACCTACAGCTCTACCGCCCCCATACGTTCTCCAAATCGCAGATGGTGATGCTTTGCTTCAGTGCCGCTTTAACATTGTTAGAAATTTTATGGAACCGCGGCGAACTCCTCCTCTCCCCACATCAAACGAGCTACAGTCGCTGCGTGAATTATCATTGCCTACATGCTAACTGTTTCCTAATTACTTTTTGTAACCTGTCACTGGTTCCCCTGCCCCGAAAATGAGTATAAAAGAAAGGTTGTATTTTAAAAAAAATTCTGTGGTGAAAATATGAAAAGTGATGGAGATATTGACTTGCAGCCCACAGGCATCAAGATTATCGTTGACTGGTTCAGCAATTTAGAGTCCGCACAAGAAAACAGCCAACCGCCCGCCCAATATAACATCCTATTATCGTTGTCATCGACGAAAGGTGGTTGTATATAGCCAGCACTTGTCAGGTTGGGTAATAATTTGTGTTTTATGGAACCTCAATGACCAAACCCCTATGCTCGAATCGTCAGTTTCAGAGGTCAAAAACAGTTTCAAACTGCAACAAACTGGAGCAGATTTTGAACGGAAACCTTATTGTATGACAATATTTTTTACCAGCATCGAACTTTTACAGTTATTTCTTGGAACTGTATCAGTTAATGGTGTTTTTAACTTTAAAACTACACTAAAAATCAAACGGCTCTATAATGTATAACACATCGTTCCATGAGTGGATCGGTGCGCCATCTGCAATGCTAAGGCATTGCAGATAGTGCAATGATACACACAAGAGGAGATACAATCTAGATTGCTTTCTTTTTTATTATTCGTCTTTTGGTCCGCCATTTTGACAGGCATACCTCAAGCCACTTTACAATTATATACCTTCCTGTCTTCGTTATGATCATTTCGGTTCCCAATTCGAAGAATTTATCCCATAATTCTTTTGTTTCCAATCGACAGTCAGCTTTTGGTGTCATAAGATCGTCGTCTCCATCGTCTGTAACGACAATGTCTCCCATGAGTTCTTCGTCGTCTGATATATCCTCCACGGTCTTGTCTTCATTATCATCAATATCCTCTAATAGCTTCTCTGAAGTTACAAAAAGAAAAAAAGAAAGCTATTTTTTGTTTATTTTTCGATCCCACATCCCTTCCACATGAGTAGTATGTCATGTACCCGGACGGGCCTGGTTGGCAGGATCTCATTGCAGGATCTCATGTGACGTCATAGTCACGTGACCTGGTGGCGCCATGTTTGGTTGTCATGGTAAACCGCGTGAGCGGGTTACCATGACAACACAACATGGCGCCACTACGTCACGTGACAGGACGTCACATCCGGGGTCCGGCACCGGGGTCCAACAACCTTTACCTCAAAACCACATTACATACTACTCACATGAACCTGCGTTCTCACCTTTTGGGTAGAAGTAGGACAGTCCGACAGAGTAGTGTTGAATGGTAACTGACATGTTCAAGACATCTACAGGATCTGGGAACTCCTTCAGATAGGGGTTAGTTTAGTGATATGTAAGTTGGTCCTACCCTTGTAAAAATTAACCTGGGGCCAATACTATAAAACTTCTTCAATTGTTTTTTTTTCTAGAATTATATTTTCTACCTGTTAATATATCTGACTAAAGTGAATCACATTTTAAAATTTTAATGGTTCATTTTAACCTATTTAAAGTACTAACTAGAAAATACAATTCAAGAAAATACAGTTGTGAAAGTTTTATAGTATTGTCCCCTGTAGGACAATCGTCAATGCAATCGTAAAACCGTGGCAGTATGATACTGTTTTTTCCACGATTATACCGATTGGCGTTGCTGATTAGGTTCTGTTCTGATCTGTTCTGAAATTCCTCCGTTAATTTTTCGGAGCACCCTGTGATTGCACAGGTACAAATACACTTAGTGTAGGATTAGCAGCGTGGAATCCAATGTTACCACTAAGGTTGACTGCATGCTACCGGGATGATGATTTCTCCGGCCAGCGGGTACTTTCTATACCGGTAAGCCCTATGCTCGGAGTGACGCGTGAAGCGCCCACTCTCGGCAATTGTCTTTCCATCGCACTATGTTGCATGGGGGGGGGGGGGGGGCAGGGGAGGGGGGAGGATCAGGTAATTTGCCAGGCTGCAACTCCTTTAACGTGCACAATAATCACTGCACACGGGACAGCCATTTACGTCCTCACCCGACATACCACCACCCCTGAACATAGTAGATTAGGGTGATTACAGACTCTTCGTGTGAAGAGCTCTCTGAGAGGAACAAGTACTCACACATAAGTACAGTCCTAAACTCATGCCTTGGTCGGACAAACATAAGTCTTCTATCCCTCACCCTCACTCCCCAATGTTAGAAAATAGTTGGGAACGCGGTGGTTCAATGGTTAGGGCATTGGAATTCAAACCGGAAGTTTCACGTTTCGATCACTACGAGGGCTAACTGCGTTGTGTCCATGACTAAGGCACATAATCAAGATTGCACACATAGAAGCACGGTGGTGATGTGTACTAAGGCGTACTACACGTCGATGGTGCACAATCAATGTCTTAAACCAATGTTAACACCGCTTGTGCTGAGTTAGTATGCTGAGGAGTCTGACAGTTGCTCACCGCTGTTTAGAGGTCCTCTCCAAGGACTCCGGTTTCCCACACCCGTAAAACTCCCCGACACCAGATGACCTTGACGAGCAAAAGTTTCGTTAAACCCCAATAAAAAAACATTAGAAAATAATTAGGGTCCTGCACATAACGGATACGAAAATGAAAAATGCTTATGAGAAGATTCATATTTTAACTCTTCAACCAGCGTAACGGTCAAAACCGGTCAGAGCTATTCTCAAAAATCGCCAATTAATTTTCATTTTTTTGTCTCAAAAACATAGGTTATGACACCTCGTTGGAACGAGCTCGTTCCAACGAGGGGTCATAACCTATGTTTTTGAGACAAAAAATGAAAAAAATTAGTTATTCAAGAATTTTTTTTGCAAGTGTCGTCTGCTTTTCATCTTAGGGAAAGGGTTAAAAAGATATGCATACGCCCGTCGGAGTGCAATGCGTATAAAGGATGTAACATTCTAGATGCGATTTGTTTTCATGAGTACAAATTTGAAGCGTGTGATGAATGAAATCTTTACATTTCAAATTATATACTGACAACGAAAACTGTTAACAATTTACCAGACGTAATACCCAACCAACACTGTTCACAAAATGCTCCATTCAAATATTTATTTCTACATTTGACTAAATCATAACTTATGATCCCTCATTGGAACGAGCTCGTTGAGCTCGTTCTAATGAGGATCCATAAGTTATGTTCTAGATGTAATTTTATTTTTAGATATTCTGGAATTTTCACTTCAAGTGCGACGATACCGTTGGTAATGGATGTCCGTGTTTTACCGCCGATAATACCTTACCCTAAACATACAGCTATAGGCCTAGCACCTCGTGTGAGTCGATATAAATTGGCTTAAAAATTTTGATGCTGGAATATTTTGGTTGGAAAACATTGCAGTCATGAGCAAAAAAGCTAGTGGAGGACGACACAGACCTTCATGACTCTAAGATCCCACTGAGAAGAGTGGTAAACCCCATCTCGTGCTCGCCACAAACCAGCCGCTACGATCGTCGAGTAATGGTTTGCATCATGATTGAAACGAGCCCCCCCCCCCGCCCCACCCATCCATCCTCAAACCCAGAATCATTGGTCTGCCACTGTAGTATCGGCCGCAGCAGAATTTGTAGTGGGTAGTGGTAGCTGCAGCAGCCGAAGTAGTAGTAACAGCATCAACAGTAGTAGCAGTGGTGCTGATATTAGTAGTGGTAGTAGTCAGTAGCCGATTCACAGCTAATTTTTCTCGAGTGCTCTGTCGTAAAAAATCTTGGTTGAATAAATGTTGGAACCCTTTCGAGTTCGTGTTCCTGTAGGCTTACCCTAGTTAGCGTGTTGGATAACCCATCACTGATACAAGTAGTAGTTGTAGTTGTTGTAATATTGGTAGTAGCCATTGAAACAGTAGTTTAGTTTAAACATATTTATTTGCCAACAAAAGCATAGCAAAAGGATTGGAGGACAAGTGCTCAACACTTAGCAAACCCCCCTCTCCATTACATATAACATTTAGTAATATATTTATTGTAATAATGGTAGCAATTAAATAATGTACAAAACTTTACAAATAGATTTACACTGATATTTTCTGCCAAATAAAAATAGGCAAGAGAGAGAGAGAGAGAGAGAGAGAGAGAGAGAGAGAAGAAGAAAAAAGAAGAAGTAAGGCTCACAGTGAAGGGGCAGAGATTTCCAATGATAAATGTTGCTCAAACTCCTACGGAAGTGTTCCATTACAATGGCTAAACAAGAGGTCGAAGACAAACTGCATTGAAACAGTAGTATCAGTTGCCGCATTGTCGTTGTCATAACCATCATCAGCATGAGTACTAGTAAGGGCTGTCGAGTAATAGTGGTTAAAGGAAAAATTGTCGTCACGCTTATTGAAACAGATATGCTTTGGCAGGATTGACACTGTACTTGTCTATGCTAGTTGTTGCCTGTTGTTGTTGTTGTTGTTGCTACTAATGTTGATGGGTTTTTTTTTATTAAAGTTGTTGCTGTTGGTGTTGCTTCTGGTGTGTTTCTGTTTTCACGTGGCCTGGAAATCCATGCAAGTAAAAAGTGTTTGAATTTCAAGACATTCCGAAATCAAAATTTTACAGGTTCCGTCACAATTGATCACAGAAAATATTTTCATTTTTTTTTTTTGTTCAGAAAGCATAAATTGATTCATCAGTCGAGCGATCGACGCACGAACATACAACAACAATACGTCCCCTGAGTTTCAATGTGTTCTATGTGCCAGTCGGCACATAGAACACATTGGAACTCAGGGGACGAGTAGTCATTCAAATTGTAGCAAACGGCTCTCTTGAAAATCGACAAATTCTGAATGTGCATATTCATCAAACATCAATGATGTGTTGTGAGGAAATGTTCAAATGGCACAACGGATTTCAGGAATTTCATGGACATGAAGTTAATTGAACAAAGTCGGTGACAATTTCTTAATAAACAAGCAACCTCTAACAAAGATTTTCTTTTAAGAATGCGATACGAAGCGCGTGACATACGAGTCTCAAAGGAATTCGACTTGTCGCGTGGAACAAATTGGGAGAGTTGCCGATAAGCTTAGATAAATGTCTCATTCTAAAAGACTTCTAATCAAATTACTCTCATATTTCACTGAATTTTCTCGCCTAAATCCAACCCAGATTAAATTAAATAACCAAGAGAAGAATGCGTGAAAGGGGAAGCTGAAGGTCGCTCATGCTGAAACTGTGTTTGAAATTTAAATTTACAAGTAATTGTTCGTGATAACCGGTGAGGAATGGTGCAAGTGTTGATATGATAATTGATGAATGCCCTGCGCAAGGCTTCGCTCGTAGATATTTCGCTGATTTAACCCTTTACCCAACGCAGACGATATCAAAATTTATTATTTTAAATATCATTTTTTCAAATTTTTCAAAACATTTCAACAAAACCATATCATGTGACCCCTCGTTGTTACGAGCTCGACGAGCTCGTTCCAACGAGGGGTCACATGATATGGTTTTGTTGAAATTGTTTGAAAAATAATATTTTTTCAACTGCTGAATTTGCATATACGCGGGCGGATGCGGCCGATTCGTTGGGTAAAGGGTTAAAATCTTTAACCGACAGAGTTCTGGATTAATTTTAGTTGTCAGAGTTTGCTTTTTTGCATTTGTTTGGGTACAATTAATTGGAGAGTGGCTACAGGCACTCTCCAAAGAACTGTAACCAAAAAAAATCGACATGGACTAAAAATTTACCCTTTTTCAAAAAAGTACATCCACAGAGTATGGAGTCTTCAGCGTATGACCAGTGCATTTCAATTGTGCCCAATTAGAGCCCACGCCAGTACACTCGTGGTTGTTGCTGCCGCAACCGCCGCGCATTGTTTTCCTCTAATGAAACTATAGTTCTTTTTACAATAACCGTTTAGAATCGGGCACAAAGAAGAACTGTGGCTCATCAACAAAGGCGGAATGGTAAAGTTTTTTTCTTGATAGATCAGTTCTATAATACGCGTTAACCGAAGACCATTCCGCCCACTGTGCTGCTGGTGTTTAAATGTTTATTTTTAACACTTGTCGGGTGTGTTGCGTAGTATACGAACGGTTTGACCATGTGTGTTAATATATGGATACATTCTGCTCTGAGACTGGAACGCCACCTTCAACACAAACCTGTAAACATAAATCGGTAGGCTTAGCAATGCTTTACACGTGGTCCGAGTGGTTCTCTTTCACAACTGTCTCGCTTCTTTGGCTGGCCAAAAGACTTGTATTAGCTCGCTGTATTGCTCATTTAACAATACCGAAAAATGGCTCACAGATAAAAATATACATCAATTTATATTATCTTTTCTTCAGACAAATGACGTCACCGACACAGTTAAACTTTCTGATTCTCGAGTCCGCCCAACATTAAATAATTATTTTCATTGTGATGAATGCGGAATTGGTGTCTTTTGGAGTGGGAGGGATGGTAAAACACAATGAGATTTAAAATGAAGTTTTATGAGACGGGGGTTTATTTTTTTTAATATTATCATCTAAACATGCAGGAGTCCCAAAATATTTTTTTTTGTAACTTCTCTCTACGAGTTTATACACGATGCGTTTACCGAAAATTAAGACCCTCTGGCATCACCTCTCCCTTATAAAAGAGTACCATGGTAAACCATGGTAAATCCCAAAATACCCTGGTAATACCATGGTATTACCAGGGCATTTTGGGATTTACCGTGGTTTACCATGGTACTTTTTATAAGGACTGCCTCTCCCTTTCTTTCGCTTTTCCTACTTATTTATTTCAGCTGTTACATACTTCGAATGTAAAAGACAAAAACCAGCAATACACATGCATGTTTGATCCATTCCGGCAGAGTCTGATGAAAATAGCATCATTCAACCCGTACCGAATAAATAAATAAATCAATAAATAAATAAATAAATAAATAAATAAATAAATAAATAAATAAATAAATAAATAAAGGAAGCGATCTAACAAAACAAACAGAAGAGATTTAACAAAACAAAAAGAAGAGATTTTGATCATCTTGTGTGCTTTAGAGCGATGTTCGTAAGTAACTACTCGAACTCCCTATCAGTATTGTATCAGCCTCTCTGTCTCTCTCTCTCTGTCTCTCTCTCTCTCTCTCTCTCTCTGTCTCTCTCTCTCTCTCTCCAACAGTGATCCATCACATGTCACGCCACTCTGCCTCATTAGTGGCTGCATGTCTGTCGCATCCTTTATGTGTGTGTGTGTGTGTGGTGGGGGTGGGGGTCGTAGGTCAAAGGTACCCCCGGCAACAGTTTTCCTAACACAAGTGTCCTGTACAGAATCTCACAAGGTTAAAAAGTGCAATAAAAGTTTACTCTATTGGAGATGGACAAAAAGACTCCCACCAACTGAAATAATAAATACGCACATCTTAACCCTTTACCCATCGTAACGGCCAAAAACCAGACTGCGCTCTTCACAAAATCGCCAATTAATTTTCATTATTTTTTTCATTTTTTGTCATAAAAAGATAGGTCGAGCTCGTTCCAATGAGGGGTCATAACCTAGGTTTTTGAGACAAAAAATGAAAAAAATTAGTTACTCAAGAATTTTGTTTGTTAGTGTCTTCTGCTTTTAATGTTAGGTAAAGGGTTAAAATACGTAACGTTTTTTTTATATAAATATATTGCAACAGCAATTCATCATCATTTCAAAATGTGATTTATTTAATGGCGGATTCCATAAGGAGCGACACCAACCACCCCCACCCCCACCCCCAACACCGCAAGACATACATCTAACTTTTTCCCAAATTTTTAATAACGTGGTTACCTTCTCACATAGTCAAGTATTTTATTTTTCTTATTTTTTTTTTAAAGAAATTTGTATCACATTATTATCATGACAATTATTTTTACAAATAAGTTTTTAGTCCAAATACCTCCCCGTGTGCCATAAATATACAAATAGCCCCCACCCCCAGTCCAATAAACGAATATCAAGACACACCATGTGTTGGCCCCAAAACATGGTATTTGGGGACTACACCAGGAGGACCATGTTCTTTTAGGGAAAGGAGTACAGAGAATACCTACCCCTTGTCTCTGGAACCTTAACTGACACACATTATTCGACGATTTGGACTGTATCCCCCCCCCCCCCCCACACACACACACATACCCACAATTCCTTGTTCCGCTGATAGAAACTGTCCATTAAATTGAAGGAAAATAATTCTTATCAACAGAAATTTACAACTTGTTAGTTAAGAAAATAGTGATCAAAGAAAACACGAATAGGGCTTCCCAGCACTACAAACAAGGGTGGTGTTTTGTCTTCTATTGGGGGGGTCCTCCTTTCTGTCCAGGACATATTTAGGCCCGCGGATATTTTATCCATGGGAATGTTATGTGATGATTTGTATTTTCGACAAGACTACAAGTTCAAAATAAATTGGCTGAGTGCCATTCCCAATTGAAAAATTCTGAATATATTGAAACGGAACAACTGGCGACGAAGAAATGTTCACGGTCACTAATTAATCAAAAACATTGCCAACAAAATAAGTTCCACAAGAAAGGAAGTTGGACAAATACAAAAAAAAACATTAAGCCTTTACCCAATATAACGGCAAAATCCGGACAGCGCTATTCTCAAAAATCGCTAATTAATTTTCATTATTTTTTTCATTTTTTGTCTCAAAAACATAGGTTATGACCCCTCGTTGGAACGAGCTCGACGAGCTCGTTCCAACGAGGGGTCATAACCTATGTTTTTGAGACAAAAAAATGACACAAATTAGTTATTCAAGAATTTTGTTTGCAAGTGTCGTCTGCTTTTCATCTTTGGTAAAGGGTTAAGTTAAGTTTCACAAGAAAGGAGATTAGACAAATACGACAAACAAACCCAATAAAGGAAGTTCCACAAGAAAGGAAGTTGGACAAATACAAAAAAACCCATTAAGTTCAGTTCCACAAAAAGGAGTTTGGACAAATACAAAAGTACCCAGGCACGCATGTACTCTATGAGTATGTCAACCGGTTAAAACAGGGGAGAAAATATGTAATTGTTCTTGTAATATATAGTAAGCATCTTGTCCAGTCCCAGGATGACCTCATTGCAGAGGTTTCGAAGAGGAAAGAAATTTTCAATCACAAAAATTCAACAAGAGTGAAAATAAAGCTATGAAAAATTACAAAATACTTCAAGTTGAGAATATGTGTTCATAATTCCACCTTTCGCACATCTATTGCGGCAATAAAAAAATATTAAAGAAAATAAAATTGACAGTCGCAAGAAAAACGAAAAAACACTGAACTTTCACACTAGCTAAACCCTCTAGGAAATGGACCAAATTTTCAAATGTTAACCTAATAATTTGATCAGTTGGTTTTTTCGGTTGGTTCATTGCTGGAATAGAAACCTAAATTGTGTTCTTTTCTGAACTGAAGGCGCCGCAACTTAAGCAAGGGGCACACGAGCGATTATTTTTCGAGACTCAGTGAAACATAATCGCTCGGGCGCCCCTTGCTTCAAACATGTTTCATTTTCTACCGATGTGCTTCATATTATCTTTGAAGAGAAATAATTTAGTCTGGATTGGTTTTCTCCTTGTGACAGTTCACAGGAGAGTGCCTATAAGCGCGCTCCCATAAATTGTAACAAGGAAAAATAACGGACAAACTTTGTTGACCAGAAATAATTTAACACTCTGCCAGTTGACACAGTTTTCGTAATTAGCTGGCCGACCCGTCCCGGGACAGGGTAGCCTCGCGATGAAAACAATTTCTAGTTGAACTGAAAGGACGAAAGGGACAGGGGCACATGGTCCCCTTTAATATAACTGATGAGCTTTCTGTGTGACAAATGGGTGCAGATAACTCAAATAGAGGATCACTAATATCTATTTTTTGGAACTTTTGGAAATAAAACTTTCAGGAATAAATATCATCTATAAGATTCCTGTTCTGGAGTAAATATGGGTAAGGCCTAATAATGTAGAAGATCTATTTCTCAGTCCCTCCTGCATGGTCATTTTGGATGCCGCATGCTCTCGTTTTTATTACAACCAATGCAAACTTTAAAAAATTAAAATTATATGGTTTTTGTCTGATATTTTACCCAAGTTAATAAAATTGATACATTTCTCCCTTGAGTGTAACAAGGCTTTGCAATGCTTTACCTTCTTGCACTCAAGGGACGAAATACACCACCACCCATGCTATTCTGTAGATTATGAGGCCTAAAACATAAAACAAACCACGAATATCAACTTTTGATGGCAAAGAAATAATTACAAAAATAAAAAAAAAACGTCCACCCACGTCTAATTTTACAAAAATAGCCTGACTAATGATCTCTGCAAGTTTCGACGGAAATTGTTAATGAAGCGGGTCGCACCGGTCATTATTACAGCCAAAAATAACTGCAGACAAGATCATTTTGTGAAAGTACGCCAATTCATCTGTTTAAGTAGATATTATATGTATATGTAAGCTCGTTTTGGGGGATGGTCATAAAACAGCACCGACAAATGCAACTTCTTTTCTTAATTTTTTCCTTAATTGAAAAAGAAAGCTCATTTCAAAAGGGCGCAAGCAGTAGAAGGCAAACATAAATCTAGTTGCAGGGCAGAATGGGTTGAAGAAGAAGAAGAAGAAACAAATATGGATTTCATTTAGAACAGAAGTTTAACCCTTTACCCAACGAATCGCCCGCATCCGCCCGCGTAATATGCAAATTCAGCAGGTGAAAAAATATTATTTTTCGAAAAATTTCAACAAAACCATAGCATGTGACCACTCTTTGGAACGAGCTCGTCGAGCTCGTTCCAAAGAGGGGTCACATGATATGGTTTTGTTGAAATTTTTTGGAAAAATGTGAAAAATGATATTTAAAATAATAGATTTTGATATCGTCTGCGTTGGGTAAAGGGTTAAGAAACAAAACAATTTTTCTATATCCAGAATCCAGTATACATAACTGGACATCAATGTGAACTGAAATAACTCTTCTTCTGTCCCGGAGAGTAAATCCTTTATTTCAGAGCATCAGAAAAACCAGTTGAGCTCAGATGCAGAACAAGTGCTTTTATATCGGCCCAACCTACTTTTCAGTGAAACCTAATTTATTGACAGAAGAAGTCTGGTAGTCAGATACTGTTCGCGAACAATTGTTGAGTTACAATTTATTGGAGAGTGCCAGTGGGCAATCAATAATAAATTGCAGCAATTTGCAAACCATATGCATTTAAAAAAAGTAACATTATATTTGTCCAACTGAAAAGAAAATTTCCAAAAATTATGAATATTTTTTGGTATCGGACCAACACATTTTAACAATATTTATTGACGCTCTAACATTTAGACAATTGCTGGCGAGCACTGAACGGAAGAAACTAAGGCGTAGAATGGCTATTTAATAATTCCTGACATTAAGAATTCAAATCCAAAACTACATTAATATTCTTACATTAAATATACTGTTCGAAGAGGTTAATAATGGTGTGTTGGGGGGGGGGGGGGGTTGTTCAATTTCGGACATTCTCCGGATTCCGATTTTTGTTTTAGGGCATATTTTTAACCTATCAACCTATACCCATGGTCAGGGGCGTAGCCCGTTTATATGAGGTGGAGGATAAAGGCACCAGAAAACTGTTTTTCTCTCACCTCTCACTTCATTTCGCTTCGTTTTTGGTTAAGCGCGTGTATCCCCCTTAAGTGAATGTCTAGAGCTTTCCGGGGGAGAGAGGGCAAAATTAACTTCTCATGCCAACTGGAGCACGCCATGTACCTTATTAAAAGTGGAAATAACTAGAAAGTGGAGCAAGAACTACTGTAAGTAGAGGGTGGATTGTTATCAAATCACCCACGGATTGATGTATCACCTAAGGCACCACTCTCAAATTTTGCACAGAAACACAGCAGCACAAGCAACGTTTCAACCCATGGACCTTCAGGTTTAACCCGGAGGTCCATTGACTGAAACTTTGCTTATTCTGATTACGCTTTATAACTAATGATCATTTATTGCTTGAGAGAAATCATCACTCCACGGGTGATTCATTGATAATACACTCTCCATGTACTGAAAATAGTAAAATCACCGAGGGATATCAGAGTGAGTGTTCATGAACCAGTTTTAGGGCTTTCAGGCAAGAATGACAATAAGGTTGACATTTTTCGGAAAAAAGTGGGGGATGGGGTAAGTCCCCCCCCCCCAACCCCACCGGGCAACGCCGCTATCAAAGTTAACGGAATACAATTTCCGCTCTACCCACAAAAATCGTCATTCAAATTTAATTGTTTTTTCTTCAATTTCTGCAACTAGAACCTCGTTTCTAACCTATCACTGAAACAAGTTTGTTGAACTTGCTCCAAAGAGAGATCATAAGCTAAGTTTTTGAGGCAAAGGGGAATACTTTCAGTTGCTCAAGACTTTTATTGTTTGTGTCGCCTTCTGTTCGCATTTTTTGAAGGGAAACGATTTTTTTATGAAGTGAAACTAATTTGGAAAAATGATGGTCATTTCAGTGTCAGAAAAGTTAGACGTGTTCCACAGCCCATTAACCCTCTGCACTCTGATATCAAAATGGCAAAGTTTTCAGCAGCAAATATTTGCCATAATGCACTTTGATATTCACCCAAATATACCTTGTTTGACAGAGCTCACTGAGCTCTATCAAACAAGATATAATTAGTTAAATTCATAGTTAAACAAGATAAAAACAGGGTCATTAGAGAAAATTTTGTGGCACAACCCGAGTACCAGATGTTAACAGGGATGAGAGACTTCAGTTAATCATCTGATTTCAGATTATTAATTATCAAATTGCAGAAAATTTATTTTTCGGAAAACTTCCATGAAAGTGGTCTTCTTACTTGACAGGCTATTATATTTGTCAGTTTACACGAAAATGGTTTACAAGACAATTTTCACCCAGATTTATAAATATAAAAGCCCGACCAGTTACACCATAAACTCGTCGTATTATCTGAAAAAAATATCATTTCACTGATTTTCAGGTTAAATTAAGAGAGTCTCAGCTTATTCCACATAATTTAGATATCCTCCACTCTAATTACTGTATAAAGTTGTTTACCGAAAACAATCAAATTTGTCACTATTATATTATATTTAGGCTGGTACTTAATAACTTTTTGGAATTTAAAATAGATTCATTTGAAAGATACATGGTCATAAAAATTGAAAAATACTTTTATAAATATAAGGACTATTTTACAGTTTAAAGTTGCCATGACTCGTTTTTTATTCTTTACCTAATAAACTGAAAAAAAATATTTCCAGCGTATTTCCATCATGCGAAATGGTTCGCGAGATTGGTATTCTTGAGATCGTCCCTTTTCCTAAATAATGGCAATAACTGGTCGGTGTGACAGGAATGGAAGTCCGTAGGAACGTTAGTCCCTCTGGACTATTATTCCGCAGAATTATAGTCCTAGGTCTAACATTTCTAGGAATAGTAGTCCGGCGGACTACTATTCCTAGAAATGTTAGACCTTGGACTATAATTCCGCGGAATAATAGTCCAGAGGGACTAATTTTCCTACGGACTTCCATTCCTGTCACACCGGCACAATTCTCGATCTCGAAAGTTGCCCTTCAAATTTTTATTTTTATTTGTGCCTCAAAAATATAGCTTATGACGCTCGTTGAGCTCATTCGAATGTTGTGACATAAACTATATTTTTGAGGCCAAAATTATCATTTTCAATTATTCAAAATCTTCTGTTCGTATTAGGCAAGTGATTGTGTCAGTTTCTGGGCATAAATGCTGCAGGGGTGGCGCCAGGGATTTCTCGACAGGGGGCTGACCTCTCCGACAGGGGGGCTATAACATTTGACCTCCCAAACGAAGGAAAATGAGTGAAAATTGGTAAATTGGAGAACCAAAATAGAAGCAAATTGAGTATGTTTGTTGATTATTTAACCCTTTACCTAACCTGAAAAGCAGACGACACTTGCAAAAATAATTCTTGAATAACTAATTTTTTTCATTTTTTGTCTCAAAAACATAGGTTATGACCCCTCGTTGGAACTAGCTCGACGAGCTCGTTTCAACGAGGGGTCATAACCTATGTTTTTGAGACAAAAAATAATGAAAAAAATAATGAAAATTAATTGGAGATTTTTGAGAATAACGCTGGCCGGTTTTGACCGTTACCTTAGGTAAAGGGTTAAAGTAAACATTATTATAATAAGGTCGGGAAATATTTCATCTATAAAGCAAGTTTGACGAACGACATTAAGGAATTTCGTGAGAATCACTATTCTCTATCAAAGTTCCAGTACTGCACGGGTTCGAGACTGACAAGATGAGATATCTACAGTCGATTGTCGGTTATTTCTCGTGAAGTCGGGCTTACGAGACTCTCCGTCGGACTGACTAAAAATCTCCGACGGGGGGGGGGGGTCGGGGGGGGGGGGAACAAGCTCGTTACAACGAGAGTCATAACCTATGTTTTTGAGACAAAAAAATTTAAAAATTAGTTATTCAAGAATTTTTTTTTTTTTTGCAAGTGTCGTCTGGTTTTCATGTTAGGTAAAGGGTTAACACCAGAATAATTCCATGCGTCTACAGGAAAAATGGGATACGTTTTAGACATCAAATGGGGGATTTTCTTCCTCCAAGAAAAATTCAATTCTTTCCCAATGTCCCTAGAAAAACTGAGTATTCGCTTCAGATGAGAGTTATTGTGAATGTTGGAATCCTCTTATGGATATATGATCTAACGTAATTTCTTAATTAGCATAAGTTCATTTCAGCAAAAAAGCCATAAAGACATTTTGGAAAATACATTTAGAAATTCATTTTCTTTTCACTAATTGCTTCTTGTTCAACAACTAATTCAAAGTAAAAAAATAATTACAATTTTTGAAGTAATTAAATTATGGGATAAGATGAAGCAAATATCTTCTTTTTTTTTCTTCTACCAAGGATCATACTACCCCCTGGCATTATATCTTCTAGATTTTTTTCAAGAAGTGATGTCAGTGATTGAACAGGCACCGTGTTCAATCAATGACATCATTTCTTGAAAAAATAGACTGTTCTTTTCTGAAAAATCTTGATTGACTAAAACTTTACAACTATTTGCCTAAAAAAACCGAAGCACATGACATCTCACTATTAGGATCTGGCTGAACTCACAGGCTATGTTTTGAGTCCAAAATTGAAAATATAATAAAATTTGAATGGCGATTTTTGTGAATAACGCTGGTCGGATAATAGGCAAAGTGTTGTTTTTACTTTTATTACTTCTATTTTTGTGGCTATCCCAAAATTTCTTTCACGTGGTACCAAGAATTTAAATAACAAAGACAAACGGTGTTTATTTTTATCTACTGCCTTAATTATTCGATGTACATACATTGTCTTTTTCAACAAGAATCTCAACAATATTTCCGATAAAATATTAAATATAGCATTTTGTGTGAATTTTATAATCCAGCTGAACGCACAAAGTAGATTATTATTCGAGTGTATGAAGGCAAATAGATGAATTAAATTTCTTATTTGTGGCGTCCCTCCCATAAAAACAAGATATATACTTTTTATTACACCGAATCACCCAACTTTGTTCACCCTACACAGATTAATTTAAACATCACCCTTCACCGACGGTCTCTTATCTACAACATTCTTTGACTTTGAAATATTTAACCCTTTACCCAACGTAAAGGCCAAAACCGGCCAGCGCTATTCTAAAAAATCGACAATTAATTTTCATTATGTTTTTTTCATTTTTTGTCTAAAAAACATAGGTTATGACCCTTGTTGGAACGAGCTCGACGAGCTCGTTCCAATGACGGGTCATAACTTATGTTTTTTGAGACAAAAATGAGTTGTTCAAGAATGTTTTTGCAAGTGTCGTCAGCTTTTCAAGTTAGGAAACGGGGTTAAAAATAAAACCCATTACGTCTTGTTTGACAGATCTCCTAGAGCTCGGTCAAACAAGATAGAATGGTTTATATTACCAACATCTATAAGACCAAACAGGAATGTTGGGGGACAGGAAATTAACATTCAGAACTGTGTCAGCTGATACCCTATCAGCTCCCGATGAAGTGAAGAAGTGCTTGTTTTCTGTGGAAACAAACTCTTTTTTACTGGTAAAACCGGGTAACCGATGCCGAAGATGGAAGTGCTCTAAAAGTGGCAACATGGGTATAAGCGATTGGATGGACTAGAATTTAAATCCATGTTGTGGGCACGATTAGACTTGTCCAGAAATATGTGAGATTAAACGCCAATAGATGCATAAATAAATAAATGACCCATAATCAGGCTTGAAGAGCACACTTGGGAATAATTGCGACTGTGGGGAGGGTTACCAAATTGAACCAAGAGAGAATATAAAAAAAAGTTTTTTGAGCACCAAACAGCATGGATGTTTAAATGAAATAAAGGTATTTCGATTTTTACCTCCTAAGAGCACGAATCATTAATACAGAACGCAGGTTATGGCCATGATTAACCAGAAAAACACTGTTTAAATATATTTGTAAGCTTTTACCTTTGTGTGAAAGTGTGGATTCGTTATCACTGTCGTTATGCGTCGTTCTGCTTTTGTCTGGCGATGTCGACGAAGACGGCGACGATGAAAGTCCAATAATGGAAGCAATGGAAAAGTCTGTTGTTCTTACAGAGGGTTTAACAACACCTTCTGTTCCTTCTTTATTATCTTCTTCGTGATCAGAAAGTTCAATGTGATTTCTAACTTCTAATTCCATTTTGATAAGAAAAACGAAATTCTAAGGAGAAGTTTACTAATGTCTCTTTTTATAGCAGAATCATTCTTCGGAAAATACCATGTGTTGGATAACTTTATTTTTTAAAGTTCAACTTTCAACTTCAAGCACGTGTCAGCAATTGAAAATCAAAAAAATATATATGTGTGTATCCAAGTTTACAAACTTTCTGTCTCAATTCCTCGATTTAGCTTCCGCAAATAGATCGTCAACCGCGTTTCACTTCCGTAAAGATATAAAACGCTTGCGCGAACATTTCCGAGTTTTCACATGAAATTATTCTTTTTAAATGAGGTGTTTAAAATAATAGTATTAACAGATCCCCGTGACAGCCAATGACCGCGGGTTTACACAATGATATTTTCTATAGTTTTATGTTTCAGCAATGTACAAGTCTCCACCTCAAATGTCAATCAAAATTTTCAGATTCATTTAGGAAATTGTATTCTATCTGCATGGAGATACAACAATGGATGATCGATACGTTTAAAGGCGGAGTCAATTTATTTTTTAAGGCTGTATTGGAGTTGTGTTTTCAGAGGTTTCGATAATATATTGTCTTTAGAGGAGGGACAAAACGCTTTCAGAAAGGCGGAGTTTGACAATCATTTTCTTGCGAATTTGCTAAATGATCTATCGCAATGTGCGTGGCTGCGAGGTTGTATACATATGCGATCTGTCGTCAGAATGAGAACATCAGCACACTGCCAAATTGCCGTTCATGTACCGCGAAGCGAGAAAGGAGGACAAGATAAATAAACTTCGAAACATAAACAATTTAATATTTAGATAGCTTATTTTATCTTTACAATCTCCAGAACCAGTTATGTGGAGTCGTTATGGCAAGAATAAAAACATTTTGTTTAAATGTGTTGAATGAAGGAAATTTTCGCAACTCTTAAACGAATTGTGTGTGGCAGAAAAGTTGGATACTCTGACGGGAATTTCTTAAGAGTATTTAAACCCATAAAATTCCATGAAAGCAAGTTCTTTTATTATTCTTGTTCGAAGTCGCCCAATACCGAAAGTCTACAAAATTCAATTTTAACACTTTCAACTCACTGTGCATAAATTTTTGCGCAAAGCAAAAGTAGCGATCCGTGAGTAGACAAAAAAAACACCCCCAACTGGAAAGGGTGATCAGTGCTAAATCAATCCTTCAGCCCTATTGGGTTGTAGCATTAAATTATTACTAAATCTCCCCAGAAAAATAAGATAGGCGCCCATATCGGTGTATACAGTAGTGTACAGAATGACACCCTTCACGACATCAGGGTTTAACCCCCTGCACACTGATGTCAAAATATCTCAATTTCAGACAGAAAAAAATCCCATAATGCATCTAGAAATTTAACCAATTCAATCTCGTTTGACAGAGCTCTTTGAGCTCTGTCAAACGAGATTGAATTGGTTAAATTTCTAGATGCATTATGGGGAAAAAAAGCTTCCTGAAATTTTGGTATTTTGACATCAGAGTGAAGGGGGTTAAGCGGGTTACACGATTAGTTATAATTTTAATCAAGGGTTTGCTATAATATTCCCCACTTGAAAATTGTGTTCCTGCGAGCCCATTGGGGTCATGTGAGCAAAATTCTCATGTAGGGAATTACTCCGTGAGCACAAGTTCCGGGTAAAGAGTTTTATGTACATAAGCGGACGGTTTTCCACATTGTCTGTGAAAGAAAATTGTTCACAAATTCTGTTAGTTTGTGAAGCACCTTAACCCGTTTGAATAAAGACGCGCCTGCCAAGATACTTATTATTCACACTTAGAAAAAAACTAAATCCTTTCATTTTTAGAAACTTCCTTAACGGCGGCGTATCTTCGGAAAATAGTGTTTTTATATGGCATACACGTATAAATAGAACGGCATGCTGTTTCCATCTTAAAAGAATTTCCACCAAAATAAATAGCTACAACTAACGTGCGATCTCGCTTTGGCGAGATCGCGCGTTAGTTGGTGATATTTATATATGCAGAAATTCCGCTGAGACGTGAAAAACTGGCGGAGTAAAAACAGAGAAAACAGAAAAGCAATACAACCTCCCTAGTTTGCGCCGGAGTATGGTCTTACTGCTAGCTGGTACTGAACTGTGGTACTATGAGGTATCTGGCATGTTGCTCCCACCACTGCATTTTTACCAAATAATTTATGTAAGCGGTTTAACAATCCCGCCACCCTAGAGCTTCTCACCCATGATACTCAAAAAACAGATCATACATCTGAAGAAAATTCTTTTTTCACTATTCGTAGATAGCTTGTCTGACTTTAATAGAAACTGCTCAGTGGCGCCCCCTTCAAGTGGCCCCCAGGGTACGTAACATACCTGCCATACCTTAGGTACGCCACTGAGTCCTTAATTAATATCTCTGTCGCGTTCGAACTGCAACTCCGCCCATGCGACGATAAAGAACAATGCTCGTATTCCGGGGAAAGGAGGGTGCCACGCTAGGAAATGTTTTCAAATTTCCTTTCACTAGGAAAATATTATTTTTTAAATAGAATTTCTCTTATTCTTGCGAAATTCTTTCCATGTACATTTTATGAAGTTATGAAACCTTTGAAACTCAAACTCCATTTGGCCGAACTGAGCTGTACAATGTTTATAAACAAATTAACAACCTCCACTTTCCCACGACGCCACTGCTGAGGGTTGTCTGGAAGAACGTGTGGCAGGGGGTGGGAAAAATCTTATGATGTAAGTATCTGTCACAATCCCGTTAACAAAAGTTCAGAGCAAAAAAAGTTCCTTATTATAAAAAAGTCTCATAGGATACCCCCTCCCCCCCCCCCCCCCCATCCCCAGTACAAAAAGCTCCATAAAATACCAAAAGCAGCAAAGGACAACGACCCATTAGTACAAACAATTTAACGATTCCACTCAGGATTAAAATCTTATGAACGTGATACATTAACAACAACCCTTGCACTTATTTTTCTTTTATTTATTAACAATCTTTTTCTCTACAATTTATTTCAGTAATTCGTTCAGGTAACACCAGCGTGGCATCAGTATCAGTTACGTTTCCGTCAATCAATATCAATGACATGTGGGAACGGGAATTCACTACAGTGCTCAAAATACCCTTTTTTCTATGCGTAGCAAAATGCTACACATTTCCGAAAAATGAATAGCATTTTGTAAAAATTGCATAGCAGTTCTTGTATTCCAGAGTTATGCGATACTGTTTTGTATTGAACTCTTCTGAGCAGATAGAATAATGTCCATCCATTTCTGTGCTTTTTCAAATGAGCTGCAACACATGAAGCACTAGCTATGATTTTCAACTGAACTGCCTTTAACAACTGCATGGACTTATATATTAACACGTATATAACATCTCTTAATTTGATGGGCTTCAAGTTATTTTGACTGGGTATTTTATGCAAAATGAAGAAACAATGCAGGATGAATTTTAAACCAATAAAATTCACGTTACATATGAAGTTGCTAATGCGAGACGGAGAGTTAATTTTATATCAGGAGTAAAGCATCAGTGAACTAGCTTGCAAAGTTTGTTGCAAATTTTCATTTTTACATTTTGCAATACAATATATTCAACTGCAGCCTATTAGGCTGCAGTTGAATATATTGTATCGCAAAATGCTATACATAATTGAAAATTGTATAGTTTTTAGCATGTTTTGCATAGCAAATACCGACGCGAAACCACTTATTTTGAGCCCTGTTCACTATGTTGCACCAGTATATTTCCTCTCGTTTATCATTTTTTTTTTCTTCTTCTTTTTATGAATCTTTATCACACACTATCTCTTTTTATATCAACGAAAGGCAGGGAGACCGCAAACCCACTCTGAAAATACATTAATTCATATTAACCCTTTACCCAACGTAACGGCCAAAACCGGCCTGCGCTAGTCTCAAAAATCGCCAAATAATTTTCATTTTTTTTTTCATTTTTTGTCTCAAAAACATAGGTTATGACCCCTCGTTGGAACGAGCTCGTCGAGCTCGTTCCAACGAGGGGTCATAACCTATGTTTTTGAGACAAAAAATGAAAAAAATTAGTTATTCAAGAATTTTTTTTGCAAGTGTCGTCTGCTTTTCATGTTAGGTAAAGGGTTAAAACCCTCTGCCGACAACTTCCTTTGTTTAACCATTGAGGTAATTCGAAAGTATCACCGCCACGAGCAATATGTGTGCATTATTTTTAAGAATGACTGGGCATTGTTTTAATTAGTACCCATTAATTGTTCCAATATAAACAGTCAATGTGACCTGACTGAGTTTTTACCCGAGTTTCTCCTGAAACATTCTCGCAGTTGTTTCTCCTGAAACAATCGTGCAATTGTTTTTCCTGAAAAATTCGCACGGTTGTTTCTCCTGAAACATTCGTGCAGTTGTTTCTTCTGAAACATTCGTGCAGTTGTTTCTCCTTAAACACTAGTGCAGTTGTTTTTCCTGCAACATTCGAACATTTGTTTCTCCTGAAACATACGTACAGTTGTTTCTCCTGAAACATTCGTCCAGTTGTTTCTCCTGAAACATTCGACCAGTTGTTCCTTCTGAATCATTCGCTCAGTTGTTTCTCCTGAAACATTCGCGCAGTTGTTTCTCCTGAAACAATCGCGCAGTTGTTTCTCCTGAAACATTAGTCCTCTTGTTTTCCTGAAACATTCGCTCAGTTGTTTCTCCTGAAATATACGTACAGTTGTTTCTCCTGAAATATTCGTCAAGTTGTTTCTCCTGAAACATTCATCAGCTGTTTCTCCTGAAACATTTGCGCAGTTGTTTCTCATGAAACACTCGTGCTGTTGTTTCTCCTGAAACATTCGTGTAGTGTTGTTTATCCTGAAAGCTTCATCCAGTTGCTTTTCCTGAATTACTCGCGCAGTTGTTCCTCCTGAAACATTCGCGCTGTTGTTTCCCCTGAAACATTCGTGCTATTCTTTCTCCTGAAACATTCGAGCAGGTGTTTCTCCGGAAACATTCGTGCTGTTGTTTCTCATGAAACATTCGGGTAGTTGTTTCTCTCGAAAGACTTGCGCAGTTGTTTCTCCTGAAACATTCGTCCAGTTGTTTCTCCTGAAACATTCGCACACTTATTTTTCCTGAAACATTCGTGCTGTTGCTTCTCCCGAAACACTCGATCAGTTGTTTCTCCTGGAACATTCGGGAATTTGTTTCTCCTGAAGCATTCCTGCTGTTGTTTCTTCTGAAACATTCGTGCAGTAGTTTCTCCTGAAATATTTGCGCTGTTGTTTCTCCCGCAACATTCCTGCAGTTGTTTCTCCTGAAACATTCGATGTTGTTTCTCCTGAAATTTTCGTCCTGTCATTTCTCCTGAAACACCCGATCAGTTGTTTCTCCTGAGACATTCGTTCTGTTGTGTCTCCTGAAACATTCGTGCAATTGTTTCCCCTGAAACATTCGTGCTGTTGTTTTTTTCTGAAACATTCGTGCAGTTGTTTCTCCTGAAGCATTCGCGCTGTTGTTTCTCCCGCAACATTCGTGCAGTTGTTTCTCCTGAAACATTCGACTTTGTTTCTCCTGAAATATTCGTGCTGTTGTTTCTCCTGAAACACTCTGGCAGTTGTTTCTCCTGAAACATTCATGCTGTTGTTTCTCAAGAAACATTCGGGAAGTTGCTCTCCTGAAACATTCGCGCTGTTGTTTCACCTGAAACATTCGTGCTGTTGTTTCTCCGGAAGCATTCGTGCAGTTGTTTCTTCTGAAACTTTCTTGATGTTATCTTCGATGCGTTATCACGAACGAATACTTCGCTTATCAAACTGTTCACATTTTCAGTATAATTCTCCCTCCATCTTACTTCAAATCGTAAACTTATCTGTAATTTAAAAAGTACTTTATTTGGAATATCGTCTGCTACACGTGTGAAAAATCTAGAAAAAGGAAGAGGTTTGCAAGTCACTCCATCTTACTTCAAATCGTAAACTTATCTGTAATTTAAAAAGTACTTTATTTGGAATATCGTCTGCTACACGTGTGAAAAATCTAGAAAAAGGAAGAGGTTTGCAAGTCACTCTATTGATGGAATAATTGCGAAATTGGCAACGTCATTTCAAATATTTTGCGTTGTGATGTCTGAAGGAAACAAATGCTACTGGAGCCGTAAACATAGAAGAAACTACACACACTCTCATCCAATCATAGGGCGAGAATTTTAGTCTTAATGGAACGTACGTTTCTGTTTATCTCCCACCAATAACATGAAACTCGAACATATCGTGATAACTGAGTGCATCACCTTCTTGTGACGCGTTGATTATTAATAAAACTCGAGTCTGAAGAATCAGTTTCTTTGTGACCAATAAGACTCTACGTATAATAAACGTGTTCACCATGGTTGAGTCCTTGCATAACAATAATACTGATTCCGATAAACTCCAACATTTTTTTTAAAGATTTAAAGTCTTTCTACGACAAACAATAGATAAAACACTGAAAAAAATAAAAAATAAAAAAAGGCTAGACGGATTCTTTTACGTACAATATTGCGACTTTTATTTTGGACGATACCTCCCAGTACAAATAATAATATTACAGGGAGGTTAAAAGTTTACTTAATAGTTTGAAACCCTTCGGCAAGGCACTTAATCCCGATTGCGCACAATGGGGGAGGGGGGGGGGGGGGCACGGCGGCGATGTTTACTAAGGCGTACATCATGTTGACCGTGCACTTGCCTACCACCAATGCTAACCCTGCGTGTGCGGAGTTAGCACGTTGAGGAGTATAATAGTTGCTCGTCGCTGCTCGGTGGTTCTTTCGGGTACTCCGCTTCCCTCCACCCCATAAAAACCGTGCGACACGGAGGTGACTCTAGCTGTCAGAAGTGTCATCAAACCCAATGAATAACAAAGTAAATAAATGATATCTTTTATTGATTTTTTTCCCATTCAGTTAGTGAAATAGAGGTAAATAAACAACTCCCAACGCTGTCCTAAAATTAGACAATTTAATAACTTTTAATCATTTCACCAACACAAGTAGAGACTACGCTGGTAATGAGAACTCCGAAACAACTACTTTTATTTTTCGCCTCAAAAGCATTACTCATCACCCTTCACTAAAACGATCAAAACGAGTTAGTTCAATTCGGCGCTCATAAGGTATGATTTGGCATTAGTAGAGGGGGTAAGCTGGACAGTTGCTCCCCCCACCCACCCCCACCCCCACCCCCATCCTGCACACAGTAACCATTTTGATATACTGATTACTACAAAAATACTGAAAGGTAGGTTTCTGCTCGATATTTGTTCAACATTTTTAATAATATTAAAGGAAGCATTAGTAACCTCCCAGCTCATGGACCACTGGGTAATACACAGTGGTCCGTTGACTTAACTCTTAACCCGCTGAGTATTTTCAAGATATTTTTCATTAAATCTAGCCACGGCTGCTGTCAAGCCGCCATGACAAGATTTGATGAAAAAAATCATCTAAATTTAACACAAGGAATCATTGGTAAAAAAATCATTTTAATTTAAAGGGAGATAATTTGATTAAATATTCCCATAATACACATTGTCAGTGACAAGAGAAATCCTGTTCTGGGCAGGAATATCTGCCAGCAGCGTGCAAGGAGTTAAAGGTCGCCAAGGCTTCTTGTGATTTTCCTTGGAATTCGCAAATATGCATTGACTGGACTACACAGGCCTAGAGTGTAACATATATTGTGTATCTGCCTCTCCCAGGATAAATTCCCTCGAACGCCCCTGTTCGTTGCAAAGAAAGATCGCAAGCCATCATATGGAGGGAGATCCATAGAAAAGAGATGAAAATGGACTGAAATGGCGATATTTGTCAAACTCCCGGAACTGCATTCTACCAATTCCTTAGAGAGAGGGAGTTAAAAAGAAGAGTCTGGGCACGTTAGTTAACAATATTTAACTTTCCATTCAAGAGAAGTGATGACGAATGCGATTATCGCACAGAAAAATTTCGTTTCTTACTTCAAATATTCTGATATTGTTTGACAACATGATTATATCATTAGTAGTCTGTTGGTCTGGTTTTTAAGTATATTGGGTAAGATTATCACAAAATGAAGGTTTTTTCATTCAACTGAAGTGCATCAATTAATGAACCAGATGCCATTCCGTTCTAAAGTGCAAAATATAACGATACTGTGTGTTCAATCGGTGAATAATAAATTTGCGGCCTTGTTGTGAAGCAGTGAACATTTCTGGAATAAAAACGTTATCCCATAAGCTTTTTATTCATTATTTCGGTGATTATATACTGAAAAATGTACCGTTAAATTACTAGCTGCCGTCACTTCTTCCGTGAAGTGGAACAAAGATTATTTTTCAGAACGAACGCATTCAACACTTTAATTCCTGCTCTTGTAAAATGGCATCGCCCATGTCAAAAGTTACTTGCTTTCGAAGAGTCAGGTTTTTATGAAGATTAATTAAAATATTTAGCCTGCATTAAAGATATTAATTAATTAACTCTGTATTACAAATCACAGCCTTCTCCATTAATGCGGAGAAACTACATATCAGTTTCTCGGCTTTGTCCCAAGATTGAACACAAAATAGGTCGGCATTGACGAAAGTAGTGTAATAGGTATTTTAACGGTACTATTATACAGTATATGATTGCCACTATTAGACAAGAGACGCTTTATTATTAACGGTAATTGTTTTACAGCGCTTGTTCACAAATAGATATTTTACTTTGCACTGAGTCAAGTTTAAAGTCGATTTATACCTAGGGCTGTCACAACTAATCGAATAATCGATTGTCGATCGTTCACGCCGAAATCGATTAGTATTTTTCGTTGTCGAAGAATCGGTAAATTTAGACGTTTAATAATGAAAAAACAATTGGATAAAAAACTATTGTTTCTGAAGGTAAAAGGCCACGAACGTCGACGTTAAACCTCAAGAAGCCATTAGAAGCATTTGTCTTTTAGGTACGTTCAAAGCTTTGATGTTCTGAACTTTTGAATCGTCAGTGTAATAATCAAGACCGGTCGGCAGTTGCGAAGTTCGCAACTGCCGACCGGTCTTGATTATTACACTGACGGTTCAAAAGTTCAGAACATCAAAGCTTTGAATGTATCTAAAAGAAGATCGTCTTCGTTGTTTACTTGAGGTAGGTCAACTGACTTCAACTTCATTTTTAACGACTTCAAAGAAAGGGAGAGGGAGGGTCATCTAGGTACGATTAATCGATTACTATCGACTATTTGCGACGATTAATCGATTCCCAAATTAAAAAATCGTGACAGCCCTATTTATACCATGATCACCAATGTTACCACCCGTGAAAAGCCAGTATGCTAAATTTTAGCTTTAACCCCAGTACCGGTGTAAAGCTTCTATTACGACTAAAACGTTCTCAATGGGAATTTCATTACAAACATTTACACCTATAGTAGGAACTACATCCACTTTGACCTTTGACATGACCCAGTTTCCAGACTTTGATTCATTCACACTTCGCGATGTTTCATTCAAACATACGACGTTTTGCTGTACTATCTACTACGTGCAATGACTTATTAAGTTTAAAATACCTACAATTAAATATTTAAAATAAAATTTAAGACATGTTAATAAAAAAAATTCTGAAAAAACAAGGTAAATTAAATCAACTTTGACGATGTGTCAAGTTGCCAATCAAGCATTCACGTGCAGCCGGAAGTACTGCCCACCGGCGCAGATGTAAACAAAACAAACCCATGTGTTCGCGATAGAAAGTATCGTTTTCCTCCATTTTAAGTGACAGAGTCGATTATTTATTAAGAGAATGGTATAAATAAACAAATAGGTACTAGGGCGGGTAATCAGATTTAAACCACTCGTAGAATAAGGGTTTTAACCACTCGGCAGAACCTCGTGGTTAAAACCCTTACCCTACTCGTGGTTTAAATGTGAATACCGGCCCTTGTACCTATTTATTCTGTATTGCAGCCACTAGATGTAGGATATTTATGTATTTTGAAAACTCCATATCCCAGACATCGGTATTTTTGCATACCCATTTATGTAGTTGGCGGAGTGAGTTACGGAAACCATAACTGAGTAACCTGGGGTCAATACTATAAAACTTTTACTTTTGTACTTTTTAGAATTGTATTTTCTAGTTATTACCTTAAATGGGTTAAAATGAACCATTAGCATTTTCAGAGATCTGTCAGTTTGCCCGTGGGCAAATTGCTATATCTTTTAAAATGCTAATGATTCATTTTAGACAGTTTTATTAACAGGTAGAAAATATAATTCTAGAAATACAGTTGTAAAAGTTTTACAGTATTGTCTCCAGATTGCCATTTATGATCAGGTGTTCAGAAAATTACACCCCTCCCTGCTGCATTCGACACTGATTATTTCTTTGCCGCGTAATCCTATGCTATGTTAAGGAAACGAGCACGAGTCACGCCCTATGTTGTGTTTGGCCGGGTATAAAAATAAGAGTAAATTCCAAGTACACCTCAACCGGATTAGTTGTCAACAAGAAAAATATAGACTTCATATCGCAGCCTAAGATGGAAGATTACCGATTTATGATGTAAACGATAACGCTCCGACCAGCCTCTGGTTTATTGCGGTTCTCAGATGAGAAGGCCTTGATTACCTCTGTGTTCACAAACGCCACCACCTCGCGCCTCTGCTCTCTACCCACACCCTTACATGTTCCTTTGGTGGCGACAAATGATAACACGGTACGGGCGATAACGTGCTTGGTGGGATCAAATAAAGACATCTTTATTTTCAAGTTTTTGCAGTGCTCTGTTAAGAGACATCACCCTTGGGTCGCTATATTTAGAGGTTATTCCTTAGTTATTTTCATATCGGCCGAGATATAAGCCCGAGGTAACTTCATATCAGCCAGACACCGGAGGTCGAAGGCTGATATGATGTTACTGAGGGCTGATATCTCGACCGATATGAAACTAACCAAGTCATAATCTCTTCATTTATTAAACCACAACAAATAATTACAAAATATTCTGCTACAGTTTTTCCTGACCGTGTTATTATTTCTCATTGTTTTCACGACGTCTGAAGTTTCCACTTCTCACAGTTCAGCTGTCCGAACGTCTCGGCTTCCCCAGCGGGGAAGGCGCGACGTTCGTATAGCCGAACTATCTCTTCACTCACTTCGAAGAATCTCCGCTATAAACGACTCTAAATTAGTGTCCAACCGATTACCGAAAATGGTCGCTGACCGATTACCGGTTATTTGAGCCCACAATCGGCCGATTCTGATGCCGATTCCGATTGTAATACCATGCACTACAAGACAAGTCGAGGCTCGAAAGAACTACATTAAACTGAACATTTTTCAAAGTGTTAAACTTCGTTGACTGGGGTCCCAGTAAAATTACCAGTCGCGCACACTTGGGCGGTAAACGTGGCTCTAAGAGCCACGTTTACCGCCCAAGTGTGCGCGACTGGTAATTTTACTGCGACCTGAGTAAATGGAGTGCATCCTTCACTTTTCCGGTATGAACTGGCGATTGCTGCAAGTGTGCTCAGTTGTAAGCTTTACATTTGTTTCAGACGTAAATCCCGTAAAGGGGCTTCTAGAGAGATTAGGAATACACATTGTGGTTGTTTCTCAACTTTATTGAATGGTATCATCGAGATCATTTTACATTAACAATTGAACAATTGCAGAAGATAATAAAATGCGATTCAGAAAAAAACACAAATTGCTCGGCAACAATCGGTTGAACCGACGTTCCAGGAGCCGTTGCCGTTGTCATCCGATTACCCATAATCGGCCGATTGTGGTGGCCGGTTCCGATCATCGGTTGAACACTACTCTAAATCTTAGTTTGCGTTGAATTTTCTGTGCATCACTCTTCTTTCTTCTCATCCAGCTAATCCTTACTTATTGCCATCATTAATTTCTCACTATACAAATACTCAGATTCCTTTATGTCTTGTAACTCCCAATTGTCCTGATTGTATGCGACGAATAACGGTTAACGGTGTCGACGTAAACAAATTGGTTGCTCCTAATAACGGGGGACAACTCAAGTGTGGTTCTTATTAGCGGCGTTTGGCGTCAATCAGCTTGTTTGAAGTCATATCAGCCGAGTGTGATAATGGGGAATGCTGGGGATGGAAATCATATATAATAAATATATTATAGACATCCCTGGTAACAGTTTAGCTAACGCAAGGACAATATAATATTATATTATATCTCACGTGACGTCCTTGCATTCTGATTGGCTGAAAGATGATACCCTATTTCGTGTAGTTTGCATCCACAGAACTGACCAGGCACTACACCCAGGCACTACACGTTTTCTATTTTTAGCACACTACTATATCAGTTTTCTTTTCATACTGGGCGAATAAAACTAATCAGGCTAAATATAAATATCGATTCACAGAGGCACAACATCCACAAAACGACCCGAAAAGAAATCATTGTGGAAACATGTATCGCTTTTCCATTGTTGAAGTCACATTTTCCGAGGCGTTCATTTTATTCCTTGAGAAGATGATCCATATCTCGTTTCGAAGAGAATGACCCACACATGGGTCCAACTTTCATGAGAACGCGTCCGGATATGCAAAATCGTTTGTTTCGCTGCTCATATTATTTCGGTATTTAATTGTATGTTTTGGGCAGTAAACGAATAAATAATGGAATTCAGTTGAATCTTCGGAGTTTGTATCCCATGCTGACCCATTCGGTAATGTATTTGTGTGACAAATGTGTGCAAATTATCAAACTGCGTTGTCAAATTTCGAAAATTTTAGTCTTCATTCGCGAGTTGCGCGATTCTAGAATATACAGTTCCGTTTGGGGGAAATGTTTTGTTTACCCTTGCCGACCGATTCAAAATTTGTCTTCTGCTCATATCAATAATCCAAGTTAGCCGTGTTTTGGAAGAAGAAAATGTTTTTTGAAAACTACATGGTATTTGTTTCTATATAACGCTGGTTGGTAGGGCTGCTACCTTGGTAATAGATCAACAAATTGGACAGATATTTTTCTTGCTGAGTGTTCGATATAATATAAGGATTATTGCATGTCTTGTTGTTGACTACGCCCATATAGTGCCCAGTGAGGTGGTGTAGTTCCCTCCGCTTCGCGGCGGGAACTACACCACCTCACTGGGCACTATATGGGAGTAGTCAACTCCAAGCCATGCACTAGTCCTTAAATATTATACAACTGTATCGTTGAAAACAACCCCAAAGCCGTAGGGCGTATACCCCATCAGGATTCGGAAGAAAACAAAACACAGGCATTCCACTGCAGGTAAAAGATATTAATTGTCAGAGGAGCACGATGGCACAGTGATTACGGCATTGGAAGTCAAACCGAAAGCTCCGCGGTTCGATTCTTGCCAGGGGCTACTGCGTTATGTCCTTGGACAAGGCATTTTATCTCTATTGTCCACGTGGGGGGGGCAAGGTAGCGCTGTGTACTAAGGCGTATTGCACGTCGATGGTGCACTTTTCTTCAACCAATGCTAACCCTGCTTATGCGGAGTTAATACGTTGGGGAGTCTGATAATTTCTCGCCGTTGCTCGGTGGTTCTCCGGCTTCCTGCACCCGCAAAACTCTCCGACATGAGGTGACCCTGGTCGTCGAAAGTGTCGTTAAGCCCCAATAAATAAAAAAAATAACACGTCAAGGGCCTCCTCGCGCGATGAAGGGAAACCAATCAGCTTCTCGGTTTTGCTCCAAAATCGAACACAAAGAGGTCGGCATTGCCAAAAGTAGTTTGATACGTTATAGCCATCATAAGGTTTTGTACTGGTTATTCGCACTTTTTTCCGTAGTTGAACTTAAGTTTAATTCTTAATTCTACTAGTATAATAAATGCCATATTTCCCCACACTGTACATTTATGTTACTTATCCCATGATACTGTTTAAACAGACTTAGGGAAGAGCGCGCTTAATTATGTAACTCACTGTATACAAATGCGATAAAGTATCCCAAATGTAGCCTCAAACAATACAGTTCAAATCCCATACTCTGCCCTCAAACCTGAAACCAAACGAGTCAGTATTTGTAATTTAATATACGCTAAACGATAGATTATCGAAGAAATTGCGGAAAGATAGAAATTGTATCCCCCACTATGAAGATATAGAAATTTTCACTTTCACGGTATCAGTCAAAATGGCGGCTTTCAAAGCATCACTTCAAAGTGAATACACTGGAAATGATCAATTTATTCTAAAAACGTATAATGAAAAGTAAATCTAGTGTTTTTGAGTGGACCCCGATCATTTCCAGCAACAATTCAACAGTATTCACCTTGAATGGATGCATGAAACCCGCTAGTCCAAACATGGCCTGAAAGTCCGTAATTTTAGTTTTTGGTTTGGTACGTCCTTTCAAAGCACGTACCAAGCCAAAAACTTATATTACGGACTTTCAGGCCATGTTTGGACTAGCAACCCGCCAGGTGAATGAGATTGCAAGACGCTATCTGTTCCGAGTATCGATCAAATCACTTCCGCGTATCAATGATTCAATGCGCTGTTTACTTTCATGCATCAATTCAAGGTTGAAACGAGTGGAATTATCAGATTCTTATAAAAAGCGTATAATAAAAAGAAAACCTAGTGTTTTTGAGTGGATACCGAAAATTATCTCACTTGTGACCGTCACAAATGTTTATTTTCGCTCGCGCAAGCGCTAGCGAAAAATAAACATTTGTCTCGGTCACTCATGAGATAATTTTCGGTATCCACTCAAAAACACTTGATATCCTCTATTTATCGATCTATGTCAACTCGCCCAACGTGTGAACGTACCAGTGGCGATAAGACAAACAGGTCAATAAACTACTGTCAATTTTCTCGACCTTCGAGAAGAAAATGTGGGAAATGAAACTTTTTTCTATAAAAAAAATACAGGATGACCGCAATGAAAAATATTTAATTCCCACACAGTAAAACATTTCAATGAAAACAACAAACAAAAACAAATCCCATCACAGGACTAAAAATAAATTGAGTCTATTTGTGAATCATTTCGTTTCTAAACCAGGTCATGCTTCTGGAAGTTTTTCTATTTGGTCAATTTGAATAACAATGCAAATTTATTGTTCTGATGTTTCGATTGCTTACTCACATTTCAGGTCGCTCAACTGCAGAATACACTTTTTGAATCAATGACACTAGAAATCGGGTAATTAAACGAGCCAACCGGGTCAATTGACAGTTTTGTGTTAAAAAATACCACATTCCTATTTTCGCGCATATTTCAATATTTATTTTTAAAATATGTGCTGAACAATTCGAACAACATTTAATCTTCGGATTAAAAAAAATAATCAAAGATATCCAAGGTTACATACTGTGCCCGCAATATATAAAAGTTTCATGAAAACGCAACAACATAAGTGTACCGACGGAAAAAAAAAACGCAAGTTCAGTTTATGTAATATAATTTTTTGTCCGTAATGTAGTGAAATTTGACACATAGCTACTTTAGTGTACTGTCCAAAGAGTCTTTTTTTAAATTTCAGACAACCAAGACCACGTGCGATGGCGCATGCTTTCAACAGACTTTTCGACAAAGCGTGCATCCGGGGCACTCCCACGTGCTATGTGCTTTAAAACCATACCAAATCGATGTTTTGAACAGTACACATCGATTGCACAACTTTTCATTTCAACACGATTGAAGAGCAAAATGCCGCGAATATACGAAGTTTGATAGGTGTAAGGCTATTGCTCTAATTATGCTGGGCCAATCGCAATGTCTCATCGCTCAGCAATTTGGGATCCATGAGTCAACTATAGCTCATTGAGTTGAGCATCTCAAAGCCACATGGAGATTAGCTGACCGTCTCAGGAGCGGACGTGCGCGCGCTATGTCGCCACGTCAATATAACGGCATACGTCTCTCACACCTCCATAGCCGATTTCAGACGGCGACTGAGACGACGAATCAGATTGTAGGCAATCATGGCCGAGTGTGTCCAAGAACAGATAGGAATTGGTTGCGGGAGTTCAATTTAAGGCCACGACGTCCCTACGTTGGTTCGCAACTTACACCCACGCCCAGGCGACGTCAACGTCGATTGCAATGGCTGCGGGCACATGCACCAAATCGGTTTCACCTGGCCCACTGGAGACGTGTGTTATTCACTGACGAGTATCAGTTCACGCTTTACAGATCAGATGGAAGACAACGTTGCTATCGACGTCAAGGTGAGCGATATTCTGACTTGTGCGTTAAGGAAAACGACAGATTCGGGGGAGGGTCTGTTATGGTTTGGGGGAAGGGGCGGCTGAATTTCTCATGGCGCGAAAACACCTCTCGTGGTCATCCGGGACAATCTTACAGCCGTAAGATATCGGGATCAGGTCCTCATGCCTCACGCCCTTCTACTTATCCATGCGCGCAACCTAACGTTGCAACATAATTATTCGAAGCCGCACGTTGCTAGGGTTTATCGTGACTTCCTCAATCAAAACAATGTCCCAGTTCTCGATTTGCCACCCAACAGTCCAGATCTGTCCCCAATCGAGCTTTTGAGGGACGAGGTGGACAGGAGGGTCAGGAATCGCGTCAACGTTCCAAACAACGTCGCTCAGCTGACGTAGAGCCTTCTTCAGGAGTGGAATAACATTTCACAAAGGACCATAAACAACTTGATGGAGTCAATAGTAAGGAGAGTTAGGGCAGCGACTGAAGCTCGGGGTGGGCACACCCACTATTGATCTTGATCAAGAAATGGCGTAGGGTACCCACGTTTGAACGTTATGCATGCAAATGCCGTCTGTGTTAACCCTTTACCTAACATGAAAAGAAGACGACACTTGCAAAACAAAATTCTTGAATAACTAAATTTTTTCATTTTTTGTCTCAAAAACATAGGTTATGACCCCTCGTTGGAACGAGCTCGACGAGCTCGTTCCAGCGAGGGGTCATAACCTATGTTTTTGAGACAAAAAATGAAAATATTTTGAAAATTAATTGGCGATTTTTGAGAATAGCGCTGGCCGGTTTTGGCCGTTACGTTGGGTAAAGGGTTAAGACAACAAACCTCGTCAAAATTTAATCAGTGAGGAAGAAATAACATTAAAATTCAAACAATGAAATAATCATCCACAACACATTTGAAATATTTACCACAGAAAAAAACAGTCGTCGAAACTATCGAACAGACACACCTGAAAAGAAACCTGAAGATCTAGCACTGATCTGACTAACGCAGCTTTTGGGGAAGTCTTCAGTGTTACCTGTCATTCACGTTTCGCAACTCTCATTTGGGTCTTTCCCACGCCAAATGCGGATATTAAACAAAAGCACAACTAGCACACACCAGCGGATATTAAACGAAAGCAGAACTAGCACACCCACGAAAGCAGAACTAGCACAGACTTTGAAGCATTATCGTTAAAATATTACAAAAGTACTGCGATCGGCAGCCGGTACATTTACCATAACATATTACTGTGAAAATACCACATAAAGCAACCTTTTGCAATGTCGATCTATTTCTTTTCTATCTTGGAGCAAACCCGAAGAACCGATATCCAATTTCTCTTCAAAATGCGAGACGGCAATTTTTTATAGTACATATGGAGTTTGAAAAACTGTCACACAATTTTACACTGGTAGTGGAATATCAACAGAACGGCTCAGTGCATGGGTTTTAGTACATGGGAAATAGTATATATAAAAGTACTCGTGGAGATCTTGTAGTTAAGAATAAATTACAGCCCATAACATGTCTGAAAATACAATTTTGTAGTTATATATTTTGGCCAAATTTACAATATTAAGAGGCCGCCTGAAATCTCGTGCCTCTTACCAAAGACAAGCCTGCGAAGCAGGTTAAGGGGCAGCATGTGTTTTTTTACCGTGTCACGTAAAACTAATGGCACTGTCTAAATCCGCCATTGTTATTTTAAGAACGACAGGATAATTGGTTCGTAAGTATTTAACCAATAACATATATATTATAACGTCAGTTGGATATTTAAATTTTATGTCTCAAGAGGTGCCGTAAAACATTTTAATATCCGCACTTGATGTTAGCACACACTAAAATCAGTTGGGTTAAATTCAACCCACATCAACTGGGTTGAGTGAATATGAACCCTATTGGGTTCATATTCACTCAACCCAACTGATTTGGGTTAATTTTTTCACCCAACTGATTTTAGATTACACACAGCCCGTAGTATCATTCCATTTCATTTTTTTTTTGGTAATACTTAAATTATTCGAGTTTCCCTGTTTGTTCCCATTGAAGGTTAGAGATGAAAGTAATGATTTTACTGGTCGAAAGGGTGAACAAGCAAAAGTGCCGTGAAACGTCAAACACATGACGTCGAAATTCTTACCGTTTTAAGGAAGTGACAAAGTAAGAAAAACAAATGTAACCTCTCCAGTATCATGGAATTTCTATTTTTACACCACAAAAAGAAATGATCCACCACACTCTTCATATTTATTTACAATTGGAACGTCAAGGGATGTCACCTTAGTTTTGGTACAAAACATTATCACAAAAAGGGAAAAGATTTAAGCTCCGTTTCAAAAACATTTTCCCGTAAGTTGAAGCATTTAGGATTTCACATTCGGAAGGAAATGCTGAAACTTTTGAATTTCCAAAGCAGCCATGTTAAGAAAATTCTGGAGAGCGAGACATGGGAAACGCGCCGTGTATTTTATTTATGTGAATATTTTTTTCGAAATTCAAGATGCAAAGGAGTTTTCTATGAAATTATAAAGGAACATTTCGAGATGAAGTCGAGCTCGTTCCAATGCGGGGTCATAACCTTTGATTTGAGACAAAAAATGAAAAACAATTAGTTATTCAGGAATTTTTTTTGCAAGTGTCGTCTGCTTTTCATGTTAGGTAAAGGGTTGTTGCAAGAGTATAAGAGATGTCAGGGGCATTGTACTCCCCAATGCTTGTAGCATTGGGGACTACAAGGACAACCACTCGCGATTACGTCTGGGTATTTCAGATCTTATATATTATTTCTAAAGAGAGCTGGGCGGGTTTTCTGTCGGGTGTTTTGTCGGGGTTTTTTTTATTTATTTCATGGTCATCTTTTCTCGTCATTCACATCGACTTACGAAAAGGTTATCTCCCCTGATTGCTAAGAAGTGGCTGGCAAAAAATGAACACTAATTGAATGGGGAATTTTTATATTTCTCAAAATTATATAAAACCTATGAAAGTTATATTCGCTGTGCGCATCAATCCTTTAAGAACAATATATATGCTCTCAGTTGGTGATATTATCGAACGAGTTCATTCGACTATTTTTTTTCCCACGTTGATTTAAAATGCAACTGTTATTTCCTTTATAATTCCATGTAAAATGATAGAAAATTGCATTTTCGTCAACTTTTAGCGGTTAATATATTTTGTTTACTTCATATTAGCAATGCTGTGCGCATACTGGCATAAATATAGATATTGTCCTATCTAACCATATAAAAATATACAAGCTGACATTTTCCCATTTTTCCCCTTTGATGTTAAAACCAACAAAAAGTTTATTGTAGTAAAAACAGTTAAACCCTCAGTCCGCAATATGAGATAGGTTTCCGCGTGAGTACAAATGAAAAGGGGCGATAACCCCTAAGTGTCTTAATTAATTTCTGGTCAAACAGTAAACAAAAAATCCTCGTATAACTAAAAAGTCATTTTTCGGCTTCCAAAATATAGGTTATGACCCTCATTGGAACGAGCGCGACGCGCTCGTTCCAATGAGGGGTCATAACCTATGTTTTGGAATCAACAAATAAAAATATAAAAAAACTGAATGCCGATTTTCGTGTATAGCGCTGGCCGGTTCTTTCTCAGCTGATTTCTCAGCTTCTGGCAACTATTCCCTGGGGATCAAGATTTCATTCACACTTTTCAGAGGTTCAATGTTAATTGGATTACAGCCAGACTCCAGTATTTACAAGGGGAGATAACTTTCACAAGAGTCAATATCTATGACGATAAAAGTTGAGCATGTACTTTTTTCTTTTTTTTTTCTTTGCTTTTCCGGCTCGGTTGCATTTTTTGCGGCAGACTGGAAAACCGAACTGCAAGAACGGTTTTAATGTGTTTGTGTACAAACTGATCAAACTATCTAACTGAGAGGGAACCTGGACGAGTGGCCCCTTTGGACTCTCCTCAGCTGATCTAACCGACAAAGGGGCGATTACGTCGTGCCCCATTGGCACAGTTTCTCCCTTATCGGCTCGCCCATAGGGCGAGTCAATATGGGAGAAAATATGACAACAAGAACACAAAACAGATTAGATGAACTTTATTCTTTGGTTGCCCAATTTTTTTTTTTTTTTTTTTTGACTTAATGGGCTGATCCCCAAGAACCCCTAAAAGAATGACCAAAGGGAAGTAAGACTGAACTCGAAGGAGATACTTGCAGACAACGTTTTTTTTTTGTGGTGACGTAAGCTATCGGGGATTTTGTTGAAGTTTTTAAGGAACCTGAAGTCTTATTTACTACATGTTCTTAACACAGAGAAAAACTGAACCGAGACCGGAGTTTTTTCCCCCGAAACCGAATCTGAAAAAACAAAACCTCCCCGCTCTATTTCTAAAAACAATATCTTACATTGCATTACATTACGATTTTGAATTTTATTGTCAGAAAAATTCCTCTCCAGAAAGGTTTAATTTTGTTCGACTGGTATTCTCGAGAGCGTTTTATCGGAAAGTTTGAACTAGTTAATTCTTTAGCAAGTGCAATAGCCAAAACCAACTGACGATGTAATAAAATACACCCAAGGTTTGTCACTGCTTCTGTTGCTTTTTAAACCATTTACCAAACGCAGACGATATCAAAATTTATTATTTTAAATATCATTTTTTTTTAATTTTTCAAAAAAATTCAACAAAACTATATCATGTGACCCCTCATTGGAACGAGCTCAATGAGCTCGTTCCAAGGAGGGGTCATATGATATGTTTTTGTTGAAATATTTTGAAAAATTTAATTTTTTCAACTGCTCAATTTGAATATTACGCGGGCGGATGCGGGCGATTCGTTAGGTAAAAGTTTAATTAAACTAGTGAGATATAACCAATATTCAACCTGGTAGGTAGATTTTATTTTTGTTTTCATTAAATCTAGTCATCGCTGCTTCAGAGCAGCCATGACTAGATTTTATGAAAAATTCGAAACGGAGAAATAAATGCCTAAATGATAAATTGTGTCAAAACAATCAAAATTATATGTAATCTGGTGACGAAAACTGCTGCCCTAGTACGATTCGATCCCCAACCAGGGGTACCTGTGATGGGTCCTTTGGCAAGGCACTTTATCCCGATTGTCACGTGGGGGGGGGGGGGGCGTGTAGTAAGGCGTAGTGTTCAACGATGATGCACTTGTCTTCAACCAATGCTAACCCTGCATGTGTGGATTTAGTACGTTGGGGAATCTGACAGTTACTCGGAGGTTCTCTCCGAGTACTCCGGCTTCCACCACCCGTAAAACTGTCCGATAGGAGGTGATCCTGGCTGTCGAAAGTGTCGTTAAACCCCAACAAATAAATACTGCTACCTTGCAAGAACATCTGCTACCAGAATGTAAAAATTAGAACCTACTTGCCACTTTCATCTTACGAAGAGACTCCATTTTTCACCTTCAAAAGACGCAGAAAAATATTGAAATCTGCGTCTACAAATAGTGTTGGGGAAATGGTTAAAACAAGACTATTTAGTTTGGAATACTGCGATAATTTTCTACGAACCTGTTAGTATTAAGAATACATTAGTCGTTTTGACTACAATTACATTCACATTACCAACCGAATGATGATATCTATTGGCGCCAATACAATTCTCCCTCTAATAAAAAGGCAGAGTAATCGAAACATTGGCGAAAAGACACGCGTAGGATTGGCTATGATTTTCTTTTTCGATGGTGATACATGTCACAAAATGAATAAAAATGCCGATAGGTTGTCGTCAAAGTAATTCATTGTTTTTCTTCGTTGTTCATCAGTTACTAGTGTTCAACCTATGATCGGAATCGGCCACCACAATCGGCCGATTGTGGGCAATCGGATGACAACGGCAACGGCTCCTGGAACATCGATTCAACCGATTGTTGCCAAGCATTTTGTGTTGATTCATTAATCACATTTTATTATTTTCTGCAATTGTTCAATTGTTAATGTAAAATGATGTCAATGACACCATTCAATAAAGTTGAGAAACAACCACTTCTTCATCTCTCTGGACGCCCCTTTACGAGATATACAAGTTAAACGACATGTAACGCTTACAATTGAGCGTACTTGCGGCAATCGCCAGTTTATACCAGAAAAGTGAAGGTTGCATTCCATTGACACAAGGCGCAATAAAATTACCAGTCGCACGCACTTGGGCGGTAAACGTGGCTCTTAGAGCCATGTTTACCGCCCAAGTGTGCACGACTGGTAATTTTACTGCGACCCCAGTCAACGAAGTTCAACACCGTGAAAAACAGTATTACAATCGGAATCGGCATCAAAACGGCCGATTGTGAGCTCAAATAACCGGTAATCGGTCAGCGACCATTTGTGGTAATCGGTTGAACACTATCAGTTACTGGCTTCGAGAAAAGGGTGATACATGTAATAGTCTAAAACAGTCTTGCCTGAAGTGAGAAGCAACAACAAATAAATATAAAAAAAAATAAAATAAAAACCAAAAAATAAAAAAAAGGAAATGTAGTTCAGAAATAAAGAAAGAAGAGAAACTTATTTATTGGGTGATGGACCTGACTTGTGGTCTGCGGTGAACTTAAAGTGGAAATAGAAAAGTGCAGGGCATACATCACCGAAGAAGCTTGCAACCACATATAAATTACTGATCGCTTTCAGGGTTTACTGTGTTGTCGTTTGCCAAGGCCTGGTCCGCTATCAAACCGAAACATTTAGTCTGGAAGGTGGACACAAACCAGCTGAGGTGTTGGTAAGATGAAATCCTTCAGGCTCAGCTGCAGGAGACGAATCCCTTTGGTTGTCCACTCTAAAGGTTCTATCGATCAAGCAGTGCACCCTTCAGTTCGAATTATAATAAAAACTAAAAGATGGACAAGTGAACGACCTTATGTAGGTTAGATGAACTTACAGTGAATTTCAGAGTCCGAAGTGGATGGAGACTGTCCTTAGCATACTTGCCCATGAGCAAACACACCGTTCGAATATCGGATTTTTTTCATAGTGGATATACTATTATTATTGAAAAATTGCCGCCACCTCAGAAATCCAACACAATGTCTTTTAAGCAGTGCTCAAAATAACTTTTTTTCTTTGCGTAGCAAAATGCTACACATTTCCAAAAAATGAATAGCATTTTGTAAAATTACATAGCTATTTTTCTATACCAGAGTTATGTTATGCTGTTTTGTATTGAATTCTTCTAAGTAGATAGAATAGTTTCCATCCATTTCTGGGCTTTTCCGAATGATCTGCAACACATGAAACATTTACAATGTTTTTTTTAACTGAACTGCCTTTAAGGGTTGCATGGACTTGTGTATATTTTCAAATGGCGTCTTGGTTGTTTAATAGAGTTCTCAAAATGGAAGTTGGGATTTTTAATTTGATGGGCTTGAAGTTATTTTTAATGGACATTTTATGCAAAATGTTGTAAAAACAGGAAGAATTTAAACCAATAGAATTCATCTTCCATGTGAAGTCGCTAATGATGCTTGATGGAGAGTTAATCTGAGTTATGCCTGGAATGTTCCACAATCAGAAGTAAAGCATCAGTGAACTAGTTTTTAAATTTGTTTACAAATTTTCATTTACATTTTGCGATACAAGATAATCAACTGCAGCCTAATAGGCTGCAGTTGATTATCTTGTATCGCAAAATGCTATACATAATTGAACATTGTGTAGCTTTTTGCAAGTTTTGCATAGCAAAATGCGACGCGACACCGCTTATTTTGAGCCCTGATTTTAAGTAAAACAGTATCACAACACTCGATGAAAATCGGACAATATGTGCTTCGAATGTGGAATTAATGTACACTACACAACAATACTGACTTCACAACATGGCCACTCGGGCGTTCTGGTTTGACAGCACTACAAAATGAACTATGACGACACATCAGTTCCCGCATATTGGAGTACAATAATACATGCTATGCAACAGTACTTATTATATGGCAAAACAAAGGTCAAGTAACTCGGGATAGGTTTAGGGCAACTTCTCAAGTCCATAAGGTCTTGATCCACACAAGTGTTTTGTTTTTCTGCCAGCTGCTTTTCTCTTTGTAGCGATTTCCCAAATTCGTAACATACTAAACCTTATAGTCATGATAAAATGAACTATTCCATACCCTGTTTTAACATACCTAATTCAACGACGTAACCATGGGAGTTAGGGGAGCACGCCTTCCCTCCACCTTTGCTGAAAAATGTCAACCATGCATACATTCCTGCCTGAAATCCCTAAAACTGGGCCATGAACACTCACCCTGATATTTGTTGTGTGATTTTCTCTAGTTTTACCTAGTGTTTAACCGATTACCAAAAATGGTCGTTGACCGATTACCGGTTATTTGAGCTCACAATCGGTCGATTCCGATGCCGATTCCGATTGTAATACCGTGCACTAGGACAAGTCGAGGCTCGAAAGAACTACATTAAACTGAACATTTTCGTTGTTAAACTTCGTTGACTGGGGTCGAAATAAAATTACTAGTCGCGCATTAGTATGCGTACGACTGGTAGTTTTACTTCTGCCTGAGACAATGGAGTGTAACCGTCACTTTTCCGGTATGAACTAGCGATTTCGCCCAGTTGTAAGCTTTGTATGTTGTTTAACTTGTATGTCCCGTTACGGGGTGTCTAGAGAGATTAAGAATACACATTGTGGTTGTTTCTCAACTTTATTGAATGGTATCATTTTACATTAACAATTAAACAATTGCAGAAGAGAATAAAATGCGGGTAATGAATCATCTCAAAATGCTTGGCAACAATCGGTTGAACCGATATTCCAGGAGCCGTTGCCGTTGTCATCCGATTGCCCACAATCGGCCGATTGTGGTGGCCGGTTCCAATCATCGGTTGAACACTAGTTATACCCACACTTTGGGGATATTTAAACCTTGGAAAGTCCTCAGGGTTAACAAATGGGCGGTACTGGAAGTTTGAATTCTGTATCGGTTTCGGTTCAGTATTCGGTATCTGACTTGACTGAGATTTGCTGATAGTATCAAGGAGGAATTCACATCAGGAAAAACAGAATAAGTTGTTGTATTATTCTACCACAACGCTATAAACGATACTGCCAATAAGCTCAGCATTGGCAATTTTTTACGACGACAAATCATATCTACAGTAATTTTGTAACTTGCTCTAAACACACCTTAATGTTTAAAAACCTATTCCAGACTTTCGTGATCTCAGGGCATCTGCTCTGACAATGCCATCTACACGAGGTCCTACTGAGAATAAACAAAACATCTGGTCAGTGATGTCTAGTCAGGTCTTGGCTGCTTAACCCTTCACCTAACCTGAAAAGCAGACGACACTTGCAAAAATAATTCTTGAATAACTATTTTTTTTTCATTTTTTGTCTCAAAAAGATAGGTTATGACCCCTCGTTGGAACGAGCTCGACGAGCTCGTTCCAACGAGGGGTCATAGCCTATGTTTTCGAGACAAAAAATGAAAAAAATAATGAAAATTAATTGGCGATTTTTGAGAATAGCCTTGACCGGTTTTGGCCGTTACGTTAGGTAAAGTGTTAAACAGTCGGCCAAGACTTGACTAGAAATCGTTGCTAAGCAGTTGGACATGTACAGGTTGCAGACCAGTGAGAATTCAGGACAGTTGCCCCGTCCACTGTGGCAAAACAAAACTGAAAAGGAAATCAGTCACTTCTTTCACGAAAACGAGCCTGTCTGCTGTTACCAAGACTCATCAGGGACTTGTAAATAGCGAACGCAGGAAAATTGGAAGATTCAGATGGTTTCCGTATTCAACGGTTGGTTCGGTCCGGTTTTTCGGTATCCCCATGATATCGGCATCGGTTTATTGCCCATATCTAAATTAGTTGGCATTAAAAGTTACTTATATTCCCGGGAATACCCTAGACCCCCCACGCATTGGAAAACACACTTTTAATGCAGCGCGAGGTGCAATGAAATGGGCGAAAATATTTTTCTGCAGCCATTTACATTGTCTCCACCTTTTTTCGCTGACCTAACCATACACACTAAAAACTAAAGTGTTAAAACTGACATTTTCAAAGTGTTAAACCCATTCTAACTCTTAGGGTTTGATTTTAACACTCAAAGTGCAATGCTTTAAGCACTTAGACAATACAATCGTCAGACATCTGAAACTTGAATGGATGGCACTTCCCGTGTGTCTAGCATTGGTGGTTCTTCCAGAATCGTCCATAATTTGATTTGCGCTTGGTGGGTACATAATTAAAAGGACACAACGCAGATGACGCGGATCAGGCTCGAGAGTTCGAGCCTGATCCGCGTCATCTGCGTTGTTTCCTTTTCAGTGTCGCGACATTACACTTGTCAAGTGGTATTATTGTAACACCTGTCAAGTTGTGGGATATTTACACTTGAACAATGTGCTAGTTCAGCACTGAGTAAGTGTTAAATACAGCACTTCAAGTGTAGTTTTTAACACTTTAGTTTTTAGCGTGTAGTGGTTCCCCGAAGTAATATGGGTCAAGCACTGGTAAAAGGAAACTATGATCTGGGAGCTTTCATAAAGGCCTGCGAAGATTCATTCCCGACACTTGAATCCGCATTCACCGGGCACGTTCCTGTTTTACCATAAAGTGATAAATTTCGCACTGACCCAACGCGGATAAATTATTTCGATTCGTCGGATTTTGCCACAAACCCCAATTACACTCGCTCATTATCTCAAATCACTTAATAATAGTAATTCAATTATTTTGCTATTAAGTGTTTACGATAAATGTTAGTCGGTGTGCCTTTATGGGTTCCGATATTGTAATTTTTCTACTTAATACGAAGTTATGTCGTCTGGGCCGTTCTGGTGGGAGAATTAAGATGTTGTTTATATTCAAACAAAAAATCCGTAAAAAACCTTTCCTCTTATCAGTTGAAACTATCGCGGAATTTCAAATCATTTAGACACGTCGGATTCATGTCTAAGGATGGTTGCATGATAAAATAAACAAAAGGAATCCATTATAACCACACAATATTTGCTCTTCATATCCCGTACTTATGAATTAATCCAAGACAAATTAAATGGGTTGGCAGTATCTAAATAGCGGGGGTTAGTAAACACCGACGACCGGATTCAGGTTTCAGACTTTGAACCTCCCACCCTCGGTCATGGTGACAAACGGGATGAGCCCGCTCCTTAAGGCCACCAGAACCGATCGATTTATCAAAGAATGATGGAGCGTTGGGAGAGACCCCGATGGGACGTTTTTTCGTGTTTGTGGGCGTTGTGTATGGCCATTCCGAAAGGCTCACCCCATTTGTCAAGCGCGAATCCGTTTAGAAGTTTCGAAGTCTTATGTGTGTTACCGATCGTCGGTGTTCACTACCCAGCCCCCCCCCCCCTCCCCCCACACACGTAATTTCATTAGCTGATGTGCCATGTAAGCCGTAGAATTCGTGATTTGTAGAGGTCGCCTGCGAGAATACAGGATTTAACCATGTGAATGTGAACTCAATACGATTATTTATTTATTTATTTATTTATTTATTTATTTATTTATTTATTTATTTATTTATTTATTTATTTATTTATTTATTTATTTATTTAATGGAGTTTAACGAAATTTCCGACAGCCAGGATCACCTCATGTCGGACTGTTTTACGGGTGGATGAAGCCGGAGTACCCGGAGAGAACCACCGAGTAACGGAGTGCAACTGCCAAACTGCCCAACGTACTAACTCCTCACAAGCAGGGCTAGCATTGGTTGACAAGGGCACCATCGACGTGCAGTACACCTTAGTACACGGCGCCACCGTGCCCCCACGTGCGCAATCGGAATTAAGTGCCTTGACCAAGGACACGACACAGCTACCCCTAGTGAGGATCAAACAGTGGACCTTTAGGTTTGAGGTTCAATGCCCTAACCACTGAGCCACTGGACTCCCTAACGCAGGTTGAACTTCGATGCGATTCAAATTGCAGCGAGTTGAACTTCGATCAAATTCACATTGAAACGACAGCCGTCATTATTCATGCGTGCGATATGTTGTTTTAACCCTTTACCTAACATGAAAAGTAGACGACACTTCCAAAAAAAATTCTTGAATAACTAATTTTTTTCAATTTTTGTCTCAAAAACATAGGTTATGACCCCTCGTTGGAACGAGCTCGACGAGCTCGTTCCAACGAGGGGTCTTAACCTATGTTTTTGAGACAAAAAATAATAATATTTTGAAAATTAATTGTGGATTTTTGAGAACAGCGCTTGCCGGTTTTTGCCGTTACGTTGGGTAAAGGGTTGAAATGTTTTTGAACTTTAGCAAATCGCTGGCTAAATAATTCCATGCGAGATTTGAGAGCCAGTAAATTCAAAAATGATTGAAGAAAAACCCGAATGCTGTAAAATAATGAAGGGCTGTAGACCGGACCAACGGTTCGGACATCAACAATAAGAAACATCAGTATTCCACCGATAAGTCGATATGTGTGTTGTAAATTCTTCGAAGGTGCATTTTATGTGAACAGAAAGTTGTTGCTTGCTATCTGTTTTAAATAAATTAATTTTAGTGAAACATCGTTGGCCCCCCTTTGCTTAAAACGAGAAGGAAACGAAAATCCCCAAAATGCGGAGGTCTACGGTTATAGGGTGACGAAACGTTCGAACCAGTGTTCAGATGGCATCCTTTGGGAGCCAACTGAAAACGTAGTAAATTTCAGACTCTCTCGTCTGTCTTAACTCTTAGAAGCAAGTAGTTTTTCTTGCCTGTGATGTAATACGGCAGGTACTCTGCCTCTTGCGGTTCAGCTATGTTTGGGCTGGGGGAGAATTAAACACTAAACAGGTGCTTCTAGTCAAGTGTCGTCTGCTTTTTGCCGTTAAAGCAGACGACACATTTATTGAACATGACATACCGCGAAAAACTTACAGTAAGCAGGTGGTTCTAGACAAGTGTCGTCTGCCTATTCAGGCAGACGACACTTGACTAGAACCACCTGCTTACTGTAAGTTTTTCGCGGTATGTCATGTTCAATAAATTCATTCTGATTACCCGGATTCTATGAGTTAAATGACGTCACATTTCGTGAGTGTGTCCCCCTGCTATGGTTAAGAAACTGACAGGACGAGGCATAAAATGGTAAGAATGGTGGCAACCCCCCTGTTCCCTCCCCTCTCAGTAATGATAAGTCCATGCAGAAGCTCCAAGAGAAGAATAAAGAAAATCATCCAAGTGCCACACGGTGTAAATCTAATCAAAAAATGATATTAAACAAGTATGGAGAATAAATTTGGGTGCATCACATGTTGGGTTTTAAAGTAAACTATGGTGCTGTCGCCCTGCGAACCAAACAATTCGGTAGTGACTGCATGCATTCGCACACATGAATGTGTACCCGGTCGAGGAGGTTTTATGTGAACATTACTGTCTATTGAACCAAACGGTACTTTGAAGATATGCATGGACTTTCTGAACAACGATGTTATTCCACACAACAGTGTTTGAGCGATTACCAAACATCAATTGTTCCACGTCAACACCGGTATTAAGGATATCTCCTGGCATGGCTATGCATTGTGCATTTTTAAAGTGTACAATGAAGAAGGAAAGGCTCGACATCTGCTTATATATTGTCACAAGAACATTTTGGGTCATTACTTATAAACCTTTCAAACTTATGAGCAATGGGATCACGCATCGAAGTCACAGTCTACAGTGCTGGATTTGAAAATCTCTTCTCCGGAACAACAACATTCCTAACTCATAACTGCAATTTGAAAGCGTGGACACTGGAAACATTTCGTATAGTGGTCGAGGCTGTTCAAAAGTTTCACCGCTGAAATAAAAAAGACGAATGTTTTAGTACGCCATTGCAATTACGCAGGAGCTCAGATGATTTTATTGGATACCTATGGGTTACCTGACAAAATGTTGAACACAACTGCAATTTTGTGCCTCGCTCTTCTATTTCGCAAAGGTATATACCTAGTCTCTTCATAGATGGCTCTTGTTGCACGCATAATGTACACAGAGCGTCAAGTTGGAGATTCTCTAAGGCTTCTGCTTTTTCAATGGGACAATTGTGCCATATTATATCTGCGTAATCAAAAAAGGGATAAAATAGAAGACTTGTAAAATGTTTTTATCCATTTACGAATTAATTGATATTTCAATCTGCGCAAACAATTTATCATCGGGGTTACTTTGTTAATGACACTTTCAATATGAGTATCACATGAGGCCGTATTTTGGAAAATTAAACCCAGTGTTTGTGTGTATTGACTTCTTGGATGAGTTAGCAAGTAAATGATATGATAATCAATGTGGGACGTTTTACGACTTATATGCATTGTTACTGGTTTTTTTTCGGGCTGAATTCTACTTGCCAGTTCCTGGACAGTTACTAATTTTCAGAAGATCATCATTTAATAAACGGTACTTGCCAAACTTGGGTCCTCGACTACAAAGTACAAGGACGTATCATCGACATATAATCTAATGTCTGACGTAATATCTCGAACAATGTCATTTATATATATATTATATAAGCGAGGGACTCAGAACAGATCCTTGGGGTAGTCCTGCAGGGATCTCATTTTTTGTGGAGGAATGGCCATTTATTACGACAGTTTAAGTGCGATCCTTAAGATAATCTTTGAACCACTCCAGTTGCGTTCCTCTAATACATATACCATTTAATTTGTGTAATAGACCAGCATGCTTCATCCGGTCGGAGGGAAGCTTTGTCACATCCGTATGAATAAGGGTGCACATATATAGCTATATATATTGTACACATGTGAAGCCTTGTGTATGTAAATATATACGAACGTGTGCGTATGCATGTATGAGTAAAGTTTGTGCATATCTTGCGGAAACCCCGGGTAGTTAAGCAGGACATATTTACTGTGTGCCGATGCCATTGGATTCAGTAATGTTATCGGGTCCAGTGATATTGGCATACGCATGGCATATGCGCACATGTCCCCACACAATCATACAACTCAAACAATTTTCATATTGAAATAAAGGAAAAGGATAAGATACACACCGAGTTAGTACCTATTTCTCCATTTCTTATCTTGTTGCACTTGCACTGAATTATGCTGTGATTTTTGTTGTGTAGAGTAAGGTATTACATGGGCTCAGCCCGTTTACCAAGCCCATTTCTAGTATGGAGAAATAAAATATTGCTTAAAAAAACTCAAACAATTCGGGTAGAATACAATCTTAAATTGAATGAGTGAGAGTGTATCGAACCGAATCGAATCTTAAATCGAATCTCATCTGCTTTTAAAATTGTAGATGTTGCACCATCTTAAGCAAGGGAGGAATTCAAAAGTATTGTCAGTTATCGCTCGAACTGTTTTGTATTGAGCGTCGATTCGTCGGTCTGGGCAAGTCAAATAACCCAGAAAAGATCTCAAAATACTTTCGGATGCGGAACCTTCTTGAAACCTTTTTTATTACTTTCCAAAGTGTGATTTACTGGGATTTCCGGATTTGATTATAAACGGTAACTTTACAAGTGAATTATGCAATCAACAATTGTGTCATGTATCCGTGCGCGCAAACAAAGACGCTTTGCCGTGGGTGTAATGGGGACTTCATTGTTTTGTTTTGTTTTTTGCTTTTTTAACCCTTTACCTAACATGAAAAGCAGACGACACTTGCAAAAAAAATTCTTGAATAACTATTATTTTCATTTTTTTTGTCTCAAAAACATAGGTTATGACTCCTCATTGGAACGAGCTCGACGAGCTCGTTCCAATGAAGGGTCATAACCTATGTTTTAGAGACAAAAAATGAAAAAAATAATGACAATTAATTGGCGAATTTTGAGAATAGCGCTGGCCGCGTTTTTTGGTCGTTACTATAGGTAAAGGGTTAAATAATATAAATATCGTTAATAATGAAAAGTAATAAACAGAGTATCGCTTGACTGGACTGGTTACGTGAAATGATTCATTCGAGGCGAGGGACTATATTGTAAAACACTCGTGCGCATTCGCGCCCTCGTGTTTGTACAACGTCCATCACCTCTCGTGAATTATTTCACGTAACCAGTCCAGTCAAGCGATTACTCCCTATTTTTTATCAGGTCTCCCGAGGATACCTGATGATAAAAAAGCACTTCAAGACTAAACACTTCATTTATAGGATTTTATGAACAATTCCACGATTCGAGAATTTCCGAATAGTCGCAAGTCGAGTCGAATCGAAAAAATGGGACGATTTCGAATCTAATCAAATTTCGAGGCTTCGGAATGCTTCGGAAGGAACATAATATGACAAAATTCCCTGCCAAATTGCCTTTGGAATTTTGTCATATCTTCCTCGGAAAACGAACTTCACTGTGAAGGCCCCCATAAATGTGGGGGCCCTGGGCGTCCGCCCAGTCGCGGTTGGAATACTAAAGAGGTAGCCCCCCCCCCCAAATCTCCTCATCTTACGTTAACTCGTCATTAATAGCCGCCATTGTGTGCCCAATATTGAAGAAACAAGACGATCTAGGCGCGCGCACTATTTTCAGGTATCCGCCAGAACAAAATTAAAATATCACTGCCTAGTTATTTGATGTGAATGACGTTGAAGATCGATCACAAAAATATCATGATCGGCAAATTTTTTGCCCCGACATTGTTCGGGGTGGTCGGGGCGGCTCCGGCGCCCCTGAAAACAGTCAATAGAAAATAACAAATTGCATTTTAGCCCGCTGGTAGGATTCACTGCATTCATCAGATTCTGTTTCACCAACATGTCTGTCGAATTCGGTAAGTTAAAATATGGGCCACAATGACCCACCTACAAATAATGGAGTACAACTTCTATTTCCTTGACAAACCTGACTTATGTTTTATGCAACTTGTAAAGGAGTCATTAAACTGAATGCTGGTAAAGTGTTTGGCTATAAAATACAGAAATCAGCCACAATCGTACACTGAAGGCATGTGTGCTGGAAACAGGAGGAGATTTGTGAGATGTTCGGAGAACAGTATAGCAATATCGTTGAGCAGATAAGTGGCAGAGGGCAGGCATGTTACAGGAATGTTTAAAACAGTGTATTGAGTGTAAGGTGGCATTCGACTTAATAATGATATATGGAATAGTATTATGACACTTTAAGAGGCGCATGGCTTTAGACCTCCATCGTCGATATAAACAGTCAATAGGTTTGTGTGAGATTTTTTCCTACGCCCCTTCACATTAGTACAGCAAACAGTTCTTGAGAATTTCAACTATAATCTCTTTTTGAAGTGATACGAGGGTGGATGAGTTAGTTCGTGTAGTTTAACTTGGTCAATTATTTTGGTGATTGTGGGCGAATTTTAATAAATTCAGCAACGGTGGATATATCGGAACATAAGGCGTGAAATTTCGACAAGGGTCTCGAAGTTTGTTGTCCACAGTGCTTCACTCGAAAAGCGGCAAATCTAATTTAGTATAATTATCAACTCTAGAAGGCGACGCAGACGCCCATTTTTCAGCATGTCGGACGTCTGATCGAGAGGTCGATGGTAAGAAGCTGGCCAGAATCATCTGCTTCGTATGTCTAACCCACGTTCTCGTATGAGAGCACCATGGAATGGTATACTAAGGCGTACATCACGTTGTAATACATGACTTTCACCAATGAAAATATTGCGCTTACGTTTACTTTCTGGTCGGATAGTTAGTTGAAAAGACTGACTGTGGGTCTCTCCGGGTAACCCAACCTCTTTCACCAGTAAAACTGCCCGACACGATAAGAACTTGGCTGAAGAATATGTCACTAAAATCTCCCTACATAACTATATTTGTATCCAGTCCTCTGAATGTGTACAGCAGTCGTAGTTAGGGCGGTCGCAACAGGCTGATACATTTATTTATTGGAATGTTAACGTCTCTTTCAACAGCCAGTGTAGCATCGTGTCAGAGGTCGCTATATGTGTAGGTATCAGCATTCCTGGGGCGCCACAGGTGCCAAAATAACACACGGTCTGTCGGAAGTAAACACTACCCATGGAATAAGCGATGACGATCGCTTTATCCATAGATATATGTTAGACCATACCAAGTGCCCACAAAACTCTAGTACTTAAACGTTTTCAACAATGCTAGTATATATAATTTTGATTTTCATACCTGAGTTATCTCATGAAAATCGAATTTCTTTCCTGAAATTATTATACGGGCGAGAAAGGTCCAACTGAGCAGCAGGTAATTGTTGAGAAAACACCTATGACATCAGTGGAAAATAAGGCCATGTTTCCTTTTGTTACTTTTAAAAAAACGAAAACAACAGGTAGCTCTCTTGCGTTAATCATGAATGGTTCCCACAAACTGTTATCGGGGCCCAGTATGGCTTGAGTTGGCATGTCTCCTCCAACACACTCCGGACTTTGGTCCAGTCTGAGATGATTGAAGCAACTATGGCTACATATGTAGAACACACCACCCTGAATTAACATACTAGAAGTGTGCTAATTAGTCTGCTGAACATCAAAGCAGTCTCATTTAATAAAAGAAAGGTGTCAGGAAAAAATTGCAATAAGTGGAGAAATGTGTATTTGCTGGCTGTGGACCCCCCGCCCCCCGACCCTGTGTCTGGAATTTTTTGCAGACCCCCCCCCCCCCCATCTCCCGGGCAGATTGTACAGTTCAGCCGTCGTCAACAGGTCACTTTCCACGGGGGGCGGGGGCGGGGGGAATATTTCCACGGACACAATAATGTTTGATTCTAAACACTAATTATATGAATAATCATCAAATATTTAATTAATGAAGCATCGGTTTAGTGTTCAACCGATGATCGGAACCGGCCAACACAATCGGCCGATTGTGGGCAATCGGATGACAACGGCAACGGCTCCTGGAATATCGGTTCAACCGATTGTTGCCAAGCATTTTGAGATGATTCATTAACCGCATTTTATTCTCTTCTGCAATTGTTTAATTGTTAATGTAAAATGATACCATTCAATAAAGTTGAGAAACAACCACAATGTGTATTCTTAATCTCTCTTGACGCCCCGTTACGGGACATACAAGTTAAACAACATACAAAGCTTACAACTGGGCGAAATCGATAGTTCATACAGGAAAAGTGACGGTGACACTCCATTGACTCAGGCAGAAGTAAAATTACCAGTCGCACGCTTAACAACGAAAAATGTTCAGTTTAATGTAGTTCTTTCGAGCCTCGACTTGTCCTAGTGCACGGTATTATAATCGGAATCGGCATCGGAATCGACCGATTGTGAGCTCAAATAACCAGTAATCGGTCAACGACCATTTTTGGCAACCCGGTGCTTCATTGATTACAATTTTGCCGATAATGATTTTTATTACATGGTAAACGCTTGCGAAAACATCACTGCCCACGCGTGGATTTCAGACAGTCCACGACGACTGTACTGTAATTCCTTTATGTGGTTTTGCCTCTTGGCTCATTAGAGGCAGAGTCACATTCAATGAATGGTAACCCTCTACCTAACATACTTTACACATTCCACATCAAACCAATGATTCATGTTCCAACTTTCCACTTCATCCTGTTACGAGATTCTTTGTCCACAAATGTTTCTCCGCTTCGCACAGCAGTACCCCCCCCCCCCCCCCTCTCTCTCTCTCTCTCTCTCTCTCTCTACCTCACCCTTTCTCTCACCCTCTCTCCCTCTCTTCTCTCTCTCTCTCTCTCTCTCTCTCACTCTCTCTCTCCCAGCTCATTTAAAAGATGAGCGAATAGAATTTTGCCACGAATGTTCATTTTTAATCTGTTTATGTCATCTACAAATTGTCGCATGAATGAGGGTATGTTCTCTGTTCAACTGGATCGTGGAGCATGCCAGCATTTATGCGACAATGGAAAACACTGTCAAATTAAAGATTATAAATGTGAGCCGATTCGTAAGAAGTAATATGCCCACTTGTTGTCTTTTCACTCGCTCATCGCTCATCCCACCCTGTTTCTTTTCCTCTCAACCCCTGCCTTGTGATTGTTTTTGTTTGTTTACACACTTTTCCTATTTTATTGTTATAATAAAGCAAGAAGAAATTTTGTCTAACATACGTTAGCCATGGCACAATGTGTATCAATAATTTGTAGGAGTGTAGGGTGAGCGAAGTGTTTAGCACTTGTCCTCCAATCCATTTTGCAATATTTGTGCAAATAAAATATGTTTAAACTAACATGAAAAGCAGTCGACACTTGTAAAAAAAATAAATTATTGAATAACTATTTTTTTTCATTTTTTGTCTCAAAAACATAGGTTATGACCCCTCATTGGAACGAGCTCGAAAATTGTTAACAGTTTTCGTTCTCAGTATATAATTTGAAATGTAAAGATTTCATTCATCACAAGCTTCAAATTTGTACTCATGAAAACAAATCGTAAATTATAACGCCCCCTTCGCATTCAGAATGTTAATCCTTTATCCGCATTGAAGTCCGACGAGCGTATGCATATCTTTTTAACCCTTTCCCTAACATGAAAAGCAGACGCCTCTTGAAAAAAAAATCTTGAATAACTAATTTTTTTTATTTTTTGTCTCAAAAACATAGGTTATGACCCCTCGTTGGAACGAGCTCGACGAGCTCGTTCCAACGAGGGGTCATAACCTATGTTTTGAGACAAACAATAATGAAAATTAATTGGCGATTTTTGAAAATAGCGGTGACCGGTTTTGGCCGTTACTTTGGGTAAAGGGTTAAATAAACTAAATAACACCCATTCTGCTGACTTAAATCAACCATGGTTCACTGTGACATTGATCCTGTTTTGCCATCTCATCCAAAATGTCCTCTGTATTTTTAACATGTTTTGTGCAAGGACATAAATGACTCATCTTCATGATAGAGAGCTGATGAGAGATATTTTATATTATTTAATGCAACAAAAAAAAAATAAACAGGAGTGGAAACCATTTTGGGGATGTCGTTTCACCACAATATAAATACATGAATTCCAAGGCTCGAAGATGACGCAGAGCATGAGCAATAAACCATTTATGTATAAGTATATATGTCAGAACTTGCGTATTGACACACATCCCAATGCGATCAAGAATGTGTGTTCACGACTGGCACCCATCACTTCAAAAAGAAACTTTTGAAAAGTGACATCAATGAAGATGGTCTAATCTTGTGGTTACTGCTGTAGCTCAGCAGCATCCAATATCTTAAATGTCTCTCCAGTCAATGTGATAACCAAAAATAATAACTTCATATGTGAAAATTATTGGGGTGAATCTTTTTTATTCTTACACACACTGCAAAAAATAAAGGTTCTCTTTAGAACCAAAACTGGTTCTAATCTTGTCCCTGAGATGGAACCAGTTCTGTTTAAACAGTATTTATTTCAAATCAAATAAATTTATAAAGATTAACATTAAATATTAACAGAATTAAACATAGATTGAGGGGGTTTCAGCCGTAAGTTTAGAGCTTATACGAGGTTGTCTCAAATCATTATTAAGCAAAGGAGATATGAACAGTTGACATATCGAACCAGTTTTGGTTCTGTATAGAACCAATATACCAGGTATTTATATTCGCTTTGTTTCGAAAATGTTTGGCGACTGCGTTGAATAAGTTCCAAGTTTACTGCTGAATCTACTTCTGTTCATGTATTATTCTGTTAAAATTGAATGCTAATCTTGGTAAATTTATTTGATTTGAAATAAATACTGTTTAAACTAAACTGGTTCCATCTCAGGGACAAGATAGAACCAGTTTTGGTTCTAAAGAGAACCTTTATTTTTATAGACCCCTGCTATATAGACCAGAAACATATTAATTCTGACACATGCTGAGTGATAGCCAGAGGTTGCCGCAGTTTGTCGGAAATTCCGACCCACAGCGGCATCCTCTGGTTGTTACTTGTCGTCTGTCAGAACGTCTATTCAGCATTTCTTTAATTTGTGATGCCTTTTCCGTGGCCGTAAATGGTAAGTAAAATGAAAAAATTCGTTCGACAGAAAATATCTTTCCAGTTTCATTTGCATGTTATTTATTCTTGAGTTGATTTCTTCTGTAAAACGTGAATTTCCGTAAAAGTATGTGATGAACAAATCGTTGCGGTGGGAAAGTGATCTGGTTTGTCATATCCGTCTCGTTGACGAAGTCGGATCCTCAATCGAACGAGACGCCATATCCGGCTTATTTGATCCAGTGACCTAGTCATTTGGAGGGAAGTATGACAAATCAGATCGCTTTACCATCAGAACATTCCATATTTATTATAAGTTATCTCGGGCAACGCAGACGATATTCAAATTTATTATTTTAAAAATCTTTTTTTTTTAATTTTTCAAACAATTTCAGCAAAACCATATCATGTGACCCCTCGTTGGAACGAGCTCGCCGAGCTCGTTCCAACGAGGGGTCACATGATATAGTTTTGTTGAAATTTTTTGAAAAATAATATTTTTTCAACTGCTGAATTTGCATATTACGAGGGCGGATGCGTGCGATTAGCTGGATGTCGATTTTCAACCTGAGGCGCAAGCCGACGGGTTGAAAAAGGACATCCAGGTATTAAATCTCCACTCACCCTGGATGTTGCCCGAGATAAAGATTTTGTCCCGCCTGTTTCAATGGAAATAATGCGTGTTTGACGGTGTTTCAACGAATACCATAAACTATCCCAAATGTAGCCTTACATGATAAAGCGGAAGTCCCGTTCTGGGCCTCAGATTCGGAACTGATTCGAACAATGGGTACATGCCACCAAGCAGCGAAAAGGCAAAGAAGGCCGGTGCTTTACTGTAAATGTTTTCATCCTTCAGTGAAGACAATTGGAGAATGATTGTTTTTCTCCTGAATTCATAATTACCGAACAACGTTTGAGACAAAAAAAATAGAAAAATCTCAAATCTGATGCATCTCGATTTCTCGTCATCCTGTGATCCTGCAAAGACCATCAGTAGTTCTGTAGTTGATGGATGTATAGTCAGTTACATACAATATTTCATAGTTTAGTATAGTATAGTAAGGCGCGGTGCGGTACAGTGCAGTACAGTGTAGTACAGTGCCGTATAATGCGGTACGGTGCAATACAATGCAGTGTAGTGCAGTACGGTGCAGTATGGTACGGTATGGTGCAGCACAGTGCAGTACGATGCAGTACAGTACAGTATGGCGAGGTGCGGTGCAGTTCAGTACAGTACAATACAATATGGTACAGTACGGTACAGCATAGTATAGTAAATGAGGTGGTCCGAGCGAGGAGAACAGTTAAATCTCCCAATTTATCTTAGCATCACATTTTGATATTACTAAATCTTTTGGTCCTGGCTTTGCATTGCACCCTAAATTAGCCTCGAATTCAATAGCCTATGACTGTAACATTTCTTGCTCACCAATCAGCGTGCACCATCGTTTTTTCTTTTCATCATAATTTTAGTTCAAGGGGAAGTCAGGAAGACAGTCAGTTTGGCTATGACATCTCCTAGCAGCATGCAGACAGTCCATTTAAATGTTTTGTACATATCGTGTATTTTCTTGTTCGTTCGTTTATATTTAATGTTTTTTTTCTTCAATTATTGTAATGTAAACTGCTGAATAAAGTCATCATCATCATCAGCAGCAGCATCATCATCATCATCATACCTTCCATGAAATCAGTTTAATTCAATGCACATTGGGACCATGCCACGAAGAGACGAACAAAAACAAACTCTGCCACGACATTAACGTGACTGAAACTAGGTTGAGACGATTTATGGAACTAGACCAAAAGTCCCGTGAAGTTTGTTAATTACACACTAAAAACTAAAGTGTTAAAACTGACACTTTCAAGGTGTTAAACCCATTCTAACTCTTAGGGTTTGATTTTAACACTCAAAGTGCAACGCTTTAAGCACTTAGACATTACAATCGTCAGATATCTGAAACTTGAATGGATGGCACTTCCCATGTGTCTAGCATTTGGTGTTTTTTCCAGAATCGTCCATAATTTAATTTGCGCTTGGTGGGTACAAAATTAAAAGGACACAACGCAGATGACGCGGATCAGGCTCGATAGTTCGAGCCTGATCCGCGCCATCTGCATTGTTTCCTTTTAAGTGTCGCGACATTACACTTGTCAAGTGGTATTATTGTAACACCAGGCAAGTTCTGGGATATCTACACTTGAACAAAGTGCTAGTTCAGCACTTAATAAGTGTTAAATACAGCACTTCAAGCAGGACGTGACGTGGGGGTGGGTGGGTCTCTTGAATGCGCCAAAAATGTGCATTTCCAACTTGTGCAATTTTTTGATTTTTTTAAAAATATATCAATATATCAGCTAATGTATACCATCATTTGTGTTTCAAACCTTAAAGACGATGTTGTACATCACACTCTTAACATAAATACAACATCAGGAGGCTTTATATGTGAGAATATTGGGCTTAATCCTGCTTAATCTGGGAAAATGTCACACGTTAGTAGGGGATGGGGGTCTTGTTCGAAATGCAGAAAATGTGCAGACAATATTTTGGGAAAATTCTCTCTGATGCACTAAATTCAACCCAAGTTATTTATTTATTAATAGAATTTGTATGGATAGAAGAGGAAAATGGCAAACACCTGAGAATACTGACAGAACAATTCAAATGAAAATTTGTTCCCGTATATGTACACCTGCTCTGGCCAAGCCTGATAATGAACAGCTTGTCATTTGTAGATTGGGGCACACAGCAGCCCACAGGGGTTTAAATTGGTGGTACCAGTTTAAGAACATTATGAAACCCCCCCTAAAGACAGCTGTGCCTACTAAGTTTATAAATTTATTTTGGATTTTAATGGGAGAGTGGGGGGTGGGTGTCTGAGAACGGTAGTAGAAAATTTGCACGTAGGGGTGGGTGGGTGTAAAAAGGAGCTGAATAAAAAATAGGACGTCACGTCTGTCAGGGCAAAGCCAGCCTAAATATAGGGGCAAGGGGCCTCATATATAAAGATAGTGTAAGTTCAAAAGATATTCCGCATCAAGGCGAAAACCCTACGTGAATTTCACTTCTCTGTGAAGCTGGACATGGAAAAAACACACGTGGTGCATATCCAGTTTTAGCGCAGGGACCCAGGGGAGAAACGGTATGTTAGATAAGGTCTAATCTCATTTAATTTATGCAGTAGTCGCGAGTCTTACGAGACGTAATCGGTTGGTGGCAGGATATCGTCACGGCCAATTGAGAAACGAGATTCTAAAAGATAGAAATGCCGTGTCATCATTAGTAATAGCAATGCGTGGCAGGAAAGAATCGGTTTTCTCGACAAGTGAAATCACCATTAAGTCACGCGCGAGATGACTTGTATTGATTCTGTCTAGATGTATGTCATCTCCCACCGTTTTGACAGGTGGACAGATGAGCGTCGGTCCACCTGACAGTTTAGGGTAAAAAGGATATATACCTTGAAGAGCTGAGCATTAGACACACACTTGGGGTCACACACACGTTTGTGAAGTCCAGGACAGGCGGACTCTGTTTCCTGGCATAAGGGTACCTTCGATCACAGGACCCTGAAACGGCTGGAATCGCCAGAGAGGGCATTCCACGATTGATTTAGCTTAAGGTTGATAGGCGGCTAGAGAGCCGAATTCGTGAGAAGGAACACCCCAGGTGAAACGTTAAAGTTTAGATTGTCGAGTAGCAGGTATCAGCCTGCAATAGTCAGAAGTGTAGGTTAATTGTATTGTGCGTATTAACCCTTTGAAGCGTCAGACTCATTGCGTTCTGAGTAGTTTGTTTTGCTGTCGAAGCGTCGTAATACCGACTGCAGATCGGTGTGAGTGACAATTTCGCCCTAGCACAAAAAGGGGCATTTGTGAATCGTGAATTCAACCAGGAACAGTGAATATTTCAATAGGACTTTCACGGAGGACTTTCAAAAGGCACATAAGGTATGAGTAGACAATATCTGACCCAAATCAGAAGTACGGTGGCTTTATAGATGACGAACATTGCTGGTCGGAACCCTCCGACAGCCAGAGGTACAGTTACGCGCAGACGTTGACATTTGAGCCTAAGCGGGCGAAGCTCTTATGGCGAGCTCACAGTAGTAACATTTCAGATTTGTGAAGCTCTTATGGCGAGCTCACGGTAGTAACATTTCCAGTGTGTAGACTATAGTTCCAGTACAGGGCTATAGAATGACTATATGATTGTTGAGAATTATTTAACTCTAGCAACCAAATTTCTGTAAAAAGAATCGAATTGTTGATTGTTGAAATATTGAAACGGCTTTATTTTTATGTGTAAATAAAATAATCGTTGTTACTTTAAGTCATTCTTTCCATTACACAGCCTGAAGTGATTAGGAATCACACCTAACGGAAATCGAACCTATTTCAGGCCAATTTGGCAGAGAAGGAATCACGGCGTCGGCCTAACTCAGTTCCCTGCGCCAAGTTCGCGACACTTGGATTCCGACCCTCCACGTTGGTCTAATTTTCCCGCAACTTCATCAGCGGGACTAAATAACCCCACGTCAGCCCAGGCCTTAGGGGCCTCAGGTGTCCTGACAACGTCTTGTAAATTTTTAGTGGCCCCTCCCCCCTCCCCTTCCTCAAGTGTAGTTTTTAACACTTTAGTTTTTAGCGTGTACACGAATTTGAATCGATGTCAATTTAGCGTTCCAGTGTTTATCATACAACTCTTATTGCCATGTACTAAACTTTGCAGTATTTAAGACGCGTTGGACTGTATGTTGTGTGTCATATTCAAGTTTGTAGGATTATTGCTATTTAAAACGATGCTGTCAAATTCAAAATCAGCGCTGGACGGCTGGAGGACGAAGGTAGGGGTGACATTACGACTTATGTTTCACTCTAGTGCTTTTGCAGTATCGGCGCCTATTTGAGGCCGAAGGATTAACTGGAGCTCGTGGAACTTAGAAGAGATAGGCGAACTTAATACGAGGGGATGTCAAAACGTTTTGAGCCAAACATAAATAAATCTGGAATACAGAACATATTTATTTTTCAACATAGTCCCCTTGTAATTCGATACACTTGTTCCACCTGGTCTGCCAGTCGTTGATGCGGCGTCTGTAGAAGTCCATATCTTGGTCCTGTAGCCAAGCCTCCACAGCAGCAGTAACTTCCTCATCATCTTGAAATCCTTGACCAGGTAAGGGTTTCTTCAAATTTGAAAGAGATGGTAGTCACTTTGATCATGTAAGTGTTTCTTCAATTTGGAAAGAGATGGTAGTCACTTGGTGACTACCATCTCTTTCCAAATTTGAAGAAACACTTACGTCGTCAAAGATTTCAAGATGATGAGGAACTTACTGCTGCTGCGGATGCCTGGCTGCAGTACCAAGATATGGACTTCTACAGACGCGGCATCAACACCTGGCAGACCAGATGGAACACGTGTATTGAATAACAAAGGGACTATGTTGAAAAATCAATATGTTGTGTACCGATATTCCAGCTTTATTTATGTTAGGCTCAAAACTTTTTGACATCCCCTCGTAACAGTGAACATGTTTAATGTTAACCACGAAAACCCCAGAAAAATTAGAAGTCATTGAATTTGATGCCACCTTTGTAGCTCTGTTAGGTTGACAACAACCAGACAATGTCTGTCGAAGGTGGACCAGCGTGGGTGGAACTGGAAATTATAGAATGGCATTTTCACCTAATTTCTGTTCTGGTAATTTGCGATTACTCGCAGGTGGTTGTAACTTTTTATTGGTATTATTTACTGCAGTACGAATATCAGTTGGAGGTGGCATAAGAATTCTGATGAGAGTTTCGCCAGTCGAAGCGAGCTCGTCGACGTTAAGGTTATTCTTAGCACCTGGATGTTTCTCTTGCAACAAACGGGTAACAACAGCGCGATCTCTTAGTACCTGCATGTTTTAGAATGTCCGGTGTCATTGCTATTTGATTCGACCAGCCTTAGCCAAATAGAATACGCGTTCAATGCTGATAAAGGGACGAATTATATAAACGATCGTTATTTTCGAGTGGGATGCAAAAGTTGTTTTTTACGACGCGAAGTGAACAAGTTAATTGCTGTGTTTATCGCATTTGGCACAAAACCCATGCCTTTTTGGCGGAAAAGTCAAACAAAACGCGTTGTGTGTTTTAGTCCAAAAGCGGTCTGTCAATGTGATACCCTCTGAGAGCTAAATTTCATTTTTCGTTATGTCACGCCATTCAGTGCAATTTGATTTGGGAGAAAATAATAGAATAAAAATGTTTTCAGTCTATGCTCTGTATGGCGCCATCTGAGTCCTACCAAGAGCTGAGGTGCGTTAGAGAAAGTTCGTGTTAGATGAAAAGCTGAAGACGCCAAAACTACAGAAACAGTCATCACCTGGAGACGAAACAGTGGAAGTTATTTGTCTCGAGCACTCGCTTCAACGCATCCCTAGATGATGTAGTTTTCCATTCAAACAGGCCTGTCATATTCCATTTACATATTCCAGTCAGATGATTCTTCGGTGATTACAAATCACTTTAAAGCCTCCACAGTGCTAATGTTTGCTAGAGTCATTTACATTTTGTAAATCTAATTTCCCAGTTTTGACAAATTTACTCATAACACAAGCTGATATCAAACCACATAAAAGGTCAATAATGGGGATCGCATTAGAATTGGTTTTCCAGTTAGCTTACAGTTTCTGTTAACAAAATAATATTACTCTCGCGAGAAAGAGAGGTCGTGGGAGATCAAACTACTTTAAGCTGATACTTTGTCAATTCATTCAATCAGTATTCACAGAAGCGAGCGTTAAATTTCTCAGTTTGGTTATTTAAGGTAAACACTCTCCGAACGTCTAATCAGATTATGTCATACGCAATTGGCGTGAACATTAGAAACCCCAGCTTGTTCTTTCTTAAATTCCTCGCAGAGTTATCAGAACGAATCAATTTTCCAGGAAATATGAATATGCAAAGAGATTCTCCACATATTGTTAACAACCTTTTTAATTATCCCCCCCACCCCTCCCCCACCCCCCTTAAATCTCAAAACAAAGGTTTGCGTTGCTGTGGCCTTAAAGGATCTAAACAGAGAGATCAATCTCCTTAAATTGCCGAGGAAAGTTTTTATTGTCCCGGTCTTCCGCAAACCAAGACTTCACGCGATAAAGACGACCGTGCAAGTTTGATATCACAAGAGTGTGTGGTCATTTGGCTGACATTATTTTGAGAAATCAAGATTAGAACCGATTTCTACCACGACTTTATTGTGTTTAAGATTCGGTGAATCTCTTGCAAACTGCATGACTGTGTAGATATGCTTCAGAAGAATCAGGATAACAAAATATAAAATGTTCAATGGATTAGTCGTTCCTCGAACAGCAACTTCTAGCGCAAAGGTTTATATTTCATTTCAAAGGAGCGTATGTATGTATAGAGCGCCACGTGAATCTCCCATTTCAAGGTGAATCGTATCTCGAATCGAAACAGGCTGTGGAGTTCCAATCGAATAGAATTTTGAATAGAATCTCACAGCTTTCGGGCCCCAGGTATTGCTCATTCTTAGAACTGTAAATGTTGCCCTCCTCTGTTCAAGTATTGCATTCAACGACAACTCGTCCGTGCGAGCAAGCAAAAAAGCGGAATATTGCAGAATCGTAACGAAAGTAGTTTCGGAAGCGGAATCTCCTTGAACCTTTCCTCTATCATCAGGTCTCCTATGCAAGAGGCCTGATGGCAGAAGAAGAGTGAAAGAGGGTGAGATATTTGGTGGGATTTGGAGAACATCTCTACGATTAACAAAACATCCGAATCAGGGTGACGCGAATCGAATCATCGGGACGATTTCGAATCGAATTGCGAGGCTGCTCAGGTCCCAAACGAAGTGCATACGACAGGTTAGTAATCATTGACATTCGACAACAGAGACGTCAAAGAGTATGAAATGAATTTCGTGCTATCTTGTGAAGAATATCCTTAAATGGCTTGGTTCAGGTTACATGAAATAGAAAAAATAGTGTCGTTCAGTCGGGATGTTTTTTGTTTATATTTATTTTAACATTTTATTTTATCACACAATCGGTTAACCCTTTAACCAAGGTAACCACAAAACAGGTCAGTGCTATCTTCAATAGTTGCCATTCATATTTAATTTTTTCCATTTTTTGTCTCAAAAGCATAGCTTATGGCTCCTCATTGGAACGAGCTCATATAGCACCCAATGTGCGTAGTTGTTTGGTGAATGCACCCGACATATCACACTTAGATAGTGGCGAGGATAGCTTTCCATGATGGTCGTCGTGGTCATAAATAGTGCTGTCACAATTAATCGATTAATCGATTGTTGATCGGTCACGGTGAAATCGATTAGTATTTTTCGTCGTCGAATAATCGGTAAATTATATCCCGTTTTAGACGTTTAATAATTAAAAGAAAATATGTCGAAAAAACTATTGTTTCTAAAGGTAAAGAGTTAAGAACATCGATGTCAAACCCCAAGAAGCTATTGTAAGCATTTGTCTTTCAGGTACATTCATCAAAGCTTTGATGTTCTGAACTTTTGAACCGTCAGTGTAATAATCAAGACCGGTCGGCAGTTGCGAACTTCGCAACTGCCGACCGGTCTTGATTATTACACTGACGGTTCAAAAGTTCAGAACATCAAAGCTTTGAATGTAACTAAAAGAGGATCGTCTTCGTTGTTTACTTGAGGTAGGTTAACTGACTTCAACTTCATTTTTATCGACTTCAAAGAGAAGGAGGTGGGGCCATCTAGGTACGATCAATCGATTATCATCGATTATTTGCGATGATTAATCGATTCCAAAATTAAAAAATCGTGACAGCCCTAGTCATAAATGTTCCGACAGAAATTATCGTATCATTTGCCTGCAGCGATGCGTTGCATCGCTAACGTCTGTTGGAAAGTATATATTCTCGACGACGACGACTCCCACAATCAATCTTCCCCATCCCTCCATATTAGAAGAGGTATCACCCGTTATAATGTTCGTCAATATCATTCCTAAAGTGTGGAATTACTTTGGCCATAACCCTTTGAACCCGAGGGGCCTTTTTCCGACCCAGGAACACGATGCGTCATAACTGCATTAACTATGATAGCTGCAAAGTGAATGTGTGGAGAAGACTGCACAGCTTTCGGGCTCCAGGTATTGCTCATTCTTAGAACTGTAAATGTTGCCCTCCTCTGTTCAAGTATTGCATTCAACGACAACTCGTCCGTGCGAGCAAGCAAAAAAAGCGGAATATTGCAGAATCGTAACGAAAGTAGTTTCGGAAGCGGAATCTCCTTGAACCTTTCCTCTATCATCAGGTTCAAGGCTGCACGTTGAAAATATTAATTGGTCTACCCCCAAATAATCAATACGGACTCTCTCGATTACTTTCATTGAACTGACATGGAAGATACCACCATTGCTCAAAGGGTTAACTCTTGCTGACAGTAAATGTTTGTTTAGTTTTATTGGGGTTTATGCACGATGTCAACAGACAAGGTCACTTTGTGTCCGAAAGTTTTATGGTCGATAAAACTGAAGTACCAGCTTTCAGACTCCGAACTTACGAACTCTGCACACGAAGATTTAGCAGTGGTTGAAGGGAAATGCACCGTTGGCATGTAGTACACCTTACTACACCGTGTCCCTACGTAAGCAGTCGGGATTAAGAGTCTTGCCTAAGGACACAGCACAGTTACCGATGGTCAGGATCGCACCGTCTACCTTTCCGAATGAAGTTCAGTGCTCTAGTAATTGAGCAAATGCGCATCCTTGGGCGTGACTGGATCATTGTGTGACTAAAACAGCCAACGAGAAGAATTTGGAAGCGGCCAGCCCAATACGCCAGTGCTCCTTCTATCTACGCCATTGTAGTTTGCTCTCTTAGATGAGTGAAACCATTCGATACGATATTAAACTTCTGCATCCTGATGTCCAAAATAGCAAAATGTCAACCTGGAATTTTTCCCCACAATAAAACTTGGAATTTAACCAATTCAACCTTGTTTGACAAAGCTCATTGAGCTTTCATGGTTTGTTTTAGTCAGATTCAGATTCAGATTCTTTATTCACGGTACACATACATGTAAAATGGTTACAAATAAACATATTGCACAGATGTAATGAGAAGTATACCGTGGGAAGTGGCATAACCAGATTGGCTGTCTACCTGCCACCCCCTGGAAGAAGATGGGGTGATTGCAAACAGACTGTGACCGAAAGAATGAACTGAGAGCCAATTATGTGACACATGATGGAGAATGACGATCGAATCATTACTTTTCTGAGATTAGAGTATTATTCTTTCATGAAGAACAGACCTTTATTACGCACCCGTTTAAAATTAACGTTTGTTCACGACATTCCTACCCGTGCGATAAGAAGAAAGTTGTATCGCACAAATGTGCGATACAAGTTGTTGCACTTTTTCAAACCTTGAAGAGAACCAGTCATATTTCTGGGGTTCTCTTTTCCAAGGAGTTGGCCAATCATTTCTGAACGTTACAGATGGTAATGCAGTCGTGTTTAGCCGCTAGAACAATGAAGAATAAACAGGTTAGGATATGAGTGACACAATTGCTTCGTTCGTAATGTAAACAGAGACTTGATGTTGAAAATCAGATTCAAACTTTAAAATTTGAAACAAGAAACGTTACCCTTCCAATAAGTTTTTGAAAATCTGTCATTCCCCAAATGATGACAAAAGACTTTGCCCAATAGAAGCCTCCCCAAAAATAGACAAGAAAATATGAACTATTCCTATTTACGATTGAGAATTCTATTTCTATAGAATGTATTCGGTCATTCTCTGAAGAGAGGAACTTTTTCTGTTCAAAGCTTCTAGACGGGACGAGTGAAACATTACCAAAATTTTTCCAAAGCGTTATTTATTATCACATTTTATAACATACATATCAATGAATACGCTGTGTTTTTCACCCATCGAATCATGATCACCGGATCACACCAAGTCGTTTTCCGATTCCGTATCGAATGACCGGCCTCAGAACGAGGACGGCAATGGAGAACGTCAATCGAGTACGCCCAGGTTACCAATCGGTTCTTGGTACGCTTCATTTGTGTGAATAAACACTATCGAATAATGAGAATTTCTAATTTTGTTCTTAACCAATTTTATATTGACTTCTAGCGTGAAAGGTGAATTTCCGTAAAGGCATATAATAAACAGATTATTATGACAGTAAAGTGATCTAGTTTGTCGCATTCCGTCTTGTTGACGAGGTTAGATCGCCGGATCACACCGAGTGGTTTTCCGATTCCGTATCAGATGATCGGTCTCAGAACGAGGACGGCACTGGAGAACGTCAATCAAGTCCACCCAGGTCAACAATCGTTTCTATGTACGCTTCATTTGTGTGAATAAACACTATCGAATAACGTCTTTGGCGACTCGAGTGATCCGGCGATTTGACCTCGTCAACTCGACAAAATTGAAGTACTAACTTTCGCAGGGATCTTTCGGTTCATTAACTGGAGCCCTAACTGAGTAAATATACATCGGTATGTTACTTCCAGTGTGTTGTTTCAGCCTACAATTCCCAAATAGTATATTTAATTACATTTACAAGTCTTGTCGGCACTTTTCACGTCCTGTCTCATTACAAGTGAATAATATTTATGTAATGCCACTTTGTCAGGATTTAAGTTTGATTATTCCGAGTTTATGAAGTTCAATGGACCCCGACAGTAAAAACTTGTGAAATGGTTTTTAATCTAAATAAAGATTAGGAAAATTGTTGAAGATTGATATTCCATTTTTAGTAACGAACTTTTTATTGTGCCTTTACCGTTCGCAACCAAGCCTGGAAGTAAGCAGCCTGTAATCTGCAACATGAGGTTCCCAGGGGGTGAATTTGGTGATGCTACCCTTCCCAGCAGGGTAGCATTACTAAATTTACCCTCTGTGAACCGCAGTCTGAATCAACGTTTCAAACCAAAACAGAAGTGATACCTTTGGGAATTCCAGACCATTGTATTGGATAGCATCAGCACAGATCCCTCTGGGGATCTCATTCAGACCGATTGCTTATTTCCAGGCGTGTTCGTAACAAAGTTGAACACTTGCCCACAGTACAGATAACAGAAAACACATACAACTACAACAAAAAATGTTTTTGTACCCTCTGTGCAATGCACGTCAACATAAGCCGTATTATCTGAAAAAGAAGCAATATGGGTGGAATTTTTTAGTACCGTTTGTTACAACCTAAAATGCAATACGACGCAAAATGTAATACACTTATTGCAAAGTTGGTTGTGATCGCTGTTGCAACCGCTAATGTAATACAACCACTAATGCAATAAATTCATTACACGAGTGGTTGCGTTGGATGGCAAACCTAACCACTAATGCAATAAATTTATTGCATAAGTGGTTGCGTTGGATAGCATACCTAACCGCTAATGCAATAAACATAAAACATTAGCGGTTGCTTTGCAAGGAAAACTTAACTGCAAATGCAATAAATTTATTGCATAAGTGGTTGCGTTGGATCGCAAACCTAACCACTAATGCAATAAATGTATTGCAGTAGCGGTTAGGTTTGCCATCCAACGCAACCGCTGATGTAATAAGTGTATTACATTCGTGGTTAGGTTCGCTGTTTAGCATAACAACGAATATAATAATGTATCGGGTTATTGGTCGATTTTGCCTTATAGCATCAAGCTAGATAATGGATTGAGTTAATTACACCTGCACATTCGCGGTAGTGTTCGCTGGACATTATGCTCACAAAGGCATGCCCCCCCACCCCCCAACCCCCCTACAATTTTGAATGAAAATTGAAATTGATGTGGAAATTTATTAGAAGTATAAATTTACAATCTATTATAAAGGTTAAACTGACAGCCAAATATATACTGCTTGGAAATGGTCAAGCCAATTTGGCTGTCTTCCTGCCATTGCCAAGTGTTATTTTGTAGAATTTACTTTTTATTCTTGTATGAAAACACTTTGAACGACCAGGATAATATCGTGTCGACGACAACTAAACAGGTGGAGGAAACTGGAGTAAACCACGTAACAACGACTAGCACTCGTCACTGGTCAAACATCAAAACCCCAACTGCACCGCGATGCTGCACAATCAGGATTAGAGTGATTGAAGACATGCGCACCATGGACGTGAAATAAGCCCCAGTACAGAGTGTCATCGTCCCCAACATGGGCAACCGGGGTCAATTGAATTGTTCAAGGGCATACCATTCTGTGGAGAAGCCTGGTTACACCTCACAACCGTTTTTTTTTTTAAATTATCATTTTTAATGAACTAATTTGTACCCCTCCCCACCGCACCCCAAATCAATAAATTATCTCTTTATGCAGTGACATTTTGAAATGTCCCTAGACCGGGTAGAAGCATTGTCGCCCCAGGATGCTCTCCGTTTGTATGCCCACTCCAGCATGTTAATACATCCACTTGCCTCCTACGGGCATATTTGTCAGGTTGCACATTCGCAAACAAACTGCTCATGCCACATTAAATTCACTGTTTCGTGTGCCGGGACAGTGTGGGCTAAAATATTGGAGTAAATTTAAAATTTAACATGATCAAGGAAGGTACTTCGTGGTTGAAAATAAACGATGAAGACTCCAAATCCCAGTTTAACGGTATATTTACATTTGCGGTTGCATTTCACAATCACAAGTTATGCATCGCCAAGCAGATGCAGATGCAGATGTAATGAGTTTATTTCCTTCGTTATTGCATTTATCGACCAACAATATCACGAACGGAATCCAACGCAACCACTAATGTAATGAGTTTATTGAAATAACGGTTAGGTATGCCATCCAAGGCAACCACTAATGTAATAAATGGATTGAAATAACGGTTTGGTTTGCCATCCAACGCAACCACTAATGTAATAAGTTTATTGCAATAACGGTTAGGTTTGCCATCCAAAACAACCACTAATGTAATAAGTTTATTGCAATAACGGTTAGGTTTGCCATCCAACGCAACCACTAATGTAATAAGTTTATTGCAATAACGGTTAGGTTTGCCATCCAACACAACCACTAATGTAATAAATTTATTGCAATAACGGTTAGGTTTGCCATCCAACGCAACCACTAATTTAATAAGTTTATTGAAATAACGGTTAGGTTTGCCATCCAACGCAACCACTAATGTAATAAGTTTATTGCAATAACGGTTAGGTTTGCCATCCAACACAACCACTAATGTAATAAATTTATTGCAATAACGGTTAGGTTTGCCATCCAAGGCAACCACTAATTTAATAAGTTTATTGAAATAACGGTTAGGTTTGCCATCCAACACAACCACTAATGTAATAAATTTATTGCAATAACGGTTAGGTTTGCCATCCAACACAACCACTCATTTAATAAGTTTATTGAAATAACGGTTAGGTTTGCCATCCAACGCAACCACTAATGTAATAAATTTATTGCAATAACGGTTAGGTTTGCCATCCAACACAACCACTAATGTAATAAATTTATTGCAATAACGGTTAGGTTTGCCATCCAACACAACCACTAATGTAATAAATTTATTGAAATAACGGTTAGGTTTGCCATCCAACACAACCACTAATGTAATAAATTTATTGCAATAACGGTTAGGTTTGCCATCCAAGGCAACCACTAATTTAATAAGTTTATTGAAATAACGGTTAGGTTTGCCATCCAACACAACCACTAATGTAATGAGTTTATTGCAATAACGGTTTGGTTTGCCATCCAACGCAACCACTTTTTAATAAGTTTATTGAAATAACGGTTAGGTTTGCCATCCAACGCAACCACTAATGTAATAAGTTTATTGCAATAACGGTTAGGTTTGCCATCCAACACAACCACTAATGTAATAAATTTATTGCAATAACGGTTAGGTTTGCCATCCAACGCAACCACTAATTTAATAAGTTTATTGACATAACGGTTAGGTTTGCCATCCAACGCAACCACTAATGTAATAAGTTTATTGCAATAACGGTTAGGTTTGCCATCCAACACAACCACTAATTTAATAAGTTTATTGCAATAACGGTTAGGTATGTCATCCAACACAACCACTAATGTAATAATTTTATTGCAATAACGGTTAGGTATGTCATCCAACACAACCACTAATGTAATACGTTTAGTGAAATAACGGTTAGGTTTGCCATCCAACACAACCACTAATGTAATAAATTTATTGCATTAGCGATTAGGTTTGCCATCCAACGCAACCACTTATGTAATAAATTTATTGCATTAGCGATTAGGTTTGCCATCCAACGCAACCACTTATGTAATAAATTTATTGCATTAGCGATTAGGTTTGCCATCCAACGCAACCACTAATGTAATAAATTTATTGCATTAGCGATTAGGTTTGCCATCCAACGCAACCACTTATGTAATAAATGGATTGCAATAACGGTTTGGTTTGCCATCCAACACAACCACTAATGTAATAAGTTTATTGCAATAACGGTTAGGTTTGCCATCCAACGTAACCACTAATGTAATAAATTTATTGCAATAACGGCTAGGTATGCCATCCAACGCAACCACTAATGTAATAAATTTATTGCATTAGCGATTAGGTTTGCCATCCAACGCAACCACTTATGTAATAAATTTATTGCAATAACGGTTTGGTTTGCCATCCAACACAACCACTAATGTAATAAGTTTATTGCAATAACGGTTTGGTTTGTCATCCAACGCAACCACTAATGTAATAAATTTATTGCAATAACGGTTAAGTTTGCCATCTAAAGCAACCACTTATGCAATAAATTTATTGCATTAGCGGTTAGGTATGCCATCCAACGCAACCACTAATGTAATAAATTTATTGTATTAGTGGTTAGGTTTGCCATCCAAAGCAACCACTTATGGAATAAATTTATTGCATTAGTAGTTAGGTTTGCCATCCAACGCAACCACTAATGTAATAAATTTATTGCATTAGTAGTTAGGTTTGCCATCCAAGATAGATATAGATAGATAGATATTTATTCGTTCAGTAGCATACAGGAAATACAATGGTTACAATCACATAGTTCAATTAATATATAACATTTTGTATACTACTGGGAGATGACATAGCCAGATTGGCTGTCTTCCAGTCATCTCCCTAAGGAATATTTTGCAATACTGTTTACGGGCCCAGACTGTCGACGTTCTTATAAAAATCATCTCATCGGTTATAGAAAATTTACTATGTAAGGGTTGTGCTAGACTTGGCAGTTAAAGTGTTTTCGTGTGGATGTATTTCAGCTTGGGGCCTTCTGGCTGTGTGCTACAAATGAAGCACCCTAAATTGAGCAGTTCTAGTAAAAAAGATATAAAAATTTGCTTTAATCCTTTATTTATCTTGAGAGCGGCCCAAAGCTATAAGACATCCCCTGGCGAGATCATTTAACGCGGACAAGGTGGGTATAGCTATTTGGAGGACAGAATGTCATTTCGTCTGGTCATTTAATTTGTTCATATATAGGTAAAGTAAAGCTGGAAGACGTGTTATGACGGTGTCCAAATCAGCAAGATCACACCCTCTCTCAATCCAGGGGTGAGAACGGGTCGAACTGCCGCTGATGTGATCACCGCCGCTACGATGTTTTATATAGTGCAATCTGGACAATAAGGATTACTGCATTCAACATTGTCTGAATAAAGTGCTAGAAGCCTGGACAACAGCTTCTTTTTAAATACGTTTCTATTGTTCATCGTACGTAAATCTCTATCTAGCGCATTCCAAATCCTGGGATACAGGTTGGTAGGTAGACGGTCCAGGGCTTTTGTCCTTGTTCTAGTTATTTGGAGAAGATCACGTTGTCTAGTGGTTCTGACAGGCATACTAGCTACTCTGAAGAAGTTATCAAATGACTGGGGAAGATTGTCGTTTTTCCAATCAAAGACGAAGAGGGATACATGGAATTTATACAGGTCAGTCACCTTGAGTATTTTGTCCCTTTTGAAGAGTGGTTCTGTGTGGGCATTATACTTTTTGTTATTAATTATGCGCAGTGCACGTTTTTGAAGAGTTAGAAGTTTATTGATAGATCTCGAATTTCCCCATGCTTGGATTCCATATACCAAGTGACTATGTATCAGAGCGAAGTATAGTGTTCTCATAGCCTCATGAGGAAGGATTGCCTTTACCTTGTTAAGGGCAAAGTTTGCGCGTGCAATCTTGGAACAAAGTTGAGCTATGTGGGCGTTATATGATAGACAATTATCAATGGATATACCTAGAAATTTCAGTGATTTTTCAGCTTCATTTGGTCCAACCTTATTTATTATTTGGTTGTTGACGAAAATATTATTGTGAGAGAGCGCTTGCTTATGGGATGGATTAAACACAATATATTTAGTTTTACTTGCATTCAATGCCAATCTATTCACGGAACACCATTCGGAGATATTTTCTAACTCTTTATTCACAGTAATTGTCAGATTGTCAGTATTAGATCCCGAAAGGTGTACGTTGGTATCATCGGCAAAAGATAAAGGGTTTAATGTTGTTGAATTGCAAAGATCATTTATGTATAGCAAAAATAAAATAGGTCCTAATATTGAGCCTTGTGGAACACCACAGGTTATTTCAGCTAAGTCAGACGTGCCTTCACCGTATGCAACAAATTGGTGTCTATTTGATAGGTAACTTTTGAACCAATTGTTGGATATGCCCCTAATTCCATACCATTCTAGTTTCTTCAATAGGATATCATGGTTTATGGTGTCGAACGCCTTAGATAAGTCCAAAAATACCGCTAATGTTATGTCTTTACTTTGCCTATTATTTGCATCGGCAATGTACTTTAGGAGATGTAGGACAGGGTGGATAGTTGAGTGATTTTTTCTGAACCCATATTGACTGCTACATAGAATTTCAAAGCGATCGAGAAAGCTTATCAGCCTAATTGACACGAGTTTTTCTAGAACCTTTGAAAAGGTGGGGAGGACACTGATAGGTCTATAATTGGTAAAATTATGCACATCTCCAGATTTGAAAATAAGGATTACCTTTGCAATCTTCATTTGTTCTGGCACTACTCCTTGGACAAAGGAGTTATTGATAATATGTGAGAGGGGTACTACAATTTGGTTGATTGATTGCTTGATGAGAGTTGACGTGATATCATTACTATCTTTACTTAATTTTGATTTCATTAACTGCACTATGTTAACAATTTCGGCTGGCGTAGTTGGTGTCATAAAAAAGTTATTTCGAAAATCCCCTTTCATGTAATCCCAGAAAGGCTTATTTGACATAGGTAATAACTCACTTGTTTGTTTCCCAATATTCGCAAAAAAACTGTTAAATTCTGTGGCAATTTGGTTATGATCAGTTATTTCTCTTTCACCTTGCTTAAAAAAGGAGGGCAGTTTGGCTTCTCGTTTTGCTTTGTTTATGCTATCATTTAATATTTGCCACGTTTTACGCATATCATGTTTATTTTGAGCTAGAATGTTCTTATAATACATGGCCTTGCATTGTTTTTTCACTCTGTTGAATATCCTACAGTAATTTTTGTAGTTTTGAATATTGCGGTCGCTCGGACACTTCAGTTTTTTCAGGTAGAATTTTCGTTTATTTAATGACGAGATCAAGAGGCCCTTCGACATCCAAGGTTGTTTTCTTATAGTATTTGTCTTTGCCTGTGTCTGGGATAGAGGAAAGGCAGTTTCAAAGACATTTAGATAAATTTCAATGAATGTGTTATAAGCCATGTTTGGGCAATCTAGTTCCATTACAGGAGAGAAGTCACACTGAGATAAAAGTAAGTTAAAGTGGGCAACACTTTCTTTGTTTATTTTTCGTTTGGACACAACAGGTCGACGTATATTTTCTTTGGTATCGGTTTCAATATAGAATGTGCCAAAATGGTCAGATACATCAGTTATTACTATTCCCGTGTTAGAATTTGTTGAGATATTATTTGAAAATATGTGATCGATAAGAGTGGCGGAATAGGGGGTTACTCTTGTGGGCTTGGTTATTAGAGGTAGGAAACCCTGACTGAACATTAAATCAATAAAATATCTAGTCTTGTCATGGGAACTGAATTTTAACATGTTGATGTTCAGGTCTCCTACAATGTAGGATGGATTGTTTTCGCGATTCAGTTTGTCGGTTATTTCATTTAATTTCGATATGAAGAGGTCAATATCTGCTTTAGGTGGCGTATTTGGTCTGTATATCACTCGTATTATTTTCTTGAATTTCTTGGTGTTGATTTCGATGAAGAGGGATTCAATTACATGCGGAATAAAAAGAGTCAGGTCCGGGCGAACTCTATAATCGACATGTTCCTTAATAAAGAATCCTACCCCGCCACGACCATCGTCGTCATTTGGTCTACTGTTCATAAGGAGTGGGTGGTAGCCATTAAGTGTGTATGACATAGTGGGTGGAATTTTGAATATCTCTGTTAGTCCAATTATGTCAAAGAAACTGTCCATGTCGTGCAGGTTGAGTAAAAGATCATTTAGGGCATCCCAGTGTGCGGTCAGCCCTTGGCAATTAATGTGAAAAACAGAAAAGGACTTATTCAGTAGAGTACGACATGAGGCAAACTGTTCAGGGGAGTAGTACGAGAAATCATTTTTAACTTTTTTAAAGGGGAACAAGTCATCATCTTGTCCGTTGTAGACTTTTTCCTTATAATGACTAATAAAGTCGTATTCTGGCCGCGTTTGGATCTCGCCCAACTGTAGTCTATCCGCCATTACTAACAATGTAACTGCCAAGTACTATAAGTGCACCACGCCTCGCAGAAAACAATATGAAATTTGGTAAAGAGGGATGTACTGAATACGACAAGGATTGAGCCAGTCTAAGGGTGACTGCACTGGACCTCATACTAAGGGCAACAGTCTGGGGCAATGCAAACATAATTATATTAATGGCGGAAACTAAAAAGCTTGAAACAAAAGAAAAGAAGTTGTTATAACAAATCAGGGCTATGTACATAGGGAAACAGTTGCTATACATGTGTTCTTGAATAACTGGGTTTCTGATCGACTCTCACATTTCATACATTTTTTTTTAGTAGCATAGATGCATTTATTACTAATCGGTCACAAACTCGCTCATCGACCCACAAACCCATCACTCAAGTCAGTGATTGAATGCGCGAGTAAATGAGCGAGCGAGTCAGGGTGAGGAAGCATCGAGTTTGCCAAGTAGACATTTCACGTAGTCACAGAGTTGATATTGAGTTATCATCTTCAGGTTAGGAGATGGCCACCAATTACACTCACCCGTTCATCCAACCAACCATCCATCCTAATGAATAATGAAATGAATAAACAAATAAACAAATGAGCGGATGAATGAACGATCTTGGCTATTATTTCACTTGTAATGATTTAATTTCCAATCATTCATTCATCCATCCATCCATTCAAACACCCCAATGAATGAATGAATGAATGAATGAATGAAATGAATGAAATGAATGAAATGAATGAATTGATGGATGGATGGATGAATGGATGGATGGATGGATGGATGAATGAATGAATGAATTGGTTTGTAAGAAAGTCAGTCATACGTACATGCATCCACTCCAGCAGTTACTAACTCGAATGAATGGATGGATGAATGAACGGGTGGACGAATGGATGATGAACGGAAGAGTAAGTAAATTGATGAATTGATGAATCCTTGGATGGATGGACGGATGGGCGAAGGAATGACTACAATGAATAAAAGAAAGAATGAATGAATGAGTTAACTATCATGAGGTATCCTGAGTCAATAATTCATCCGTCCACTCATTCATACACCCACCCACTCCTAGGACGAATGAACGGATGAATGAGTGGATGCAGGAACGAACGGATGATGAATGGATAAATGAACGAATGGGTGGATGGATGGATGGATGGATGAAAGAATGAAAAAAGAATAAAAGAAAGAATGAATGAGTTGACTATTCTGAGCTTTGACTCTGGAGAAGCAAGCAATCTGACTTGATTTACACCAAAATTATTTATGGTATTACATATTATCTGGAATGACAGAATGGCGAAGAAAAGAAGCACATATTGATCACAAGAGTATACAATTTTGCGAGGTTGTGTCTAGAAGTGAAAAGGTTAAGGAATTTTCTTGATCGATTAATCACTTGTCCAAATAGATATCTGAATAACTACCATACCGTTGATGATTTACAGCATGGACCCTTTACCCAACGTAACAAACAAAACCGACTGGGCCTACATATATAAATTTTTTTTTTTTTTTTTTTTATGTTTTCAATCTTTGTCTCAAAAAACATAGCCCATGACCCACCTCGGAACGAGCTCTTTGAGCTCGCTCCAATGAGGGGTCATAAGCTATGTTCCCGAGACAGAACATTGAAATTTTTTTGTAATTTATGAATTCAGTTTGCAAGTATCATCCGCTACCCGCAGTGGGTCAGGTTTTAACATTGACCATTTCCAGCTTCTGATTCAGTATGATCATCATGCAAGTAAACAAGTATGTCAGCACGCATCTTGTATGCTTTGCTCTGTCTCATATAATTGATGTAAGTCAGTATGCACTCACTCAGTCAGACATGCACTCATTCACTCATGCGATCATTCGCTTGAATAAATGAATGAATAGATAAATGAATGAATGAATAAAGGAATGGACGAATAAATGGACGAACGAATGAATGAGTTAACAATACTGAACTTTGACTCCGGAGTAATGAGCTAACTGAATTGATTTACACAAGAGTATTTGTGGTATTACAAATTATCTAGAATGACTGAATGATGAATAGAAGGAGCACACACTCTTGTCACAAGAGTATAGATTTTGGGGAGGTTGTGTCATGGGCATCGGTTTAATTACGGAAATCGAAGTAAAGACAAGTCAGTCCACAGCAGAAAGGATTGCAGTGTCATTGATCTAGAAAATAGCAATGCTTACTACTAAAAAGTATCAGACTTGTAAAAGAGAATTTTCTAAGGCTGGTTCCCGCGTGGCTGCAAAGGGAATACATCAATCAATTGAACATAAGGAGTTAGTTCTTGTCGTACATCCTGTGTGCATTATAAGAATCCGGACAATTGTTGATTATGAAATGTAGACAGGCATCCCATCAACTACTTCAGACTGGGAAATAACAAACATCTAGAAGAGTTATTAACTCTTAATCTTGATGATTAAGTATTATACTATCAATTTCGGAGTTTGGATATATGGCAAGGAGATTTTGAATGCGGATCTATTTATTTGTTCATTTATTGGGAGTTAACTACACCTTCCACAGCCAGGGACCTCTCGTGGTGAAGAAATTGGACCAATGAGTTAGCGTTCAGTCACACACGCATCCGTTCACTCATCCAACTCCATCCATTCAAATAAATGAATGAATGAGTGAGTGAGCTAGTGAACGAACGAACGGACTAACGAATAAGTGAACGAATGAACTAGTAGCGGAAAGGATGGAGGTACGACAGGAAGGGACAAACGAGTGAACCTCGTTCCCAATTGCTTTGAGAAAGCTTGAATCTAGAGTTATTGATTCACTGGGGCTTAACTACTCTTTAAACAGCCAAGATCATCTCGTGACGAGCAATCTGGACAAACGAGTTAGCTTTCAATCACACATTCCATCGCTCACCCCTCCAATCATTCATTCAGATGAATAGATGACTGAATAAGGGAAGCAAGGAAAGAAGAAAGGGACGAACTGACGAACTTGTTCTCAGTTACTTTGAAAGAGCTTTTGGATCTAGAGTTATTTATTTTTTGTTGAGCTATCTGATCTAATGAGTTAACTGTCAGTCACATACTCCATCGCTCACCCATCCAGTAATTCTTTCAGATGATTGAATGACTGACTGAATGAAGAAAGGAAGGAAAAAAGGGACGAACTAATTAGCTTCTTCTCAATTACTTAGGTGCTTTAGGATTTTTAGTTATTTATTTATTTGTTGTGGCTTAGCGACACTTTCAACGGTCCGGGTCATATCTTGTCGAACATTTTGAAGTATTGAGTCAACTATCAGACATTCATCCGTCCACTCACTCAACCACCCATTCTAGTGAATGAATGTGCAAATGAGTGGACGAATGAGTGCAGGAATGAGAAGGGTAGGAAAAGGATAGGAGCTTTTTGATCTTGAGTTATTTATTTATTTGTTGGGGCTTAGCGACACTTTCAACAGTCCGGGTTATATCGTGTCGATCTTTTTTGAAATAATGAAATAACGATCAATCAGACACTCATCCGTCCACTCACTTAACCACCCCTTCGAGTGAATGAATGAGCAAATGAGTGGACGAGCAAACACTAATGTAATAAATTTATTGCATTAGTGGTTAGGTTTGCCATCCAACGCAAGCACTAATGTAATAAATTTATTGCATTAGTGGTTAGGTTTGCCATCCAACGCAACCACTAATGTAATAAATTTATTGCATTAGTGGTTAGGTTTGCCATCCAACGCAACCACTAATGTAATAAATTTATTGCATTAGTGGTTAGGCTTGCCATCCAACGCAACCACTTATGCAATAAATTTATTGCATTAGTAGTTAGGTTTGCTATCCAACGCAACCACTTATGTAATACATTTATTGCATTTGCAGTTAAGTTTTCCTTGCAACGCAACCGCTAATGTTTTAAGTTTATTGCATTAGCGTGGGAGCGCGGTGGCGCAGTAGGTAGAGGTGCAGGCTGCAAACCGAGAGATCCTCGGTTCGAATCCCACCTGCGGCAACCGCGTCGTGTCCTTGGGCAAGACACTTCATCTCCATTGCCCGCGTGGGGGGCACGGTGGCGTTGTGTACTAAGGAGTACTGCACGTCGATGGTGCACTTGTCTTCAACCAATGCTAACCCTGCTTGTGTGGAGTTCGTACGTTGGGGAGCTGACAGTTGCTCGCCGTTGTTCGGTGGTTCTTTTCGAGCACTCCGGCTTCCTCCACCCGTGAAACTGTCGCGGTCATAATTAGCCATAGTGCATAAATATGTGACCTTAAACACCAATAAATAAACAAGCGGTTAGGTATGCCAGACCTCTCGACTTATGCAATAAATTTATTGCATTAGCGGTTAGGTTTGCCATCCAACGCAACCACTTATGTAATAAATTTATTGCATTAGTGGTTGTATTACATTAGCGGTTGTAACAGCGATTACAACCGACTTTGCAATAAGTTTATTACATTTTGCGTCGTATTGCATTTTAGGTTGTAACAGTTACACGGAGGATGTAATGGTATGGACAAAATTGTAACTGTAATACACCAGAAATAATTGGAAAGTGAATTGTAACTCGTGTTTTGTTCCAATTTTGAGCCTCAATATTCCCTTCAACCTATTCGCAAGCATCTAAGCGAACATGTGAGCTAGATGCTGCATTCATAATTGAACAATGCGGTGTAACGGTACAGACATAATTCAATGTAATACTGAAGTGAATGACAGTGTTGTGAATATATCTGTTCTGTTGCTGAAATGAACCACGTGTGATGCTATTGAAATTGGAATATATGATAATTTTGAGTAGTTACTATTGGCCAAACTTCTCAACTGAATGCATTTGAGGAGGAATGATTGTTAATGCTCCGATAGATTAAGTATTGAATCGTGAGCAACAACTCGTCCTCTGAGTTCCAATGTGTTCTATGTGCCGACTGGCACATAGAATACATTGGAACTCAGGGGACGAACTCACACTGACAGTCTGAATGACTTATGGTGATTAATTATTTGGTTTCTGGGCCACAGTCGAGGAAAATGACTTGCATGTCATACATACGTTTCCCACTTTAGCCAGATAACTTACACTTGGGGGTGGGGGGGGGGGGGCGATCCCACACCGAAACGAGAGAGAGGGAAGAGAAATAGATAGAGAGAGAGAGGGAGAGAGAGGAAGTGCAACTAAATAGAATAGTGAATAAAAAAGTAAAAGGGGCAATGTATGGCAATGGGGTGTTTGTGGTATTCATCGATTTGTCAGGGGTTGTATCTAAGTGTTGAGACTCGTGCATGTCGTCTGCACCCACAAACGATGTGATAAAAATATACTGCAGAGCCAGATCAGATCTCGTAAAACATGGTCGGATTGCTAGACAAGAAGAAATGAGTCTTCGTTTTCAAAGAGACCGATAGACGATCAGCGAAAGGTGCAGAAGAATGGATACTGAGTAAAAAAGTAATTTTGAACTTGGATGAGAGATAATTTAATCTTACAACCCCGAAGGGATGAAGGATTACATCATAACTTATCCACCTAATGCCAAGAAGATTTTCCCATTTGCACTGGAGAGTATTATACATTTTTTTCCGGGGGCTGAAATGGGTAATTTGGTCTCAGACAATCCCCTTTAAAACGTAAAGAGAACTGTAGAAATGTTTGTTTTTTTCAGGACTATGATGAATCGGACAGTCTCTGTTTGTATTTCTGTACATGTAGCACAAACAGGACGAACGTTACCCGGGAAAGTATCTGGTTTCCACGCGGAATAATCTACCCAAAGTGCACGCGATCAACGCAATGTCTAAGATGAAACATTGTGAGGGATGGGCGGGGGTGGGGGCGGGGATGGGGGTGGTGGGGGGGGGGGTGTTAGTCTGCCTGCTGATCTTCGCGTTGTGTGAGTTAAATAAACAATATGGATGAAAGAAAGAAAGATTTTTGGTTCCAGAATCCAGAATCTGAAGAAAAAAAGCAAAGGAACATAGAAAAACTTAGAAATCAAGTAATACCATAGGTTCTTGGGATACCACACAGAAGTTGATGTTGTATTAACCCTTTCAACACTGGCGCACTGGAAGGTATCATTTCAGTCAATACTGTCAACTGCGAGATGGGTGATACCATCTTGGTTTGTTGGGAGGTTCATTAATAAGTTAATTCAACAGCTCCGTAGAGCTCGCCTCGCTTCAGATTTGCTCTTCATATCGTCTGCTTCACGCAAAACAAAATTATGCACATCGGGTTGAAAGGGTTAAAAGCAAGTCTATCCTTAGAATGATTAAGTCATAGACAAAATTGTTGTTTTGGTACAGTTTCTGATAAGTCTAGACACAATTGCATAACGAATCAGCTGGTTTGGCCCATGTTACCCGGAATACATTATAGTGTTCAACCGATGATCGGAATCGGCCACCACAATCGGCCGATTGTGGGCAATCGGATGACAACGGCAACGGCTCTTGGAATATCGATTCAACCGATTGTTGCCAAGCATTTTGTGTTGATTCATTAACCGCATTTTATTATCTTCTGCAATTGTTCAATTGTTAATGTAAAATGATGTCAACGACACCATTCAATAAAGTTGAGAAAAACCACTTCTTAATCTCTCTGGACACCCCTTTACGAGATATACAAGTTAAACGACATGTAACGCTTACAACTGAGCGTACTTGCGGCAATCGCCAGTTCATACCAGAAAAGTGAAGGTTGCACTCCATTGACACAAGGCGCAATAAAATTACCAGTCGCACGCACTTGGGCGGTAAACGTGGCTCTTAGAGCCACGTTTACCGCCCAAGTGTGCGCGACTGGTAATTTTACTGCGACCCCAGTCAACGAAGTTCAACACCGTGAAAAACAGTATTACAATCGGAATCGGCATCAAAACGGCCGATTGTGAGCTCAAATAACCGGTAATCGGTCCGCGACCATTTGTGGTAATCGGTTGAACACTAATACATTATCCTATAATGGCAAGCTGTTGGAGATTATGCTAGTGAATAATTACCGCAGCTCACTTAGATCGCCGATAAGAAGATACAAACTATGACATGCAACCTCCACACTTTAATATGGTGATGCTGATAGAAATTTTCACCATTGGGATCCCTGTGTGGTTTCCATAAACAATCTTCGTTTGACTGTACAATTCTTCCAGCCCTTGAATCTTGGATCTGTAGCTCTGCGTCCCTAATCTGCGTCCCTAATCACCCCTTGGATCCCTGTGTGGTTTCCATCAACAATCTTCGCTTGACTGTACAATTCTTCCAGCCGTTAGATCTGTAGCTCTGCGTCCCTAATCACCCCATGCACGGTTGTTGTTAACCTTTCAGAGAACCCACAAAATCAGGCGTTTCTCCTGGCCAGATAACCACTGGACCAATATTAGACTAATGGCCCCTAGACTACTGGGGCTTTTTCATTTCACTTACCTATTTGTTACCAAAATATAGTTCTGGACATCTTTACAACTTAAAGCTCACAGTCTCTGATATTTGCTCTCGTCTGCGGTGAGCTCAATGTGATTCATTAGTTGCTAAGTTTTAGAATTTATTCGCTTCGAATGACCAGACAACTCATTTGGGTAACTGAAACGCCCAGGGGTGTCACTAAGGGGGGGGGGGGTGTATAGGCGTGCCCCCACCTAATTCTCCAGTCGCGACATCGTCTAGACTGGAGTCTTAGATATTAATTCACTCTTGTTAGTAATCATATGGGAGCGCGATGGCTCACTGGTTACGGCACTGATCTTCAAACCGAAAGGTTCATGGTTCGATCCCAGCCAGCGATAACTGCGTTTTATTTCCTAATGAAACAAAATACTGCATTTTGATTGGCTGAGAGGTACGGTGTAACTTGCAATCCACAGTGGCTTTTTTTACACCCTGTTTAACCACGGTGTAAAAACAAGAATATACAAGAGCAAGCTATGTGGCTAAAAAAGTACCCATTTTTAATTATTAATTCATACCTTCTGCTCGGTAATGCTAGAACAAAAATAAAAATACAGGAAATTTTATATGTATGTGCAATAAAATATTACAGATATGGATGTCATTGGAACTGGCTCATTGAGCCAGTTCCAGTGGCATCCATATTTGTCTGGTTTTATTTAAGAAACTTGCAAAGTACAAATTTTCTGTCAGTTTTTTCCCACAATGTAGGTTAAAGTATTAAGTACATCAAAACTCTTGGAAATAAATCCGTTATCCTTGTGTTTTCCAGGGTGTATGGGAATTTACACCGGTTTGGGAACTCATATACCCTTCAGCTTCGCCTCAGGGTGTATGAGTTCCTAAACCGGTGTAAATTCCCATACACCCTGGAAAACACAAGGATAACTAATAGTGTCCTTGGGCAAGGCAATTAATCCTGATTTTCCACGTAAGGGCACGGTAAGGGCACGGAACTACGGCGCACTGCGCATCAATGGTGCATTTGTGTTCAACCAATGCCAATCCTCCTTATGTGGAGTTAGTACGTAGGAGAGTCTGACAATTGCTTGCTGTTGGTCGGTGGTTCTCTCCGGGTACTCCGGCTTCCTCCACCGGTAAAACGGTGCGACACGGGGTGACCCTCACTTTCAAAAGTGCCATTAAGCCACAATACATAAACAGTAACCAAAGTACTTTCTAACTATAGAAGAGATCTGATATTCGGACTAATGTCACACCCACAGTCGGTCATACAAGGAGGCCTTTCGTATCCGATCAGTTGGTAGCTCAGCATTACCAATTTTGAGTGCCTGTACGATTCATGTTCATTAAATAAGAAGCAGTGTCCAAACTAACTACATGAATATTTCATTTATCCATAAATACATTTCCTAAAAGTCTTGTTTTTGGTCGAGTTGGGGTTTCAACCGAGACCTGTGGTTTGGCGACGGTCGGTGTGTGTTCGGGCGGGTGACCGGATTGATTTGACAAATATTTGCCCTACAGTTTTTTTGCAATAATGTCTCAAGAGAGTCCGAAAACTGGCCCGGCCTGAGTTTTCGTTACAGAGTTATTGGCCTTAGTAAGTCATTTTTTATGAATTTTGAGCTCGTTAGCGCAATAATTTGAACAAACTTTCTTCGATTTGACCAAGATTTGCCATACAGGTCTTTTTCAATAATTTCTCAAGAGAGTCCGAAAACTGGCCCGGCCTGAGTTTTCGTTACAGAGTTATGGGCCTTAATAAGTCATTTTTATGAATTTTGAGCTCGTTAGCGCAATAATTTGAACAAACTTTCTCCGATTTGACTAAAATTTGCCTTCTTTTTCAATAATTTCTCAAGCGAGTTCGAAAACTGGCCAGGCCCGATTTTTCGTTACAGCGTTATGGACTTTAATTAGTCTATTTTTACGTATTTTGAGCTCTTGGCGCAATAACTTGAACAAACATTCTCTGATTTGACTAATATTTGCCGTAGAGGTCTTTACAATAAAATCACAAGCGAGTTCGAAAACTGACCCAGTCCGATTTCTCGTTTTGGAGTTATGGGACTTAATTAAATACTGCTTACGAATTCTGAACTTGTCAGCATTATAACTTGAACAAAGGTTCCGGATTTGACAGCCAAGACTCTCCGATTGCCACCACAACACGACGCCTGCATCTCCGATGCGCACCTCTTGCTTTAACTATAATCCCGACTGATTAATATTCCGACTGCATCATCAAGGCATGCCTCCAACGAAGGTATGCCTTGACGATGCAGCTGGAATATTTTATCAGTCGGGATTGAGCCTCACCGTCTGGACAAATCCAGTTTACAACCCCCATTCGGTCATCTTCTCGACAGCCTCTGACCATAATTAAATGGTACTTTGCGATGTCAGAGATATGGTGCCCACCCGATAACATTACAATGACTGTTGGAGGGTCACTGCATCTGCTGATCATCAACCTGTGGTTCTCTGGTTCCTTGTAGATGCCCCTGTGTCCCATGGCAACTCATGGTTCCTAGGTTCGTAGACATGTAAGTTTTCTATCCAGACACTCCATTGCTTCTGGGCCAAATTGGCTTCCTGGGTCCACTATTTGAAGTCATTGTTTCTATGTATTCGTTAGATTTTTAGCTGATAGGAAATACCTTCTCCCTCTACTGTCTTTGGACCCGAGGCTCATTCTGCCGCGTCTAAGTCGACACCATTGTGATGTTACAAGAGTCCAGAGAGCCCAAGTTCGGGCGACTTGTTGTCTACGCTCTGACAGTCCGTGAACATCGAATGAATGAGCTTCCAAAGTGTCATACGATTCAGGTGAATGTTCGAACAACTTATTTGTGGAGTTGGGAGTGCCTCTGTTCATAAAATCGTATATCAAGATGCCGTAATTTGTGTGCCTATTGGACAAGACACGCCACAGGAAAGGTGCAACGGGATATGTTTGTTTCCGAATACACCAACTGATATTCCATAATTTATTTTATTAAACGGGTGATATCGGATTCTCGACTTTTGTGAGGAGTTTGCTGAATGTTGAAAGAATATCAAGTTATATTTTTTAAAGTATATATTATTAGTTACCCCGTGTCTGATCACGTGGTACGGGTTTTACCTACCCGAAGCCAGCCGTATCCCATGAGGCCGAAGGCCGAATGGGATACGGCTGGCTTCGGGTAGGTAAAAACCCGTACCACGCGATCAGGCACGGGGGTAACGAATTTATCTATTGACTTTCCGTTTTAGAAGTACAATCTATTTCATGTGTGAACTCGCACAGCATGAGATCTTTTATCTTCCATTGTTGAGCCATACAGGTTTCTGTGGAATTTTTGTGCAAAAGAGTTTTTGTGAAAATATGCCGATATGACTAGTATAAAAGAATTATTGAATTTCTTTTTTTCTTTTTGTCTCAAAAACATAGTTTATGAACCCCACATTGGAGGGTACTCGACAAGCTCATTCCAATAAGGGGTCATGAGCTATATTTTGGAGATAAAAAATTAAAATATAATACATGTACACTGTAAAACTGGAATGACGATTTTTAGCGAATAGTGCAGGCCGTAATCAGACATGGGATAACAAATTTATATGTATCTACTGACTTCTACGGGGTATGGACAATTTGTAGATTTCGGAACGAGGCTTCCACTGGGTATGGGAAATTTGTCAGTGGCTGGGCGGACGTATCGTGGGTTTCAATGAATATGGTCTCATACCACGTATCTATCGACCAATCAAATCACAAAATTCACTTTAGTCAATAGATAATTATATTTACAACGGTCGCGGGGTGAATTTGTACTCGATCACCCGGTGGGTGGAGGTGGACATCAATCCAAAGCCTTGCTTTCTTGACCATGCAGTAGAAACTTGAGACCAAACAGGCAAATATCCAGACAAAGCAGATTTCCAGCTCATGGACCACCCGGTAGTGTATCCAGTATAGAACAAGCAGATTTCAAGCTCATGAGCCACCCGGTTGTGCACCCGGTACCGAACAAGCAGATTTCCATCTCATGGACCACCCGGTAGTATACCCGTTATCGAACAAGGATATTTACAGCTCATGTACACTCGGTAGTTCCAGCTCATGGACCACTCGGTAGGTAACCGGTACCGAACAAGCAGATATCCAGAACATAGCTCACATGGTAGTGTACCCGGTAGTGTAACCGGTACCGAACATGGACCACTCGGTAGTATACCGGTTACCGAACATGCATATTTTTAGCAGCTCATGGACCATTCGTAAGTGCACCCAATGGTCCATGAGCTGTAAATCTGCTTGTGCGGATCTCAGTTTTATGTTGGTCTTGAATCAATTATATTTGCAGATTTTCATTCGTCGATTGAACAAGTACCAGATCATCATGTGCATACTGTAACTTTAACCCTTCATCCAACGTAACGGCAAAAACCGGCCAGCGCTATTCACAAAAATCGCCAATTAATTTTCATTATTTTTTCATTTTTTGTCTCAAAAACATAGGTTATGACCCCTCTGTGGAACGAGCTCGTCGAGCTCGTTCCAATGAGGGGTCATAACCTATGTTTTTGAGACAAAAAAATGAAAAAAAATAGTTATTCAAGAATTGTTTTTGCAAGTGTCGTCTGCTTTTCATGTTAGGTAAAGGGTTAACCACAACTACTACCTTGAGTACAGCAGAAGAGTAAGAAAACAATTAATTACAAACGTAAATATAAGAAAGAAACCCGCCAAGTAATCGTGTTTGTTTTAGATAACTTCCTGCACCGGACACATTTAACCATTTTTAAGAGGTAAATTGTAGGCTGGTTAGTTTGGTTACTCGATAAATAATATTATTTAGGCCTTGTTTTAGGACACTTTCGCTCTATTCATTTGGCTATACGCACAATGAAAGAGGGATTTGGTTATCGACCCATCGATTTGGTTCTCGATATTCTTTCATGGCCTGGGAACCAGACCAATCAATTTATGATTATTTCGGAATGTTTATGCTAAATTTAGTTTACCACATTAATTACAATGTTTTTCATATTATTCAATAAGTGGATTTTAGCTCTGAGTCGGGGCGCGGTGGCGTTGCGGTAATCGGTTCTCGTCAGGTCACCGAAGTTGAGCAACGTCGAGCACGGTTAGTCCTCGGATGGGTGACCGTCTGAGCGATCGATTCGGCTTTCCGTGCTGTGTCCTTGGGCAAGGCACTTAACACCCATTGTCCACATGGGGGCACGATGACGCCGTATACTAAGGTGTACTGCACGTTGATGGTGCGCATGTCTTCAACCAATCTAACCCTGCCTGTGCTGCAGTGCGGAGTTACGATGTTGGGGAGCTGGCAGCTGCTCGTCGCTGCTCGGTGGTTCTCTCCGGGTAATCCGGCTTCCTCCACCCGTAAAACTGTCACGGTCATGATTAGCCATTGTGCATAAGTATGTGACCTTAAACACTAATAAATAAATATCAATAAATAGCTCTGAGTCTCGTCCTCAACTTCCTACTTGGGTTAGAGTATTTCTTAACCAACTAAACTTGAACAGATTATCATGCTAATGTGCATGTCCTGTGATTTGTATCAGATTCGAGGTGGTGTCCAGAATGTGATCCCATTTTTGGACACCACCGAGAATCTGAAGCAAATCACAGGACATGCACATTATCATGATAATTCATTTATCTAACAATTCTGTCACAAAAACAGATTAAATCTTAAATTATTTTCACAGTTTGGGGACATAATGTTGGCGAAAAAAAGTTTTAAAAAACATATTTTATGGAACTATATTGTTGTGCAGTCTGACAAATAATGAGTAACGCAGTGACCGCAATTTTCAAAGTTGTGTTGTCAAATTATTCACTCTCAGTGTCATTTCCTATGACGATCCTCTTGAATTTACGAGGGTACATCCTCGGGAACTTGGTGGGTGTAATATTGAATTGTGCAGATTCTATTTATCGTAAAATGTTTAGCAATTCGCCCGTAACTGTACCTGTCGCGTTACCGGAAACGAGTTGTCTATGTGATACGGAATCAGAATGAGTCGTCTATATGATACGGAATCGGAACACATTATGTGATACGTACCGTTTCTCGTGGTTTTCAGGCCAAAATCTGTATGATTGTTAGATAAAAGCTTGTGATAGTCTTTTATCTGACAATCATATAGATTTTGGCCTGAAAACCACGACAGACGGTACGTATCACATAATGTGTTCCGATTCCGTATCATATAGACGTCTTTTTTCTGATTCCGTATCATATGGATTCAGCTTCCGGTAAACACCGCGATGACAAATAATATCATTATATGCATTGTTATTGCGCACTAAAATATAAAATTCCAAATTTTTGACCAATTCCAACCGAATTTAAACTGAAAAACGGGGGAAACGGGCCAAATGTAACGGGATTATTTGATAAATGTATTATCATGACCAAATGCATGTCCTGTAATTTTTATCAGATTCTCGGTCGTGTTTACAATCGGATCACAACTCGCCCTGACGGGCTCGTTGCGATCATATTGTAAACACGACCTCGAATCTGATACAAATTACAGGACATGCATATTGTCATGATAATATATATATACTGTTTTATGTATTTTTACTATCAACTGTTATCTGTGTATATTGTACTACTTGTATACTGTAGAATAAAATCATTATCACCATACTAGGTTTAATTAAGACATGGACAAGCGAGACAACTTAAGCAATGTCTTTTGGTTGATACTATCGTAGAGCTCTCGGTGTTGTTTTGGAAAAGTTGCAGTTGAATTCCTAAAAAAGAATCATCCAGTCACTAGAGACCTGACCGGTTGGTTAGTCGGGGTAACGACTCGGCGGGGGAGGGGGGGGGGGTCTGTTTTGTGGCTTTGATTGGCTCCCTTGGGTGGCAGGCTGTGTTTTGCAGCAAGCCCAGATGCTTCATAGAAATGTTACCCATCTTGCCTGCCTTGCTTAATTCTTTCAATACCCCCCCCCCCCCCCCCCCACACACACACAAGCATGTTCTCATTAGCAAATGAGACTTAAAGGGCACATAGTCTCCTGGGGAATTTGAGGGTGGGGATAGACGGGCAATTTTAACACCCCTGTATTTTATAGAAAGTCAAGATTGTAAATGTGCAGAGTTAACATAAAGTCATTGATTATAATTTTGACGTTTTGTCGGATTATTCACTCTTTATAATCAGTGATTATAAATTATTGTGATGAATTGACGGTAACATGGTCTAATGTTTGCGGCTTATTTACAAAACTTGTGATTGTTAAAAAGCTGCCTTGTACAAGACAACTTTTAACGATCACAGGTTCAGTAAATAAACCTCTCGTGTAACCCACGACGGCACCGGATAAATAATCAATAAACCAGATAAAATCGTTCCATCTCAGTTCAAATCGTAAATCGGTTTATAATTTAAACAACACTTCACCCGGAACACCGTCTGCAGCGCGTGTGAAAAATCCAGAAAATGAAGCCTCTTGCTTGTCACTCCGTTGATGAAGCAATTACGAAATAGGCGACGTTATTAAAAATATTTCGCGCGGTGACGTCAGACGATAACATTTGCTAATAGAGCCTTAAACATAAAAGAAACTACGCCAGCTCCCCAGAGGGCGAGGGTTTTACTCTTATTGGAACATTGTCTGTTTTTCCTTTGGACATCCAGCTCATTTTAATTATTATCTTTATACAACACCAGTTGGGAAAGTAGAGACATAATAGCAAACTGCAAATTGAGAAAGATAGTGTTCAACCGATGATCGGAACCGTTCCACCACAATCGGCCGATTGTGGGCATTCGGATGACAACGGCAACGGCTCCTGGAATATCGGTTCAACCAATTGTTGCCAAGCATTTTGAGATGATTCATTAACCGCATTTTATTCTCTTCTGCAATTGTTTAATTGTTAATGTAAAATGATACCATTCAATAAAGTTGAGAAACAACCACAAAGTGTATTCTTAATCTCTCTTGACGCCCCGTTACGGGACATACAAGTTAAACAACATGCAATGCTAACAACTGGGCGAAATCGCTAGTTCATACCGGAAAAGTGACGGTTACACTCCATTGACTCAGGCAGAAGTAAAATTACCAGTCGCACGCACTTGGGCGGTAAACGTGGCTCTGAGAGCCACGTTTACCGCCCACGTGTGCGCGACTGGTAATTTTATTTCGACCCCAGTCAAAGAAGTTGAACATCCGAAAATGTTCAGTTTAATGTAGTTCTTTCGAGCCTCGACTTGTCCTAGTGCACGGTATTACAATTGGAATCGGCATCGGAATCGACCGATTGTGAGCTCAAATAACCGGTAATCGGTCAACGACCATTTGTGGTAATCGGTTGAACACTATAGAAAAATTGTTAATTGTATATAGGCCTATACAAGCGGTTTTGATAGCTTGACTCGATACAAAAGCCACTTTTGGCAGCTCAAATCTCACTGATGTCAATAATGTATCAACATTTATACCTGCATTGGCGCCGGAAGCACTTCGGTTCGTGGGGGTCAGACCCCGAAAAAAGGGCATTTACTCGCACTAGCAGCCCCGCCATGAGTTGCTTAAATATGCATGTCTCGAATACCGAAGGCGGGAGATAGGGGGGGGGGGGGGGTGTTGATGAGAAGGTGCCCCCTCCCATCGCGTGGGGTCACCTCCTCCCAAACTCCCCCACTGAATTTTGAAAACTACCAGAACGGATTTGGAGGGGGGGGGGGGGGGTTGGGGGAGTATTTTAGCTTTGCTTCGAGAAAAAATCATTAAAAAGAATTGAGCGACGAACCTGGGAAGGGCATCGTCTGCCCCCGCGCTCCGAAGTTCCGACGTTCCTGTATACCTGAAGGTTTTTATTTACCATGATGCAACTTAGAATTAAACCGATTCATTCTTGTTTGACAAAGCTCAATGAGCTCCATCCATCAAGAATGAATTGTTAAAAGTATGGCCTAGCTGTATTATGGGAACAATTTTCATTTGACTCTATTAAACAACAATGAATTGGTTGGAATCAAAGTTTTATTATTGGAAAAACGTATTGTTTGGAAGTACTTTCACGGCATCAGTGTGTAAAGAATTAATGCGGTAAGTTAGAGTCCTCTCCAACAGTGTGTCACATACCTGTACACCAGGGCTCAAAATAAGTGGTTTCGCATCGCTATTTGCTATGCAAAACATGCTAAAAGCTACACAATTTTCAATTATGTATAGCATTTTGCGATACAATATATTCAACTGCAGCCTAATAGGCTGCAGTTGAATATCTTGTATTGCAAAATGTGAAAATGTAAAAATGAAAATTTGCAACAAACTTTGTAAGCTAGTTCACTGATGCTTTTCTCCTGATATAGGATTAACCCTCTGTCTCGCATTAGCAACTTCATATGTAACGTGAATTTTATTGGTTAAATTCATCCTGCACTGTTTCTGCATTTTGCATAAAATACCCAGTCAACGTAACTTTAAGCCCATCAAATTAAGAAATGTTACGCATTTGGAAATATCTAAGTCCATGCAGTTGTAAAAGGCAGTTCAGTTGAAAAACATAGCCAGTGCTTCGTGTGTTGCAGCTTATTTGAAAAAAGCACAGAAATGGATGGACATTATTCTATCTGCTCAGACGAGTTCAAAACAAAACAGTATGGCATAACTCCGGTATACAAGAACTGTTATGCAATTTAAATAAAATGCTATTCATTTTTTCGGAAATGTGTAGCATTTTGCGAATCCTGTGCACAGGGGATATACGTGTCCCTCCAGCGGTTCCATAAACAGGTAAGAAATGGGCACATGCAAACTTGGCAATATTAGACATTCCTATAATATATAAACGAATGTACCTGCATCTGGTCAAATAATTCCACTTCCGGTCGCTTACCTATCTTCTACTTCAACCATCTCCTAATCCGAAAGCTATCCTTCAGGTCTGAGGGGGATTGAAGTGGAACAAATAGACAGGATAGAGCATGACTACACCGCGCCATGCTCCTCAAAACTAGAGACTATAGCGAATAATCGTACATTTGCCGATATACAAGTTTAACCTTTCTCGCCCCATTTCCTATTCAAGATATGCATGTCTCATGTTAGAAGGCCGTGTGAGATAGTTATCTGTCAATGTTCATTTCGCTACAAATCTTTAACCCCTGTCTTGCCGACGTTGTAATTTAATCTTGGGGTATATACCTGTGGCATATACATAACTTTTATGTGCTCTCTCCGATAAGCAAATCAGTTTTTTTCAAAAATGGACAACAAAATTGTTCGATATTGCTGCACGTGCACCTTATTACGTTTGATGACGTCAGAGTGTTTGGTAGGGGGGGGGGGATTATCTCTGATGAGGATGGGTGTGAGATGGTGAAATCTCACCTTCGGGACAAGATATTTGGCCCAGACACTCGTGTCTCGCCCAAATATCTTGCCCTCGGGTGAGATTTGCCACATCTCACACCCTCACCCATCAGGGATAATAATATTCTCCCATCGGATAGAACCAAGGTAGTCTTGGAAATTTTGCCCTCTTCACCTTCATTGGATCGATTTCCCTCGACTCTGAATGGTGGCACTGCGTACTAAGCCATATTGCACGCCGATGTTACAGATAACTTTACTTGTGCCGAGTTTGTAAATTAAAGGGTCTGGTACACTTCACCCCCATTGCCCACGTAGAGGCACGATGACGTCGTGTACTAAGCCGTACTGCACGTGGATGGTGGTGCACTTGTCTTGTGGTATGTTGGGGAGCCTGACAGTTGCTCTCCGTTGCTCGGTGGTTCTCTCCGGGCAATCCGGCTTCCCCCATCCGTAAAACTGTCCGACACGAAGTGACCATGGCTGTCGAAAGTGTCGTTAAACCCCAACAAACAAATAAATAAATAAATAAATAAATAAATAAATAAATAAATAAATAGGGTCTGGTAGTTGCTCGCCACTGCTCAGCGAGTCACTCCGGTTTCTCTGCCGTCCTCCACCCACAAAATTGTCCGACACGACCCCAGTCGTTATAAGTTTCATTGAACCTCAACAAACAACGAACAAAGTGCACATCACCAGCCGAGGAGGAACTCTGGAGATGATCTAAAATAATTTGAACCAACCGTATCGTTTTTGGCACTAAAACAATTAAAGGGGCATGTGGTGTCTATTTTAAGGATGTTCTACACAAAAGCTTACCAGAAGAATTAGTCTGATATGAGAAAAATTATAACAACGGAATCAATAATCTCGAATAATGGTCTCATAAATGTCATGACGTATAAACACTTTGACAATATTAATGTCATTTTATGAAAGCGTTCTTAGCGGAATGATAAACATTTAACGAGTCTCTTAACTAGCTGGATAAAAACAGGTTACGGCCTTTGTCTTCTTGGTGGACATGACTCCTCTATCTAATAACATTACCACTTCATTTGTTTGATCAACTCCCGTCCGTTTATTTATCTTTAGCCAACTGGTTTCTTCAAATAGACCATTGAGGAGTGCACGTGCCACTTTATCAATTAGTTATTAATCACACTGATTATTGGATTGGAATTATCTTTTTTTCTGAAGTGGTGCAAGTGATACTTTGTTCTGGTGTGAAGATATGTCAGACATTTATGGGGGTGTGCTGACGATAATTTATTCCACATAAAAGAGATACCAAATCTTTACTTACTTTTACAACACTTTGTCTGAATTTTGTTAATGATAATAATGATTACTGGACCACACCCGTGATTTTGATGGATTGTTTGTAATGAATAGTAAAATCGGAATTTAGACGTATATTGCGGACGTGAGAACCGTTATTTATTCCAAGTTCCTTTTTCGACATTCGTTATCAACCGATTTTATCGGTTGATAACGAATGTCGATTAAGGAACTGGGAATAAGTAGCGGTTGTCACGTCCCTGCGTTGGTTACGTGCACAAAATATTAAATGCCGTTTCCCTGGGTTTGGTTTTTTTTTATATTTTTTTTATTTGTCACAAGGGAATGGCGTTATCTTATGAACAGATTTCGAGAGGGTTTTCTGAACAGATGTTCAATAATTTTTTATTGGAGGGGGGGGGGGGCATGAGAGACGCTGCTGAGGAGGGACTCTTCAGCCTCCACCTCACATGTTTACCCAGAATGCTAAAAATATTTGAAAAAGTAAACATAATGAGCTTAACTCTTTACCTTACGAATTGGGCGCATCCGCCCGCGTAATAAATGGATTCAGCAGTTGATAAAAACAGTATTTTTCAAAAGAGAAAATCATATGATCTGACCCGTCGTTGGAACGAGCTCAATGGGGTGTTCTTCGGGAAAATAGAAACAATAATTGCAAGATCGTAAGACATTAAACTGACCTATGGTTTTGACGGTATGTACTTATATTTATAATTCATTAGCCTTATTACTTTACAAAAATAGCTAATTCGTGTGTTATTAGTTAATTGTAATCATGTCATATCTCTTTCAATTCTTCTTGCAATCTGCCTCTTTGTTGGTGTTATTTTTCTTGAATAAACTATTACTATTACTGATATGGTTTTAATGATTTTTTTTTTTTAAAATGTGAAAAATCGTATTTAAAATAATAAATTTTGACATCGTCAACGTTGGGTAAAGGGTTAACTACTTGTCATTCTACTTGGCATCCTTAATGCCAAAGAACTTAGGTTAAAGAAAACTAGACTTTTTGATTCTCAGGCACTGGCGCATTGTTTTTTTTTTTTTCGGCCCGCGTTAGTCATTTTTATTTCGGAGGCAAAATTCAAAATGTACAAAAATTACCATGTGATTTTAGCGGTATCACATCGCGATTTGCCATGCATTGTGTCATATACATTGATAAGGGTATTGTTATTCTCTTCACGAAATATGACACGATTCTCATATGTATATATATATTTATTTAACTGGTTAAGGGCTAGATTAGTTTTAGTGGTCTGAATTTGTTCATCAAAAATTGTTTATTACAAATTATTGGAGTATGCCAACAGGCACTCTTCAATAATTTGTAATACAGTGGAACCCACTTAATTGGATATCTCTTAATTGTATATCCCTGTTAATTGAATATAATTTTCAAATACAAAACCATTTACCATACCTTCAGTACAAATTTGATCTGTTAATTGCATATGGGTTGTAGAGTAAACTCCTGTTAATTGTATATAAATTTTTGTAATATGGCGAAAAAGTTACTGTAACACGCACCAAATTCCCCTTATTTATCAACCTTTTTGGCCTCACTACATCCAATACAGGTATTTGTTCTATTATATCTTGTTTGACAGAGCTCTATGAGCTCTGTCAAACAAGATATAATAGAATAAATGCTCAGTTTACCTCCAGAACACAGGAAACTGACCAAAACCCTGTTAATTGTATACTCCTGTTAATTGAATAATTTTCACTGGCAAAATGGATATTCAATTAAGAGGATTCTACTGTAGAACAAATTTGTATAAACAAATTATTATTTACGTTTGACTGAATACGAAAAGTGGGTAAGGAAAATGTTACTTTTGCACTGTACCCACATTTTTTTGAAAGGCCTGATTGTGGCTTCTAGCACTCAACCAGTTAAATAACTCATTATTTTCGATCCCCATTTTAATTGTTCTATATCGAATTTGTGTTGTGTGATCGCTGTTATAAAAAAAAAACTATCAGCGAAATCAACATGGAAGCTCTAGTATTGAATTTTAGGCTCTCGCAGCTGGATTTTAGGCATCGGCGACCATTCCATCAGGAATAAAAAAATTAAAACAAAAACCGCCCTCCCTCTCATTCGTTTTAAAAAAAACAAATGCCTGAGAAGCAATTATTTAATTTTGTTTGGCCTTACTTTTGAGTCGAAGATTATCTGTGTCAGGATCGGTGGTGACTATTCCGATAGCATGTCAGAGGACACAATGTAGGCTTATTGTGCAATCTGGGTTTTGTAACGGTTTTAGTGCACTAGTCCGGAGGGGGGGGGGGGCACTAAAAATTTGAAAGACGTGACGTCCTATTTTTTATTCAGCTCCTTTTTACACCAATCCACCCCTACGTGCAAATTTAAATTTTCTACTACCGTTCTCAGACACCCACCCGCACTCTCCCATTAAAATCCAAAATAAACTTATAAACTTAGTAGGCACAGCTGTCTTTAGGGGGTTTCATAATGTTCTTCAACTGGTACCACTAATTTAAACCTCTGTGGGCTGCTGTGTGCCCCAATCTACAAATGACAAGCTGTTCATTATAAAGCTTGGCCAGAGCAGGTGTACATATACGGGAACAAATTTTCATTTGAATTGTTCTGTCAGTATTCTCAGGTGTTTGCTACTTTCCTCTTCTATCCATACAAATTTTATTAATAAATAAATAACTTAGGTTGAATTTAGTGCATCAGAGAGAATTTTCCCAAAATATTGTCTGCACATTTTTTACATTTCGAAAAAGACACCCACCCCCTACTAACGTGTGACATGTTCCCAGATTAAGCCCAATTTTCTTACATATAAAGCCTCCTGCTGTTGTATTTATGTTAAGAGTGTGATGTACAACATCATCTTTAAGGTTTGAAACACAAATGATGGTATATATTATCTGATATATTGATATATTTTTTAAAAATTCAAAAAATTGCACAAGTTGGAAATGCACATTTTTGGTGCACTCAAGAGACCCACCCACCTCCACGTCACGTCTTGCAAATGTTTGGTGCCCCCCCCCCCCCTCCACCCTGACTAGTCCACTAATCTCCTAAAAACACCAGGATTGCTTCTTTGGTCACAATGTTTCACATGATTTGGGATGAGAAGGACACGTCACGCCCTCTTACACTTCATCCGCAAGCCTCCACACTTTCAAAGTCGCACCGCAACCCCTGGAGTGGGTGGAGGGTATAGAAATGGGTCAACCTCTTTGGATAGCCCACCACGACAGTTTTTTAGTCAATCACTCATCAGTGGAGTAGATAGCATTTTAATGGATTTAGTACTTGCTTACCCAATCCTCTTCATGATGAAATGCACAATAACTTATAATCTCTTGGGTGGAGGGGCAGCAAATGCCCGACAAATGTTGATGATGCAAAGAAGAGGGGATATCAAAAGGAGTTTGAAAAAAAACGGATTTCTAATAAAATACATGCTTGATAAAAACTGCAAGTGATCATTTTTTTAACAGCGTGAATCGCAGAGGCATAACTACAAGAGGGTTGACTGCCTCCCCTTAAACCTTTCGCTGCCCCCCCCCAAAAAAAAAACCCAAACCAACAAAAACAGTGGCCCACTGCAGCTTTCACATAACATATAGAACCCTAACATGGTCTCAAATATAGGGCTACCCACCCTATAACTGCCCCAGATTCGAACTTAGAGCACAAAATTTTGCAAAATGTTCTTGGGGTTGTTTCGGAAACCGGGCGTTGCCGTTGCTGGGAGAAATAGATGCAAGCCGCGTCTTCAGCCTAGACTCCAGAAGTGTCGCCTGAATCCGTGCGTGAACGTACATCTCGCCGTGGCGAACCCGACCGTTTCGTTTTTGTTGGGATGGTTCCTATCCTGAAGGGGTCAGTGACTTGTCTTCAAAACGCATAATCAACAGGGTTTCACTGAAAAATATAGTAACTTGTGACTTACATGAAATCCATGAATAAAACAAAAAACGTCAATCACACCCCACCCACACAGTTGTTTGAGTCACATTGCTGACCCGCGTTCTCCGCTGCCGCTTGTTGCTTCTTCCCTGTCGCTGGTGTTTGATCTTCTCGGCTCAATGTGTAAAGTCTCTGGACTCTGACAACTGGAATGTCACTCCATCACCGCCGTCACACGGCCGCTAATGTATTGTCACTTTACTGGGCGTCTTTACTCTAACATATAACGGAATGTCACCCTACCGCTGCCGTCGCACGGCCACTAACGAGTTGTCACTTTACTAGACGCATTTACTCTAACAGACGTTACTTCGAGGGTTAACTGCTTCCCTCCATTACCCCAGACTAATGTTCATACAGGCAAAGCCTACTCAGTCTACGTATGGCTTGCCTTTTATAACAAGTAATACCGTCGACCTGAATGCTAAGATCCTATTTCTGATCCTACACTCTTATATGGCTACCGACTTTCCCCGCGACTGTTCCTTCTCTAAATATGAACTCCGTGGCTCCCATTACATTATAGCGTACCTACACTCTCGCGCCGATGCGGCACCTCCTCTAACCTATAGCATGGGGCATCCACAGCTTCTCGCCTACGACTACGACCCAGGTCTTACACAACCTTGAGACTGGAATGAAATTTTCGAGAGACCCTCGGACTCTTATTCGATCGCTAGGACATTCATCTCCATTTTAACTGCTTCTCTTGACCTTGGCCGCCATAGATCTGTCTTAATTTAAAATTCTCTTTTAAGTTTCTTTTAAAGTCTCGTATTTTCGGTATATGTTGACATTCGGCGACAAACCAGATTCGAACCTGTGGGGTGCACTGTTCTTACGACAATTACCTATTAACTGGACATAATTACATAGATAATGACCGCACGAATCCACTGGTATTTACTTCCTTTAATCTTTTATCAAACAGCTTATTATGGCGTTCAGTAGACGCGCAATAATGGCCATAAAATACCATGCTTAATTAGCAGCGCTTGAATTATTTTGCTGGTCCGTTTCGGTGACAAATATGTTTAAGGAGCTCGCCATACAGACACACATTCTTATGCTTTTGGCCCGGGCGCAAAAAATTGCCCAAAATATACAGGTTGGGAGGCCTAATACCAACTAGGATTCTCCGACTGTTACCCCCCCCCTCCCCCCCCCCCCCCCCCACACACACTTCCCTTCAGTGGAAGTGGAAAGAGAGGGTAACAACAGAAGGGTCGATGTTAAAAATAAGGTGAGGCATCCACCCCCTTACAACGGCCTTCCAAATATCATATTTGCACCCCCTCCCCCCCCCCCCCCCGCCAAAACAACCCTGACTACGCCAACCCCATTACAGAATCCTGGCTTCGCGCCTGGTGAATCGATCCTTCCTTGATTAAGTGAAACAAATTAATTTAACGGGAGTAAAGACTTCTATCGTTTTACACCCACGGGGTGACACCCCGATGCCCTCATCAGCAGCAGGCCACTGTGCACAGTGTCACATTGATAGATCGGATGCGCAGCACATCGACACGGAAAGAGAAACAGGGAATTACTGTAGCTGTATTCGGTAATCGTATTTTTGTTCTTCACATTTTGTTATTGTTTCGTATGCACGTCATTGACTTCGATTTTGGATTCTGCGTGCAGGTTATCCCTGTGCGCTGTCAGAACCTAGTGAAACGGCGACAATGGCTGTAGATGATTAAGTCATTAACCCCCGTACGGCGGTTGCCACATGAAGTAGTTATCCCTCAAATAAAAGACAAATCGCGCAACACATGGCACACTGGGTAGACCTTTTGGCCCAGTTAAGTAGAGTGCTATGTTAATTTTTGGAACCTGTTTATTTTTTTCAGCAATACATATTATCGGCATGGGGAGCCTCAGTTTAGCAAGATTTCATTAATAAGTAATTGTTTTGTTACAATATATTGGAGAGTTCCCGTTGACACTCTCCAATAAATTTGCCTCCTTGATAATAATTAACGTAAAGTCATTGATTATAATTTTTGACGTTTTGTCGGATCGTTGCGTTATTTGTAATCAGTTATTGCCTGTTTTACCTTGGACATTAGTCTCATTTTAATTATTGTCTTTGTCCAACACCAATCAAGCAACTTGATGCAACATGCTGGATTTAAATTACAAACTGAGAAAGCTGATCAATTATCCGGCTGTTAACAGCCTTTTTGATAATTCCAGCTTAATTCGTAAAAATCCTCCTTCCGCAGCTAAAACCTCACTGTTGTGAATAATATACAGTACGTGGAGAGTGTATTATCAATAAATCACCCGCAGAGTGAAGATTCCACCCGGGCAATAATTGCAAATTTGTTGCAAAGCATAACCCGTACCAGCAAAGTTTCAGCCAATGGACCTCCGGGTTAAACCCGGAGGTCCATTGGCTGAAACATTACTTGTGTTTTTGTCGATGTGTACAAAATTTGAAAGTTATGGCTTGGGTGATAACTCCACTCCACGGGTGATTCAGTTACAATCCACTCTCCGCGTACTGGTTATCAAAACAAAACAATTCCAATATAATTTTTTTTATACTTATGAACAAAGAATTGTTAATACATACGGAGTAAACCCTTCAATAGAGCCATGATAGAAACTTCTAACTCTACGCAAGTTAATGTGGATCAAAAATTCTATCGCAGACCAAAGCAGGGATGGACGATCGCGCCCACTGCCAGTCTATTTCATAGCAGGATAACTTCCCAAGAACAAATGAAATAGCCCTCTGTTATTTCCACATGTTCTTCCATGTTGCTTTCTTCAAAACACGACTTCAACTGACATCCCACCTCCCTCTCCCCACAACATCGATCAATTTACCATGTAAAGTGTGTTTTTCTCTATGATTCTAAGTGGAATCGGCGATTTCTTACGCACAACACCATAACCGGGTTAAATAGAGTGGACATGTGTAGTGTCCAACCGATTACCAAAAATGGTCGCTGACCGATTACCGGTTATTTGAGCCCACAATCGGCCGATTCTGATGCCGATTCCGATTGTAATACCGTGCACTACAAGACAAGTCAAGGCTCGAAAGAACTACATTAAACTGAACATTTTTTCAGAGTGTTAAACTTCGTTGACTGGGGTCCCAGTAAAATTACCAGTCGCGCAGACTTGGGCGGTAAACGTGGCTCTCAGAGCCACGTTTACCGCCCAAGTGCGCGCGACTGGTAATTTTACTGTGACCTGAGTCAATGGAGTGCATCCTTCACTTTTCCGGTTTGAACTGGCGGTTGCTGCAAGTGTGCTCAGTTGTAAGCTTTACATTTGTTTAACACGTATATCCCGTAAAGGGGCTTCTAGAGAGATTAGGAATACACATTGTGGTTGTTTCTCAACTTTATTGAATGGTATCATCGGCATCATTTTACATTAACAATTGAAGAATTGCAGAAGATAATAAAATGCGATTCAGAAAAATCACAAATTGCTTGGCAACAATCGGTTGAACCTACGTTCCAGGAGCCATTGTCATCCGATTGCCCATAATCGGCCGATTGTGGTGGCCGGTTCCGATCATCGGTTGAACACTAGACACGTGGTGGTGGTGGTGATGGTGGGGAACGTCAACTGATGCCCCACTCAATTTACCATGTAAAGTATGTTTTTCTCTACGATTCTTAGCGGAAGTGGTCGGTTTCTTACGCACAACACCGGGGGCATAGCCAGGTTAAATAGAGAGTGTGCATCGGTTGGGTAGGGTAAAAATACCCCATCCCTCTTCATTTCATCTTGTGGTACACAGAGGGTTATGCCTTCACTTTTTGTGTACTTAAATGGGAACTCGGGATGCTTCAATTGTGGCCAACTGGAACACACCGTGTACGCTTTTAAGTTAACAGATATTGAATGGATAACTGTAGCAAAATGACCTAAGAATTTTCAGAGTTAGAGAACATGAATTAGTTTTAGGGATTTCAGGCACGAATACGTACACAAGGTTGACATTTTTCAGAAAAAAATTAGGGCACCCCTCTCCTCTCCCTGCCCCGTGGCTACACCGTGGCGCAAAGCTTTCCTTATTTTCAATGTGTCGTTTCGTGATCATTTGCCACAGTTCAGATTTTTTCTCCGCCGACTCTCCCTTCCCCGTCCCCAGTTTCTTGGACGGAGAGAAAAAATCTACATGGCACTTTGAATATTCATTGTATTTCCTCTTGTAGCGGGTCCATTTCAACCCTCGAGTTGAAAATGGTCATTCAGGGCTCAACACTATAACACTATAAAACTTTTACAGCTAGAACTGTATTATGGGGACGCGACAACCGTTACTTATTCCCAGTTCCCTATTCGACATTCATTTAAATTATTATATTATATTAATAAAAGTTTTGCTGCTGGCGATTTTTACTACTTGGTAAACGCATACATGGACACAACTGCCCACGAGAAGATTACGACCAATCAACGGTGGCTGTACTGTATTGAGGGGTGGGGGGGGGGGGGGGGGGGTCCTCTTTTTTCAGAGCATATACCGCCTCTCCACTTCTGGCGGTTTTTTCAGTCTTTTCATCCAAATTTTATTATTATTATTATATTTGCATAATACGAAGGAAGAGCAGGCGACACCCACCTCCCCACCCATCGAAGCGTATGGCAAGACTAACAAAATGTTGGGGGATTTTGTTTTGCATCAACAAACGCATGACTTGTGACTCTTCATTGGGACGAGCCCATCCGTCTCCATCCAACCAGGGTCATGATATATATTTTTGAGACAAACATTGAAAAAAATAATAAATAATTAATGGCTCCCTACCACCCACACCCAACTTTTTCATTTTAGTTACGCCGCAACTGGTATATACGCCATAATTTATTAGATATAATTTTCTTTTCCAGAATTGCCCTTTACCAAGCTCGGCTGATATGACTTCAAACTCGACTGACATGACACCGATCTCGGCTGATATGAACCAAACTACAGTTGTCCAGATCGATGCGTGACAATGCGCTACCAATTTATTCATGGGGAAACATCGAATTCAATCGTGAAAAATTGGCGGGGAGTTTTATGGGAGGAGGAATCAATGGTAGCAAAAAGTAAATATTAGGTGGATGAAGAGAAAAAAAGAAGAGAGCTGTGTTCAAATTTCAATACAAAATAAGATTTTGAGTCGTAAGTGAGGGAAGAGATAGTTCTGCTATCCCCACTGGGGAGCCGAGACGTTCGGATAGCTGAAATAGGAGAAGAGGAAACTTCGGACTTTATGAAAAGGACGAGAAACAATAACACTGTCAGAAAACTGTAACAGATCTGAGAAAATTGTTTATCACTTTCCAAAGTGTGATTTACTGGGATTTCCGGGTTTGATTATAAACGATAACTTCACAAGTGAATTATGCAATCAACAATTGTGTCATGTAAAAAAAAAACAGACGACACTTGCAAAAAAAAATTCTTGAATAACTATTATTTTCATTTTTTGTCTCAAAAACGTAGGTTATGACCCCTCATTGGAACGAGCTCGTTCCAATGAGGGGTCATAACCTATGTTTTAGAGACAAAAAATGAAAAAATAATGAAAATTAACTGGCGATTTTCGAGAATAGCGCTGGTCGTTTTTGGCCGTTATATAGGTAAAGGGGTAAATGATATAATTATCGTTAATAATGAAAAGTAATAAACAGAGTAATCGCTTGACTGGACTGGTTACGTGAAATAATTCATTCGAGGCGAGGAACTATATTGTAAAACACTCGTGCGCATTCGCGCATTCGTGTTTGTTCAACGTCCCTCACCTCTCATGAATTATTTCACGTAACCAGTCCAGTCAAACGATTACTCTCTATGCAATTTTATTTGTGTTGGGTTGATAAATAAAGAGGTTATTACTTAGTTTGTTTCATACAGGTTAGTTTCATATATTACCAACTAATAAGGCCTAAAAAGTAAAAAAAAATCTGTTTCTTGTCCTCCCGCGTGGTCCTTTTGGGATGTAGAATGCTACCTTTTTTATAACCAATTCAAATGTATAAAAGTGAAAATTAAATGATTTATGCCTGATATTTACACAAGCAAATAAAATTGATGCATTTGTGCCTTGAGTGCGACAAGGCTTTGCAATGCTTTAGCATTGCAAATCTTTCTTACACTGAAGGGACGAAATACACCACCACCCATGCCATTCTGTAGATTACGGGGCCTAAAATATAAAACAAACCAAGAACACGAACTTGATGACAAAGAAATAATTACAAAAATAAAAATAAAATAAAAAGCTGCCCGCCCACATGCAATTTCACAAAAAAATGGCCTGAGAAATAGAAGATCTACTTTGTGGAGCCTAACCGCTCAATATTAAATCGCAACAACACCTCTCAACATTAAGTCGCAACAACTTAATAACAACATGGAAAGGAGAAATGAATGTTATATAGCTTGCCCTCTTTGGACCAATATGTCAATAATTGTGTCAGAAGAGCCGCTTGTTTTCAGACATACTAATCTTCCGTATCAGTTGCGGGATAATATTTTGGAAGCGATGTGAGCTAGTAATTCACAGCTATCATTCAAGTGTTTTCACATGTTTAATGAAAACAAATTAACACTCGAGTTCGAGATGTTATTGAAAGAAAGACAATCGCCCCCGGATGAACAAGTATTAAGAAAAATTCTAAATCAAATCTCGGAAACAATTGAGCAGTGTAATTCGCCAGAAATTCGTGACATTTGTCCTGATAAAGAGAGGCGATACGTCCATCAAAGTCCGACGACTTTTCGACAGTTGATTCTTTATCGAAGCGTATCTTTCAACGAGATCGACAAATTGTCTCCCAATCAAACGAAGTCTAAATAATAATCCCATTCTGACAGACAAGCCGACAAGTTGAGATTTCTATTCCTTGTAACTCATTACCACATACATACCGACTTTATGACAGCCGGCGCTACGCCGCTACCGCGAAAACCAAAACTTTGCGAACAAGGTAGGTTTTTTTCACGCGACAGAACCTGAGATATTGGGGACGTAGCAACAATACGGACGCACCCTGTCTCCAGGTTATAGATTCTCAAATTAGTTATGCCAAATACTAACCGAATGTCGTGAATATGCTTGTGTTGAGATTGTTTGTTTTATCCATTGTGGAAACGAAATAGAGATGTACACTTTTCTTCTCTGGCAGCTATTAACCCTTTACCCAACGTAACGGCCAAACCCGGCCAGCGCTATTCTCAAAAATCGCCAATTAATTTTCAAAATATTTTCATTTTTTGTCTCAAAAACATAGGTTATGACCCCTCGTTGGAACGAGCTCGTCGAGCTCGTTCCAACGAGGGGTCATAACCTATGTTTTTGAGACAAAAAATGAAAAAAAATAGTTATTCAAGAATTTTTTTTGCAAGTGTCGTCTGCTTTTCATGTTAGGTAAAGGGTTAACACACCACTAGTTTATATCCAAATGGAAAGGAAAGCAGGAGCCAAAACTATAAAAGTTTTACTATTGCATTTTCTAGAATTATATTTTCTACTTATTAATATAACCGGCTTAACCCTTCACCTAACATGAAAAGCAGACGACACTTGCAAAAAATATTCTTGAATAATTAATTTTTTTCATTTTTTGTCTCCAAAACATAGGTTATGACCCCTCGTTGGAACGAGCTCGTTCCAACGAGGGATCATAACATATTTTTTTGAGACAAAAAATGAAAAAAATAATGAAAATTAATTGGCGATTTTTGAGAATAGCGCTGGCCGGTTTTGGCCGTTACGTTGGGTAAAGGGTTAATTGAATCATTAGCATTTTAAAAGAAATGGTAATTTGCCAACTGGCAGATTGCCAGATCGTTGAAAATACTAGCGGGTCATTCTAACCAATTTAAAGTCCTAACTACAAAATACAATTCTAGAAAATTCAATTGTAAAAGTTTTATAGTATTGGCCCAGGCTTGTTTCACTCGCCCCACGAATTTGGCCAGCTTACCTTTACAGCTATTAAACTACATGTAGTTTTTTCATAATGCACCCTTACTTCTTTTCACAAATTGGTTACACTTGACTGACGTTACACGACTCTCAGATCTCCTGTGTGTGTGTGTGTGTGGGGGGGGGGGGGGGAGGTCGGGGTCTTTCCGAGAGACATTAGCGACAAAGGGCTCTACAGTGCTAATTCTGTCGGACAGGTTTTTTTGCTTTGCTTTACTCCGTATACTTTCCATCACGCAGAGGGAGTGAAATTTCGTTGAGTATATCAATGAGTTATGAGATGTCCAGATTAAATTTCTTTATTTTTGTAAATATCATGAGCTAATATTTAATATGTAAATAACCCTAAAAACCGTAAAAAGTAGCCAATATTGTCAATTGTAGAAACTGTAGGTTGCGTGGGGGCTTAAACTATTTATGTCAATCAAAAGGTAAACAAATTCGCTATAATTATCGAATAGTGCAGTTCCTTACATTCTTCACTTTCAATTACATAAAGTAACAAGAAGCCACTGTCAAGGGGAAATTAATGATTATGTGTAACGCGCTATTTCACTTCAAACCCGATTGGTGTCTTTGGGGTGAATTGTTTAGGATTTCGTCACCATTTCTGTAAAGCAATATGCTCTTTGGAAAGTGCACGAAGATAATCAGTAGAAATTCCAGTGTCTGTTAAATTATAATCATATATATCACTTATTATTATTATTTATTTATTGTCGTTCATTCCCAGACATGGGTATATGACATGAAACATATAGTAAAACATATTCAAATATGAAAACATGAATGATACAAAACAAACAAACAAACAGAAGAAAAAAAAAAAAAAAAAAAAAAAAAAAAAAAATTGGAAATATCAGTTTCGTTTCAACGAAGTTTTGTGGACGGATTCACTTGTGTCTAGTCTCTGTGTTTGGATTTTATGGACGTAACGCATAACTAGTGGGGTTATGTCATAGTTGAACTCCCCAATTAGTATTTTGGATAGCTCCTGGTGGCTCATACTTGCGCTGTCTGGAACGATGTGATTCACTTCCCGTAAGAGTGCTCCCCGTTCCATGCTATATAACGGACATTCAAACAGGAAATGTATCTCATCCTCCACCTTGTCCTTGCAAAACGGACAAAACCTTTGATCTGAGGGAACCGGTGGTCTTTTGTGCCTACCAGTTTCGATGGACAATCTATGGGCGCTAATTCTTAATTTTGTGAAGGACTGTCGTATGACGCTGTTCTTTTCTACTGCGAGATAATCTTCTGGCTGGAAACATTTTTTGATATTACTGTAGAACGAAAATTTAGATGAATTTGCCAAATTAGTATACCACCAGTCTGAATAGTTTTTTTGTAATTTTTTGGACAGGGCGAATAGTAATTTTCTTATGTCAAGCGTACATTGATTTGACCACACATGCCCAAAATTCAGATGATGAAAGATATTTTCAATAGCTTTAAACCAGGTAGATGATCCTGATTGGCGTGCGTCAATCAAACAGTGTGATGCGATTGAATTCGTATCCATGTCTTGCAGACGAAACCAATAGCTAACAATCTGTTTGATTATAAAGATGTCCAGGGGGTAGGCTCCTAATTCACCGCGTATGGCAAGTGTGCTGGAATATTTAGTTACGCCTAGGGCCTGTTTAAAAAATTTGGATTGAACAAGATCATATTTATTTTTGTCAAATCTTTTATTTAATTCCTGATCTGTATCCAACTGATGGAGATTCATCTTATCAACTCCCCACACCTCGCATCCATAGGTGAGAATCGGGCGAATCAATGTGTCGAAAAGCTTCTTACCCGTGTGTATACTGATTTCGCCAAGGGGCACTTTCTGTCTCAGTAGGTAGACAGCCTTGAGGCCTTTATTAGAAAGTTGATCAGTGTCAATTTTGCCAGATGGCTTAAAGTTAACACCGAGATATTTGTATTGCCCACACGTGCCTATAATATCGTTCTTAAAGTTAAGGGTCATGTCTATAATTTTTCCACCTTTATTAAAAATCATTATTTTCGTCTTATCAGTATTGAGTTTTAGCGACCAAGAGTCAAGATAGGTACCTAAGCAGTCCAACTTTCTTTGTAAGCCGTTCTTACTTGATGAGAGAAGCACGAGGTCATCCGCATACATCAGGCAGTGTATGTATCGCCCATTTAATTCCACGGCTCCGCACGCACTGTCGAAGATATTTGGAAGATCAATGATGTATAAATTAAACAGCCTGGGACTTAAAACGCAGCCTTGTTTTACCCCGGTGTTGGTCGTAAAATCTTCCGTTAGGCCGTCGGGTAGCTTTACCGCGAACTTCACCTCCTCATACATACTGCGTATCGTTTTAAGAAACGTACCACCTATTCCGCATTGATGTAACTTATATAGCATTCCATCTCGCCACACTGTGTCAAACGCTTTTTGTAAATCCACAAAGCAGGTGTACAATTTTTCACCTTTTTTTAGAAATTTGTCAACAATGTGGCGAAGCGTAAAAATATGGTCTGTAGTCCTATATCCGGGTCTGAAGCCGATTTGAGAAGGGTTAATTACATCGTTTAACTCTAGATATCTGACCAGCCTATTGTCTAAGATCTTGCAGAATAGTTTGCTTAGACAGCTGGATATCGCGATCCCTCTATAATTAGATGTGCTTGTTGGGGTGTTCCCTTTATGGAGGGGTGTGTTTAAATTACTACGCCAGGGTCGTGGAAAGTTACCAGATTTCAGGATTGAGTTAAACAACTTGAGGTAACAAGCCGCCATGCAGGGCAACGAGCTCTTGATCATCTCATTGTTAACCCGATCCATACCACTGGACTTTTTATTCTTCAAAGAGGATACAGCTGTCTGTAGTTCTGTTGCTGTTATCGGGAAATCAAGTTCATTCCTTTCTGAATCAATCAGCGTATTTATTTTTTGCTTTCTGTTAACCTGCATCAGTTTTTGAAAATGTTGTATCCATTGTTGGGGTGAGATGAGTTTTGCAGTGTTAAACTGGATATAGTCTGTATCAGAACACCAAACAGACGACAAAGCAGACGACACTTGCCAAAAAATGATTGAATAACTATTTTTTTTCATTTTTTGTCTCAAAAACATAGGTTATGACCCCTCATTGGAACGAGCTCGACACCATTTCTGTAAAGCAATATGCTCTTTGGAAAGTGCACGAGGATAATCAGTAGAAATTCCAGTGTCTGTTAAATTATAATCATATATATCACTGGATATAGTCTGTATCAGAACACCAAACAGACGACAAAGCAGACGACACTTGCCAAAAAATGACTGAATAACTATTTTTTTTCATTTTTTGTCTCAAGAACATAGGTTATGACCCCTCATTGGAACGAGCTCGACGAGCTCGTTCCAATGAGGGGTCATAACCTATGTTTTTGAGACAAAAAATGAAAAAATAATAAAAATTAATTGACGATTTTTGAGAATAGCGCTGGCCTGTTTTGGCCGTTACGTTGGGTAAAGGGTTAAGAACATTATGAAAACCCCCTAAAGACAGCTGTGCCTGCTAAGTTTATAAGTTTATTTTGGATTTTAATGGGAGAGTTGGGGGGGGGGGTGTCTGAGAACGGTAGTAGAAAATTTGCACATAGTGGGTGTAAAAAGGAGCCGAATAAAAAATAGGACGTCACGTCTTGCAAATTTTTAGTGGTCCCCCCTTGCTTGAAGTGCTGTATTTAACACGTACTAAGTGCTGAACTAGCACTTTGTTCAAGTGTAGATAATTCAGAACTTGACAGGTGTTACAATAATACCACTTGACAAGTGTAATGTCGCGACACTTGAAAGGAAACAACGCAGATGACGCGGATCAGGCTCGAACTCTCGAGCCTTATCCGCGTCATCTGCGTAGTGTCCTTTTAATTATGTACCCACCAAGCGCAAATCAAATTATGGACGATTCTGGAAGAACCACCAATGCTAGACACATGGGAATTGCCATCCATTCAAGTTTCAGATGTCTGACGATTGTAATGTCTAAGTGCTTAAAGCATTGCACTTTGAGTGTTAAAATCAAACCCTAAGAGTTAGAATGGGTTTAACACCTTGAACGTGTCAGTTTTAACACTTTAGTTTTTAGTGTGTAGTCTGTATCAGAACACCAAACTATTTCTGCATACAACGAGCTCAACATGCTCTTCACAGCTCGTATCTACTCAACAATTATATTAAGTGCCCAAGAGCCTTGTGTGGTTCACGGCTGTCCACTCACGCGGCCTTGTGGATCATTAGATTGCCTGTGAGTTCCCTTGGGTATGCGAAACCGACTACATCCGGCTCATCCTCCAGAATAAATACATTTTGAAAGCAATCAATTCTAACAATAAATGCTCCCATTGAAATTTAACCCCACAGCCATTATAAATATAGCTTTAAAAGGAAGTTGATTTTCATACAAAGTATTTTGACAAACTCGCGACTTTTCAATAGTGTTGGTTCATGCCACACGTGAAGCCAACCGACGCCGAAAACGTTAATCTCTACAAGACCATCGAATCGAGAACTCTATTACCCATGGGATTCAAAATGAGATAGTGCGATACGGTGAGCATTCCCAGAATGAAACATTTCGGTTGGAAATTGACATGAAATCCTCTCCGGAACGAACGCGTTTTATCATAATAGGCTTTCAAACCGACAAGAAAGGTTCGAAAGAAAAAATTTCATCCGCATTCGATCATTTGAAGGCGAGAAACATAACCTGATGCTCACAACGATGAGATAATCCCACATAGATTATAACGCCTCGTTTGAGAAAAACGACATTGTAGTCATTACGGCGATGCCGCATACTTCAGATGGAAATATCATCGCCTGGACGTCATCTGGTCGAATTGATCAGTGGTACGAACATCAGTTCCACCGAATACAAGACGCGCTATCCCATCTCACTAAACAAAGCGAGGGACGCCAATATAGCGTTTTAGACATTCGGCTCAAGATGCTGTTCGATAAAAAATGCACCTAGGCAAAATGGAGCTTTAGCTCTAGTCATTTCCAAAAGATTGTTATCATTTCAATCGGATGAAAATAAACTGCCGCTCTTTCGGTTAAGAAAAACATTAATAACAAATAAAAAAAAAATAATTACAAGAATTTTTTTTAATAATAAAATGCAATGTTAGAAATTTCGCTCTCCACGCCGTTCACCACGATAGTAACTACGGCCATGACCGTCGTGTCAGTAGAAGTCAAGCTCATTCGAATGATTTCTCCTTCGATCGGCATGGGATATACACAGAACGACACCCGCGTGTAAATGGGATAATCGATATGGCACGAGTGCCAGCGCGGAAGGATAAAACGAGAGGCCACAGGCCTCGAGTTTTATCCTTCCGCGTTGGGACAAGTGCCATACCGATCAACCCATTCACACGCGTGTGTCGTTCTGTGTTTATTACACGCCTTCACGCCTCTAAAAAAAACAATTATTAGAAGGACACTCAGCAATTCATTTGACAACTATCAACAGAAACAACGCGTGTGTCGTTCTGTGTTTATTACACGCCTTCACACCTATAAAAAAACAATTATTAGAAGGACACTCAGCAATTCATTTGACAACTATCAACAGAAACAACACATTTCATTGCCAACCAAATTTGCGAGGGGAACCCGTGTTACTGTTTCGTCACCCGAGTTCCAATGTGTTCTATGTATCAGTACACCTGAGTTCCAATGTTTTCTATGTGCCTAGTGACACATAGAACACATTGGAACTCAGTGGACGATCTTCAGCTATCGCTAGCGATTCAAATTGTAATTGCTTTGCACGATTTGTAGAAAATTCAAGTGAAATTTCTCTTCTATTTAAAAATAGTCCGCCAACGATTTCCGTTCGGCACATGTGTGCGGAACATATTTTCTTTTTCCGCAAGGCATATTGTTTCTGTAGATGGGGATTGCATAGAACAGACGTGTAATAAAACCAATTTCTCCGTGTTAGGGGTTCATTTCCACCTTTTTTGAAGGACCATTCCGATTTACCTGCATCTAACGCACCTCTCTCTTCAGCTCATATCATTATCAATTGGCTCGAGTATTTTATCTTTTCTACGACAGAAATCAGAGTACAGACATCCGTCACGTGTACGGGATCCCGAAGATTCGTGATTCAATGACCTCCAGTGTCTAGCGACCCTTCCATCTGATCGCCAGTTTTTCCAGACTCAAGTCTATAGTCGTCCACGTAGTCTCTGCTGACGGTACTCGATCCAAATTCCGGTTTGGCCTCGAGTCCGAATAGTTTGTGACCGCCCAGGTCCATTCTGAACACAACATTCCTCCCAATGTTTTGTTCAGATATGTTCATGTATGTTTTCGAGATAGGTCTCAGATTTTGACAAGACAGAATCGAGGTAGCCTTTATTGACCGCAGTCGATTTTGGATCTTCGTTCTCATTTTTTCGATAGACTGACGATCTTGTTCAATCCGCTATCTAATTCGGTCTTCACTTCATTCTTTCTTTCGTTCTTTGGAGTCTACGTATATCTTAGACGCCGCATCCCTGGGATCCGTGGATTCGGCGAGATTCAATACCTTATTGGAATTTGCACTCAATTCCGTATTCGTGGTTTCAGTAATGTAACGATCTCTCAGATCATGCACGTGAGAGTCGTTGGCATAATGTTTCGTTGCCCCATCGGTCGGGTCTGTGGTTCGACGCCATTCCCTAATCACATTGATTTCAAGCCTAAATCGACATTCATGTTTCTGTGAACGTAATTATCTCTCAAGTGTCTCTCGAAACCTACGACTCTCTTATTGGCATAATTTTTAGCCGCGACATTGCTTGGGGTCACTAGTTCCGGAAGATTGTAAAGCTTTCGAGAATTCATGTTCAAAAGTTCTTGCCGAGGTTAGCATCTCTTGACGAAATCATCATTCAAGTAAGTCGCTATGTTTCAACCGTCATCGATAAGAGTGGTAGTCGTCTTCCTCTTTTTCGCAACTTCACTTCTTCCAACAGGATGGACTGCGCTAAGAAAAGTAACCGGGAAATGCATCATGGTGGGCCCGGACCCGGAGAAAAATATGATATTTCTTAAGAATTGAATGTAATTTTTATAATCTTTTTTGGAGTATGAACGTTTGGGAATGGGTACAAATCATGTATGAATCCCGATACAATTTGTACCCATCCCCACACGTTCATACTCCAATAAAGATTATAAAAATTGCATTCAATTCTTATAATTACATTCCGTAACTGTTTAAACTACTTTTTACCAAACAACAAAGCAGAAAGACGAAATAACATGTACGAACGACCACCCCCACCACAAAAGACAAAGCTCACAACTCTGAGTTGAGTACCGGTTTTCGGCATTGACTCAAATTTGTCAAATTGCTGTCTTTCGCAACGAAACTTGGAATGTTCAAAACAATTTATTTAACATATCAGTAAACTATAATCACTGATCATTGCGAGAGGCGCTAAAAGTTATAAACCCGCCCAAACACCGCCCGAATTACATTCTGTCAACTGAGCTCTACCGTAAATGCGAGTCAAAGTTCGATCAAAACAATTTATTTAACATATCAGTAAACTATAATCACATATGAAACGACGACAACAAGTTCAAGAATAAAATCACTGAAATAATTTCACACTCTCGATTGACATTTCTTGTAAGTTGTTTGAGATATCACAAATTATTGACTTGAGCGTAAATGCGTTTCAAAGTTCGACCTACTGTATTCATTGGAAAATGAATTACATTTGGTCATGACGTTTTCATCCAGCTGACCAATGGGAATTGATTATTTGGACCCAAAACGTATAACTACATTAACAATGTAATTATAAACTGAATGAACGCTGCTTCCGAACATCTGAGCGATCAATGACAGTTCATACGGAGAACATTTCGATGGATTTATGCATCATCTTCACTCATTCGACAGGAATGGTATCAACAGGGGATGGGGTGCCCAGAGCCATCGACCCGGCCATAGTTCGGCCCAATGGGAGAGGGTTTTGATTTTTTTTAATTAAAAGAACACTTTTTCCTTGCATCTTAGGGATCAGTGGCAGGCAAGACATCCGGTATACCGAAATGTTCTACATCTGGTCTACCATTGGCAGTCCACATAGAGAACATTTCAATATACCGACCTTCTATGCAATCAGATCCATTTCGCAAGTGGGGCGTTTTCGCGAAATTTCAGACACCAATAGGTGATGGCGCATCAATTTGTGGGGCCTCTGGAGCCACCCGTTTGGTCGCCCACCTGGTGAACCATACGGCCACTCTGCCTGTGTCTTCCAAATTTTCGACTACCATTTTTCCTTCTTAATTCTGGTCGAATTTTCAGGTAAAGTTATAGGGGTCGACGTCACCAAAAATTAAATTGAACTAAAAAAATTAAATGTCGGCTGGTTTTCATGATTTTCATGAAGTGTTAGTATGTTGTGGAGATAAAAAAAACTTAAAAGTCGTGTTTTTCAGGTTTTAAATTTATCGTCATTTTTAACATTTTCAAATCACTTAAAATATTTCACAATTTTCAATAAAAAACCCTTTAAAAACACACCCTTGTGATTCCATTTGTAATGTATTTATGCAGAATACAGTTTTGAAACCTCCCACAAATATTTCTGATCATAAATTTTGCAGATGCACACCTCTATCTTTTATTCAAACTGAGGCACCCGAATCCAGCGATCGTAATTTTTCCCTTTTTGTGTACCTTTATTCAACCTAATTTAAAATCTAAGCCTTTCGAAGTTTTTGGAATATAATTTTCACCCAAACCTATCTAAAAGTATGGTGCGGACCTAGGATATTCCCAATCGTTTTGGTCGAAATCTGGTGTGTCGTCATAAAGGGTCATAAATTTTATTTTATTTACTATTAATTTTTTTTCTTTCAATGTACGATTTATACGTGTCTCTATCCAAAACCTTCTGTCTCAACAATTCGCCACATTTGCTCATCAACTCATTTCTCACTACCGTATTACCAACTTCTCGACTAGCCATTAACTCTTTACCCAACGAATCGCCCGCATCCGCTCGCGTAATATGCAAATTCAGCAGTTGAAAAAATATTATTTTTCAAAAATTTCAACACGAGCTCGTTCCAACGAGGGGTCACATGATATGGTTTTGACATTTTTTGAAAAATTTGAAAAAATGCTATTTAAAATAATAAATTTTGATATCGTCTGCATTGGATAAAGGGTTAAGAGATCCAATCTCTTCAACAAGACGTTACGATCGCAAGGAATGATCACGGAGATGGTCGTTATTCCCAGTCCGGTGACCGATTTGATGAACGCTTTATCCGCATCTCATATGGGTTTCATCACCGCCTTCCATTTCGAACCTCTACTCGCTTTCGGTCTCGTCTCTCAGGAATCGTTGTTTTCATAACATTCGTCCAACCCAAGAGATCGCCGATAGTTTTGTAATCCTCTTTGTCGTAATCGTTAGGTTTCGCCAGTACGAGCAAATTCCACAATCCTTTAGCTGCCATCGGCTACCTCGCGCCAGCCGAAGATAGAGTACGCGCTCGACGGATTTGACTTATATAAATTATCATAATCTTCGAGTTTCATATTGCCGGCATCTACCATCGTGTCGCCGATTGTGCTTGTAGTAACCTTCGATTTATCGCTCTCTAAATCGGTCTCCATTCTGTCTATCTCGGAAGGAGTCGGAAAGTGTTGATACAGAAGAAGGGGAGGACATCCGGTCTGGATGTGTACGGGGAACGATGGTGTATAACGAGGACAGCCAGAAGGTGTGTAACTATAAGTCCGACGAAGGTCTTTAGCAGTAAGTCGGATAATAAGGTTTGTAAATAGAAATCCTGCTTTCTCTCAGGGGTTTCAGTTCATTGACGATCTCTTTTTTCATCTGTTCCTGAGTTTCTGTCATAGGTTTGAACGACTCCATCATTTATCGTTTCATCTCGATGTCGCCAATTCGTTTCGCAAAATTGCAAGCTTGAATAGGGCTGCATGATATTCAAAACTGAATACCGGTATCGGTATTCAGAAAAAATACCGCGGTATACCGGTATGTCGAAAACTGTTCAGATATATGAACACAAGTACCACAATCGAGACTCGAGGCAACACAGTCGGGACGAATTAGCATGCCTTGATGATGCGATTCGAAAAACCTTCAGCCAAAGCAGACGATAACAAAATTTATTATTTTCAAAATTAGTTTATCAGATTTTCCCCAAAGAATTCAACAAAACTATATCATGTGACCCGTCATTGGAACGAGCTCAACGAGCTCGTTCCAATGAGGGGTCACATGATATAGTTTTGTTGAAATGTTTGAAAATTATTTTTTCAACTGCTGAATTTGTATATTACGAGGGCACAAGCCGACGATTCCTTGGATAAAGGGATGATATTATTCATTCGGGGCTACAGTTAAAAAACTCAAGACATCTTGAAAATTAAATTAAACTGTGTGTAAATAAATAATGACAATAAACCGATATTTTTTGTAATTACACCGGTATTCAATCGATATTGATTTGAAAACCGGTATATATATCGGTTTATCGGATATACCGTGCAGCCCTACTCTTGAATATTCCTTTTCAATTCTAGAAATCAACAAACCGTCTTGTTTCTCTACTTGGGATCTTTGATCTTTAAAAATGACATGCTTACATTTAATTTTTTTTATTAATTAATTAATGGTTTGTGTTCTTTTTCTTTTAATTTATTTATTTTATTTATTTATTTATTTATTTATTTTTCTGGTAAATATAAAAGAAAAAACAGGTGATACTTTTTTCCTTTCATCGTCGCCTTCTTAGTGTGCATAGCGATGTTTTTATTCTTCTGTGTTTAAATCTAGAAATGTGAATACCGAATAACCGAACAAGGAAGTCAAGACGTTGTTTTTCTTACATTTTAAAAAAATATTCTCATTAGTTTAATACTGGACATAAACGGGAAGATAGAAAAATAGCAGGATCTGACAAATATTCGAGGTAAATTATTAATGCACATTAACGCACTTGATACATTTTTATACTGAAATTTAGAAATGGTTACGAGGGAATTTGTGCAAATTTCGAAGGTTTTGGAAGCTTTCGTATCTCCATTGCTATCCCGTGGGGGAATTCGATATTCTCGACTGAGCCAGAACAAGATGATTCCAGAGATTTTCCAAGATTTTTATATCGCCCACATTAAAAACTAAAGTGTTAAAACTGACACTTTCGAGGTGTTAAACCCATTCTAACTCTTGAGGTTTGATTTTAACACTCAAAGTGCAATGCTTTAAGCACTTAGACATTACAATCGTCAGACATCTGAAACTTGAATGGATGGCACTTCCCATGTGTCTAGCATTGGTGGTTCTTCCAGAATCGTCCATAATTTGATTTGCGCTTGGTGGGTACATAATTAAAAGGACACAACGCAGATTGTAACACCTGTCAAGTTCTGGGATATCTACACTTGAACAAAGTGCTAGTTCAGCACTTAGTAAGTGTTAAATACAGCACTTCAAGTGTAGTTTTTAACACTTTAGTTTCTAGCGTGCCCCATCTCCGAGATTTGGTCGAGAAGACGGGGCAGATCCTCGGCGATTCTAGTTCCCATCCTATTTCTGACTCGAAAAAGAGACGCATCGTCTCGTGGTATACAAGCTCATTTTGTGAGAAATCTAAAGTAAGCCCGTATTCGACTTAGTCGATTTCTCAAGAAAATAAGCTCGAAAATCGCGAGAAACTAGAAAACTGACATGTCAGCAAGGGCCTCACTGGGAGAGAAAACTTACTATTAAGGAAAAGACCAAGAAAATGTAGCAGATAAGCATTTGAATGGAAAGTTGAATATTTATTAATAGAAACTTTCTAACATTTAACTTATTATAAGTTCGTCGTGATGTCAATGAAACTTTGCTTGTGGTCACTGTAGTAAGTCCATATACCAAATGATGTAGGCAGTGGGAAGAAATTGGTCCATACGTGGTCAATATGAGATCCACTCTGGTGTGTAGATGTTGGAACCTGAGAGAATGCATTTTTATTTAACTATTGGATCACTTTATTGGGGGATTTATTGAGATCTAAGTTAAACTTTCCTCCAGTGATGATATTTCTTCCAGTATGGCTATTAATAAAGTTAATGCAGCTGTAAATTTCGGACACTGGTCTATGAGATGGGCCGTGTAGAAGCAGTATGGTGACTGAGAATGATGAGTTTGCTTCATTTAAAGAAATGTCTCCTGCAACAGTATCTACATTTTTAAAGACTTGAATATCAGTCTTACTCCAGGCAAATTTTTGTTTACAGAACAAAGCTACTCATCCTCCATGTTGTGATGCTCTTGCTTTTGGAATGGCTTGGCCATAACCTTGGAGTCAAAGATTATGGTCATTCTGCCATGTTTCTGACGGTCTCAAAAATAGATGATGTGTGGATGTATAGGTCATTGTGAATATCCTTTTTGTTTGCTGACCAAAAGGACCGTTATTTGACGAAACATATACGAAGAATATTCAGAGAAACAATAGTAAGTTCATTGCTCATAGTAATCACTGAACTCTGTTGTCTTAATCTTGCCATTTCTTCTGATACAGTAGGGTCAGCTTTTATCGAATGTTGCCCGATCTCCAGTAGAAATAACCCTTGCATTGTTGTTACTCGGCTGAGGGATACATATCTTGTCCTTTGGTTCACAGGAAGCATGCAGGAAATGACAACTTTCTTTAGTGTGGCTCCTTGTATCTTATGAATAGTACATGCCCAACTAAGAAAATATGGAACTGTATTCTAGTTTTTTCAGTAGATGTTTTAGAATTGCCATTCTTTTGTTTTACCTCAGCTGGAAAAAAATGGAACTCCATCTTTGTAGTTTTGTAGAGAGATCTTTGATGTGATTGTCTGACCATTCTGCTAATCTTGTTGTTATGAAATTTAACTATGGCAGCCTTGGGTAGTGGAGATGAATGATTCCTGTGAATGATGTCCATGATGACACCAGTGGCCCCGCCCGCAAGCCCACCTGAAACATCTAAATTCCTTATGAGCACTACTCTTGCATTTCTACATAATGTCCGACTATGTGGGAGTTCTCCTGCTAGCTGTGTTACATCAAAGTTTACAATGACTTTTCTTATTCTTGTAATTGCTGTTATGTGTTTGTTTCTTCTGTCTGTGAATTGTGATGATTCACATCTTCTCTTAATGAAAAATATGAAGGGCATAATGTGGATACGTGGAATTACTGGAAGATATAACTCTTGATGTCAGAACCCTAATGTTTTTTTCAGTATGTGTTGCAGTGCGTAATCTGCTGAGCATGTCAGCAAAGGGATGATCCTCTTTTTGGTGCATAATCTCATGCAGTTCTACCATAGAAAAGTTGTTTCTACCACAGATCAGCCAGAACTTCTGCAAGCTCTTCTGCATCTACATTGTTTGGGTTCGTGATCTCATTATCAAAGATCTTGTATTGACGTACTGGTGTGAGCTGATAAAAATCCCTGACCTCTAGGTTGCTGACACCTCCAAACAAGGAATCTGTATTGTCCATTAGTGTTCAACCGATGATCGGTACCGGCCTCCACAATCGGCCGATTATGGACAATCGGATGACAACGGCAACGGCTCCTGGAACATCGGTTCAACCGATTGTTGCCAAGCAATTTGTGATTTTTCTTAATCGCATGTTATTATCTTCTGCAATTGTTCAATTGTTAATGTGAAATGATGTCGATGATACCATTCAATAAAGTTGAGAAACAACCACAATGTGTATTCTTAAGCTCTTTAGACGCCCCTTTACGGGATATACGTGTTAAACGACATGTAAAGCTTACAACTGAGCACACTTGCAGCAATCGCCAGTTCATACCGCAAAAGTGAAGGATGCACTCCATTGACTCAGGTCGCAGTAAAATTACCAGTCGCGCGCACTGGGGCGGTAAACGTGGCTCTGAGAGCCACGTTTACCGCCCAAGTGTGCGCGACTGGTAATTTTACTGGGACCCCAGTCAACGAAGTTTAACACTTTGCAAAATGTTCAGGTTAATGTAGTTCTTTCGAGCCTCGACTTGTCTTGTAGTGCACGGTATTACAATCGGAATCGGCATCAGAATCGGCCGATTGTGGGCTCAAATAACCGGTAATCGGTCAGCAACCATTTTTGGTAATCGGTTGGACACTATTGTCCATACTCTTAGTCTCTTGAAGTCTGCGATGAACATGTGCAAACATGAACCTTCCAACCATTGAAATTTCATCCATGACAAGTATCTTCAGCTGTCATCTACTGACCCTAAGAGTTGCTAGCATAGATGGGTTTGACTTCAGTGAGTAGTATCTTCCCCTGAGAAGGGGAAGTGCTGCATGAAGTGTGGTTCCACCTATATTTTAAGAAGCCGATCCAGAAGAACTTCCGAGGAGTACCAGAGGATAGTCAAGATCATCATTTGGTTGTCGCAAACGTCTAGTAACTTGGTTGTATATTGCTTTGATGAGGTGACTTGTGCCTGTCACGGCAACGCTAACAACAAACAGATGAAAAGGTGGTGGTCTGACTGCTGCAGTTTTAGATTCCACAGCTTTTTTTTTATAACAATTGATAATGTAATTGAAAACCTGTCTCTGGGTCTCATTCAGACTATGAATAATTTCTTTAAGCTGATTATCATTGAGTGCATTAGGTTTAGTAATGACTGCCAATGTAACAAGCCTCTTTGAAACTTCAGTTGTATTTGCCTCATTGATCTCCTTTTCATGGATCTGTCTTGTGTCACCAGATCTGCTCTATTCTAATTGAGAATCAAGTAAATCAATGCATGTTGGGGGGGGGGGTGGGGTGGGGGAGGGGGTGGGAGGGGGGGTTAACATCATAGTTTTTCAATGCATTTTCAACAACGTCAGACTGATGTTCAAGACGAGCTCTAGTTTCAAGTATTATGGTTCTCTTTCCGTGGAAGTTCAGTACTATCATCCTTACGATCTGTGCTTTCATCCCGCCATAGTATAAATAGCATGAGCTGATGGTGGTAGAATTTCTCACGCTCTTTGTTGATAGAGAAAACATCATAATGTGGAATAGCAGGCTTTTCATACTTTTTCATCTGTCCTTCCCCATTTGCTAGGTTTGACAATTTTTGACAAAGAGTCAGCATTTTGTGTGTTTACTGCAGATTCTTCCATACGGAATTGAGATGAAGGTCCGTAGAAGGCAGCAAATTCCCAGGGGCCCAATTCATTTATGAGAGGAATATATGGTCTTTATGATACTTATTCACTATTCCCATGGAATAGACTTCAATGTCGTCATTCTCAAGTTCCTCGAGTATGGACTGAGGTTTGAAAATTCCAGTTCTTTCTGCAGGAAGATCTGTTGGTATTCATACCATCTTTGAGCTACATCTTGTTGGAGGGATACTCAGAAGACAATATGCTGCCGCTTGGGCACCTATCTGTCTATTGCTAGGATAAACATTCACAAGTTTTCTTAACTTTGTTTTAACATCTGCATCTTTCATTTCTTTTGCAGCATCTTTCAGCATTTAAGACAAGTCTCGTTCATCCTTGGTTACATAGGAAGCAATGTAACATATGCATGCATAAGGGTCACACACGAACTGTAAGTCCATGATGGCTTTCCACATTTGGATTGATATCTTGGAGATGACTTCTAAAGGTGGTTATCGAGAATGTTAAACAACTGCATGCACTTTGCTTTCCACCATCCTTTTTAAATATTATTCTTTCTGTAAAGCCCTCTCACTGCACGGACATTTCATCTTTGTCTTTGTTGCTGATCTTTGAAATAGTCTTCTAGTAAACCTGGAAATAAAGACATATGATAGTTAATAACTTCTCAATACCCAAAGTCTAAGCTACCTGGTTGATTTGTTCATCGTTCCCTGAAAAAGTATATTATTTTGTTTAAGAAATGCATGCTGTCACAGTAATATTCATTGACAGGCAATAAATGACTGTTTTTGTGGGAAAGTTTCACCAGTAAACTGATAAGTACTTTGTTGTTGTTATATATAAATGAAAGAATTCTGCTTCTGTCAACATTAGGCACTTCCTTGCTGTCATGTGCCAACTCTTTAGATCATTGTTTAAAACCTTTAACATGAAGAACAGCAAAAAAAAACATTGTAATTCGGCTGTACATCAAAAATTAATATCAGATGTAATAAAACTTTTTTTTAATTTTCATACAAACCTCCTTGAGGATGTAAAACATTTTTGTCATTTTAGTAACAAATGTCATTTTAATAAAATTGAAAATAACCGGCATCAGTGTTTTTCAGAAATCTAGCCATCATTTGCTTATGTGCTTAAATGATTTATAGCAGGTAATGTTGATTATCCATCATCTGTCTATTGATCCTGTTTATACGACCTGTGTATCTCTCATTCGAAATGACATCTTGTTCAGTAATCATTCAGGTTGTGAATAGTGTTCAACCTATGATCGGAACCGGCCACCACAATCGGCCGATTGTGGGCAATCGGATGACAACGGCAACGGCTCCTGGAATATCGGAGCAACCGACTGTTGCCAAGCATTTTGAGATGATTCAGTAACCGCATTTTATTCTCTTCCGCAATTGTTTAATTGTTAATGTAATACCATTCAATAAAGTTGAGAAACAACCACAATGTGTATTCTTAATCTCTCTTGACGCCCCGTTACGGGACATACAAGTTAAACAACATACAAAGCTTACAACTGGGCGAAATCGCTAGTTGGTACCGGAAAAGTGACGGTTACACTCCATTGACTCAGGCAGAAGTAAAATTACCAGTCGCACGCACTTGGGCGGTAAACGTGGCTCTGAGAGCCACGTTTACGGCCCAAGTGTGCGCGACTGGTAATTTTATTTCGACCCCGGTCAACGAAGTTTAACAACGAAAAATGTTCAGTTTAATGTAGTTCTTTCGAGCCTCGACTTGTCCTAGTGCACGGTATTACAATCGGAAACGGCATCGGAATCTACCGATTGTGAGCTCAAATAACCGGTAATCGGTCAACGACCATTTTTGGTCATCGTTGAACACTAGCTGTGAAATCTGAATTGTAGTTCTCACTTATCATTTTTTGTACCTTAATGTGGGAAGTTGAGGGTACATTACCATCTTTCTGTGGGGAACTTGAAGTCCCAGGTGTTGTACGTAGAGTATCATCCTCTCTTGATTACCCAGATGGGTTACAAGAGAGGAATGATGATGAAATATTTAATCATTTGCCCCGCCTCTGCGTTTGCTTGGTTGAAAGCTTACAGCGTGAAAGTTGTCAAATCGTATAAACCAAATCACGAAATGATTTGGAATGTATACACGTTCGCACACATCCGATCCAACTTTGAAGACTCTGGAAGCCCCGCCTACTCAACTCAAATTGACACAGTAAGGGCGTGACAGCAGACTGATAGATGGATAACAAGCTTGTAAACAAAGATCAATGATCGAGTGTTCATCGCCTCCATTCATCGAGAATATAATGATAATTTCTCGGGAACAATTGAATTTAATAAAATATACCGAAGTGGGAGACTAAAAAGATCATACATCCAAACATGATTTTGGGGGAACTTGAAAAAATGTTTTTAATGCTATCGTTACGTGACTTGCTAAATATCTGTCGTCTGCGATCGAAAATCAAAACAACAAACAATTTGACAATGATTGACGTGACCTGTTTGTGACACACTTTCCTGAGTTTGACTGTTGTCTTTTGCGAAAATTAAAAGTTTTTGGTTCACGTACACATAGTTTTCTATATTTTAATATTACAGCTGGATTAAATTACAAGAAATAACTGTTGTTTTCCTTCGGTTTATGCGATATAAACCGAAAATTTTCAGCACAATCTTAATCATAACTAGCTACGCGAGTTATGAAGCCTGTGCTGAAAATTTTCGGTTTATATCGCATAAACCGAAGGAAAACAACAGTTATTTCTTAAATAATAAAAAAAATATATATATAATTTGATAAAATGGAGAAATAATGTTGTTAAAACTCAGAACAGCAATTCTCCAGCAATAACTAAACTTACGGTTTCATTTTTTTTATTCAGAAGCACATATTTATCTTTTCCTCAAATTACATTTTCGTTAAAAACTGAGATCAGATAGGATAAGTGTTATTGCTGGACCACATTTTCCAAATCAATATATTAGAATTTAAAATACAAAAAGTCAAATGTTACTTAAGACTCACAGCAGACAAACTTTTACTTTTTTCGTTCCTATCACCTTTTACTTGCTGAACTGATGATTTTGTCTTATATTTTGGCATCTTCTATGGAAACTTGGAATGGCAATCTAAGAAAAAAAAAACTTCTTGAGAAATTTATGACAATTTTAACCATTACATGCTACAAATTCTTTAATGTATTACAAATAATAATAATTACATTGTTAATGTAGTTATACGTTTTAGGTCCAGATACTCAATTCCTATTGGTCGGCTGGACGAAAACGCCATGACCAAATGTAATTCATTTCCCAATGAATACATTTGGTCGAACTTTGACCCACATTTACGTTCAAGTTAATAATTTGTGATATCTCAAACAACTTACAAGAAATGTCAATCGACAGTGTGAAATTATTTCAGTGATTTTATTCTTGAACTTGTTGTCGTCGTTTCATATGTGATTATATTTTACTGATATGTTAAATAAATTGTTTTGAACATTCCAAGTTTCGTTGCGAAAGACGGCAATTTCACAAACTTGGGTCAATGCCGAAAACCGGTGCTCAACTCAGAGTTGTGCGCTTTGTCTTTTTTGTGAGGGTGGTTTTTCGCCTCGTTCGTTCGTACTTGTTTTATTTCGTTTTTCTGCTTTGTTGTTTGGTAAAAAGTAGTTTAAACAGTTATGAAATGTAATTATAAGAATTGAATGCAATTTTTATAATCTTTATTGGAGTATGAATGTGTGGGAATGGGTGCAAATTGTATGAATACTTCAGGATTCATACAATTTGCACCCGTTCCCACACGTTCATACTCCAATAAAGATTATAAAAAATTGCATTAAATTCTTATAATTTAATAACTTCAGCAAGATAGCAAATGACCTGATTGCAAGTTCTATCCCTAGACAAAGCGCAATCTAGAGATAACCAGGAAATAGACAGAGCACAAAGTAAAAGTGGACATGAGGTTGCAAGAATAAAGAGAGAGAACCTTAGTTTGAAAAGAAGAATAAATGAACTGGAGACTGACAATGACTCACTCCTTTCTAGCCAGGAAGATAAGACAAAAAAGGAGTGAACATGACACGCTTCAAAAAATAACCCAAAGTATGCCAAACCTTCTTCCTTCGGGATTCATACAATTTGTACCCATTCCCACTCGTTCATACTCCAATAAAGATTATAAAAATTGCATTTAATTCTTAAATAAAAACTGGCATTAGTGGTTTGATTCTGAAATGTCACTCTACATACATTTATAACATAACACCTGTCATAGAGTACTTCAAATAATAATTGATCAACATCCTTTTCTGCTATTGCAAATGTTAACCGTCAAATGATATTATTACCACTTTTGCGAGCGTTCCTAGCACATTAACGATGTTTTACCGGGCGTTGAAACCTCGTAATGCTCAACAAGTACAAGTCATGTGACGTGTTGGGCCGTTATTGACTATAACAGCCCAACACGTCAATAACAGCCCGACATATCTAAATATAGACAATGGCGTCACATCTCTCAGCCGATCAACAATATATTTCCCAGATTTTCATTTGGATCGAAATTCAATTCGGATTTTTTAAATTTGTAAACACACTTAACACATTTGTTTCAAGTGTTTCCCTTTGTGTCACGGATAGATAATGTATCACATATAGGAAGCGATACACACAAAGTAAGTGGTGACATCTTTGATGAATAAACTCTTTGCCTAAAGTTCGCATTTCGAAGATATATTTCATCATCTAACTTCCCAAATTTCGCCGTAGACTGATCAGACGATAGTCATGTTACCCGGTTTGTTTGTCAACAAATCAGACGACAGTGTCGCTGTTTTTTTAATTCTAAAACGTCAAACTTCATTTATTTATCTTATTTTCCATTATAATTTAATTGTAATGTACCCGATGTACGAAAGTGGCAATAATAGAAATAACATGACTTTGTCGGGCATTACAGTGTATCCACGGCTCAACAGAAATGGTTAACAGCCCTTGAGCTTATTAGCGGCCCTCGACTTCGTCGCGGGCCGCTAATAAACTCTTGGGCTGTTAGCCATTTCTGTTGAGCCGTTAATACACTGTAAAGCTCTTCAAAATCATGTTATTGTTATATGAACAAAACATCTGTTAGAAAGTAAATCAAATAATACTAATGTTATTATTATAGTACAACATAATTTGCTGTTCTTGCAATGTCTAACAGTAAAGCACTGTATTTGTTAATATTCTGCCAGTAAATAGTGTTTATGGATTGTATAATTATTGAAAAAAATATTTTCATCCTTTCTTTCATCTTTCTGATTTTTTTTCATTTTTGTTCACTCTTTTCAATATTTTCAACCTTCTGTTCGGGCTCTTGGCTGGACAACAATGATTCTTCCAGAAAAAAAGAGATCATCATTGTCAATTTCAAGTTCGAGTTCTGAAGTTTCCATTTTACTAGAAGAAGGTTTGGCATACTTTGGGTTATTTTTTGTAGCGTGTCATGTTCACTCTTTTTTTTTGTCTTATCTTCCTGGCTAGAAAGGAATGAGTCATTGTCGGTCTCCAGTTCATTTATTCTTCTTTTCAAACTAAGGTTCTCTTTCTTTATTCTTGCAACCTCATGTCCACTTTTATTTTGTGTTCCGTCTATTTCCTGGTTATCTCTAGATTGCGCTTTTTCTAGGGATAGAACTTGCAATCAGGTCATTTCCTATCTTGCTGATGTTATTCAAGTTCTTCTGCTGAATCTTTATTTTCTGTTGTGTTGGAGAAAATAAAATTAACAAAAAGTCTAACAAGTTTCCCATGTCGGAAACCAGGGTGTGGTCGTTGCTGGGGGAAGTAGATTCACGCAGAGTATTCAGCCAAAACTCATGGAGTGTCGCTGGAATCCGTGCGTGATTGTATGTCTCTCTGTGACGAACCTCCCCGTTTCGTTTTTGTTGGGGTGGTTCTTATCCTGAAGGGATCAATGACTTTTCCTCAAAAAGCAGAAATCAACAGGGGTTCACTGAAATCAATAATTTTAATACAAAAAGAAAATATGGTAATTTGTAACTTACAAAAAATCCAATGAATAACACAAATGTAAATCACACCCCCACACACAGATTTTTTTGAGTCACTTTACGGGCCCGCGTTCTCTGTTGTCATTGGTTGCTCCTTCCTTGTCGCTAATGTTTGGTCTTCTCGCATCAATGTAATGTTTTTGGCCTCTGGCCACTTTTTCTCACAACTGGAACTTCACTATACCACTTCCATCGCAAGGCCACTAACGTATTGTAACTTTATTTAGATGCCTTTCCTCTAACATGTGACAGAATGTCACTCTACCATTGCCGTCGCACAACCACTAATTTATCGTCTCTTGACTGGACACTTTTCGCTCAAGCAGTCGCCACTTAGGGGGTTAAATGCATCCCCCCTTCCATTTATTTCAGAATAACGTCCACACAGGCAAAGCCTAGTCTGTCTACATATGCTTACCGTCTACTCCTGAGCTCACTGAGCTCGTCTTTCGTACTTTTGATCCTAAACTCATATTTGGTTCGTGACTGTTCCGATTCTAAATATGAGTTCCGTGGCTCTCCTTATGTTACAACGTGCCTATACTTTCGCACCGATACAGCACCTCCTCTATCTTACAGCATGCACCATCCCCAGCTACTCCCCTATGACTCACACACAGTCTTACTCGGCTTGAGACCGGAATGAATTTTTCGATACATCCCGGACTTATATCAGTTCGCCAGAACATTAATTCTCATCTTAATTGCTTATCTTGAATTTGGCCGCTTAGATCTATCTTAATTTAATATTAGCTTTTAAGTTTCTTTGAAAGCCTCGCATTTTCGGTACATCCAGACATTCGATGACAGACCAGATACGTAGTATGGGAGTGGATTCAGAACATGCGTGACGGACTGTTTTTATGAAAATTACCTATTAACTGGACATAATTACCTAGATAATGACTGCACAAGATGACTGGTCTCTCTTCCGTTCAATCTTTTAACATGCCGGCTCATATGGCATTCAGTAAGCGCGCACTTTATTGCTTAATTAGCAGAGCATGAATTATTGCTGGTCTGTTTAAGTGACAAATCGATTTTTCAGGGTCCTTCATATTCCCATATTTTCAGCCCTAGCTCAAGTGAGAAAAAATGTAAAAAATATATACACTTTTTAAACCACAAAATCGTAAGTTTAAACTATCACCTTGAGTAGGTGGTAGTGGAGAGAACCAGCACAATTCAGCCAGTGTGCACTGGAAATTTAGGTGTGCTGGAAAAATAAAGTTATTTTTGGAAAAACCTCAATTTTTCTGAGAAAAAAAATAGATTTTCTAGGAAAATATTGGGTTTTTCAAAAAAACTGATTCAATTTTCTGGGACACCCCGTAGTTTTTCCCAGAAAATGTTTAAAATTAGAACATTTTCGAGAAAATTTGTTAAAGATGTCTAAAAATTCACCGGTTTAACAAATTCACCTTTCATAAATTTGACACCGAGTCTCTTGTGCAAAAATTCACTTTTTCGCCGACGTGGCGTGGACTCGACAATCAGGGTGAGTTTTTCTTGTGGGAAAAATTTCGAAAAAACACTGCCTTACTTGAAAAAAAAACACGATCCAGGACGTGGATTTCCACGGGAAAAGACAACGGTTCGATCGAGTGATTTTTTTTTGCAAACTGGGCATGGTAAACTCGAACATTTGAGATTGTTTGAGTGTATGAATTTAACTCAATGGAACGATCTCGGATGGATTGCAATTGAAAAAATTGTGTATATTTGTGTTATAAGACGAATGATAAAAATTATTTTAAAAAATTGATTCTTTCATTAAAGAAAAGAAAACTGCAAAAAATTACACATATAAGAAGAAGAAAAAACAAAAAAATATTTTACAATTAATAATTATTATCATTTAAAAAAAAATTAATATTTTTTATAAACAAAATTCAACAAAACAAAAAAATAATTAGTTTTGAAATCCTCCACAATACCTAAACAATCCGCATTATAAAAACTGAAGAGGATTCAAAGATATTCGAAATTTGACAGTAAGATTTATCGATTGCAATCCCATGATGCTATTGAATTAAAAGATGCGGAGACTAGTGGTCTGACAGAGGAGTATGAGAAATATGTCTTACCTCTGAAACTGAACAAAACCGCTCTGGATTTAATGTATGAAGATCAAGACGATCTATTGGCAATCCTCTCTGAGAAGATAGAAAATTTCGATCCAGATGATTTATCAATGTTCTACAGAAGTAACATATATCCGAATATTTCCAAACAGCTAATTCACAGATTAAATTTAATCCTTGGAGAAAGACAAACTTTTGAGAGAGTGAATTTGATATTCCAATGGCTATATCAACAAGGAGAAAATGATTTTAAAACGAATATTCTAGTCACAGACTTGAAATTATGAAGCCTCTGTTTGAGTTTAGGAATGTTGTGTACGTTTTCACACTCACTCAATTAATATTCAGTCGAGCGTGATTCTAGAGGTGTGAAATTGCTTTGAAATGTGTAAAATAAACCATGCATATATCGCTGTGTGAACATCCAGATATTTTTATTGCAATGTTTTTATTTGTAAAATAGAACTGGCTTTCAAAACGCCTGTATTCATTACTGAATGAAGTGAAAATGTTAAGTTGATGGATCTTATTTTAATATATACAAATCTAGAGTGAGTGTGTTTCTTGATGCCTGTGACTCTATTCACCTCTAATTGGAATGAATTGGTAAAGCGAGGTAGTACTGGTTTTCTACGGTATAGAATTATTTTTTTGGCTTTTTACTGATGGGAGTCAGTCGTGAAATGTTTTTTTTGAGGTGAAGATATAAATGATTAGTTTGGATGTGATGTACCTAATTGTCTTAATTTATTTTGTGATAAATGTTTTGTGTAAAAAAAATGGATTTTTCATTAAAAGAAAAAAATTATATATATATTAAATAAGAAGTTTTAAAATTAGTAAAAAAAAAATGAAGAAAAACTAAATATTATATATATTAAATAAGAAGTTTAACACAAAAATGACAAAAACAAAAATGTTTATTGTGAAAGTTATATTTGTCTACCATACCCCAGTTGAAATAGTACTGTAGAAAAATCTAAGAATTGAAAATTACGGCAGTTACAAAAACAAATAACAATTGATTGAAGTCGTGCTCGAGAAGACCTGTGATTTAACACTGGTGAAATTACAGGCCAAAGTGAATTTCTAAAGGTGTTAAACACATGAAAAAAGATGAAAGCATAGATCATTTGCTTGACAGAAAGGGAATGGACAAAAGATCTGCTACGGCAGCAGCAGCAGCAACAAAAGCTTGAATCATGAAAAATAATGAGAAGGTAGCAACAAAACAACATCGACAAACGACTGTGGAGGAAACTAAGAAGAAGAAGAAGGAGACCGTTAAACGAAAAGTGGTGGAGCGGCAGGTTTTGAAAGAGAATAATAAAATAATGAAAAGTGATGCGGCTCAAGATGACAATTCGTTAGAAAGAAAAATGATGGATGCACACATGTGAGCACTGCACGAAAAAAACGACTCAATGCGATAGAGGGAATCTTAATCAAAGTGTTAGAGAAATTGTTGATTCCGATAGAAGGAGATGTCGCCATTAAAGGATATTTTAAAACTTTCGACACGATTCCTGGTCTCACAAATCTTGATCCTGAATTGTTCATGGAAAGGGCGAAGGGTGGAATGTTAGATGTATTTTGAAAATATCTAGATATGGGTCTAAAAGTAAAAATGATCGTGCATTGTCTGATGATAGGGTCGACGCGAACACGGGTGAGAGCGTGGTGCAAGATACCTATTTCCAATCTAAAAACGAGACTGTGTGTAGAGACGGCGAATTAGCCAACGTTTACGAAGTTATGAAAGACAAGATGTTGGAACCTATGGCTCGTTATCAAGACGAGGGAAGTGGTTGAACTTTCGAGAAGGTATTGAATCTCGAGATTCACGTGAACAAACACGATCCTTTGACAACGTCTTCCTGTATAAAATTACCTTATTTCTTATTTAATAAAAATGCTGTGATTAACGTGATGAATAAACGAGATAGCGAGTGTTTCAAATGGACAATCACATCGGCCTTATATCCTGTAGAAAAGGATGCCAGGGAGTTTCCAAGTACATGGAAACTTGTAAAAACCTCGCTTGGACGGATGTGCCTTTCCCGATGTGGTTGGAAGACATTGAGCGTTTCGAAAAGCTAAATCCCACCATGGCCGTAAACATCTTGGGATGCGACAATGAAAAATGAATAGTCTCTCCTCTCAGACTGACTTCGCACAAAGAGAGAGAAAAGATTGTTAATTTGTTATTAATTTCTGAGAGTGACAATCAACATTATTGCTGGATTAAAAATATGAGTCAATTGTTGTCGAAGCAGATTTCTAAACATAATGGCGAGAGATTTTTCTGTGTCAACTGCAGGAGTTCATACCGTCGTCAAGAATTGTTGATGCATCATCAGGAATACTGCAAGAAAAAGCCAAGCATTGCCGTCGAAATGCCTAAACCTAACACTTACGTGGACTTTTGCAACCACAATAGAAGATTAGAACCGCCATTCGTCGTCTATGCCGATTTCAAATGTTTCACCACAAAAATGAATTCTTGTCAGTCCAACGAGCGTAGGAGTTTCATTGAAAAATATCAGAAGCCTGTACCGTGAAATGTTCTTTTGGTGATCGAGAATCGTCAGGTCCATTCATCTACACTAAACGTTTGGAAGACGATGACGTTTCTAAAAAAATTCGTAGAAGAGGTAGAATTAAAAATTCAAGAATTATACAACAAATTTAAAACATCCAAAGTCATGAACATCACACCAGAGCAATGACGAGAATACAAGGAAACCACTGAATGTCACATCTGTAGACAACCGTTCGATAACGAGTCTGAAAATAATAAAAAAGTTAGAGAGCACGATCACTACATGGGTCTATTTTGTGGCACGTCTCACAACAAATGTAATTTAAGATTTTGAGATGCTCAATTCTATCCGGTGATGTTTCACAATCTCTCAGGCTACGACAGTCACCTGTTCACAAAAGATATAGGTGTCAGCGAGGGGGAGTTGAGCTGCATCGCACAAAGCGATGAAAAATACATTACGTTCACTAAATGGAAAGTTGTTGATAAAAAGTTAAGCGTTGATGGATCGAGTGAGAAAAGGATTCCCATCCGTAGAGTGATACATGTCATCGACAGTTATAAATTCATGTCAGCCACTCTGGAAAAATTAATTGGTAGTCTGAGTAGAGAGAAATTTAAAGTCAAGAGTAAACATTTTGATCAATGATGACAATTGGTGGATGTCATGTTGAGGAAAAGGCGACTACCCTTACGATTACATGAGTGATCTCAAAAAATTTGATGACGTTGCTCTACCTCCTAAAGAAGATTTTTATTCGAAATTATACCAGTCCCACATTTCTGATGATGATTATGAACACGCGCAAAAAGTGTGGAGATTATTCGACATGAAATCCATGAGAGATTATCATGACCTCTATCTGAAAACAGACGCGCTTCTCTTGGCTGACGTGTTCAAAAATTTTCGACGAGTGTGTTGTTGACATTACGAACTAGATCCGGCTTGGTATATAACGGCACCTGGACTTGCCTGGGATGCTCTTTTGAAGATGACCGAAGTCCGATTGGAATTATTAACAGACGTCGACATGTTGCTCATGTTTGAAAAGGCTGTGAGTGGTGGCGTCTCTATGATTTCCACCAGATATGCTAAAGCTAATAATTCTCACATGGGAAAAGATTTCGATTCAGAAAACCCAAGTAAATACATACAGTATTGGGATGCTCATAATTTTTACAGGTGGGCCATGAGTCATCCTTTACCGATCGGAAATTACAAATGGGTTGAAACATTGGAAGAAAAACAAAAATGGAGACACTATCCTTGTATTCTAGATGTCAATTTGAACTATCCGGAAATGTTAAATGATGAACAAAACAATTATCTGCTGGCTCCGGAATGAATAGAAGTGAATGGCATCGAAAAACTCGTACCCAATTTGAATCACAAATGCAAGTATGTGGTCTATTGCAAAAATCTGAAATATTACATCGAGCGCGGGATGAGATTGATCGACGTGCATCAAATCATTTGATTTGATGAGGAACCTTGGATGAAAAAATACAATGATCTCTACACGAATTTAAAAATGCAGGCTGAGAGCGATTTTGAAAAAGATTTCTTCAAACTCATGAACAATTGCGTGTAGGGAAATCTATGGAAAACATTAGGAATAGAACTGACGTTCGACTCGTCATGTCTGAAGAGAGGTCTAGAAAATTATTCTTGAATTCAAACCCAATCGTCGACATAGAATCATATTAGACGAAAATCTAGTGGCCGTACACATGCAAAAGACACATCTGAAGTTTGACAAACCCTGTTACCTCGGAGCGGTCATCTTAGATGCCAGCAAGCAGTTGATGTACGAGTTTCACTACAATTATGTAAAATCCAAATTCAGTTCGAAAGCTAAACTATTGTTCACCGACACGGATAGTCTGGCTTACGAGATAGAGACTAGAGACGTCTATGAGGATATAGCCCTAGACATGAATGAATGGTTCAACACAAGTAATTATCCCAACGACCACCCATCTAAGATTCCAAAAGGTGTTAATAAAAAGGTGTTGGGTAAATTCAAAGATGAGAGTGGTGGAAAACAGATCACCGAATTCGTGGGTTTGAGATCAAAATTGTATGCTTATCTCTTTGATGGTGAAGAGACCAAGTGATGTAAAGGCGTTCAAGTGTGTGTGACAAATAAAAACATCGCTTTCGACGAGTATAAAGAGTGTCTTTTCGAATGTTCGATGGTGTATCAAAAGATGACTGCAATTCAAAGCGAAAAGCATGATATGTACATTAAAGAAATCAATAAGATTGCATTCACAGCTGACAACGATAAGAGAATTATATGTGAGGATAAAATACACACTTTCGCACTCGGACATTATTATTCCACGTTAATTCAACAACAAAATCAACAGGATGAATGTAGTATGACTGAAGACATCGAAATGTTGTAAGTTTAAAAAAACTTGCAAGTTAAAAATTAAAAAAAAAAATAAAAAAAATAATAAATATAAAAAAAACAACATGAATTATGAATAAGAAGAAAATAAAACACATATCCATACAAGGAAACATCTCACCCATCGAACCCGTATCCAATATTGATCTGTCGAAGGTGGCAGAAGATTTAAAACATTTTTGAGGTGTGTTTTCTAGAGATGCCTTTCCGAGGAAAAAAGACAATTCAGAATGTGGAATTTTAAACCTGGATGATATCGAAGGTGAGGGTACGCATTGGGTCACATGGTTTTCGAATCAGAATAAAAATTATTATTTCGATAGTTACGGAATCTCACCTCCAATAGAAAAAGAAACTATTTAACATCAGTTATTTGCAATACCAAATGAGTGCAAGCGCCGGATCGAGTGTTTTACAGTCACCTGTGCCTCAACGTTCTCAAGAGATGGTCAGAAGGAGATCACTTTCAGGATATTCTCAGTGATTTACATTAAAGGAGGAAAAAGAAAAAAAATGGATATAGATAGATATATAAATAAAGAATATAAAAAAATAAATAAAATAAAGTTATAATTAAAATAAAAATGAAAAAAATATTAAATAATAACAAAACAAAACAAACATGACAGTTGATAAATTTGGTTGTGCTGACGATAATGAAGTTCCTCTAGAAAGAAAAGAAAAACAGTTGAAGTTGTTGGTGGTGGTGGTGACATTGCCAACTTGGACGTACGACGCGTCTGGAGATACGAACCTCGAAAAGAACCTTTAAACTCAAACAATAAGAAAATCTACAATCTTCCTGAACCAATCGATTTGTGAGATGCAGCAACTAAAAAATACGTCGATAGAGGAGGTGAAAATTTCTGACAGATGATGAGAGACATGACGGACGATCTCGACTTGAAATCTAAATGAGTGGTGAATGTAGAGGATCCTAGAGATTCGACTGATGTCATCACTAAAAGATATGTGCACTATGCTAATGGGAGATTCAGTAAACATCTGAGAGATCGCTACATTCTTAAAGTGATGCAGTCTGAATTGAATGCGAATTCTAACAAGATAACCAATGTGCCCATTCCCACGAATCCTAATGATGTGGTGACCAAACAATACGTAGACTTGGAACTGAGAAAGAATAACGTTGATGAGCTAGAAATGAAATCGGATCTGGATGCAGGATTCAACAAGATATTGAATCTGTTCCAGATCGACGATGAGGACGAAGACTCGATGGTTGTCAACAAAGGCTATGTGGATTCTGCCCTACAGGATTCTCAATCCTATCTGGAATCTCAAGTCGACGAATTGTATCTGACCAAAAAATCTGGAGGAGCCATGGAGGCCGGCATTGACATGGCTGGTTACAATCTATTCAGTCTCGATGACGAACCAGAGTTGGCTTTCAGTGCGGTCAGCAGACAGTACTTGGATGAAAATATGGTCTGGAGAAAGGGTGATATCATGGATGGCAAACTGGACATGGGAGGACACGCACTCACGAATCTGCCGGATACCATGCACATGTCGGATGCCTGCACTCTGATGTCCATCGTGGAAAAGATAAAATACGCCAGAAAACTGATCACCGTTTGGGCCGAGGAGAACTGCACGTTAGAAGCGGAAAAGGCCAAATGGTCCTTTGGAAACTGAGGTAATGGACCGCTGCACAGTCTGATAGGATATCTCATGCTGGCGGGAGGCGAGATTATTCGAATGAGTCTGACTTTTACAGACTTGAGCAATAGAGCGGTCGTCAATTCGTGGTGAATGGTCTGGAAACCGATAAGAGGTGTAGAGTCGAAAAGATGAAGGATCGACACTCGAATACTAGCGTCTTCGGCACGTCTCTCAAGGTGCAGATGGGGGATAGGATCAATTTCAAGACGAAAACCAATAATCCTGAAGCCGCCACTTCCATGGTCTCTCTGTTGATCGAACTCAATGCTCTGAACGAACAGTGAAAACAACAAACAAAATGAAATATATATAATCACTTTTGTGATGTAGGAGAGAAAACTCAAAATAAAAAAAATGTATAATTGGATTTTGAGAGATTGAATATTCAATCTCTCAAAACCCAATTATATATATTTTTTTGATATTTTTAATTATTTTATTCATTACTTTTTTTTTTGGTATTTTAATTTTTTTTTTAATTATTATTATTTTTTTCATCGAATGATGGACATTTTTTGTCTGTCTGATTCGAATTCTAACTCTCTATCCAACAGGACTAGAGTGAAAGCCTCGGTTCTCTTCGGCATGTTCCTGTCAAATTGCATCTTGATCTGAATGTCTAAGACGCTACTCTTGAGTCGCTCGCTCTGTTTACTAACGTTGAATACGAACAGGGGATACATCGATTTGTATTCGATGGGAGTGATGTTAGGATTACCCATCAATTCGTCCAGTCGATGATATTTCTTTCTGAAATCGGCTACGTCGCCGTATAATCTGCAGAAATCGTTCTTATCGAAAGAGGCATTATAATCGATGGCTGGATATCTCATGGCGCTTAGAAATACCTGCATGTTTCTCAAGTGATAATGATCAAACAGGGAAGGATTTTTCTCTTGAGACCCATCCCTATCAGTCTGAAATGCCACTACGATGAATCGCAGTCTTTCGGATTCCAGATTTCATGGTCAATCTCCAGTCAAAGTGATTGGTGGATGATGGAATACTAGCTGTGTCACACTGTCTCATTCTAAATCCCACCGGAAATTTACTCTTTGATTCTATGATCTTGTAGAGATGTACTTTCTCCCTAACCGAAGGCAGCACATGCGGAACAAACCAAGATATCTTGTTCAGATGTATCTTACCTGCATTGGTCGCGTCGGGTCTCATGATGGGTTCGTCGTTTCCTTTTCGAATCAATGTCAGATTGTGTTTGAATCCATAGAGAATCTTATGATAATCTTCTGCGAATCCAAATATCTGATTCAGAGGTATCCTGAAAGAAAACATTCCTCTGGGTCTCGATGTCTTGACGACAGAGTTGATTCTCATGGCTCCACCGGTATTAGCTACACTCATGTCGGCGACGGTGTCTTTCACCCACAAATGATTGAGTCTTTTTCATCGGCGTAATCGAAGATGCGTTTTTCGTTTCAAGGATCGCTAGCTTCCACAAGCATCATCTTGATTGATCTGTGTCACGTGTTGTTGTATTCTTCAACCAGTTCATCTAGGACGTCGATATATTTCCATGTCTTATTAGCCGTGAAATACTTGTACAGTTTTTCCCTCATGGTTCTATTCCAATGCTCGATCACATTAGCTTTCCCTTCGTTTTCGATGGAATAGAGGTCGACCAATGGATGAATGTGACTGTTGTAAAATTCCTTCCCCTTGTCCACCCACAATTTATCCGGTTTTTGAGAAGACGATGCGAATATGCTCTTCAGAGCCTCGGCCACGCAAGCTCCCGATTTATTCTTCAGAGGTCTCATCCATCCGTATTTCGAAAACACGTTGATGACCGTCAGTATGTATTTAACGCCCTCGTTCCATCTCGAAACTGATTTCATGTCGACTAGATCGGTTGACCAGATCTGATCCAGACCCTTCACGAAAACCCTCCTCCTTCGAAATTTATTGTGACGGGCATGTGTAGTCTATTTGCCAATGCATTCATGATTAATTTTTTCTGGACACTTTTTTTATCACCCCATCTGAATCGACGTTTGGTACCAATCACTTTACTGACCAGCGAACGTTCGAGTCTCTCTCTCCTAGTGGGATTCGATATATATTTCATTTGCATCAACAAGTTTTTATCACAGCTTCGATTCGAGTCTCGATGACGGGATGTTTAGCATAGCACAGATCATGAGTGTAAGCGGCCGAATCCACCCTATTAATGGGTTTGCTCCAAGATTTAGGAGTCAGATGTTGATTCAATCTCTTATTTAATTTCGTGCCTGGACCCATGAATTGATGTCCTGGCAGATGCATTTTGACAGGTAGATTATTAATCAATTTATTCGTCAGGCCGGCACCTCGTTTGACGAATCACATCTTGGTCAAACCACACACTTTACCCATTCCGCAAAGCATGGGTCTGTTATTTTTTGTCAATACTTTTTTAACGTTAACCGTATAGGTAACTCTCTTGCATTTGACGCGATACATTTTTTTCGTATATATTTAATTATTTATTTTCTGTATTTTTTAATTTATATATATAATTTTTTATTTTTTTTTATTTTTCTTTCATATATATATTTTTTTTTTTCAATCGATTGATTCCGGAATCTTTTGGGGATCCAATAATTTATGAAACGATCGTCTCACTTCTTCCCTACCTTTTTCCATGAGAGAATCCTTCATTTGTTCCTTGATGATCTGACGACTCTTGACTCTTATATTCACTTTCATGACATTGTATTTTTGTTTTTCGTTCAATATGTCGAGGAATTTGTGGTCCGAAATCCTATCATCTTTCAACACTAGGGATATCTTATCTGACACGGTGTCGATCTATGCATCGGTTAAAACGATGATGTTTTCATGATTCCTGACCTTTACAGATAATTTCTTAGTGGTTAAATTTCCGATTGTACTAATAAATCCAACAGTCAAAGACAATCATCCCTCTACAGCCAACACACCCAGAAGAGCAATGACAGCGGTCAACAATAGACTGATTCTGGCAACATTTAAACCCAAGGAGTCCACGATGAGAGTCAAATCCACACCATTCACAAATTTCTCTAATCTCAAATATTTCTTATTGAGCGAACGTTGAGAATCTCTCTCTCGCATCAGATACAATTGAATTCTATTGATTTGTTCGATTCGATACCTCTGCACCATGTCATCACTTTCTGGTGGTAGAAAAGGTGCCGAGGGCTCGATGTTCAACTTCTCTAACGATGGATAGATTTTTTTCTTCGAAGTTCCATTTTTTTATTTTATTTATTTATATCTATTTTTTATGTATTTGTCTTTTATTTTCCTCCCTTATTATTAACGGAATTTTTTATTAGTGGTCTCCACTTTTTCAACAAAAATTCCAAAATGTATCCCCTGTCTTCGGTGGTGAGACATTGTTGTGCTAACTTAAACTCTTCCGAATTAGTGGGCTTGGGTTCTCTGACGCAAAATATGAATTGCTTCCAACATTTGATCATGTTGTCGCATCTGACATATTCCAATTCAGGCATGAAATACGTGGTGAGCATGTCTTTCCATTCCATCGTAAGACACAAATGATTAATGTGATTAAATTCTTTCTTCTCTTGACAGCCGAGGCATCTTTTGTTCAAGACATGAGGAAGTTGTTCATTCACGCAGATCGCGTAAGTTCTGCACTGCACCTTTTGAAGAAACCAAGCCGTCGATTCCATGGAATTGTTTGTTTTACTCATGATTATTATTATATATATATATAAAAATTCTATTTGTATTTTTTTTTTATTATTAGTTTTCGTATTATTTTTTTTTTCTTTTTCTTTTTATATATTACGTTATTTTATAACAACACATTCTATTCTTCACATCATCAATTGAATGAACGAATACTTCTTGTCTATTAGGATTGCACATATTGTTATTGGAAAGAGATGACATTTTTTTTGAAAGAAAGATTTTATGCTTTTCGCATTTTGATAAAACCATGTTTTTTCATCATCATCATCATCATCGTTAGAATGAAATGGGAAATAATCCATAATGATTTTTAATCTTTTAGCAAATTCGATCCACGATCTATTTGACACGAACGAGTGTAATCTGTGAATAAATTTGATACATGTGCGAATGGATTTTTCAATATTTTCATCACCACCACCACGATCGAATATATTAACTACGTTTTTCATGCAATAAATAATGTAAGGCTATTTCCCATAATTGCAATGTTCTACAAGTTTCACTTCATATTTTAAATGATCTAGGACATCCATAATCATGCGATAATCTTGGTAAGACACATTTTGTTTTTCATTCAAACACTTCATCATTTCGATATTTTTGAAATAGCTTCGATTTAGGAATATGAATAACAGTATTAACAAAAACAACGTTCCGTACACGTTTAAACATGTATCAGGTATGATTTGTTCCAACTGATTTCTTTCTAATGCATACTTGTGTAAATGTTTAGAAAAGCTAAAAGCTTTTCGTAATACGAACGTCTTGTTAACATGTCTGTTGGAAGTTGTTTTTTCTCCTTTATTCTTAAACAGCGAATTTGGACCAAACAACAAACCTTCACCGATCGGTTCCACATTCTCTCCAGTCTTCAGATAGAGACTGTTTCCATGGAAAGCATCGCCATTTCTCACAGTGGTGATACAATCCTTTACCTTCGACGTCTATGCAACGCACGGCTCCTCCCTTCTTCAAAAACAGTCCATTTCCCCTCTTCTTCAAAAACAATCCTCTACCCATTAATTTGTCAACTCCCGAACTAGCAAGTCCCTAGAGAGCTCCCACACCTAGAGCTGGAAACACCGTCTTCATGAGATTGGGTAATACTTTGTGGCGAGTCCCGCCAACAGCGGTAAAAAACGCCTTTCATACTCAGATTATATTCCAATTGAGTGGGACTCAGTCTCACCATCACCTTTTGATTACAAATCACTTTCTCCATCCTTTTGATTTGAGTTTTAGTCCTTGTGGTCTGATCGTGACCACCACTCTCCAGATCTTGAAGACTGAATTTAAATCTAACGGCCTCACCTCGATTTCTCAATGCTCTGCGAAGTTTAGCTTTCTGTCCTTCGGATATGTTCACATTTTTAATTATGTATCGACTCATATTTTATTTTTTTATTATTTAATTATATATATATTTTTTTAAATTATTAATATTATAAGTTTTCTTTTTTTTTCTTTTTTTTATTTCTTATATAATATATAAAATAGAAAAACTAAAAACTTCTTTAAATAAAAAAAATAGATATTTTTTTTTGTTTTTTTAAGATATTATTTTTTTAAATTATTTATTAATATTTTTTTCAGATCTCTCTGATGTGAAATTGTATAGTCACTCTCTCTCCGCAAGGATCTAACAGATCGCCGTTCTGATCTGCTGATGTGGTTTTGATGCAATACAACATGTCCAGAATCATGGGTCGATAGATGAGATTTCGTGGTTGCTCTGGGATCTTGTAACCCGGCGAAACGTCTGGAAAGAATGAGTAGATCATAGGCTGAGTGCTACCATTGACATAACTTCCCACGATCACACTGACATTCACTAAAATGCTATTAACCTCGAGAATGTCGACCATATTTTCAGTCGTGGCCTGACCTCGATACATCTTTCGATCGAATCCCAACATCTTGCTGATCGAATCTTCTGCACTAAAATCCACTCGAAAATTATCTCCCAAGTCTAATATCGTCTGTAGAGTACTCGTATTGGGAGCAAGTCTTATCATCTTGCTTCCGTGACCGTTGGTCTTCACTCTCATCTGGATGTGATGGTTCAGATCGTCTATGTCATAACTCCCTTTGGGAAATTGAATCTCTAACCAATCTACACCGTTGGAATACTTGAATGCATTATTCCTTTCAGTGATGTTGGGAAACGAATAGTAAGTCTCGAGATTAACCAATGCTATCTCGTATCTCTTTTCCTTCTTCAATTCGATGGAAGGTTCGAATTTCAAAGTGAATCTAGTCGTGTCGTGATTCACTACGATTTGAAAGGACTGTTTCACAGCCGAATTCTCGACTATCTGTTCTAATAGATGTTCTGACATTCTTTTATTATTATTTAATATTTATTATTTATATATTTTTATGTTTTATCAATATTTTTTTTTTATTTTCTTCTCTATTATTATCAGAAATATAAAAAATCATTGAATCCACTTCGATATCTTCCGTTGTTAAATTCGCTAGTCAAATCGATCACCACGAAATTGTGAAGCCCTTTGTCCCACACCTTCTTACAGAATCTGCTGAATTTTTCCCTGCTCATGTCATTGGCCACGCGATCTCCACAGATGTGATTGAGATACTTGAGATCCTGACAAAAGAGACACAGAAAATTAGCATTCTCCCTTATCGTCTGTCTGCATCCTGGATCATGTTTTTTTCCAAGCGAGGCACTGTTTTTTCGAATTTTTTCCCAAAATTCACCCCGATTGTCGAGTCTGTGTCACGTCGGCGAAAAAGTAATTTTTGCGCGAGAGACTCAGCGTCAAATTTATGAAAGATGAATTTGTCAAACTGGTGAATTTTTAGACATCTTCAACAAATTTCCTCGAAAATGTTCTAATTTTAAACATTTTCTGGGAAAAACTAGAGGGTTTCCCAGAAAATTGAATCATTTTTTTGGAAAAACACAAAATTTTCCTAGAAATTCAATTTTTTTCTCGGAAAAATTGAGGTTTTTTCCAAAAATAACTTAATTTTTCCAGCGCACCTAAAGTTTCAGCGCACCCTGGCTGAAGTGCGCTGGCACTCTACACTACCACCTATTACCTTGACATCCAAACACTGGGTGGAAGCCATCTACTTCTGGGTGGGCATCATTGCACAGCAATGGAGCAATGTATGAGTATACCAAACCAATATGATTTCAAGTTTTTGACATTTTTTATGTCAGAAAGCATATCTTTTATTTAACCTCTTGTCGGTACAAGTGTTCTCTATAAGTAAAGAAATCCCTTATTTATCTTGTTCTATACAAGAAGCAACTCAATCATTGTTGAAAGCATGTCAGGGAAACTTAAAATTATTTAAAGTTGGCTTCAAGCATGCAAATAACACCAGTATGACCTTTCACTACTCAAGTATATACCAAATTACATATACTGCGCAGACAAATAGATGTTTGCAAATTACTTTTTGCCATTAGGATTTATTCCAGATTACATATGCTACACACAGATAAATACATGCTTAAAAAATGTCCGTTTGCCACTCGGGGTTATACCAGATTACATAATTAAAACACAGAGATGAACAGAGGCTCAAAAAGCATTAATTATCGAAATCAGACTGCAGCTATTAAGCACACTTATTCCAAGCACATTGAAAACAGGTATATCTCCGACTGTTACTAGCACCACCGCGAACTGGGCATTTATATGCAGGTGGTTCATATACAAACAGAACATGCTATATTTACTACATATATAGGGTGATCATGCTGTTTGTGATTCCTGGCCTCTACTTCATGCAAACAATTTTTGTTTTGTTTCCTCCTTCAGTATTATAATTTCAGAAACTAAAGAAACATAAATGTAGGACTAATTGGCTGAGTATCACAAAACAAAGGGTGATCATACTGTTTGTGATTCACGGCTTCTACTTTATACAAACAATTTGTTTTTCGTTTTTCTCTTCAATATGATAATTTCAAAAATCAAGAAAAAATTAATTTAAGAGTAATTAGCCAAGTATCACAAAAGAGAAACTTGAGGCAAAAAATAAAGCTCAAAATTGAACTTCGTTTTTGTTATAAATTTTATACGTGTATGGAATTTTAATGAAATATTCTACGTGTATGTGTGTAAGAGAATGAAATATTTTTCATCTGTTGTCTTTTTAACAGACTCAAAATATTACATGATTTCTTCTGTTTTTAAAAAAAAATACCTAAAATTTTCCTTGGTGCCATTGAAGAAAAAGTATACAGATATGTGTGTGTGTGAGAAATATAATGATGTGAATTTAATAATGTGAAACTAAAAATATATTATACAATTATGGACTTTTGTGGTGATGAATATGATGTGATATGACGCGATACGAACCTAAAATTTCAATATAAGTTTTTTAGGTTCATTTCACATCATATTTACCATCACAAAAGTCCATAACTGTTTTATTATATACACCATCCTCAAAACACCCCAATCTTCTATTTGTCAATTAAAAGTTCAATTATATCAACCAGAAATACGTTTATTTAACAATAAAATAGTTATGATCTGCAGAATAACATAAAAATGAGACGGAAGTCAGGTAACTGCGCATGCACGTCGAATGGAATAGAACTAGAGAGGGGATTTCCAAAACCTATATTTAGAAAGTTGATGTTCACTGGAAACCGATGTACATGGATTTTTGAGTACCAGTCACGTGTATAAGATCCAGCCAATAGAAATGTGGTTATTTATAAAATATGTAATAACTATATACACTGACCGCTTAATTAAGGGTCATCACCATAATGGTGAGACTTATTGTTTGTTATTGCTAAAAAAAGTTGGGTTTTTTTTGTATTTTTATTTTTTATTAAGGCTCAACATTTTCGAATACTATCAATTCTGTGAAGATAAAAGTTTCTATTTATTTAGAGTCTAACATGTTATATTGAAATCACTTAACCCTTTACCTAACCTGAAAAGCAGACAACACTTGCAAAAATAATTCTTGAATAACTAATTTTTTTCATTTTTTGTCTCAAAAATATAGGTTATGACCCCTCGTTGGTACGAGCTCGACGAGCTCGTTCCAACGAGGGGTCGTAACCTTTGTTTTTGAGACAAAAAATGAAAAAAATAATGAAAATTAATTGGCGCTCTTTGAGAATAGCGCTGGACGGTTTTGGCCGTTACGTTAGGTAAAGGGTTAAATTTGTTTTTAACTTTAACCTTCATCGACCACAAAGGGCCGAAGTTTGTGATTTTTAACAACATAGCACAACTTACAGAGGCCATTTATCGATACTGCGGGCGATATATGCCAAAGTTTTTAGTACAGACAGATGACTTGTTAATTGGAGGGCAACTTTATGGTTCAAGTTTGTTTGTCGTATTTAACTCGTTAGCGCAGTGATACCTAGAGTAGGGGTACTGTTTGAAAAATATGAAAATTTGCAAACTTTGGATACTGATTTCGATCAGTTGTACGAGGGTTAACTTGAAACTTTTTGTTTTGTCATGTGCAGAAATATCTACTCATCAAACTTACTTGATAAGTTTAAACATCAGAGTTAACCCACACCCTGCTTTTTGTAACCTGAATACAAGTGGTGTCTTATTTTGTACAAAATTCACACACATTGTGTTCACTTTTCTGGCATTGGGAACGATGTAAACGTAAATTTGTTGCACATGCATATAGATCCTTAACTGATGAACATTTTTGCTTTTATAAGTTATCTTGAACTGCTTAATCCAACTCCTATTCTGCCAGCGTGGACGTGGGAACTGTTCCAAAAATATGAAAATTTGCAAACTTTGTTTACCGCTTTCGTTCAGTTGAACGAGAGTTAACTTAATACTTTTTGGTTTGTCATGTGCAAAAATATCTACTCAACAAACTTGCTATGATAAGTTTAAATATCAGACTTAACCCTCACCCTATTTTGTCCTTTATTGTTAAATGCGAGTAGTGTCTTATTTTGTACACAATTCACGCACTTTTTGTTCACTTTTCCGGCATTGGGAATGCCGTAGATGTAAATTTGTTGCACAGGCGTTTATACCATTAACAGACAACCCAATGCCTCTTCTTCGTGCACGTGGGACCTGTTGGAAAAATATAAAAATTTGCATAGGTTAACTTAAAACTTTTTTGTTTTTCCTTGTAAAGAATAGTAAACTGAATAATCTTTCTGTTGTAATTGGAGACATCAGGCTTAACCCTTAACTATTGTGGTTACCTTAATAAGGGAGAAATGTCATATTTTTTTAACAAATTGCACCTCAATCCCGTGGCCTATATAGATCTAAAAGCGAGACGACTTTTTGTGGATGTTTGCACGCTTATTTTCGTTTTGCAGAAATATCTACGTAATAAACTTCTTGTGACAAGTTTAAATATCAGACTTAACCCTTCCCCAGTAGCTTAACTTAAGTACGAGTGGTGTCTTACTTTGTACAATATGCATGCATTTTCTGTTCAATTTTCCAGCATTGGGAAGGACGTAGATGTAAATTTATATATGCATAGGCGTGTAGATCACGAATGATGAACATTTTTGCTGTTATCGGTTATCTCGAAATGTTTAACCCAATGCCTCTTCTGCCCACGTGAACATTTGAACCGTACGAAAAACTTCAACATTTCATACTTTGGTTACGGTTTTCTTGCAGTTGCAGGAGGGTTAACTTCGCACTTTTGTTTTTGCAATAATCTTGTTTTTGCAGGCAGAGACCTCATACATACCTCGGTTATCTTAACAAACAAAGAAATCAGTGTCTTATTTTTTTTAACAATTTTCACCTCAATTTTGTGGCCTGTAGATTTCAGAAACGGAAAGTTCTAACGCCTACTTGTTCCCATCTGAAGTTGTTTCTCCACATACCGTCATTTTAGTGAAAACATGTTACGCGCCAACATCTCCGAAAAATATGGCGCAATTTCAAAAAAATATTGCGAAGTGAGTCCAGGCAAGATTAAATTTTCCATATATTTGGAGTGTAATATGATGCAACTACACAACCGAACAATGCCCTCACTTTTAAGCCCATCGACCGTTAATGGGGCATAGTTTGTGATTTATAGCAAAACTGCACAACTTCCCATGTTAAAATCCCTATACCCCTATACATGGACTGACATATGATCACAATTTTAGTATAGGAAGATGCCACGCTGATCGTTAGTTTGTTTGTGGCATTTAACCCTTTTGAAAATATCCATTCTTTTTCAAAGTCCCATAGCGTTTGACCGACATGACATGTGAAAATGTGAAACAAGAAGGCGGGGGGGGGGGGGGGGGGGGGGGTGTTCCAAACCCATCAGCTCACCAATAGTATCCCAGACAATATCTTCATGCTTATTAAAATGGAACACATCGGGTTTACCCTCATCAAAACTGTGTTAACTAGTGGTTGCCTGCATTCATATATAGCCAAACAGGCAAGAATTTTTCTTAAGTCTAAACAACGAAAAAATGTTGGAACAGTGTATTAAAAATCTCTACAATCTGTAAAAACTGTCTGGTCGGGGGTTAATGTTAACTTATATTGAAGCAATTAACACACATGGAATTTGAAAGCCCAAGGATACCAGTGGTGGCCTGCAATCATGTATGCTACTTTTGACGATTCAAATCCCAGAATTCTGTGACGACAAATCTGAAAATTGTCAAAAATGAAAGAGAGCTTCGTTTGATCAATCTCAATAGTGTATATATAAATTATGAGACTCGGTCAAAACATATTTGAGTAATGATATGACATGTGAAAAATTGTCATTTTTTATGATTAAAGTCCAGTAACTCCAGAATGACAAACCTGAATATCGTAAAAAAGGGGAATGCCTTTACTGATTGTAACATTGCCACAAAATTTCAAGAGATTCGGTGAAAGAATTATTGGGTTATCATACAACATGTAAAAAAATGTCATTTTTTTAAGATTCAAGTGCCTTAACTCTGGAAAGAAAAAGAGAGAACTGTCAAAAACGAAAGGGTGCTTCGTTTGATCAATTTAAATAACGTGCATAAAGATCACGAGAATTGGTCAAAGGAGTTATCGTACGACATAGGAATATGCCAACGGACAGACGGACGAACGGACGGACGGACCGACTGAGTGATTACTATAGGGCCCTAATTACCTAAATTTCGATCTCAGCTTTTTAGCTGGAATGCCCAATTTTAGACTATCACTCGCATACACTTCTGTTGTACGTTATTTCAACTTTAATACATCATCCGGGCAAAGGCGATGCAGTAACGGAATTCACCACACAATTTCACTCACAAATCCGCCATCTTAACCCCCTTCACGATGATGTCAAAATACCAAAATTTCAGGAAGCTGTTTTTTTCACATAATGCATCTAGAAATTTAACCAATTCAATCTCGTTTGACAGAGCTCAATGAGCTCTGTCAAACGAGATTGAATTGGTTAAATTTCTAGATGCATTATGGGAAATTGTTTCTGCCTGAAATTTAGATATTTTGACGTCAGTGTGCAGGGGGTTAATAGAAAGTTAAATCTGTGTTTGAATTGTTGGCGGATGCATAAATGATACCATTCGGTTCCCCTTGGTATATTCTGATTCACGCCGTTAGATATTGGATGGGTGAAAAGAGGGATATACCCAGTTGTTGACCAGGAAAATCTTTACCATTCAGTTTGAAATGTAAATAAGTTCCTTAACAAATAATACACACATACAAAATATGTCATAATTCCAAACGGGAAGAAGTGATTTTTAACCTGTTTGGAACACCCCTCCCCCCCCTCCCCCCCACAAAAAAACAAGAGGCCACAAGGGGCCTGAAGCACTCATCTGCCAAAGGACCCTGATTCTACACAAAGTGATTTAAGGATTTAAAAAAAAGTAATTCGTCACTTATCGTTTACTTTTATTTTTTTCCATTGACTGGGTGGGACATTGATTTGAGAGAACAAACACGAATACACATCTCGGAGTTCCCACTAATAAACTGCATTTTATTACGAATGATACATAGAAACAGAAAATTACCAATTTTCACAGAATGCAGAGTGAACAAAGTTTAAAGGGTTAAATGACTGAGGGCCTGATTAGGAAGCGCTTCATAAGAACAAACTTCAATCCGGCCTCACTCAGGATTTTATATACCAAATCTCCAGATATTCTGACTTGTGGAGCTGAATGAAAAGATTTTGAAAGAATATACTCATACTGCACTGAATTAAAATTTAGATCCCCATAGTGAGCCCAAATATGAACCAAATATGAACTCGGGGACTCGATTTGAACAAATTTGAATCTGTCCCCTAAAAGATGCTATATTCCAAATATCAAATTATTCAGACTGCTGGATCGGAAGGAGATTTTTAAAGAATATTTGTCATAATTTGTATAAAATTAAACTTCAGGGTCCCACAGATATCCCAAATATGAACCAATGACTTGATTTGAATAAACTTAAATCCGCACCCCCCCCCCCCCCCCCCACACCCCATGATGCTATATTCTAAATATCGAAATATTCTGACTGGCAGTTCTGAAGAGGCGAACTTAAAGAATATTCCTTATATTGCACCAAGTTACAATTCGTGCTCTGATAAATCGCCATAAGTAGGTGATACAGGCCGGTTCAACCATCATCGTACATGTACGTGTACGTGTACATGTACACCTCCATAGGATTTAGTGTTAAAATCGTGTACGTGTACAAGATTTTTAACGTTTTTAGGGTGCTTTAGAATCCACTTTAAGTTCAATTAACACTGAATTGAATCCTACACTTTTAAAATTTTTCGTACAGTACATGTACCGTTTTGATGTTTGAATCGGCAATGGATTTCTCCCATAGGATTCAGTGTTAAATTGCGAGCAAAAAAGCGTTTTGCCGATTCAAACATCATCCTCTCGCTGATTCTAACAATTCGCGTCCGCACACGATTTTAACGCTGAAAACCCCATGGAGGCGTAGACGGAGATCTACTCTGCGGATTTTAGGTCTGATGATGTTTGAATCAGCAAAACGTTTTTTTGCTCGCAATTTAACACCGAATCCTATCCGCACACGATGTTAACGCTGAAAACCCCATGGAGGCGTTGACGGAGATCTACTCTGCGGATTTTGAGTCTGAAATCGACTCGCGTGAAAGAGGTGATGTTTGAATCGGCAAACCCACTGTTGCGTTTCTCGAAGTGAGACTGGCGCACGTTATTGCGAGGTGATCTATGGAAATGTTTTGAACGAAGAGTGTTGTCGGTGTGTTAGAAATTCGCGAGCCCGCTGTCATGTCTTCCTGAAGTAAAACTAACACATGTTATCGTTATGACTGAATGAGGTTTTTGTTCAAAAAGAGTCGATTATGAATATGGTCTGTATTATAGACATTCGTGTTTTGTCTTGATGAGACGAATAGAAATTGAGTTTTGGAGGATATTGTTTGAAAGAGTCGATCTGTAATAGATATTCGTGTTTTGTCTTGATGAGACGAATAGAAATTGAGTTTTGGGGGATATTGTTCGAAGAGTCACACACTTAGTGGAATGTTTAAAACGCATTTTCCGCTCAATTAGGTTTTTGAGTGGTAACGTTTTAATATATTCATGATAGCAATCAGAGAGAGATGAATAAGTTCTCAGCGTTAAAATTAGTTTTCTTTTGTGTGTTGAAACTGTTTAACAGTCATCAAAGGGATTCTCTCTTAATTTGACATTGAGTGAATGGTTGTTTGATGTGTGAATGGAGATCTTTTGACAAAATGTAAAAACTACTGTCAAAATGCGTTAAATCAGAAACCGGTTTGTCATGTATTGTTTAAACGTATTCTTAAACTTCACTAATTCAATTAACAGTCAGTTGAGATGTGAATATTTTCAGATTATTATATTAAAGACGTAAAGATTTTTATTACTTAAAAACATAAAAATATAATTAAACATTTAATTTTGAAAATAATAAAACAATTAAAACGAAAGATGTTTTTACAGATGGATCCTAGGCGCCGAGATCTAATTTTAGACAAGTATGAACGTGCTAAGAAGGGGATTCAGTCAGCTGATAGGAGCAGACGTCTTGGTGAGATGGAACTCAAATGCGAAGCCACAAAAATATTTAAACCAGTGACGGAGGGTCAAGAGTGAAGCAGGAGGGAGATAGTCGAAGAATTGAGACCCATAAAGGAGAGTTCTTTGAGAATGGGTTCGTTGCCTCCTAGTTTTGGAAATCGGTATTCCGTTCAATCTACACCGGATTACGTTCCCACGGGAATTCAAACAGATTTGAGCGAGAGCGACGATACAGCTTCGACTATCACCACTAGTAGCGTCGCATCGTTTGATGATGATGGCGGTAAGAGAGATCAGTTGTATGGATTTTATAAGGATTCGGAGGGAAGGATTTTTGTAGGAGACACAGAAGTAGACATTGGCGATGATGAATTGATCGTGGGTTCGAACAGATACGAATTGACTGATGGACTGCGCAGATTGCTTCTTTACGACAAGCCTAGCGATTACACGGATCAGGATTTCGACAATTACGGTGACATTCTGGTTCAGACCCACGCCATGAAGAGAAATAACGATGCCAGAGAGACGAGACCCAAAGCCAACAGAGGTTACAAGTGGACGAAAGTGGTGAAACCCATATGGGATATGAACAAGAAGTTCATCGAATCGGTGATTGGCAAAGGGGTGAAAACCACTTTTCTTCCGAGCGATTCTGACGCTCTGTCTCAGAGATTGAGTTTGTTGATGGCGAGCAGATGGGCTGGTAACACAGGATTAGATAATCAGATAGTTGCTATATCTGACGAATTGTTAAGACAGAAGGTTTTGAATAAAAACCACTATAAAAGGCTGATGAACGAATTGAAGGATTGATGTGTATATAAGTAGAGAGAAACAAACAAACAAACAAAAATAAAACAGTAAATTCTTACACTAGAATAATAAAAGTATTTAAAAACAACAAAACGATTTACCAGTGAAAAAACAAAATATATTATAAAAATAAAATATGTTGGTGATAAAGAACAGGGGATACGTCAGAACTTACGTTCAAGGCAGTTCTGGCATCGTCGATTCTATAATGCGAGCGTTCACGAGCGATGCGGGTAAAAAACTCGCATCGACCGCGTTTGAGGTCGGTAAGAAGACGGCTTTGGATGCTGGTAAGAAAGCCGCTTCCGAAGCCAGTGGTAGGATAGCTTCTGTGGCTGGCAAAAGGGCAGCCGACGCGTTGATCGACAAGTTGATCAGTCCGCCGGCGAAGCGAGCTGTGTTAGAGCGAACACCGAAAAGTTGGAAAGATTTTAAGGATGCTGTGGTACCCATACAAGATTTAGCCAAAATGACGAGTGGATCCGGATTGAGGAGAACTCTCGACGGTGTGATATAAATAAATAATAACATTAAAAACAGAGTTTGAAAAACATAAAAAATTTGCTTTGAAAAGAATCTAAAATAACAAACAAAAAAAATAAAACAAAGATGAACATTAAAGATATGTCTAGGAACGACGCCGCGACCAAGAGGTCGAATAACAAGTTCTTTCCCAAAAGCATAAGAGGTTTGATAGTGGGAAAATCGAATTGTGGAAAGACCAATCTGTTGATGAATCTGTTGTCCCGACCCGACTGGTTGGATTACGACAGATTGTTCGTGTTTGGCAAGAGCTTGTTTCAACCCGAATACAGATTGCTTCGAGAGGGCATGGATCGTAGATTGCCCAAGGACGTCATAGCCAGAATCTTTGACAGTAGGAAGGAATTCGACAAGAGCGAAGCTCCACTTTCGACCATTTTGGACGGTGCGGCGATGGAACTGATGAAGAGAAATGCATCTTCGAACGTCGAGTGTCGATTTTATGAGAACGCTAGCGACATTCCGGATCCTAGAGAACTGAAATCGGAAGATAAGAATCTCATGATTTTCGACGATCTGCTTTTGGAGAGACAGAACCGATGCGAATCGTATTACGTTAGGGGTCGACACAGCAACGTGGACTGTTTCTACCTGTCGCAGAATTATTTTCGATTGCCCAGACATACGATAAGGGAGAACGCTAATTTTCTATGTCTCTTTCGCCAAGATCTCAAGAATCTCAATCACATCTACGGCGATCACGTCGCAAACGACATGAGTGCGGCGGAATTCAGGAGATTTTGCAAGAGGGTTTGGGATGGTGGACTTTACAATTTCGTCATGATCGATTTGACAAGCGAATTTAATCGCGGAAAATATCGGTGTGGATTCGACAAGTTTTATGTTTCTGATGATAATAATAAGATACAGCGTGAAAATAAAATTTAGAAAATAATAAATCTTCAAATAATTAGTTTTGAATAAAAAAAATAAAATTAAATATAATGTTCGAACATGGAGAATTGTTAGAACGGATAGCCGAGAATACGGCTGCAAAACAATCCATTCAAATCGTGGTGAGTGGCGATTCGACTCGATTCGCTACGAAATTCGAATCTTCCATCCAATTGAATAGAGAGAAAAGATACGAGATGGCGTTGGTGAATCTGGAGACTTATTATTCCTTTCCCAACGTCACCGAAAAGAATAACTCGTTGAAGTATTCCGACGGAGTGGATTGGTTGGAGATTCGAATTCCCAAAGGGAGTTATGACATAGACGATTTGAACGATTACATTCAGACGCGAATGAAGACAGATGGAAAGGGAAGCAACAAGATCAGACTCACTCCCAATCCTAATACCTTACAGACGATGTTGGATTTGGAAGATAATTTTCGAGTGGATTTCAACATGGACGATTCTATAGGCAAGATGTTGGGATTCGATCGAAAGGTGTATCAAGGCCACGCGGCATCTGAAAATATGATCGACATTCTCGCAGTCAATAGCATTCTGGTGACCGTGACGTGATTGCTGGAAGCTACGTGAATGGTAGTGCTCAACTGATGATCTATTCCTTCTTTCCAAACGTGTCGCCGGGTTATAAGATCGTGGAGCGACCTCGAAATTTAGTTTATCTACCAGTGATTTTAGACACGTTGTATAGTCTCAAAACCACATTGACGGATCAAAATGGTGAACTGTTAGATCTTCGCGGAGAGAGGGTGACGATACGATTTCACATAAGAGAAATATGAAAGCAAAAAAAAAAATATTGTGTATATATATAGATAACAAAAATAAAATAAACGCAATATTAATTTTACAAAATTATTTTAATATAATTATTAAACAAGAAACAATTGAAGTAAATATATTTTAAAAAACAGAATTATGACAGAATACGTGGTTAAAAACGTGAACATATCCGCAGGACAGAGGAAGAAACTTAAGAGAGAGTTAACAACTCGAGGCGAGGTGGTGAGATTCAAATTCACTCACGAAGATCTGACGAGAGGTGGTCAGGATTCGATCGCCTGGACCAGAGGTCAAATCAAAAGGATGGAGAAAGCGATTCGTGATGGAAGAGGGTTGACGGTGAGAATGAGTCCCGCTCAATTGAGATACAATTTGAGAATGAAAGGTGGTTTCCTACCACTATTGGCAGGAATAGCCGCAAAAGCATTACCCTTTGCCGCAAAGGCACTACCCTTTCTCGGAAAGACTCTCGGCGTGGGAGCTCTCATGGGACTCGCTAGTTCGGCAGTTGAGAAATTAATGGGTGGCAGCGGACTGTTTTTGAAGAAGGGAGGAGCCGTGTGTCGCGTCCATGTAGACGACAGCGGTAAAGGATTGTATCTAGAACCCGTTAGAGGTGGCAACTCTCTGAGAGGAAATGGTCTCTATCTGAAGAGTGGACAGAATGTTGAGCGACTCGGCAAGGGTTTGTTGCTCGGTGAGAATTCGCCGTTTAAGAATATACCGATTTTGAATATGTTATTATAATATAAAATTGTATAAAATATAAATCATAGAAAGTATAAAATAATATATTTAAAATGGGTAAAAAGGTGGAGAAACAAATTTATCACCTGGATGAAAAGGTGGAGAAACAATTTGACGATAATGACGAATATCGCAAGACAGAGAGCGAAAAAATAAAAAAATGGTTAGACGCTAATGATGGATATCTAAGGAAAGAACTAATGAAAGAGATAGATAAAGTGTGGGATAGACGGTTGAGAATGAGATGCTTTCCACCGTCACCACTACCTTCTGAAGAGAATGGTAATGATGCAAGTGTTACAAAGAGATGCACAACATTCGTTCATAATTATGATTCGGATAAACAAAAATGTTGTTATAAACGTATCATATCACAAAGAAAAAGAAAAAAAGAAAAAGAAGAAGAATCGACGCTGAAAACTGAGAGAAAAGGAAACGTTATTATAATATATGGTGATAGTGAAGAAGAAGGGAAACAAAACAAAAAAAAAGTAATGAGATCTAAAGATGATCTTATTACTTTTTTTTTTTCATTTTTCTTCGCTAAAAATCAATCACTCTATTGTTTATATTTCCAAGTCCGTTATTAGCATGTTGACACTCGTGTCTTCTCCTTTTTCGAAAATGTGTTGAATGTTTATCTTTACTCTTTTGAGTTTTTTTACATCGGTCAACTCGCTCTCACCACCCAATTTCTCCACGAGTTCGAATGAGATGTTTGGAAATATGTAATTTCCATAGGGCAATGACAAATCGTCCTTGTCAAATTCTCTATCTTCGGCGATGACGATGTTCTGCAGATCGCTTTGGTACCCGTAAATCAAATCGAGCGCGGCTTCATCCAATTTCAAAGGCATCTTATATTTATCGTATTTGTGCTCTAAGCCCTTCGTCTCGACCTTGTTCAATTCGATGGGATTGTGTCGTAATCTATAGATTTTATGACCGAATTTCTTAATCGTTTCGACTCGTTTCAATTTCAATTCGCATCTTTTAGGTGTTGTTGTCCTCATGATCGATTATTTGGTCTTTTGTTTTATGAATTCTTGCAAATAATGTATATTTTAAATTTTGTATTTTAATAATTTGTTTAAAAAAAGTTTTGTTTTTTGCTCTTTATATATATATATATATAAAAAGTTGTTTTTAATTTTAATTTCTTTAATGTGAAAATCTTTTTGTAAAAAGTAATGAGATCACCTTTAGATCTCATTACTTTTTTCCTTCTTCTTAGCTAAAAATCAATCTCTCTATTGTTTATATTTCCAAGTCCGTTATTAGCATGTTGACATTCGTAAAGAACAACAACAAATCGTCCTTGTCGAATTTTCTGGCTTCGGCGACGATGATATTATTCACCAGATCGTTTTGGTACTCGCAAAACAAATCGAGCATGGCTTCATCCAATTTCAAACACATATGATATTTGTCGTAGTAGCGCTCTAAGCCCATCGTCTCAACCTCATTCAATTCGATGGGATCGTGTCGTTGTAATGTATAGATTTTAAAACCTAATTTTGTACACGCTTCGACTCGTTTCAATTTCAATTCACATCTTTTAGGTGTTGCTGTCATGATCGATTATTTGGTTTTTTTGTTTTACGAATTCTTGCAAATAATGTATATTTTAAATTTTTGTATTTAAATAATTTGTTTAAAAAGTTTTTTTTCTCTTTAAATATATATATAAAAGTTAAATTTTAACATCCTTTTTTTCGTATTAATTTAATTTTTTTTTCACGAGTTTTTAGAACGGGCAAGACATCGAACGTTTAAAAATTAGCCTTCGCATCTTGCAGTTATCATCATCTATTGAGAAGGAATCGGGTGACATGAACACGCGTCTGCTTCGCAGAAATTTGTTTTGAACCTCGTGCAAGACTTCACGTAAAAGTCGTAAGAGTTCTATTTGTCTTAAACTTTCTTTTTTAATAGTTCGAACGACATTGTCGATTAATTTTTGTTCGCTAGCAGTATTACGATTCGATTTTCTATCGCAAATCGTATCGTTTTCTTTCGAAACGCGTAAATATAAATTACGATTTTTTTCTTCTTGGTTTTTTGGATAATAACGATTTATTAAACAACATCGACGTTTATGTTGAGATTCCATCGTGGATGTTGTCGTCATGATTGATTATTTGGTTTTTTTGTTTTACAAATTCTTGCAAATAATGTATATGTTAAATTTTTGTATTTTAAATAATTTGTTTAAAAAGTTTTTTTTTCTCTTTATATATATCAGTTAAATTTTAACATCCTTTTTCTCATATTAATTCAATTTTTTTTTGATGTTAAGGGACATAAAAAATTGATTAATTTCATCAAAAAAAATTTTTTTTTCACATTAAAAAAAACAAAACTCTTTAAACAAATTATTTAAAATACAAAATTCGAAAAAATATATTCTTACAAAATGATACAAACAGATAAAAAAAAATCGAAAAATTTAAATGAGAAAACCATACCTCAGTTAAACGAGATTTGTAAACTATAAAAAATTTCACATTTCAGAAATCATAGAACTAAATCAAAAAAGATTGAAGTCATACAGAAACATTTGCAAAACGATAGAAAGACAACAAAATGCCGATAGCAACGACGTCAAAAAATGCATTGGTTGTGAAAAATGAGAAGAAGAAAAAGATAGTAAAAGGAATCGAAATGCCGATAGCAATGACATCAAAAAATGCATCGGTTGTGAAAAATGAGAAGAAGAAAAAGATAGTAAAAGGAATCGAAATGCCAACGTCGAAAAAAAAACGAAATCGTTTCGATTGTGAAAAATAAGAAGACGACTAAACGAAAAGCCGTTGAAGAACTTCAAGTTTCCAAAGAAAAGAAAAGAAAAACGAAAACGAGTGATGCACATCAGATTCTAGGCAAACGAGATATATCGAGCGAACTTCGACGAGCAATAGACGAAGGGAAAGGAGAAGAATATCTAGTGTGACTCACCGCGGAACTATTTCAATCGAAGTCCATGGAACGGGAGAGTGCAATCAAAGGCATTTTTAAAACTTTCGACGTGGTTCCCTCGTTGAAGAAAATCGATCTGAAATTGTTCATGGAACGGGTGAAGAAAAAAGTATTGGATTTGTTTCGCAAATACATGAACGTAGGACTAAAAATTAAGATGATACTCCATTGCATGATGAATAAAATCGACGTGAAGTCCGGCGAGAGCATCGTGAAAAATGCATATTTCAGATCTAACGTCGAACCCGTATTTCAAGGTTCAGATTTATCGGACGTTTTCGAAAAGATGAAAGACAAGATGTTGATGTCTCTCGCGAATTATCAACATGAAGGTAGTAATTGGACGTTCGATGAGATGATGAAACTCGAAATTCACATAACTAAAAACGATTTGTTAAGAGGGTCTTCCTATGTGAAATTACCGTATTTCCTGTTTAAGAAACACGCCGTGATCAACGTGGAAAATAACGATGATCAGTGTTTTAAATGGGCAATCACCACCGCTTTATACCCTGTCAAAATGAACACCGAAAGAGTTTCTTCTTACGAGGTGACTTCTAAAAATCTCGATTGGACCAGACTGACTTTTCCAACGTGGTTAAAACACATCGAACGTTTTGAGGTTCAAAATCCCACCGTAGCGGTGAACGTCCTGGGATACGACGAGGAAAAACGAACGATATATCCTCTCAGACAGACTTCGTATCTTGGAAGAAAAAAGACGATTATTTTATTATTGATTTCGAACAGTGACAATCGTCATTATTGTTGGGTTAAACATCCTAGCCGATTACTGTCCAACCAAAATAATAAACATGAACATAAGGTATCTTTATGTTGCAACTGCATGAACATGTTTCCCAGTGAAGACTTGTTGGCGAAACATCAGGAATATTGCAACGAAAATCAAGGTGTCGCCGTCGAAATGCCCAAACCCAACACCATCGTGAAGTTTGAAAATCACAATAGAAGGTTAAAAGTACCATTCGTCGTGTACGCTGATTTCGAATGTTTCACTGCGAAAATGAGTTCCTGTCAACCCAACGCTCTTCAAAGTTACGTCGAAAGATATCAAAAACACATACCTTCAGGCTATTGCATTTACGTGAAATGCGCTTTCGACTCGCAACACGACATGGGTCCCTTCACCTACATGAAACAGTATGAAGACGACGATGTGGCTCAAAGGTTCGTGGAAGAGTTAGAATGGAAACTTCAAATGTTATACGACAAATTCAAAACTCCTGCAAAAATGATCATCACGTTAGAGCAGCAGGACGAAAATAACAGAGCCACCGAATGTCACATATGCAAACAATCGTTCAACGAGAATTCGAAGGAAAATAGGAAGGTCAGAGACCACGATCATTACACGGGTCTGTATCGCGGTCCGACTCACAGCAAGTGTAATTTAAAATATCGAGACGCCGTTTTCTATCTGGTGATGTTTCACAATCTCTCAGGTTACGACAGTCATCTCTTCGTGAAAAATCTCGGCACCTCACTCGGAGAATTAAATTGCATCGCGAACAGCAAAGAAAGATACATTTCCTTCACGAAATGGAACCTCATGGAGAAGAAAAGAGTAATCGACAGAGAAACGTTGGAAGAAAAAACGAAATTCATTCGTAGAGCCATACGTTTCATCGACAGTTTTAAATTCATGTCGACCGCTCTGGAAAAATTAGTTGATAATATGAGCAAGGATAAATTTAAAATCATGAGCGAACATTTCGGAGAATGAGTAGACATCATGTTGAGGAAAGGAGTATATCCTTACGATTACATGAACGATCTAAAGAGATTCGAAGATACCGCACTACCTTCGAAAGAAGATTTTTATTCGAAATTATATGAATCCGACATTTCCGATGAGAATTACGAACACGCTAAAAACGTGTGGAAATTATTCGATATGAAAACCATGAGAGATTATCACGATCTCTATCTGAAGACTGACGTTCTGCTCTTAGCAGACGTGCTCAAAAATTTTCGAGACGTCTGTTGTCGAAATTACGATCTGGATCCCGCTTGGTATTTCACCGCACCCGGTCTAGCGTGGGATGCTCTGTTGAAGACCACCGAAGTCCAATTGGAATTATTATCTGTCATGGACATGTTACTCATGTTCGAAAGGGCTGCGAGAGGTGGCGTCTCGATGATCTCCCACAGATATTCTGAAGCTAACAATCCCTACATGAAAGAAGGTTTCGATTCGAAACGGTCGACTAAATACATACAGTATTGGGATGCCAATAATCTGTACGGTTGGGCTATGAGTCATCCTTTACCGATTGGAAATTTCGAATGGGTGAAGGAACCAGAAGAGATGCAAAAATGGAGAGACTATCCTTGCATTTTAGAAGTCGATTTGAACTATCCGGAAGAATTACACGATCTACACAACGATTATCCGCTGGCTCCGGAATGAATGGAACCGAACGAGGGAGATGAGGAAAAACTCATTCCCAATTTATTTAACAAACGTAACTACGTCGTCTACAATGAGAATTTGAAACAATACGTCGATTACGGGATGAAATTAGTCAACATACATCGCATCATTCGATTCGACGAAGAGCCTTGGATGAAAAAATACATCGATCTCAACACGAATTTCAGAATTCGAGCTGAGAACGATTTCGAAAAAGATTTCTTCAAACTCATGAACAACTGCGTGTACGGTAAATCGATGGAAACCATCAGGAAGAGAACCGACGTTCGACTCGTCACGTCTTAGAAAAGAACTAAAACATTAGTGGTGAAACCCAATTACAAACACCGAACCATATTCAACGAAAATCTAGTGGCCGTTCACATGCAAAAGACGCACCTGAAGTTTGACAAACCGTATTATCTCGGACCGATCATCTTAGATGTCAGCAAGCGATTGATGTACGAGTTTCACTACGATTACATCAAACGAAAATTTGGTGATAAAGCCAAACTACTGTTCACTGACACAGACAGTTTAGTTTACGAGATAGAGACGAAAGACGTCTACCGAGATATATCTCCAGACGTGGCCGAGTGGTTCGACACGAGCAATTATCCCGTCGATCATCCGTCCAACATTCAATCGAACAACAACAAGAAGGTGTTGGGTAAATTTAAGGACGAGAGCGGTGGTAAACAAATCGTCGAATTCATGGGCTTGAGACCTAAACTGTATGCTTATTGTCTAGAAGATGAAGAGATCAAGAAGTGCAAAGGAGTTAAAGCGTGCGTGGAGAAGAAAAACATCTCTTTCCAAGAGTATAAAGATTGTCTGTTAGGAAGTGGTCCGGTGTATAAGACTATGAAATCGATTCGAAGCGAAAATCACGACTTGTATACCGAAATAGTCAACAAGATTTCGTTGACGGCCGACGATGATAAGAGATTCATATTAGACGATAAAATAAGCACTTTGGCACTCGTACATTGGACTGTGGATGTAACTATAGACGATATGAATGTGGATGATTGGATTCCAGAAATCCAAGAGGAATTAGACGAATTCAAAATTATAGAAATCGATAGAGACATCGAGAGTGTTAGTTTAAAAAGAAAAAGAAAAAAATAGAAAAAATAACGTCATTTTTTAGTAAATTATAATAAAATAAATAAACAAAATATATAAGCATTTATGAATAAGAAAATAAAGATATCCGTAGAAGGTGTCGTCTTACCTAACGAACCCCTATCCAACATCGATCTGTTGAATGCGGCAAAAGATTTGAAAATCAAAGATTTTCTAGGCGTGTTTTCCAGAGATGCCTTGCCGAAGAGAAGACCTCGACAATCGGAATGCAGAATTTTAAATCTAGATGATTCATCGGGTGAAGGCACTCACTGGGTGGTGTGGATCAAGAACGGGAAGAAGAAAAATTATTATTTCGACAGCTACGGAATCTCGCCACCAAAAGAAATAAAGAACTATTTCAACAAATCGATGGTTCGTTACAACACGGAACAAGTGCAATCACCAGATCAAGTGTTTTGTGGTCACCTGTGTCTCTACGTTCTCAAGAGATGGTCTGAAGGAGATCGATTTCAAGACATTCTCAATGACTTACATTAGAGAGAGATTTTTTTTATAGTATATATAAAGATAAAAAATTATTTTAAAAAAATTTTTAATCGAATAAAAACGAAAAATAAAATAACATAGTTCATTTTTAATAAACTGCGTTTGAACATATTTTTCTAAAAAACAAAAAATCCCACAACAACATGCCAGTCGATAAATTTGGTAGAAGTGACGACGAAAAAGTCAACCCAAGAAAGAAGAGGAAGACGTTCGAAGTCGACGATGGTTACGACGTTGCCAACTTGGACGAATGTTACGTTCGGAGATACGAACCTCGAGAAGAACCTTTGAACATGAATGATAAGAAGCTCTACAATCTTCCCGAGCCGATAGATCTCGCAGATGCTGCGACTAAAAAATACATCGACAGGGGGAACGCCGATTTCGAACGAATCCTGCTAGATAATTACGTGGATAAAACCATGACCGACGATCTGGATCTGAAATCCAAACGTTTGGTGAATGTCGCAAATCCCATAGATCCCACCAATGCCGAGACCAAGAAATACGCGGACGACTCTCACGCGAGATTCAGCGAACACCTGAGAAATAGATACCTTCAGAAAACGATGCACTCGGAATTGAACGCTAATTCTAACAAGATAACGAACATGGCCACTCCCACGAATCCCAAGGACGTGGCGACCAAACACTACGTAGATCTGGAACAGAGAAAGTCTGACAGACGAGAAATGAAATCGGATCTGAATGCGGGATTCAACAAGATATTGAATCTGTCGAAGATTGACAACACGGATGCGGACTCAACCGCGGTCAACAAGGGCTACGTAGATTCTGCCGTGATACAATCACAAGAATACCTAGAATCGCAAGTGGACGATCTCTACCTGAACAAACAATCTGGCGGAACCATGGAGGGTGGCATCGACATGAATGGTAAGAATTTATTCGGACTCAGTCACGATCCCGAATTCGATTCCAGTGCAGTCAGCAGGAAGTACGTGGATGACAAGTCGGTCTGGAGAAAGGGTGACATCATGGAAGGTAAACTAGACATGGGTGGACACGCGCTCACGAATCTACCGGATCCCGTGAACATGACGGATGCCTGCACCCTGATTTCGGTGGTGGAGAAAGTCAAATATGCTTGACAATTGATCACTGTGTGGGCCGAAGAGGCTGGCACCTTAGATGAGGGAAAAGCTGAGTGGTCTTTTGGAAATGGAGGTAGCGGATCGAAACATGGTCAGGTGGGATATCCCATGCCGTTGGGAAGTGAAATCCTTCGAATGAGTCTGGCTTCCTCGGATTTCAATAACAGAGCGGTCGTCAGTCTCATGGTGAATGGTGTAGAGAGCGATAAGAGATACAGCGTCGAAAAGACTGAGAATCAACATGCGAATGTTAGCACGTTCAGCACGCCTCTCAAAGTGAACGCCGGTGACAGGATTAATTTTGTTACGAAAACCAATAATCCCGAAGCCACCACTTCCGTGGTGAGTCTACTGATCGAACTAGATTCTTTGAACAAACAGTGAACGCGTGGAAAATAATGAATTAAAAAAAATGTGTGATTATTAAAAATAAAAAAAAACAAAAAAAAAGTAATGAGATTTAGAAAGATGTTCAATCTCTCTAGATCACATTACTTTATTTTTTTTTTTTTTTGTTTTTTTTGTTTTTAATAATTACTCATTACTTTTTATTTTTTTTCACACTCGTCTCTCATCGAATGATCGACATCTTATTTCCGTCTGATTCGAATTGTAATTCTCTGTCAGACAGGACCAGGGCTATGGCTTCGGTTTTTCTCGGAACGTTCCTGTCGAATTGCATCTTGATCTGAATGTCTAAGATGCTGCTCTTGAGTCGTTCACTCTGTTTACTAACGTCGAATACGAACATGGGATACATCGACTTGTATTCGCCGGGAGACATGTTAGGGTTGCTCATCAATTCGTCTAGACCGTGATACTTCTTTCTAAAATCAGCGGCGTCGCCGTACAGTCTGCAGAAATCGTTCTTGTCGAACGACATGTTGTAATCGATTGCTGGATATCTCGTGGCATTCAGAAACACTTGCATGTTTCTCAAACTGCAATGATCGAACAGCGACGCATTCTTTTCCTGAGACCCGTCCCTATCGGTCTGAAACACAACCACGATGAAACACGGTCTCTCAGAAGCGGATTTCACCGTCAATCTCCAATCAAAGTGATTCGTGGAGGGAGGAATGCTAGCTGTGTCGCACTGTCTCATTCTAAATCCCACGGGTAATTTACTCTTGGATTCTATGATCTTGTAGAGACGCGCTTTCTCCACGATCGAAGGCTCCATGTGCGGAACGAACCACGATATATTGTGTAGAGTTATCTTACCCGCATCGGTCGGAGTGAGTCTCACTATTGCGTCGTCGTTTCCTTTTCGAATCAACGTCAGATTGTGTTTGAATCCGTACATGATCTTGTTGTAATCATCCGCAAATCCGAAGATGTGTTTCAAAGGTATCCTGAATGAAAACGTTCCTTTAGGTCTGGACGTCTTGACGACGTAGCCGAATATCAAGGCGGCGTCTGCGCTAGCAGGGCCTACGGTGTCTTTCACCCACAACTGATTAAGTCCTCTGGATTTCGAAAAATCATCAGGATACGTCAAGAGTCCGAACATCGTGGTGGCCTGACCGGGATGAAACACAGATTCTATCTCTTGTCCGGATAGCATGTATTTTATGTTACTGAATAGATGCATGATGCCATTATTGGCTAGAGTAACCGTGTCGTCGTTGGCATAGTCACTCCCATCTTCCTTGGTGAGACGTCCCTGCACCACTATGTAACTCTCACTAGGATGTACGAATAAATCTTGAGTTTCGATGTTGATTCTTATCTCTCCCGCATTGTTCAAACTCGTTCCGGTTACCGGTTCATATTTGTGAACCTCATATTCTTGAATACTTTCATCTTTCACTATGATTTGTGCTATATCTAGTATATTTGTCATTTTAAAGGATTTTTAGTTTTTTGTTTATTAATTAACTTGCTTTCTTTATCTAAAAATAGTTTTTAATTATTTTCTATTATTATTTTTTTCTCTCTTATATATTTGTGTGTAAACAAGAAAATGTTAAAGAGAGTAAATAAAAAAAAATTTGTTTTCTTCATCAAAACTTCGTCTTCTGTAATTGTTGTTCGTAAAACTTTCCGATGATCTCTTCTTCATCCAAAGCTTCGATTTCGTAAGTCACCGGATCGGTGTGAAATATTTTGATTATCACGAAGATTTCCGAGGTCCATCGAGGAGTATAACCCTTTTCGAAGTGCTTCTTATAAGCGTAAATTCTCACTCGATCACCGACCGCAAATTTCGGCATTCTAGACTTCTTCCTGATCTTAGATCTCTCAGGATATAGATTCGCGTAGACCCGTTTTTCGTTTTGAGGATCGCTAGCTTCCACGGGAGTCATCTTGATCGATCTGTGTCGCGTGTTGTTGTAATCTTTGACCAGATCGTTCAGAGCGTATATGTATTTCTTGGTCGAATTCGCCGTGAAGTATCTGTGCATCTTTTCCTTCATCGTTCGATTCCAACGTTCCACCACGCTGGCTTTCTCTTCGTTTTCGATCGAGTAGAGGTCTACCAATCGATGAACGTGCTTGTTGTAGAATTCCTTTCCCTTATCCACCCACAATTTACTCGGTTTTTGAGAAGACAAGTCGAACACGCTCTTCAGAGCCTCGGTGATGCAAGGTCCCGATTTATTCTTCAAAGCTCTGATCCAACCGTATTTGGAAAACATGTCGATGACCGTCAATAGATATTTGACGCCCTCTTTCCACCTCGAAAATGATCTCATGTCGACCAAGTCGGCAGACCAAATATCATCCAGACCCTTCACGAACACCCTTCTCTTTCGAAATGTACGCACTATGGGTTTGTGTAACTCCTCGGCCAATTCGCTCGTCAATAATCGTTTCTTCTTCTTTTCAGATGCGCTTTTTTTTTTTGAACGCCCCATCCAAATCGACGTTTCGCACCGATCAGATTGCCGACCAGCGAACGTTCCATCTTCTCTCTCCTGGTCGGATTCGATATGCCTCTCAATTTCCCCAACATGTTTTTATCGCAGACGTTGTTGCGAGTCTTGGTGTCGGGATGTCCGGCGTAGCACAGATCGTGATCATACGCGGCCGCGTCCACCCTATTCACAGGTTTGCTCCAAGATTTGGGAGTCAGATCGGCGTTGAGTCTCCTGTTCAATTTCGTTCCGGGTCCCGTGAAACTGTGACCGGGCAGATGCATTTCGAAAGGTAGATTATGGATCATTTTATTCACGATGCCTTTACCTTTGCTCGCGTTCTATTTTTTGATGAATCGTGTCTTGACAGAACCACACACATCGCAAATTCCGCGAAGCATCTGTCTGTCGTTTTTAGTTCGCACTTCTCTAGCATTACTCATCTCGGTAACTCTCTTATACTTTACGCAATACATTTTTAAGAGTTATTTAAATTAATTTCGTTTTTTTTATTTTATATATAAATTTAATAATGAATCAATTCTGTTCTTATTATATATATTTTTTTTCAATCGCTGCTCTTGAGTTCTATCATCTTACTGAATTCCTCCCTGGCCTCTTTCCTCCCCTTTTCCACGAGAGAATCCTTCATCTCTTCCTTGATGATCTGACAAGTCTTGATTCTCACGGCTTCTTTCATGGCATCGTATTTCGTTTTCTCGCTCAATATCGCGAAGTATTCACCTTCCGATATCCTACCGTCTTTCAACGCCATAGAGATCATTTCGGATATCGTGTCGATCTTGGAGTCGGCCAAGACGCGAATCTTGTCGTGTTTCCTCGCCTTCAGAGATAATTTCCTACTCAAAAAGTTTCCGAGTGTGCTAAACAATCCGGCGGCGAGATCCACTCCTTCTATGGTCAACACGACCGCGGTCGACAACAATCTGATGCCGGCTGCGTGTAAATCCATGGAAATCGTGATGAGTGTCGTGTCGATCGCGTTGACGAATTTCACGAAACGCGAATATTTCTTCTTGAGGGAACAACGAGAATCTCTCTCTCGAGTTAGATACTCTTGGATTCTACTGATTTGATCGATGCGATACCTCTCTCCTCTTTCTCTTTCTTCTAGCGACGGCACCGTCGGCAAAACGTCGATCGGCTTCTCATCCTCGTCGTCCACTAACGTCGGATACAATTTATTTCTGCTTCTCATTTTTGTTTTTTTCTTTCTAATATTAGATAAAAAATTTATGTGTGTATTTATTTTTATTTTCTATTCTCCCTTATATTATATCAACGAGAAAACTTAGACGTATGCTTCATTGAACAATAATTTCATGATGCATCCCTTATCTCGTAAATTCAGACTTTTACGCGCCAATTTCTGTTCTTCCGAATCTGTGGGCTTGCTTCGATTCTTACAGTAGAGTAATCTCTTCCAAAACGCGATCACTTCATTGATTTGAACGCGTTCGAACGCCGGTTCGAAATACTTGACGACCATATCTTCCCTTTCCATCCACAGACATGAATGATTCTCATGATCGAAGTCTAGGCGATCCCGACATCCGACGCATCGTTCTAACAAGAGACGACCTAGTTGTTCGTTCACGCAGAATGCGTAGGCTCTCATCAGCATTTTTAAAAGAAACCTCACTCTAATATTCTGAGAATCGCTCATGATTTACGTATTTTTTTTATTATCTATTCGATTTGATATATTTATTTTTCTAAATAACTATTATTTATTTTTTTTTTCTCTCCTATATATATCAATCAAAAACGTGACAGCGGGCTCGCGAATTTCTAACACACCGACAACACTCTTCGCTCAAAACATTTCCATAGATCACCTCGCAATAATGTGCGCCAGTCTCACTTCGAGAAACGCAACAGTGGGTTTGCCGATTCAAACATCACCTCTTTCACGCGAGTCAATTTCAGACTCAAAATCCACAGAGTAGATCTCTGTCTACACCTCCATGGGGTTTTCAGCGTTAACATCGTGTGCAGATAGGATTCGGTGTTAAATTGCGAGCAAAAAAACGTTTTGCCGATTCAAACATCATCAGACCTAAAATCCGCAGAGCAGATCTCCGTCTACGTCTCCATGGGGTTTTCAGCGTTAAAATCGTGTGCGGACGCGAATTGTTAGAATCAGCGAGAGGATGATGTTTGAATCGGCAAAATGCTTTTTTTGCTCGCAATTTAACACTGAATCCTATGGGAGAAATCCATTGCCGATTCAAACATCAAAACGGTACATGTACTGTACGGAAAATTTTAAAAGTCTAGGATTCAATTCAGTGTTAATTGAACTTAAAGTGGATTCTAACACCCTAAAAACGTTAAAAATTAAATTTTAACACTAAATCCTATGGAGGTGTACATGTACGTGTACACGTACATGTACGATGATGGTTGAACCGGCCTGTATCACCTACTGCCATAATATGAACTCACAGACTCAATTTCAACAACCTTTAATCTGTTCACCATAAAGATGCTGTATACCAAATATTCGGACTGGTGGATCAATAGAAGATTATTAAAGAGTAATCCTCATATTGCAAATTAAATATGAATCTAGAGACTTGATTAGAACAAACTTGAATCTGACCCCAAAAGGATGCTGGATATTAAGCATCAAAAGAATATGTTCCAAGTGACTTGAATCTGCCTCTCTCACCAGGGTTGCTGTAAAAATAAATACCAAAACACTCAGACATATTCAAACAATATTCTTTATATTGCAATAAGATAAAATTAGGGTTCCCACAGGGAGCCCAAAAATAAACCCAAGGACATGCTTTGAACTAACGCGAATCTGCCCCATAAGGATGCTGAATACTAAATGTCAAAAGATTCTCACTGGTGGAACAGAAGAATGAGAATTTCAAAGATTTTTTCTGTGTTACACTAAGTTAAAATTTGTTACACTAAATTAAAACTAAGTTGTGATCAGGAACCCAAATATGAACTCAGGGACTCGATTTGAACAAATTTGAATCTGCACCCCTCCACCATCAATACGTTGTATACCAAATATCAAAAGATTCAAACTGGTGGATTAGATTTTCAGAAACTATTCCTCAAATTACACGAAGTCAATATTCAGGCTCCCATAGGGAGACCAAATGTGAATAAAAGGACATAATTTGAATAAACTTGAATCTAATCCCCCGAAGTATGTTGTAAATCAAAAGATTCCGACTTGTACTTCTGGAGATTTTTTTAAATTCTTGAAAATATGCTGACCCCCCCCCCCCCCCCCCCCCCCCCCCCATTCCCCGTATAAGGTACTCTATGACAATAGATTGCACTTATGTTTTACCCATTCGATTCTACTGGTCTTGAGTGAGGATGCCTCATACCAAATAACACTTCTCTGTTCCATGCGGTTTGAGGAACATGGACGTTTGACAAATGTTCTATTTTTAGCTGCTGGGGTTCCAACGGAGATGTGAGAAAACCATTTTTTTGCATCAATCATGTAATTATGACACAACAATGGCACATGCTAAATTTGGTTTATATTGGCCGATTGGTTTAAAAATAGAAATGTTGGTCGGGTTCAAAATCTTGTCCCTCTCCGAACCGAAAATATTGCCCCTCAAACATCTCTGGAACAAACTTTAGTGTACACATCAAAAGGAAGGTGCATACCACAAATCAAGCTATTCCATTCATCGGATCTTGTGAAGATGGGCAGCATATTAATTTTACCCTGACTGAATTGCCCTTCCTCAGTCATCATTCACGTGAAATTTTAATGGAAGCGACCCGGGAGTTCGGAAGAAGGCTCCAACATCACATTTACAACTGACGATGGACAAAGCGTGATCATCTGGTTTTCAGTCAGGTCAGCTCATAACATACGGTTATTAACTTTCCTTGAGATTGCTATGCCAAATCTAAAATAGCCGCTGACGGCCATGCTTTTCAACAAAATTGGAAAAAATTAATAGCTTCCAGCTGGACATTGCCCGAAAACCACGTATGAAATTTGGGACTGATCACCCTGTAGTGTGTGCTAAAGAAATCGTGGACGGGCAGAGGAACCTACGGACGGACGTACGCCCGAATGGCGAATCTCAACCCACCCAAATAGCTCATACTCGACGTTGTCAAGGTGAGCTAAAAATAGAATAGATCAGCAATACTTTAGTATATCAACAATTCTGATGAGTGTTTTAGCCAATTAAATTGCACGATTTTTTTCTACCATATAATAAAAGAGAACACTCAATAAAATTGTGTATACAAAGAGGAAAAATTACTTGAATGTAGAGTTTATTATCTGGTTAATCTAAATCTATGTTATGAAACTTTCTTCCAGATACGTATCCTTCAACCAAGCAAATATCTTGACTGGGGATGGATTTGAATTTTGTGTCATGAAAACTTGAAGACACGAATTAAACTTTTTGAAACTTTGTTTAACTGTTACATGGCAATGCATAAAGTATTTCCATTAAGGTTTCCATCGGAATTTACTTTCACAGTCATGCAGTCTGCAGTGAAACAAAATGTGAATGCTAAATTTTACAAACATGCCAGCTGAACAGAGTGGAAGTGAAAAGTACTATCTTTTGCCTCGCTTCGAATTTACAAATATCAATTTAAGCGTGGTTTGAGGCAGCGACCCAGGCTTTTACGCCAAAATGGGGTTTCCATTTTCTTGTGCCCCAACAGCATAGTTACAAACTAGCATATTTACTGTTTGTTTTTGGTAAAGCTGAATACAGAAATTGAGAACTGTCTGACAAAATGCCGACGTCGGCAGGGCTCAAAATAAGTGGTTTCGCATCGCTATTTGCTATGCAAAACGTGCTAAAAGCTACACAATTTTCAATTATGTATAGCATTTTGCGACACAATATATTCAACTGCAGCCTTTTAGGCTGCAGTTGAATATCTTGTAATGCAAAATGTAAAAATGAAAATTTGCAACAAACTTTTCAAGCTAGTTCACTGATGCTTTACTCCTGATATAAGATTAACTCTCTGTCTCGCATTAGCAACTTCACATGTAACGCGAATTTTATTGGTTTAAATTCATCCTGCATTGTTTCTGCATTTTGCATAAAATACTCAGTCAAAGTAACTTTAAGCCCATCAAATTAAGAAATGTTACGCATTTGGAAATATCTGAGTCCATGCAGTTGTTAAAGGCAGTTCGGTTGAAAAACATAGCTGGAATGGATGGACATTATTCTATCTGCTCAGAAGAGTTCAAAACAAAACAGTATGGCATAACTCCGGTATACAAGAACTGCTATGCAATTTAAACAAAATGCTATTCATTTTTCGGAAATGTGTTGCATTTTGCTACGCATAAAAAAGGTATTTTGAGCCCTGGACGTCGGCCATACAAATGAGTTAATGTTTGAAGAACGAAATCGTCAGAGTTGCGACTTGAGCAGTGATACATTCACGTTATTAGATTTTTACCTTTACGTAACAAGCAGAGCAGACGAAACTTCGTTTTTTCTAACTATAAATGTTCATTTTCTACATCAAAAACATAGATTGTGTCCCTATTGAGGATCGCGACCAAGGTTCTGGAGGAAAAGGTCTGAAGACATGAATGGCGATTTTTGTGAACAGCCCTGGTTAGAATAATCATTATGTTAGATAAAGGGTTAACCTTATACTCAATGCAAACGTTATCAAAATTCAAAATTTATTTTAAATATTAATTTTTCAACTTTTTCAAAATATTTCAACAAAATAATACCATATTAGGTGTCCCCTCAATGGAACGACCTCGATGAGGTCGTTCCAATGCGGGATCACATGATACTGCTTTGTTGAAAAGTTTTGAAAATTATTTTTTTTTTAACTGCTGAATTTGTATATTGTACGGCTGAATGCGGTCGATTCATTGGGTAAGGGGTCAAAGGCATTGGAATGCACATCATATTAGAAAAAAAAACAGAAAAAATAAACTTCAGTAATTTTAATTATGTTTCTAATAAACATAATCAGTAACATTTGTTAATTGTTTATAAAATGGAGTGAAAGACAATTACAAATAGGAATTGGCAAATGATTCAGTAAAGACAATGAACATGCAAACAATATCACAGGAAACGCAATTTTTTTGTCACCAGATTAAACCGCTATTTAGAAATTAAATGAATTACTGGCAATTTTGACAATGTATATTTTGGAATGCTAAACACTCCATTTGAAGGCTACTTTTCAAAACAAGGCTCCTATTTTGTCTTAGAAATTCTAAAGAATTTAATCTATTATACAGTCTTTGGCATAGATCTTTGGGCTCTAGCAAATAAGATACAGACAGATTGTGGTCTTAAATGTGTTCTATGTAGGTTGCACTACGGATGAATAAACTAATGTAGCATTAGCAGACAGAACCATATTCTGAAACTGACCTGAGAAAACCAATGTTTTCTACAACAAATCCACCCCAAAAGCACAGAACTCAGTTACATTGGAAGTCAATTACAGTATAAAATTTATGTATAAGGTCAAGTGACCCCAGCGTGAATAACCCAATGAAACAATCACATGTTTACTAGCTGGGGGGTTTTGATTTATCAGATTTTGGTTTGGTTCGCTTCAGGAAAAAACCTTGATTTCGGTTTTCTATGTGTTGAGAACATATCATAAATAATACTTCGGGTTCTTTAACTTGGAAATAATTACACTGCAATGCAGTTATAAGTTTTGGGTCCAAATACTCAATTCCCATTGGTCAGCTGGATGAAAACGTCATGACCAAATGTAATTCATTTTCCAATGAATACATTTGGTCGAACGTTGACCCGCATTTGCGGTAGAGCGCAGTTGACAGAATGTAATTCGGGCGGTGTTTGGGCGGGTTTATAACTTTTAGCGCCTCTCGCAGTGATCAGTGATTATAGTTTACTGATATGTTAAATAAATTGTTTTAAACATTTCAAGTTTCGTTGCGAAAGACGGCAATTTGACAAATTTGGGTCAATGCCGAAAACCGGTGCTCAACGAGTTGTGCACTTTGTCTTTTGTGTGAGGGTGGTTTTTCGCCTCGTTCCTTCATACGTGTTTTATTTCGTCTTTCTGCTTAGTTGTTTGGTAAAAAGTAGTTTAGACAGTTACGGAATGTAATTATAAGAATTGAATGCAATTTTTATAATCTTTATTGGAGTATGAACGTGTGGGAATGGGTACAAATTATGTATGAATCCCTTCGGGATTCATACATAATTTGTACCCATTCCCACACGTCGGGATTCATACATAATTTGTACCCATTCCCACACGTTCATACTCCAATAAAGATTATAAAAATGCATTCAATTCTTAAATAAACACATAAAGACCTGTCTGTAAGTACCTCCATTGGGTTTGGCCCAACTTCCCTTTGGTCATTCTTAGGCGTTCTAGGGGATCATTTGTACAAAAAGAAATTAGTGTAACAAATGAATGAAATTCATCTAATCCGCATGTATGTTGTGTTCTCATTGTCATATTTTCTGCCTTGCCTTATTGAGTCATCCATAGGAAGAGACAATAGGGTAGAAAATGCAACAATGAGAACATGATGTATTCAACCCTTTATCGTACAGACTAAGTGGAAACGAGTCCGTAGGGGCCATTAACAAGTTCCCTTCTATTAACTGGTCTGGTAGAGTGTTGAATTATTTTTAGCCATCAAAATTTGTTCACAAGTCTTTGCCATGTTACAATTTATGGGAGAGTGCCTTTGGGTACTCTCCCATAAACTGTAACAAGAAAAATCCATACAGACTAAATAATTTAGATTCAAAGTACTATGAAGAATATCCACCTCGTTTGAAACCTTTGAGTTGCAGTACTTGCATTTTTGAGTAAAGCCCAAATATGGGCTTCCAGCACGCTACCAGTTAAGAGACTTCTTTTTGGATTCTGGGTCAAGTGGTTTGGTTTTCTAGTTTGCTGCAAAAACTGGAACCAAACTGGAAAAAACGCGAAAACACTGCCTCGCAAAAAGCAGAACCGAACCGTAAAGCCCCCAATAAACTGCCGAGCTCTACTACTCCAAACACCACCCCTCACACTCAAAACAAAAACAAAAACAAATGAAAGTGTCAATGACACTGTAGCTCAACTTGACAAACTTAAACTTGGTAAGTTATAAATGAAACGGCAAAGTTAAAGATCATTAGTACCAATGTTATTTGATGAAATTTCAACATAACAGCATTGTGTGTGCACAACATCACAGTAATCCATGCAATTTTTCAATGTAAACAGTAAGACTGGCTAAAGGAAGAATGTTGATACACAAATGCAGTATGTTCAGAGGTTATTGTAAATGGCAACTTTTTTCACAGAAATGAATGCTAATCAATAGCTCTTATCTAAAGGTCTTGCCTAATAGGCACACCAAGTTCAAAAATAATCCTGTGATAAATGTGGCCTGTACGCCATGTCAAAGAATGTTGATGCACAAATGCAATAAATTCAAAGATTGTTGCTAACAGCAACAGTTTTTGATGGAAATGAAAAGAAAATCAATAGCTCCAATTTTTGTCTTTGTCACCCTGCACAAGCATACAAAGTTTCAAAACAACCTGATAATGAATGTGCCCTCTGAAGCATGCCAAAGGAAGATGAAATGCACAAATGCACTAAGTAGAAGATTATTGCTTGTGGCAATGGTTTTTGGGGTTTTTTTTATGGAAATTCATAAATATATCCTGCTGAGGGTTCAAAAGGGATAAGTTGATGCACAAATGCAGTAAGTTCAAAGGCTGGTGATAACGGCAATAATTTTTTATTTAAATGAAAAAAAGCAATAGCTCACATCTAGAGGTCACCCCGAACACACATACCAAGTTTCAAAGTGGTCCGATCATAAATGTGCCCTGAAGGGTGTGTTAAAGGGAAATATTGAGGCCTGACTATCCTTAGTTCAAAGGTCAGCGGCAACATTTTTTGACAGAAATGGAAGAAAATCGACAGCTCCCATATAGATGTCACCCCACACAAGCACACCAAGTTTGCAAGCGATCCAATCATAAATGTGCCCTGTAGGGAGTGTCAAAGGGAAATATTGATGTTTAACTGCACTAAGTTCATCGAAGGTCATTGCAACATTTTTGACAGAAATCGAAGAAAATCGATAGCTCCCATCTAGAGGAAACCCCAAACAAGCATACAAAGTTTCAAACCGATCTGATCATAAATGTACCTTGTAGGGCATGACAAATGAATATATTGATACCTGTCATAACTAAGTTCAACGATCGTTGCCAGCGGCAACATTTTTTGACGGGCGGAAATGGAAGAAAATCGATAGTTCCCATCTAGAGGTCACCCCAAACAAGCATGCCAGGTTTCAAAGCAATCCGATCATAAATGTGCCCTGTTGGGTGTGCCAAAGAGAAATATTGAAGTCTGACTAAACTAAGTTCTAAGAACGTTGTCCGTGGCAACATTTTTTGATGGAAATGGAAGAAAATCGATAGCTCCCATCTAGAGGTCACCCCAAACAAGCATGCCAGGTTTCAAAGCAATCCAATCATAAATGTGGCCTATAGGGTGTGCCAAAGGAAAATAATGAGGTTTGACTAAACTAAGTTCTAAGCACATTGGCCGCGGCAACATTTTTTGACGGAAATTGAAGAAAATCGATAGCTCCCATCTAGAGGTCACCCCAAACAAGCATACCAAGTTTCAAAGCGATCCAATCATAAATGTGCCCTGTAGGGTGTGCCAAATGGAAATATTGAGGTTTGACTAAACTAAGTTCTAAGAACATTGGCCGCGGCATCATTTTTTGACGAAAATCGATAGCTCCCATCTAGAGGTCACCCCAAACAAGCATACCAAGTTTCAAAGCGATCTGATCATAAATGCGACCTGTGAGGTGTGCCAAAGGAAATTGTGGACGTACGTACTAAGGTACGTACGTACGTACGCCGACGGACAAGAAGTGATGGCAATAGCTCAGCTTGACTTTGTCAAGTTGAGCTAAAAACACACCCACTCAAAAAATAAAGCAAAATGAAAATTTTGGTTCATGTAAAATAATTCCACGAGGGTTTCAAACATTCCTCTTGAGTTCAAACATGTTTTTTTTCAGAGAGGGAAGTTTACCACATGGAATCTTTATTCTCAGTATTACAAAATGATGTCATTTTAGTGCTCCAATGAGGTGTGCTCAGACCAGCATTAAAGTGCTTTATATTCCCCTTGAAGCAAAACTAGTTTGTTCATATCAGTTTGTCATGCTAAAACGTATTGTCTCTACGTAAGACACATCTAAGTGTATTATTTCTTATAATCTAAATATCCAAAATCAATCTAGAAGTGTATCAATTAACAAAAAAACATAAAAAACAAAAACAAAAAAAAAAGGCCAAAAAATGGAGGTTATATTCAAATGAGGTATTACATCTTTTTTCACAACCCTAATTATGTCTTAATATATGCAGATGTACTATTCTATTTAGCAAATTACACTGGAGGTCAGTTATTTGAATATCTGCTTTGCAAGTGATAAATATTCAATTAACAGTATTCAATTAATAGTAAACTGTTCATCTTCCTACATTCCGGTAAAAAATTTAGGATTTATTCCATTATATCTTGTTTGACAGAGCTCATTGAGCTCTGTCAAACAAGATATAATAAATAGATAAATACCTATACACTGGGTCTACATAGATCTAAAAACTTGGGGAATCCAGTGGTTGTTAGAGTATGTCTTTAATTTATATTTTTTATTCTATTATTATTTATTATTTTCTGGTGTTTAAGATCAAGTTTCTGTACAATGGCTAATCGTTACTGCAATGTGGAGATTTTGGGTCCTGTGAATGACACATTTTTTATTCAAATCGAATCTCGAATTGAATCGGATCAATTTATTCGAAATCAAATCGAACCTTGAATCGAATCAGGGCATCTTGAAAAGTCACTTCACTGATTGCCATTGTGGCATATTTTGTGAACTTGCACTACAGAAATCAAATGTCAGAGAGGCCTTAACTACAGCAATTGACCAATGTTGCCCAGTGTCCACAGATTCTCAAAATCTCCAATTAGTGGTGTTACATACTTATAAAAAAAACCTTCAAAGCACTTAAATTAACATTTAGAACCCATTTTTATAAGGCCGCTCATATGAGCGGGCCGTATTATGGTATGGAAATGTCCTTCTGTCTGTCTGTCCATCCATCCATCCGTCCATTAGCTTTTGTTTGTCCACGCGATAACTTGAAAACAATACATCCTACAAATACTATTTTTTATGGTTGATTAGTCATGACCAGAGGATGGTTCCTTTCGATAACCAGCATTCTGGCATGTCCAATATGGCAACCAACTGGGAGGTTTGGTGACTTTTGATTCTCCACGCAATTACTTGAAAACAATATATTCAACCATAATGAGTCGTAAGCCAGGGATGTACAATTATGTTTGAAGGAATTATTGACCTTTTGTTCAACTAAAAATTTCTTCACAAGCACAATTTCTTCATAAGCGGCCATATATTGATCCACCGCCTGGTAGTGCACTTGTTCTCCATCTCATCCAGCTTGATAAGTGTGTAACTAAGTGAAGCTGTTTTGTCTGTAGATTATTACTGATCCTTGATACAGCTTGTTTTAATTTCTTTAAGCTGGTTATCACTCTGTCTTCATTTTTCTTCTATTATGGCTGAAAACCAACTTTCCTTCTGATGACTTTGACTTGTATTGGAGCCACTGCCAAGGGGAAGGCTTGGTAGCTATTAAAAGTTGAATAAGTTAACACTGATTAAGATATTAATTTAGACTTCCATTCTCTAACTTAAAAAACAAAAAATAACAAATAATTAAAATCCTTACAAACAAGCAATGTGAATGACATTTAAAAATTGACAGCAAGCAATGCAAAATGTAACAAAATACAACAATATAATTACTGGCAATCAAAATGTGACCTGGGTATTGGATACCCGATACAGTTTCAAATAAATTTAAATGATAAATGTGGAAAATTTTTTTTTTCTTTTTGAAACAAGTTATAAGCACAGGCATGACCAATTCAGTTGAGCTTTCTAGAGAAATTGTTAATTTTTCACCAACAAACAATTAGCAGGGACCGATCAGGACTATTTAAAATACGCTCTAGCCTCGGAGCCTATTTTTTCAATTCATGCGCCAGATTTCAATTTACGGAGTCACACCGCTGTTTGTATCACACACTGCAAGTATGTAATGGCTCTCATCATTTTCATTTAGTACACTTTAGCAAACATTAATCTTCACTGTGGTTTCTGATCAAGTCTTGGCTGCCTATTTAGACAGCCAAGACTTGATCAGAAACCACAATGAAGATTAATGCTTGGTAATTAAGACTTGAAGTATTAACTTAAGCACTCTACAACAATGATAAATGATAATCATATATATAATACATGCAAGAGTGTCTCTCTCGATTATCCATCGAAAGAATATCAAAATATGATCTGAGAAGTTATGCGCCAACTGAGAAGCCTATTTCTGAGATTTAAGAGCCAGGTCCTGATGTTTCAGAACCAAATACGCACTGGCGCATGCCCAGGTCGGTCCCTGAATTAGTATACTTTGTCACAAAATGGGTAGGTAGAAATTTCAATTTTTGTTTTTCAGTTGTTGGATATAGTAAGCATCTAATCTTTCCACCCCTGAACATTTGACCTGACAAGGGCCTTGATAATTCCATGTCATAATCAAACCCCTACAAGAACACAAAGTATAGATAGAATATTACAATGTAACTTTGATTGATTTTATATTTGAATGGTTTCACAGGCCATTGTTTGTAAAATTGCATGCGGGCGAGCATTTTTTTATTTTATTTTTGTAATTATTTCTTTGCCATCAAAAGTTCACATGCTTGGTTTGTTTTATGTTTTAAGCCTCATAATCTACAGAATAGCATGGGTATATTTCGTCCCTCGAGTGCAAGAAGGCTTTGAATGCCAAAGTATCACAAAGCCTTGTTGCACTCAAGGGACAAATCTATCAATGTTGTTGTAAACTTGAGTAATAAATCAGACAAAATCCATTTAATTTTTATTTTTTAAGATTGCATTGGTTATAAAAAAGAGCATGCCGCAGCCAAATGACCATGCAGGCGAGCCTGTGAAGCAGATTTTCAACTTTTTTAGAACCAATATATGATACAGTACGTGGAGAGTGGATTGTAACTAAATCAACCGCAAAGTGGAGTTATCACCCAAGCTATAACTTTCAAATTTTGCATATATCGACAAAAAACACAAGCAATGTTTCAGCCAATGGACCTCCGGGTTTAACCCGGAGGTCCATTGGCTGAAACTTTGCTGGTGCTGGTTATGCTTTGCAACAAATCTGCAATTATTGGTTGGGTGGAATCTCCACTCTGCGGGTGATTTAGTGATAATACACTCTCCACGTACTGTATTCTTTCTCTAACTTAACTATTTTGCATGTTATTTAGTCAGTATTTGGTTTGCATTTAGGTATGTAATAAAGAGACAAGGGCAAGATGAAGTATAAGCAAGCAAGTATTGTATCTAGGGATGTATTTAACACTCAAATGCCTTAAGTCAACTTTTATCACTTTTTACTGCAACAAAAGATGCATACCAACATGCAGTCCTTGGGCAAACTTATAGTTACATTCTAAGAATGAAGACAGCTTAAGGGTTAGAGGGTTTATGTGTGTAGGAAGTATAACTTTTTGAGTATTTTGTAATATAAGTGTTCAAGAATGAGCTAACATAACATGTCTTTTTATCACATAACTATCTTTTACCCCATTTGCATGACAGGATATATTCCTGGAATATTTAATTTCTAGGAATAAACAATAATCCTGGATATTTATTTTTCATCATGTGAATGCAATTATTTGGGGAATATTTTTTTATTCGGGGAATATATTTTAAAAAAATACTCCATCTCCAGGTGTGGTCGAAAATCAAATAACCCTGGAATAAAATGCAGTTTCACGCTCATGTAAATCACAGGAGAAAATAATCTAGGATAATCTAGGATTATTACAACTAATTTACTTGACGAGATATATTCTGGATATATATAATCCTGGATATTTATTTTTTGTCAAATAAATACTCTCGATTTCTCAAATGACATGTGAACGCAGATTATTTTCCCAAATTTATTCCTGGATTAAAATTTATTCCTCAAATAAATATAAACCAGGATTATTTTCTGCCATGTAAATTGCCCTTTTTTTAACTAACTATAACAATAAATAATAAAAAAAAAATTACCTCTATACAAAATTTGAATCATATCACATTTAGTTAGAAAAGATGTGTGTTCCATCTGAAAAAGGAACAAAATATATTGATGCTAATCTCAACATGGACACCATGGTAATGACACATGCATCTCGCAAAATACAGTCAGTAGGCATTAATTAACCCTACACTCACTGATGTCAAAATACTGAATTTCAAATATAAGGTTTTACCCATGTGGTAACCAGGAATATAACCAAATTAAATTTGGTCGACAAAGCTTACTGAGCTCTGTTAACTGGCTGAATGCTGGAAGCCCAAATTTGGGCTTTACTCTGAAGAGTGGGTACGTATAACACATTAAAGTCTTCCTATTCTGTGGATGTGCTTAATATTATTTTTGAAGTGAAATTATTCAGACTGTCAGATTTGCCTTGTTGAAATTTATGGGAGAGTACCATTAGGCACTCTTCCATAAATTGTAACAAGGCAAAGACATGTGAACCAACTTTGTTGACCAAAAATAATTTAGCACTCTACCAGTTAACCCTTTACCCAACGAATCGCCCGCATCCGCCAGTGTAATATGCAAATTCAGCAGTTGAAAAAATATTGTTGAATTTTTTTAAAAATTTAAAATGAAAGTGTCAATGACACTGTAGCTCAACTTGACAAACTTGAACTTGGTAAGTTATAAATGAAATGGCAAAATTGAAGATCATTGGTACCAACTACCAATGTCATTTATTTTTGCCAGTGGCAACATTTTTTGACAGAAACCGAAGAAAATCAATAGCTCCCATCTAGAGGCCTCCCCAAACAAGCATGCCAGGTTTCAAAGCCCTGTAGGGTGTACAAAAGGGAAATATTGTGGTCTGACTAGACTAAATTCTAAGAAAGTTGGCCGTGGCAACATTTTTTGACGGAAATGGAAGAAAATCGATAGCTCCCGTCTAGAGGTTACCGTAAATAAGCATGCCAGGTTTCAAAGCAATCTAGTCAAAATGTGTCCTGTAGGGGGAGCCAAAGGGAAATATTGTGGTCTGACTAGACTAAATTCTAAGAACGTTGGCCGTGGTAACAGTTTTTGATGGAAATGGAAGAAAATCGATAGCTCCCATCTAGAGGTCACCGTAAATAAGCATACCAGGTTTCAAAGCAATCTAGTCATAAATGTGCACTGTAGGGTGAGCCAAAGGGAAATATTGTGGTCTGACTAGACTAAATTCTAAGAACGTTGGCTGCGGCAACATTTTTTGATGGAAATTGAAGAAAATCGATAGCTCCCATCTAGAGGTCACCCCAAACAAGCATGCAAGGTTTCAAGCAATCCGATCATAAATGTGCCCTGTAGGGTGTGCCAAAGGGAAATACTGAGTCTTCTGACTAAACTAAGTTCTAAGAACGTTGGCCGCGGCAACATTTTTTGACAGAAATTGAAGAAAATCGATAGCTCCCATCTAGAGGTCACCCCAAACAAGTATACCAAGTTTCAAAGTAATCTGATCATAAATGCGACCTGTGAGGTGTGCCAAAGGAAATTGTGGACGTACGTACTAACGTACGTATGTACGTATGCCGACGGACGAGAAGTGATGGCAATAGCTCAGCTTGACTTTGTCCAGTTGAGCTAAAAATGATATTTAAAATAATAAATTTTGATATCGTCTGCGTTGGGTAAAGGGTTAAACAAGTTTGTATTGGTTGAATTCTGAGTTGCATCATGGCAAAAATCAGAAGCTTGAAATTTTGCGATTTGGACATTTGTGTGCAGAGGGTTAAGTTAAAAAACTGATACAATGATACAATGAAGACTGCCCATGTATATGTAGCCAAGACTATTTGCTCTCAAACTGACAATATGGTTATAGACCACAATAAACATATCACTAAAGTACTCTCTTAAGTGAGTGAACCTCTTCATAATTTTACTCGCAATAAAACACACCAAAACAGAATAATAATACACAAAGGAATTTGATGATGAACTATTGTTCAAGCCCCACAAAGTAGATCTTCAATTTCTTAGGCCATTTTTTGTAAAATTGAATGAGGGCAGGCATTATTTTATTTTATTTTTTTATTTTTGTAATTATTTCTTTGCCATCAAAAGTTCATATTTTGGTTTGTTTTATATTTTAGGCCTCATAATCTGCAGAATAACATGGGTGGTGGTGTATTTTGTCCTTTGAGTGCAAGAAGACTTTGCAATGCTAAAGCATTGCAAAGGCTTATTAAACTCAAGGGACAAATTTATCAATTTTATTAACTTGGTTAAAATATCAGACATAAACCAATTAATTTTTATTTTTTTAAGTTTGCACTGATTATAAAAAGAGAGGATGGGGCAGCCAAAAGGACCATGCAGGAGGGCCTGAGATACAGGTTTTTAACTTTTTTAGGCCTTTATCATAAACAGACAATCAGAAAAACAAATATGCATTCATCTGCTGGATATGAAAAAGATTTTTAAAGAAAATTCCTCATTTTGAACTAAGTTGTCATTCGGGCTCCCATAGTGAGCCCAAATATGAACCAAGGGACTTGGCTTGAACAAACTTGAATCTCAGCCCCCTAAGGTTGCTGCATGCCAAATATCAAAACATTCCGACTGCTGAATCTGAAGAAGAAGATTTTTAAAGAAAAATTCCTCATATTGACTAAGTTATAATTCAGGCTCCCACAGGAAGCCCAAATATGGACCCAGGGACTTGGCTTTAACAAACTTGAATCCCCCCCCCCCCCCCCCCCCCCCCAAGGATGCTACACACCACATATCAAAGCATTCTGACTGCTGGATCTGAAGAAAAAGATTTTTTAAGAAAATTCCTCATTTCAAACTAAGTTACAATTCAAGCTCCCACAGTGAGCCCAAATATGGACCTAGGGACATGGCTTGAACAAACTTGAATCTCACCCCCCTAAGGATGCTGCATACCAAATATCAAAACATTCCGACTTCTGGATCTGAAGAAGATTTTTAAAGAAAATTCTGCAATTTGAACTAAGTTATCATTTGGGCTCCCACAGTGAGCCCAAATATGGAACTAGGGACATGGCTTGCACAAACTTGAATCTCACCCCCTAAGGATGCTGCATACCAAATATCAAACATTCTGACTGCTGGATCTGAAGATTTTTAAAGAAAATTCCTCATTTTGAACTAAGTTATAATTCGGCTCCCACAGTCAGCCCAAATATGAACTCAGGGACTTGGCTTGAACAAAAATGAATCTCACCCCCCTAAGCATGGTGCGTACCCAATCTCAAAAGATTCTGCCTGCTGGATCTTAAGAAGATTTTCAAAGAAATTTGCCTGAAATGCACTAAGTTCAAATTTGGGCTCCTATACTGAGCTCAAATATACACCCAGGGGGCCGATTTGAACAAACTTGAATCAGATCCACCCCACAATGTTGCATACCAAATATCAAAAGATTCTGCCTGCTGGATCTGGAGAAGATTTTTTAAGACATTTGCCTGAAATGCACAAAGTTCGAATTCAGGCCTCTATAGTGAGCCCAAATATGAATACAGGGGGAAAATTTGAACAAACTTGAATCAGATCCACCCTACAATGTTGCGTACCAAATATCAAAAGATTCTGCCTGCTGGATCTGGAGAAGAAGATTTTTAAAGAAATTTGCCTGAAATGCACTAAGTTCCAATTCGAGCTTCTATAGTGAGCCCAAATATGAATCCAGGGGGCCGATTTGAACAAACTTGAATCAGATCCACCCCACAATGTTGCATACCAAATATCAAAAGATTCTGCCTGCTGGATCTGGAGAAGAAGATTTTCAAAGAAATTTGCCTGAAATGCACTAAGTTGAAATTCAAGCTCCTATAGTGAGCCCAAATATGAACCCAGGGGGCCAATTTGAACAAACTTGAATCAGATCCACCCTACAATGTTGCATATCAAATATCAAAATATTCTGCCTGCTGGATCTGGAGAAGAAGATTTTTTAATGTTTTTCCCATTGCCTACAGTTTTAAAAAGTACTGACTCAGCACTTTTTCAAAGTCCTGAAACTGTACCCTATGATAAAACCGATGGCAATTTTTGTTACCAATCCTTTCTGTTGGTCCTAAGGAAGCTTCACACCAAATAAAAATTCTCGGTGCTGCGCAGTTTTTGAGATATGGGTGTTTTAATTTTTTTATATTTTTAGCTCCTGCGGTTCCCAGAGGGCTGCAGGAAAAATGTTTTTTGCATAAATCAAGTACTTATAACCCAATAATACCTCATATTAAATTTGGTTCAAATCGGCCTCTGGGTTCAGAAAATAGAAATTTTTGGGCGGGACAAAAATTCTTGCCCCTCTCAGAACAAAGGTAAATATTGCCCATCAAACTTCTCTTGAACAAACTTGAGTCTACACCTCAAATGGAAGCTGCATACCAAATATCAAGTCTCTGCTATGGCTGGTTCATGAGAAGAAGATTTTTTAAAATTTTGTGCATTTTGGCCCCACCCCACTCCACAATATGAGCAGAAATCCAATTTGAAGAAAAACCCAAATGCCCCTATATAACCACTACTTACATGAAATTTAATTAAAATGTGGCCAGTGATTGAGGAGAAAGAGGCTCAAACACCACCTTCACACAGGACAACGGACAACAGACGACGGACGAAGAGTGATGAGAAAAGCTCACCCTGACTTTCAGTCAGGTGAGCTAAAAACCAGTTTATAATATCATTTGACCATTTGTGGTGTTTTCCGAACTAACTTAATGATTTACTCTTTTTTCTTCCAACACATAGTCCTTGAGCTACAGTAAAACCTGTCTTGAGAGACCACTGTCTTGAGAGACCACCTGTCTTGAGAGACCACATCTACCAGGCACTGATTGGTTTTACTCTATAATGGACCTGCTATGGGAGACCACCTGTCTTGAGAGACCACCTGTCTTGAGAGACCACTGTGACCTGGTACCAACTTGTATTTTTATGCCATAATAGACCTGTCTTGAGAGACCGCCTCTTTGAAGACTGAAACCATGACAAAATCTTTCTACCTGTTCTGGAATTGGAAAATCCATTGTGGTTATACTAACATAATTAAAAGTATTAAAAGCTCTTAATTGGGTTTCAATTGCTAACTCATTACAGATTGAGATGTTTTTATAAGACCCCTGTGAAAAGATTAGGATTATTGCTGAATAAACAATTTCATACATACCTGAAATGTGAAGAGATAGGAATAAAAATAAATTTGTGTTGAAAATCTTTTTGTAACAAATTGAAATGGACTGTTATAAAAATAAATTAGTGTTGAAAATCTTCAATGAAGATTTTCAACACTAATTTATTTCAATAATTTTTATAAGAGTCCATTTCAATTTGTTACAAAAACTTCATAAAAAAGAACAACTACAAAGTAATTACAGAAATCCATTCTTCTCTATTTCTGAATTTTGTGGTTGGTTATTCACTGACTTGAGAAAACCTGAAACCTGTTATGAGAGACCACCTGTCTTGAGAGACCACTTTTGTGTGGTCCAAAGAGCGGTCTCTCAAGACAGGTTCTACTGTATGTGATTATTAATTACATATCTAAGGCCAAAAGGCTTGTAGGTGTTATGAGAATCAGAATTATATACTGAATTTGAAAATCCTTTCTTAATTGCTGCTGCCTCTGCATTTTGGGTGAAAAATGCAGTTTTTCACTTGTTCCAATAAAATTTTGAGAAAAAGTGCAAAAATATTGTTTTCATTTCACGTATTCATTGAATAAATATAGAACCTTAGTGAGCATGCTCACATACCCCACGTGCCCCGATATTTCAAGCTCTAATCATTTTTTAAAAATAAACATAGATTCTAGGAATACTGCAGAAAACAGTGTTCTGTAGTTTCAATGGTATTGAAAGAATTCAAGCAGAGAAAAAGCCCGGAAAACTGTAATTTTGATGAACTTTTCAAAGTCTATGGGGCCGTAATTTTGGTAAAAATCAGTGGAGCGGAACAAAACCCAAACTTGTTCTGTAGGCCACCATGTTAGACTAACATATCAAAAATCAGCTCAATATCTGGAAGCGTGTAGGAAAAAAGTCCGGAAAACTGTAATTTTGATGAACTTTTCAAAGTTCAAGGGCCATAATTTTGGTAAAAATCAGTGGAGCGGAACAAAATGCAAACTTGATCTGTAGGCCACCATGTCAGACTAACATACCAAACATCAGCTCAATATCTGGAAGCGTGTAGAAAAAAAGTCCAGAAAACTGTAATTTTAATGCATTTTTCAGAGTCCAAGGGTCATAATTTCGGAAAAAATCATTGGAGCAGAACAAAATGCAAACTTGTTCTGTAGGCCACTATGTTAGACTAACATACCAAAAATCATCTCAATATCTGGAAGCGTGTAGGAAAAAAGTCTGCAAAACTGTAATTTTGATGAACTTTTCAAAGTTCAAGGGCCGTAATTTCGGTAAAAATCAGTGGAGCGGAACAAAATGCAAACTTGATCTGTAGGCCACCATGTTAGACTAACATACCCCAAAACAGCTCAATATCTGGAAGCGTGTAGAAAAAAAGTCCGGAAAACTGTAATTTTGATGAACTTTTCAAGGTTCAAGGGCCATAATTTCGATAAAAAAGAAGTGGAGCGGAACAAAATGCAAACTTGATCTGTAGGCCACCATGTTAGACAAACATACCAAAAATCAGCTTAATATCTGGAAGCATATAGAAAAAAAGTCCGGAAAACTGTAATTTTGATGAATTTTTCAGAGTCCAAGGGCCGTAATTCGGTAAAAATCAGTGGAGCGGAAAAAAATGCAAACTTGATCTGTAGGCCACCATGTTAGACTCACATACCAAAAATCAGCTCAATATCTGGAAGCGTGTAGAAAAAAAGTCCGGAAAACTGTAATTTTGATGAATTTTTCAGAGTCCAAGGGCCGTAGTTTCGGTAAAAATCAGTGGAGCGGAAAAAAATGCAAACCTGATCTATAGGCCACCATGTTAGACTCACATACCAAAAATCAGCTCAATATCTGGAAGCGTGTAGAAACAAGAGGCCTGTCACGTCTAGAGAGCTCCGCTGAGGGCCACTGATCGCATGGGCATGTTTTCTAATACTAATATTGTTACAAACTTTAGCCGAAAAATATTCAGCGGTTCATAAATTATGGCTTGGACAAACAAATATCAAAAATATCTTAAGATTTTCTTGATCCTGTGACCTGTGACCTTGACCCTGTGGATTTACAGACCGCAGAATAATTGATGACACACCGTCTATTGATAATACATATTGTTATGAAGTTTGGTGGAAAAATATTCAGCGGTTTAGAAATTATGGCTCGGACAAATAAAATGTTGACGGACGGACGGACAGACGGACGACGGACGAATCAGTATAAGAAAAGCTCTGCTGACTTTGTCAGCGGAGCGAAAAAAGTCCGGAAAACAAGTAGGACCGACGGACGGACCAGTCAAAAACATTATACCCCAGCAACTTCGTTGCGTGGGGTATAATAATGGTTTATCCCAAAAAGTTGGGTATCAAATTAAAGGTAATTAAGTGATAAACACACGCATATATAGTAACCATATGTAGGCTCAGATGTATTCAGTAAAAAGAGACACTTTCATAAATAAAAACAAAAACTAGAAAATGTCTATTTCTGTCTAGATTTTTTACATCAACCTTAATTGATTGTTCCAGTAATTAGAAATTGCAATTTACATCAAATTTACCAAAACAGCTGTCTTTCCAGACTTTAACACAGAAGGAAAAAACTGCGTTTCACCATTGTTGGTGAAAAGAGGAAAATTAACTTTGCACATAATTAGCGGGAATTGGGCAATAGGTGGCTGTTCTGTGTGGGATACTGATCACCAGGCTTTGTGTATCAACACAAATCTGCATCTGGTGAACTTGGTTTGGCAAAATTTTTTGTTTTTTTTCCATTTTAAGTATCTTAAAAGGTTTTTTATTAGGATTCTTCAAAATTTGCCCTATTTTCACGCTGGAGATAATAGTATAAATTACCCTGTAGGAAAAATTTGCTTTCTGAAATTTCGGTATTTGAACATGAAAGAGCAAGGTGTGTTTTCTGTAATGTGACAAGAAATTTTAAATCTGAATAAAGTAAAATGAAATTTCATAAATTTACAATAAAAACCACAAATCAAGCTTCAAAACATGGCTAGCTGCATCTAAAAACTGAATGGGTGACTTAAATCCTTGTCTGAGTTGTTCCTTGAGGTGAATAAGACGAGAGTCTATTTTTCTGTAGATGCATTTTCTGGCTTCTGGCGCAGCGCCATGATCAATCTGAGCCCTTGTTTTTCTATCTCTCTTTGTCTTCAATTGTCTTTAATTGTTTTATAAACTCAAACATATTTGGATGCGTTTTCGACAGTGATCGATTCAGTTTTGAGTGCCAGCCCTCCAGATGATTATTAGTATGTGGTCCCACATTACCATGCTGATTCCACATTGGAAGTCTAAACACTGCATCATCATCTACCCAGGTAGAAGTGACATAATCAATAAACTATAATTTGTGGGGTGTGATCAGGTCCCTCATTCATTACATCAATCCACACATCCTGTACCAGGTCTACAGGCAACAGTGGCAAACACGTTGCTCATCTCACTAAACATTGCACACCTTCACTGGTCCAATATAATTGTGCAAGCCCAAGTTCCTGCACCTTTACAGTAAGTAATTAGTGTTTTGATTAACTGGCTTGCAATCAGTGGTCAGTGTCTTGATTTGTGGTCCAATCCATTTTATCACTGGGTATGTATGTGTTTTGTTAATCTCCCAGAAAGGTGTTAATTGGTTTTAGAAAAGTGTAGGCAGAATGAGCTGTAGGCAGAATGAGAGGTAACCCCTTCACTTTAATATCCAAAAAATGTGTAAAATAATTTAATCATTCCAAAGTTATTCATACTCATTTTTTAAAGATTTTGAATGATTTTATTATGTTCACACATAACTGACAATATACGTTCACATATCCACAATATTTGTTTTAATTTAGTAATATTAATAAAGAATGGTTCAAGGAAGAAAGTTATGTTTTCATCTTTGGCTTTACTAATCTTCCAGTGACACTCTTCATTCAAGATCACTGTTTGATAATGATTATTCAGAAGACAAATTAATTTCCTGCTCATCTTCAATTAAGAAATGGATTTTGAGAATCACCTCAAAATTTTAACTTAGAAAACACCTACAAGCATTTTTGGCATCAAGACAATAGATATGTAATTAACCCTCTGTACTTTAGTGTCAAAATATGACAATTTCAACCTGCATTTTTTCCCACAATGCAACTAGGAATTTAACAAAACCAATCTTGTTTGACAGAGCTCAATTAGATTGAACTGGTTCAATTCCTAGTTGCATTACAGTAGAACCTGTCTTGCCTTGTAGGTGTTTTCTAAGTTAAAATTTTGAGAGACTGCCCTTTGGGCCACACAAAAGTGGTCTCTCAAGACAGGTGGTCTCTCATAACAGGTTTCAGGTTTTCTCAAGCCAGTGAATAACCAACCACAAAATTCAGAAATGAAGAAGAAAAGATTTTTGTAATTACTTTGTAGTTGTTCTTTTTTATTAAGTTTTTGTACCAAATTGAAATGGACTGTTATAAAAATTATAAAAATAAATTAGTGTTGAAAATCTTCATTGAAGATTTTCAACACTAATTTATTTTTATAATTTTTATAACAGTCCATTTCAATTTGTTACAAAAAGATTTTCAACACAAATTTATTTTTATTCCTATCTGTCACATGTCAGGTATGTATGAAAATGTTTATTCAGCAATAATCCTAATCTTTTCACAAGGCGGTCTATTATGGCATAAAATTACAAGTTGGTGCCAGGTCACAGTGGTCTCTCAAGACAGGTGGTCTCCCATAGCAGGTCCATTACTGAGTAAAACCAATCGGTGCCTGGTATAGGTGGTCCCTCAAGACAGGTGGTCTCTCAAGACAGTGGTCTCTCAACACAGGTTTTACTGTATGGGGAAAATTAGCACCCTGAAATTTGGAGATTTCAACATCAGGGTGGAGAGGGTTAACCCTTAACTGGTAGAGTGTTATATTATTTTTGGCTATCAATATTTGTTCACATATCTTTGCCTTGTCAGTTTGTGGGAGAGTGCCTGTTGGCACTCTCCCATAAACTGTAACAAGACAAATCCTCACAGACTAAATAATATCAATTTGAAGATAATACAAAGCAAATCCACTTAGTATGAAGCCTGCAAGTTGCAATACCTTCACCTCAGAATAAAGCCCAAATATGGGCTACCAGCACTCTACCAGTTAAGGGCCTGAAGATTTTTTATACCATTTACATCCCATGACTTTGCAGTTGTTTATTGGAAAGTTCTACGTAGGCCGCTAATATATGCTTAGAAACAACTGCCATGACACTTTCAATATAACTTGCAAGCTTACCCCAAAACTGCATGTTGGGGCACCTGTTTTGTCATAGAACAAGCCAAGACCAATACCAGGTCTGGACCTGCGTCGCTGCATGCAACAGATCTGAAAATTAGACACACGATACAACTCATCATTATGAAGCAGCAGACCAAATATAAAATCATTCTCATTCATAGAAGCCAAGAAAACTTTGACGGAAAAAGTGTTTCGGACGGACTGATGGACTGACGGAATGATGGACTGACGGAATAATGGACGGAGTTGAGCGGTTACTAGACCTGCTCTGCCGCAGGCGACGCAGGTAAAAATGTGATTGAAGTCAGAATTAGGCCCTTAAGGGTTAAAAGTCCTGTAGCTGTTGAATTAATATCTTGTTTCCCCTCTCCCCTCACTGAAATGGAAAAAAAAACTTGCTAGGCATGTTGTAACAGATATTAGCAGGATGCCCTTGTCAAGGGCTTCTGTAGAAAAACCAAGTGAAGGCCCCTTTCATTGATTTCAAGTAGGCAATAAGTTACGTTATGAAAAAGCAGAACACAAACAAGAAACTTCTAGCCCTTTGACCTCAAGACCTTGGTTTAACCATGAGCTCATGAGCTGAAACTTTCTTTGAGCTTCATCAGAGGATTTGAGACTCATATTTTGGGTGAAGATTCAGGGTTTCCATTAAATCAACTCTCCATGTACATTGTACTGTAGATATGAGCTAGTAGGTATACAGTATATATTGTGTGGTATCAGTATCATACAGAATTAGTGTAATGAAGGGAAGTGGGAGAAGGGGGCAATTACCAGAGAGTCCTAGTCAGGACTATGCCTTCATGAGTTATGATTATTTGCTTTATAAGTGTTTTTATTTCATGACTTTTCAAGGCCTTCAGGCCCATTTTAAAGGATTTCAAGGCCTTGACCCTTTACCTAACATGAAAAGCAGACGACATTTGCAAAAAAAATTCTTGAATAACAAATGTTTTTCATTTTTTGTCTCAAAAACATAGGTTATGACCCCTCATTGGAACGAGCTCAATGAGCTTGTTCCAACGAGGGATCATAACCAATGTTTTTGAGACAAAAAATGAAAAAATAATGAAAATTAATTGCCGATTTTTTAGAATAGCACTGGCCGGTTTTGGCCATTATGTTGTTGCCATTCCTTGAGTACAAAGCCCTGAGGGAACCCTGTACATGACATCGGTATGGAGAGCGAAAACTAAGAACTCCAACATATAGTCACAAGAGCTATTTTGATTTATAAGGCAAATTATCAAAAAAGTCAAATCATGGAAGCCCATTGAGGCACACAAGACTTCTTTTGAAACCACAACTAAGTTGGGAGCCTTGCAGGTCATAGAATATTACAAAAATTACATTATATTACCAAACTCGATGCATTTGTTAAAAATTAATTTTCTTTTTCATTTTTCTTGGTAAATGAACAATATCTGTTTTAACAATTGATCATCAAATCAAGCTAGGGATCACCGAATAAAGAAAGTTCTTAATAAGTTGAAAAACGAAGCAAGAATAAATAAACTGCTGCGCCATGAGCGCATGATACGCCTGTTATTAATTACAAGAGGGAACCACACAATATGAGTATACATGTGTACTTGTCAGGTTACATATACGTGCCACCAAAAAATCATGAAAATTGCTCAAAGTCCAACATGTGGAAAATTGCCTATATTTTGATGAATAAAGTCTCATAACTCTGGAATGACAAATCGGACAGCGACACAAATCGAAAGGGAGATTCCTTCTATCAACATAACCTTGCAACCAGAAGATCATGAAAATTGCTCTAAGCATTTTCAAGTTATTGTTCGACATGTGAAAAATAAAGTCCCATAACTCTGGAATGACTAATCGAATGGCGACACCAACCGAAGGAGAGCTTCCTTCCATCAACATAAACCACCTACCAAAAAATCGTGAAAATCTCTCGAAGCATTCTCAAGTTATGGTACGACGTGTAAAAAATCAACAATTTTCTAAGTAATAAAGTCCCATAACTCTGGAATGACTAATCGAACGCGACGCTAAACGAAAGGGAGCTTCCCTCCATCAATATACACCACCTACCCAAAAATCACGAAAATCTCTCAAAGCGTTCTTGAGTTATCATACATGTGACCAGACTGACAGATGGACAGATGGACAGCGGTATACCATAATACGACCCTTTTTTCAAAATGGGCGTATAAAAATTAATTTTCTTTTTCATTTTTCTTGGTAAATGAACAATATCTGTTTTAACAACTGATCATCAAATCAAGCTAGGGATCACCGAATAAAGAAAGTTCTTAATAAGTTGAAAAACAAAGCAAGAATAAAAAATTTTGTATGTAAATGGTTACTAATGGTTAGTTCTTTTTTTTGGCACAAATGTTTGAACAGTCTTAAAATTGCAACCAAATGAAACAGATATTTCTCACTTCCCTGATAAGATTCAAAAAGGAAATATTCCATAGCAGCTGAGTAAAATCATCATGTTGACATGAAACTGACAAAAATTTAAACAAACAATATCCAATAATGTATTACCGTCAATAAAAACACATCTTATATGCAGATACATAGTTATTAAAAAGTTATGATCTTGTATTAACATAATTTTTTATCTAAACTGGTCTAATGTATCAAATTAAGGCACAGCTGCTGAAAGGCAGACAGTATAGTGTTTGAAGACAAATTTAGCCCAATGAACCCCAGTGGCCATTTTTCAAACCAGGAACATGAAACGTCATAACATCATTAAATAGGAAGGCTGGTCAGTAAATGTGTGGGGGTAGACCAATCAATATTTTTAAAGTGCAGCCTCCAAAGTGCATGTTAAAAATATTGATTACTCTACCCCACATAATGAATATGGACTCTTCCAACTGCTGCCATTGAACTCGTATGGAAGATACCCAGGCCTGGCATTCTGAAAAATGCAGGAGGGCAAAAAATCGCTCTCCTCAATCAGCTTAGGAGAGCAATTAGCTTTACACAGCATTTTAAGTATCCAGTTGAACGAACTCATTGAAACTGAAACCAACAGACTATTACATCAGTAATTTTATTAACTTTACTAAGGTAAAGCAAAATCTCTTAGACATCTAGATGTCTCACTCAACAACCGAACACACACTTGACAAGACCTGTGTGTGTACCCAGACCTGTTGTCCAAGAAAGTCATACGCCTACCACTACCACCTTCAACCCCCGAGGGGGTTGAAGGTGGTAGTGGTAGGCGTATGACTTTCTTGGACAACAGGTCTGCTTGAATCTACAGTCACATCCTGGTGCAAGTGCTTCAAGTGACAGGGTAGTAGTAATGGTAGTATATTATAGTGTCAATATTCCTTGAATAATTACCCCTCAAACTGTGATGTCAGTTGTTGAACTTGAAACTGACAGAAAAAAAAAAATATTGCTGTGACTCATTTTGCTTCAAATGATTGCAACTGTGTTTGGGTATGGTTGCAGCCATTACCTTTTACCACTAAACCACTTTCAAAATGAAATTACGTGATGTTATGTGACTTCGAAGTTAAATTACATATTTGCTTTACAACAAAAATTTAATGTGAGCATAATACATGTAATCTCAATCATCCCAGACCAAAATATTTAGGAGAGCAATTTTTCGCTCTCCTTAATTCTTTCAGGAGGGCAGTAAGGAGAGCTAAAAAATCGCTCTCCTGAAATTGCCAAGCCTGAGATACCACTAAAGTTCAAAGGGATAAGAGAGGGAAAACAATGTACTCAACATAAAAATTGTTTCATCAGAACTAATTTATTTCATTTGTTATTTAAAATTCAATAGAACCTATACCAACTTCTAGTGAAAAAAAGCAGATATTTCCAAAATAAATATGAAAGCAAATGATAGGAAGCTTTCCTAGAATATAGGACAGGAATGAAAAGAGCAGCTTTATTTAACTATTATCCTGGCGATTATTGAGTATTTTGTGGTCCAAATGTCTGGGTATTTCATATACGTTACCCAATGCACAACATGTCAAAATTTTCAATATTCCTTTTTCACATTTTTCAAAAGGTTTCAACATAACCATATCATGTGATCCCTCATTGGAATGAGCTAATTCTAATGAGGGGTCACATGGTATGATTTTGTTGAATTTTTTGGAAATTTTTTTTTTTTTTTCAACTTCTTCATGTGCAAATTACTTCATAATTTGCAAATTACAATGAAGGATACAGCAAATTCATTGGGTAAAGGGTTAATGCCATGATAGATTAATTGTTGGAAATAGCTCAGAGAGCCTTTTCCAACAATTAATCAGATGATAGACTTAAAAAATATATAATAATTTTTGTTAAATTTTCTCACAAGCTTATATTTTTATAGGTCCACCATATAAGGTAAATGTGAACATGGCTGGATAAAAGTCACTATGATTGGGTGAGTAAAGTATATCTGTGAGTAAAGTATATCTGCTCTATGTGCAATAAATCTATGAATTTTTCTGTATCCTAAAGAATATTACAGTAGAACGTGTCTTGAGAGACCGCCCTTTGGGCCACACAAAAGTGATCTCTCAAGACAGGTGGTCTCTCATAACAGGTTTAAGGTTTTCTCAAGTCAGTGAATAACCAACCACAAATTCAGAAATGGAGAAGAATAGATTTTTGTAATTACTTTGTTGTTGTTCATTTTTATGAAGTTTTTGTAACAAATTGAAATGGACTGTAAAAAAAATTATAAAAATAAATTAGTGTTGAAAATCTTCAATGAAGATTTTCAACACTAATTTATTTTTATAATTTTTATAACAGTCCATTTCAATTTGTTACAAAAAGATTTTCAACACAAATTTATTTTTATTCCTATCTGTCACATTTCAGGTATTATGAAATTGTTTATTCAGCAATAATTCTAATCTTTTCACAGGGGTCTTATAAAAACATCTCAATCTTTAATGAGTTAGCAGTTGAATCCCAATTAAGAGCTTTTAATACTTTTAATTATGTTAGTATAACCACAATGGATTTTCCAATTCCAGAACAGGTAAAAAGTTTCTGTCATGGTTTCAGTCTTCAAAGGGGCGGTCTCTCAAGACAGGTCCATTATGGCATAAAAATACAAATTGGTGCCATGTCACAGTGGTCTCTCAAGACAGGTGATCTCCCATAGCAGGTCCATTATAGAGTAAAACCAATCGGTGCCTGGCAGATGTGGTCTCTCAAGACAGGTGGTCTCTCAAGACAGTGGTTTCTCAAGACAGGTTTTACTGTATCAAAATACTTTGTATGCATATGTCTGGAAAAAGCAAAATAAATATACATTCAGGTGAATACAATGCAAACTTATAAAAAGAGAGCATGCATCAGCCAAACGGATCATGTGGGAGGGGCCTGAGAAACAGATTTTTAACTTTTAGTCTTATTGGAACAATGCATACCTTTGACACATAATACACATTATTATGCCCCATGTTTGTAACATCAGCCGTTACTGGTTAATATGACACCTTCTAAAAGTCATAGTACTAGAGTTTTGGGGCAAAACACGGGTACTATCGGAATGTTTTTCCCTGGAGACAAGAGAACGAAGAAAATGTAAGCGCCACTTCCATTGATCAGCATCAAATTTCTCAACACCAAACGCTGGCTCCGTGTCCGTTTAGCTTTTTCAACACCGGTAGACACAAACTTACCAACAAATATATCACCTTGAGTGGGTGTGTTTTCAATTTTAACTGCAAACAATGCATTCAAAAGAATCAGAAATATTAAAAAACTCACTCACGTGTTGTTCACCACGTCAGTGAATCCTGAATATGAGTCTCAGTTATGACTTGTGTTTCACTCCGCTTAATTCTGTCAACTGTTGTCCGAGAAACATGAATTTATATTCCATTAATTTAAATCACTTTTCACACAAGCATTAACAATGAATTATAACACGAACAGCATGATGCAGTTGTTAACATTGGCATTTGTTGATAAAGAAACTCCCAAAGCGACGGCACTTGTGACAAGTCATTTTCAAAGATACGTCATTCGTTCGAAATGACGTCATGTTTTTGGATTCGACTACATTGTTGTTACAAGATCGATGGCTTGTTGCAGTTAACGCTTAACAATGAAAGTCATATTTTGTTCGGCATAATAAAATAATTAGAACGTTCCTTTTCATGTTCTATTGGTCGATAGTACCTGAGTTTGTGTGATTTCTGAAATAAAACCTGAAGCAGCGAAGCTGCTTCAGGTTTTATTTCAGAAATCACACAAACTCAGGTACTATCGACCGATAGAACATGAAAAGGAACGTTCTAATATTATAATATTACTACAATTTGGGCCCAGAGTTTACCATCCCTAATAGTGTTCGGGAATTTGAAGGTTCAATTTTTCCACACATAATAATATACATTTTTTTTTCCAATCATTCCAGTGAGAGGCCATAAGCTACAGTATGATTAGAAAGAAAAACAGAAAGAAATGAAATTTTCAAGTTTTGTGAACACCAGTGGCAGCATTTGAAAGATTTAGTATGTTCAGAGTTCAAAGAGAATTCCCCAAAAATGTCAAGTACATATGCTCTGGGGTGAGTATGAGGGAGCTCTACAAGATAAATAAGTTCAGGGAAAAGGGAGCCATATATGAGGATCTGTTTGCTTCTTACGGAAAATGTCTTTACGTGGTTGAGTGCTAGTAGCCACTGTCATGGCTCTATTGAAAAGTGTTGAAAGCCCCATTAGTGGAATTACACTGTATGCATTCACTTGCTGTTTGCTCAGAAATGGAGGAAAAATTGTTTACATAACAGTGTTTTGCTACAATTTATTGGAGGGTGCCAGCAGTCAACCTCCAATAAATTGTAACAAAACAATTATATAAGAACCAAATTTGCTAAACTAAGACTATCCTTGCTGGTAGCATGTTATCAGTGAGAAAAAAATGCATGTTACAATTCTCCTTTTGAATATTATCAGTGGTCTTCCAAAAGGTTGTACAGTGGAGTCCGCTTAATTGGATATCTCTTAACTGAATAACCCTGTTAATAGGATACAATTTCCAAACACAAAACCATTTAACATACCTCCAGTACAAATTTGTCCTGTTAATTGAATATAGGTTATAGAGTAAACTCCTGTTAACTGAATAAAAAAATTTGTAACCTGTTGAGAAATTACCCTGACTCTCGCCAGTTTTCCTATGTTTATAGGCCTATTTGGCCTCAGTACATCCAATACAGGTATTTAATCTATTATATCTTGTTTGACAGAGCTCATGGAGCTCTGTCAAATAAGATATAATAAAACAAATCCTAAGTTTATCTCTAGAGAACAGGAAAGTGACACAAACCCTGTTAATTGAATAATCTTCATTGGCAAAGTGGCTATTCAATTAACAGGGTTCCACTGTATCTCCCATTTTGATGTAAAGCACTTCACAAATTCAGAACCTACGGGTCCGATTACATAAGATGTACAAAAACAGAAGCAACTGATTCAGGTGAATTGTGATTTTGGACTGAAATGTACACATATAGTTCTTAATCTACAATGTTGTATCTCAAGATTCCTGTCTCGAGAATGGAGGCAATCACCTTGTTTCTGATAGGTGGAAAGCCTTAACTAACAACTCATAGTGTGAATGGCACAAGCCATAGAATGACAGAGATATAAGCAATTAAAAAGTGTTGAACAAGGCCTCATAAAGTGGATTTTCTGTTTCTCAGGCCATTTTTTGTAAAATTGCATGCCAGCAAGCATTTTTTTATTTTATTTTTTGTATTTATTTCTTTGCCATCAAAAGTTCATGTTCTTGGTTGTTTTATGTCTTTCATAATCTATAGTTGAGAACAGTATGGGTGATGGTGTATTTTGTCCCTTGATTGCAAGAAGGCTTTGCAATGCTAAAGTCAGTCGTCACAGTTGACAGATCGCGACCAAATGGGCAAGTTCTCATCTAGACATCATACAGAGTCATCCTACCAAGTTACAATGAAATCCCTCCATATTAAATATGACCTGCAGACTGTGCTAAAAGTTTTTGGTTTTCGGGCTTGGGCAGCCATCATGGTTGACAGATCATGACCCAAAGGGGGCGTTTTCATCTAGACATTATACAGAGGCATCCTACCAAATTACAATGAAATCCTTTCATAAATATGACCTGTAAACTGTGCTAATGATTTTCAGGTTTTGGGCTCAGGCAGCCATACCAGTTGGCCGATCTCGACCAAAAGGGGACGTTCTCATCTAGACATGACCACAAACCTGCATATGAAATTTCGTAATGATCAGACAAGAACTACGGGCTGTCCTTTAGCCTGTGCTAAAGGAAAATGTGAACAGACTCACAGACTAACAGACTTTGGCACGCGTGATGGCAATAGCTTATCTTGACTTTGTCGGCTAAAGCTAAAAATCTTCATGCATGAACAATGACAAGGAAATTATCATTTATAAACTGATAACTCTAAAACATTCTCTTAAAAGCATATAACAAACAAAATAAAAGAAAAACAGCAAAATTATAAATAATGATGAAGATTCTATCAGGAATTTCAAAATATTAACCCACTGTATCTTGATGTCAAAATGGCGAAGTTTTCAGCAGCAAATATTTCCCACAATACAGATATTTAACGAAATATATCTTGTTTGACAGAGCTCAGTGAGCTCTGTCAAACAAGATGTAATTGGTTAAATTCATAGTTAAACAAGAGAAACGCGGAATGAGCTGAGAAAATTCTGTTGCACCACCAGAGTGATCGGGGTTGAACAACTTCAACAATTTGTCTCTGGCTACTGAATATACTAAGACAACTTTTAAGAGATATATGGTAGCATGGTGGATATTGATTTGAGCATCACTCTCAAGATCAAGAAGTTGTACATTTGATCCTTACTGCATTATCAGCATTGTGTTTTTTTGAATGACACTGAAACCCAATTGGTTAAGTAGGAGCTTGATGTCTCAGTGTGATAAAGAATATTGCATGTCGATTGTAAACCTGCCTTCAACCAATGCAACCCTGCTTGTGAAGGTTAGTAAACTAGAGGGCCTGACAGTTACTCGCCACATCTCAGTGCTTCACACTTTGTAGTCTGACTTCCTCCACCTATACGTATATCTCTCGGACATGACATGTTCCTGGCTGTTGAAAGTTCCACTAAACTCCAATACTAAATAGCTATATGAAACGTTTGTTTGTTTGTTTGTTGGTGGTTAACGTCACATATTTATGCACCATGGCTAATCGTGACACAACATGGAGATGAAGTCAAGTTTAGTCAATCGTTGATCAACATGTTGCCCATTTTAGAGGACTTTCACCCCAAGCATTGGTGACTGGGTCCTATTTTACTAGTAAAGCGGAACTGGTTTACCACAGTAAACAAGTGCTGCTTACTTCCCGGGGTTCCCACGGGGAATATGAAACGTAGCTGTCATCATTTCAGGCTTAACAATATTATTTTGCTGCAGTTCACAGATAAAAGGTTTGACTCTTGAAAGAAGGTTGTTACAGAGTGGATTTGATGCAAGTGATGCAAACAGTGTGATCAATTTATAGTTAACCCTTTATCTTACATGCAAAGTCTAGCAGGCAACACTTGCGTAACAATTTCTCGAATAACTAAACATATTTTGTTTTTGCCTTGTAACTTTGCTTATGACCCCTAACTGAAACAAGCTCATTGTGCAGATTCCAATGAAGAGTCCAAAGCTATCTTTTGGGGACAAAACTTGAAACACTAGTAAAAAAAAAAATAATAAAATTCAAATGTAGGCTTTTGTGAAGGGCACTGTTGTGGTCATTATGTTACATAAAGGGTTAATGATTTCCCGACAGTGCAATGTTTGTAATGTAAGTCTAAACAAACATAAATATTGGTTCCACAAATACAAATAAGAGAAATAAATAGTGAGACGCTAGGGTCTCTGAGTGGATATCATAATCATCTCATGAAGAACTTGAACATTCTCATGAGTGGACTTGCTATAAATTTAACTCATTACCAAACAAATCGGCCACATCTGCTGAACAGTTGAAAACAAAATTTCTGAAAAAGTTCAACAAAACCATATAAGGCCACACAAAGTAGATCTTCTGTTTCTCAGGCCATTATTTGTAAAATTGCATGCTGGCGAGCGTTTTTTTATTTTATTTTTTATTTCAGTAATTACTTCTTTGCCATCAAAAGTTCATGTTCATGGTTCAAGTTTTAGGCCTCATAATCTACAGAATAGCATGGGTGGTGGTGTATTTCATCCCTTGAGTGCAAGAAGGCATTGCAAAGCCTTCTTGCACTCAAGGGACAAATTCATCAAATTTTTTAACTTGGGTAAAATATCAGACATAAACCATTTAATTTTTATTTTTTTAAGTTTAAATTGGTTATAAAAAGACGGCATTCGGCAGCCAAAAGGACCATGCAGGAAGGCCTGAGAAACAGATTTTTTATTTTTTTAGGCCTAATGTGACCTCTCATTGAAACAAGCTCATTGAGTCTTTTCCAAGGAGGGGCCATGTGATATGGTTTTAAAAATTTAAAGAATAAAAAATTTAAAATAACAAATTTTAATATTGTGAGCATGGTAAAGAGTTAAAAATGTATTTGCAGGACTCAGCAAGTCAATTAAAAAAATTCATTTTCTGTTTTGCATTTTAAAAGGTGATACTTAAAAAGTCACAAAGTGTTTAGGCCACACAAAGTAGATATTCTGTTTCTCAGGCCATTATTTGTGAAATTGCATGTGGGCGAGCGGTTTTTCATTTTATTTTTTACTTCAGTAATTACTTCTTTGCCATCAAAAGTTCATGTTCTTGGTTCAAATTTTAGGCCTCATAATCTACAGAATAGCATGGGTGGTGGTTATTTCATCCCTTGAGTGCAAGAAGGCTTTGCAATGCTAAAGCATTGCAAAGCCTTCTTGCACTCAAGGGACAAATTCATCAATTTTTTTTTAACTTGGGTAAAATATCAGACATGAACCATTTAATTTTAATTTTTTTAAAGTTTAAATTGGTTATAAAAAGAGAGCATGCGGCAGCCAAAAGGACCATGCGGGAGGGCCTGAGAAACAGATTTTTTATTTTTTTAGGCCTTACAATTATTTATCTGTATTCCCCAAAATTCAACATATAGGTCTGGAGTTGACTGATAAACTGTGTTGACTTAAAGGAGATGCTCCACTCTCCCATGATAGGGCAATCTTTGTGATGCTTATCAAATTGTCCTGGTATTGGTTCCTTGTCTTTCTTTGCTGCCCATACAAGTAGCCAACACTTGACTAGAAATCTGCAAAACCATTAACCATACAGGCATGACAAGGTGAAAATTCTGTAAAAGTGACTGTGCCTTTAATATCCATTATTGACAAGTGTATGCTGACTTGTCAGCTTTAACACTTCCAGATATATCTTGCATTAATGCTTGAGTAAGTGTAAGTCCAAATATAAAACCTCCCAGTGTCATAAAAGTGCAGGAAAATATAACAAGAAACCATGTTTTTCCTGACCACTCATCACCCTTTTTTGGCAAAACTATATGCATCAGGCAAAGACCTGAAAGTAAAGTGAAAAAAAAATGTTTATAAACCTTTTAAAAAAAATTCTTGTTTCTTAGGAACTGCTCTTGACGTTGAAATGCTGCTTCCTCATGTCTTCTTTACCTACAAATGTTTTCAATGATACGGCAGTACGGTTGCCAAGGACTGGTCATTTTCACGTGTGGGCAATATTTCCATGGACACAATAATATTAGATTCCAAACACTAATTAAAGGAATAATCCTCAAAAATTTAATTAATGAAGCTCCGGATATAACACAGTGCTTCAATAATTAAAATTTTACTGCTGATGATTTTTATTACCTTGTAAGCGCTTGCCTGGACATCATTGCCCATGCATGGATTATGGCCAATCCACGGTGGCTGTACAGTTAAAAGTAAAAGTCCTGTCACGAATAGTGCGCTTATCTTGGCTTAATTGTGCGTAGGAATTGCACGCAATTGCCATATCGAATGGCATCCAAAGCACGGCAGGTTCTCCTGGTTACTCATAGCAAACACGGGCAATGTTTCTGCCAATGGACCTCCGGGTTACCCGGAGGTCCATTGGCTGAAACATTGCTTGTGCACAGGCCATATTTACAGAATTTGATAACCTTACTATGGTCATATCGCGTAGATTAACACGCATATCGACGTGCTATTTGTGCGCATTTCAGGACAGAACTTTTAGTTTTAACTGTACTGTATTTTGAATTCGCAGGACTAAAAATTTAACCAACTATATCTTGTTTGACAGATCTAACTGAACATCAGTGGCTAAATCGTGCCCACAGCTCCAGACTGGGGAACAATTGAGGAAGCGGTCACTTCTCCGTCAACAGACAAATGAAAATAGAGAGTACTGAGCCAGAAGGAGGTTCATGAAAGGACCTGTGCATGACTGCTCCATTTTATATTTTTCGCAAATGGAAATAACTCAGTAAAGCTGATGTAAAAAACATGTTTATATACATGAATACATATTTAGAAAAAAAATAAATTCTTAAAAAAATTCCTGACGTATGTAATTTTTGCAAAGTCCAGATCACCCTTCATGGTGTAAAATACAAAGTTTATTTACTTCTCTTTCTAACTGATTCATTAATTTTTGAAGCAAGTTCGCTTGTAAATTAACCCTTATAATGGCAACAGGACAGACATTTTTTTACCCACTTCACACATCAGATGAGAAATAAAACTGAAGTTTTCACCCAAAAGTGTTGTTTTCTGGAAAAATGCCCTCTACAATTGTTCTTATTTTAAAAACTTAGATGTGAGTCTTCCATGGAAGACGTGTGTCGCCTGGCATTTCAGACAGAATTCTAAGTGGAAAAGGGGCATAACTCTGGAAAAAATACAGCGGATCAAAAAATAAAATAGGAGGTGCACAATGCCATTATGTGATAAAGAATCACTGAAAGTTTCATCAAAATCCATTCATAGGTTAAAGAGGAGTGGCGGATAAGAGAAAGTGTGACGCAGACGACGCAAGATGACGGGGCATAACTCTGGAAAAAATACAGCGGATCAAAAAATAAAATAGGAGGTGCACAATGCCATTATGTGATAAAGAATCACTGAAAGTTTCATCAAAATCCATTCATAGGTTAAAGAGGAGTGGCGGATAAGAGAAAGTATGACGCGGACGACGACACGGACGACGCAAGACGACAAAAGAATCACTGAAAGTTTCATCAAAATCCATTCATAGGTTAAAGAGGAGTGGCGGATAAGAGAAAGTGTGACGCGGACGACGATGCAGACGACACAAGACGACAAAAGTAATCCCTATCCCTATATGTCGCTCCCCAATTGGTGGGGCAGCGACACAAAAAAACATATGAGGAGTGGTGGATAAGAGAAAGTGTGACGTGGACGACGCAAGACGACAAAAGTAATCCCTATATGTCGCTCCCCACTTCGTGGGGCGGCGACACAAAAAACATATGTTTTGAATAGTGTTCGAACACAAAATCACATTGTCTGTTGACAGTTGTCACCTATTTGCACTGTAACTTGTGAGCATAAAAATGCTGGGTTTGACCAATCACACTATTTTTTATCTGTTGATTTTAGTTTTACGTGCTATGATTTTTTTAATACTTACAATAAAACATCTTTTAGGTGGTTATTTTTTAAAATTTTATGTAAACTTCACCTAATTTCAAGGTATATGACTTTTCACAAGGTAACTTGAGAGTCTCTTTTTACTGAAGGTAGAATAAATTTTTCTGATCAGAGGTGACTTTTTCATCCAAGTTGCCTGGTTGGCTCATCAGTATATGGAGAATCTCCAACAAGATCCCATTTTTAGTGAAATTTACAAACTGAGTTCGATAAATTAAGATCTGGGCAGAGCCTATGGCAAGTAGAAATCTAATTTATTCTCGATTTAATTTAGTCTTGATCTAATTAATGTAGACCTAATTTAGTCACTTGATTCAAACTCTGATAAACAATATCTAAATGGATTGAGAAATAAACAATGCATCCTATACAGCCTCAAATTACATTTGTTAAAACCGTACGTTGTTTGGCTGACATAAAAAAATAGTCCCTAATAATGTAGACATTCTGAAACATTCAAAAATATAATTTTATTGAAATAATGGTTCAAAACTCATTATATGATATTCGACATGCTTTAATTTCATTCCTCATCTCTAATGCACAAGTTGGTGTCTAAAATTATTATTTCTCACAAGAATAAAATTCTGTAAACCTCAGGATAGTTCTAGGATGTTATTGAATGCCTGTGCTGGTTTAATTTACCAGTTCAACTGAATGAGTGCTGAAAGCATTGCAGATACAACTGTGGGTGTGCTTCATATTATCTTTGATGTGAAATTATATCATCTGTATGGATTTGCCTTGCAACAAATTATGGAAGAGTGCCTGTAGGCACTCTCACATAAATTGTGACAAGGAAAAGACACAGAAAAGACATGTGACTAAATTTTGACCACCAAAAATAATCTAGCACTTAACCATTAAAGGCCTATTTCCGACTTTTACAACTTCAGAACAGGTGCCCTTAGCATGCCACCATGAGGAGGTCCTGTTGACAACAGATAAATTAGGTAGGCAGTAGTTTCTGGTCAAGTCTTGGCTGCCTTTTAAGGCAGCCAAGACTTGACTAGAAATCACTGCTAGTCACTGGATGTATGGAGGCTGTGGGCTAGTGGGATTTCTACCTTAACTGGTAGAGTGCTAAATTATTTTTGGCCACCAAAATTTGTTCACATGTCTTTGCCTTGTTACAACTTATAGGAGAGAGCCTGTGGGCACTCTCCTATAAATTGTTACAAGCCAAATCTTAACAGACTAAACTAGAGGTACTGTGAGCAAGCTCACAAAGTGATACCCCCCGCGCCTATCAGAACGGAATTATATTGCTTCATGCACATCTTCATATGGAGTTCTTCCATTGTGTAAAGTTTCATAAAAATTCTTTAAACGGTTTAGGAGGAGTTGTGCTTATAAGGATGGACAGATGGACGGATGGACAGGGTGATTCCTATATACCCCCCAAACTTTGTTTGCGGGGGGGTATAATAATATCCCTTCAAAGATGGTAGGTTAGAAGCACAGCCACTGAATTTGAAGCCTTTAAGTTGCAGTACCTGCACTTCAGAATAAAGCCCAAATATGGGCTTCCAGCACTTTACCAGTTAAGGGTTAAGGGTTGAAAAGAAGGTCTGATCAAGAAATTCCAAAAAAGGAATTGGAATATAGTTTTATGATTTACCTGGGAAAATAAAAATAAAAACTGCAGCAAAGGCTCCTAAAACTTGAATCACTACTCCTATATTTGGCACAAATACTCCAAGTGCTAACGTTGTTATAAACCAAACTAAAGTTATTGTTATTCTTCTCTGGCGTTCTCCACTTTCTATGACTTCTGGAGACAGTCGTCTTATTTCACACCAAAGGCAATCTACACCAGCCCTAAAAATAAAATAGTTATTATTAAGTCTAAAATAGTTAAAAATCTGTTTCTTAGGCCTTCTGGCGCGGTCCTTTTGGCTGACACATGCTCTCTTTTTATAACCAATGCAAACTTAAAAAAACAAAAATATTTTACCCAAGTTAATAAAACTGATAAATTTGTCCCTTGAGTGCTAAAGCATCAATTGCAAAGTCTATTTGCACTCGTGTGACGAAATACACCACCACCCATGCTATTCTGTAGATGATCAGGCCTAAAACATAAAAAACAACAAGAACATTAATTTTTGATGGAAAAGAAATAATTATCTACTTTGTGGGGCCTTAAAAGTAGAAAAAGAGTTTGCAGCTCACTTGTCAGACATCCAAATAAGCTCATGAGACAAAAGGTGTTGATTATTAAAGCTATGCCTCGATATATAATAATCATTCTTGTTAACAAAATAAACCTCTGTAGATGGGTATAGTCATTTTATCAATGATTTCTTGATGTCCGGCTTTACAGCATCCATGACTTAATTGTATGGACAATTCATAGTTGTTTAAGAATTTAATGCCTGGATAATAAGGTAAGACTTTGACTTAGCAATGGTGTCTAGTGAAGGTCTTGGCTCTAGAGGGACAGCCATGACTTAATTGTATGGACAAGGGATAGCCATGACTTAATTGTATGGACAAGGGATAGCCATGACTTAATTGTATGGACAAGGGATAGCCATGACTTAATTGTATGGACAAGGGATAGCCATGACTTAATTGTATGGACAAGGGATAGCCATGACTTAATTGTATGGACAAGGGACAGCCATGACTTAATTGTATGGACAATTCATAGTTGTTTAAGAATTTAAGGCCTGGATAATAATAAGGTAAGACTTTGACTTAGCAATGGTGTCTAGTGAAGGTCTTGGCTCTAGAGGGACAGCCATGACTTAATTGTATGGACAAGGGATAGCTATGACTTAATTGTATGGACAAGGGATAGCCATGACTTAATTGTATGGACAAGGGATAGCTATGACTTAATTGTATGGACAAGGGATAGCCATGACTTAATTGTATGGACAAGGGATAGCCATGACTTAATTGTATGGACAAGGGACAGCCATGACTTAATTGTATGGACAAGGGACAGCCATGACTTAATTGTATGGACAATTCATAGTTGTTTAAGAATTTAAGGCCTGGATTATAATAAGGTAAGACTTTGACTTAGCAATGGTGTCCAGTGAAGTCCATCAGCAAGAGTACAAATGCCTGCCTGTATGCTGGAACATGTATTCTATATGTACATTTAAGTCAAGAAACTCACCAAAATTTGAACTAGCATCTTAACCCTTTACCTAACGAATCGGCCACAACAACCTGCTTAATTTAAAAAAATTAAGCAGTTGAAAAAAATGTATTTTTCAAAAAATTTCACAAAACCATATCACATGACCCCTCATTGGAATGAGCTCATTGAGCTCGTTCCAATGAGGTGTAACATGATATGGCTTTGTTGGATTTTTTTAAAAACTTTGAAAAAACAAAAATTAAAATCATTAATTTTCATATCGTCTGCGTTGGGTAAAGGGTTAAGGGATAAACTCTAATAAATATATAAAGATGAAGAACAAACTGTTAATTGAAAATATAATATGCTTTCATTTTTGGAATTCACTATAAAAAATACTTTCCACATTCCATTCCAATCATAGTTCAGAAGTTGAGTTTGAGTGCTTTTTGAGAAGAGTACTGGCTTATTTTTGCCATTGCGTTTGGTAAAGAGTTGATACAAATGAGATTTACACAAAGACTTTCAGGGACCGATCAGGACTATTTAAAATACGCTCTAGCCTCGGAGCCTATTTTTTCAATTCATGCGCCAGATTTCAATTTACGGAGTCACACTGCTGTTTGTAACACACACTGCAAGTATGTAATAGCTCTCATCATTTTCATTTAGTACACTATAGCAAACATTAATCTTCACTGTGGTTTCTGATCAAGTCTTGGCTGCCTATTTAGGCAGCCAAGACTTGATCAGAAACCACAGTGAAGATTAATGCTTGGTAATTAAGACTTGAAGTATTAACTTAAGCACTCTACAACAATGATAAATGATAATCATATAAACCACAGTGAAGATTAATGCTTGGTAATTAAGACTTGAAGTATTTAACTTAAGCACTCTACAACAATGATAAATGATAATCATATATATAATACATGTAAGAGTGTCTCTCGCGATTATCCATCAAAAGAATATCAAAATATGATCTGAGAAGTTACGCACCAACTGAGAAGCCTATTTCTGAGATTTAAGAGCCAGGTCTGGATGTTTCAGAACCAAATACGCACTGGCGCATGCCCAGGTCGGTCCCTGGACTGTACAGTACATAGGAATAGTTACTCAGTTGATAATACTCTTTTTAATAACCAGAAAGTATAACTAACCTGGTCTGAGAAACACTTTCTACCTTTTAAAAACTAGAGGATGGCCACCAAAGGGTGGCTGATTCCCCCGAAAAAAGCCTTGATAGCCATTCCAACCTTATTCACGACACACCCTCTGGTTGTGGGCAATAATAATACCAAGTATCATTAATATCCTTGAAGGCTGTAAGAAGTTATGGAGCGGACACGAATTCCATCTATGCCCGACGGACAGACGGACAGACAGACAGACGGACAGACAGACGACGTCACAGCTAGATTCCCCCAAATTTTTTTCGGGGGAATAATAATAAAAAGGTAACTATCATATCGCAAACTACATGAAAATATACAGGGACTAAGGCTGTAAAAAGGCACAGGTTTAGTTGGTTACATGTTGTTACATAGGGGTCTTCCTGTCCACCCAGCCGCTATTGTTCTGGTAGATGTGTGAAACTTTTCTTGATCAAAGAAATGTCGACTATAGTTTTGTTCAAATTACTGGTTTGTTCAGTTTGGAATTTAACTGCAAATTCAGAGGGCTGGGTGAGTAGGAAAATGACAAAAATGAAAAAAAAAATTGTTTCCTGGAATGATATGGCCGTTGTGTTCATTTACAGTGAGGTGGGTCAGTCCAATATAAATATACAGGGAGGATCAAATAATAACTGCAGCATGCTGCCGTCTGGCTGCAGACCGCAGTTATGATTTTATCACCATTGCCTCATGTATAGACCTCTTATATTAACCCTTCACCCAATGTAACGGCAAAAAACGGCCTGCGCTATTTGCAAAAATCCCAATTAACTTTTATTATTTTTTCATTTTTTTGTCTCAAAAACATAGGTTATGACCCCTCTTTGGAACGAGCTCGTCGAGCTCGTTCCAATGAGGGGTTATAACCTGTTTTCGACAAAAAAAAAATGAAAAAAATTAGTTATTCAAGAATTTTATTTGCAAGTTTCGTCTATTTTTCGTGTTAGGTAAAGGGTTAACACAAAATGGGATGAAATCATGCCTTAGACCGAAAAATCGGTCTTACGAGTTCAAAGGGTTAGTAACTGAAAGAAAATTAAAGCAAATTCTTAAATTAAAATTCGGTGCTGTGGGAACTATCAGTTCTCTGTTTTGAAATATCAACTCATCCATTAAGTCTGGAGATGAAACATAAGCTCTCTGTTTTGAAACGGACTATAACCTCCGCCCAGGTGTTAATTAAAACTAGTGGTCTGGGTGAACACGAATAACCCGTTACATATGGTGCAAGATTCAAGGAACTAATGGAAATACTTATACAGGATTGTGGACAATTTGTTAAAGTGAATTCCAAAAATGAAAACATTCTATTTTCAGTTAATAGCTTGTTATGAATGCCTTTGTTTTGTCCCACACCTTTGTCAGGGTTCAAGAAACTAATGGAAATACTTAAAATGGATTGTGGAAATGTTTTTAAAGTGACTTCCAAAAATGAAATGATAATCTATAATCAATGATTTGTTTAATTATTTATTTACTGGTGTTTAAGGTCACAAACTTATGCATAATGGCTAATAGTGACCGTGACAGTTTTATGGGTGGAGGAAGCTGGAGTACCCAGAGAGAACCGCCGAGCATCGATGAGCAACTGTCAGCTCCTCAACATTCTAACTCTGTTCAAGCTCCGCTCAAGCAGGGTTACAGCAGACATATAATGCACCACTGTATCAAATAAAACACTAATAAAGTCAACTTGTTTCCCACAATAATAACAACAAGTCATTTCCTAATGTCCCTAAATTGAAGTCTCCCAAATGTTTGAGTTCAATTGAAGGGAAATAACTCCAAATCAAGTAAAATTAATAAAGTCTGAAGTCAAAATGTCTTTTAAACACTTTGCTTGTCATTCTAACAAAGAGATATTAATAAAACATGTTGAACCTTTTCTGATTGCCTGATACTCATATCTCCAGGGTTTTCAAAGAAGGTTCTAATATTCAAGAACTGTCCAAGGAGTTGGCAAGGAATTTTTGTAATTTCCAGCATTTTCAAAGAATTCTAGAAGCCACAGGAACACTGTACTATTTATTTATTTGTTTATTTATGGGGGTTTAATGACACGTTTGACAGTAGGGTCAACTCAAGTCGGAGAACCCTGTACTATCAACAAGTAACTAGTTAAGGTGCTATATAAGAAATAGGAAACTTGAAAATATGACATTATTTTCAATGGCATCAAATATCTTAAAAAAAAAAAAAAAAGTTATAATTTTTCCTTTTTTGAACTGTGAAGCATTGTTCATCAATATGAATGGACAGCAAAACAGTGAAAAATTATTATTTTTAGATTTTTGATGATATCAAAAATTACCTATCACCTATTTTCAAGCTAATTTTCCATTTATAACAAGCTATTAATTAATTGAAAATAGAATATGTTTTCATTTTTAGAATTCATTAAAAATACACAATCCATTACACTGATGGGTATTAAGTTGAGTCTGAATGCTTTTTGAGAATAGTACTGACTTGGTTTTGGCCATTATGTTGGGTAAAGAGTTGATAGATGAGATTTACACTAAGTCAATACAGTGCACAAAGGGTTGTTACTCAGATAATAATGAAAAATTTTTATGACCGGAAAATGTGACTAACCCTGTGCGATGCACAGGGTTAGTCACACATTCTGGTTATAAAAAAATTGGTAATGCCATATAACACATGAAAATAATTGAATTTAATCCACAGCTACCTAATATTTCTTTTGTTCTCTGTCATGAAAACAAGCCCTATAAAATCACACCAAGTACGGTTTTGATGAGAACAGCTCAGTAAAACAGTACCAATATCTGGATATTGGGACGGTTTTGAAACAGTGCCAATAACTAGATATTTGTACGATTGTCACAGTACTGTAATCATAACCGTTCAAAAGTAAAGATGCTGTAAAGGAGGTGTGAAAAACTTTCTAACACATGAATTATCGACAAGCTTTTCTCGACAGAGCTACTGAATTGAGTGTGCATTGTGTCCAAATTATAATGTACTTTTTAATTTTTTGTTGCTTTTACTAACCAACAGCTCTGGTAACCTAAAAAGGACTCCTGTGGAAACCTCGGAAGTGAAGCAGTGCTTGTTTGCTGTGGTAAACAAGTTCAGTTTTAAAGGGAAAATAGGACCTTGTCACCAGTGCCCGGAGTAGAAGTGCCCTAAAATGTCCAAAATATCTCCGGACACCTGCACACCTGCACAACTGTACAATTATTTACCCATATAGTACCCAAAATAGTAATATATCTATTACATATACTGACTAAAGTTGTAAAGATGCACAGGGTTAGTTGGTAACATATTACATAGGATGCAGGATTCAAGGAACTAATGGGAATACATGTATTGGATTGTGGAAATATTTTTTTAAAGTGAACTCCAAAAATTAAAACATATTCTATTTTCAATTAATAGCTTGTTTTATATAACATCTTTAGAGTAAAGAAATGCATCAGTGACCAAACAACTTACCTCAGAGCTGAGCAGTACTGAAATTTCCAGCCTATTGCCAGTGTCTGTATATGGAGGGGGGAGGGGGGCTGGATTTACCTCAGTATCAGTAAAGTATCTGGTATTGACACAATACTGATACCACTACAAAACTGTATGTTTGGTATACTGCCCTTTCTATACACAGTGGAACCCTGTTAACCCTTTACCCAAGGCAGACGATTTCAAAATTTATTATTTTAAATATCATTTTTTAATTTTTTAAAAAAAATTTCAACAAAACCATATCATGTGACCCCCTCTTGGGAACATCTACCTTGCATTCTAAAACAATAAACACATTAACCCTTTACCCAACGTAGACGATTTCAAAATTTAATATTTTAAATATCATTTTTTTAAATTTAAAAAAAAAATTCAACAAAACCATATCATGTGACCCCTCTTTGGAACGAGCTCAATGAGCTCGTTCCAAAGAGGGGTCACATGATATGGTTTTGTTGAATTTTTTCGAAAAATATTATTTTTTTCAGCTGCTGAATTTGCATATTACGCTGGCGGATGCGGGCGATTCGTTGGGTAAAGGGTTAATTGAAGAGCCACTTTTCCTTTCTTCTAATGATAATCTGAGAAATTATTCCATTACATCTTGTTTTACAGAGCTCATATAGCCTATATTGAATGTATTAACCAATAAAGGCCAAGTACCAAGTTTTACGACCTGAGAACAGGTGCCCTCGCCATGCCAACATGAGGAAATCCTGGTAACAATAGACAAATTACCTAGGCAGTGGTTTCTTAACAGGCAGCTAAAACTTGACTAGAAATCACTACTAAGCCACTGAATATGTATAGACTGTGCATGGTCAGGTGTGAACTTGAGACAATTGGCCAGTACCATAAGGGTTGACTGAGGACAAAAATGTTTATAAGATGGACAATTCAGTGGTTGTCAGAGGCATTATTCAACAGATTATAAGATTCTCTATTCAATTAACAGGAGTTTACTCTATGATTTACTTATTTATTGGTGTTTAAGGTCACATACTTATGCACAATGGTTAATCGTGACTGTGACAGTTTTACGGGTGGAGGAAGCCAGTGTACCCAGAAAGAACCACCGAGCAATGACGAGCAGCTGCCAGCTCCCCAACATCATAACTCCGCACTGCAGCACAGACAGGGTTAGATTGGTTGAAGACATGCGCATCATCAACATGCAGTACGCCTTAGTACATGGCATCATCGTGCCCCCATGTGGACAATCGGGGTTAAGTGCCTTGCCCAAGGACACAACATGGGAGTCTGAATCGATCGCTCAGACGGTCACCCATCCAAGGACTAACCGGGCTCGATGTTGCTTAACTTCGGTGATCGGAACTCTATGATCTATATGCAATTAACAATTAAATTTGTAGTGTAGGTATAAAAAGTGGTTTAGTGTCGCAATTAACTGGGATATTCAATTATGAGCTATCCAATAAAGTGGACTCCATTGCACTGCCCTTTTTATAGTAATCACAGATTCAGAATGTTCATATTCAATTATAAACTCATGATGATGATAAGACCTGGCAAATTTAATGAATAATGAATGTATTATTTGTCAAAACAGAAATGACTCAGGTACTGACTAACTGTTGTAATAAAAAAGAGGTATGCCAGGCATTGTATAATATGCCCCGACTCCTCATAAGATGAAACTACAAGGCAAGTTTGAAAACTCTAGCAAAGGGCCACAACTCTGTAGGAAAGAGGTGAAATTCAGTACCAATGTGTATTCCCATATGCATATGCTACACACCAAATTTGGAAACTCTAGGTCAAATCATACTACTAAAGTTATTGCATGGAAACCAACAAACAGCCCAGATTTGTACAAAGTGACCTATCTTTGGTAAAAAATGGGTGGGCAGAGCTGCAATTCATACCAACCACCATTCCCATGTTCTCATGCTACAAACTAAGTGTGAAAACTGTAGATCAAGTCATACTAAAGTTATTGCATGGAAACCAACAAACAGAACAATTTTGTACAAAGAGAGGTAACTGGTGAAATTCATTACAAACCTACATTTCCACATGTTAATGCTTTGAAAGAAATTTGAAAACTCTAGGTCAACTCATACTGAACTTAATGCATAAAAATTTATATGTTTATGGGTGGACAGACAGATGGATGGATGCACAGATGGATGGATGCACAGATGATTGGACAGATGCACAGACTAATAACATAAAATGTCTCATTTTCTGTGGATGTATAAAAAGCTAAGAGAAAATACCCTGTCAAGTATTTTTTCTCAGCTTTATTAATACATCAAATGACAGGTGGTAAGAGCCTATTAACTGGATGAAGGCTGGAAGCCCATATTTGGGCTTTATTCTGAAGTGCAGGCACTGGAACCTGAAGACTTCATATTCTGTGGATGCGCTTCATATTATCTTTGAAATGCAACTATTTAGTCTCCTTGGATTTGCATTGTTACACTTTATAGGAGAATGACTCTGGGCACTCTCCCACAAAGTATAACAAAGCAAATACATGAGAACAGATTTTGACAACTAAATAAAAATAATTTAGCACCACAGTACGGCCAATGTGGACGGGTCACTTTACATGGGTGGGCAATATTTCCACACAGGCAATAATATTGGATTTCAAACACAAATAGGAATAGGAATTATCATAAAAATTTAATTAACCCTTTGATACTTGTGTAAGTCTTATGACGTACGAAATCAAACAACGCATTAATACTTTGTGATTATTTGTTTTGTTATTTCGATTTTTTAAAGTTTTAACCTTAATTCCTATTTTCTCCCGAATGGTGCTCAGTGACAACGGTTGAACCAAATGTTACTGCAGCTTAAAATACGAATCTAATCCTGCTGTCAGGACTTCTTAACTGGAAGCAACTATCCGGGCTTTCAACAAATGAGAATAATGGAGCAAAAGCCAATGCTTTACTTGCTTGTATTTCATATTCAGTCAAACACAAATAATATTTTGTTTATGTAAATTTGTTCTATTACAAATTATTGGAGAGTGCCTGTGGGCACTCTCCAATAATTTATAATAATACAAATTTTGAATAAGAAATTTAGACCACCAAAAATAATCTAGCCCTCAAACAGTAAATCACTAATGTGAAAAATATCTTATTTCTTCCCGACATTTGACATCGCATTTTGAAAAACGTTGAAACTGAATTCCCAGTGATGTTTGAACGTCAGCATAATTAAAGTCTCAAAGGGTTAATGAAGTACCGGGTACAACTAATGATGGTTATTACACGTGGATTATGACCACTCCATGGCGACTGTACTGTAGATTTCTTGTCAGTCATTTTGAAATAATGTTCTGGTTTCTGAACTATTTTTAGATAATGGCGGGTGTCTTTCTCAATTCTGAAATTCTGTTATTTTGAGATTCCCTTGGTATGGTAAATCAGTATTTCCATGATATTGGGGGTAAAATCTTGACGCGAATTCACAATTTGTCACTGTAGTCTTTATTTTCCTTTGTTCATGAATATTAATTAATACAGCTGATTATGGAGTGTGGGAACTTTGAATCCTGCATTTTACTCTCCATATGACCTATTGTATTTTAAGTGTTGATAGATATGGTCAGTGGCATGTTTGTCCATCCATCCATCCATCCATCCATCCATCCATCCATATCCATCCATCCATCCATCCATCCATCCATCCATCCATCCAAGTTTTTGTGCATTAAGTTTAGTATGATTTGGTTAAGACTTTTCAAATTTCATTTGAAGCATTAACTGGTAGAGTGCTAAGTTATTTTTGTTCATCAAAATTGGTTCATGTGTCTTTGCCTTATTACAATTTATGGGAGAGTACCAAGAGGCACTCTCCCACAAATTGTAACAAGGCAAACCCATATAGACTAAGTAATTTCACTTCTAAGATAATATGAAGCTCACATATGGCCTATGAGAACTTTAGGCTGGGTATCTCCTCTTCATATTAAAGCCCAAATATGGGCTTCCAGCACTGTACCAGTTAACATGTGGAAATGTAGGTTGGTAATGAATTTCATCAGTTACCGCTCTTTGTACAAAATTGTGCTGTTTGTTGGTTTCCATTCAATAACTTTCGTATGATTTGATTTACAGTTTTCAAAACTGTTTTACTGATTAATGTTCATGTAAGCAGCCATTATTAACGTCTGAATGGATTATTATTGTGCAGGCTTCCCTTTCCCCTTGTTTCTGTTTCTGCACCATGTGTGCACATACTTCAAAAACAGCACCTGACGTGATGCATAGTTAACACAGTTCTTAGAGGGTTTAGATACAAATACCAGGTTTATTTCAATTCATTATTAATTTCTGGCATAACATCTGCAAAAAAAATGTTTGAAGTTAGAAAAAAAAGTTACGTTTTAGATAGCTGGTTATCATTTTTTTAAAACTGGGTAGAAAAGTGACAGGGACGTTCTGCCCACATCTTCATTGTCATTGAACAGCTTATTAATATGCATAAGTTCAAAGTTCACAATGACAGTGTTGATGGAAATGTTGATCAACTTGGCTTCAGGTTTTATCTGTTTCTGAGAGGCATACAGTTAAAACTAGGAGTCCTGTCATGAAATGCGCACAAATAGCGCGTCGATTTGCGCGTTAATCTATGCGGTATGACTACAGTAAGGCTATCAAATTCTGTACATTTGGCCTGTGCACAAGCAATGTTTCAGCCAATGGACCTCCGGGTTACCCGGAGGTCCATTGGCAGAAACATTGCTTGTGTTTGCTATGAGTAACCAGGAGAACCTGCTGTGTTTTGTATGTCATTCCATATGGCAATTGCGCACAATTCCTACGTGCAATTAATCCTAGATAAGCCATTTCAAGAGAATCCACTTAGATTCGCCCAAAATTTGGCAAAAGTTTGACCCTGATATTGATACCACACAGTATTTACAGTATATGGCCTATCTCTAACTTACCTTCCACAAAACAGAAGAATAGGATATGTTGTATAAGTTTTAACAGCAATAAAGATTACAGCAACAATAACCTCTGGTGATGGGTCAAACGATAGAAGAATATCACTTGTGATAGCTTCACCAAACATCAAATATCCAAAGGCTGCAACCACTGTATATGTTAATACTAGAAGTGTCACAGCCACTGATATTGTTTTTGTAAATTCTCGCAAATTTCTCTTCTCGAAACATGAATAAATGGGAATCAAGCTGACATGGCACTGAAAAAAAGATATTTACGACTGTTGACAAATAAAATTTGAGATTATAAACAAATCGAATCTCTGAAACACCTTCTGAATCTGACTAACCCTTTACCTAATATGACTTGTGGACAATTGGTGTTCAACTGATGATCGGAACCGGCCACCACAATCGGCCGATTGTGGGCAATCAGATGACAATGGCAACGGCTCCTGGAATATCGGTTCAATCGATTGTTGCCAAGCATTTTGAGATGATTCATTAACCACATTTTATTCTCTTCTGCAATTGTTTAATTGTTACAGCTTACAACTGGGCGAAATCGCTAGTTCATACCGGAAAAGTGACGGTTACACTCCATTAAAGAAGTTTAACAACGAAAAATTTCAGTTTAATGTAGTTCTTTCGAGCCTCGACTTGTCCTAGTGCACGGTATTAAAATCGGAACCGGCATCGGAATCGGCCGATTGTGAGCTCAAATAACTGGTAATCGGTCAACGACCATTTTTGGTAATCGGTTGAACACTATGGACAATGTCTGACAAGTTTCACCAAAATCGACTTATAAATGTAGGAGGATCGCACACACAGGAATCTCATATAGAAAACTATATTAAATCCTCCAAGTTCAAGTGGAGGTAATCTGCTTAAGATTGCCATAGATCCCAAATTTTGGTATATCCACTTGTTACAGTAGAACCTGTCTTGAGAGACTGCCCCTTGGGCCACACAAAAGTGGTCTCTCAAGACAGGTGGTCTCTCATAACAGGTTTCAGACTTTCTCAAGTCAGTGAATAAACAACCAAAAAAATCAAAAATGGAGAAGAATGGATTTTTGTAATTACTTTGTAGTTGTTCTTTTTTATGAAGTTTTTGTAACAAATTGAAATGGACTGTTATAAAAATTATAAAAATAAATTAGTGTTGAAAATCGTCGTTTTTGTAACAAATTGAAATGGACTGTTATAAAAATTATAAAAATAAATTAGTGTTGAAAATCTTCATTGAAGATTTTCAACACTAATTTATTTTTATAATTTTTATAACAGTCCATTTCAATTTGTTACAAAAAGATTTTCAACACAAATTTATTTTTATTCCTATCTGTCACATTTCAGGTATGTATGAAATTGTTTATTCAGCAATAATCCTTATCTTTTCAAAGGGGTCTTATAAAAACATCTTAATCTTTAATGAGTTAGCAATTGAAACTTAATTTAGAGCTTTTAATACTTTTAATTATGTTAGTATAACCACAATGGATTTTCCAATTCCAGAACAGGTAAAAAGTTTTTGTCATGGTTTCTGTCTTAAAAGGGGCGGTCTCTCAAGACAGGTCCATTATGGCATAAAAATAGAAGTTGGTACCAGGTCACAGTGGTCTCTCAAGACAGGTGGTCTCCCATAGCAGGTCCATTATAGAGTAAAACCAATCGGTGCATGGCAGATGTGGTCTCTCAAGACAGGTGGTCTCTCAAGACAGTGGTCTCTCAACACAGGTTTTACTGTAGTCACAATTTTAAAGAAGTTTCATCAAAATTGTTTGATAAATGTAGGAGTTACGCTCATAAGAATCTCGAACAGAACTCAATATCCAATTTCCAACTTGAAAGGGGAGATAACCTAGTTGAATCATCAAAGATGGAATGTTTGGTTCTGGTGGTGATGTTTGAGAAGTTTCATCAAATTTTGTACATTAACATAGGGAGGAGCTGCACATACAAGAATCACATTTCGACATCCATAATAAATCTAAGTTCAAGGGAGGTAACCTTGTCAAAAGTATCACAGATCCCAAAATTTGGAATATGCGCATGTCCACTTTTTAGTCCTAACGTTTGAGAAGTCTGATCAAAATTGCATAAAAAATCTAGGAATTGTATGCACAAGAATTTTGGATGTACAGGTGTCACTACATAGGGATATACAGGGAAACAACATAGTCCCAACTTCATTGAAAGTGTGAAAATAATAATTGAATGAAATGATTACTTTCTAAAGAATTGAACATATTCACTGTTTCTAAGTTTAAGAGATGTCACTTTCAAAGTGTAGAGTCAGAACTACTGCAAATAATACCTCTCAGGTTTTATTTGAACCAAATTGCTTCCAGAGAGTAGAATACTAAATATTAAATCATGCCATGTACAGATTGTTGAGAAAATTAAAAATACAAGAGGTGTGCATCAGAGATGCAGACATCGAGTTGTGGCTACTTTCTTCTTGCACACTCTATTGAAAATCACAAATGCCATCCGTTGAGCTCAAAACTCGTATAAATTGACAAGCTCAAAATTTGTAATTAACCCTTTACCCAACGAATCACCCGCATCCGCCCGCGTAATATGCAAATTCAGCAGCTGAAAAAATATTATTTTTCAAAACTTTTCAACAAAACCATATCATGTGACCCCTCTTTGGAACGAGCTCGTCGAGCTCGTTCCAAAGAGGGGTCACATGATATGGTTTTGTTGAAATTTTTTGAAAAAATTTAAAAAATGATATTTAAAATAATAAATTTTGAAATCGTCTGCGTTTGGTAAAGGGTTAAGGCCCATAACTCCATAATGAGAAAGCGGGCCGGGCCAGTTTTGGAACTCGCCTAAGGTATTTGTACAAAGGACTTGTATGGCAAAAATTGGTCAAACTGGAGAAAGTTTGTTCAAGTTATAGTGCTAATGAGCTAAAAAATTCATAAAAATTGACTAATTAAGGCCCGTAATTCTGTAACAAAGAATCTGACCAGGCCAGTTTTCGAACTCGCTTGAGATATTATTGTTTAACCCTTTACCTAACGAATTGCCCACATCCGCCCGCATAATATGCAAATTCAGCAGCTGAAAAAATATTATTTTTCGAAAAATTTCAACAAAACCATATCATGTGACCCCTCTTTGGAACGAGCTCGTCGAGCTCGTTCCAAAGAGGGGTTACATGATATGGTTTTGTTGAATTTTTTTGAAAAAAAAAAAAAAAATGATATTTAAAATAATAAATTTTGAAATCGTCTGCGTTGGGTAAAGGGTTAAGACCTGTAGAGCAAATATTAGTAAAATGGGAGCATGTTTGTTCAAATTATGTTCCTAATGAGCTCAAAATTCATAAAAATTGACGAATAAAGGCCCATGACTCTGTAACTAAAAAATTGGGCGGAGCCAGTTTTCGAACATTTGTTCAAGTTAGTGTGCTAATGAGCTCAAAATTCATAAAAATTGACGTATTAAGGCCCATAACTCTGTAACAAAAAAATTGGGTGGAGCCAGTTTTCGAACTCGCTTGAGATTTTATTGCAAAGGACCAACATGACAAATATTAGTCAAATCGGTGGAACGTTTGTTCAAGTTATTGAGCAAACAAGCTCAAAATTTGTAAAAACTAACAAATTAAGGGCCACAACTCTGGGTTGGGTCAGTTTTCGAACCTGTTTGGGATATTACTGAAAAACACCTGTATGGCAAATATTAGTCAAAAAGGTGAATGTTTGTTCAAGTTATTGCGCTAACAGTGCAAAGATGCCCGGACGCCCGCCGGCCTGGGCGAACACCGATCGTTGCCAAACCATAGGTCTCAGTTGATAACACAACTCAACCAAAACATGGATTGCCGTTTACCCTTTTCTCTCCTACAAGTTTGACTGAATAAAAAAGGTCCCACAGGGCCTGAAGAGCTCACATTGAATAGAACACAATATAAAGAGAGTTCCAGAATAAATCTACATTGAGTAATCCATCTCCATAGGATACACTGTCAATCCTTGAGCCCCTATTTGAACAAACTTGAATCTGACCAATATTAACCCAGGCACTCAATTTGATCAAATTTGAATCTGCCCCCCTAGAGATGTTATATACCAAATATGAAAGCATTCCAACTGGTGGATCTGCAAGAAGAATATTTTTAAAGAAATTTCCTCATATTACACTAAGTTGAAATTCAGGCTCCCATAGGAAGCCTAAATATTAACGTAAGCACTTGATTTGAAAAAAAGTTGAATCTGACCCTACTAGAGATGTTGTATACCATATATGAAAGCATTCCGATTGGTTGATATGATGAAGAAAATTTTTAAAGAATTTTTCTTATATTGCACCAAGTTAAAATTAACCTAGGGTCCCAATTTCAACAAATTGAAATCTGACTCACCTAGAGAGGTTGTATACCAAATATGAAAGGATTCAGACTGGTGGTTCTGAAGAAGATTTTTAAAAATTATCCCCCATATTGCGTTAAGTTAATATCTGGGCTTCCATAGGAAGCCCAAATATTAACCTAGGGACTTGGTTTTGAACAATCTTGAATCTGACCCTCATAACAAAGATGAATGTCAAACAGTAAAAGATTCTGAATTGTGGTTCTGAAGAAGATTTTTAAGTTATTGTAGCTCAAATATGTATTGACCCCAAATATGAACCAATGGGATTCATTTTAACAAATTTGTATCCACCCCCCCCCCCCCCCCCCACCCAACCCCCCCACCCCCACCCGTGGATACTGTATATCAAATGTCAAGATTCCTACCATTGGTTCTGGAAAAAATCGTTTACCAGCATTTTTTTCGATGCCACCTACAGAACACCCTGACAAAAACAAAGACAATTTTTTTTTTTACCATTAAATTCTACTGGTCCTAAGGATGCTTTATATCATACAACAGTTCTCTGTTCCAAGTTGTTTGGGAAATATAGGTGTTTGAAAATATTTCTATTTTAGCTCCTGGGGTTCTGACGGGGACACAGGACAAAAATGTTTGCATGAGGCAAGTACTTATGACCTGACAATACCACATACCAAATTTTGTTCAAATCAGACCATCGGGTCAGAAAATATACATTTTGGGGGGGCTAAAAATCTTACCCCTCCCATTACAAAGACAAATATTGCTCCACGAACTTCGTTTGAACAATTTTGATTCTGCACCTCAAAAGGAAGCTCCATACAAAATATCGAGTAATTAAACCCACTGGTTCATGAGAAGATTTTAAAAATATTTTGGAGCACTTTCCCCAAGACTTCACATTGAGCTGGGCATGTTGAGTTGAACAAAAATGCAGTGCCCTTTCAGGGCCATCACTCACACAAACTTTCACTTGAATTGGCCCAGTGGTTTTGGAGGAGAGGTCCGAAACATAGTGTTTACATATGACGGACGACAGATGGACAATGGACAGCGAGCGGTGAGCTAAAAACTTGCTGGGTAACTTAAATTTCAAGTCAAGTTTTCCACACAGATAACAAGTATCTGTTTCTGCATTCATTTGTTATTCCTAATTACATATGGAGTAAAAACTTGCTGGGCAAGGCTTAATAAAATAAAAATCTGTTTCTCAGGCCCTCCCACATGGTCCTTTTGGCTGCCGCATGCTCTCTTTTTATAACCAACGCAAACTTGAAAAAATAAAAATTAAATGGTTTATGTCTGATATTTTACACAAGTTAATAAAATTGATAAATTTGGCCCTTGAGTGCAACAAGGCTTTGCAATGCTTTAGCATTGTAAAACCTTGTTGCACCCAAGGGACGAAATACACCACCACCCTTGCTATTATGTTGTTGATTAGAGGCCAAAAACATAAAATAAACCAAGAATGTTAAAAAATTTATAGTAATTTATATATTTTTTATACTTACCAATGACCCAGACTTAGCTGGTGCTAACTCTAACAAAACCAGGGCCAAACACAAATTTTGCCCCCCAATCCCCAAAATTTGCATCCAAAACCAAAAGAAATCATGTCCTATAGGACCTCCATACTTCGCCCCTACTGCGCATGCGCAGTGTCAAGGACGTTCCGAAATTGGCGCCAATTATCATTCTTACTGGCAGTGCCTGGTCAGCGCTATGTACTCAGCGGGGAGGCAAGAGTTCCCAACTCCTGGGAGGGCCATCCCCGTCTGGGTCATTGGTAAGCATAAAAAAATATATAAATTACTATAAATTTTTTAACATTTTTATACTGTACCAATGACCCAGACTTAGCTGAATAGTAAAAAGGCTGGAGGGCCTAGGACATAGAGGAAAATCCAATAAGCTCAACTATATAATATAGAGGCAAACCCTTAAGGAGAAAAGGAGTATTAGGCTTTACATGTATCTTTCTTATTTAATGTTAAATTAGAAAGATACAATACCCTTCATAATTGAGCACAATAACATTCATGTTCTCTATTAACATCCAGTATAACCCTTTGTACTAATTATTTTTTAAGTAAGCCAATAAATAAAGTTAGTCCAGAGAATTGAGACTCTTTATAATCTTTTAAAAGTGTCCGAGGATTGTATATTAACGCCTGTTTGACACTTGACATATACAAATGCTTCACACCGAGCTACACTTTAAAAATATGACATGAATGAATTTTAACATTAATATTACACTTTAAAACCATCCCAGAAGCGACTCAGAAATACTGACTTTGGAGGAGGCATTCCCTTGCTTTTCACTATAAAGCAGGTGACCTAAGGGAACACCCTCCCCCCCCCCCCTTCCCCTTGCCCTGGGTCAAATAGCCCAGAGCGAAGAGGGCAGCCGGACGGAGTCACTGCTGGAACAGAAAGCCTGCATAACTATAGTTGCAACTGTTTAGTGGACGACATTCTGAGCAACAGATAACGGACCTAAACAATGCAGGTCTCCAGAAATGGACTCAATATTTCTGAGATAAAAATTCGTGAATGTGGATGGCTGAGACCAATAAGCAGCCTTCATTAAATCTGTAATAGCAATACTAGCGTAAGCCCAAGAAGTAGCAAGAGCTCTTACTTCATGAGCAGAAATCTTAAGCACAGACTGCTGAGAAGAAGATAAACTCTCATAAGCAGTACGGATAGTTAATTGAATCCATCTAGCAATAGAATGGACCGAAATGTCCCTTCTATTAGGCATCAAAGACAGAAAGAAACGTTTTCGTCCCTTTCTGATAAACTGAGATCTCTGTTTATAGATACGTAACACTCTAACAGGACAGAGTAAAGGCCTACGCCCGTCTGAAGACGGAAGAGCCTTAATGACAATAGGTTCCGGATATTTATTAGGAGCCTGATTCTTAGCTAAAAAACCCACATTAGTAGTGAAGGTGATAGTGAAGGATTCTTTCCGTTAGATTGAACAACGGAACTGAATGAGTGCCTCCCTGATTCCGTATATACGCCACTACTGTCGTATTGTCGGATAGGATTTGGACATGAGCATCGTGAATAATGTCCATCCAATGATGTAACGCAAGCCAAATTGACATCATTTCCTTGATGTTTATGTGCTTGCCCAGGAATTGCGGATCCCAAAGACCCTGGCATCTCGAATCCGTTGGGATCAATGATGCACTCCAACCTGTTTGACTGGCATCCGTCATAATGGTAAAACTCGGATCCGGCAACTGCAGCAGAACTCCCTGAGTTAACCACTGAATGTTTGCTCAAGTCTGAATCTCTTGTTTCACTTGATCTGACAAGAGAATGTCTATGTCAAGCGAATGAATTTTCACACTCCAATTCTGAGTCAAGAAAATTTGGAGAGGACGCGTGCGTAACCGCCCCATCGGAATGAGATCCGCAGCGGCTCCGCACAGACCTATCAGTCTCATAAATTCTCTCGCTGTGACTTTGTCTGCGTGCAGACAATAGCGAGCGTAACAACTGACTAATTTCGCTCTGGTTAACGGCAGACGAACGAGATTGTTGTGCGTCTCGAAGCTCATTCCCAGATGTGTGAATGACTTGGACGGCACCAGATCCGACTTCTCCTCGTTTACTATAAAACTGAGACGTCGGAGCAATAGAAGTAGATTCTGAACATCGTTCTGAAGCGTTAACTCGTTGCCGTACCTCTGAAGAATGTCGTCCAGGTAGGCCGACGTTACCGCAGACGAATGAGCTCGGAAATAGATCATTACCGAGTTCATTACCTGAGTGAAAGCCCAGGGTGCTAGATTCAATCCGAAGCACATCGCCCGGAATTGATACACCACTCCTAGGACTGCGAAGCGTAGATACTTTCTGAATGTCGGATGTACCATGACGTGAAAGTACGCATCTTTGAGATCTATGCTTGTTGCATAATTGTTCACCCGAATACTCGCTCGGACCGACCGAATCGTCTCCATATAAAACTTCGGAGCGACGATCAGCTTGTTTATCCAGCTCAAATCTATGACTGGACGGAACGAGCCGTCTGGTTTCGGAACCAGAAACAGATGGCTGTAGAATCCCGGAGTCTCCTGGTTTTCTACGACCTCTACCGCGTTCTTCATTAAAAGAGACTGCACTTCTGATAATAGAGCGTCTCTTTTCTGCGGATTTGACGGAAGTTGAGTCCATTTTGGACTTCGAGTTAATGGAGGCTTTCGTTTGAAGGATATCTTTAGACCTTCCGAAGTCACTCCTCTCACCCAAGGGTCGTCCGTAATCGACGCCCATTTTTGTGAAAAGCTCGACAACCTTCCGCCAACCGGTACGCGATAGAGGTTTAAGCCATCACCTCCTGGACCTGCGAGGCCTGCGGTAGGAGAAACCACGTCCTCCATGACCCGCACCTCGTCCCGTCGACCTCGGGGCGTCCGACCGGTTTTCCCGGCCCGAAGGACGTCCCGAACGTGAGTCGCTACCTTGACGGTCTCTCGAATAAGACCAAGAGGACGCACCGGAACCTCTATAGGAACCTCTCTTGGGCGCATTAGACCCAGAAGTGCCTGTTTTATTCTTGTCTGCCGTATCCGACTTCTTAGAAGCAGATTTGAACAACAGAGAATCCGAAGCTTTCTTTGTAATTTTATCATAAATAGCAGAAAGCTTGCCGTCAAAGAGAAGTTCTCCGGAGACCGAAGCGACTCTGAGAGAGTTCTTCACCTTAGTATCCACGAGTGTGGATGTAGCTAGGGCTGCGTCACGTCTAACCAACTCCAGGTTTGCCACTGAAAGGGCGGAGTTACACGTGGAATAAGCTACTGCCCTTGAAAGAAGTCTTAAAGAGGATTGTATATCCTGAAATTCTTTCCCTTGAAGGCGCAGTGATAACGCCTTAGTAAGGTGATCTGCGTAAGATAAGGCATCTAAACTGGCTCTGTTAGACGAAATAGCTGTTTCCAACACCGCGATTGGAATAGACGCCGACGACGGTAATGATAGCTCTAAGTCTTCCGCCTCGTCGTCCATACGCAGAGGAACTCTCGGAATACCCTGTCCTGCCGTGTCGAATTTATTCCTTGCATTAATGAAAGGCAGTTTGAGAGTATTGGCGGACAAGAAACCTGCTTTCCCCGTTTTGGAAGCAAGTTTAAATATAGCATCGTTCAATAAATCAAATGTTCTTGCAACATTATTGGACTGCGACGGAAACTCGGGAGCGATGTCCCTGAACCGCTCAAAAAATTCAGTCCAATGACGCTATGATCCTCTTGTCCGGAACCGCAGCAGTCTGGCCCGACGGAACAACTTGAGGGAGAAAGTGCCGGATGAAGTCCACGGCAGCTTTATGTTGTTCCGAAAGGGATAGCTCCAAATCATCCGTATCCCTTTCACCATCCGGTCGGACCTCATGATGTTCCCGGTCGTCTGCCCCCGATGCTTCGGCGGAGCGTACCGACCCAGCGCCGTCGGATAATTCTCGATCCGTCACCGTTTCTGTCGGCTGCTGGGATGCTGCGATAAGCTGTGCTATCTCGGGAGCGATGTCCGACGGAAACTCGGGTGCGATGTCCCTGAACCGCTCAAAAAATTCAGAGTCCAATGACGCTATAATCCTCTTGTCCGGAACCGCAGCAGTCTGGCCCGATGGAACAACTTGAGGGAGAAAGTGCCGGATGAAGTCCACGGCAGCTTTATGTTGTTCCGAAAGGGATAGCTCCAAGTCATCCGTATCCCTTTCACCATCCGGTCGGACCTCATGATGCTCCCGGACGTCCGCCCCCGATGCTTCGGCGGAGCGTACCGACCCAGCGCCGTCAGATAATTCCCGATCCGACACCGTTTCTGTCGGCTGCTGGGATGCTACGATAAGTTGTGCTATCTGCACAAGTACGTCTGGCATCGAGGCCTGCGGAGACGCAGTCTTTCGCTGCTTCGCCGAGGGCAGCTCCGCATCAGATGGCTCCCGCATACTTTTCCTATGCGAACGTCCGGAGTCCATCGGTCTCGAATCCCTGGCTGCCGGATGGTGTGACCTGGTCGCCGAAGAATCCTTGATCGGCGAAGCTGGTAATATATCGGCGGTCACGCAGCCAAGGTGCGGTCATGTGCGCTTACGAGAAGAGCAGTCTCCGCAGACTGTCTATACAACGGAGCGTCCCGAGCGACGGACGTATGCTCCGCTAACAACACATTTTGTACCACAACATCTGGTCCCAGATGTTGTTGTACGAGAGAGGGGCCTCTCTCGCTCGCGGCCCGGCTGGACCTGGACGAGCTAGGAACCGGACTCAAAGGCTTCCCCCGTTCTCGCTTACTATCCGCCGTCACTGGGTGTGCATCTATTATGTTTATAGTGCTCGCATCACCCAAAATTTCCTCCTGGACCGCATCGGACGAACCCGGCTGCCGAACCATTCGGTGAATGGACGCTACACCGGGCGAGCTAGCGGACGACATTTGTCTAATCTCCATGAGCACTTTTGCCGCTAGCTCTGAATTCATTTGTGCCGACGGACGCACACTTGTAGAAGATAACATGGAAACATCACCCTGTTCTTGTTCCTCTGAAATAGAAACTGAGAGAGTAGAGTGACCTTGCGGAGAAAGAGCCGGCATAGCCCTTTCTCCAGAAACAACATATCGTGACACACGTTTCCAATGTTTCTCATCCCAATATTCACATATAGGACAGGGATTAATGCGAGAAGACTGACTACAATTAATACAATGATCATGAAAGTCAGAGGAAGATTTCTTCCTATTACAATTTGAACAAAGTCCCTTCATTGTGAAGAACAACAACAAGTCCTAGTTACTCGCAAAAACCCCTGACACAAAGATACATAATAACATGATCCATTAATAAATGAAAAAACAATTACATATCAAAATAATTTTGAAAAAATATTTTTTCAGCGAAGCCCAAGTTGCTGAAAAGTAACGTTGAGCCCCGATGGACCCGATGGCAAAGTGTGGTCAAAAATTTTAAATTTATATTAAATAATTAATGAGACACTTACGGATAATATAAATGTATCTTATAATGAGATAAACTACAGCAAAGGCAAACAGCCCCCCTCAAAAAAGGCTGTTGCCAATGAAAACAAACAGTGTAAAACACCAGAAAACATGACTCCAGGCACTGCAAAAACTGGCCCGGAATCAGTCATCAAAATTACACTCTATCTGATGCAAAACAGAGACTCCCAGGGGAGAATCTGCAGAACATCAGATGGAAGATGCAGAACACAAACGTTATACACCCATGGGTGAAAACGTAACTATGGGGAAAATAACAGAAAACATTCTGTAACAAAGCAACTCTCCCAGGAAATTTTAGAAATGAACTTTCTCAAAAATATGCCAAAAGCATGGGAGAATTGCAAGGGGGGACTTTAGAAGGCTAGGGGAGAGGAAACACTGAATAAGCAGTGCAACATTAGCAAGAATGACAACAAGAGGCCCATGCCTCGAAAATAAGCAACTTAACATAATTTCATCAAAAAATTTTAAGTACAGCCCTGATTATTTTTTGTCACTTCTTTTTCCTCTCCTCCTTCTATCCTCCTTAGAATCACATTTTCTCCAAAAATTACGTGTCTGGCATCATTTAAACTGAGATTTACAAGCACAAAGATCAGTGAGATGTTGACTGATGAAGGGCCAAACAGAGAATGATATTTGGCGCAAATTTCGGGACGTCTGCGTCACTGCGCATGCGCAGTAGAGGCGTAGTATGGAGGTCCTTTAGGACATGATTTCTTTTTGTTTTGGATGCAAATTTTGGGGATTGGGGGGCAAAATTTGTGTTTGGCCCTGGTTTTGTTAGAGTTAGCACCAGCTAAGTCTGGGTCATTGGTACAGTATAAAAATATATTTTTTCAGCGAAGCCCAAGTTTCTGAAAAGTAACACTGAGCCCCGATGGATCCAATGGCTAAGTGTGGTCAAAAATTTTAAATTTATATTAAATAATTAATGCAACACTTACGGATAATAAAAATGTATCTTATAGCGAGATAAACTACACCAACGGCAAACGGCACCCCTCAAAAGAGACTGTTGCCAATGTAAACAAACAGTGTAAAACACCAGAAAACATGACTCCAGGCACTGAAAAAACTGGCCCGAAATCAGTCATCAAAATTACACTCTATCTGATGCAAGACAGAGACTCCCAGGAGAGAATCTGCAGAACATCAGATGGAAGATGCAGAACACAACGTTAATACACACATGGGTGAAAACGTAACTATGGGGAAAATAACAGAAAACATTCTGTAACCAAGCAACTCTCCCAAGAGAATTTTAGAAATGAACTTTCTCAAAAATATGCCAAAAGCATGGGAGAATTGCAAGGGGGGACTTAGAAGACCAGGGGAGAGGAAACACTGAATAAGCAGTGCAACTTTTTAGCAAGAATGACAACAAGAGGCCCATGCCTCGAAAATAGGCAACTTAACATAATTTCATAAAAAATTTTAAGTACAGCCCTGATTATTTTTTGTCACTCCTTTTTCCTCTCCTCCTTCTATATCCTCCTTAGAATCACCATTTCTCCAATAATTACGTGTCTGGCATCCTTTAAACTGAGATTTACAAGCACAAAGATCAGTGAGATGTTGACTGATGAAGGGCCAAACAGAGAATGATAATTGGCACCAATTTCGTAACGTCCTTGACACTGCGCATGCGCAGTAGGGGCGAAGTATGGAGGTCCTATAGGACATGATTTCTTTTGGTTTTGGATGCAAATTTTGGGGATTGGGGGGCAAAATTTGTGTTTGGCCCTGGTTTTGTTAGAGTTAGCACCAGCTAAGTCTGGGTCATTGGTACAGTATAAAAATATGAACTTCTGATGGCAAAGAAATAATTACAAAAATAAAATATAAAATAAAAAACCGCCCGCCCGCATGCAATTTTACAAAACTTGGCCTGAGAAACAGAACATCTACTTTGTGTGGCCTAACTTAAATTTCATGTCAAGTTTTCCACACAGATTACCAGTATCTGTTTCTGCATTCATTTGTTATTCCTAATTACATATGTCAAAAAACAAAGTGACTAAACAGGAGAAAATTATTATTGAATCGAGGAATACGGTATGAACCTATCCTTTTCACTTATCTTGGTGATTTTACAAAGCCTAATCAATATGCAGATACCGGAGACTGTCCTAAATGCATGCATATTTGAAAATAACATACTTTATAACAACATGATGCCGATTGTCAAGACAGATTTTCCCAAACAAATACTTTACCTAACCTATTTCCATTGATTAAAGTAAACTATTTTTGAGATTTTGATTAAGTTGTAGAACACAATTGCTCAGCTAGTGTTCAACTGATGATCAGAACCGGCCACCACAATCGGCCGATTGTGGGCAATCGGATGACAACGGCAACGGCTCCTGGAATATCGGTTCAACTGATTGTTGCCAAGCATTTTGAGATGATTCATTAACCGCATTTTATTCTCTTCTGCAATTGTTTAATTGTTAATGTAAAATGATACCATTCAATAAAGTTGAGAAGCAACCACAATGTGTATTCTTAATCTCTCTTGATGCCCCATTACGGGACATACAAGTTAAACAACATACAAGGCTTACAACTGGGCGAAATCACTAGTTCATATCGGAAAAGAGACGGTTACACTCCATTGACTCAGGCAGAAGTAAAATTACCAGTTACACGCACTTGGGCGGTAAACGTGGCTCTGAGAGCCACGTTTACCGCCCAAGTGTGCGCGATTGGTAATTTTATTTCGACCCCAGTCAACAAAGTTTAACAACGAAAAATGTTCAGTTTAATGTAGTTCTTTCGAGCCTCGACTTGTCCTAGTGCACGGTATTACAATCAGAATCGGCATTGGAATCGACCGATTGTGAGCTCAAATAACCGGAAATCGGTCAACGACCATTTTTGGTAATCGGTTGAACACTATGCTCAGCATCAAATTAATGACTGACTGCTTATTTGTTCAGGTAAATTGTATCATACAAATCCATCAAGTTTCACATAAACTAGAGATTTAGGTGAATCTTTAGATTCATGTGATTCGAGATTTTGGTGGCTTTTAAACATACTCTATTTGCGAATTCATAACAAAATTCTGCCCCAAGAAGTCATTTTGGAGTACTGTCAAATTTAAAGCCCTGAAAGCTTGTTTCTAAACACTTAAGGACATTCATGAATTTCAAGGACTCAAAGATACCCTAGCAAGCAGTTTACAGAAGTGAATGCAATTAGTCTGTAAAGAAATCATATTTCACCCTTTGCCCAACGTTAGTCAAAACCGGCCAGCGCTATTCACAAAAATCGCCAATTAATTTTCATTATTTTTTTCATTTTTTGTCTTAAAAACATAGGTTATAACCCCTCTTTGAGCTTGTTCCAAAGAGGGGTCATACCCTATATATTTGAGACAAAAATGAAAAAAATTAGTTATTCAAGAATTTTGTTGGCAAGTGTCATCTGCTTTTCATGTTAGTTAAAGGGTTAACTGGTTGAGGGCTGAAAGCCCATCTTTGGGTTTTATTCTTCAGCGCAGCTACCACAGCCTAAATACTCTCCCATAAATTGTTAGCAGGCAAAGATATATGAACAAAATTTGAAGACCGAAAATAATTTGGCACTCTACCAGTCAAAAACATGTATGAAAATGATGAGGTACTCACTTACCTGATAAGCAAAGCAAACCGATGGGACAACTAGAAATGTATCCATGATTCTATTAGGCCTGGAACAGATATTACAAATGTATAAGAGTCAGTTCTGCAGACAAGGCATATCCTAGGAAACAGGGCTGAAAATAAGCAGTCTGACATTTGCAGAATGAGGTCCCCAGAAGGTAAATTTGATGATGCTATCCCATACAGTGGGCCAATTTATCCTCTGGGTACGCCTTTCTGTTTAGTTTTGAGCCCGATTCAGATTGAGCTTCACAAAAGGTAAATTTAGTGATGCTACCCTGCTGTGCAGGGTAGCATCACTAAATTCACCCTCTGAGGACCTCATTTTGAAGATGACAGTCTGCTTATTTTCTGGCAATATCTGTAGATCAGACCAAAGTTTCCATAGAAGTTTGTTATATTTACAGACATAGCTTTTTATGGTGATTTGTGTCATAAAAACCACTGCAGGTTTTTCCTTCCAAGTTCAGGAATTAATCTGAAGCATTATTTACAGTGTGTTCTTAACACACAGAAAAAATTAAATGAACCTAAGAATTTTCCCTGAAACTGAACCAAAACAGAGTCTGAAAGAAATGAAAAAATTTATAGTAATTTATATATTTTTTATACTTACCAATGACTAGTGCTGCCGCAGTTATCCGGATAACTGGTTAACTTGTGGTTAAAACTTTGACCAGTCAAGAAAATGTTTTAACCGGTTAACCTTACATTCACTATACTCACCGTATATGTCCGTGTATAAGTTGCCTCCGTGTATAAGTCACACCCCAAACTCACACCTGGAATTCCTCCCTTTTGCCTAAAGCCCATGTATAAGTCGCACCCCCCATTTTTAAATATATGCAGTCAAAAAGAATTAGTTGCAAGTTACGTTTTGCCAATTTGGGGCAGTTTGGGATGAAACGGAAATAGGTAAGTTTTGACGAGTTACCACATGGTGAATAAGATAAAAGAATAAAGGAAAATTATTACTAAAGATTTAAAAAATACTCGCATTTATTTGTTTTTTGTTGTTTGTTTATCACCCCAATGTCTTTCTTCATCCCTGTCAAGAAAATCCAATGCTCGTTTGTGACCGAAAGCTCATAGTTTCAGAATCAGAGCACCATTTGCGCCGTAACCTGCACAGTTGTTGTGATTAAGTTGTTTTTTCCAGAATGCGAGAATGTTCCGGAAAAACCAATAAAAATACAACAAATGTGCAGGTTACAGCGCAAATTGTTTTCAAATTGTTGTCCCACTTAAGCATTGTTGGTGCTATTGAAACTAACTTTACCTGGTGCATGTGTGCGTAATTTATAACCGGACATTGCACATCAGTGAATTGGAGTTCATGGAATAAATAAATATGTCTCTCCAGGTATTGCTGGCAAACATTTAATGTGTTATTATTTATTTTTTCGTTATTTTGATGATTTTGTATTTTTTATGGTTTCATCCATATTGGCCCCACAAACCTGTTGATTTCCGGTACACTCTCACTGATGTAAACACATGGGCGACTGAACAACAACGACTAAATAGAATACTTCTTTATTATTATTTATGGTCAATGTAAATAACATTGGCCAGCCAGATATAATAGTTACAGCTGAAGCAAGAACACACTACAATTATAGGTACCTTAAACGCAGTTAACCACGGTCAAACACGCTGGTTAACCGGTCAGAAAATGTCTTAACCGCAGCAGCACTACCAGTGACCCAGACTTAGCTGGTGCTAACACTAAAATATTCAGGGCCAAACACAAACTTTGCCCCCCCCCCCCCCCCCCACACCCACCCACTCCCCAAAATTTGCATCCAAATCAAAAAATCTAATGTCCTATATGGTCATCCATACTTTTACCTACTGCATATGTGCAGTGTCAAGGAAGTGCCATAACTGGCGCTTAATCTTCATTCATACAACCAGTGCATGGTAAATGTTATATAATCAGTGGGGAGGTATGAGTTCCCAACTCATGTGAGGGTCATCCCCGTCTGGGTCATTGGTAAGTATAAAAAAAATATAAATTACTATAAATTTTTTCATATTTTTATACTGTAACCAATGACCCAGACTAAGCTGAATAGAAAAAAGGCTGGAGGGTCTAGGACATAAAGGAAAATCCAATAGGCTCAATTACATATAAAGAATTATCCCCTCAAGGAGAAAAGGAGAAACAGGATTTACATTTATCTTTCTTGTTTATTAAAAATAAGAAAGACACATTACCAGTCCGTAATTGAGCACAATAACATCAATGATCTCTATTAACATCCAGTATAACCCATTATACTAATTTCTTAAAGGAAAGCCAATAAATAAAGATAGTCCAGAGAATGAGACTCTTTATACTCATTTAAAAGTGTCTGATGATTGTATATTAACGCTCGTATGACACGTGACCTATACAAATGCTTCACACTGAGCTACACTTTATATAACTATAGTTGCAACCGTTTAGTGGACGTCATTCTGAGCAACAGATAACGGACCTAAACATCTAAGGTCGCCAGAAATAGACTCAATATTTCTGAGGTAATAATTAGTAAATGTAGAAGGCTGAGATCAGTATGCAGCCTTCATCAGATCCGTAATAGCTATGCTATTAGAATAAGCCCAAGATGTGGACAGTGCTCTAACTTCGTGCGCTGAAATCTTAAGTACCGACTGCTGAGTTGAAGATAAACTTTCAGAAGCAGTACGAATAGCCAACTGAATCCACCTAGAAATAGAATGGACCATAATGTCCTTCCTATTAGGAAGCAGAGACAGAAAGAAATGTTTTCATCCCTTTCTGATAAACTCAGATCTGCGTTTGTAAATACGCATAGCTCTGACTGGACACAGCAAAGGCCTATGGCCATCTGAGGATGGAAGGGCCCTAATAATAATAGGCTCAGGGTACTTATTAGGAGCCTGATTCTTAGCCAAAAATCCCACATTGGTAGTTAAAGTAATAGTATTACCAACACTATGATAGTGAGAATCATCAACAGATACAGCATGAAGCTCGCTAACTCTACTAGCGGAAGCGAAGGCTAAGAGAAAAGCTGTCTTATAAGATAAGTATTTGAAGCCTACAGTGTTAAGGGGTTCAAAAGGAGCTTCTTTGAGCTTCAGAAGAACCCAAGCTAAATTCCACTTAGGAATTAACCTAAGGGTTCTAGGTCTATGTATCGAAAAGTTTTTAACTAATTTAGATAAGGAGACATTAGATCCAATTTGTAAGCTATCATGATGAGCATATGTATCCGACAGCATAGACCTATAACCCTTAATAGTTACTGGCTGCAGTTTGATCTCGTCAAACAAGTAGACCAAAAAGTTAAAAAATTTATAGTAATTTCTATATTTTTTATACTTACCAATGACCCAGACATAGCTGGTGCTAACTCTTAAAATATAGGGCCAAACACAAATTTTGCCCCCCAATCCCCAAAATTTGCATCTAAAACCAAAGAAAACATGTCCTGAATGGCCCTCCACACTTCACCTCTACTGCGCATGCGCAGTGTCAAGGACGTTCCGAAATTGGCGCCATTAATCATTCTAATAACCAGTGCCTGGTAAGCGCTATGTACTCAGCGGGGAGGCAAGAGTTCCCAACTCCTCGGAGGGCCATCCCCGTCTGGGTCATTGGTAAGTATAAAAAATATAGAAATTACTATAAATTTTTTAACATTTTTATACTGTACCAATGACCCAGACATAGCTGAATAGTAAAAAGGCTGGAGGGCCAAGGACATAGAGCAAGATGGAATACGCTCAATAATATAAAACAGAGTCATCCCCTCTAGGGAAACAGAAGTAATAGGCCTTACATGTATCTTTCTTATTTATGATAAATTAGAAAGATACAACACCTTCCAAAATTGAGCATCATACATCCATGTACTCTATTAATATCCAATATAATCCTTATACTAATAATTTTTAAAGTAAGCCAATAAATAAATTAAGTCTAGAGAATAGAGACTCTTATACTCCTTAAAAGTGTCTGATGATTGCATAATCATGTCCGTTGACACATGCAATATTCAAAAGCTATACTTTAAAAACTAAGACTTGAATGAATTTTAGAACATAAACTTCTCACTAAACAACCATCCCAATAATAGCTCAGAATTACTAACTCCGGAGGAGGTATCCCCTTGTTTTCATAGTAAAACAGGTGACCCAAGGGAACACTCTCCCCCCCCCCCTTTTTCTTGCCCTGGGTCAAATAGCCCAGAGCGAAGAGGGCAGCAGAACGGAGTCACTGCCGAAACAGACAGCCTACCTAGCTATAGTAGCAACTGTTAAGTGAATGACATTCTGAGCAGTAAATAATAGACCTAACAATAGAGGCCTCCAGAAATGGACTCGATATTTCTGAGATAAAAATTCATGAATGTGGATGGCTGAGCGCAATGAGCAGCCTTCAAAAATCTATAATAGCGACACTATTAATGTAAGCCCAAGATGTAGAAGAACTCTTACTTCATGAGCCGAAATCTTAAGCACAACTGCTGAGTCAATGATATACCATAAGCAGTACCAATAGTTAATAGAATCCATTAGCAATAGAATGGAGTGTAACGTCCTTCTATTAGGCATCAAAGACAGAAGAAGCTTACACCCGTAGTAATACACAGATATCTGTTTATAAATACATAAACTCTAACCGGAGAAAGTAAAGGCCTATGCCCGTACGAAGACGGAAGGACCTTAATAACAATTGGTTCCGGATATTAGGAGCCTAACTCTTATGCAAAAATCTAACCTAAATAGTAAAGGAAGTAGCGATTCTGAAACTACGAAAGTGAAAATCATCCATCGATAGTGCATGAAACTCACTGACTCTTCAGTAAAAGAGAAACCAACAGAATTACTGTCTAAAAGGTCAGAATTTGAAAACTACTGTTTCCAGAGGCTCAAATGATTACTTAGCTAAATAAGAACCGAAGTTAAATTCCATATAGGAATTTAATCTAAAGATTCTAAGTCTATTTATCAAAAAGTTACTAACTGACTTAGATAAAGAGACATAAGACTCAATTGTAAACTATCCTAGAGTGCATAGGTATGAGGTAACATAAACCTATAACCTTAATAATAACAGGCTGCAGTAGATCTTGTCAAACAAGTATACTAAAAAGTTGCAATGAGTAGTATGGAGGGATCAACAATATGAACATAATGATCCCTACACCAACGACGGAAGAGCCTCCACTTTAGCCGCATAGAATAGCGAAGAAGAGGATCTCCTATAGTAAGAAATCGCATCCAAAGCTCATCCAGTACAATGCTTACAATGCAATACGGACCACACAACGGAATACGTGAAGGTTGTGACCTTGCGGGTTGTGATAAAGATGACACGATTTACCCAGCGAAAAAAGATCCTCTCATTGAGGAAGATTTCACGTTAAGTCCCACAGTAGACAACGGAGTAAATTACCCACGGTCTCTGTGAAGATAGAGATGCTATCAACAGAAATGTATTTGGTTGTTTATCTTAGCAATACCTGCCGAAACAACAGCGCCGGAGGATACGCGTATCCTATCATTCCGTCCTATTAGATCAATAGAGCGTTAACAACATTAGCTCAGAGATCCGGACAAGCCAACACATACGTCTGCAATTGATTAGCAAGCTGTGTCGTAAATAAATCATCATTGGGCGCTCCCACAGATAGCAAATCTGATTGAATACTTGTTTGTTGAGAGTCCATTCTGACGGCAACAAGCGACCCCTAAGTGAACGGGAGTCCGGTAAAACAATCAGACGACCCGGAATATGACAGACCGAAACAGAACTTGGTGTACTATAACCAACAGACGGATTCTTTCCATTAAATTGAATAACGGAAACAAATGAGTGCCTCCCTGGTTCCGGAGATACGCCACCACTGTCAAATTAACGGACAGGATTTGAACATGCGTTTTTGAATAATGTTCATGCAAAGACATAAAGCAAGCCTAAAAAACATTATTCCGCGGAAGATAATTGGTTGCTTAGAGACCGCGGAACCCAAAGACCCTGGCACTTCGAATCCGTTGGGATCAATATTATATCCCAATCTGTTTGACTGGCAACCGTCATAACTGCAACACTCGGGTCCGGCAACTGCAGTGGCACTCTCTGAGTCAACCACCGAATGCTTGCCCCAGTCTGAATCTCTTGTAACACTAGATAGACAAGAGAACGTGTAAATCGAGCAATTCATGAATTGCTGAAAAGTTGCCGTCGAAGAGAAGCTTCTCCGAGAACGAAGCGACTCTGAGAGAGTTCTTAACCTTCCTATCCACGCGCGTGGATGTAGCTAGGGCTGCGTCACGTCTAACCAACTCCAATCAGCCACTGAAGGACGGAGTTATACGTGAACAAACTACTGCCCTCAAAAGAAATCACATTGAGAATAATATCCCGTAAATCTTTTCTTGAAGACGTAATGATAACGCCTCAGTAAGGTGGATTACGTATGATAAAGCGTCTAAGTTAAGTCTACTAGACATCATTGTCGTTTCCAACATTGAGGTTGGAAAAGACATAGACGGTGAAAAAGAATATTTCCAGTATTTAATCACGCCGTCTAGACGCATATGAACTCTCGGTATGCCCTGCTCTGCCAAAATAAACTATACGTATAAATGATAAAACGGCAGAAATGAGCAATGCGGACAAGAAACTAAACTATCATGCTTGGTAGCAGGCTTGTATGCATATATAGCGTCGAAAAATAAAACACATGTTGTAATGAAATTATTGGACTGCGTCGGTAAGTCAGGGACAATGTCCCTGAACCGATCCAAAATTCCGTGTCCAATGACGCTATAAGTCTCTTATCCCACATCGCAGCAATGTAGTCCGAAATAACAATCACTGGAAGATAATGCCAGAAGATATGAATGGCAGCTTCCGATACTACGAAAGGGAAAACTCGAAATCTTTCGAATCCCTTTCGCCATCCTGTCGGACCCTATAAGCGTTCGGTCGTCCGTACCTGATGCAACCGCGGACCGCACCGACCCAGCGCCGTCGGATAATTCCTGATTCGACCAAGAAACTGTCGATTGCTGGGATGCTGCGAAACAACTGTGCTAACTCGGATAGCACGTCCGTCACTGAGGCCTGAGGAGAAGCGGTCCTACAATGCATTGCCGCTGGAAGCTCCGTGATCGTTACCCCGTGCATACTACCAATATGCGAGCGAATGGAGTGTATAGGCCTCGTGTCCCTTGGCTACCGGATGGCGTGACCTATTCGCCGTGGAATCACTGAATGACGAAACTGATCGGATACTCGAGGTCACGTAGCCAATGTGCGGTCGTGTGCCCTGCTGTGAGGATGAGGAAGCATTATGGACAGTCTCTCGGACTGTCAATATAACGGAGCGTCCCGACCGACAGACATATGCTCCGAATGTAAAATATCTGAACCACAACATGCAGTCCCCTATGTTGTTGGACGAGAGAGGGACCTCTCTCGCTCACAGCCCGGACGGACCTGGACAAGCCAGGAACCGGACTAACAGGCTTCCTCCGATCTGTCCTCAATCTGCCGTCACTGGGTGAGTACTAAAGTAATTAAAGTGCTCGCATCACCCAAATCTCCTTCCTAGACCGCAACGGACGAACCCAGCAGCCGAACCATTCGATGAATGCACGCTACACCGGGTGAGCTAGCGAATGTCACTCCGTCGATCCTACAAGGGATCTCTTAGGCGATAGACATATTCCATGAGCACTTATTGCCGCTAACTCTTCATTAACTATGACGACAGAGGCACACTTTTGAAAGACATCTCCGTAACTTTGCGAACAAGAAACCAGAAATGCTTGGTTATAGCAAGCATATAATAATAATATATATAGCGTCGTTCAATAATTCGAAAGTTTGTGTGACATTATTGGACTATGTCGGAACTGAGGGACGATGTCCCTGAACCGAACCAAAAAATTTCTAAGTCCACCGACGCTATCAGTTTCTTATCCGGCATCGCAGCATTCTGGTCCGACGAAAGAAGCTGTAGAAGACCAAGTCAGATGACATACACAACAGCATATGTTGTTCCGAAAGGGAAAGCTCGAAATCCTCCAAATCCCTTTCGGTATCCCGTCGGACCGGATGAAATTTTCGGACGTCCGTACCCGCTTCCGCGGAGCGTCCCGACCTAGCATTGTCGGATAAAAAATATGCGACAGATTCAGTTGATGCTGGGATGCTGCGATAAACTGTGCTATTTAGGAAAGCACGTCCGTTCCCGAGGCCTGTGCAGTAGCGGCCTTACGATGCATTGCCGCCGGAAGCTCCGTGTACGTTGACTCCCGCACACTTCCTATGCGAACGTCCGGAGTCTGCAGGCCTCGTGTCCCTGGCTACCGGATGGTGTGACCTGGTCGCCGATGATTCTCTGACTGGCGAAGCTGACTGGATATCCGAGGTCACGTAGCCAAGAGCGGTCGTGTGCGCTACCATGAGAATGAGGAAGCCTTGACAGTCTACTCCGGACTGACTATATGTCGGAGCGTCCCGAGCGACGGACGTATGCTCCGAATGCGAAACATTTTGTACCACAACATCTGGGGCCAGGTGTTGTATGAGAGAGGGGCCTCTCTCGCTCGCCGTCCGGATGGACCAGAACGAGCTATGAACCGGACTAAAAGGCTTCCTCCGTTCTCCCTCTGATCCGCCGTCACTGGGTGTGCATTGGTTGATTTATAGTGCTCGCATCACCCCAAAATTCCTTCTAGACCGCAACGGACGAACCCGGCTGCCGAACCATTCGATGAATGGACGCTACACCGGGCGAGCTAGCAGACGTCAAAGGCCATCAAACCTACTAGGGTCCTCTTAGGCAATTGGCATATTTACATGAGCACTTTTCCGCTAGCCCTTCATTAATTGTGACGACGGAGGCACACTGTTGGAAGACATCACAGATACATCACCCTAATCTTGATCGTCTGAAATAGAAATTGATAAAGTAGAGTGACCCTGCGGGGAAAGGACCGGAGTGTCCAATTCCCCACTAACATACCGCGACATATGCTTCCCATATTGTCATCGAAATCATACGATACAGAACAGGAGTTAATGCGAGTACACTGACCACATATAGAATGATTATAAAAGTCAGAGGAAGACTTCCTCTTATTACAATTGATCAATATCCTTTCAATGTGAAAAGAAAACAAGTCCTGGTACTCGCACTAACCCCTGGCAATCAATACATAATAATAATATGATCCATTAATATAGAAAAAATAATTGAAATCAAAATATTTTGAAAAAATATTTTTTCAGAACAGCCCAAGTTTCTGAAAAGTAACGTTGAGCCCCAATGGATCCCAAGCCTAAGTGTGGACAAAAATTTTAAAAATATTTTAAACAATTTATTCAACACTTACGAACAATAATAATGTATCTAGTTATGATTAAAATAACATCAAGATATTATTTTCCAGAAATCCCCCCCTCACACAGAGGGCTGTTGTAAATGTAAACAATGAATGTAAAAACACTACAATAAGACTCCAGGCACCCAGGCCCGGAATCAGTTACCAAAAATACACTATCTGATGCAAAACAGAGACTTCCAGGGAAGAAACTGCAGAACATCAGATGGTAGATGCAGAACACAACGCCTAACCACCCGTAGGTGAAGACGTAAACATGGGGAAAAGAACAAAATTCATTCTGTTATACAGCTAAAACTCCCAAGAAAATTTAGTAATAATAATTACAAAAACTATGCCAAAAGCATGGGAGAATAGCAAGGGGGGACTTAAAGGACAGGGAGAGAGGAAAACACTGAAAAATCAGTGTAACTAAATAATCAGAATGACAACAAAATGGCTGCTGCCTCGAAAATAGGTAACTTAACATAATTTCATTAAAAAATTTTAAGTTACAGCCCTGATAATATTCTGTCACACATTTTTCCTCTCCTCCTTCTCTATCCTCCTTAGAATCACCATTTCACTAATATTTATGTGTCTGGCATCATTTAAACTGAGATTTACAAGCACAAAGATCAGTCAGATGTTAACTGATGAAGGGCCAAACTTAGAATGATTAATGGCACCAATTTCGGAACGTCCTTGACACTGCGCATGCGCAGTAGAGGTGAAGTGTGGAGGGCCATTCAGGACATGTTTTCTTTGGTTTTAGATGCAAATTTTGGGGATTGGGGGGCAAAATTTGTGTTTGGCCCTATATTTTAAGAGTTAGCACCAGCTATGTCTGGGTCATTGGTACAGTATAAAAATATTAGCAATGTCTGGAATGGAGGGATCATAAACATCAATTGAATGATCCCTACACCAATGAGGGAAAACCTTCCACTTTGCTGCATAATTTAGCGAAAATGAGGCCCTCCTACAGTTAGAAATTGCGTCCACTGCTCGTCCTGTAAATTGCTTGCCATGCAAGAAGGACCGCACAACAGAAATACTTGAAGGTTGAGACCTTGTGGGTTGTGATGCAGTGTGCGTGATTTCCCATGGAATGTCCCATAACAGACACCTGAGTAGATTTATCCATGGTCTCTGGGGCGACAGAGATGCTACCAACAGAATCTTGCAGTGAGATTGCTTGATTTTTAGCAATATCTGTTGAATCAACAGAGCTGGAGGATACACATATCCTATCATTCCGTCCCAAGAGAACGAGAGAGCATCTACTGCGAATGTTTGAGGATCTGGGCATGGCGACACATACCTCTGCAACTGATTGTTGAGATGCGTCGCAAACAAGTCTATCATTGGGTGATCCCATTGGTAGCAGATCTGATTGAATACTCGCTTGTTGAGAGTCCATTCTGACGGCAACATGCGACCTTTTCGAGAGAGCGAGTCCGCTAGAATGTTCAGACGACCCAGAATATGTCGGACCCAGAACATGATGCTCTAGACCAAACAGAAGGATTCTTTCTGTTAAGTTGAATAACAAAATGGAATGAGTGCCTCCCTGGTTCAGAATGTGCGCTACTACTTTCGAATTGTCGGACAGTATTTGAACATGTGAATTCTGAATTATGTTCATCCAATGATGTAGTGCAAGCTAAATTGACATCATCTCCTTGATGTTTATGTGCTTGTTCAGGAACTGCGGATCCCAAAGACCCTGGCACCTCAAATCTGTTGGGCTCAATGTCGTGTTCCAACCTGTTTGACTCGCATCCATCATGATCATAAACAAGAGGCCCCAAAGAGCCTTAATCACTCACCGGTCAAAGTGGTTTAAAGAAGTATTTGGGGGTAACATTCAGTTAGACATGGTTCATCAATACTACAAAGGAATGAAGTCATGAGAGACAAATTTTCTGGAACTAGGGCCAGGGCTTGAACAAACTTGAATCTTACCCCCCTAAGGATGTTGCATACCAAATATCAAAAGCATTCATCTGCTGGATCTGAAGAAGATTTTTAAAGAAAATGCCTCATTTTGAACTAAGTTATCATTCGGGCTCCCACAGTGAGCCCAAATATGGACCCAGGGACTTGGCTTTAACAAACTTGAATCTGACCCCAAAGGATGCTACACACCACATATCAAAACATTCCGACTGCTGGATCTGAAGAAGATGATTTTTTAAGAAAATTCCTCATTTTGAACTAAGTTACAATTCAAGCTCCCACAGTGAGCCCAAATATGGACCTAGGGACATGGCTTGAACAAACTTGAATCTCACCTCCCTAAGGATGCTGCATACCAAATATCAAAACATTCCGACTGCTGGATCTGAAGAAGAAGATGTTTACAGAAAATTCCTCATTTTGAACTAAGTTATCATTCGGGCTCCAACAGTGAGCCCAAATACTGACCTAGGGACATGGCTTGGACAAACTTGAATCTCACCCCACTAAGGATGCTGCATACCAAATATCAAAACATTCCAACTGATGGATCTGAAGAAGAAGATTTTTAAAGAAAATTCCTCATTTTGAACTAAGTTATAATTCGGGCTATCACAGTGAGCCCATATGAACCCAGGGACTTGGCTTGAACAAACTTGAATCTCCCCCCCTAAGCATGCTGCATACCATAACCAATAACAAAAGATTCTGCCTGCTGGATCTTGAGAAGAAGATTTTTAAAGAAATTTGCCTGAAATGCACTAAGTTCAAATTGGGCTCCTATACTGAGCCCAAATATAAACCCGGGGGGCCCGATTTGAACAAACTTGAATCAGATCCACCTCACAATGTTGCATACTAAATATCAAAAGATTCTGCCTGCTGGATCTGGAGAAGAAGATTTTTTAAGAAATTTGCCTGAAATGCTCTAAGTTCAAATTCGGGCTTCTATACTGAGCCCAAATGTGAATCCAGGGGGCCGATTTGAACAAACTTGAATCAGATCCACCCCACAATGTTGCACACCAAATATCAAAAGATTCTGCCTGCTGGATCTGGAGAAGAAGATTTTTTAATAAATTTGCCTGAAATGCACTAAGTTCGAATTTGGGCTTCTATAGTGAGCCCAAATATGAATCCAGGGGGGGGGGGACCGATTTGAACAAACTTGAATCAGACCCATACCAAGATGCTGCATACCAAGTATCAAAAGATTCTGCCCACTGGTTCTGTAGAAGAAGATTTTTTAATAATTTTTCTATAATTCATATGGTGCTATCAGAGTTATGCCCCATACAGAGCCCCCAAGGGACGTGGCCATTTCATTTGAACAAACATGAATTGCCATATAGTAATGAACATCCACATGAAGTTTCATGAAAATTGGACCAGAGGTTTCAGAGGAGAAGTCATCTGAAAAATGTTCACGACGCCGGACGGATGACGACGGACGCTAAGTGATAAGTTTAGCTCCCTTCGGTGAGCTATAAACTGATCCGGCAGTTGCAGTGGAACTCCCTGAGTCAACCACTGAATATCTGCCCAAGTCTGAATCTCTTGTTTACTTGGTTCGATAAGACGATGTTCGTTTCGAGCGAATGAATCTTCACACTCCAAGTTTGAGTGAAAAATATCTGGAATGAACGTGTGCATAATTATAAGCACCCCATCAGAATAAGGTCAGCGGCAGCTCCGCACAAACCCATCAGTCACATGAATTCTCTCGCTGTTACTACGTCTGAGTGTAGACAAAGGCAAGCATAACAACTGACTAATTTCGCTCTGGGTAACAGAAGGCGAACCAGATTGTGGTGCATCTTGAAGCTCATTCCCAAGTGAATGACTTGGACGGAACTAGATCCGACTTCTTTTCGTTTACGATGAAACCGAGACATCGGAGCAATTCAAGCAGACTTTGAACATCGTTCTGAAGAGTAAATCTGTCGCCGTTACTCTGAAAAATGTTGTCCAAGTAGGTTGACGTTACCACAGACGAATGAGCTCGGAAATGAGTCATTACCGAGTTCATTACTCGAGTGAAAGCCTGGGGCGCAAGATTGAGTCAGAAGCACATTGCTCGGAACTGATAAACGACTCCTGGGACAGCGAAGCGAAGGTACTTTCTGAACGTCGGATGTACCATGATATGAAAGTATGCATCCTTGAGATCTATGCTTGCAGCATAATTGTTCACTCAAATGCTCGCTCTCACCGATCGAATGGCCTCCATATAAACTTCGGAGCCACTATCAGCTTGTTTATCCAGCTGAGGTCTATAACTGGATTGAACGAGCCGTATGGTTTCGGTACCAGGAAAAGGTGACTGTAAAAACTGGGAGATTCCTGGTTTTCTACGACCTCTATAGCATTCTTCTCCAGAAGAGATTGCACCTCTGATAGAAGCAAATCTCTCGTCTGAAGGTTGGACGGAAGCTAAGTCCATTGTGGACTTCGTGTTAACGGAGGTTTTTCTCTGAAGGACAGTTTTAGGCCTTACGAAATAACCTCCTCTACCAATCAGTTGTCCGTAATTGACAACCAATTGGTCAAAAATCTTGACAGCCTTCCACCCACTGGAGGCAATAGAGGTCCTGACCTTCACCTCCTGGACCTGCGAGGTTTGCGTGAAGAGAAACTACATCCTCCCCGTCCAGCGCCTCGACCAGTCGACCTAGGGGCATCTGACCAGTTGTCTCGGCCAGAATAACGTTCCCTACCTGAGTCGCTACTCTGATGGTCTCTGGATGGAGTAAGAGCTGGAGGATTTTTTGTATCCTTAATAGGAGCTTCTCTTGGACATACTCCCTCCAGAAGCTCCTGACTTACTCCTCTCTGCTCAGTCTGGTTTCTTAGAAACCGACTTGAAGAGCAGAGAATCTGAAGCTTTCTTGGTAATCTGATCATAGATTAAAGAAAGCTTACCATCAAAGAGAAATTCTCCGGAAATCGGAGCAACTCGAAGAGAGTTTTTCACCTAAGAACCCACCCTAGTGGATGAAGCCAGGGCAGCATCACGTCTGACTAACTCCAAATTTGCCACTGAAAGGGCGGAGTTATACATGGAAAATGCGATTGCCCTAGAAAGAACTCTCAAGGAAGATTGAACATTCTGGAATTCTTTACCATCGAGACATTGCGCTAACGCTCTGGTAAGGTGATATGCATATGATAATGCGTCTAAACTGGCTCTATTAGACGAGATCGCCAACTCCAACGTACTAGGGAGAATCAACATAGATGCCGGCAATGACAATTCCAAGTCTTCGCCCTGGTCATCTAAATGCAGAGGAACTCTTGACACGCCCTTTCCGGCCATAGCAAATTTATTCTTACTGTTGATGAATGGCAGATGTAGAGCTTGTTGTGATAAGAAACTGGTTTTGCTTGTCTTAGAGGCTAATTTAAAAAAAACGTCATTCAGCAATTCAAACATCCGTGAGACATTGCTGGACTGGACCGGATACCCAAGAACATCATCCTTAGTCTGGCCGAAAAAGTCTGTATCCAGTGACATTATCAGTCTCTTATCTGGTATCGCAGCACTCTGGTCCGATGGAACAACCTCTGGAAGGTGTTGATGGATAAAATCCACTGCCACCTTATGCTGTTCTAAAAGGGAAAAATGCAGCTCCGCAGCTTCCCTTTCACCATCCGACTGGACCAGATGTGAATCTTGGTCGTCCCAGTCTGACACTGCAGAGGAACGGACCGACCCAGCTTCCTCCGACAGTTCTAGATCTGAAACCGTTTCCGAAGGTTGCTGGGATGCTGTGATGAGTTGAGCTATCTGTGATAGCAAGTCCGTCATGGAGGCCTGTGGAGCTGCGGTCTTACGAAGGCTAGCCAGTGGAAGCTACTGGGATGGTATATCATGCATATTCCTTTTATGCATATGTCTTGACTGGTGAGGCCTCGTGTCCTTGGCTACTGGATGGAGTGACATAGACGACATGGAATTCTTTGTTGGCAAAGCAGGCTGGATATCTGAGGTCACAAAGCCAAGGTGCGGTCGTGTGTGCTAGCGTGTAGAAGAGGAAGCCAATAGACTGGTCGACACCGGCTGCCTATGCGACAGAGCATCCCGACTGGGAGGAGTGGATGTATGCTCCGACTGACGAACGTTATGCACAACAACATCTGGCCCCAGATGTTGTTGTAAGAGAGAGGGGCCTCTCTCGCTCGCAGTCCGGATAGACATGAATGAGCTTGCTACCTGACTGACTGGCTTCCTCTGATCCATCCTCCGTTCCGTCGTCGCAGGGTGTGCGTGATCAGAGTTTATAGTGCTCGCAACACCCTCTCCTGGACCGCAATGGACATACCCAGCGTCACACCACTCACTTGACGAGTGATAGATCTGCCGGTCGAGTTAGCTGGCGACAAGACTGTAAATCCCTTTTGAGACCTAAGCACTTGTCTGATTTCATTGAGCACTTTTGCCGCTAGCTCTTCATTGATTTGCGACGACGGCAACAAACTTCGGGAAGACATCATGGAAACATCACACTGTTTTTGTTCCTCTGAAAAAGAGACTGAAAAACTAGAGTGACCCTGTGGTGAGAGGACTGGCATCAACCTCTCACCACTAACAAGGTAAAGTGACACACATCTCCAACGTTTGTCATCCCAACTGGCACAAACCGTACATAAATTAGTGCGAGTACAGTGACTACAGCAAATGCAATGAGCATGAGAATCTCAGGAAGACTTCCTCGATTTACAATTTGAACAATATTCTTTCATAATTAAAAAATATTATACAGCCATAGTACTCGCACTAACCCTCAAACATACAAAGATACATAATAATAATACAACCCATATCAAAATTTCGAAAAATAATTCAAAAGAAAATTTTCGAAAAAATTTTTTGACATGAGCCCAAGTTCCCAAAGGGAACAATGAGCCCAAACGGATCCTCAAAAAGCCTAAGTGTGGACAAAAATTTTAAAACAATTATTATAACAAGAGGCCCCACGGGGCCTGAAGCGCTCATCTTGAACAGAACACAATTTAAACAGAGTCCAAGAATGTGTCTACATTAAGCAAGCCATCTCCATAGGCTACATTGTCAATTCTTGAGTCCCTCAGGAGTGACAAAAATAATTTGGGCATCATGCCTTTTCTTCAGTTGATCATAAAGTAAAATGTAGAGCTCCCCTAGGAAGCCCCTTGATACAATCTATTTGGATTAATCTTAGTACCTCTAGAGGGTACTGAATACAAAATTTTTAATTCTTCAACAAAATGGTCAATTCCGGCTCCCATAGAGAGCCCAAATATTAACGCAGGCTCTTGATTTGAACACAGTTAAATCTGACTTCCCCAGAGATGTTGTGTACCGAATATGAAAGCATTCTGACTGTTGGATCTGAAGAAGAGAAATTGTAAAGAAATTTCTTCGAATTGCACTAAGTTCAAATTTGGACTACCATAGCGAGCCCAAATATTAACCTATGGATCCGATTTGAACAAACTTGAATCTGACCGCCCTAGAGATGTTGTATACCAAATGTGAAAGCATTCTGACAAGTGGAGGCTCGGTGGCTCCGTTGGTAGAGGTGCAGGCTGCAAGCCGAGAGGTCCTCGGTTCGAATCCCACCTGCGGCAACAACGTTGTGTCCTTGGGCACGACACTTCACCCCCATTGCCCATGTGAGGGGCACGGTGACATTGTGTATGAAGGCGTACAGCACGTCGATGGTACACCTGTCTTCAACCAATGCTAACCCTGCTTGTGTGGAGATGGTATGTTGGGGAGCTCACAATTGCTCGCCGTTGCTCGGTGGTTCTCTCCGGGTACTCCGGCTTCCTCCACCCGTAAAACTGTCACGGTCATGGTTAGCCATTATGCAGAAATATGTGACCTTAAAAACACAAATAAATAAATAAATATTCTGACAAGTGAATCTGAAGAAGATTTTTGAAGAAATTCCCTCATATTGTACTAAGTTAAATTTCATGTTCCCGTATGGAGCCCAATTATTAACCTAGGCATGGGAATTGAACAACCTGGAATCCGACCCCCCTAGAGATGTTGTATACCAAATATAAAAGCATTCCGACTGGTGGATCTGAAGAAGAAGATTTTTAAAGATTTTTAAAGAAATTTCCTCATATTGCACTAAGTAAAAATTTGGGCTACCATAGACATAGTGAGCCCAAATATATACCTAGGGATCTGATTTGAACAAACTTGAATCTGACCCCCATAGGGATGTTGCATACCAAATATTAAAGCATTCTGACTGGTGGATCTGAAGAAGATTTTTTTAAATTACCCTCCATATTGAACAAAGATAAAATTTGGGCTTCCGTAGAAAGCCCATATATTAACCTAGGGACTTGGTTTGAACAATCTAGAATCTGACCCTCATAACAATGATGTATACCAAACATTAAAATTCTGACTAGTGGTTCTGAAGAAGAAGATTTTTAAAGAATATTCCCCATATTACCCTATGTTAAAACTTCGGGCTCCTGTAGAGAGCCCAAATATGAACCAATGAGCTTTATTTCCCCCCCCCCCCTATGAATGCTGTATACCAAATATCAAAAGATTCTGAAGATTGGTTCTGGAGAAAAGATTTTTAAAAATTTTTGCAAATATGCTGACTCCGCATTTTTTCGATGCCCATTACAGAACACCCTAACATAACCGATGGCAATTTTTTTTTACCATTCATTTCTACTGGTCCTAAGGATACTTCATACCAAATAACAGCTCTCTGTTCCGTGGGGTTTGGGAAATATGGGCATTTGAAAATATTTCTATTTTTAGCCCCCAGAGTTTCCATGGGGATGCGGGAATAATTTTGCCCCCCAATCCCCAAAATTTGCATCAAAATCCAAAAATTCAATGTCCTATGTGGTCCTCCATACTTTTATCCACTGCACATGGGCACTGTCAAGGAAGTTCCGAAATTGGTACCAAACCTCATTCTGACAACCAGTGCCTGGTAAGCGTTAAGTAATCAGCAGACAGGTATGAGTTCCCAACTCATGGGAGGGCCATCCCCTTCTGGGTTATTGGTAAGTATAAAAAATATATAAATTACTATAAATTTTTTAACATTTTTATACTGTACCAATGACCCAGACTGAGCTGAATAGAAAAAAAGGGTGGAGGGCCTAGGACATAAAGGAAAATCCAATAGACTCCATTACATGTAAACAGAATTATCCCTTCCAGGAGAAAAGGAGAAACAGGCTTTACATGTATCTTTCTTGTTTATGCCAAAGAAGAAAGACACAATACCATTCCGTAATTGAGCACAATAACATCAAACATCCAGAATAACCCATTATACTAATTTTTAAAGGAAAGCCAATAAAGATAGTCCAGAGAATGAGACTCTTTATACTCATTTAACAGTGTTCGAGGATTCTACATTAGCGCTTGTATGACACGAGACATATACAAATGCTTCACACCGAACTACACTTTAAAAATATTACATAAATGAGATAAACATTAGCTTTACACTTAAAACTATCCCGGCAGTGACTCGGAATTACTGATTCCAGAGGAGGTATTCTGTCTCTGCTGCCTAATAGAAGGGACATAACGGTCCATTCTATTGCAAGGTGGATTCAATTAACTATTCGTACAGCTTATGAAAAATTATCTTCAACTCAGCAGTCTGTGCTTAAGATTTCGGTGCATGAAGTATTGGTATTCCCTTGCTTCACACTATAAAGCAGGAGATATAAGGGAACACCATCCCCCTCCCACCCTTTCCCTTGCCCTGGGTCAAATACCCCAGAGGGAAGAGGGCGGCAGGACAGAGTCACAGCCAGAACAGAAAGCCTGCATAACTATAGTTGCAACTGTTCAGTGGATGACATTCTGAGCAACAGATAACGGACCTAAACAATGCAGGACGCCAGAAATGGACTCAATATTTCTAAGATAAAAATTTGTGAATGTGGAAGGCTGAGACCAATATGCGCTTCTTTTAGCTTTAGAAGAACCCAAGCTAAATTCCACTTAGGGATTAATCTAAGTGTTCTAAGTCTATTTATCGAAAAGTTTTTCACTAACTTAGATAAAGAGACATTAGATCCAATATGTAAGCTATCAAGATGTGCATAGGTATCCGATAGCATAGACCTATAACCCTTAATAGCAACTGGCTGCAGTTTGATCTTGTCAAACAAGTAGACCAGAAAATTAGTAATGTCTGGAATGATCCCTACACCACCGTGAGAAAACCTTCCACTTAGCAGCATAATTTAGCGAACAGGAGGTCCTCCTACAGTTAGAAATTGCGTCCACTGCTCGTCCTGTAAATGCTTGCCATGCAAGAAGGACCGCACAACAGAAATACGTGAAGGTTGAGACCTTGCGGGTTGTAATGCAGTGTGCGCGATTTCCCCTGCGAAGGAAGCTTCCGCGGCATGTCCCACAACAGACACCTCAGTAGATTTATCCACGGTCTCTGGGGTGACAGAGATGCTACCAACAGAATCTTGCAGTGAGATTGCTTATTTAGCAATATCTGCTGAATCAACGGAGCTGGAGGATACGCGTATCCTATTATTCCGTCCCAAGAGATCGAGAGGGCATCTACTGCAAACGCTCGAGGATCTGAGCATGACGACACATACGTCTGCAACTGATTGTTGAGATGCATCACAAATAAGTCTATCATAGGTTGCTCCCATTGGTAGCAAATCTGAATGAATACACCTTTGTTGAGAGTCCATTCTGATGGCAACATACAACCTTTCCGAGAAAGGGAGTCTGCTAGAACGTTCAGACGACCTGGAATATGATGGACCGACAGGAGAACTTGATGCTCTAGGACAAACAGAAGGATTTATTCCGTTAAGTTGAACAATGGAATGGAATGAGTGCCTCCCTGGTTCCGAATATACGCTACTACTGTCGAATTGTCGGACAGAATTTGAACATGTGAAATCTGAATAATGTTCATGCAATGACGTAGTGCAAGCCAAATTGACATCATCTCTTTGATGTTTTTGTGCTTGTTTAGGAACTGTGGATCTCAAAGACCCTGGCACCTCGAATCTGTTGGGCTCAAAGTTGCGCCCCAACCTGTTTGACTGGCATCCGTCATAATCGTAAAACTCAGATCCGGCAATTGCAGTGGAACTCCCTGATATCTGCCCAAGTCTGAATCTCTTGTTTCACTTGATCCGACAAAACGATGTTCATTTCGAGCAAATGAATTATCACACTCCAATTCGGAGTCAAAAATATTTGGAGTGGCCGAGTGCGTAGCCACCCCATCGGAATAAGATCCACAGCGGTTCCGCAAAAACTTATCAGTCGCATAAATTCTCTCGCTGTTACTACATCTGAGTGGAAGACAAAAGTGAGCGTAACAACTGATTAATTTCGCTCTGGTCAATGGCAGACGAACGAGATTGTTGTGTGTCTCAAAGCTCATTCCCTGGAGGGTGACTTGGACGGCACCATATCCAACTTCTTTTTGTTTCCTATGAAATCGAGATCTCAGAGCAGCTGAAGCAGACTCTGAACATCGTTCTAAAGCGTTAACTCATTGCCGTACCTCTGAAGAATGTTGTCCAGGTAGGCCGATGTTACCGCATACGAATGAGCTTGGAAATGAGTCATTACCGAGATCATTATTCAAGCGAAAGCACAGTTTGCTAGATTCAGACCGAAGCACATAGCTCGGAACAGAAAAATGACCCCTAGGACAGCGAAGCGAAGATACTTTCTGAACGCCGGATGTACCATGACGTGAAAGTACGCATACTCGATATCTATGCTCGTAGCATAATCGTTCACTCGAATGCTCGGTCTGACCGATCGGATGGTCTCCATATAAAATTTTGGAGCCACGATCAGCTTGTTTATCCAGATCAGATCTAAGACTGGACGAAACGAGCCATCTGGTTTTGGAACAAGGAACAGATAACTGTAGAAACCTGGAGATTTTCTACGACCTGTATCGCGTTCTTCTCCAGAAGAGATTGGACTTCTGATAGAAGCAAATCTCTCTTCTGAAAGTTTGACGGAAGCTGAGTCCAACGTGAAGGTTGAGTTAACAGAGTTTTCCTAGAAGGACCGTTTTAGATCTTCGGAAATAACCCCCTACACCCATGGTTCATCCGTAATTGACAACCAATTGGATAAGAATCTCGACAGCCTTCCGTCCACTGGAACACAACAAAGGTTTAGACCATCACCTCGTGGGCCTGCGAGGCTTGCAGGAGGAGAAACTACATCCTCCACGACCCGCACCTCGCCCAGCTGACCTAGGGGCATCTGACCGGTTGTCTCGGCCAGCATACGACCCCTACCTAATCATGAGTCGCTACTCTAACGGTCTCTGGAGTAAGAAGTAGAGGCTTTCTTAGATCCTCTATAGGAACTTCCCTTGGGCGTACTCAGCCCAGAAGTGCCTGCCTTACTCCCCTCTGATGAGTCCGACTTTCGCGAAGCGAATTTAAAAGGCAGAGAGTCCGAAGCTTTCCTAGTAATCTGTAGATAGATTATAGAAGCTTACCGTCGAAGAGAAGCTCTCCGGAGACCGGAGAGACTCGAAGAGAGTTTTTCACCTTACTATCCACTCTTGTGGATGCAGCCAGGGCAGCATCATGTCAAAGTAACTCCAGATTGCCACTGAAAGGGCGGAGTTATACATGGAATATGCTATGGCTCTCAAAAGAACTCTCAAGGAAGTTTGAACATCCTGGAATTCTTTTCCATCGAGACGTAGTGATAACGCTCTGGTAAGGAGATCTGCGTAAGATAATGCGTCTAAACTGACTGGTAGACGAGATTGTCATCTCCAGCGTACTTGAAAGAAATGACATAGATGCTGGCATCGACAACTTCAAGTCATCTGCCAGGCCATCTAAACCCAGAGGAACTTTCGGCATGCCCTGTCCTGCTGTCTCAATTCTATTTCTATAATAGATGAAAGGCAGCTGTAGTGCAAGCGACGATAAGAAACCGGATTTGCCAGTCTTAGAGGCTAGCTTGAATATAGCGTCAATAAGAACATCAAATGTCCGCGTGACATTTCTGGACTGGGTCGGAAACTCAGGTGCAATGTCCCTATTCTGGCTGAAAAAATCTGTGTCCAGTGACGCTATCGGTCTCCTATCAGTTAACGCAGCACCTTGGTCTGGAGGAACAACTTCTGGAAGGTGTTGCCGGATGAAATCTAAGGCCACCTTATGTTGTTCGGAAAGGAAAAATTCCACCTCCGCTGATTCCCTTTAACCATCCGACTGGATCACAAGAATCTCGGTCATCCCTTACTGCTCTGCAGGGGAGCAAACTGACCCAGCTTCCTCAGACAGTTCCTGTTCTGAAAAGTTTCTGATGGCACTGGGATGCTGCGATGAATTGCGCTATCAGTGATAGCAAGTCTGTCACAGAAGCTGCAGTCTTACATAAATTAGCCACTGGAAGCTCCTGGGACATTAATTCCTGCATACTTCTTATGCAAACGTCGCGACTGGAAGGCTTGCAGATGGCGTGACCTGGTCGACGTGGAATCCCAGGTCGGCTAAGCAGGTTGGATATCTGCGGTCACATAGCCAAGGTGCGGTCGTGTATGTTGACATGTGGAAGAGGAAGTCATTAGACAAGCCGCGCCGGACTGTCTATGCAACGGAGCATCCCAAACAGGAGGAGTGGACGTAAGCTCCAACTGACAAACGAACGTACAACAACATCTGGGCCCAGATGATGTTGTAAGAGAGAGGGGGCCTCTCTCGCTCACGGTCCAGGTAGACCTGGACGAGCAAGCTACTGGACTGACTGGCTTCTTCTGTTCCATCCTCTGATCCGTCGTCGCCGGGTGTGCGTGATCTGAGATTATAGTGCTCGCAACACCCCTTCTCCTCTCCTGGACCACAACGGACAAACCCGGCGTCACAACCATTTTGTGAATGATTGCTTCACCGGGGAGCTAGCGGCCGACAAGTGACCATCGATCCTACTTGGGACCTCTTAGGCACTTGCCGCGTTTCATTGAGCACTATGCTGCTAGCTCTTCATTGCAATGACAGAAGCACACTTTTGAAGAAATCACAGAAACATCACCCTGTTCTTGTTCCTCTGAAAAAGAGACTGAGACAACTAGAGTGACCCTGTGGTGAGAGGACCAGCCTGGACCTCTCACCCAGGGACCAGCCTAGGGGGGAATTTTAGGGAGACTCCATGTCTCCCTCCAGAAAAAAATAAGGAGACTGCAGAGTCATGTAGGAAGACTTCATAGGCAAGTGAGGAAAATTAAGAATATTCATGTACCACCCCCGCCGCCCCTTCATATTTTCAATTTGTGGTCCTCCATTAACGTCCAAATAATCCAGGTCCAGTTGTCTATGATGCATCTATGCCAGTTAAAAAATCACAAAGTAATTATTGACTGAAAATCCCCCACTGCTACCCTCTCCTTCATGCCAATCCCCCAGCACCCTCCTGTGGTTGCCTTTCACCAAAGTCTACTAAGCCTTTGTTAGTTAATAAACAAAATACATTCTGGGATCGAGTATTTTGTAAAAGAAATGTCATTCCGCATCATTTTTATGGCATTCCGGCGTCATTCTGCATCATTTCATGTCATTCCGTTGTTTAGGATGACCCTTTTTCATGATCGACCACATGCACACTTGTGTCCTGTACAAAGCGTTTCTTGTCATCACTAAAGTTTTTTTCATGTGTTTCAATTCCATTCGTGTTTTTCTGGGAATAGACAGCCTTGCAGTTAACAGTCACCAGCAAAACAAAATAAAAATACTGGGTTATAAAATACGTCCATTGTGTATACATTTTCGGCATCCTAAGCGATGTAACCTACTTTCAAACTGGGTTATTTTGGTGAGTCGCGTAAGTCACCTATTTTTGTTTCGACATTTGAAGCTCCGACTGAAACGCAACAAAATAGAAATAAAAAAATCTGCCAAAAACGACAATGGACAATTGATTGTCGTGTGATTTCAAATAAATGGATGTTTATTTGACGAATTAAAATACCCATTTATCACACTCGAGCACATTCGATTTTTGAAAATAATCGTTTTCATGTAAACCTCGCATCACTCACTTCACCCTTCCCTCATTTTGGCTAATTTTTAGAGGGCGATTTGTAATCGCCCTGACTATTTTTCTAGGCGACTTTGGGCTTAGAAAGGCGACATAATTGCCCTAGTTGCAATCACGTCTGGTCCCTGCTCTCACCACTAACAACATACCGTGACACATGTCTCCAACGTTTGTCATCCGAATAGCAAACACTGAGCAAGAATTAGTGCGAGTACACTGACTACAGCGAATACAATGAACATGAGAATCAGAGGAAGATTTCCTTGATTACAATCAAAAAATATTCTTTCATTCTGAAAAAAATATTAAACAGTCATCGTACTCACACTAACCCTTGAAAACACAGATATATAATAATAATATAATCCATTACAAACATTTCGAAAAATAATTCAAAAGAAAAATTTTCTCGAAAAAATTTCAAGATGAGCCCAAGTTCCCAATGGGAACGATGAGCCCAAATGGATCCCAAAAAAGCCTAAGTGTGGACAAAATTTTTAAAACGTATCTAAAAATTAATACTACACTTACGGACAATATTAATGTATCTGGCTGTGAACAGAACTATATAGAAGACAAGTAATCACTGTTAGAAGTAACAGTTGTCAGAGTAAACAAAAGTGAATAAAAACCGGAAACAAGACTCCAGGCACTGCAATATGGCCCAAAATCAGTAACCAATTTTAAACACTATCCAATGTAAAACAGATGCTTCCAGAGAAGAAACTGCAGTACATCGGATGGCAGATGCATGACCGAACGTCTAACCACCCCTAGGGTGAGGACGTAACCATAGGGAAAAACAGAATAAACATTCTGTTACCAAGCTAAAAACTCCCAAGAAATTTCAGTAAAAAAAAATTACAACAATTATACCAAAAGCATGGGAGAATAGCAAGGGGGGGGGGGGGGGGGGGGGGGGGGGGGGGGAAACACTGAACAAACCATGGAAATTTCATAACAAGAATGTAAACATCTGGACTATACCCCAAAATTAAGGAACATGAAATAATTTTGCAGAAAAGTTAAAAAATTTATAGTAATTTATATATTTTTTATACTTACCAATGACCCAGACTTAGCTGGTGCTAACTCTAACAAAACCAGGGCCAAACACAAATTTTGCCCCCCAATCCCCAAAATTTGCATCCAAAACAAAAAGAAATCATGTCCTAAAGGACCTCCATACTACGCCCCCACTGCGCATGCGCAGTGTCACGGACGTCCCGAAATTGGCGCCAATTATCATTCTTACTGGCAGTGCCTGGTCAGCGCTATGTACTCAGCGGGGAGGCAAGAGTTCCCAACTCCTGGGAGGGCCATCCCCGTCTGGGTCATTGGTAAGTATAAAAAATATATAAATTACTATAAATTTTTTAACATTTTTATACTGTACCAATGACCCAGACTTAGCTGAATAGTAAACAGGCTGGAGGGCCTAGGACATAGATGAAAATCCAATAAGCTCAACTATATAATAAAGAGGTAACCCCTTAAGGAGAAAAGGAGTATTAGGCTTTACATGTATCTTTCTTATTTAATATTAAATTAGAAAGATACAATACCCTTAATAATTGAGCACAATAATATTCATGTTCTCTATTAACATCCAGTATATCCCTTATACTAATTATTTTTAAAGTAAGCCAATAAATAAAGTAGTCCAGAGAATTGAGACTCTTTATAGTCATTTAAAAGTGTCCGAGTATTGTATATTAAAGCCCGTTTGACACTTGACATATACAAATGCTTCACACCGAGCTACACTTTAAAAATAAGACATGAATGAATTTTAACATTAATATTACACTTTAAAACCATCCCGGAAGCGACTCAGAAATACTGACTTGGAGAAGGCATTCCCTTGCTTTTCACTATAAAGCAGGTGACCTAAGGGAACACCCGCCCCCCCCCCCCCCCCCCCCCCTTCCCCTTGCCCTGGGTCAAATAGCCCAGAGCGAAGAGGGCAGCCGGAGGAGTCACTGCCAGAACAGAAAGCCTGCATAACTATAGTTGCAACTGTTTAGTGGACGACATTCTGAGCAACAGATAACGGACCTAAACAATGCAGGTCTCCAGAAATGGACTCAATATTTCTGAGATAAAAATTCGTGAATGTGGATGGCTGAGACCAATAAGCAGCCTTCATTAAATCTGTAATAGCAACACTATTAGCATAAGCCCAAGAAGTAGCAAGAGCTCTTACTTCATGAGTGGAAATCTTAAGCACAGACTGCTGAGAAGAAGATAAACTCTCATAAGCAGTACGGATAGTTAATTGAATCCATCTAGCAATAGAATGGACCGAAATGTCCTTTCTATTAGGCATCAAAGACAGAAAGAAACGTTTCCGTCCCTTTCTGATAAACTGAGATCTCTGTTTATAGATACGTAACGCTCTAACAGGACAGAGTAAAGGCCTACACCCGTCTGAAGACGGAAGAGCCTTAATAACAATAGGTTCCGGATATTTATTAGGAGCCTGATTCTTAGCTAAAAAAAACACATTAGTAGTGAAGGTGATAGTGTTCCCGACACTACGATAGTGAGAATCATCCACCGACAGTGCATGAAGCTCACTGACTCTTCTAGCAGAAGAGAAAGCTAAGAGAAAAGCTGTCTTATAAGATAAGAATTTGAAATCTACTGTCCCAAGAGGTTCAAATGGCTTTTCCTTCAATTTATGAAGAACCCAAGCTAAATTCCATTTAGGAATTAATCTAAGAGTTCTGGGTCTATTTATCGAGAAGTTTCTAACCAACTTAGATAAAGAGACATTAGATCCAATTTGTAAACTATCATGATGTGCATAGGTATCAGATAACATAGACCTATAACCCTTAATAGTAACAGGCTGCAGTTTGATTTCGTCAAACAAGTATACTAGAAAGTTTGCAATGTCTGGTATAGAGGGATCGAATATATCTACAGAATGATCCCTACACCAACGACGAAAAACCTTCCACTTAGCCGCATAGTTTAGCGAAGAGGAGGTCCTCCTACAGTTAGAAATCGCGTCCACTGCTCGTCCTGTAAAGTGCTTGCCATGCAAGAAGGACCGCACAACGGAAAAATGTGAAGGTTGAGACCTTGCGGGTTGTGATGGAGTTGGCGCGATTTCCCCTGCGAAAGAAGATCCTCCCGTGGAGGAAGCTTTGGCGGTAGGTCCCACAACAGACACCTGAGTAGATTTATCCACGGTCTCTGTGGCGACAGAGATGCTAACAACAGAATCTTGCATTGAGATTGTTTTATCTTTAGCAATACTTGTTGAATTAACGGCGCTGGAGGATACGCATATCCTATCATTCCGTCCCAAGGGATCGACAGAGCGTCTACTGCAAATGCTCTTGGATCCGGACACGGAGACACATACGTCTGCAACTGATTGTTGAGATGTGTCGCAAATAAGTCTATCATTGGCCGTTCCCATTGGTAGCAAATCTGATTGAATACTTGTTTGTTGAGAGTCCACTCCGACGGCAACAAGCGACCCTTTCGTGAAAGGGAGTCTGCTAGCACATTCAGACGACCTGGTATGTGACGGACCGAAAGAAGAACGTGATGTTCTAGCGCAAACAGAAGGATTCTTTCCGTTAGATTGAACAACGGAACTGAATGAGTGCCTCCCTGATTCCGTATATACGCCACTACTGTCGTATTGTCGGATAGGATTTGGACATGAGCATTGTGAATAATGTCCATCCAATGACGTAACGCAAGCCAAATTGACATCATTTCCTTGATGTTTATGTGCTTGCACAGGAATTGCGGATCCCAAAGACCCTGGTATCTCGAATCCGTTGGGATTAATGATGCACCCCAACCTGTTTGACTGGCATCCGTCATAATGGTAAAACTCGGATCCGGCAACTGTTAACCACTGAATGTTTGCCCAAGTCTGAATCTCTTGTTTCACTTGATCTGACAAGAGAACGTCTACGTTGAGCGAATGAATTTTCACACTCCAATTCTGAGTCAAGAAAATTTCGAGAGGACGTGTGCGTAACCGCCCCATCGGAATGAGATCCACAGCGGCTCCGCACAGACCTATCAGTCTCATAAATTCTCTCGCTGTGACTTTGTCTGCGTGCAGACAATAGCGAGCATAACAACTGACTAATTTCGCTCTGGTTAACGGCAGACGAACGAGATTGTTGTGCGTCTCGAAGCTCATTCCCAGATGAGTGAATGACTTGGACGGCACCAGATCCGACTTCTCCTCGTTTACTATAAAACCGAGACGTCGGAGCAATAGAAGTAGATTCTGAACATCGTTCTGAAGCGTTAACTCGTTGCCGTACCTCTGAAGAATGTCGTCCAGGTAGGTCGACGTTACCGCAGATGAATGAGCTCGGAAATAGATCATTACCGAGTTCATTACCCGAGTGAAAGCCCAGGGTGCTAGATTCAATCCGAAGCACATCGCCCGGAATTGATAAACCACTCCTAGGACTGCGAAGCGTAGATACTTTCGGAATGTCGGATGTACCATGACGTGAAAGTACGCATCTTTGAGATCTATGCTTGTTGCATAATCGTTCACCCGAATACTTGCTCTGACCGACCAAATCGTCTCCATATAAAATTTCGGAGCGACGATCAGCTTGTTTATCCAGCTCAAATCTATGACTGGACGGAACGAGCCGTCTGGTTTCGGAACCAGAAACAGATGGCTGTAGAATCCCGGAGTCTCCTGGTTTTCTACGACCTCTACCGCATTCTTCCTTAAAAGAGACTGCACCTCTGATAACAGAGCGTCTCTTTTCTGCGGATTTGACGGAAGTTGAGTCCACTTTGGACTTCGAGTTAATGGAGGCTTTTGTTTGAAGGATATCTTTAGACCTTCCGAAGTCACTCCTCTCACCCAAGGGTCGTCCGTAATCGACGCCCATTCTTGTGAAAAGCTCGACAACCTTCCGCCAACCGGTACGCGGTAGAGGTTTAAGCCATCACCTCCTGGACCTGCGAGGCCTGCGGTAGGAGAAACCACGTCCTCCACGACCCGCACCTCGCCCCGTCGACCTCGGGGCGTCCGACCGGTTGTCCCAGCCCGAAGGACGTTCCGAACGAGAGTCGCTACCCTGACAGTCTCTCAAATAAAACCAAGAGGACGCACCGGAACCTCTGTAGGAACCTCTCTTGGGCGCATTAGACCCAGAAGTGCCTGTCTTATACTTGTCTGCTGTATCCGACTTCTTAAGAGCAGATTTGAACAACAGAGAATCCGAAGCTTTCTTTGTAATTTTATCATAAATAGCAGAAAGCTTGCCGTCAAAGAGAAGTTCTCCGGAGACCGAAGCGACTCTAAGAGAGTTCTTCACCTTAGTATCCACGAGTGTGGATGTAGCTAGGGCTGCGTCACGTCTAACCAACTCCAGATTTGCCACTGAAAGGGCGGAGTTACACGTGGAATAAGCTACTGCCCTTGAAAGAAGTCTTAAAGAGGATTGAATATCCTGAAACTCTTTCCCTTGAAGGCGCAGTGATAACGCCTTAGTAAGGTGGTCTGCGTAAGATAAGGCATCTAAATTGGCTCTGTTAGACGCAATAGCTGTTTCCAACACCGCGGTTGGAATAGAAGCCGACGACGGTAATGATAGCTCTAAGTCTTCCGCCTCGTCGTCCATACGCAGAGGAACTCTCGGGATACCCTGTCCTGCCGTGTCGATTTTATTCCTTGCATTAATGAAAGGCAGGTTGAGAGTATTAGCGGACAAGAAACCTGCTTTCCCCGTCTTGGAAGCAAGTTTAAATATAGCGTTGTTCAATAATTCAAATGTTCTTGCAACATTAATGGACTGCGACGAAAACTCGGGAGCGATGTCCCTGAACCGCTCAAAAAATTCAGAGTCCAATGACGCTATAATCCTCTTGTCCGGAACCGCAGCAGTGTGGCCCGACGGAACAACTTGAGGGAGAAAGTGCCGGATGAAGTCCACGGCAGCTTTATGTTGTTCCGAAAGGGATAGCTCCAAATCATTCGTATCCCTTTCACCATCCGGTCGGACCTCATGATGCTCCCGGTCGTACGCCCCCGATGCTTCGGCGGAGCGTACCGACCCAGCGCCGTCGGATAATTCTCGATCCGACACCGTTTCTGTCGGCTGCTGGGATGCTGCGATAAGCTGTGCTATCTGCACAAGAATGTCCGGCGTCGAGACCTGCGGAGGCGCAGTCTTTCGCTGCTTCGCCGAGGGCAACTCCGCATCAGATGGCTCCCGCATACTTTTTCTATGCGAACGTCCGGAGTCCATCGGTCTCGAATCCCAGGCTGCCGGATGGTGTGACCTGGTCGCCGAAGAATCCTTGATCGGCGAAGCTGGTAAGATATCGGCGGTCACGCGGCTGACGAGAAGAAGCCTTAGCAGTCTCCGCGGACTGCCTATACAACGGAGCGTCCCGAGCGACGGACGTATGCTCCGCTTGCGACACATTTTGTACCACAACATCTGATGTTGTTGTACGAGAGAGGGGCCTCTCTCGCTCGCGGCCCGGCTGGACCTGGACGAGCTGGGAACCGGACTCAAAGGCTTCCTCCATTCTCGCTTACTATCCGCCGTCACTGGGTGTGCACATTGTATGTTTATAGTGCTCGCATCACCCAAAATTTCCTCCTGGACCACATCGGACGAACCCGGCTGCCGAACCATTCGGTGAATGGACGCTACACCGGGCGAGCTAGCGGACGACATTTGTCTAATCTCCATGAGCACTTTTGCCGCTAGCTCTGAATTCATTTGTGACGACGGACGCACACTTGTAGAAGATAACATGGAAACATCACCCTGTTCTTGTTCCTCTGAAATAGAAACTGAGAGAGTAGAGTGACCTTGCGGAGAAAGAGCCGGCATAGCCCTTTCTCCAGAAACAACATACCGTGACACACGTTTCCAATGTTTGTCATCCCAATATTGACATATAGGACAGGGATTAGTGCGAGAACACTGACTACAATTAATACAATGATCATGAAAGTCAGAGGAAGATTTCTTCCCATTACAATTTGAACAATATCCTTTCATTGTGAAAAGTCAACAACAAGTCTAGTTACTCGCACCAACCCCTGACACAAAGATACATAATAACATGATCCATTAATAAATGAAAAAACAATTGCAAATCAAAATAATTTTGAAAAAATATTTTTTCAGCGAAGCCCAAGTTGCTGAAAAGTAACGTTGAGCCCCGATGGATCCGATGGCAAAGTGTGGTCAAAAATTTTAAATTTATATTAAATAATTAATGAGACACTTACGGATAATATAAATGTATCTTATAGTGAGATAAACTACACCAAAGGCAAACAGCCCCCCTCAAAAAAGGCTGTTGCCAATGTAAACAAACAGTGTAAAACACCAGAAAACATGACTCCAGGCACTGAAAAAACTGGCCCGAAATCAGTCATCAAAATTACACTCTATCTGATGCAAGACAGAGACTCCCAGGGGAGAATCTGCAGAACATCAGATGGAAGATGCAGAACACAACGTTTATACACCCATGGGTGAAAACGTAACAATGGGGAAAATAACAGAAAACATTCTGTATCCAAGCAACTCTCCCAGGAAAATTTTAGAAATGAACTTTCTCAAAAATATGCCAAAAGCATGGGAGAATTGTAAGGGGGGACTTTTGAAGGCTAAGGGAGAGGAAACACTGAATAAGCAGTGCAACATTTAGCAAGAATGACAACAAGAGGCCCATGCCTCGAAAATAGGCAACTTAACATAATTTCATCAAAAAATTTTAAGTACAGCCCTGATTATTTTTTGTCACTTCTTTTTCCTCTCCTCCTTCTATATCCTCCTTAGAATCACCATTTCTCCAAAAATTACGTGTCTGGCATCCTTTAAACTGAGATTTACAAGCACAAAGATCAGTGAGATGTTGACTGATGAAGGGCCAAACAGAGAATGATAATTGGCGCCAATTTCGGGACGTCCGTGACACTGCGCATGTGCAGTGGGGGCGTAGTATGGAGGTCCTTTAGGACATGATTTCTTTTTGTTTTGGATGCAAATTTTGGGGATTGGGGGGCAAAATTTGTGTTTGGCCCTGGTTTTGTTAGAGTTAGCACCAGCTAAGTCTGGGTCATTGGTACAGTATAAAAATATTATAAGTTACAGCCCTGAATACATCCTTCCACTGATTCTTCCTCTCATCCTCTTATTTCATCCTTAGATCCACCATTTCTTTCATGATTTTGTGTCTGGCATCATTTTAACTGAGATTTATAAGCACAAATATCAGTGAGATGTTACTGATTTTAGGGCCAAACAAAGAATGAGATTTTGCGCCAATTTCGGTACTTCCTTGACAATGCGCATGTGCAGTGGATAAAAGTATGGAGGACCACATAGGACACTGAATTTTTGGATTTTGATGCAAATTTTGGGGATTGGGGAGCAAAATTTGTGTTTGGCCCTAGAATTTTAAGAGTTAGCACCAGCTAAGTCGGGGTCATTGGTACAGTATAAAAATATATGTAAGTTTGCGTTCTCCATATTCCATATGTTATATGCATATATTATATAAAGAATTTTTTTTTTTAAATATGCTTTAAATAACAAGGTATTATGAAGGCTCCTTTTATTTTCACTAAATTGGAATCACGGCTCTGTCAGTGGAAAGGAGTAAGCTTAATCCGACCAATGTCGTACATGCGACAATGCACCATCGTTTATTAATCCTGTCCACTCAAGTTAACCACATTCAGCCAGTGGACTATTAATTATAAGTACACAGCGGCAACCATGTTTCCATGGGTCCAATGGGTGACGGCGCTGGTGTCAGTCCACTCAATGGGTGTCAGAGTACAATTACACTCTGTGCATACTGTATTTCATAAATGTGACTTTCTAAATTCCGAATTGTACCACTTGATATTATTTGCTGACACAGTTACAAAAACTGCATTAAGAAAAATAATAATAAGGCTGCACAAAGTAGATCTTCTGTTTCTCAGGTGATTTTTTTGTATGGACTTGATTTGAACAAACTTGAATCACATAGGGATGTAGTATACTAAATATTGAAAGATTCTAACTGGTGAATCTGAAGATTTTTGAAGAATTTTTCTCATATTGCACCAAGTTAAAATTTGGGTTCCAATAAGAGGCTCAAACCAAACAGAGACCCAGGAGCTTGATTTAAACATATTTGAATAAGAACACCCTAAGGATGTTGTATTCCAGATATCGAACAAGTCTGACAGGTGGATGTGAGAAGAGGATGTTTAAAGAATATTCATCTTATAGCACTAAGTTAAAATTTAGGCTTACATGGGAAGCTCCAATGTGGACCCTTGAAACTGATTTGAACACAATCACCTTGAATCTGGCTCCTATATGGATGCTGTACACCGACAGATTCTGATAGGTGTTTTTCCCCGAATACAACCCAGGGACTTGAAATGAACAAACTTGAATTCCATAAGGATATGGTATACCAAATATCAAAGGTTTCTAACTGGTGGATCTGAAGAAGACTTTCAAAGAATTTTTCTCATATTGCACTAAGTTAAATTTGGGTTCCAATAAGAAGCCCAAACAGTGACTCAGGAGCTTGATTTAAACATATTTGAATCTGACCACCTTAAGGATTCTGACAGGTGGATGTGAGAAGAGGATGTTCAAAGAATATTTCTCATATTGCACTAAACTAAAATTCAGACTTACATAGGAAGCCCAAAAATGGACCCAAGAAATGGATTTTAACCACCTTGAATCTGGCTTCCATATACTGACAGATTCAGATAGGTGGTTTTGGAGAAGATATTTAAACATTATTACTCGTATTGCACCACCGGGGGTCCAATATTAAACCAAGGACTTGAAATTTGAATAGAATTCAACTGACTAAGCTGACTGAGCCAGTCAAGACCAAATGGCTTGACATTTTTTAAATAAATAACTTTTAAGAAATAGTAGACTACCCAGGTATGCAAGGTATCAAAATCCTGAGCCAGCCATGAAAAGCCAATTTCGTGGTTATATACTGACCTGGTTCTGATGCCCATTGGTTTTGGAAATGGCATGACAAACTTTACGAATACCAGAGCCACAACATATAATATTCCAATAAAACCAATACCACTGTAAAAACAAAACAAAACTGCAATTAATTATTACTACTTATTCTGCCATGCAACTTACTTAATTTTCTATAAAATCTAATGACTGCTGCTTCACAGCAGCAATGACTCAATTTCAAGAAAAGTTCAAGAGAAACAGAAATCAGAAAGTGATCAACAAAAAAGACTGCTTTATCCATGTTAACCATTTCAGAAACATCACGTGAAGACGCTATAATACTTTTTTGAAAAATAAATGAAAATGGGCAATTTTGCTTCCAAAACATATTTTAGCCCTTCAACCAATGAATATGATATCAAACGTTGTTATTTTAGGGTTTTTCAAACTTATCACACAATTTCAACAAAACCATATAATGTGACCCCCCCCCCCCCCTCATTGGAACAAGCCTGATAAGCCCCTTCCAATGAAGGGAGGGGGGTACATGATCATGATCTGGCTTTGTTACAAAAAAAAAGAATTTAAAAAAATTCAGATATGATGCTGATCTCCAAAGATATAAACCTAGCTAGAGTTGCTCCCTTGATGCATTTCAAGGCAAAACCAGTTTGTTTACCTGGAGGGAAATCGTTCAGTTTAGCTAAATAAGCTTAGAAGACTTCATCTCCATGAAGCCAGATATCTTGGTGTAATTTTTGTGACTTTAGACAGCTCACTAGATGGAGACTTACAACGTTAGTCACACAAGTTAAGGGAAAAAAGGGCCTTACTTGATTCTTATAAGACATCAAGAAAAGGACTAAAAGCCCCAGACGCCTAAAAATAGAACACACGAGAACGAGACAACGTACTCTTCCCTTTCAACTGCCCTAACTTCAAAAAGACCAGCAGTCTCATATTAGTTAGCGTAGCTAATAAGACTTCATCCCGTGAAGACAGATATCACGGTGAAACTGCAACATTGAAAGCTCACTAAATGGAGACTCACAACATTAGTCGCTCAAGGTAAGGAATAAGGACTGCTCTAATGACCAAAATTCGAAAGAGATAGTAGTCTCAGCTAGCTAACTCAGTTTATTAGTCTTCATCTCCATGAAGACAAATATCTGTGTCACCAGCAGCCTTGGAGAGCTCACTAAATGGAGACTTACAACGTTAGCCGCAATGTATAAGAAAAAGACTGCTGTAAAATATATAAGGCCACTATGAAGTTAGACGCTAATGATATATTGACACAGATCGCTATTTATTCACATAAGCCAAATTAAGGTGACAACAATAGGACTAATTGCCTGTGACACCTAGGAATAGTACACCAAGAAAGAAAACGTAATCTTTCCTTCTAACAGCCTTATTCCAAAAAGCCTGTGGTCTCAGCGTAGCTAACACAGCCTACAAGTATATCAGTGAAGACAGATATCTGTGTGTTACTCTGTGGCCTTATACAGCTCAATAAACAGAGACTTATGACTTTAGCCGCTAATGTGTAAGAAAAGACCACTCTAACTGTACATAAGGCTACTATGGCATCCACAATAGTACTAAATGCCTCCGACGCCTAGGAATACAACATCGAGAAGGAAAAACATACTGTAAAAGCAAAAAAGTTTGTTGGGGATTTAATTTTGTGGTTTTCGTGGGTGAGAAAAAGCCATGAAATTAAATCCCAACAAAATTTATGCCCACAACACCTCCATCGATCTATGACGAAAATATCCCAATCCACGGTGATGAAAAATGGTATTTCAGAATGATGAAATTGCTGACCAACTACATTTTAATAGCCAAAACAAATTAATCACACTAAAATTTTATTTATGAAAGAAAATGAACATACATACAAATAGTATTGCTAGTAAACTAAACACGATTGAATGAACACATGGACTACACAATAGATTTCATTTTATCACAAGCTGTCATTACATCATTTAATTAGAATCAATGAGTCCAATGGAATATTTATTCATCTAAAACTTCCACTATGCCCGCAAGGCGGAAGCCATTCACAATACAGTCTTTGTCTTTCGACACTTGATGAAAAGCCTATAACAGAGCCATTCTAACGTTTAGATTTAACTGAAATGATGAATGAAGATGAATGAAAAGTTTCTGCGACCGAAGACGCACAGGAATATTGTGGGATTGAAATCCCTTGCATCCCTGATAATTGTATTTGCTTTATAGCTTTATTTGCTTATAAATCCACAAGAGTCGAAATGATACAGTGGTGACCGCTTTTATAATACTACTAATGTTCCTATTGTGTACGTTATTAATTAGGTTTCACACCATTTAATAGAGGTTGACACTACTAGAAGTAATTATAGGGCTTTAATCACACACAGGATAATATTGCTGGCTTCTTCCATTAACAGTGTTTTCATACTAGAGCACATTATGCTCAGTAGTGGCCCCATCATGTTGATGTTTTCAAATCGGCTGACCACGAATTTAAATCCCCACGAAAATGCATGAATTCACACAACCATGAAAATTTAACCCCACGAAATTTTCTGCTTTTACAGTACTTATTCCTTTTAACATCTCTATTCCCAACAAGACAGCTGTCTCAGCCTATCTATGAGCTATCGACCTTCCACACTACAAGTCAGAAGTAGTTGTAGTAACAACCGTGGTATAATCAGGAATAGAATCGTGGTTGTAAATGTTAAAAAAATGCGTTTATCATTTTTTTCATGGTTACACTATGGGAAACTTAAAAAATTTATAGTAATTTATATATTTTTTATACTTACCAATGACCCAGACTTAGCTGGTGCTAACTCTAAAATATTTAGGGCCAAACGCAAATTTTACCCCCAATCCCCAAAATTTGCATCTAAAACCGAAAATTACATGTCCTATATGATCCTCCATACTTTTACTCCACTGCGCATGCGCAGTGTCAAGGAGGTCTCGAAACTGCCGCCAAAAGTTATTCTTACAACCAGTGCCTGGTAAGCATTATTTACACAGTGCGGAGGCAAGAGTTCCCAACTCCTGGGAGGGTCATCCCCGTCTGGGTCATTGGTAAGTATAAAAATATATAAATTACTATAAATTTTTTAACATTTTTATACTGTACCAATGACCCAGACTTGGCTGAATAGTAAAAAGGTTGGAGGGCCTAGGACATAAGGAAAATCCAATATTTTTTAAAGGAAAGCCAATAAATACAGGAGTCTAGCGAAATGAGACTCTATATACTCATTTAAAAGTTTTTGAAGAATGTTTATTAACGCCCAATTAATGACGTGATATATACAGATACTTCACACCAAACAACACTTAAAAAATATTACACAGATGAGTAAACATAGGCTTTACCCTTTATTATTTATTTACTGGTGTTTAAGGGGTGATGGAATATTTATATTTATTTATTGGTGTTTAAGGTCACATATTTCTGCACAATGGCTAACCATGACCGTGACAGTTTTACGGGTGGAGGAAGCCGGAGTACCCGGAGAGAACCACCGAGCAACGGCGAGCAACTGTCAGCTCCCCAACATACCAACTCCACACAAGCAGGGTTAGCATTGGTTGAAGACAGGTGCACCGTCGGCATGCAGTATGCCTTAGTACACAGTGTCACCGTGCCCCCCACATGGGCAATGGGGGTGAAGTGTTTTGCCCAAGGATACAACGTGGTTGCCGCAGGTGTGATTCGAACTGAGGACCCCTCAGCTTGCAGCCTGTACCTCTACCAACTGAATCCACCGTGCCCCCCGCTTTACCCTTTAAAAACATCTCGGAACCGACTCGGAATTACTGACTCCAAGGGAGGTATTCCCTTGCTTTACACAATAAAGCAGGTGACCCAAGGGAACATCCCCCCCTCCCCGCCCCCTTGCCCTGGATCAAATACTCCAGAGGAAAGAGGGCAGCAGGACAGAGTCACTGCCCGAACCAAAAGCTTATACACATATAGTTGCTACTGTTTAGTAGACGACATTCTGAGTAAAAAATAACGGACCTAAACAATGTAGATCTGCAGAAAGGACTCAATATTCTCAGATACAAAATCGTGAAAATGGAGGGCTAAGACTAATATGCAGCCCTCATTAGATCTGTAATATCAACATAATTAGCTTAAGCCTATGATGTAGAAGAACTCTTACTTCATGAGCTTAAAACTAACGCACAGACTGCTGAATGAAGATATAATCTTTAGCAGAACTGATAGTAGATTGAATCCATCTGACCATAGAATGGACCGAAATGTGGAGGAAGCTTCCACCGCATGTCCCACATCAGACACCTGAGTAAATTAATTCTCAGTCTTTGTGGATCTAGAGAAGCTACCAACAGAATTTGCATTGAAATAATTACAATGAGCAATATCTGTTAAATCAACGGCATTGGAAGATACGTATATCTTATTATTCTGTTCACAAGATCGATAGAACGATTACTGCAAATGCTCGAAAATCCAAACATTGTGACACATACGTCTGCAACTAATTGTTGAGATGCGTCGCGAAAAAGTTGATCATTTGCCGCTCTTTTTGGGAGCAATCTGATTGAATACTGGTTTGTTGAAAGTCCATTCTGGTGGCAACAAACGGCCCCTCCATGAAGGGAGTCCGCTAATACATTCAGACAACACGGAATATGATGGACCAATAGAAGGACTTGATGTTCTAGTACCAACCAAAAGATTCCTTCCGTTAACATGAATAACTGGATGGAATGAGTGCCTCCATAATTCCGAAAATACGCTAATACCGTTGAGTTGTCGGACAGAATTAGCATATGAGCATTCTGAATAACGTTCATCAATAACGTAGCGCAAGCCAAAATGGCATCATTCTTGATGTTTGTGTGCTTGATAAGGAACTAAGGAAACAAAAGACCATGGCACTTCAAATCCGTTGGGTTTAATGAAACTACCCAAAGTGTTTGACTGACATCCGTCAAAACTATAAAACTTGGATCCGGAAATTGCAGTGGAATTACTTGAGTTAAGCACTGAAAACTTGCCCAAGTCTGAATCTCTTATTCACTTGATTTGACAAGAAGATGTCCATATCGAGCAAAATAATTTTTCCCCTCCAATTCTGATTTAAAAGAAATTTGGAGATGACAAATGCGTAACTGCCCCATTGGAATAAAATCACGGCAGTTCCGCACAACATATCAGTCACATGAGATCTCACGCTGAGACCTTGTCTGAGCAAAGACAATAGCGAGTATAACAACTGATTAATTTCGCTCTGGTTAACGGCAGACGAACGAGAATGTTATGCGTCTCGAAGCTCATCCCCCGTTGGGTAAATGACTTGGACGAAACCAGATCCGACTTCTCATTTTCTTATGAAACTGAGACGTCGGATCAATAGAAGCAGAATCTGCACATCGTTCTGCGCTCTGGTTAATGGCAGACGAACGAGAATGTTATGCGTCTCGAAGCTCATCCCCCGGTGGGTAAATGACTTGGACGAAACCAGATCTGACTTCTCCTCGTTTACTTATGAAACCGAGATGTCGGATCAATAGAAGCAGAATCTGCACATCGTTCTGAAGCGTTAACTCGTTGTGAAGAATGCCGTCCAGGTAGGCCAACGTTACCGCAGACGAATGAACTTGGAAATGAGTCATTACCAAGTTTGTTATTCGAGTGAAAGCCCAGGAACTAGATTCAGTCCGAAACACATTGGTCGGTGCTGAAACACAATTCCTATGATAAAGAAGCAAAGATACTTTCTGAACGCCTGATGTACCCTGAAGTGAAAGTATGCAACATGAAATCTATGCATGTAGCATAGTCGTACACCCGAATACTCGCTCTGACCGATCAGATGGACTCAGATGTAGAAACTTGGAGCCACGATCAGCTTGTTATCCAGCTCAGAATATGAGTGGACGGAACGAGCCGTCTGGTTTTGGAACCAGATAGGATGGTTGTAGAAGCCTGGAAATTCCTAGATTTCTACGATCTCTGTCGCGATCATTCCAGAAGAGACTGGACTTCTGATGGAAGCGAGCGTCTATCGTACTGACTGACGGAAGCTGAGTCCAACTTGGACTCCGAGTTAACAGAGGATTTCGTTTGAGGAACAATTTAATCCTTCCAAAATCACCTCTTGAATCCAAGGTACGTCCGTAATCTAATCCCAAATCATTGAGAAACTCGACAATCTTCCGCTCACTAGTACACGATAGAGGTTAAAAGCATTACCTCCTGGTCCTGCGAGGTTTGCGGAAGGAGAAGCCATGTCCTCCACTGCCCGCACCTTGCCTCGTCGACCTTGGGACATCTGACCGGATGTCTCGGTCAGAATTACAGCCCCTATCTGAATCGCTACCTTGATGGTCTCTAGAATAAGACCTAGAGGATGCATAGGAACCTCTATAGGAACTTCCCTTTTGGACGTATTCATCCCAGAAGTGCCTGTCCTACTCTTCTCTGCTGAATCCGACTATATGGAAGCGAATTTTAATAGCAGAGAGTCTAAAGCTTTCTTAGTTAACTGATCATAAACTGCAGAAAGCTTGCCGTCGAAGAAAACTCTCCGGAGACCGGAGCGACTCTGTGAGAGTTTTTCACCTTACTATCTACACGCGTGGATGTAGCCAGGGCTGCGTCACGTCTAACCAACTCCATATTGCCACTAAAGGACGGAGTTTTACGTGAGGCCCTTGAAAGAAATCTTAAGGATATTATCATCCTAGAATTCTTTTCCCTTTGAGATGTAATGATAACGTTCTGGTAAGGTGATCTGCGTACGATGATGCATCTAAGCTGTCCCTGCTAGGCGACATTGTTATTTCCAACATCGTGGTTGGAATAGACATAGACAACAGTAAAACAATACTAGTTCCTGACCTGGTCGTCTAGACGGAGAGAACTCTCAGAATGCTCTGCCCTACCGTTTCAAAATATTCAATGAAATGATGAAAGGCAGATGTACAGCATATTGCCGATAAGAAACCTGACCTGCCCATTTAGGTAGCAAGTTATATAAATATAGCGTCATTCAACAGATCAAATGTCAGAATTCTATATCGGCGCTATTCGTTTCTTATCCGGCAATGCAGCATTTTGGTCCGGAGGAACAACATCCGATGATAATGCTGGATGCACTCTACGGCAATCATGTTGTTCCGAAAAGGGAAAATAAAACTCATCCTTATACCTTTCACCATCCTGTCGGACCACTTGAAATTCTTGATCGTCCGTGCCTGAACCTGCAGCGGAACGTACCAACCCAGCATCGTCGGATAATTCCTGACCTGACAGAGTTACTGTCGGTTGCTGGAATGCTGCGATAATTTGTGCTATCTGCGATAGCATATCCGCAACAGAGGCCTGTGGAGCTGCGGTCTTATAGGATATAGCCGCTGGACGTTCACTCCTGCATACCTCTAATATGTGACTGTCCAGAGAATGAAGGCCTTGTATCCTTGGCTACCGGATGGCGTGACCTGGTCACTGTAGTATCCCTGATCGCCGACGTTGGTTGAATATCACAGGTCACATAGCCAAGGTGCGGTCACGTGTGCTGACGTGAGGATGAGGAAGCCGAAAGAGCAGTCTATCTGGACTATCTATATAACGCAGCGTCCCGAGCGGTAGACGTATACTCCGAATGAGGAACGTTTTGTACCACAACATCTGAGCCCAGATGTTGTAATACGAGAGAGGGACCTCTCTCGCTCGCAGTCCGGATGGACCTGGACGAGTTAGGAACCGGACTAATAGGCTTCCTCCATACCATCCTCGTATCCGTCGTCAGTGGGTGTGCACATTGTATTTTATAGTGCTCGCATCACCCAAATCTCCTTCCTGGACGGCAACGGACGAACCCGGATGCTGAGCCATTCGGTGAATGGTCGCGACACCGGGCGAGCTAGCGGACGCCAACGCCATCTATCGTACTAGGGAACTCCAGGCAATTGACGTATCTACATGAGCACTTTTGCCGCTAATTCTTCACATGATTGTGACAATGGAAGCACACTTTACGAAGACATCACGGTAACCCTATCTAGTTCATGTTACCCTATAAGACCTGTGGAGCCACGGTCCTACGCGAAATATCAGCTGGAAGCTCCCGGGACGTTCATTCCAGCATTTATATAATATGTGAACGTCCCAACTGGAAAGGTCTCGTATCCTTGGCTAGCAGATGGAGTGACCTGGTTGACGTGTATTCCTTGGTCGGCGAAGCAAGAGCACCCGAGACATTCAATCCTGCATTTATATAATATGCGAACGTCCCCGGGAAATCTGTGGTCATATAGCCAAGGTGCGGTCGTGTGTGTTGACGAGGATGAGGAAGCCAATATAACAGCCGTGTCGGACTGTCATGCGACGGAGAGTCCCGAACAGGAGGAGTGGACGTAAGCTCCGACTAAGCAAACAACATACAACAACATCGCAGTGCAGATGTTGATGCAAGAGAGAGGGGGCCTCTCTCGCTTGCGGTCCGGGGGACCTGGACGAGCTAGCTATCGGACTGACAGGCTTCCTCCGTACTATCTTCGGATCAGTCGTTGCTGGGTGTGCACATCTTAAGTTTTATAGTGCTCACATCACCCAATCTGCTTCCCTGGTCTGCAACAGACTAACCCGGGTGCTGAGCCATTCTATCCTGGTGAATTGTCGCGACACCGGGCGGACTAGCAGGCAACAATGCCTTCGATAGAACTAGCTAACTCCCAGCAATTGTCGTAATACCTTGAGCACTTTCCACTAGCCCTAATATTGCAATGACGGAGACACAGTAATTGAAGACATCACGGAAACATCACTCTGAGTTCTGAAAAAGAAACTGATAATATATAGTGACCCTACAGAGAGAGGACCATAATGGACCTCTCACCGCAACAAAATACCGTGACACACGTCTCCAACGTTGTCATATCAATCAACACACACAGAGCAAGAATTAATGCGACTACATTGACTATAAGAAATACAATGAACTTGTGAATTAGAGGAAGATATCCTCGCATTACGACTGAAGAATATTTTTTCAACCAGAAAAAATATACATCGTCATATTACTCGCACTAACTCTTGAAATAAATATACATAATATATTATAATTCCTTATAACATTTCAAAAGAAAATAATTTTCAAAAAAAAAAATTTTGAAAAAATTTTCAGAAGAGCCCAAGTTCCCAATGGGAACCCTGAGCCCAAAAAAGCCTAAGTGTGGACAAAAATTTTAATCATTTTGAAAAAATTAATGTAACACTTATGGACAATATTAATGTATCTTGCTATGAACTAAATTAAGCAGAAGACAAGTAATCATTGTCAGAAGTAACAGTTGTCAACACTAGAGAAACAGAATTTACTGCATCCAGTAAATTCAGGTCTGTGTGAAAAGGGTTAAAGTATCATAAATAAACTCTACAGAAAGAGAATTTATGGAGGCTTATTTTCTGGAGTAAAATATTTTTTAACAAATCAGAAATGTGTTTTCGTTAACAGTATTTACAGATATTCATACAGGAATCAGAACAATTTTATAAGAAACCAGAAAAGGCATATATGTGACCAGCATTCAAAGGGTTCGATACACGAATCAGAAATGGACAAGTTTGGCTCTGCCCACTAATTTGAGTGATGAAATACACTCATAAACTTTAGAAATGCATTAAGGTGAAAATGCATTTCCCAGTCTTTCTAAATAATATGCACTTGATGACCCCATTCAGGTGGACCATATATTGAATCTCCAGCAATTTTTAACTCAGTCGGTGTAGTCCCATGTCTACATCTACATTGAAGAATGAGCGCAACCCACTTTGAAATAATGCCTCCACCAACTTCAGATCTGTCATCTGTCATTCAGATCGAACGGGTGCAAAAAACATAGATGAGTGCAAACTGGGTATTGTTAACCAGCATGCCAAAATGCATAGAGATAGGACGATCCGTATTTGAGTTATCGCACTGATAAAGGGTGCAGAGACTCTATATCGAAGATATTGTCATAAAAACCTTAAAAACCCCCAGAGCTCATTTGAAGGCCTACTCTTAAAACAGCATCTAGTGACCTAAACAAGGCATACAAAAAATATTCAAACAGGAATCAGAACAATTTTTCTAAGAAATCAGAAAAAGCATATATGTGCACAGCATTTAAAGGGTGCGATCAAGGAATCAGAAATTGAAATTACTGGCTCTGCCACTTATTTGAATGAAGACATACATGTATATTCTTCAGATTTGCATTATAGTTTTTATAAAATGCAATTCCTAACAGTTCTGAAAAATAAACGCTTAAGGACCTCTGTTGACCGCTCTGAGGTGGGCCATATTTTGAACCTCCAGTAATTTCAACTCATTCGATATAAGTTTGATGTCCATAGGTCATACCAAACCTGAAGTATGAGCATAAACTACTTTAAAAATATTGGCTCCATCAACTCCGGATCTGCAATATTTGTAGATGAGATTAAATATTCATATTACCTAAAAAATGTTAAGGTGCATATTTCCTCTGGGAAATATATTGCAAGTGAAAGAATTTAATAATGTTGGAATATAGACGTCAAAATGCCTGAAGGCCCCAAGAGCCTATCTGAAGGCTTATTGGCATTTGCAAAATACCGAGGTCCCATCGATGCCCATGTGTGTTTAGAGCAACATTTTGAGTATGGAGTGACTTAACGTTACTCTCGAACTGCAATAATTAAAATTTATGCGACCAATATTAAGATCTGAAGGGGATTAAAATACTCCCTTTAAATACTCCATTTTAACCATTTAAAAATGACGTCATTCCAATGACAATTCATATGTTTTTCAAGCAAAAATGAAAAAATAATGAAAATTGAATGGGAATGTCTGTGAATAACCATGTCAGCTTTTCCCCATTACTTTGGGTAAAGAGTTATGAATGTTTTATTGAGAGGGTTAAAAGCAAGCCATTTAAAAAGTACACATCGTCGCCGTGCCTCTTCGCAGGCAATCGTGATTATGTGCCTTGCCAAGGACACAACGCAGATATATCTGGCGGCATAGGAACCGTGAACCTTTCAGTGTAAAGTCCAACGCCGTAATCTCATCGCCATCACGCGCCTGTCTGATCCATTTAAAAGGCATCAAATGCCTCTAAGGTCCTAAATAAGGCATACGGGAAATAAGAAGATGGTTGGATCTTAAGAATGGTTGTTGTGAACAGAGGGGCAATGTGACAGAAAACCTACAAATGTTCTGCTGTTGTGAGTTAAATGAAAGCATTTGGACTCGCATTGAAGAATTAAGAGAGTTAAAAAGAGGCCATTTAAATATTCTATTTTATTATAATTGTGATAGGTGTTTCGAGAAAGCCACTCACCATTGCTTCTTGAAAACCGCCGATCTTGAATTATGATTGAGAATAAATAATGTAACAGAGCACAGGAGTTCCTAAGTGGTTAGCAATGGTCAGTAGGGGTTAATCAGGACCGATTCTCAACTGATGTCTATGGGAAAAATTAAAGGACAATACTCAGATTTGAAGTTGGACTTGGCCAATAAGGGTTAAAAGATATTTCAGCTAATAGACCAACAAAAGCTACATAAAATTTCACAAATTATTTGATTTAATTGGTCTAAAACATGTTATTCAAATCATGCATTTTAATGTAAAAATCAAACTATTATTCTAAATTCTACATTCCAGATGAGAGAAACATTTTCATACACACCAAGGCACAACTTAAAGGGGCTATAGCTCTACAATAGAGCTATAGCTCTTTCAGAAAACTAGAACGAAATTAGTAATTTATTATAATAAAAACAGGTTATAAGCACTTTAGCCCAATTAGCCTAACATAGCTAATTGGACCTATCCCCAAATCTAGCATACATGAGCTCTTTAGGAGAGATTAGCTCTTTAAGAGAGTTCAGTGGGAGTGGCCATCCGCACTGGCAGTACTTTGAGAGTAGTGATTATAGTCAGCTCAGCAGAGCTGCAAATTGGAGTTTCACGCCTGACAGTAACTGCTTTAAAACACGGGAGGGATGAGGCAGCACAAATCAGAGACATTCTCTTAATGGCACTTTAGCGCCAAGGCTTTCTGCACTCTCAATGAGACCGAGCCAGCCACAGAGAAAGACTACAGAACTTCTCTAATAAATTAATTTTAAACAGTCATAGCACTAACAAAGTTAACAGTACAGTCGGCTGTGTCAGTATTGCATCTTTTACCGGCATCCTGACAGTATTGTGATAGTTTTCAATAACAATTATTCAGTGCAGTTTTACAATTACATGTACTGACTGGAATTCTTCATAATCAAGTTGTTTGTTTTTATATTAACTTGGTTTGGGAATTAATTCTGTACAATGAGATTAAATAAACAGATCATGTTATTGTATGTGACAGTCACAGCTTACTCCATTACAGCATTGTTTATGAAATTCTTTCATGGAGATATTATTGCTTCAATGACCACCTTTACCGGTACAATTTGAGGGAGCGGACATCTAAAAGCCATTAGAGCTACACTCACAGGCCCACAAGCCTGAAAATCATAGATGGACGAGTACTGGTGGCTACCAAACAGTATAACAAAATTCAGTGAGATAGGGCATTTTATAGTCATGTTATCGCGCAGACAAAGATTACACAGAAGACAGAAATATTCCCACAACATCATTAAGGCATGCCTTATACGAATGTAATTGGAATACTAGAGAAACAGAATTTACTGCACCCAGTAAATTCAAGTCTGTGTGAAAAGGGTTAAAGAATCAGGAATAAACTATACAGAAAGAGAATTTATGGTGGCTTATTTTCAGGAGTAAAATATTTTTAAACAAATCAGAAATGGGTTTTCGTTAACAGTATTTACAGATATTCATACTGGAATCAGAACAATTATTTATAAGAAACCAGAAAAGGCATACATGTGACCAGCATTCAAAGGGTTCGATACTCGAATCAGAAATGGACATTTTTGGCTCTGCCCACTAATTTGAGTGATGAAATACGTTCATAAACTTTAGAAATGCATTAAGGTGTAATAAAATTCATTTCCCAGTATTTCTGAATAATACCCTTGGTGATGTATTTCAGGCAGTTCCCTAGGTGACCTACATGACCTTGACCCATATTTTGAATTCCCATCAAGTGTCGACTTATTTAGTGTTAGTTCCAGGTCCATTCATCATAGCACGATTGAGATATGAGCATGACCCACTTTCAAAAATGTTTGCTACGCCCACTTTTTTAACATAAAAATGCATGTATGGACCTCAGGAATGCTTTGGGGGGGGGGGGGGGGGGGGGGGGGGGGGGGGGGGGGCAAAAAATGTGATTTCCAGCAATTATGAACAAGAGCACCGCTGGGCATTGCATCATACACCCGTGAACTGTTCAAATTGTACCATTTTAACACATTTGCAATTTTTTTTAGAGTGCGAGAAATTTATACTGGCATATATATATGTTACGGTTACGAATATTTGACGAAGAATTCTAAGTCCAACAGGGGCCATATTTCAGGCAAAAATTGTTCAGACCGACCCCATATTCGAACTTCACCTGTATTTTGTTGTGATTAAACCACATACCAAGTTTGGAGCCGATCGGAAAACAAATACTAAAGTTATCATCCGGAAACCAAATATTTGACGAATTCTAAGTCCAACAGGGCCATAATTCAGGCAAAAATTGTTCAGACCGACCCCATATTCGAACTTGACCTGTATTTTGTTGTGATTAAACCACATACCAAATTTGGAGCCGATCAGAAAACAAATACTAAAGTTATCATCCAGAAACCAAATATTTGACGAATTCTAAGTCCAACAGGGGCCATAATTCAGGCGAAAAATGTTCGGACCGACCCCATATTCGAACTTGATCTGTATTTTGTTGTGATTAAACCACATACCAAATTTGGAGCCGATCGGAAAACAAATACTAAAGTTATCATCCGGAAACCAAATATTTGACGAATTCTAAGTCCAACTGGGGCCATAATTCAGGCGAAAAATGTTCGGACCGACCCCATATTCGAACTTGACCTGTATTTTGTTGTGATTAAACCACATACCACATTTGGAGCCGATCGGAAAACAAATACTAAAGTTATCATCCGGAAACCAAATATTTGACGAATTCTAAGTTCAACTGGGGCCATAATTCAGGCGAAAAATGTTCGGACCGACCCCATATTCAAACTTGACCTGTATTTTGTTGTGATTAAACCACATACCACATTTGGAGCCGCTCGGAAAACAAATACTAAAGTTATTGTTCGGAAACCAAACGGATGGACGGACGGACGGACGGACAGACGGACAGACGGACGGACAACTCCATAACATAATACGTCCCGTTTTTTTCAAACGGGCGTATAAAAATGCACTTAATGACCCCTAGGTGACCTCCTTGACCCTGACCCATATTTTGAATCTCCATCAAGTGTCGCCTCATTTGGTGTTGGTCGCAGGTCCGTAGGTCATACCACGCTTGACCCACTTTCAAAAATTTTGGCTACGCCCACTTTTTTTACGTCAAAATGCATGTGTGTATGTCAGGAATACTTTATAGATTAAAAAATGTGATTTCCAGCAATTCTGAAAAAAAAAAACACTCAATGACCCCTAGATGTCCTCCGTGACCTTGACCCAAATTTTGAGTCTGCCTCAAGTGTCGACTTATTTGATGTTGGTCACAGGTCCATACGTCATACCATGACTGAGATATGGGTATGACCCACTTTCAAAAATTTGACCACACCCACTTTTTTACGTCAAAATGCATGTGTGTATGTCAGGAATACTTAAGGAATCAAAAATGTGATTTCCAGCAATTCTGAAAAATGCACTCAATGACCCTGAGTTGACCTCCGTGACCGTGACCCATATTTTGAACCTCCATCGAGTATCGACTCATTTGGTGTTGGTCCCCCCCCCCCCCCAGGTCTGTAGGTCATACCGCACCTGAGATATGGGTATGACTCACTTTCAAAAATTTGACCATGCCCACTTTTTTACGTCAAAATGCATGTGTGTATGTCAGGAATACCTTAAGGAATCAAAAATGTGATTTCCAGCAATTCTGAAAAATGCACTCAATGACCCTGAGTTGACCTCCATGACCGTGACCCATATTTTGAACCTCCATCAAGTATCGACTCATTTGGTGTTGGTCCCAGGTCTGTAGGTCATACCACACCTGAGATATGGGTGTGACCCACTTTCAAAAATTTTGGCCACGCCCACTTTTTTTTTACATAAAAATCCATGCGTGTATGTCAGGAATACTTTAGGGGGTCAAAAAATGTGACTTCCAGCAATTCTGAAAAATGCACTTAATGACCCCTAGGTGACCTCTGTGACCTTGACCCATATTTTGAATCTCCATCAAGTGTCGACTCGTTTGGTGTTGGTCCCTGGTCCATACGTCATACCACGCCTGAGGTATGGGCGTGACCCACTTTCAAAATTTTTTTGGCCACGCCCACTTTTTTATGTCAAATGCATGTGTGTACGTCAGGAATACTTTAGGGGGTCAAAAAATGTGATTGGCACCAATTCTGAAAAAATGCACTCAATGACCCCTAGGTGACCTCTGTGACCTTGACCCATATTTTGAATCTCCATCAAGTGTCGACTCATTTGGTGTTGGTCCCAGGTCCATACGTCATTCCACGCCTGAGATATGGGTGTGACCCACTTTCAAAAATTTTGGCCACGCCCACTTTTTTTTACGTCACAATGCATGTGTGTACGTCAGAAATAGTTTAGGGGGTAAAAAAATGTGATTTCCAGCAATTCTGAAAAATGCACTCAATGACCCCTAGTTGACCTCCATGACCTTGACCCATATTTTGAACCTCCATCGGGTGCGACTCATTTGGTGTTGGTTCCAGGTCCGTAGGTCATACCACTCTTGAGATATGGGCGTGACCCACTTTCAAAAAATTTGGCCATGCCCACTTTTTTTTACGTCAAAATGCATGTATGTACGTCAGGAATACTTTAGGGGGTCAAAAAATGTGATTTCCAGCAATTCTGAAAAATGCACTCAATGACCCCTAAGTGACCTCTGTGACCTTGACCCATATTTTGAATCTCCATCAAGTGTCACCTCATTTGGTGTTGGTCCCAGGTCCATACGTCATTCCACACCTGAGATATGGGTGTGACCCACTTTCAAAATTTTTGGCCACGTCCACTTTTTTACGTCAAAATGCATGTGTGTACATCAGGAATACTTTAGGGGGCAAAAAATGTGATTTCCAGCAATTCTGAAAAAATGCACTCAATGACCCCTAGGTGACCTCTGTGACCTTGACCCATATTTTGAATCTCCATCAAGTGTCGACTCATTTGGTGTTGGTCCCAGGTCCATACGTCATTCCATGCCTGAGATATGGGTGTGACCCACTTTCAAAAATTTTGGCCATGCCCACTTTTTTTTACGTCACAATGCATGTGTGTACGTCAGAAATAGTTTAGGGGGTCAAAAAATGTGATTTCCAGCAATTCTGAAAAATGCACTCAATGACCCCTAGTTAACCTCCGTGACCTTGACCCATATTTTGAACCTCCATCGGGTGTCGACTCATTTGGTGTTGGTTCCAGGTTCGTAGGTCATACCACGCTTGAGATATGGGCGTGACCCACTTTCAAAAAATTTGGCCATGCCCACTTTTTTTTACGTCAAAATGCATGTATGTACGTCAGGAATACTTTAGGGAGTCAAAAAATGTGATTTCCAACAATTCTGAAAAATGCACTCAATGACCCCTAAGTGACCTCTGTGACCTTGACCCATATTTTGAATCTCCATCAAGTGTCACCTCATTTGGTGTTGATCCCAGGTCCATGCACCATACCACACCTGAGATATGGGCGTGACCCACTTTCAAAATTTTTGGCCACACCCACTTTTTTTACGTCAAAATGCATGTGTGTACATCAGGAATTACTTTAGGGGGCAAAAATGTGATTTCCAGCAATTCTGAAAAATGCACTCAATGACCCCTAGGTGACCTCCGTGACCTTGACCCATATTTTGAATCTCCATCAAGTGTCGACTCATTTCGTGTTGGTCCCAGGTCCATACGTCATACCACGCCTGAGATATCGACGTGACCCACTTTCAAAAATTTTGGCCACGCCCACTTTTTTTTACGTCAAAATCCATGTGTGTATGTCAGGAATACTTTAGGGGGTCAAAAAATGTGATTTCCAGCAATTCTGAAAAAATGCACTCAATGACCCCTAGATGACCTCCGTGACCTTGACCCATATTTTGAACGTCCATCGAGTGTCGACTCATTTGGTGTCGGTCCCAGGTCCCTAGGTCATACCACGCCTGAGATATGGGCATGACCCACTTTCAAAACACCCCCACGGAGAACCCTAATGTCCCAGGAATCTGAAAAATATTCAGTGCCGAGAACTTGTGGCTGTCTATCAGCATGCCAAAAATCAAGAAGAAGAAGAAGAAGAAGAAGAAAAAAAGAAAAAGAAAAAGAAACCGTGCAAAAACAATAGTCTGTGTGTTTCACACAGACTAATAAGCAAAAGTGTCAACAAACCGGAAACATGACTCCAGGCACTGAAACAAACATGGCCCGAAATCAGTTACCAATTTAAACACTATCTGATGCAAAACAGAGGCTTCCAGAGAAGAAACTGTTGAACATCAGATGGTAGATGCAGACCAAAACGCCTAAACACCCCTAGGGTGAGGACGTAAACATGGGGAAAAACAGAAAACAATTCTGTTTCCAAGCCAAAACTCCCAAGAAATTTTAGTAATAAACATTACAAAAAATAAGCCAAAAGCATGGGAGAACAGCTAGGGGCGGAATAAAGGAAAGGGAGAGATGAAACACTGATTAAACAATGGAACATTCATAGCAAGAATGACCACAATAAGGTCATGCCATGAAAATAGGTAACATGTAACAATTTCATAAAATAATTATAAGTTACAGCCCTGAACATTTGTTTCCACTGTTTTCTCCTCTCCACCTTCTATTTCCACCATATATCCACCATTTCTCTCATAAATATGCGTCTGGCATCTTTAAAACTGAGATTTGCAAGCACAAATAACAGTGAAGTCTAACTGTATTGAGAGCCAAACAAAGAATGACTTTTGGCGGCAGTTTCGAGACCTCCTTGACACTGTGAATGCGCAGTGGAGTATAAGTATGGAGGACCATATAGGACATGTAATTTTCGGTTTTAGATGCAAATTTTGGGGATTTGGGGGTAAAATTTGCGTTTGGCCCTAAATATTTTAGAGTTAGCACCAGCAAAGTCTGGGTCATTGGCACAGTATAAAAATACTGACTTTCCAACAATAAAAGTGGTTCCACTGGAACCAATTGGGGCCAAATCAAAATTCTGAAACCTTTATGCACATCTAGAGTTGTTACCTGAACACCTTAGCATAGTTTTAACATTTCGAATTAAATACCCTAGGAGCCTTTCAATGAAAACTGATTTTCCGGTGATAAAAGTGGTTCCACTGATATGTGCCCACAGAGAGCCCAAATATTGATCTTCCAACTTCTCTTGAACAAATTTTAATCTTCAACACCAAAGAGTGTTACATACCATATATCAAGGCAATCTCTCTGTGGTTCATGAGAAGATTTTTAAAGATTTTTAGGCTTTTGCATCATTGCCCAGAGCCCGAAGAAGGCAGCCGCTCCATTTGAACAAAATAGAAAGGGTATACCCCAGGGATGGTTTGTGCAATATATGTTTGAATTCGGCTAAATGGCTGTGGAGAAGAAGCCAGATTTGCCAAAGTTAACGGACGATGGATGCCAAGTGATGGCAATACCCAACACTGACTTGCAGTCAGGTGAGATAAAAATAAAACAAGAGGCCTCTCAGCCTAGACAGCAAGCCTGAAAATAAGCAGTCTGTCATCTGCAGAATCAGGACACCTGAGGGTGAACTTGGTGATGCTACTCTGCACAGCAGGGTAGCTTCACTAAATTTACCCTCTGTGAACCTCAGTCTGAATCAAGGTCTCAAGCCTAAACAGCAAGAGGTACCCAGAGGATACATTGGCACATGGTATGAAATAACATCAGCTAATTCACCCTCTGGGGACCCCATTTTGCAAATAACAGATTGCTTATTTTCAGGCTTGCTAGACAGCTCTGACCAGGGTCACAGCCTTTAGGGAATGACCAGGGTCACAGCTTTTAGGGAAAGCTACCCAGTTGAAAAAGATATCAGCAGGATAACTTCAATGTTAATATTGTATATTATCTATAGTATAAAAAGTCCATTTATATTATTCATTGGTCAATAAAAAATTTAATGACATAAGTGCATTTGACTTGGAAAGTGTGTCAATTGCTACCTGCATTTCAATAATATGTGCCCTCTTTTATGCCAGAAAAATAATATGTCTACCAGTTTTAGTTTTTAAGTGTTTGTTCGTTGAAGTAGAGGACGACTAACACTATTTATTTATTTGGGTCGTGAACGTTTAATTATAAGGAATGACCGTTTCTTTTTACGCCCATTTACACAGTTTGGACTTTGTTTTTTGGGGTTCATAACTCAAGAAATAGACGAAAAGAAACGACCATTCCTTAAGAAAATTTGACTATTCTTTCATGTTTTGCATCAGAAACATAACTTATGGCCACGTAATGAAACGAACTCATCTGTTTCATTCCAACGGGAGTTCATACGCTCTGATACCTATAAGCTGTCGATAATTGGGGTCAAGGTCACCATTACTATAAATAGCATTTTGGTTTACATTTACATGCTTTAGTTTCCTCGTGTGTTCACTTTTCTAACATCAGACACAGATTGTCAGTAAGGTATTGATGATTGAGAATAGTTTGGGGTCAAGTGGTCAATGTTAAAATTTCTCGATTGCCCCCCCCCCCCCCCTCCCCACCACTCTCAAGAAACCCCATGAATGTGAATGCTACTGCGGTATTTAATCAAGGCTGCAATGGTCAAACACACATGGAGCATGAAAATATTATATAGACTGTTACAGTAAAACCTGTCTTGAGAGACCACTGTCTTGAGAGACCACCTGTCTTGAGAGACTACATCTGCCAGGCACCGATTGGTTTTACTCTATAATGGACCTGCTATGGGAGACCACCTGTCTTGAGAGACCACCTGTCTTGAGAGACCACTGTGACCTGGTACCAACTTGTATTTTTATGCCATAATTGACCTGTCTTGAGAGACCGCACCTTTGAAGACTGAAACCATGACAAAAACTTCTTACCTTTTCTGGAATTGGAAAATCCATTGTGTTATACTAACACAATTAAAAGTATTAAAAGCTCTTATTTGGGTTTCAATTGCTAACTCATTAAAGATTGAGATATTTTTATAAGACCCCTGTGAAAAGATTAGGATTATTGCTGAATAAACAATTTCATACATACCTGAAATGTGACAGATAGGAATAAAAATAAATTTGTGTTGAAAATCTTTTTGTAACAAATTGAAATGGACTTTTATAAAAATCATAAAAATAAATTAGTGTTGAAAATCTTCAATGAAGATTTTCAACACTAATTTATTTTTATAACAGTCCATTTTAATTTGTTACAAAAACTTCATAAAAAAAGAACAGCTACAAAGTAATTACAAAAATCCATTCTTCTCCATTTCAGAATTTTGTGGTTGGTTATTCACTGACTTGAGGAAACCTGAAACCTGTTATGAGAGACCACCTGTCTTGAGAGACCACTTTTGTGTGGCCCAAAGGGCGGTCTCTCAAGACAGGTTCTACTGTATATGACCATCATTCCACAGTTTTTGTGTTATATGGCATGCCACTTTCATACACACAGTTCGCAACTGTGCATGTATCGAATGTATGTCACATGCATTCTAAGAAAAGAACCACAGGTTCGTTTAATTATAGTCTACTGTTGACACAGCCACAAGATGTCTATTAACCCTTTACCTAACGTAACGGCCAAAACCAGGTCAGCGCTATTCTCAAAAATCGCCAATTAATTTTCATTATTTTTTTCATTTTTTGTCTCAAAAACATAGGTTATGACCCCTCGTTGGAACGAGCTCATCGAGCTCGTTCCAACGAGGGGTCATAACTTATGTTTTTGAGACAAAAAATAAAAAAAATTAGTCATTCAAGAATTATTTTTGCAAGTGTCGTCTGCTTTTCAGGTTAGGTAAAGGATTAAGAGCACCCATTCTACGAATTGCACTTTCAATTCTCATTTAATCGCCCAATTCAATGCTAACACAATCACGAGGATACTGCATTTAATCTTAATCTGAAGTTTGTTACTTCAATGTAATAATGGCATTTACGTTCTTTTTATTTTCAGTAAATAACTGACAAAAACTATTGAGGCACTGGGGGAAAACTGCGTGAAAGGGAAGGGTCCCTAAAAGGGATCATCTACCACCACAGCAGAATCCCTGGGGTTACATGTTACATAAGGTGCTGGATTCAAGGAACTTAAAACTGGATTGTGAACATTTTTTAATGTGAATTCCAATGAAAGTGTCAAAGACACTGTAGCTCAACTTGTGTAAGACATGTACATGTATCATATGTGACACAGCGATGACACTCATCTAGGTAATGACCTGATAACAAAGGTACATGTAAAGTATTGTAAAGGTCTGTACATAAATACTGACCATAGACTGTAACAAATGTAGAGGTAAATTATTGTAAAGGTGGGCGACAGTTAGACAGTTAGCTGCCTCTAGCCAGAGCAGTATTAAAATGTGCAGTTACTGTGCATAAGTAGCACTGAATAAATCAAAGTTTGTCTAATTGGCTGCCAGCTGCCATCTTGAAATTTTGGACAGCACCCAAAAACACTCATTCTCGTCCCAAGGTGATAACAAAGATATCCAAGAAGTTTCGAGAAGATCGGTTCATAAATACAGCCTCTAGCCCTAGTCGTATTGACATGTGTACTAACTGTGTATAAGTAGCACTGAATAAATCAAAGTTCATCTAATTTGCATAATTTATGCAAGAGAAAAAATCCTGTTTTATACATGTATGTGATGTATTCCATGTTACTAAACATCCATACAAAAATTTATTCAAATCAGAAGCTTCATATAGAAGTTCTGTACAAAAAACTGATTGCACCTAATTTCGGTATAAAATGGCCACCTGCAGCCATCTTGAATTTCAGAATGCACTCAAAAACAGTCATTCTCGTCCCAAGGTGATAACAAAGGTACCCAAGAAGATTCGTGAAGATCGGTTAATAAATAGAGCCTCTAGCCCAGCAGTATTGACATGTGTACTTACTATGTATAAGAAGCACTGAATAAATCAAAGGTCATCTAATTTGCATAATTTCTGCACAAGGAGAAAACCTGTATCATATGTGATGTATTCCATGTTACTAAACATTTATATAAAAATTTCTTCAAATCAGACCTTTCATACAGAAGTTCTGTACAAAAAACTAATTGCACTAATTTAGGTACAAAATGTGTGCCGACGGCCATCTTGAATTTTGGACCGCACCCAAAAACACTCGTTCTCGTCCCAAGGTAATAACAAAGGTATCCAAGAAATTTTGTAAAGATTGGTTCATAAATACGGACTCTAGCCTGAGCCGTATTGAATTGTTGATGGACGGACAGACGGAAGACAGGCCATGACATAACCTCAAATTTGACTATGGCAAAGTTGAGCTAAAAATGAAAACATATTCTATTTTCAATTAACAGCTTGTTTTGTATATGATTGCTAACTGAATATATATTTTAGTGGTAAAGTGGTTATTCAGTTCCCAGGGTTCCACTGTATTATAAAAACAAATGCTGACAGACAAGATTTGCTTGTTATTTACTCTTAATCAACTGAGTAGTTTCAAAGTATTTTTCATCAGAACTAGTCATGGATGCTGTGAGGCAGCCATGACTAGATTTGATGAAATGTTTGTCAAAATTTTACTCAAAAGATCATTAGTAAAAAATCCATTTACTGTATTTACTCTATATATTGGGACACTCTATAATTTGGGACACACATTTTTTCCAGAAAAATATTTTTTTTTTTATACTCCAATGTTTGGGACACTCAAGAGACTTGTTTCCAGTTGGCCGAGTCACCTGAAAACGGTACAAAATGCTCAATATTAAAGTTAAGTTTGTGTTTAATTTTCCTTTTTAAACTATAAAAAAATGATAATACATACTGATTTGTGTTGTTTTTATTTAAATCTGTTCCTAAGTTTTAATATTTACAGTCCAAACGGACATGAGGAAGACTATTTAATATTACATTGTGACAGTCTTCAACCCTTTCCTGAATGCTAGTGGCAGATGGCACTCATAAAAAGAAGTCTTGTGTAACTAAAAATTTTCATTTTTTGCTTCCAAAACATAGCTTATGACCCCTCATTAGAACGAGCGCAATGCGCTCGTTCCAATGAGGGGCATAAGCTATGTTTTGGAAGCAAAAAATGAAAATCTGAAAAAAAATTGGATGGCGATTTTCATATATAGTGATGGAAAACAAATCACACACAACTTGGTTCAGCATCAAAACAAGACCAGTTTGTGTTTTTTTCCCCATTTTCTAAGATGTGGGACATCTGGGAAAATATTTATTTTTAGCTGTCCCAATACATAGAGTAAATACGGTAATTTACAACAGTGCAAAATTTTATTAAATATGTGCAAAATTCTACTTATTTCAGTAGCAAGAAAAATCCTGACCTGTGCAGGAATATCTGCCAGCAGCATGCAAGGAGTTAAGTTATCAATACTGATTTCTTGCCCAGCAATATATTGGTGATTTGAACTTACCTGGCATACTTTAAAAAATCTATCCTTTTAGGAAAAGATAATGGTAAAATAAAAAGGATAGAAGTCACGGTTACTACAAATATTCGGCTAAGATAGAATGGACTGTCATTACAGTAAAACGATTTGTCAATAAACAGGAAAACTGAAAATAGAAAAATAAAATAATATCAAATAGTATTAAAATTGTTAGTCAAATTTAGGTTTTTCAAATTCTCAAAGCTCGATGAGTTCACATTTGCGATCACAGTATTAGAAGAAAATTTACCCCTATGCTACAATGATTTGTCATTGTCTTCATAAACTCAAAGAAAAATTATTAAGGCTTTTAAAATCTGTTGGAGAAAATATGCATATCATTCCACTTGAGCTCTATAAATATGGCAAATACAGGGGGAGGCCACCAAAAATTTGCAAGACGTGACGTAGGGGTGGGTGGGTGTCTTGAGTGTGCCAAAAATGTGCATTTCCAACTTGTGCATTTTTTTAAAATTTTTTAAAAATATATCAATATATCAGCTAATATATACCATCATTTGTGTTTCAAACCATAAAGACGATGTTGTACATCACACTCGTAACATAAATACAACATCAGGAGGCTTTATATGTGAGAATATTGGGCTTAAACTGGGAAAATGTCACACGTTAGTAGGGGGTGGGTGTCTTGTTCGAAATGTAGAAAATGTGCAGACAATATTTTGGGAACAATTCAAATGAAAATTTGTTCCCGTATATGTACACCTGCTCTGGCCAAGCTTGATAATGAACAGCTTGTCATTTGTAGATTGGGGCCCACAGCAGCCCACAGAGGTTTAAATTGGTGGTACCAGTTTAACCCTTTACCTAACATGAAAAGCAGACGACACTTGCCAAAAAATGATTGAATAACTAATTGTTTTCATTTTTTGCAAAAACATAGGTTATGACCCCTCATTGGAACGAGCTTGATGACCTCGTTCCAATGAGGGGTCATAACCTATGTTTTTGAGACAAAAAATGAAAAAATAATAAAAATTAATTGGCGATTTTTGAGAATAGCGCTGGCCGGTTTGGCCGTTTCGTTAGGTAAAGGGTTAAGAACATTATGAAAACCCCCTAAAGACAGCTGTTCCTACTAAGTTTATAAGTTTATTTTAGATTTTAATGGGAGAGTGGAGGTGGGTGTCTGAGAATGGTAGTAGAAAATTTGCACGTAGTGGGTGGGTGGGTGGGTGTAAAAAGGAGCCGAATAAAAAATAGGATGTCACGTCTTGCAAATTTTTAGTGCCCCCCCCCCCCCCCTGGTAAATACATAAATTTATTATATGAGTATTACTTAGCCTCCAGTTCTATATTTACACATCCATATGGAACACAGGTTCCATATGGATTTCGTTGACAAACTATTTTTTGCATCTGACATCACTGATCCAGCTAAAGAAGTAAACACTGCCCATTTTCATAATCAACCAATCAAGACCTCACATTCTGACACAGATCAATTCAGCAGTTGCAGTGACGGCCGATGAATCAAAGGTCAACTGGAAAATGTTGCTCAAATCCATCAAAATTAATGAAACAAGGTGCAACGTCACCAGTATCTCCCGCCAAGGGTTTCTAACTTGAAACAAGAGGCTCTAAAGCACCTGTAATCGTTCACCTGGCAGAACAAAAGATGAAAATGTGAGTTCCCATAGGATTTCTATGGTAACTATATGCTGCAATTGTGGTCATGTTTGCAACCCCATAAACATTGCATGAGGATCGTTGGTAGAGGGTATCCCAATCATCAACCATGTGAAGTTTCAAAACATTTGGCCTTGAAGTTTCAGCGAAGACGATTTTTGAAAATCCACCAATCAGAATAAAAGAATGCCTCTGGCAGCCATGTTTTTCTTCCAACAGAAACAAAATGAGAAACAGTTGTAGTGAAACTCCCATAGACCATTCCTGCCAATGTTGGTTCACATCAGCTCAGTAGTTCCAGAGAAGAAGATGAAAATGTGATTTCCCATAGGGTTTCTATAGTAACTATAAGCCACAATTGCAGTCATGTTTGAAACCCAATGTAGACCATTCCTGCCAAGTTTGGTTCACATCGGTTCAGTAGTTCCAGGAAAGAAGATGAAAAAGCGATTTCCCAAAGGGTTTCTATAGTAACTATAAAGCCACAATTGTGGCCATGTTTGTAAACTGACCAACATTAAATGAGGATCGTTGGTAGAGGGGGTACGTCCCAGTCATCAATAATGTTAAGTTTCAAAGCATTTGGCCTTGTGGTTTCAGAGGAGAAGATTTTTCAAAATCTACCAATCAGAATCAAAGAATGCCTCTGGCGGCCATGTTTTTCATCCAATGGGAACAAAATGTCGATCGTTTGCAGAGGACCTCCCATAGAACATTCCTGCAAAGTTTGCATCACATCAGCTCAGCAGTTCCAGAGAAGAAGATGAAAATGTGAAAAGTTTACTGACGACGACGGACGACGACAGATGCCAAATGATGGTAAAAGCTCACATTGCCTTTTAGCCCAGGTGAGCTAAAAAGCTGAAAAAGGCCCATAACTCTACAAAAAAATGGACAAAACCTGTTACAGTGGAGTCCACTTAATTGGATATCTCGCCTTTTAGCCCAGGTGAGCTAAAAAGCTGAAAAAGGCCCATAACTCTACAAAAAAATGGACAAAACCTGTTACAGTGGAGTCCACTTAATTGGATATCTCGTAATTGTATATCCCTGTTAATTGAGTATAATTTCTCAACACAAAACCATTGACCATACCTCCAGTTCAAATTTAACCTGTTAAATGATTATAGGTTATAGAATAAACTCCTGTTAATTGAATAAAAAATCTTGTAAACTGTCAAGAAATTACCTTGACTCTCCCCAGTTTTCCTTTGTTTATAGACCTATTTGGCCTCAGTACATCCAATGCAGGCATTTAATCTATTATATCCTCTTGTTTGACAGAACTCATGGACCTCTGTCAAACAAGATATAATAGAATAAATGCTAAGTTTATCTCTAGAAAACAGGAAAGTGACAATCCCTGTTAATTGAATAATTTTCATTGGCAAAATGGCTATTCAATTAACAGGGTTTCACTGTACTTGTGAATATCCTTTCCCCCATGGAAAAGAGCATTTAAATCCAACGTCCACTGACTGAGATATGAAGGTCCAAAGTTGTTATGGATGGATTGATGGATGAATGGAAGGACGAATGAACAAACAGACGGATGGACCCCATTTCTATATCCCCTGCAAACTTCATTTTGGCAGGGGATAATTAAACTTATTCATTAGATTGGGAGTGATTTTATAACACTCAGTTTTTTACTTCCAAGCGAGTGTCTCTCCGATAATAGCAGTTGATTTCTTACAAATATGAATAAAACAAGAGGCCCCAAGGGACCTGAGGGTGCTCATCTGGCTGACATGGTAGTCTAAATATCAACCCAGAGAATTGACTTCAACAAGTTGCATCTACTCCTCCTAAGAAAAGCTTATACCAAATATCCAAAGATTCTGACCAGTGGATCTAAAAAAAAATAAGATTTTTAAAGAAAATTCCTCATTATTGAACTAAGTTATAATTTGGGCTCCCACAGGGAGCCCATATATGAACCCAGGGACTTGGCTTTAACAAACTTGAATCTCACCCCCTAAGGATGCTGCACACCAAATATCAAAACATTCCGACTGCTGGATCTGAAGAAGAAGATTTTTAAAGAAAATTCCTCATTTTGAACTAAGTTACAATTCAAGTGCCCACAGTGCGTCCAAATATGGACCTAGGGACATGGCTTGAACAAACTTGAATCTCACTCCCCCTAAGGGTGCTGCATATCAAATATCTAAACATTCCAACTGCTGGATCTGAAGAAGATTTTTAAAGAAAATTTCTCATTTTGAACTAAGTTATAATACGGGCTACCACAGTGAGCCCAAATATGAACCCAGGGACTTGGCTTGAACAAACTTGAATCTCACCCCCCTAAGCATGGTGCATACCCGATATAAAAGAATCTGCCTGCTGGATCTTGAGAAGAAGATTTTCAAAGAAATTTGCCTAACATGCTCTACGTTCGAATTCGAGCTTCTATAGTGAGCCCAAATATGAATCTAGGAGGCTGATTTGAACAAACTTGAATCAGATCCATCCCACAATGTTGCATACCAAATATCAAAAGATTTTGCCTGCTGAATCTGGAGAAGAAGATTTTTGAAGAAATTTGCCTGAAATGCATTAAGTTCGAAAATCGGGCTTCTATAGTGAGCCCAAATATGAATGCAGGGGGCCGATTTGAACAAACTTCAATCAGATCCACCCCACAATGTTGCATACCAAATATCAAAAGATTCTGCCTGCTGGATCTGGAGAAGAAGATTTTTTAAGAAATTTGCCTGAAATGCACTAAGTTCGAAATCGGGCTCCTATACTGAGCCCAAATATGAACCCAGGGGGCTGATTTGAACAAACTTGAATCAGATCCACCCTACAATGTTGCATACCAAATATCAAAAGATTCTGCCTGCTGGATCTGGAGAAGATTTTTTAATCTTTTTCCCCATTGCCTCCAGGGTTAAAAAGTGCTGACTCAGCACTTTTTCAAAGTCCTGAAAAAAGTACCATGTGATCAAACCCATAGGGATTTTTTTTAACCATTCTATTCTACTGGATAAAGGTAAGCTTTATACAAAATAAGAATTCTCTGTGCCGTGTAGTTTTGGAGATATGGCAGTTTTAAGGTTTTTCCTGGCAGTTTTAAGGTTTTTCCTATTTTTAGCTCCCGAGGTTCCCACGGGGGCAATGAGAAATTTTTTTTTGCATCAATCAACTACTTATGATCCATTATCATCTCATATCAAATTTGGTTAAAATCGAACTCACGGTTCTGAAAATAGAAATTTTAGGCGTGGCCAAAATTTTTGCCCCTCCTATAACGAAGGCAAATAATGCCCGACAAACAAATGATGTTGCATACCAAATATCAAAAGATTCTGTCTGCTGGATCTGTTACAATTTCCACTGCCATTCCATTGCAGCCTTTCATACCTGAGTTTTGTTACAACTTATGTGTTGTCATTTCACAACTATGTTACTATTTATTTTACCATGTTTTATAATTTAATGCCTTGGTGCAATACACTGATCCTTTATCAAAACACCAAACTGCTGTAGACAGATACATGTATGTATTCAAACACAACACATGCAGTGTTTAAACATACATGGATTTTTTCAGTCTAACATGAATTCTCCCATAAGCTTTGAATTTATTGAAACATAAAATATGATACAGTTAAAACTAGAAGTCCTGTCACGAATTGTGCACTTATCTAGGCTTAATTGCACGTAGGAATTGCTCGCAATTGCCATATCGAATGGCATCCAAAGCACGGCAGGTTCTCCTGATTAATCATAGTAAACACAGGCAATGTTTCTGCCAATGGACCTCTGGGTTACCCGGAGGTCCATTGGCTGAAACATTGCTTGTGCACAGGCCATAGATAGATAGATATTTATTTAGCAAATACACCAAAATCAAGGCAGATTGCACAATTTTTAAATGTATAATAATCATTTGTATATAGATAATAAAAACAAATAGCAATATTTCTTAAAATAAACAAGTTGATTATCCCTGAAGCAATAATTCCCGTTGTTTGAAAAACAGCCGGATCATGTTACAAATAACATTACAGAGCGATGGAATTTCATTTTTCATGAGGAATATAAATCTTTCCGAGCTAATCATTTCAGAAAACTGTGGATATTCTCTCACGATTGTCCGAAATGTATTAGCCCTGATTGATTCGTATCCCATGCAATCCATTACAAAATGTATCTCATCTTCTACAGCTCTGGAGTCACATACCCGACAAAGCCTTTCGTTGTGAGGCAAAGGAGGTTGTGTAAGTCTACCTTTCTCAACAAGTAACTTGTGGTTACTTATTCTCAGACGAGTGAACATATTTTTGGCATCCAACGACGTGGTGTTCAAAAGATATGGTTCCAAACTGAACGTTTCTTTGAACATCCTGTATGTTCTCAATTTATTTTTACCGTTCTTTTTACTGTCGTCGTTGATGTCGTTTAAGAATCGCTCAAAGTGGGTGTTTTCTGAGGTCATTCTGAAACTCTTGATGTCAGACATTCTGATCGTATCATTTTCTCTGTTGTGATTTTTTACAAATCGCTGACATTTAATAAATATTGAGTCTCCCTTTGAGTATTTCTCATATTCCGTTCTCGCCTCACTCAGTAAAAGGGGCGATGGTAACTGATATAATTTCTTGAGCTGTATAAGGATTGTAAAATGTTTAACATTTTGTCACAGATCCCTATGTTTCTTAGCTTTATGAATAGAATATCTCTGTCTACAGTGTCAAAAGCCTTCCTGAAGTCTACAAAGGCTGCATACAGCGGCCGTTTAATTATTTTATATTTGTTAATCACCGTTTTGAGTATGAAAGCGCCATCGATTGTGCTGCGCTCCTGTCGAAACCCAAACTGATTATCACTAATAAGAGAATTGACCTCAAGAAAGCTGTTAATCCTTTTGTTAATCACTTTATTAAACAATTTGCCCAAGGCATTACTTATCGCTATTGCCCTGTAGTTGTTTGGGTCATGTCTGTCACCTTTCTTGTATAGTATTGTTAGAACAGATTTACTCCATGAAACAGGATAATGTCCAGAATCAAAGACTAAATTAAACAATTTCATTACGGCAAGATTGTTTTCAACAGCTCGTTAGAGATATTATTTTCGCCTGTTGCTTTCCTATTTTTCAGATGCCTGACTGCGTGAATAATTTCAGTTGCAGAAAAGCTATCGTTATTGATAGGACACTTGATACTGTTGTCGGACATTTGCAATCGGGGACCTGCCTGTCTGAAACACTTCTTCGGCTAGCAAAGCAGTGATTTGAAGAAGTCTACAGAAGTGTCCGAGTCCAAATGGTGTTCCTCTTGGTTATTACTCTTTTGTATCTTGTTAATTTTTTGCCAGTATATTTTGGGGTCTGATGTTGAAAGCTCTTCTAAGTGATCGCACAAATTTTTATAATATAATTTGTACTTTCAATTTGTAGCCTTCTTGTATGCTTTTTTCGCAATAAAGAAGTCACGGATCAGCGTCTTGTCGTGGGGTTGTCTTTTAAGCGAGTTTATAGCTCTTTCCATCCGAATCTTGAGATGTTTACAATCGCTGTCAAACCATTTATTTTTGGGTTTTCTTTTGGACATTTTACATTAAAGTCTTTTGGTTGCAGTTTTGTTAATGAAGTCTAATATTTCCGAGAAATCTCTCAGGGCATTCTCAGCGCCTTCGACATTTTCGGCATACGGCTTCATTATGAACTGTTGTTTTTTTATTTTGGATCGCTGGACAATGTAGTGCAGTTAGCGCCTTTGTAGTGCTTTCTTTGGTCCATTTCAGTAACATTTTTTGTTTCGTATAGGCATACTTTTTTTCCTTTTGGAAACCCGCACTACAGGTAGAATACTTTAAATGCAGGGTTAATTGGCAATGGTCTGAGTATTGATTTGGTGTTTTCACACAAAAGTAATCAACATCGGATAGATACATGTCTGATATCAAAATGTAGTCAACCACACTCGCCCCGTTGTATTGGAAGCTGGTAAAATTACCCATAATGTCCCCATGACATCAACCATTAATTATTCGGAGCCTTGCACTCTGACATAATGATAATAATTGCCGGCCATATGAATTTACAATGTTGTCTAGGCTCGATCGATTCGAACTGGAGTCTATAATATAAGAACTTGGTAACGATGTATATTTGTCACCGTCACCTGTAACATAATCCGGCAGATTACCAGTACGTGAATTGAAGTCTCCCCCAAGATAGTCATGGTGTTTTCGGAGTATGACTGTAATTTGTTCTCAATGCCGTGGTACACGGACGATTCAACATCTTTTGATAACCAGTAGGTGGAATTACTAGGTGGAATATATACAGATACAAAAATTATTGGATCTGGGATATTGAATAATTTCCCGTCAAACTGTACCCATAGTGTCACATCGTTGACTGTAAAAGACTTCTGGAAAAACTGTTTATACTTGTCGAGAAAGTAAAACACAACTCCACCTTTTTTGAATTTTTGAGTTGTTGCGTCGCATATCTACACAAGTATACCCTGGGATGGCAATGTCATCCATACTTGAATGCCACGTTTCTGTTAACGTTATGAAGTCATGGCGTTTTAGTAGTCCAATGAAATCCAGATCGTTAATTTTGTTCATAAGGCCCTGTGCGTTCCACACAGTATAGCACACTCTCCGGTGACACTCATTTTGGAATGTCATTTTATCTAACCTTTCCTGAATATTTGAGGGTATAGTGTAGCGATTAAAAAGCCACAGGCTTGGAAAACTGAATACAATGGTATATAACTTTATGTACATTAGAGACTCACACTCACTCACACACACCCACCCTATCGCAACCACAAACGCACACCACACAAACACACAGACCCACCACCCCACCCCACCCCACCCTCATATATATTGCTGTAAGAAGCATGGATGTATACGCGTACAGACCGCCTTGGTGGTGATGAGGGATCCATGTAACTGTTCCCGCTGAAGTCTCCACGTGGTATCCCATTTAATGGTAAAACTTATAAGGATGATTCCGTTCAAACATAAAAGTTGATTATAGAGTGCTAACCAGCTGGCACCTTAATTACACTTTTTCGTGAGACTATCTTCATGTAAAGCTATACAAAGAAAAATACTAGCTTTTCGAACATGAAACAGTAGTTTAGCGAATACACGACCCAAAGCAACAATTGCCCTCATCCTAAGTTTTAGCTGGAGGGCATTACATTTCAACAATGAAAATAGCCATAATAGTAAAATTTAAGCCTCCACCCCGAACAGCTCTGGGGTCGAATAGCTCTGGTCATTATACATCAACCGTGGAAAGCAAACATTTAGGCCCACCCGCACCCCTCCCCCCGCGCTGCCCTAATAATTCTGTTAGAGATCTTACCCCAACAGCTTCAAATCCACAAACGTGAACAATTACACAACACATACAAAAGAATATGTATGTATGAGAATAAGCATGCCGTTATTGAATAATTTGTATGCAAACACTAGCATTCTGAAACTGCCATCCTTTTTAGTATCAAAGAGCAGCTTAGTGGGGGAATCAAGGCAGTAACTCCCCCATCCCTCCCCCTATGTGTTAATGAGCAGACATTCTACTCTAACGGATTTGCATGAAAGAATGTCCAAAGATCACTTCCATGTAAATCTGCAAAAGCAGAGCGTTAGCTTCGAGTCCAAAGACTCCCATCCTACCCCAAAATGTTGATCAGCGGGCATGTTACTCCAACAAACCCACATGGAAGTGGTCCGAAAATCACTTCCATGTAGGTCTGCAAAAGTAAAATGACCGCCCCACCCCGCAAAGTGCTGAACCCAAATATCCTAATCCCAGCACACAATTCCATAATGCACACTCTCATGCACACACGCACTAGGTATTTCATTTATATATACATATATATGTGAATGAACGTTTTTGTGTAGTTATTATGCACACGTTGTTCTTGAATCTATATATTGTAAAAGGTTCCACACTTGTCTACGTAGAACTGAGAGGCCATGATTTATGAAAGAGTCAAGCTGTTCGATTACAGTAGAATTAACTTGCACGATTGGCACCGAAAACTGACTCGGAGGGAATCGGTTCACATAGTCATCAGATCTTTTTGTAGTTTGGTTCATCAATAAACGATCTGTCCCATGTGCCACATGTGGCGACCTGTCTTTTGTAAATTTTACTTGATCTCTTGGAACCTAGTGTTTGAGAGCGGCATGTTCTCTGATGTTGCGGGATGTTATGTCATTATCGGAGCGATTCACACTGCGCAGAGCGTATTTTAACCGTTTCGCCAGTACTTTTATTCCTATTTGGTTAACATGGTAATCATCTCTGTATAGATGTTAACGTAACATGCCGCTATTTGAGATGAATCCACTGGTATTATCTAGATAGGTACACCCCATGCGGTCACAAGCATCCCTGTATAATTTATTTGTTTCCATAATTACTGAATCAGCAGCTGGATGTTGGGGTGCAGGTAAAACGGATGATATTACCAATTTTGCCCGGGGGTATTTGTTCTTGAACAACTCAATAAGGGTTTTTATGGCGTCTTCTTTTATCAAAATGTTATGTCTGCACGAATTTATTCCGACATGAATTGTCACTTTCCCAACATGAGGAAAAACATACGCATTCTGAAGCCAGCGAATCAAGCCGTCAACCCTTTGCCCCAGCTGCATGATTTTTTTCACGAGTTCTCCTTTAAAGGCCATCAACTTTGTATCTATTCCTCGTATTACGGAATCGCCAATAATTAGATGGCCAATAGGCCTGTAGGGTTGAAGGCTGACTGTGTCATTTTCACTTTTGGGGTATGGGGTACTGTAAAATTGCATCTGTTCAGTATTAACGGTAATCTGTGGAGATTTCTGCTCTTTCATTTCGATAGGTGAACCTATCCGTTCATCCAATGGTTGGAATTTATTCCTTGTAGGCACATTCACATAAAAACTTGAGTGGTCCAGAAGTATTTCGTTGGATGTAGCGCTTTTAGTTCTAATTGTTTCAGTATTTGATTTATTATTCGTCTGTGTGTTGGAAGTAGGCTTTTGTGCGTGTGGTGTTACTTGTATATTATTATCACTCCTTGGTTCCGAAATTTTCGGTTTTCCGATGATGGTTTTCACTGTTGTCTTCAGAGAGTTTATGTCAGTCCGTAGTTTGTTATTTTCTGCCCTCAGACGTCCGTTTTCCACTTTAATATCCACAAGTTTTTCTTGAAGGTCTTTTTGCACGCTTTGTAGATTAGCCGAGAACTGGCATTGGAGATCCGAAATATTTTCCCTTAGTTGTTCTTCCCTTTCTTTGAAACTCAATTTCATATTTTCAATGTATGATTGAATTCCGTCAACTGAATTTTTTAACATGGTATAATTTATAGTATCTTGATGTGAGACTGCAGTTAGTTTTTTTGAAGCACTATTGAATCGAGAGTGAAGTGGTCTGATGGTTGTTTTCAAGTATTGACTTTTAACACTTTTACCAACACATTTTTGTTCTTTAGTCCTTTTGCCCACTTTTCCGTCTTGTTGGCTTGGTGAATTTGTATTAATAGTTGCATTATCCTCATTCCTTTCCTCCTTTGCTACTGAATAAAGTTTTGCAAGAATGTCATCTACTTTGCCCTTGCATTCGGTGGACATACCCAGTTGATAGATAGATGGCAAGTCATTGTTAATCCACCAACGAATATTAGCCTTTGCACCTTGCACCATAAATTTATTCTTTGTCCTGTATATGTGTACTTTCACACTTTGAGATCTATTTTTCGGTATGATGAGTTTATCCTCCACTAGAATTCCTTCCTTGTCTGATATGCACTCCCACGTCACATCACGTACTGTAGCCTCCTCCTGAAAATCCCAGTACAATTTTTTGAAGCCGGAAGAATAGTTTTCAAACGAATCCGTGTTGAGGGTAAATACAACACATCTACCCTGAGTTTTAGATTCTATGTTCTCGAAGTTTATCATAAGTCCACTTTGATTTCTGTTTACTACTTTGTCAACATTCAAAGAGTAGTCACGAACTGTATCCACAATAACAGTCTCCTGGATTTCACTTACTGGGATGATTTCTCCTGTTGACGGTGTATTTTGTGACGACATATCTGTATCTTCCTTTGATTATTCTAATAAAATTGTTAATTGTTCTTTAACAGTATTACACTGTCTTGTATTATCAAACTATCACTATAAAAATATAAGTATCCATATTCAGTTTTCCATAGCCAGTGGCATGTTTTCTCACTCACAGTAACATTTGATACGCATCGCTAATCACGGGAGCATGAGAGAAACACGTCCGATCGTAATAGTGTCCAGTCTGATGGCCATATGTACAGAATTTGATAGCCTTACTATGGCCATAACGCGTAGATTAACACGCAGATTGATGTGCTATTTGTGCGCATTTCATGACAGGACTTCTAGTTTTAACCGTATGTCCAACATATAACTAACTTGAATATCTTGATTCTAGCCTATTGCATATAGGATCATCTCTCAAACATGCATGTGTCATGATTTGATTTGAAATTTCTCAATCAATCTAGCTAGAGATGGGCAATATACCGATAAACCAAACCGATACCGATACCGATACAGTGATATCAAAAACCGAACTGAACAAATCGTTGAATACTGAAACCGTCTGAATTTTCAAATTTCCCTACATTTACTATTTATTAGTCCCTGGTCAGGTTTGTTAACAGTTGAAAAGTTCATTTTCATGAAAGGAGTGACTGATTTTCTTTTTAGTTTTTTTAACCCTCAATGGACTGGGCAACTGTTCTGAATTCCCACTAGACTGCAACCTTCACATGCCCAATTGCTTTTCGGTGATTTCTAGTCAAGTCTTGGCTGAGTGTTATTACACCATTTCATGTTTCTTCCTCGTCGATTGAAATGCCAGATTATTGCCAGATTGCTATAGCAATCCGGCAATAATGAGACAATAGTCTGGAGTTATGAAGGATAAAATGTTGCCTAATGGTACATTTGTTATAGGCTGTTAAGTACATTGTATCCGGGACAACCTACACATGCAAGGAAGCAGTGTGTAAGTGAAAAGTGATAGAATATGCATCTTGTGGGAAGAGATATATTATGCCATTTCCCCACAATGATATAATTAATAACAACCTTATTCTGCATTTTGTTCTGATAACCTGGAATAATGCTAAACTGAAAATTAACTAACCATGGCCTCATGCAGTGGAGCTCACTGAATTATCTCTTAAATGAATTTTCCTGTTAATTGAATGCAATTTCCAAACACCAAATCATTTACCATTCCTTGATCACAAATTTGACCTGTTAATTACATACAGATGTAGGCAATTGTAAGTAATCTCCACCAACATGTATGGTATATGTATATGTAGATTGGAGATATCGGTTTTTAAACACCGAGCCACAGGCAAGGTGTTTAAATAAGACATCCAAATATTAAACCTCCATATATATTACATGTTGGTGGACATAACGTTATTGTCCCATTTGAAACACAATAGAAACAAATTTGAGTGTGCCTTTCTCATGCTCTGCAATCAGTTGGGCCAAACTCCTGAATAATTATTTTGTTTTTACAAATGCAGAAGACAACAGATAGAGTTATATCCCTTGCTTTGTTATTGGAAACACGTAAACAGATTATCGGGGCTATTTTGTTGACAGATTTACTCTTATTTTATTTTTCTCAAGTTGTTTGATTTAATTATTCAACTATTTAATTTATAACAGCAAAATATGATCAAATTGTCAGAAATCTGACAACATTTGTGACTATTTTCAGGTTTTTTGGTTCGAGTTTTATATCGGGGCAAGCGAAAGCGAAAAGCTTTCAATTTTCCTTTAAACCATAGACCCCCGCTTTGTTTCGCCTGCCCGTATTCCCTGGCTGCATGCTCTCAGATACCTTGGCTATTTGTCCTTGGCTTTCTGACCAATCAGAAGACACAATTTATCGGGATATAGTGACAAAGAGTAATTACTTGATAATTAAATAAAATATCTGAGAATCATCCATAGAAAGATTATTATTAACTCTGACAACCCTGGAATTCCCTCTTTTTGTAGATCCAGTTGGCTTCAGTGCATCAAATACAGGCATTTAATCTATTAAAATAATAATAATAAATCTTTGGCCTTCTGCTGATTTGTCATGGTCCTCTAATGAGGCCTACATTAACTCAGTGCCCCTCCAGGATATTCCTCCCAAACTCACCCTCCTAATCTCCCAGCATTCAGTCAAGAACTGTTTCAATAATTCTCCCTCATTCAGCAGCTGAAAAAATGTTAAAAAATTTATAATAATTTATATATTTTTTATACTTACCAATGACCCAGACATAGCTGGTGCTAACTCTTAAAAATCACACACACAAATTTTGCCCACCAATCCCCAAAATTTGCATCTAAAACCAAAGAAACCATGTCCTGAATGGCCCTCCATACTTCGCCTCTACTGCGCATGCGCAGTGTCAAGGACGTCCCGAAATTGGCGCCATTTATCATTCTTACCATCAGTGCTTGGTCAGCGCTATGTACTCAGCGGGGAGGTAAGAGTTCCCAACTCCTGGGAGGGCCATCCCCGTCTGGGTCATTGGTAAGTATAAAAAATATATAAATTACTATAAATTTTTTAACATTTTTATACTGTACCAATGACCCAGACATAGCTGAATAGTAAAAAGGCTGGAGGGCCTAGGACATAGAGGAAAATCCAATAAGCTCAACTATATAAAATAGAGTCATCCCCTCAAGGAGAAAAGGAGTATTAGGCTTTATATGTATCTTTCTTATTTATGATAAATTAGAAAGACACAACACCCTCCATGATTGAGTATCATAACATTCATGTTCTCTATTAACATCCAGTATAATCCTTATACTAATTATTTTTAAAGTAAGCCAATAAATAAAGTTAGTCCAGAGAATTGAGACTCTTTATATTCTTTTAAAAGTGTCTGAGGATTGTATATTAATGCCTGTTTGACACGTGAGATAATGAAATGCTATACTTTAAAACTATGACATGAATGAATTTTTAACATAAACTTTTCACTTTAAAACCATCCCAGTAACAGCTCAGAATTACTGACTCCGGAGGAAGTATCCCCTTGTTATCATTATAAAACAGGTGACCCAAGGGAACACCCTCCCCACCCTTCCCCTTGCCCTGGGTCAAATAGCCCAGAGCAAAGAGGGCAACAGGACGGAGTCACTGCCGGAACAGAAAGCCTACATAACTATAGTTGCAACTGTTAAGTGAACGACATTCTGAGCAGCAGATAATGGACCTAAACAATGCAGGCCTCCAGAAATGGACTCAATATTTCTGAGATAAAAATTCGTGAATGTGCATGGCTGAGACCAATATGCAGCCTTCATTAAATTTGTAATAGCAACAATATTAGCAGAAGCCCAAGATGTAGAAAGAGCTATTACTTCATGAGCCGAAATCTTAAGCACAGACTGCTGAGTTAAAGATAGATTATCATAAGCAGTACCGATAGTTAATTGAATCCATCTAGCAATAGAATGGACCGTAATGTCCTTTCTATTAGGCATCAGAGAGAGAAGAAGCTTTACGTCCTTACTGATAAACTGAGATCTGTTTATAAATACATAAAGCTCTAACCGGACAGAGTAAAGGCCTATGCCCGTTCGAAGACGGAAGGGCCTTAATAACAATAGGTTCCGGATATTTATTAGGAGCCTAATTTTTGAGCAAAAATCCAACATTAGTAGTAAAGGTAATAGTGTTCCCAATACTACGAAAGTGAGAATAGTCCACCGATAGTGCATGAAGCTCACTGACTCTTCAGCAGAAGAGAAAGCTAAGAGAATTGCTGTCTTAAAAGGCCAGAATTTGAAATCTACTGTCTCAAGAGGCTCAAATGGTTTTCTTTTAGTTTAATAAGAACCCAAGCTAAATTCCATTTAGGAATTAATCTAAGGATTCTAGGTCTATTTATCGAAAAGTTTCTAACTAACTTAGATAAAGAGACATTAGACTCAATTGTAAACTATCATGGTGTGCATAGGTATCAGATAACATAGACCTATAACCTTTAATAGTAACAGGCTGCAGTTGATCTCGTCAAACAAGTATACTAGAAAGTTTGCAGTCTGGTATGGAGGGATCAAAAATATCAACATAATGATCCCTACACCAACGACGAAAGACCTTCCACTTCAGCCGCATAGTATAGCGAAGAGGAGGTCCTCCTACAGTTAGAAATCGAGTCCACTGCTTGTCCTGTACAATGCTTGCTGTGCAAGAAGGACCGCACAACGAAATACGTGAAGGTTGAGACCTTGCGGGTTGTGATGAAGTTGACACGATTTCCCCAGCGAAAGAAGATCCTCTCAGGGAGGAAGTTTTTGCGGTAAGTCCCACAACAGACACCTGAGTAAATTTATCCACAGTCGCTGTGGAGACAGAGATGCTACCAACAGAATTGTATTGTGAATGTTTTATCTTAGCAATATTTGCTGAATCAACAGCGCTGGAGGATACGCATATCCTATCATTCCGTCCTACGAGATCGATAGAGCGTTAACTATATATGCTCGGGGATCCGGACAGGGTGACACATACGTCTGCAATTGATTGTTGAGTTGTGTCGCAAATAAGTCTATCATTGACCGCTCCCAATGGTAGCAAATATGATTGAATACCTGTTTGTTGAGAGTCCATTCTGACGGCAACAAGCGACCCTTCCGTGAAAGAGAGTCTGCTAATACAATCAGACGACCCGGAATATGACGGACCGAAGTAGCACCTGGTGTTCTAGAACAAACAGAAGGATTTTTTCCGTTAAATTGAATAACGGAACCGAATGAGTGCCTCCCTGGTTCCGGATATACGCAACTACTGTCGTATTATCGGACAGGATTTGGACATGCGTTTCTGAATAATGTTCATCCAATGACGTAGTGCAAGCCAAAATAACATCATTTCTTGGAAGTTTAAGTGATTGCCTAGAAAACTATGGAACCCAAAGACCCTGGCACATCGAATCCGTTTGAATCAATGTTGTACCCCAACCTGTTTGACTGGCATCCATCATAATCGTAAAACTCGGATCCGTCAACTGCAGTGGAACTCTCTGAGTCAACCACTGAATGTTAGCCCAAGTCTGAATCTCTTGTTACACTTGATTGACAAGAGAACGCGTGTATTGAGCAATTCATAGATTGCCGAAAGGTTGCCGTCGAAGAGAAGCTTCTCCGAGACCGAAGCGACTCTGAGAGAGTTCTTCACCTTACTATCCACGCACATGGATGGAGCTAGGGCGGTGTCACGTCTAACCAACTCCAGGTTGCCACTGAAGGGCGGAGTTATACGTGGAAAAACTACTGCCCTTGAAAGAAATCTCATTGAGGATCATATCCTGGAATTCTTTCCCTTGAAGACGTAATGATAATGCCTCAGTAAGGTGGTCTACGAATGACAAAGCGTCTAAGTTAAGTCTGTTAGACATCATTGTCGTTTCCAACGTCGTGGTTGGAATTGACATAGACGGCGATAAAGACAACACCCAGTCTTCAGCCTCGTCATCTAGACGCAGAGGAACTCTCGGTATGCCCTGTCCTGCCATTTCAAATTTATTCCTAGAATTGATGAAAGGCAGATTTAGAGCATTTGCGGACAAGAAACTAGACTAGCCTGTTTTGGTAGCAAGCTTATAAATAGCGTCGTTCAATAATTCGAATGTTCTAGTGACATTATTGGACTGTGTCGGCAACTCAGGGACGATGTCCCTGAACCGATCAAAAACTCTGTGTCCAATGACGCTATTAGTCTCTTATCCAGCATCACAGCATTTTAGTCCGACGGAACAACCTCTGGAAGATAATGCCGGAAGAAATGTATGGCAGCTTCTGTTGTTCCGAAAGGGAAAGCACGAAATCGTCCAAATCCCTTTCGCCATCCTGTCGGACCCTATGAAGTGCTCGGTCGTCCATACCTGATGCTTCAGCGGAGTGAACCGACCCAGCGTCGTCAGATTATTCCTGATCCGACAGAGATTCTGTCGTTTGCTGGGATGCTGCGATAAGTTGTGCTATTTTGGATAGCACGTCCGTCACTGAGGCCTGTGGAGAAGAGGTCTTACGATGCTTTGCAGCTGGAAGCTCCGTGTACGTTACCCCGTGCATACTTCTATTATGCGAGCGACTGGAGTGTACAGGCCTCGTGTCCCTTGGCTACCGGATGGAGTGACCTGTTCGCCGTGGAATACCTGAATGACGAAGCTGGCCAGATACTCGAGGTCACGTAGCCAAGGTGTGGTCGTGTGCGCTGCCGTGAGGATGAGGAAGCCTTATCGACAGTCTCTCGGACTGTCTATATAACGAAGCGTCCCGAGCGGCGGACATATGCTCCGAATGCGAAACGTTTGTACCACAACATCCGGTCCCAGATGTTGTTGCACAAGAGAGAGACCTCTCTCGCTCGCATCCCGGACGGACCTGGACGAGCTAGGAACCGGACTAACAGGCTTCCTCCGATCTCTCCTCTGATCCGTTGTCACTGGGTGTGTACTATTGTCTATTATAGTGCTCGCATCACCCAAATCTCCTTCCTGGACCGCAACGGACGAACCCGGCTGCCGAACCATTCGATGAATGGACGCTACACCGGGTGAGCTAGCGAATGTCAACGCCGTCGATCCTACTAGGGACCTCTTAGACGATTGACATATGTCCATGAGCACTTATTGCCGCTAGCTCTTCATTTAACTATGACGACAGAGGTACACTTTTGAAAGACATCACGGTAACTTTTGCGAACAAGAAACCAGACTTGCTTGTTTAATAGCAAGCATAAATATATATAGCGTCGTTCAATAATTCAAAAGTTCCTGTGACATTATTGTATTGGACTGTGTCGGAAACTGAGGGACGATGTCCCTGAACCGATCAAAAAATTCTTGTGTCCACCGACGCTATCAGTCTCTTATCCGGCATCGCAGCATTCCGGTCCGACGAAACAACCTCTAGAAGACAAAGCCGGATGACATGTACAGTAGCTTATGTTGTTCCGAAAGGGAAAGCTCGAAATCCTCCGAATCCCTTTTGCCATCCTGTCGGACCCTATGAAGTTTTTGGACGTCCGTACCTGATGCTTCAGCGGAGCGTACCGACCCAGCGTCGTCGGATATTACATGATGTGACAGAGATTCAGTCGTCGCTGGGATGCTGTGATAAGTTGTGCTATTCAGGATAGCACGTCCGTCACTGAGGCCTGTGGAGTAGCGGTCTTACGATGCTTTGCCGCTGGAAGCTCCATGTACGTTGACTCCTGCATACTTTTCTTATGCGAACGTCCGGAGTCCACAGGCCTCGTGCCCCTGGCTACCGGATGGCGTGACCTGGTCGCCGTGGAATCTCTGATTGGCGAAGTTGGCTGGATATCCGAGGTCACGTAGCCAAGGTGCGGACGTGTGGGCTGCCATGAGGATGAGGAAGCCTTATTGACAGTCTCTCCAGACTGTCTATATAACGGAGTGTCCCGAGCGGTGGACGTATGCTCCGAATGCGAAACATTTTGTACCACAACATCTGGGGCCAGATGTTGTTGTACGAGAGAGGGGCCTCTCTCGCTCGCAGCCCGGATGGACCTGGACGAGCTAGGAACCGAACTACGGACTAATAGGCTTCCTCCGTTCTCTCCTCTGATCCGCCGTCACTGGGTGTGCACTTGGTTGATTTATAGTGCTCGCATCACCCAAAACTCCTTTCTGGACCGCAACGGACGAACCCGGCTGCCGAACCATTCGATGAATGGGCGCTACACCGGGCGAGCTAGCGGACGTCAAAGGCCGTCGATCCTACTAGGGACCTCTTAGGCAATTGACGTATTTCCATGAGCACTTTGCCGCCAGCTCTTCATCAATTGTGACGACGGAGGCACACATTTGGAAGACATCACGGATACATCACCCTGTTCTTGTTCGTCTGAAATAGAGATTGATAAACTAGAGTGACCCTGCGGAGAAAGGACCGGCATGGCCATTTCCCCGCGAACATACTGTGACACACGCTTCCCATGTTGTCATCGAAATTAACACATACTGAACAGGAGTTAGTGCGAGTACACTGACTACATTTATACAATGATTATGAAAGTCAGAGGAAGATTTCCTCTTATTACAATTGAACAATATCCTTTCATTGTGAAAAGAATACAAAGTCCTAGTACTCGCACCAACCCCTGAAAACAAAACTACATAATAACATGATCCATTAACATAGAAAAAATAATTGAAATCAAAAAATTTTTTGAAAAAATATTTTTTCAGAAAAGCCCAAGTTTCTTAAAAGTAACTTTGAGCCCCAATGGATCCCAAGCCTAAATGTGGACAAAAATTTTAAAAATATTTTAAAAAATTAATGCAACACTTACGAGTAATAATAATGTATCCAGTTATGATTAAACTAACACAAAGACAAGAAATCCCCCTCCACAGAGGCTGTTGTCAATGTAAACAAGAAGTGTAAAAACACCAGAAACATGACTCCAGGCACTGATAACCCTGGCCCGAAATCAGTTACCAATAATACACTATCTGATGCAAAACAGAGACTACCAGGGAAGAAACTGCAGAACATCAGATGGTAGATGCAGAACACTACGCCTAAACACCCATGGGTGTGGACGTAAACATGGGGAAAAGAACAGAATTCATTCTGTTATCCAGCTAAAACTCCCAAGAAATTTTAGTAATAATATTACAGAAAATATGCCAAAAGCATGGGAGAATAGCAAGGGGGGACTTAAGGAAAGGGAGAGAGGAAAACACTGAACAAGCAGTGTAACTTTGTAGCAAGAATGACCACAACAGGCCCATGCCTCGAAAATAGGTAACTTAACATAATTTCATTAAAAAATTTTAAGTTACAGCCCTGATTATTTTCTGTCTCCTCCTCCTCTCCTCCTTCTATTTCCTCCTCAGATCCACCATTTCTCTAATATTTATGTGTCTGGCATCATTTAAACTGAGATTTACAAGCACAAAGATCAGTCAGATGTTAACTGATGAAGGGCCAAACAAAGAATGATAAATGGCGCCAATTTCAGGACATCCTTGACACTGCGCATGCGCCGTAGAGGCAAAGTATGGAGGGCCATTCAGGACATGAATTCTTTGGTTTTAGATGCAAATTTTGGGGATTGGGGGGCAAAATTTGTGTTTGCCCTAGATTTTTAAGAGTTAGCACCAGCTATGTCTGGGTCATTGGTACAGTATAAAAATATTATTTTTCGGAAAATTTCAACAAAACCATATCATGTGACCCCTCTTTGGAACGAGCTCGTCGAGCTCAGTCCAAAGCGGGGCCACCTGACATGGTTTTGTTGACATTTTTTGAAAAAATTTAAAAAATGATATTTAAAATAATAAATTTTGAAATCGTCTGTGTTGGGTAAAGGGTTAAAGCTATTTCTTCCCAGAAGTATTAACTGAATGAATAGTCTTTTCCCTTTGTGTCTTATAAGTTCATCTGTGTGCTTTCTGTATATGCCTCTACCTGTTACACATGCAGTATGGCCGCCATGGACTGGTCACTTTCCACGTGTGGGCAATATTTCCATGGATGCAATAATATTAGATTCCAATCACTAATTACAGGAATAATCAACAAAAAATTAATTAAGAGCCACGTTTACCGCCCAAGTGTGCGCGACTGGTAATTTTATTTCGACCCCAGTCAATGAAGTTTAACAACGAAAAATGTTCAGTTTAATGCAGTTCTTTCGAGCCACGACTTGTCCTAGTGCATGGTATTACAATCGGAATCGGCATTGGAATCGACCGATTGTGAGCACAAATAACCGGTAATCGGTCAACAACCATTTTTGGTAATCGGTTGAACACTAATCAAAGTGACCACATCACTGTTAATTGAATACTCTTGTTAACTGAATAGTTTTCATTTGCAAAGTGGCTATTCGATTAACAGAGTTCCACTGTATACATGTAAATTAATTAATTACAAGGATGTTATATGCCAAACAGAAGAACATTTAAAGCTGTGGATTGTAAGAAGATTTTATAATGTTTTCTGTATGTCCCAGTGCTGAAATGAATGGATCCATGGCACCAGTACATATAAATATATATATATACATGTACAGTGGAACCCTGTTAATTGAATAGCCACTTTGCCAATAAATATTATTCAATTAACAGGAGTATTTAATTAACAGGGATTGTGTCACTTTCCTGTATTCTAGAGATAAACTTAGCATTTATTCTATTATATCTTGTATGACAGAGCTCCATGACCTCTGTCAAATAAGATATACATGTAATAGATTAAGTGCCTGTATTGGATGTACTCCAGCCACTCTCCAATAAACTGTAACAAAACAAATTTATACGAACATATTTTTACCTGCTGGTGCACAAACAAGCTAATCCACATAGTGTAAAGCCACTAAAGTGGCTTTCACCACTTTTTGATAAAGGCATGATAGTGGCTATAAGCACTCAACCAGTTAACAAGTATTATTACCACTCAATCTATAAGTTACTAGTCGATTAACATAAGTTTGGAGGCCCGTTAAAACTCCATAATTTCAGTGATGCCATTCGACAGAGCCAGTCGCAGCGGATAATGGTATAAATAGCCATTAGCGGCCTGCGGCTCGGCTATTTTTAGATTCCATGGTCTAATGAATTACTCCCATTTGGATGATGTCCCTTTGTATTTCTGAACTGAAGTCGAACGTACGATCAAAACAGAAATATCGAACCGACTTTAGTGATTATTTCTGTGCTGCAGCAATTCCCTTGTGTGGTTAGCTCTAACAGGGAGTGGTAATAATTGTAATAACATGATTGTTGTCAGGCATCATGATTCATTAGCGGCCCTGCAGCAATGATGAACAGCCCGAGGGTTTATTAAAGGCCCGAGATGAACCATAATGCCCTCCAAAATCATGTTGTTGTTATATTCACATATTGCATGAATTGAAATATATATAGCCTCTCAAGGCAAAAATCTATGTCACAAGAAAGGATAGTTAAGTTGCTTAGACTTTACCAGTTAAGATGCAATATTTGGTTAACTGGTCATCTGTTCATGTAGATTTGAATTTGCGTAACCTCCACGTGAACGGAACGAGTGTTCTCATCAAATTTTGAACACTGCATCCAGGGACCGATCAGGACTATTTAAAATACGCTCTAGCCTCGGAGCCTATTTTTTCAATTCATGCGCCAGATTTCAATTTACGGGGTCACACTGCTGTTTGTAACACACACTGCAAGTATGTAATAGCTCTCATCATTTTCATTTAGTACACTATAGCAAACATTAATCTTCACTGTGGTTTCTGATCAAGTCTTGGCTGCCTATTTAGGCAGCCAAGACTTGATCAGAAACCACAGTGAAGATTAATGCTTGGTAATTAAGACTTGAAGTATTAACTTAAGCACTCTACAACAATGATAAATGATAATCATATATATAATACAAGTAAGAGTGTCTCTCTCGATTATCCATCGAAAGAATATCAAAATATGATCTGAGAAGTTACACGCCAACTGAGAAGCCTATTTCTGAGATTTAAGAGCCAGGTCCTGATGTTTCAGAACCAAATACGCACTGGCGCATGCCCAGGTCGGTCCCTGGCATCATGAAGATGACCAATTCAGGCCGGGGTGTAAACCTGATTTGTCCTGACTGTTATGGCTCAAGGCCTCAATGATAAAATATTCCAACTACTTCATCAAGGCTTGTTTTTGTCAAAGGCATGTCTTGACGATGTAGTTGGCATATTAGTCAGTTGGGATTACAGTTAAAAAACTTAAAGACTTTTTGTCAATTTATTTGTGAATAAATCAAATATACATGTGTTAGCTGTGACGCAAATTCTTATTTAGTTAACACATAGTCAATTGGTACTCCTTATTGACTGTGTTGGGCCCCTAATAGCCTGTGTCAGGTACCAATGACCTCCATTGGAATGACCTGATTGTGTGTCTGATTTAAGTCCAAGTATCAAATCTAGTTAAACTATCAAATACAGTCGAAACTGAGACCACCCTTTGGGCCACACAAAAGTGGTCTCTCAAGACAGGTGGTCTCTCATAACAGGTTTCAGGTTTTCTCAAGTCAGTGAATAACCAACCACAAAATTCAGAAATGGAGAAGAATGGATTTTTGTAATTACTTTGTAGTTGTTCTTTTTTTATGAAGTTTTTGTAACAAATTGAAATGGACTGTTATAAAAATTATAAAAATAAATTAGTGTTGAAAATCTTCACTGAAGATTTTCAACACTAATTTATTTTATAATTTTTATAACAGTCCATTTCAATTTGTTACAAAAAGATTTTCAACACTAATTTATTTTTATTCCTATCTGTCACATTTCAGGTATGTATGAAATTGTTTATTCAGCAATAATCCTAATCTTTTCACAGGGGTCTTATAAAAACATCTCCGTCTTTACTGAGTTAGCAATTGAAACTTAATTTAGAGCTTTTAATACTTTTTATTATGTTAGTATAACCACAATGGATTTTCCAATTCCAGAACAGGTAGAAAGTTTTTGTCATGGTTTCAGTCTTTAAAGGGGCAGTCTCTCAAGACAGGTCTATTATGGCATAAAAATACAAGTTGGTACCAGGTCACAGTGGTCTCTCAAGACAGGTGGTCTCCCATAGCAGGTCCATTATAGAGTAAAACCAATCAGTGCCTGGCAGATGTGGTCTCTCAAGACAGGTGGTCTCTCAAGACAGTGGTCTCTCAAGACAGGTTTTACTGTAACTTGAAGTTCGTGGGGACTGACAATATACTTTGAGTTATCCAGGTGTTTGAGTTACCTGTTGTGATTAGTTGATTTTGTCCGACGAGGGGAATTGTGTGCAGCGATTTTTAAGGAAATTTCCTCATATTGCACTAATTTAAAATTCAGGCTCCGACACAGAGCCCAAATATTAACACATGGACTCAATTTGAACAACTTGAATCTGCCTTCCCTAGATATGATGTGTACCAAATATCAAAAGATTCTGATTGATGGTTCTGGAGAAGATTTTGTAAAGAAATTCCCTCAATTGCACGAAATTAAAACTCAGGCTCCCATAGGAAGCCCAAATATTAACCCAGGTTCTCAATTTGAACAAACTTGAATCTGAACACCCCCCCCCCCCCCCCCCCCCCAGAGATGTTGTATACCAAATGAAAGCACTCTTACTGGTGGATCTGAAGAAGATTTTTCCGTGTATGTTCTTCGCAAATCGAACCAGATGATCCCCTCCTCTTTCCTTTCCTTTGTGTAAAATACTTTCTTTGAAGACTGTGAGCAAAATTTGTCATAATTTCCGGAAAGCTTTACAGTAATTCAGTAATACTGATGTGCAAGTGCTGATTTTATTTGGTGCCGAGGTTACCTGTTGCCAAAAATGATGGGGTTGGTTTTGACCAGGTGCCAGATTTCCCAGTGGTGAGACGTCCAGGATCCAGGTGCGGAGATGTTCAGCATTCAATTTCAAAGAAATTGTCGCATTGGAGTCTAGTTGTTACATTTTAAGAAAAAAAAAATGATTTGCGGACTGAAGACATCCCCGTCATGTAGTTTAATGTTATAAAAGTTAAGTGTCATTTCAATAAAATTGAACGCAGGTAGACCCTAATATTTTGTATATCATTACGACGTTAGCCCAACATAATTTACATGGGTTTTGCCCTAGTTAATGTTTGATTTGGAAGCCCAAAAATATAACCGACCTGGTTACTGTATGACCGACCCGATCATTATGGAGCCGGTCATTATGACCGATGCACCAAAAAAAATTATTTCCAGGCCTGGTAGAGGTTAGGAATGATGTTAATTATCTCCATTTTCTAGTATAGATTTGTTGCGGCTGCTGTTCTTCTGCATAAAATGAGTTAAGCTAATGGGGCAGTTTGAGTTTGATAGGGACAAAAAGTGGACTTACTCAGCGCACTATTACTTCAAAATAGTGCACAATACAGTGACAGGACTACTAGTTTTAACTGTAGGACTCCAATCTAAATGAAAATGTCCCAACTGGAAATATTAGTGATGTCATTGCCGTGTAGTCTCACTGACAGGCAGGGCTTAAAGTAAGTGGTGTCGCATCGCATTTTGCTATGCAAAACTTGCAAAAAGCTACACAATGTTCAATTATGAATAGCATTTTGCAATACAAGATAATCAACTGCAGCCTATTAGGCTGCAGTTGATTATCTTATATCGCAAAATGTAAATGAAAATTTGCAAACAAATTTGAAAACTAGTTCACTGATGCTTTACTTCTGATTGTGGAACATTCCAGGCATAACTCAGATTAACTCTCCATCAAGCATCATTGGCAATTTCATATGTAAGAAGAATTCTATTGGTTTAAATTCTTCCTGTTTTTACAACATTTTGCATAAAATGTACATTAAAAAAATTCCAACTTCCATTTTGAGAACTCTATTGATCAACCAAGACGCTATTTGAAAATATCCAAGTCCATGCAACCCTTAAAGGCAGTTCAGTTAAAAAAAAAAACATAGTAAATGTTTCATGTGTTGCAGATCATTTGGAAATGCCCAGAAATGGATGGAAACTATTCTATCTACTTAGAAGAATTCAATACAAAACAGCATAACATAACTCTGATATACAAAAATAGCTATGTAATTTTTACAAAATGCTATTCATTTTTTGGAAATTTGTAGCATTTTGCTACGCAAAGAAAAAAAAGTTATTTTGAGCACTGCTGACAGGTCTACATGGTACTTTTATATATACTCACATTCTTCCCACTGGTCTCCAATAATTGTAAGGAATGTAATACAGGTACCATAACAATAAAGTGAAATGGTTATTGCACAAGCTATCTGGCCCTTTTTACCACACACCGAGCTCACAACATCTTGGTAGTTGTTAGTTTTCTTTATGTCTGAACTGTAGGCAAGAATAAACATGGCTCCAACAATAAATATCATAAAAACCTGTAAAATAAACATTCAATTTTTAATATCAATTCATTAGGACTAAAAAAGTTAAAAATCTGTTTCTCAGGCCCTCCTGAATGGTCTTTTTGGCTGCCGCATGCTCTCTTTTTATAACCAAAGCAAACTTAAAAAAATAAAATTTAAATGGTTTATGACTGATCTTTTACCCACGCTAATAAAACGTGAATTTGTCCTTCAAGTGCTTTAGTATTGCAAAGCCTTCTTGTACTCAAGGGACGAAATACACCACTGCCCATGCTATTCAGTAGGAATGAGGCCTAAAATATAAAACAAGCAAGAACATGAAATTTTGATGGCAAAGAAATAATGAAAGTGTCAATGACACTGTAGCTTAACTTGTGTGTTGTGTTTGATGAAAAGGATAATGTTCAATTTTTGATAAAAAATAATATGAGGTTTACACTGTACTAAAGAGCTGAGGGGTGGGTTAATATGACCTCACAGTTAATGTACGTGGCCCTCACAGTTACATGTAACATATATCAACGAAAGTTACCAAGTTACAGTGCTCAGCTGCACTGGTAAGACTTTTGAAAGGATCCTTACCAATCGGTTCAGGGGGCACCTTGAAGACATCGACTTCTTCAATAAATGGCAAAGAGCCTACAGAAACCGTAAAGAAGGCATCAAACATGTCTACCAACTAGTGACCCAAATGAAAACTGCTATCAGCAATCAGCAAATAGGCGCGGCAGTCCTACTAGATGTTGAAAAAGCATTCGACTCTGTTTGGCATAATGGAATGCGCTACAAATTATCTAAAATGAGACTCCCCGTGAAACTGATTAGATTACTATCCTCCTTCTTAAATGATCGCGAAATTAAAGTCAGAGTGAACAATGAAATGTCCGACAGTGTCCACCTCGAAGCAGGCACCCCCCAAGGATCCGTCCTAAGCCCCCTCCTATACATCTTTTTCGTAAATGACCTTAGCTTCTCCGATGACCGCGTTCAGGTTTCCCAATTCGCGGATGATAAGGGCCTCTGGGACTCTAACAATGCGGCCAATCTGCTCCAAAAACCCCTGCAACGCGCTCTCGACGAGCTTGAAGAATGGTGTGCCAAATGGAGAATTAAGCTAAACGCCAACAAAACCCAATGAATAACCTTTAATCGCAAGAAAACTTAACAGGATTTTGACCTAAAACTTATGGATAACACCCTCCCAGAATGTAAAGAAGCGAAATTCCTGTGCATCACCATTGATCAAAAATTGTCCTTCAACAAACATACCGACGACATGGCGAAAAAAGCTATCAAACGAATTAACTTACTGAAAATGCTCAAGGGAACTTCATGGGGAGCCAACCAGTCCACCCTACTCAAACTATACAAATCCTTTGTGCGCCCAGTACTCAAATACGGTGCAATCATACTAACTGACCTCAATCAAACTAATATGGGAAAGCTCCAGAGGGTCCAAAATCATGCGCTTACAGTTGCCCTACGTGCCCCATGGGACACACCCATCAATACACTCCACGACAGGGCCGATATCCCCACCATCAAAGACCGCCTAGCCACCCTGGCCGTGAAAAGTTAAAAAATTTATAGTAATTTATATATTTTTTATACTTACCAATGACCCAGACATAGCTGGTGCTAACTCTTAAAATATAGGGCCAAACACAAATTTTGCCCCCCAATCCCCAAAATTTGCATCTAAAACTAAAGAAAACATGTCCTGAAAGGCCCTCCACACCTCGCCCCCACTGCGCATGCGCAGTGTCCAGGACGTTCCGAAATTGGCGCCATTTATCATTCTAATAACCAGTGCCTGGTAAGCGCTATGTACTCAGCGGGGAGGCAAGAGTTCCCAACTCCTGGGAGGGCCATCCCCGTCTGGGTCATTGGTAAGTATAAAAAATATATAAATTACTATAAATTTTTTAACATTTTTATACTGTACCAATGACCCAGACATAGCTGAATAGTAAAAAGGCTGGAGGGCCAAGGACATAGAGCAAAATGGAATACGCTCAATAAAATAAAATAGAGTCATCCCCTGTAGGGAAAAGAAGTAATAGGCCTTACATGTATCTTTCTTATTTATGATAAATTAGAAAGATACAACACCTTCCAAAAATTGAGCTTCATACATCCATGTACTCTATTAATATCCAATAATCCTTATACTAATAATTTTTAAAGTAAGCCAATAATAAAGTAAGTCTAGAGAATAGAGACTCTTATACTCCTAAAAGAGTGTGAGAATTGCATAATCATGTCCGTTGACATATGCAATATTCAAAAGCTATACTTTAAAAACTAAGACTTGAATGAATTTTATAACTTAAACTTCTCACTAAACAACCATCCCAATAACAGCTCAGAATTACTAACTCCGGAGGAGGTATCCCCTTGTTTTCATAGTAAAAACAGGTGACCCAAGGGAACACCCTCCCCCCCCCTTTTCTTGCCCTGGGTCAAATAGCCCAGAGCGAAGAGGGCAGCCGAACGGAGACACTGCCGAAACAGACAGCCTACCTAGCTATAGTAGCAACTGTTAAGTGAATGACATTCTGAGCAGTAGATAATAGACCTAACAATAGAGGCCTCCAGAAATGGACTCGATATTTCTGAGATAAAATTCATGAATGGATGGCTGAGCGCAATGAGCAGCCTTCAAAAATCTATAATAGCAACACTATTAATGTAAGCCCAAGAAGTAGAAGAACTCTTACTTCAAGAGCCGAAATCTTAAGCACAACTGCTAAGCCAATGATATACCATAAGCAGTACGCTAGTTAATAGAATCGATTAACAATAAAATGGAGCGTAACGTCCTTCTACTAGACATCAAAGACAGAAGAAGCTTACGCCCTTGTAATAAACAGATATCTGTTTATAAATACATAAACTGTACCCGGAAAGAGTAAAGGCCTATGCCCATACGAAGACGGAAGGACCTTAAAATAATAGGTTCCGGATAATAGGAGCCTAACTCTTATGCAACAATCCAACCTAAATAGTAACGGAAGTATTGATTCCGAAACTATGAAAGTGAAAATCATCCATCGATAGTGCATGAAACTCACTGACTCTACAGTAAAAGAGAAACCAACAGAATTACTGTCTAAAAGGTCAGAATTTGAAAACTACTGTTTCCAGAGGCTCAAATGATTACTTAGCTAAATAAGAACCGAAGTTAAAATCCGTATAGGAATTTAATCTAAAGATTCTAAGTCTATTTATCAAAAAGTTACTAACTGACTTAGATAAAGAGACAAAAGACTCAATTGTAAACTATCGTAGAGTGCATAGGTATGAGGTAACATAAACCTATAACCTAAATAACAACAGGCTGCAGTAGATCTTGTGAAACAAGTATACTAAAAACTAGCAATGCGTAGTATGGAGGGATCAACCATATGAACATAATGATCCCTACACCACGACGGAAGAGCCTCCACTTTAGTCGCATAGAATAGCGAAGAAGAGGATCTCCTATAGTAAGAAATCGCGTCCAAAGCTCGTCCAGTACAGTGCTTACAATGCAATACGGACCACACAACGGAATACATGAAGGTTGCGACCTTGCTGGTTGTGATAAAGATGACACGATTTACCCAGTGAAAAAAGATCCTCACATAGAGGAAGATTTCACGTTAAGATCCACAGTAGACAAGAGAGTAAATTACTCATGATCTCTGTGAAGATAGAGATGCTATCAACAGAAATGTATTGTGGTTGTTTATCTTAGCAATACCTGCTAAAACAACAGCGCCGGAGGATACGCGTATCCTATCATTGCGTCCTATAGATCAATAGAGCGTTAACAGTATTAGCTCAGAGATCTGGACAAGCCAACACATACGTCTGCAATTGATTAGCAAGCTGTGTCATAATAAAACATCATTGGGCGCTCCCATAGATAGCAAATCTGATTAAATACTTGTTTGTTGAGAGTCCATTCTGACAGCAACAAGCGACCCGTAAGAGAACGGGAGTGCGATAAAACAATCAGACGACCCCGAATATGACGGACCAAAACTGAACTTGGTGTACTATAACCAACAGACGGATTCTTTCCATTAAATTGAATAACGGAAACGAAAGAGTGCCTCCCTGGTTCCGGAGATACGCCACTACTGTCGAATTAAAGGACAGGAATTTGGGCATGCATTTCTGAATAATGTTCATGCAATGACATAAAGCAAGCCTAAAAAACATTATTCCGCGGAAGTTAAACTGATAGCTAAAAGACTGCGGAACCCAAAGACCCTGGCACTTCGAATCCGTAGGGATCAGTATATATCCCAATCTGTTTGACTGGCAACCGTCATAACAGCCACACTAGGGTCCGGCAACTGCGGCGGCACTCTCTGAGTCAACCACCGAATGTTTGCCCCAGTCTGAATCTCTTGTAACAGTAGATAGACAAGAGAATGTATAAACCAAGCAATTCATGGATTGCCGGAAAGTTGCCGTCGAAGAGAAGCTCCTCCGAGAACGAAGCGACTCTGAGAGAGTTCTTAACCTACTATCCACGCGTGGATGTAGCTAGGGCTGCATCACGTCTAAACACTCCAATCAGCCACTGAAGGGCGGAGTTATACGTGAACAAAATACTGCCCTCAAAAGAAATTACATTGAGAATAATATCCCGTAAATCTTTTCTTGAAGACGTAATGATAACGCCTCAGTAAGGCGGATTACGTATAATAAAGCGTCTAAGTTAAGTCTACTATACATAATGTCGTTCCCAATATTGAAATTGGAAAAGACATAAACGGCGAAAAAGAATATATGCAGTCTTTAATCACACCGTCTAGACGCATATGAACTCTCGGTTTGCCCTGCTCTGCCAAAATAAACTATATGTAAAAAAGATAAAATGGCAGAAATGAGCCACGCGGACAAGAAACTAAACTATCATGCTTAGTAGCAGGCTTGTATATATATATATAATATATAGCGTCGAAAAATAAAACACATGTTGTAATGACAATATTGGACTGCGTCGGTAAGTCAGGGACAAAGTCCCTGTACCGATCGAAAAATCCGAGTCCAATGACGCTATAAGTCTCTTATCCAAGATGGCAGCAATGAAGTCCGAAAAATAATCACTGGAAGAAATGCCAGAAGATATGAAAGGCATCTTCCGATACTACTAAAGGGAAAACTCGAAATCTTTCGAATCCCTTTCGCCATCCTGTCGGACCCTATAAAGCGTTCGGTCGTCCGTAGCTTGATGCAACCGCGGACCGCACCGACCCAGCGCCGTCGGATAATTCCTGATTCGACCGAGAAACCGTCAATTGCTGGGATGCTGCGAAACAACTGTGCTAACTCGGATAGCACGTCCGTCACCGAGGCCTGAGGAGCAGCGGTCTTACGATGCATTGCCGCAGGAAGCTCCGAGATCGTTACCCCCGTGCATACTTCCAATATGCGAGCGAATGGAGTGTATAGGCCTCGTGTCCCTTGGCTACCGGATGGCGCGACCTATTCGCTGTGGAATCACTGAATGCCGAAACTGATCGGATACTCGAGGTCACGTAGCCAATGTGCGGTTGTGTGCCCTGCTGTGAGGATGAGGAAGCATTAAAGACAGTCTCTCGGACTGTCAATATAACGGAGCGTCCCGAGCAACGGACATATGCTCCGAATGTAAAATATCTGAACCACAACATGCGGTCCCCTATGTTGTTGGCTTCCTCCGATCTGTCCTCAATCTGCCGTCACTGGGTGAGTACTAAAGTAATTAAAGTGCTCGCATCACCCAAATCTCCTTCCTAGACCGCAACGGACGAACCCGGCAGCCGAACCATTCGATGAATGTATGCTACACCGGGTGAGCTAGCGAATGTCATTCCGTAAGCGATAGACATATTCCATGAGCACTTATTGCCGCTAACTCTTCATTAACTATGACGACAGAGGCACACTTTTGAAAGACATCTCCATAACTCTTCGAACAAGAAACCAGAAATGCTTGGATAGCAAGCATAAAATAATAATATATATAGCGTCGTTCAATAATTCGAAAGTTTGTGTGACATTATTGGATTATGTCGGAACTGAGGGACGATGTCCCTGAACCGAACCAAAAATTTCTAAGTCCACCGACGCTATCAGTTTCTTATCCGGCATCGCAGCATATGTTGTTCCGAAAGGGAAAGCTTGAAATCCACCGAATCCCTTTCGGTATCCCGTCGGACCGGATGAAACTTTCGGACGTCCGTACCCGCTTCCGCGGAGCGTCCCGACCCAGCATCGTCGGATAAAATATATGCGACAGATTCAGTTGATGCTGGGATGCTGCGATAAACTGTGCTATTAAGGAAAGCACGTCCGTTCCCGAGGCCTGTGCCGTAGCGGACTTACGATGCATTGCCGCTGGAAGCTCCGTGTACGTTGACTCCCGCACACTTCCTATGCGAACGTCCGGAGTCTGCAGGCCTCGAGTCCCCGGCTACCGACCCAGCGCTGTCGGATAATTCTCGATCCGACACCGTTTCTGTCGGCTGCTGGGATGCTGCGATAAGCTGTGCTATGTGCACAAGAATGTCCGGCGTCGAGACCTGCGGAGGCGCAGTCTATCGGTGCTTCACCGAGGGCAGCTCCGCATCAGATGGCTCCCGCATACTTCCTATGCGAACGTCCGGAGTCCATCGGTCTCGAATCCCTGGCTGCCGGATGGTGTGACCTGGTCGCCGAAGAATCCTTGATCGGCGAAGCTGGTAATATATCGGCGGTCACGCAGCCAAGGTGCGGTCGTGTGCGCTGATGAGAAGAGGAAGCCTTAGCAGTCTCAGCGGACTGCCTATACAACGGAGCGTCCCGAGCGACGGACGTATGCTCCGCTAACAACACATTTGTACCACAACATCTGGGGCCAGATGTTGTTGAACGAGAGAGGGGCCTCTCTCGCTTGCCGTCCGGATGGACCGGAACGAGCTATGAACCGGACTAAAAGGCTTCCTCCGTTCTCCCTCCGATCCGCCGTCACTGGGTGTGCATTAAGTTAATTTTATAGTGCTCGCATCACCCCAAAATTCCTTCTAGACCGCAACGGACGAACCCGGCTGCCGAACCATTCGGTGAATGGACGCTACACCGGGCGAGCTAGCGGACGTCAAAGGCCGTCGAACCTACTAGGGTCCTCTTAGGCAATTGGCGTATTACATGAGCACTTTTCCGCTAGCCCTTCATTAATTGTGACGACGGAGGCACACTGTTGGAAGACATCACAGATACATCACCCTAATCTTGATCGTCTGAAATAGAAATTGATAAAGTAGAGTGACCCTGCGGGGAAAGGACCGGAGTGTCCAAATCCCCAACAACATACCGTGACATACGCTTCCCATATTGTCATCGAAATCATACGATACAGAACAGGAGTTAATGCGAGTACACTGACCACATATAGAATGATAATAAGGTCAGAGGAAGACTTCCTCCTAAAACAATTGATCAATATCCTTTCAATGAGAAAAGAAAACAAGTCCTGGTACTCGCACTAACCCCTGGCAATCAAAAACATAATAATAATATGATCCATTAATATAGAAAAAATAATTGAAATCAAAATATTTTGAAAAAATATTTTTTCAGAACAGCCCAAGTTTCTGAAAAGTAACGTTGAGCCCCAATGGATCCCAAGCCTAAGTGTGGACAAAAATTTTAAAAATATTTTAAACAATTTATTCAACACTTACGAACAATAATAATGTATCTAGTTATGATTAAAATAACATAAAGATATTATTATTTAGAAATCCCCCCCTCACACAGAGGGCTGTTGTAAATGTAAACAATGAGTGTAAAAACACTAAAATAAGACTCCAGGCACCCAGGCCCGAAATCAGTTACCAAAAATACACCATCTGATGCAAAACAGAGACTTCCAGGGAAGAAACTGCAGAACATCAGATGGTAGATGCAGAACACAACGCCTAACCACCCGTAGGTGAAGACGTAAACATGGGGAAAGAACAGAATTCATTCTGTTATTAAGCTAAAACTCCCAAGAAATTTTAGTAATAATAATTACAGAAACTATGCCAAAAGCATGGGAGAATAGCAAGGGGGAACTTAAAGGACAGGGAGAGAGGAAAAACACTTGAAAAAACAGTGTAACTAAATAATCAGAATGACAACAAAATGGCTGCTGCCTTGAAAATAGGTAACTTAACATAATTTCATAAAAAAATTTTAAGTTACAGCCCTGATAATATTCTGTCACACATTCTTTTCCTCTCCTCCTTTTCTATCCTCCTTAGAATCACCATTTCACTAATATTTATGTGTCTGGCATCATTTAAACTGAGATTTAAAAGCACAAAGATCAGTCAGATGTTAACTGATGAAGGGCCAAACTTAGAATGATAAATGGCGCCAATTTCGGAACGTCCTGGACACTGCGCATGCGCAGTGGGGGCGAGGTGTGGAGGGCCTTTCAGGACATGTTTTCTTTAGTTTTAGATGCAAATTTTGGGGATTGGGGGGCAAAATTTGTGTTTGGCCCTATATTTTAAGAGTTAGCACCAGCTATGTCTGGGTCATTGGTACAGTATAAAAATATCATGACCGGTTAGCCGACAGCGAACTAATCTCCGAACTTGGAGCAATTTGCTAAAGCCGACAAAAGCCCAAAAATTGTAACCAAAACTAAGACCGCTCGAATAAAAACTAGGGAATGACAAGGTGAAATGCGATCCCCGACGCCCCCAAATACCCCTAAACTAAATTAAAATAAATAAGTCCGCAACCAGCAAAGGGTACAACAGGAAAGAAACACCCTCGGGTGTGGTCTAGTGTGCTAGACCTGTTGCCCTCCCGCTGACAGCCTCGGAAGCTCAACCCCCTTTAAACGATCGCGATCCCCGGCACCCTCAACTTCAAATAAACTTAAACTAACCTAAATAAGGCCACTTCCAGCGAAGGACACAACAGGAAAGAAACACCCTCGGGTGTGGTCTAGTGTGCTAGACCTGTTACCGTCCCGCTGCAAACTAGGAAGTTCAGCCCACTTAAAACGCTCGCGACCCCGGCACCTTAAAACTAAATAATAAATAGGGAACAATTGGGGTCCCAAGCACGAGAGTATGTTACTGTTCTTACGAATGTAAAGATTCGTGCATTTCATACTCTCCCCCATAGCGACAAGCACACACACAGCACAATGCCACACGAGAGTATGTTACTGCTCTTATGAATGTAAAGATTCGTGCATTCCATACTCTCCACACACACACAGCAGATACCACAAGGACATGCAATAAAGAGGTGCTACCTTTATCTTTACAGTTTATATATTCTAATGAAAACTAATTCTACCTTCTTCTTTTAAGCAGGTACACAGAAGATGTTTTTTTGACCAGCACCCCAATAACCGCTACAGACAGTCTAACCGTTATGGAAACAGTCACCCCCACGGTTCCTGAACATCCTCCGCTCCATCCCTAAAAGTGGTCAACCACTTTAAGGGAGGCGAGCGTTGGTCCTGCGTCCCGCCTCTGCCCCTTTTTGTAAGCGCATTGCGAATCTTTTTGCCCCAGTCCAATAGGACTACAATGCAGGCCTGCCCCCGAACCAGGGAAGTTCGGGTCTTCTTCTTGGTGGTCCCCAAAAGGGGTCGTTGTTGTTTTCCTTCAAAGAGTCCAACTATAACAGAGACAGCCTGAGGCAGATTATACTTGCCTGTGATGGCCATCACTCATAATTATCCTCGGCAGACTATACTTGTCTGAAAATCCAGATCGACTGCACCCTCGGCTGCCCTCTCGGGGAGAGGTAGTACCTTTGTGAGAGGACCCAACCTCCCACACTGGTCCTCACCCGAGGGTCCAACCGACATCAGTCAACGAGACCGCCTACCCACAACTGGAGACACCTGCTGAGTACCGGATCCTTTTCCTCCTTCAACACGCCTAGACATGTGACAGCCATCCTATACAGTTACAGAGAGTCGAAAGGGGCTTGTCCCCCATACCGTCCCTGCGCCCCGTCGGCGCGCGAAATCATCATTTTGGCGTACAGTGAAATTATTCCAAAATGAGTCATCCTATCAAGTTACACTGAAATCCCTTCATAAATATGGCCTGTAGACTGTGCTAAAGGTTTTTGGGCTTCGGGCCCCTGGAGCCGTCAGTTTCCCAATTGCGTCCAAAGGGGACATTCTCATATAGACATTATATGAAGTCAACCTACCAAGTTACAATGAAATCCCTTCATAAATATGACCTGTAGACTGTGCTAAAGGTTTTTGGGCTTTGGGCAGCCATCATGGTTGAATGATTGCAACCAAAAGGGGACATTCTCATCTGGGCATCATCTGGAGAGATCCTACGAAGTTACAATGAAATCCCTTCATAAATATGACCTGTAGACTGTGCTCAAGGTTTTCGGGCTTCGGGCCCCTGAACCCGTCACAGTTGACCAATCACGACCAAAAGGGGATGTCATCATCTAGGCATTATATGGAGTCAAACTAACAGGTTACAATGAAATCATTCCATAAATATGACCTATAGACTATGCTAAAGGTTTTGGGGTTTTGGGCTCAAGCAGCCATCAAGGCTGAATGATCGTGACCAAAAGGGGACGTGCTCATCTAGACATTATTTGGAGTCATCCTACCAAGGTACAATGAAATCCCTTCATAAATATCACCCAGGGACCGACCTGGGCATGCGCCAGTGCGTATTTGGTTCTGAAACATCAGGACCTGGCTCTTAAATCTCAGAAATAGGCTTCTCAGTTGGCGCGTAACTTCTCAGATCATATTTTGATATTCTTTCGATGGATAATCGAGAGAGACACTCTTACAAATATTATATATATGATTATCATGTATCATTGTTGTAGAGTGCTTAATACTCCAAGTCTTAATTACCAAGCATTAATCTTCACTGTGGTTTCTGATCAAGTCTTGGCTGCCTAAATAGGCAGCCAAAACTTGATCAGAAACCACAGTGAAGATTAATGTTTGCTATAGTGTACTAAATGAAAATGATGAGAGCTATTACATACTTGCAGTGTGTGTTACAAACAGCAGTGTGACTCCGTAAACTGAAATCTGGCGCATGAATTGAAAAAATAGGCTCCGAGGCTAGAGCGTATTTTAAATAGTCCTGATCGGTCCCTGATCACCTATACACTGTGCTAAAGGTTTTTGAGCTTCAGGCCCCTGTAGCCATCACAGTTGCCTAATGGTGTCCAAAAGGGGCTGTTCTCATCTAGACATTATGTGAAGTCAACTTACCAAGTTACAATGAAATCCCTTCATAAATATGAACTGAAGACTGTGCTAAAGGTTTTCGGGCTTTGGGCTCGGGCAGCCATCATGGTGGAATGATCACAACCAAAAGGGGACGTTCTCATCTGGGCATCATCTGGAGTGATCCTACGAAGTTACAATGAAATTCTTTCATAAATATGACCTGTAGACTACATGTATGCTCAAGAACTTCGGGCTTCGGGCACCTGCAGCCATCACAGTTGACCAATCATGACCAAAAGGGGATGCCATCATCTAGGCATTATATGGAGTCAACCTAACAAGTTAAATGAAATCCTTCCATAAATACGACCTATAGACTACGGTAAAGGGTTTTGGGCAAGACATTATTTGGAGTCATCCTACCAAGCTACAAAGAAATCCCTTCATAATTATGACCTGTAGACTGTTCTAAAGGTTTTCGGGCTTCGGGCCCCTGTAGCTGTCACAGTTGCCCAATCGTGTCCAAAATGGGATGTTCTCATCTAGACATTATATAAAGTCAAACCTACCAAGTTACAATGAAATCCCTTCATAAATATGACCTGTAGACTGTGCTAATGGTATTCAGGCTTCGGCAGCCATAATGGTTGAATGATCGCAACCAAAAAGGGACATTCTCATCTGAGCATCATCTGGAGTGATCCTACGAAGTTACAATGAAATCCCTTCATAAATATGACCTGTATACTATGCTCAAGATTTTCGGGCTTCGGGCACCTATAGCCATCACAGTTGACCAATCATGACCAAAAGGGTATGTCATCATCTAGGCATTATATGGAGTCAACCTAACAAGTTACAATGAAATCCTTTCATAAATACGACCTGTAGAATATGCTAAAGGTCTTTGGGCTCAGGCAGCCATAAAGGCTGAATGATCGTGACCAAAAGGGGATGTTCTCATCTAGACATTATTTGGAGTCATCCTACCAAGCTGCAATGAAATCCCTTCATAATTATGACCTGTAGACTGTGCTAAAGGTTTTCGGACTTTGGGCTCGGGCAGCCATCATGGTTGAATGATCGTACCCAAAGGGGACAATCTCATCTGGGCATCATCTGGAGTGATCCTACGAAGTTACTCTGAAATCCCTTTATAAATGTGACCTGTAGACTGTGCTCAAGGTTTTTGGGCTTCGGGCACCTGTAGCCATCACAGTTGACCAATCACGACCAAAAGGGGATGTCATCATCTAGGCATTATATGGAGTCCACCTGACAGGTTACAATGAAATCCTTCCATAAATATGACCTTTTGCCTATGCTAAAGGTTTTTGGGCTCAGGCACCCATCAAGGCTGAATGATCGTGATCAAAATGGGACGTTCTCATCTGGACATTATTTGGAGTCATCTTACCAAGTTACAATGAAATCCCTTCATAAATATGACCTGTAGACTGTGCTAAAGGTATTCGTGATCGGGCCCCTGTAGCCGTCACAGTTGCCCAATCAGGACCACAAGGTGACTTTCTCATCTAGACATTGAATGAAGTCAACCCACCAAGTTATAATGAAATTCTTCAATAAATATGACCTGTAGATGGTGCTAAAGGTTTTCGGGTTTTGGGCTCGGGCTGTCGTCACAGTTGGCAGATCACGCCCGAATGAGGAAATTCTCATCTAGAGATCATAAGGAGTCATCCTGCCAAGTTACAATGAAATCCCTCCATATTAAACATGACCTACAGACTGTGCTAAAAGTTTTTGGGTTTCGGGCTTGGGCAGCCATCATGGTTGATAGATCATGCCCAAAAGGAGATGTTCTCATCTAGGCATTATACAGAGGCATCCTACCAAGTTACAATGAAATCCCTTCATAAATACGACCTGTAGACTGTGCTAATGGTTTTTGGGTTTTGGGCTCAGGCAGCCATACCGGTTGGCCGATCGCGACCAAAAGGGGATGTTCTCATCTAGACATGACCCCAAACCTGTTTATGAAACTTTGTGATGATCAGACAAGAACTGCGGGGTGTAGCCTGTGCTAAAGGAAAATGTGAACAGACTCACAGACTAACAGACTTCTGCACGAGTGATGGCAATAGCTTATCTTGACTATGTCAAGTTAACCCTTTACCCAACGTAACGGCCAAAACCGGCCAGCGCTATTCTCAAAAATCGCTAATTAATTTTCAAAATATTTTCATTTTTTGTCTCAAAAACATAGGTTATGACCCCTCGTTGGAACGAGCTCATCGAGATCGTTCCAACGAGTGGTCATAACCTATGTTTTCGAGACAAAAAATGAAAAAAATTAGTTATTCAAGAATTGTTTTTGCAAGTGTCGTCTGCTTTTCATGTTAGGTAAAGGGTTATGCTAATTACAAAAATAAAAAATAAAATAAAAAAATACCCATCCACATGCAATTTTACAAATGAAATTGTCAATGACACTGTACATTAACTTGACTGTGTGTTGTGTTTGATGAAGAGGATAATGTTCAATGTTTATGAAAGGATTATGAAATACGACAAGAATTGTGATAATTGAGATTATGTTAATTTTTATTCCCTGAATACTATGTTTTCAATAAAAATAATTTGAGGTGTAGACTGTACTAATGAATTAAGGGGGGGGGGGGGGGGGGGGGGGGGGGGGGGCGGGGTTAAATTCATAAATACAGCCTGTAGACTGTGCTAAAAGTTTTCGGGCTTCAGGCCTGTATAGCCATCACGGTTGACCCATCGCAACCAAAAGGGGACGTCCTCATCTAGACATTATACTGAGTTATCCTACAACATTACAATGAAATCCCTTCATTAATACTACCTGTAGTCTGTGCTAAAGGTTTTCAGGTTTTGGACTCAGGTAGCCGCCCCGGTTGAACGATAGGGACCAAAATGGGATGTTGTTATCTAGACATTATCTGGAGTCATCCTACCAAGTTTCACTGAAATCCTTTCATAAATGCAACCTGTAGGCTATGCTAAAGGTTTTCGGGCTTCGGGCCTCTGTCGCCATCACAGTTGTCCGATCATGACCAAAAGGAGATGTTCTCATCTAGACATTACATGGAGTCATCCTACCAAGTTACAATGAAATCCCTCCATAAATACGAAAGATGCTAAAGGTTTTCGGGTTTTGGGATCGTGCAGCCATCACAGTTGACAGATTGCGACCAAATGGGGAAGTTCTCATCATGACATCCTACGGCTTCTCCATATGATGTCAAGAATGAAATCCCTCCATATTAAATATGACCTGGAGACTGTGCTAAAAGTTTTGGGGGTTCAGGCTTGGGCAGCCGTCACAGATGATGGATCATGACCAAAAGGGGACATTCTCATCTGGACATTATACAGAGTCATCCTACCAAGTTACAATGAAATTCCCTTAATAAATACGACCTGTAGACTGTGCTAAAGGTTTCCGGGTTTTGGGCTAGGGCAGCCATCACGGCTGGCTGATCGCGACCAAAAGGGCACGTTCTCACCAAGATGTGACCTCAAACATGCATATGAAAATTTGTGATGATCAGACAAGAAATACGGGGTGTAGCCTGTGCTAAAGGAAAATGTGAACAGATTCACAGACTAACAGAAACTTCTGCACGCGTCATGGCAATAGCTTATCTTGACTTTGTCAAGTTAAGCTGACAATGACCTGAGAAACAGAAGATCTAATCTGTGAGGCCTCGGTTTTTATTCATTTTTTTCAGCATCTTTGGCTACATACATGTATATACACGTATCTAGCACATCATGGTTTATTTTCATTTACATGTAGGTCACACAAATTTGATCTACTGTTTCGCAAGCCATTTCTTTTCAAAAATGCATGTGGGCGGTTGTTTTTGTTTATTTTATTTTTTTAATTTTTAAATTATTGTTTATTTTCCCTCAGAGGAAAACATACTTAGTTTGTTTTGTGTTTTAGACCTCATAATATACAGAATAACATTGTCATTGGTGTATTTTATCCATTTATTAACTTGGACAAGTTTATCCAACAGAAACCAATTATTTTTATTTATTTTAAAGGTTTGCATAGGTGTTATATTTAATCCTCTGCACTCTGTCAAAATGGCAAGGTTTTCAGCAGCAAATGTTTTCCATAATGCAGTTTGATACTCAACCAAATATAAAATGTTTGACAGAGCTCATCAAACAAGATTTAATTTGTTGAATTCATAGCGAAACAAGAGAAAAACAGGGTGATTGGGAAAAATTATGTTCCACTACCACAGTGCTAGGGGTTAAAATGAGAGAATGTGGCAGCAAAATGACAATGCAGGAGGGCCTCCAAAACAAATTTTAATCTTTTTAGCCTTATTGTTTATTTGTGTTCTAGAGATAAACTTAGCATTTAGTCTGTTATATCTTGTTTGACAGAGCTCCATGAGCTCTGTCAAATGAGATACAATAGATTAAATGCCTGTATTGGATGTACTGAGGCCAAATAGGTTTGTAACAAAAGGAAAACTGGGGAGAGTCAGGGTAATTTCTTGACATGTTACAAGATTTTTTATTCAATTAACAGGAGTTTACTCTATAACCTATATTCAATTAACAGATTAAATTTGTACTGGAGGTATGGTAAATGGTTTTGTGTTGGGAAATTATATTCAATAAATGGGGATATACAGTTAAGAGATATCCATTTAAGTGGGTTCCACTGTACAACATATAGTACAGCACATGCCTGTGACATTATAGAGCAACAAGTAATTATATATAGTCTCTCGCTCTCTGTGTTTCTCCCCCTTTCCCCCTCTCTGTCTCTCCCCCCGCTCCTCTTTACGTCTCCTGGTTAAAAGTCACGTGCACTCACTTTTTGAAGTGCAATGACATTACCCAACATGCACAGCTTTTTTATATATATACATTTTATAAAAATTAAATTTGTGTAACCTTCAGATCGTCGCCGTGAATAGTACATGTAGGAGAAATGGGAGTACCTGAACTGGCCTAAAAGTTGCAAGAAATATATTCCCAAGTTTTTCTTTCTAATATCTCAGCATCCTGGAACAACTTGCAATCAGTGCTCAAAATAAGCGGTGTCGCGTCGCTTTTTGCTATGCAAAACTTGCAAAAGCTACACAATGTTCAATTATGTATAGCATTTTGCGATACAAGATAATCAACTGCAGCCTATTAGGCTGCAGTTGATTATTTTGTATCGCAAAATGCAAATAAAAATTTGCAAACAAATTTGAAAACTAGTTCACTGATGCTTTACTTCTGATTGTGTAACATTCCAGGCATAACTCAGATTAACTCTCCATCAATCATCATTAGCAATTTCAAATGTGAGATGAATTCTATTGGTTTAAATTCTTCCTGTTTTTACAACATTTTGCATAAAATGTCTATGAAAAATAACTTCAAGCCCATCAAATTAAAAATCCCAACTTCCATTTTGAGAACTCTCTTGAACAACCAAGATGCCATTTGAAAATATCCAAGTCCTTGCAACCCTCAAAAGCAGTTCAGTTAAAAAAAAACGTAGTAAATGTTTCATGTGTTGCAGATCATTTGGAAATGCCCAGAAATGGATGGAAAGTATTCTGTCTACTTAGAAGAATTTAATACAAAACAGCATAACACAACTCCTGTACATACAAAAATAGCTATGTAATTTTTACAAAATGCTATTCATTTTTTTGGAAATGAATAGCATTTTGCTTCGCAAAGAAAAAAAGTTATTTTGAGCACTGCTTGCAATATATGACCACAATCAACGACACACAGCATTAACCTGATGTGTCAACGAACTCTCAAACAAATTACAACACTAAATTGTCTAAATTTCCAGGTGCACCAGGGAAAATCTGCAGATTGAAATTTTCGTATTTTAACATCAGTGTGCAAAGACACAAAGTCACTCGAAACATGTGTGGCCGTATCTTGATCTTTTCAATATCGATCTATGGCTATATCAGGACTGCAAAAAGGAGTCCTGAGCTGATCCATCTGAAAATGTCTTGCAACACAGCAAGTGAGAACATGATATTGAAGTCAAAAGCAGGATGCAGTTGGAAGTGAATCAGAAAGAAAATCGAGATCCAAATTGGAGAACTAAAATTTAATAATGCATGAATATAGCAGACGTCACTTGCAAAACTATTTGCAAAATAACTGGAAATTTTCATTCTTTTGCTCAAAAACATAACTTATGGCCCCCACATTGAAACAGGTTGGTTCCAATGAAAGACCACCAGCCATGTTTTTAAGGAAAAGTTAACAACATCAAAGAGAAAAGTTTTTTAAAGAAGAATTTAAGATAACATTTAGCATCTATGGCTACATGTAGCTAACACTCTGTACAGAGAAATGAAGTTGGGCCATTATTTATAACTGTTGTCCATGTCAATGATTTTTCTACTGTTCAGCTTCAACCAGAAATAATACCTGATTTCTAGTAATGTCAAAAAGATTACTTTCTAGAACCCAAAATTCTAAATCTCTATTTCCTATTTTTCAGGGTAGGTACATGTAGCAAACTCTTCATTTAAACTTCTCATGTGTTAACATCATATTTTTCATCGGGTTGGAATTGTGGTGGGTTTGGGAGGGGGGGGGGGGGGGGGGCGTTGTTGAGAATTAACCCAACAGACCCTGCTTGGATGTCAATTGGGTTTTTTTCTGCATAAAACCACATGCATATTGCACGAAGTTAAATGCAACCCAGTGGGTCACACTTGAATAAATGTTAAACTAGGCAGATGTTTTCAGTCAAGTCTTGGCTGCTTATATAGGCAGCCAAGACTTGCCTAGAAACAAGTGCAATTTCACAGGATATGTAAACTGTATTTACATGTAGTTATGCTCTTCAGATTTCAGTTTATACACATCAGTCTAAAAACATAAAAAGTTTTGAGTCTCTCGATTTTGTACACATAGTACATGTACATGTATGTAATATTGCAATGCAATAAAAACATCCAACAAAGGGGTTCGATTTCAATGAGGGATAGCCTGAGAATCAAAACATTTAATTCTGACCTTACTATGCTATCCTTCCAAATCAGACAAATGATTACTTAAAAGACAAAGAAAAAAATAACCCTTCTTGGGACTTGTCTTATTAATTTGTGCAGGCAAAAGAATAGATGTATATGTATGAGGCAAAATAAAAAAAGAATGTGCCATTGTAAACTTACAGACTGCATAGATATGGCAGCAACCACTCCACCAGCTTCATGGTAGGCTTGTGGAAACTCCAGTAACCCAGCTCCAAGGGCAGCATTTATCACAAGTACTGCTGAACCATACCATGTGGATCCTGAAAAAGAAGGATGTTTTGTTAAAACCCAATGGCAAAAATCTGGATAAATTTCATGCTCTTGAACTTATTTAAGAATCCTCTTACCAGGAGGTCATACAAAGTTTCTCCAGCCTATTTTTTCTTTCAGAATGTTTGTGGGCAGGAATTTTTTCATTTTATGTTGAAAATAATACTAGTGATGGAATTTTCCATCTCTTATTCACTGCAAATTAATAGTTTTTGCTAGTTTTTTCTCAAAAATTATAAATTTTAAGTAATTTGTATATTTTTATACTTTTAATGACCCAGACTAGCTGGTGCTAACTCATAGTTATCAAGGGCCAAACACAAATTTTGACCCCCCATCCCCAAAATTTGCTTGCAAAACTGAAAAATAAAAGCCCTATCTGGCCCTCCATACATTTACTCTCCTCGGAAGTGACCGGAATTGGTGCCAACATCATTCTTTGTAGAAGAGAGTACTACATAATAATTCAGAGGGGTGGAATGAGTGCCCACTCATGGGAGGGCCATCTCTGTCTGGGCCATTGGTAAGTATAAAAATATACAATTTTAATATAATATTTTTACACTATAAGCCAATGGGCCAGGCTAGCTGAATCGTAAAATGGCGAGGGACATAGGACTTTAGAATTATTAGATCAACATAGTTCCAATCCTGTAATCCAAGGTGAAACGAAATTAAAATTATTAAGAATTACATGTATGTCTCTCTACAGTAATAGAGAAGACATATCATAAAAAAGGAGCCCAGTTCAAGTAATTCCATATTCTTATCATGAAGACTATGCTAATTGGATGTAACAAGTTCCCAATTTTTAAGGTTAGACCGGACTAAGCCCCAAAAATAAGGATGGTATATTTGAGAATGAGAGACTATCCCCCACAAACATACGCCATATACAATAAACTAGGGACCTGCGAGCCGGGGATAAAACTTTGAGCCGAATCTCGAGCCGAATCATCCCTCTGGTATCGAGTCGAGTCGAATCTCGAACCTTGAAACCGGCGCGACGGCGACATTCGTGCTTCCATAGTCTGCAATACCGGTACTCTGCATGCTGGATGAGTTCAGAATCAATTGGTCTGGAATCGAGTATTCTCGCACTGCGAGAATACTCGATTCCAGACCAATTGATTCTGAACTCATAGACTCGCAGTTTTATTCTACCCACTTGGTGGTCGTGGCTCGTGCTCAGCCTCATCAGCACCAAATACCATTATTATAAAAGCAAACAAGGCATGTCGGAAAATATGATAAAAAATCTCAAACTCAAAGTCTCGCGAAACACAGTATCGCGCACTAATAGTGAAGATAGACATACAATATTCTCAAAAACCCGGGGACGAATATTCCCGGGGACGAATCTTCCCTGACCCTCAGAGATCGTACGGTAGCCCGGGTGTTTAATAATCAACAAAATTGGAGAGCTAATACGTTCAGAGAGCGATTTATTACACTATCGTTAGCGTATGACGGCGTGTTCTTGATGCGAGCGAGTGCACATATAATTCGCCGTTTGAACAGAGGTCGGTTCGAAAAATACGAATCGGACGGTGAGGTATCGAGTCGAATCGAATCTCGGCGATGGTTTCGAGTCAAGCCGAATCTCGAACGGTTCGCAGGTCCCTACAATAAACACAAGCTGTATACAGTATATAATCTACAGACAAAACAGCTTCACTCATTGTTACATACTTATCAAGCCGGAGGAGAGGTAAAAAAAAAATCACCTCCCTCCACCCCCTTTTTGAAGGAATCATCAAAAAGAAGAGCGCTTTGAAATCAGTAGCTCGGTAATTAATACTGTCCGCTAGTATCATAAACCAGAGTCGGCATATGCAGATACATGTAGGTCGAAAACCAGTTATAAAATATAATGTATAACATATACATGTCCAACAGAATCACAATGGACGATCTCTGGAGAGTAAACACACTTCCAAGGTAACCCACAGGTGACTGCATTCAGGTGTACAATAAATTCCAGTAAATAAAACTCCAAGACGTGTTCTATCCGATATCTATGTTCCTGGAAACGTGCAAATATACGAGAGTGCAAGACAAGCTGTATTCGATTGGGTACCGCCATTAATAGAAACCTGGATCTAGAAATAGTCTAGATTGAGCTATGATTAACAGACTCGCCACAGACCACCCCAGAATAATTCATTATTGTTTCTAAGGTCCATAACATACAATAATACGCCTGCTGAATAATGTGATTATTATGAGTAATGTGATTATTATGAGTGTGAGCATTGAAATCCCGCATGAAATCATCTGAAAACCAGTTAACTGACCAGACAGCCTCCCAGGTACCCCAGGGCTAGCAATTTATTGACGATGAATCATATACTCGTATATGACATATAGACGAATAACCACAGGGAAACAACCAACTAGAAAGTGGATGTGCCCATGAGGTGATGCCATAGAACACAACCCAGCTGCCAATTGAGAAGTCATTGAATGTACTTAAATGCATAGGAGGCTTACGGGATGAAAGCTACGTCCTGCCTGGTAATCGCATCTTAACACATTGGCAGTGTGTGTGTGTTAGTGGGGGGGGGGGGGGGGGGGGGGGGGGTGGGGGGGATTCGAATCATAATGAACCCCCTTCACATGCATTATTTTAATCGTACTTGTGTTCGTCATTAAATAGTACAGGAACCGTAAGGCTCCCTCACAGCTGACCGACTACATAATGCCACTACAATGTAAGGGCGGAGAAGGACGGGAAGAACCAAAAGTTCCCCTGATAAAGAAGGTCCTCTTGTGGAGGAAGCTTCTGGGGAACGTCCAATGACAGACACCTGAGAAGATTGATCCAAGGTTTCTGTGAATACAGAGATGCTACTATCAGGATTTCGCAACGAGACCGTTTGAACTAAACCGAATCTGCTAACTCAACATAGATGGAGGATATGCCCATTCTATCCTTCCATCCCATGAGATCAACAGAGTGTTTATTATGTACACTCGATGATCTTGGCATGAAGACACAAACATCAGTAACTGATTGTTCCGGTGTGTTGCAAACAGATCTGTCATGGAATGATCCCATTGGCAGCAAATCTGCCTGAATATTCGCTTGTTGAGAGTCTGGTCCAATGGAAAGAGGCGACCTTTCTAAGAAAGCGAGTCTGCTAGTATATTCAGACGATCCGGTATATGACAGACAGAAAGATGAACATGATGATTCCTGACGTATAGGAGAATCTTCTCTGTTAATTTGCATAATGGGATTGAATGAGTGTCACCTTGGTTCCTGGTGTAAGCTACTACTGTCGAATTGTCTGACAAAATTTGAACATGGATGTGTGCTATTTTGTGAATCCAATGTTGTAGCATTAACCAAATTAACATCATCACTGTGATGTTTATGTGCTTCTCTAGGAACTGAGGGTCCCAAAAACCCGGACACCTCAAGTCTGTGGGATCTGTTTGAATTTTCACAACCCCCCCCCCCCCCCCCTCCACCTCTGTATGGGCTGATTGAGCAAGCGGTTCTGCCTGGATATTGAGATAAAGGGGTCACAAAGACCAGACACCTCAAGACTGCAGGACCTGTTTGAATTTTCACAAAACCCCCTCTACCTCCGTATGGGCTGATTAAGCAAGCGGTTCTGTCTGGATATTGAGGTACATGTAAAGGGGTTGGTAAAAATGAACACAGGTTCACCAGACGTTTATTAGCATTGATCTGCTTGAATGCATTCAATGATGAATACACACCATTTACATGTACACGTACTTGGCATTTAAAGGTGTTTCTGAAGCAAAACAATGAAAACAAGAGCTCGACTGTCGTCCGATGCATACCCCCACGTGGTGTTCCGCCTAGTGTGGGCATACCTATGACCAACAAATGTTATTTATGAATATTCTCATATGGACTGATGGATGGATGCACAGATGGATGGACACAATCCAGTATACCCTCCATTTTGTCTGAACGTTTTCAACAATTTCTAAGTCAAAAGGTATGGTAAATTGTTTGGTGTTTGGAAGTTTTATGAAATGAGGCAGAAGCCTTTGTCACAGGCAAACTGCATGCCATATTTCCACTGAAATCTGATAACCCTAATCCAGTATACCCCCCCCCCCCCACCATTTTCTTTGAAAGTTTTCAACAATTTCCAACACTTTCTAAGTCAAAAGGTATGGTAAATTGTTTGGTGTTTGGAAGTTTTATGCAAAGAGGCAGCGGCCATTGTCATAGACAAACTGCATGCCAAATTTCACTGAAATCCAATAACGCATACCTGAGATACAGGCTGAACAGACAAATAATGTCTATTTCCTACAATTTCTAAGTCAACAAGTAATAAATAAAAAAAAAAAAACTAGTGTGGGCATATCTATGACCAACAAATATTATAGAAAATAATAATTTACTTAAGTTATGAATATTCTCGGATGGACTCACACACGCTATGACAGACGCACGGATGGACGCATGTAATCCAGTATACCCCCATTTTCTTCGAAAGTGGGGGTATAAATACAATTGCAGTTCTGAGTGCAGTTTGCTCGACTAAGTGGGTTTCAAAGTAAGTCAGAGTTCCTTTTGTTAAGCCACTATGCTGAGTACATATAGCAATGCACCATTGGAAAGGGCACACCAAGCTCCTTCGAACAGGGCTTTCATCTCTGCATTTTAGTGTCATAGAGATGTATTGTCATTATGAAGTCAAAATTTCTGGTCAATGAAAACAAAGAGCAATTTAAGTCAACTTTCCCTCTATTTGTCAGATGTTTTGTAATTTGGGCAAATGATAAATCAGTTACCTGTTTTTTTTTGAGGCAAACATACAGTTAAAATAAAACTAGAAGTCCTGTCATGAAATGTGCACATACATGTATAGCATGTCGATCTGTGTGTTAATCTAGGCATTATAACCATAGTGAGGCTATCAAATTCTGTACAAATGGCCTGTGCACAAACAATGTTTCAGCCAATGGACCTCCGGGTAACCCAGAGGTCCATTGGCAGAAACATTGCCTGTGTTTGCTTTGAATAACCAGGAGAATCCGCCGTGCTTTGGATGCCATTCGATATGGCAATTGCTACGTGCAATTAAGCCAAGATAAGCACACAGTTCATGACAGGACTTCTAGTTTTAACTGTAGGCAAACAGAGAGGTTGCTTGCCCAGTTTGTGCACACCAGATATTCTACACTTAGGATTCATATTCAGTAAGAGGCAAGAAAAAATTGTTAATTACTGCCAATGTTAACTCAATATATTGAATCCAGTGTTCAACCAACAATCAGAACTGGTCACCACAAACAGCTGATTGTGTGTAATCGGATGACAATGGCAATGGCTCCTAGAACATCGGTTCAACTGATTGTTGCCCAGCATTTAGTGATGATTCATAAACCGCATTTTATTATCTTCTGCAATTGTTCAATTGTTAATGTAAAATGATGTCAATGATACTATTCAACAAAGTTGAAACACTACCACAATGTGTATTCTTAATCTCTCTAGACGCCCTTTATGGAATATACATGTTAAATGACATGTACATGTAAAGCTTACAATCGAGCGCACTTTCAGCAATCGCCAGTTCATACAAGACAAGTGAAGGTTGCACTCCACTGAGTCAGGTCACAGTAAAGATTACCAGTTGTGCACACTTGGGTGGTAAACGTGGCTCTGTGAGCCACATTTACCACCCAAGTGTGTGTGATTGGAAATTTTACTGGACCTGAGTCAACAGAGTTTAACACTGAAATATGTTCAATTTAATGTAGTTCTTTCGAGTCTCAACTTATCTAGTAGTGAACGGACTGTAAACGCTGTAAAATAAGTTTAATTTAATGTAGTTCTTTGCAAGCCTCAACTTGTCTAGTAGTGCACGGTATTACAATCAGAATCGGCATCAGCCAATTGTGAGCTCAAATAACCAGTAATTGGTCAGCGGCCATTTTTGGTAATCGGTTGAACACTACATGAATTAGCTATATCAGCTAAGTTGTTAAAAAGAATTACAAAAATATTTCACTTATGTCCAAACTATGGTTCTGTACATGGTTCAAATTTGCCATCCTCTTTCCTTCACAAGACAACAGGCCAGATAAAAACGGATGTAAATTTGGTTTCAGTTTTATCGCTGGATGGTTAAAAGTGCTTTAATATGAACAATAATCCACTGAATCGAAGGTACATGTAGGATCACTTAAAAATCATGCATTAATCATTATTCTGTGGGATACCATTATGATTTCAACTGAATGCAGCCTACATGTACATGTATGTATTTATCAATATGATGTAAAATGTACGCTGATGAAAAACAGGCAAATAATTACAAGGGTTGATTGGGTATGCTTGTAGGATCTGAAAGCTAGTGGGAGGAGTGGGTAATGACTGGAGGGTCCCAGTTAGGACAAAAGGTACATGTAGTTCAGCAATCTGAACGTAGCTGGTACCCCACTAAGTCTATTAAAATTATATGCAATTTACCCATTCAGAATCAACAGGAACTTTGTCTGCAAAAATTGGAACTATATGTCAAGTGTATGCCCCTATTACCGACTGTCATCTAAAGTATATTTATTTACATGTGTGTACAGTTAAAACTAGAAGTCCTGTCCCGAATTGTGCGCTTATCTAGGCTTAATTGCGCGTAGGAATTGCATGCAATTGCCATATCGAATGGCAACCAAAGAACGGCAGGTTCTCCTGATTACTCATAGCAAACACAGGCAATGTTTCTGCCAATGGACCTCCGGGTTATCCGGAGGTCCATTGGCTGAAACATTGCTTGTGCACAGGCCATACATACAAAATTTGATAGTCTTACTATGGTCATAACGCGTAGTTTAACGCGCAGATCGGCGTGCTATTTGTGCGCATTTCATGACAGGACTTCTAGTTTTAACTGTAGCTTAGGTTAACCTGAGTTGGGATCAATTTATGGCAAAAAGTGAGTCTGACATGGAGCAACTACATTGAACTTCGAAAAGATGCCATACATGTAAGTATGCCATAAATAATGAGGCACCTGACAATGCAATAGCGATTTCACAGAGGCTTTTCAACAGCACTCTTCAAAGAGATGAATGGCACCAGTATTTGTCAGATACACATTCCAGTCAGAGATGGATCCAGGTATTTTGGGGGGACACATGTTTTTCAATAGAGGATGTCCCCAAACAAACTGAGATGTCTTAATACAGATGATGAGATCACTGTATTTGTCTTGAGGTGCTTTTTATCAACTGCATGTGTAAAGATTTCTACTAAATATTGGAAATAATTGCTTCAAACTGGTAGACTTCAAAGTTGATCGATATTTTCCTGCAGGAATTTGGGGACATCTAGGCCCCAGAGTTTGTGTGCCCAACTGCCCATACCTGTAACAGGTACAAAATCGGATCTGCATCCATCCCCGATTCCAGTGCATTTTTTCATCACATGATTCCAACTGTAAACAGTAATGTCAATTTTTGAACACAAAAGATAACAGTCACACTATTCACCTCATGATACACAATAAACAAAATATGATTCAATCTATAAGAGACTGTTGTAATGTAAGTAACTGCTCTATAGTATCGATGACAGTTGGTAAGAGAGGAATGCAATCAATAAGTACAGTTACAACTAGAAGTCCTGTCACGAACTGTGCGCTCATCTTGGCTTAATTGCGCGCAATTGCCATATCGAATGGCATCCATAGCACGACAGGTTCTCTTGGTTACTCATAGCAAACACAGCCAATGCTTCTGCCAATGGACCTCTGGGTTACCCGGAGATCCATTGGCTGAAACATTGCTTGTGCACCTGCCACATGAACAGAATTTGATAGTCTTACTATGGTCATAATGCGTTAATTAACGCGCAGATCGACGTGCTATTTGTGCACATTTCATGACAGGACTTCTAGTTTTAACTGTATTTCTTATATTCACTGCTCAAGTTCCCGTTGATTTTGAATGGGAAAATTGCTGATAATCTGTATGGTCAGAATTTTAACATACTTAGTGGGTTTGCTGCTACAGTCAATTTCAGATCACTGAACTAGACTACAGGGGTCTTCCTAAACACCAGAATTACCCGGATTTATGCAGAATTTCTCCAAATATTTAAGGCCATTTTGGTAACACCTATTATTACCACTTTACCAGTGTATTAACAATGTTTTGCCGAGTGTTTAAATTACGTAGCGCAATATGAACTAGTGTATTGACAACAAGTGCAGGCATGGGCTATGTTCCCCAACAGCAAGCTCTTACATTGGACATATTGAAGGCTAAAACAACAAATTTTCAAAGTCAAAAAAATGGAAAAAAGGGCCATAACTCAGGTACAATTGGTAGGAATGAACTCCAATTCAAACTTGACCTGCGTATTCATGAGACAAGCCTATGTACAAAATTTGGTGTTGATTCAATAACTCAAACTAAAGTTATCATCCGGATATCCAATTTTCAAAGTAAAAAAAAATGGAAAAAGGGCCTTAACTCAGCCAAAATTGCTCGGACCAAACTCAAATTTGAACATGACCTGAGTATTCATGAGACAAAACCTATGTACAACATTTGGTGTTGATTCAATAACTCAAACTAAAGTTATCATCCAGAAATCCAGTTTTTAAAATCAAAAAATGGAAAAAGTGCCATAACTCAGCCAAAATTGGTCGGACCGAACCCAAATTCGAACTTGTCCTGCATATTGATGAGACAAAAATTTGGTGTTATCACCCGGACACCAAATTAACAAAGTTGCAAAATTGAGAGGAAAAGCATCAAAAAAGGGGCGAAAAATTACAAGATCCAGCCGATATTCGGAATTCACCTAAACATTGGGGTAAGGGACATATACACCAAATTTGGTTTTGATTCGATGACCCAAACTTTAGTTATCACCCTGGATGGATGGATGGATGGATGGATGGATGCACAGATGCAGCTGATTACAATAGTACTCCAACAAAATGTCAGGGGATAATAAGTTATTTCCCAAATAAAATGCAATGTACATTGTACCCGATATATTAAAGTGGTAATAATAGCAACTAGTAATAAATAAAGTATCCTACCTTTGCAATGCACTGATGCTGTCAGATTTGTCACCTTGATAAGCACATTTTCTGCAGAAAAATTCATATGAATCCCATTCATGTAATCCTTTCACAGTAATAGGAAGGAGTACAATGCCGGTGAATCCTGCGATTACACCTAGAGAATTCAATGTTTTTGTCACATATACCACAACAGTCCTGGAAATGAGACGTGTGGGAGTGCAATTGCACCCATCAGCACCCATGTTTTCTATTTTACGGTAGCTAAAAAATGCTACCATTGAAAAATATTGTGAAGCACTAATATACTGCGAGGGCATATAAATGTGTGTTATTTTGAGAAAGCAGCACTCTGCAGACAGTGGCAAGTTACTGTCACAATTCAGCAGTTCCTTATACATTTAGCCCCTTGAACCCGATCGACCGCTTTTCTGGTCAGGAACATGATACATGTGCATCATAACGGCATTAAATAGTATGGCTGTTCAGTAAATGTGTGGGGTGAACAATCAATATTTTCAACATGCAGCCACGAGACTGCACGCTGAAAATATTGATTGGTCTACCCCAAACAATGAATATGGACTCTTCTAATTGCTGCTATTGAACTGGCATGGAAGACACCACTAGAGTTCAAAGGGTTACAGTTTCTGGTGTTTGGTGACAGTATTCCCTCGAAAACCCATATACCAACATTTTATGGGTGCAATTTACAGTTAAAACTAGAAGTCCTGTCACGAATAGTGCGCTTATCTAGGCTTAATTGCGCGTTGGAATTGCGCGCAATTGCCATATCGGATGGCATCCAAAGCACGGCAGGCTCTCTTGGTTACTCATAGCAAACGCATGCAATGTTTCTGCCAATGGACCTCTGGGTTACCCGGAGGTCCATTGGCTGAAACATTGCTTGTGCACAGGCCATATGTACAAAATTTGATAGCTTTACTTGGGCCATAACGCGTACGTTAACGTGCATATCAACGTGCTATTTGTGCGCATTTCATGACAGGACTTCTAGTTTTAACTGTACTCCCGTCTCCGAATTCATGGGAGCTTAAAACAGCCCCCATCAATTTTGTTCCTTTCCAGCCCTGCCTACAAGGGTATGGTACTTGTTTTACATTCACAATGGTATTAGAAAACATGGCTACTAAAGCAAATGCATGAGACTGTTACATTTACATGTACTACATCCAAATTTGGAAGACATTTACACAGTATTTCAGCTTGGTAAATGTGCTCACTGGTTAAGCAGAATAAAAAGAAAGTTAAATGATGTGGCTTTATATTTAAAATAAACTTTTATACATATATTGAAAGGTTTGCCGACACAGATCTGTTCAAACAGAGAAAAGATCTCCCAGGCTTTTATTTTCACAATGGGAACAGGTCAAAATGTTCCCAAACCAAAACATCCCCTAATTTTTTGGTCAAAACATCCCCAAGAGTTGGTCAAACATCCCCAATACTTGGTCAAAATGTCCCCAACTCATTTTAGGCCACACAAAGTAGACCTTCTGTTTCTCAGGCCATTATTTGTAAAATTACATGCGGGCGAATGGTTTTTTATTTTATTTTTTATTTCAGTAATTTCTTCTTTGCCATCAAAAGTTCATATTCTTGGTTCAAGTTGTAGGCCTCATAATCTACAGAATAGCATAGGTGGTGGTGTATTTCATCCCTTGAGTGCAAGAAGACTTTGCAATGCTAAAGCATTGCAAAGCCTTCTTGCACTCAAGGGACAAATTCATCAATTTTTTTAACTTGGGTAAAATATCAGACATAAACCATTTAATTTTAATTTTTTTTAAGTTTAAATTGGTTATAAAAAAGAGAGCATGCGGCAGCCAAAAGGACCATGCAGGAGGGCCCGAGAAACAGATTTTTCATTTTTTTAGGCCTTACCTTTTTTTTCATAGTTTCATATTTAATTTGGTAATATTTATACTATTATTCGATCAAAATCTAGGATTCCTAGTCAGTTGTACCAATACTCCACTCTCAGCTGTGCATGAACTGGACTTCACCAGGCTTCTGGAATTAATTATCTTGTGTGTATTTTTATTTTTTGGTTTGGTACGTCCTTAACCCCAAAAAATGCAAATATTATTTTGGCTAATATTGCCCACCACTAAATATGCATTCTCTGAGAACTTATGTGGAATTAAGCTTTCGCAATTGGTGATTTATCAATGAAATTCTGTAGTATAACAGGCACCAACGGATTTTCTTCTGTGTCATATTTCAACCATCAGAATTGGCAGAGAAATAATTGGTAACCAGTTCATAGCAAGTTTTGATAATCGGTTCATCACTAGTCACTGTGTGTCTTCTGCATGCTAAACCCATTCATTCATCATAATTCCTTCCTTCATGGTAAAAATTTTGTGAATTTTGTGTTTTGGAGTTATGAGTGAGGTGTCGTAAGTGAATGACTTCCATTATCCAATTTATTGAGTAGGTTCAAATAGCATCTTTGATAATCGCCGACATGGAACTTGTTTTAACATACATCAGATTATCACAGATTAGTGTTTGATCAGCAGCAGGGCTGCATCAAGTTGCTTCAGTGAGCAATCAAATCAAAAGTGAAAGCATATTTTTTTGACGATAATTGTGGAAAAGATGAGTGCCAGTTAACAGCTACACTTCAATGTATTGTCAACTGTTTTCTAAGCAGTATCGAGTTCATTTACAAAATTTCTTAGAAAATGAGAGAGAGAGAGAGTGAGAGAGAGAACAAGAGAGAGAGTAGGGATGGATGGATGGATGGATTATGAAAATCTTCAATTCGTTCACTGTTTATAGTGAAATTTTATAAATGCGTCTTGTAAAGTACATGTAGGTCTGATTCTCGCTAAAGACTCTGACCAGAGTCACCAAACCTAATTTACTGAATTAATTCCATAACTTTCACTATAAACTGGAAACTCATTGAAGATAGTTAACTTATGGCATTACTGCAGCAGTTTGCATTATGGCACAATAACATTTATTGTTCTGGAGTATTTTCAACTCAAATACCAAGATAGGGTGGATGGTCCAAGTGAGGGTGTTAATAGTGAACTACTTATTGGAGATCACAGACCTACAGTTAAAACTAGAAGTCCTGTCACAAACTTTGTGCTTATCTAGGCTTAATTGCGGGTAGGAATTGTGTGCAATAGCTATATCAAATGGCATCCAAATCATGACAGGTTCTCCTGATTACGCCTAGAAAACACAGGCAATGTTTCTGCCAATGGACCTCCGGGTTATCCGGAGGTCCATTAGCTGAAATATTGCTTGTGTACGGGCCATATGTACAGGATTTGATAGCCTTATTGTCGTCATGACGCATAGATTAACGCGCAGATCGACGTGCTACTTGTGCGCATTTCATGACAGGACTTCTGGTTTTAACTGTAGGTCTGTGAGGATGGTATGCATGATAAAAAGAAGTCTGGTTTTGAAGAGTACCTTGATGACACCTTTGGGGGTCATTGTTGTTCAAGCTGAGATCGCAGTTCCTGGAGCTGAGCCGAAAAATTGGGCACAACAGTGAACAGGAGTTCCAGATGTGTAATTTAGGCATGGTAGAGACCCTGGAACACTTTCTACTAGAATGACCAAAATTCCAGTCTAAAAGAACAACATTCACTAGCAGTGTAATGTAGAAGTGGGATGGGAGAATGAAGTACATGTGGTCAGTGAGTGATTCAAAGGAAAGGGTTAATATGCTAATCAGGGAGATTAAAAAGAATGTGGCAAAGGATGTCATCAAGCAGGGTTGGTGATTTTTTTGATTTTTTTTAAAAAAAATAAACAAAATTGATTTTTTTTATTGAAATCACATTTTTTTTATTTAAATCGATTTATTTGATTTTTATTTCCAGACTATAAATTATTCATTAGAGGCTACTTTTTCTCACATGATTCCTTTAGATAAAAGAAACTGAGTGTATTGGCAGGAGTTTGTATCAATGGCTGCCCAAAGAATGGATACAAATAAGTGATACTAAAACATTTACCTGAGTTAACCATTTCAGTCTTTAAGGTGGTATAAGGGGAAGAATTCCAGAATATATTTGTCACAGAAAAGACATTTGGCATAGATGGAAATAGAGAGGAATCATTGAAACTTGTTTTCTCACTGTTATAGCATTGCTGGATGGAAGATGACTTCTTGAAAAACATTTTTTATACTTTTGATTCTTAAATCACTGATCGTTAATCTTGGGAGTTGATTTCGTATTTTTGATGGGTTCACTGAAAGATTATGATATATATGGTTTAAAATCTATGTTCACTTAAATATAGTTTTATTCATGTTAGTTGAAAATTATATAAACTTATAAAAGATTCGGGAACATTTAACTTCCCTACAGCATGTTCCAGCAGTCAAGACACAGTGGGATGTATATCTTCCCACTCTATAGATTAGTCATAACTGTCATAAACAAGGGCTAATAACTGTATTTCAACAGTTAATATGCATTTCATCTTTTTTCAGCTCATTTCCAAGTTGTTTTGAAAATACTTCTGAATATTTGTAAACTTTAAATTTAAATCAATGATTTTTTTTAAAAAAATCATTGATTTAAATTAAATCATAATTTAAATCAGTGATTTAAATCAGCCAACCCTGTCATTAGTGTTCAACTGATTACCAAAAATGGTCGCTGACCAATTACCGGTTATTTGAGCTCACAATCGGTCGATTCTGATTGTAATACCGTGCACTAGGACAAGTCGAGGCTCGAAAGAACTACATTAAACTGAACATTTTTCGTTGTTAAACTTCATTGACTGAGGTTGAAATAAAATTACCAGTCGCGCACACTTGGGCGGTAAACATGGCTCTCAGGGCCACGTTTACCGCCCAAGTGTGTGCGACTGGTAATTTTACTTCTGCCTGAGTCAATGGAGTGTAACCGTCACTTTTCCGGTATGAACTAGTGATTTCGCCCAGTTGTAAGCTTTGCATGTTGTTTAACATGTATGTCCCGTAACGGGGCGTCTAGAGAGATTAAGAATACACATTGTGGTTGCTTCTCAACTTTATTGAATGGTATCATTTTACATTAACAATTAAACAATTGCAGAAGAGAATAAAATGCGGTTAATGAATCATCTCAAAATGCTTGGCAACAATCAGTTGAATCGATATTCCAGGAGCCGTTGCCATCCGATTGCCCACAATCGGCCGATTGTGGCAGCCGGTTCCGATCATTGGTTGAACACTACCTGTCATGAAGCAGTTCGTCTCAGAGTGTTGGGAGGAGAGAATAGGGAGGCAGTTGGGAACACAAAATGAATACTAGAACGACCCCAATAATGGAACTTATTACCTAACAACAAATATTTTCCGTGACTTTTTCCATTTAAAATACTTTTTATCATTACTGAGCCCCATAATAGCAAGAAATTAAATGAGTAATATATATAATTACATTTTGGAGGGTCAGATTGGGTATTTTAAGTCATATTCGGTATTTAGTGGGACCCTTTACTTTAGGGGGACAGGACTAGAGCCTAGAGGCTGCCCTGAAACTTTCAATCAATTTGGAAAAAAATCGAAACTTGCTAGAAAAATGCTCAGTTGCCCCAAACACTAGTGACACAACTAGATCATAAATGTGGAGAATCGGAGGTTATAGCCCCTTTTGCTTCCTTTGTCACATGTTTGTGGTTCTGAAGCCAGGCAGTGAAGTTGTTCTTTGTGGTGATTAAACAGGCTGGGTGTAAATTAGTTCTGCTCGTTTTTATTTGTCAGTGTTGTGGCTAAACAACAGCGCCTACAAGTACACACTTTGGCCAATGGGTTGGAGGGATGACATTGATCTCTACATCAGGGTCTCAGATGAAAATACGTCAAAACAGCGCAGTAACCTTTGACAACTTTTTGTTTCTTTGTCCCTGTCAACAATCCACTGTTCTCATCTTGAGAATCGCCAAAGGACTGTGAATCGGTTGGAAAATTCACACTCATATTTGATCGATTATCGCCCATGGTATCACCAAATTATCTTCAAGTCATTTCTGAAGCAGAATTTTCATCACGTTTGCTTCTTTTTCTCATTTGTTTTGAATCAAATTGGACTTGCGAAGCTGTTTAAAGATGCCATCTTTCTATCATGTGACCAATGAAAATGGGAGCCGGAGTCGGGTCGATTCGGCCTTGAGTCGATTCGGCCCCGGGTCAATCCACCTTGGGTCGGATCAGCCTGAGTCGATTCGACCCCGGGTCGATTCGGCCCCAAGGTAAGTTGAATGGGATTTTACTTTAGACCATGTTGGGACAAAAAACAACAAACACTTGAACTTTTATCTGTAATTTATTCCATACCGTACACATATACAAAGACAAGTTGAAACACAGTGATAAAAGCTTCCATTGAAACTAATTTCCATTGGGTACACAAATTTATAGGAAACTTTCATCAAATTACTCACACTTTCTTACTATCCCGAACTGGTAATTGTCTATTAGTTTCCATTTTAATACATTTCTCATAACCAAATGGAAACGGATTAGGAACTGATGATTTTCTCTATTTCAGGAAAACTGTGACGGATTTGTAGGAAATTTCCATTGAATTTCAATACTTCATTCTGAAGTTGGGGGAGAATAAATATAAGCACATTTTTTTAACAGTCCAGTTGTTGTTATTTCATTATTCGAGTAAGCGTCCCAAACTTCCTGCAACGTCTTGCCTATTTTGGTATATTTTGTCCTTGTGTTTGTTTCCAAGTCTCTAGCAACAACACTTACTTTAACAGTTTCTGCCTCTTTTTGCAAAAGGGGAATAAGCTTGTAGAATGATAGTCCACTACCTCCCTTTGAATTGAGCCGACGATGCCAGCCCTCGAGATCGTTGTTAGAGCGTACCGTATGTCCAAATATGCTCCACGAAGAGATTTTGAAGATCGAATTGTTTATGTACTTCCAATTCGTTTTTTTATTTCATTTCGTACCTTGGATGTATTCAGTTTTTTTTATTTCATTTCGTACCTTGGATGTATTCAGTTTTGTTTTCTGTAAATTCTGCCGGGACGATTCGGGTTCGGAATGTTTTGCTCCCCAAAATATTGGCGCTTAAACTGGAGACGACCGGTTGAAAAAAGTGGTTTATCCGAAAGCTGATCCTTTTATAGACAATATTTACAAATATACAATAACATCAATACGTTACATATGATAGCCAGAATCCAGGTTTCACGGCCGGTATCCCGTCTGTAAGACGTAGGAGCGTACGACCACAATCGCACCTTCTTACACATCTTTGAACGCCATTTTACATTGACAGTTCGAAGGAATAGAGGACTCACACGTGCCGCAGAGACCCAGCCCGGTACCCACTTGCATGAGGCCACACATGTGTGTCTGGGGTACACGTGTCACCCGTCACAAAAAATGGTTGCAGCGGACCTTGGACTCCAAGGTGCTAACAACTTGACAATGGAGCTCCCAATTGTAATCCAAGATACACTGGTCAGAGTGAAGGCTACCCTTGCTACCACCTGGAGTATCCAGGTGCTCAAGGGTAAAATTCACCTGACAGTGGATTTGGAGAAAGAAACCAAACCGACGTCCTTGGAGAGGTGTAGCACCTTTCATGAGGCGATTTCCCCCCGCACTGGTCACCCTCCAAGTGACACGGACTTGCTGGATGATGCCAAGAAGACAGAAACCGCCGAGATCAAGAAGAAAAGAAATAGAAATAGGGACCTTCCGCCAGACGACGCGATGCCCGCCGACTGACGGAGTTCACGGAAAAGAAAAGGACGGAAAAGGAAGAGGGGGAGGCTAACCATGGCGTTGAAAACTCAATGCCTGCTACCCTTGGTAGTTCCATGTTTAGCTCGGTTCCTTCCACTCCGGTGGAAGGTCCGGAGGATGCTAGTTCGCCAGGTAGCAGTCTAATCTCCACCCCATCACACTTTTCCTCAGAAGAGGAGATGGGTGAGGAAGGTCTGTCTGTGGAGCAGGAAGTTGAGTCGGACATCGCTCATATCGCTAAACCCGCTCTTGCTCTTCCTGCCTTTCCAACCGGGACACCGTCCAGGAAGCAAACACCACAGACTCCGTGGAAAGCATCCTAGGAGAAAAGGTCAGAGATGATGACCACCGAACATTTCTACTAGCCACGATTAAAAACTTGGAAAACCGCGGGCTCAACGAAAACGTGTTCAGAATAGCAATAGAGAGCGTTAGTTAGCAGCCACTACCTACGCACATCGCCAAAGAGCTCTTCACCACCTGCAGATTCGAGGGCTAGACCTTACGAGTCACATCAGCCCTTCATCACTCCTCCTTCAACACCACCAAAGGCGGTATCACCAACACAGCCACCTCCTCCAAAGAAAAACAGACGAAAACACAGACGCGCCGCTGAGTACCTTAACACTTTCCTCCTTTACAACGGCCAGACAAAACCAAATCACACGCAGTTAAAGATGGTCAAAAGGGGCTTGCCCTACAGCGTCCCTGCGCGTCTTCGGCGCGCGAAACCATTCTTTCTTTCTGGCACCGCCAGTGCAAACGGTGAATCACCACGAGGACCCATGGGGCCAATCAACAGTGAGGGACCGGAGGCCGTGTCTTAGAAAGAAAAGGAATACTTCAGGCAAGATAAGAGTGAACGCCCTCTTCGCCGTGTGGGCCCATTCAGAAGCGGTCCTCCTATATACCTCAATATCCCGCCATAACCCGAATAACCCAAAATAACCCGAAATACCCCATTTAAAGTCAAACAATTATTTTTTTCATTTATATTCTTGTTCTTTGTTATGTTTTGAGTATTTGCACAAAAATTCAGCAGAAAATTATGTCCAGTTATAGATTTTTGAAGGCATTTTATATATCGCATTTCGTATAGCCGAACTTATTTACGCAAGACAACATGCGAAATACCCCCGAAATAACCCGGAATACCCCATTTAAAAGCACCCCCCCCCCCCACCCCACACACACTTTTTACTTATATTCTTGTTTCTTATTATTTTTAGTCCCGTAGCGGCAACGCCGAAGGGGACTATAGGTTTGCCCTCTGTCCATCCGTCAGTCTGTCAGTCACACTTTGGTTTTCCGGACTTTTTTTGGAAATGCTTCAACCGAATGATTTCATTTTTGGTAACCTACTATGTAGAACGATGACTTACAGATCAAGTTTGAGTTTCATGCTGATTGCATTGTTCTTGGAAAAACTCCAAAATATCAGTTTTCCGGATTTGGAAACGCTTCAACAGAATTATTTCATTTTTGGTAACCTACTATAGAGCGATGATTTACAGATTCAGTTTCAGTTTCATGCTGATTGCGTTATTTTTGTTTGAGTTATGGCACTTGGAAATATGGAAAAGCTCCAAAATGTCAGTTTTCAGGACTTCTTTTGGAAATTGTTCCACTTAATAATTTGATTTTTGGTGTTTGATTTTAGAATGATGAGATATAGATAATGTTTAAGATTCATGTTGATCACATCTAGGTTATAACATTTGTATAATTATTAATGCTCATTAGTCCGGTAGGGGACATTGTATTGCTTCAGCGATACGTGAGCTCTTGTTTGATTAATTGCACAAAAATTCAGCAGAAAATTATGTAAGGTGAGTGTTTTTTGAAGGCATTTTATATATAGCATCTCGTATAGCCGAACATGTTTATACATGCAGCATATGAAATAATCCCGAAATACCTCCAAATATGCACTTTAGTTGTAGTTATTCCTGCAGACAGGATAATCTAATTCTTTATTCTACTTTTATTAACCTTATACGGAAGATTTTATATTTTAGAATGTTCATTTCCATTTGTGTTTAGGATATTTCGAATTATTTCACATGGACATACGAAATATTCCCGAAATACCTTCACGAATTACAAAGCTGTTCAATTCTCTTTCTGTGTCGTGTGTTCTGTGCGGGCCAATTTTTGAATGGGTGAGTAGGAATCAGACCTTTTAATATTTGTATAGGCAATATATTCAAGGTATTTCTGTCTAAGAAAAATAATTATGTTTTGATTTTTTTTCAGCTCACCCATAATCGATAATATCTTTTGATTGTCCAATTATATTTTGATGATCGTTCACTTAGGTATCACTCATTACTCAAAACAAAGGAGATTTTCATGGACATTGCTCCGAGTTTTGAGAAATATTTTTTCGAAAGGATTGTGCCTAGAGTAAGAGAAAACTTGAAGACCTGGCAAGAGCATGGCTTTCCGTCGTTGATTAACTTGACCAATAACCAAATTTCTTCCGACGGCACAAGGATCATTGTAGCCGCCAATGGTGGGGAAAGGCCCGTCAAGTGAAAAGAAAACGAACAGCCAAGACCACAACCATGAATAAAATAAAAAAAATGAAAACGGGCGGAGTGTGAGAGGCGTGACAGGTGTGTTTATTTTTAATTTATTTAATATATTTTTTCTTATGTTTTTCCTTCATTTCTGTTTTATTTCTTCTTTCTATTTAGTATTATGAAATGTTATTATCAGTTGTAACTGGAATTTAAATGTGCACTGAAACATAAAAAATAATTAAGAGGTTAATTAGCACAGACTGTCCCGGTGACGGGAAAGATCCATGAAAATGGACAACCTGAGACAGGGGCTTTCTGGCAATTAAATGAAATGGCACGGCTCTAGTCATTCCAACATCAACGTTTCCATCAGGTGTACATTGAAATAGAAAGAAATTAATGAGATTAATTAGCACAGACTGTCCCGATGACGGGTAAGATCCATTAAAATGGACAACCTAAGACGGGGACATTCTGGCAATTAAATGGAATGGTAATGGAAAGAATTAATGAGATTAATTAGCCGGCAGGCTGCCCCGATGACGGGTAAGATAAAAAAAAAGGACAACCTAAGACAGGGGCTTTCTGGCAATTAAATGGAATGGTAATAGAAAGAAATTGATGAGATTATTTAGCACGGTCTGTGCCGATGACGTGTCAGTTTCTCCTCTGTAGTATGCCAGGTGGTTGATAACAAGAATACTGGACTTTTCGCCGAAAGTACATTTCGCCGGAAAAGACAGTTCGCCGGAACTTAAAATTTCCCCGATTTTTTTTTCCTCCAAAAAAAAGATAGTTCGCCAGAACATAAACATTTTAAAAGAGACAATTCACCGAATTTTTTTTCTCCAATAAAAAAGATAGTTCGCCGAACATAAAATTTTTAAATTAAACATTTCGCCGAAATTTTTTGATGATAAAAAGTAGCAAATATAACCTTTTTTCGCCGTCCGTCAACTTTTCAACTGGTAATAATTCTTTACAGACCATTCAGTTACAGATACTTTCACAAGATGTTTTATTTTTTCTTCAATCAACTGCAGCAAATCCAATGTAAAACGAAGTTATTGTTCACAGTTTACACCCCTCATAAGTGATTTCAACAATTTATGTTTCCAGAAGTTAGGTCACAAGTCCCCCCCCATCTTCCGAAAAGATATTTATTACCTATTAAGGTAGACCTCTAGGCTATACTTCATGTATGCACTTCTATAAGTTTACCACCACGGTGGTCATTACTGCTTTTACTGTTTTATGTCGTTTGCAATGATATTATTTCGATATAAAAAAAATAAAAATAAACTTGTGTTGTTGTTTATAATTTCCAGAAAAATCACTAAGAGTTAACCTCGGACACTTCGCCGAAAAAAGACTATTCACCGAAAAATATCGAGACAATTTATTTCGGCGAACTGTCTGATATTTTCCGGCCAATAGTCTATTTTCGGAGAAAAAAAGACTCTTCGCCGGAAAATATCAGACACCTCGCCGAAAAATATATTTCGGCGAACTGTCTGATATTTTCCGGCAAATATTCTTTTTTTCCGGCGAAGTGTCCAAAGATTAGGCGAAGTGTCCAGAAGTTCGGCGAAAAGTTCAGCTTTGTTTCCAGCGAAATGTCCAAATGTTCGGCGAACTGTCCAATTTTTCCTCCCGGCGAAATGTACTTTCGGCGAAAAGTCCAGTCACCGATAACATAACTACAAGAAAAAGCGGTATCTGTATGAGTATCACCTTATGAGTTCTTAGCCTGGACACATGAATACAGCATGTCCATGGGGCTCCATCTGGGATTCGTATCTTCATAACAGGGGGATATTTCCTTTAACACTTTCCATCATCAACGGAGGGTATTTCGTGAAAACGGAGATATGTCAAGAAATCCAGTTTTCCGAAAATACGTTCGAATATAATTCTTCTGAAGAACGTTTTCGCAAATAATATAAAGAATAGGCGCGAGTGACGAATGATGATTTTGTATATATGATGATACATGATATTTATTGCTGGTAAACAATGTTTTCAACAGGTATTTCGTATGTTATCTTGTGTAAACACGTTCGACAATACAAGATGCGATATATAAATTGCCTTAAAAAATCATAACCGGACATAATTTTCTGCTGAATTTTGTGCAAGAACTCAAAACATAACAAAGAACAAGAATATAAGTGAAAAAAAGATTTTTTTCACTTTAAATTGGGTATTTCGGGTTATTTCGGGTTATTCTGGGGTATTTCGGTATGTAGGAGGACCCTTCAGAAGTACAGGTGTTCCCGATCGAGCATTGTGGGATAACTATACTACTCACAGTCTGCTAAGCACCACATATTTGACACTTTGCTTGTGAGATATATGCGATATTTTTGGTGGACATGATCGAGGAATGTATTGAGATGGTCCCCAGTGTTTACATTAGTTCTCTTGACAGGCAGACTTTTCGTGACAGTCATGGAAATCATACATGTACCCCTTGATTTCATGATATTTTCGTGTACTGTCTACATGTACATGACATGTGTAGGGTATTCAGTCTTCATTTTAACATAAACCCTTGTGATTTAGAGATTGAATACGGCGAATGCAAATGTAAGAAGACATTTGTCTGAAGCAGAAATGTGGCGGGCTGTGGACAAGTGGCTACGCATCGTCGGGTTGGTGAAGCCCTTTGTGTGCACCGTACGCTGATCACCAGAGTTTGAGCAAGATTTCAGCAGTATGGAACACCAGTTAGCCGGCATGGTGGTGGCAGAGACAGGGCAACATCTGCAGCTGAAGACCGGTTTTTGATCATTCAGGTCCGTAGGAACCGCTTTGCAACAGCAACCCAGCTTCGCAGTGGCCTTCACAATGCATCCGGGGTAAATGTTTCGACGCAGACTATCCAGGCAAGGTTGCACGAAGGTGGACTCCGAATGAGAAGACCATGTATTTGCATTCCGCTGTCCCAGAACCACCACCAGACACAATATGAATGGGCCATGGACCATGTTGGATGTACCAGAGAAGATTGGCGACCTGTCTTTTTTACAGAAGAGTCGAGGTACTGCCGAGACTACACAGATAGGCGTTCTAGGGTATGGAGAAGTCCAGGGGAGCGATTCTATGCAGTCAACATTGCTGGACATGACCCCCTATGGCAGAGGGTCAATACTGGTCTGGGGCGGCATCAGCTGGGATGGACGTACAGAGCTCTGTGTTCTTGACCGTGGTACATTGACTGCACAGCGGTATATTGATGAGATCCTGGATGCCCACGTCAGATTGTATGCAGGCGCATTGGGTGAAGATTCACTCTGATGGACGATAATGCCCGTCCTCATGTTGCCTATGCTGTCCGGGAGTACCAACTGGGGGAGGGGATTGAGCCTATGGACTAGCCAGCAAGATCTCCTGACCTCAATCCAATCGAACATGTCTGGAATGAGTTGCAGATTGCAATTTCAGCCCGTCCAGTCAAGCCAAGAAGTGTCCAGGAGCTTGGTGCCACGATGGTCCAAAATGGAACAACATCCCACAAAGGACCACCAGGAACCTGATTGGGGGCATGAGAAAGCGTTGTCAAACTGTAATTAACAGTAATGGGTCTCATACTCGATTTTGAACCCATACCAGTTCGCGCCGTCAACCTTTTGGCAAATTTGAAAAATTTCCTCTTTTAACAATACTATCCATTTTCCATGGTTATCGTATTCAAAAGCTAAAAAATAATATCAAACACAAACAAAATCTTAATTTCTGTACTTAAATCATTAAAGATATAATTAAATAAAAAATATATACACTTTTCATAACAATATTTCAACTAAAACGTAAAACAGGTAGTTGGATATACTTGGTGTTTAGCGAACTTTAAGTAGTATATATTTCCAAATAAAAAGTATTAAAAAAACATCAAATTTTAACAGAAAAAAATGCTCTAAGGTGAGACGATTCAGCCCCCTAAATGTGCCGAAGTCAGAAGATTCAGCCCTTTTGGGGACCGAATCTTCCTGGCCGAATCTTCTTGAGGCCGTATCTTCCCGTACCCGTTTGGGCTTTTTTTTGGGGGGGGGGGGGGGTTCTGTCCTAAGCAGTTATAAAAATAAAGAAAAACCACCAATGTGTGGTTTTTGAAATCAGGTGTAAAAGGAATGGAAGTCCGTAGGAACGTTAGTCCCTCTGGACTATTATTCCGCGAAATTATAGTCCTAGGTCTAACGTTTCTAGGAATAGTAGTCCGCCGGACTACTATTCCTAGAAATGTTAGACCTAAGACTATAATTCCGCGGAATAATAGTCCAGAGGGACTAATTTTCCTACGGACTTCCATTCCTGTTACACCGGGAATCATGCATCAGCCTATCGAATTTGGTTGGAGGCTAAGCAGGGAATTATGCGGCCTTTTTTCGGGAGTTTTCGACAGCTACATCTCCTCCGTCAAAAATACAAATAAAACGACAAACATTCAAGAGACGAAAAAAAAGTAAGACACCTCATGCACCTTAGTCGTAATTATAACACCGTGGATGAGTCTTCAATTCTGATTGTCATGTCAAAAAAATGTCAAATAAGTTTCGATTGCACAACATTTCTCTCTTTGATTCCCAGAAAATGAATCATTAGGAAATGTTTCAGATTCATTCGTCCGGAATATATTAGTTGGTCGGTAGTTCAAACAATAGGTCCACTTTTCTAACCAACTGAAATATTCCAGACGAGTGTGAAGCTAATCATAGGCGATGAGCTATTTGTGGGCTGGACTGGTTCCAGGTCATACTGGTCATCGTCGACTTTCTTACAGAATTAGACTGTGGTCTGAGAGCTTGACATGGTTTGTGACATGGGGTCGTTGTTAGTTCGGGTGTGGGGAGGGGAATTCCACTCAACACTAGACGGATTGCCTCCGTGGGTAGTGTATCGGGAGGGATTGTTGGGAGGGGCGGGGGATAAAGAAGATGCCGTTGAAGCAGTAGACAAACTTCAAAAGTGGGACAAGGAAGCCATCGGCACGAAATGCATGAATACGCTTGTTACAACCGATAATGTTTACTACATTTTTTGTAACATTATGCGTTGGTGTAACATTATGCGGCGTTGTAACATTATCGGTTGTAACAAGGCTTAAATGTTTGATCGTCGACATCATGGGTAGAGCTGTAGGTTAACCGAAACCGAACCGAGGTTTTTTGTTTTTTTTAAAAACCGAAACCGAAACCGTCGACATCCCGTAATCTAAGGTTTTTCGTTTTTATTAAAATACTCTCTTGCTGCAGAAATTCACAGAATGTAGCCATCCCAGAGTAGTGAGAGTCCCAGACACTGCCAATGGCAGTGTCTGGGTACTCTCACTACTCTGGGATGGCTACAGTCTGAGAATTTCCGACATTTCAGCTTAGTTGTGTTCGCAGCTTTTCTCAAGTTGCGCGTAGGTGTCAGACCTCGAAAAATGGCCAAGCACAATAAAAGTTCTGTATATTTAGGTAATTATTATATTAGCCTTCCTGATTCTTCATGTATTATAGCTTATTTCGGGCATTCATTGAGTTTCATTCAATTTCACTGCCATTCAGTTATGATTCCAGACATATAGAATGAGTTTTATTGAATTTTACTTGGCCTCATTAACAAACCGAAAACCGAACCGAACCGAGGTTTTACTCAACCTGAAAAACCGAAACCGAACAAGAAATTTAAAAACCTACAGCTCTAATCGTGGGACAAGACTTATTCGAAGTAGAGGGTGACGGGGGTGGAAATGAAGAAGATTAACGGCCACGAAGAAAACGAACTCGCCACTAAATAAGAAGTACAAAAAAGGACCGGCTTTGGCTTTTAGCTCAATTGCGTTCTGAACTCCGAAAAGTAAAGATGTCTGTGTCAACAACAGTGCTCAGATTTAAAGATGACTTACACACACATCTTCAAAAATGGGGCGCGGTGACTCAGTAGGTAGAGGTGCAGGCTGCAAGCCGAGAGATCCTCGGTTCGAATCCCACCTGCAGCAACCGCGTTGTGTCCTTGGGCAAGGCGCTTCACCCCCATTGCCCACGTGGGGGCACGGTAACGTTGTGTACTAAGGCGTACTGCACGTCGATGGTGCACTGTCTTCAACCAATGCTAACCCTGCTTGTGTGGATTTAGTATGTGGGGAAGCTGACAGTTGCTCGCCGTTGCTCAGTGGTTCTCTCCGGGTACTCCGGCTTCCTCCACCCGTACAACTGTCGAGGTCATGATTAGCCATTGTGCAGAAATATGTGACCTTAAACACCTATAAATAAATAAATAAATAAATAAATAAATAAATAAATAAATAAATAAATAAATAAATAAATAAATAATAAATAAATAAATCTTCAAAAATGATGCCGGGCTGAAACAAACTTCCCAGGAATTAACCCGAGTGAATCGTACGGTGGAAGAAGTAAAGGAAAGAAATCCAGAGCAGCACACAGATGCTATTGTGAAAAAGAAACAAAGATATGTGGAGACGCCCCATGGTATGTGATGATTGTTAACCAAGGAGGAGATGAAGCATGAAGAGACGAAGCTCACTCAAAAGATGAACGAAGTTACCACTCAAACTGCAAACAAGACAAGAAAGAGATGCCAAAAACAGGTCATTAAAAACGAATTGAAGAAGATTGACGTTCAACAAGCTACAGACCAAAACAAGAATGAAGATTCCACTTAAGTGACAGTCATACTATCGGAGGGCTTTACCACCGGCAGTGTCTTCCTGAAATGGCGATATACCCAGGGTATAGCGCTCTTCAAATCATCCGCACACTGTTGATTATTCTACCCTGCGATGAATGACACGTGAATTTTGGCTTTGTTCACCCGTTGCGTGTGGTGCCATTTAGAGCTGTAGCTTTTTGAATGTTCGGTTTCCGTTTTGGTTTTTCAGGTGGAATAAAACCTCGGTTCGGTTCGGTTTTCGGTTTGTTCATGAGGCCAAATAAAATTCAATAAAACTCGTTCTTATGTCCGGAGTCATAACTGGATGGCAGTGAAATTGAGCGAAACTCAATGAATGCCCGAAATAAGCTATAATACATGAAGAATCTGGAAGGCCAATATAATAATTACCTAAATGTACAGAACTTTTATTGTGCTTGGCCATTTTTCGAGGTCTGACACCTACACGCAACTTGAGGAAAGCTACAAACACAACTAAACTGAAATGTCGGAAATTCACAGAATGTAGCCTTCCCAAAGAAGTGAGAGCACCCAGACACTGCCATTGGCAGGGTACTCTCACTACTCTGGGACGGCTACATTCTGTGAATTTCTGCAGCAAGAGAGTATTTAATAAAAAACGAAAAACCTTAGATTACGGGATGTCGACGGTTTCGGTTTTTAAAAAAAACTATAAACTTCGGTTCGGTTTCGGTTAACCTACAGCTCTAGTGCCATTTCTCTTGGCTTCGAATTGTTCAAACAAAACAATGCATGAGCTGGGATAACGTGTATATATTGTATTTTAATTGTACAATGAAATCCCCCCCACCCTCCCTTTTTGTATTGTCCCAATAATTCCGCGGTGAGAATGTCCGTTCACATATAATCCAAATGCACAGTATTTATCCTGGAAGCCGTTTTGAAGTTAACTCAGGTAAACTCCCACGTTGAATCCACAGTTGTTAGCACAGTTCTGAAGTAAATTCCGCTCAGTAACATATTGCAATTATTTTAATCCGGGTATCCTCGATGAACGAAGTTCCCTTAATGCGCGACACGTGTATAGCATAATAGGGTTCCTTCAGATTCAGATATCTAGCTAATTAAACATAGCTTTTAGTAACGTGAGTTCAATGAAGGCAGCTGAGATATGATGAGTTAATATGACTGTAATATGATGCGTTAACGGTTCTAGCTTAATACTTCTGTGATACAATCTCAAAACTTGTGAGACTATCAGTCTGCTTTCTCCAATGCATAGGATGCTAGTAGGTGATAATTGAGAATACGAGCTCACCTGTACATGTACTTGTACACGTACATGTACATCTCCATAGGATTTAGTGTTAAAAATTGTGTACATGTACAAGATTTTAACGGTTTTTGGGGTGAGCTCGAATTTTTTTAACACTGAATTGAATCCTAGATGCGCGTAGTTTTACGTACACGTTCATGTACCGTTTTGATTGAAATCTGCAGACGAGTTTTCCCCATAGGGTCCTGTGTTAAATTGCGAGCAAAAACCCGTTTTGAGAGTTCGAGCTCATCGTCTTGTCGATTCTAACGATCCGCATCCGTACACGATTTTAACGCTAAAACCCCATGGTGAGCGTCAAATTGCGAGCAAAAAAACGTTTTGAGAGTTCGATCTCATCATCATCTTTGCCCGATTCTAACAATCGGTGAGCTCGTATTCTCAATTATCACCTACACATAGGATTCAGTGTTAAAATCGTGTACGCGTCCGTACACGATTTTAACACTGAATCCTATGGGGGGGGGGGGGGGGGGGGGGGGAGGAGGAAACTCGCTTGCGGATTTTTAGGTCTGAAATCGCTGTCACATTTTTGATTGATATATATATATATATAGGGGAGAAAAAAAATATAAATAAATAGTTATTTAGAAAATTAAATATATCAAATCGAATAGATAATAAAAAAAAATACATAAATCATGAGTGTTTGTCAGACTATTAGAGCGAGGTTTCTTTTAAACATGCTGATGAGAGCATACGCAATATGCGTGAACGAAGAACTACGTCCCATCTTATTAGAACGATGCGTCGGATGTCGGGATCATCTAGACTTCGATCACGAGGATCATTCGTGTCTGACGATGGAAAGGGAAGATATGGTCGTCATGTATTTCGAACCGGCGTTCGAACGCATTAAATTCAACGATGTGATCACGTTTTGGAAGAGATTAGTCTTCTGTAAGAATCGAGACAGGCCCAAAGATTCGGAAGAACTGAAATTGGCGCTTAGAAGTTTGACTTTAGAAGACAAGGGATGCATCAAGAATTTATTGCTGAATGAAGCATACGTCTAAGTTTTTTTTCGTTGATATAAAAATAAGGGAGAGTAGAAAATAAAAAAAAAATAAATACACACATAAATTTTTTTATCTAATATTAGAAAGAAAAAAAAACACAAAATGAGAACCAGAAATAAATTGTATCTGACGTTAGTAGATGACGAGGACGAGAAGCCGAACGGCATTTTGCCGATGGTGCCGTTGCCAGAAGAAAAAGAAAGAGGAAAGAGGTATCGCATCGATCAAATCAGTAGAATCCAATTGTATCTGACTCAAGAGAGAGATTCTCGTCGTTCCCTCAAGAAGAAGTATTCGCGTTTCGTGAAATTCGTCAACGCAATCGACACAACACTCATCACGATTTCCATGGGTTTACATGCGGCCGGCATCAGATTGTTGTCGACCGCGGTCGGCATTCCGATCGTGTTGACCATGGAAGGAGTGGCACGATCGGAAACTTTTTGAGTAGGAAATTATATCTGAAGGCTAGGAAACATGACAAGATTCGCATCTTGGCCGACTCCAAATTTAGACACGATATCCGAAATGATCTCTATGGCGTTGAAAGACGGTAGGATATCGGACAGAGAATACTTCGCGATATTGAGCGAGAAAACGAAATACGATGCCATGAAAGAAGCCGTGAGAATCAAGACTCGTCAGATCATCAAGGAAGAGATGAAGGATTCTCTCGTGGAAAAGGGGAGGAAAGAGGCCAGGGAGGAATTCAGTAAGATGATAGAACTCAAGAGCAGCGATTGAAAAAAAAAAAATATATATATATATAATAAGAACAGAATTTAAAAAAAAAAAATATTAAATTTATATATAAAATAAAAAAAAACGAAATTAATTTAAATAACTCTTAAAAAATGTATTGCATAAAGTGTAAGAGAGTTACCGAGACGAGTAATTCTAGAGAAGTGCTAACTAAAAACGACAGACGGATGCTTCACGGAATTTGCGACGTGTGTGGTTCTGTCAAGATGCGATTCGTCAAACAAAAGAATGTGAGCAAAGGTAAAGGCATCGTGAATAAAATGATCAAAAATCTACCTTTCAAAATGCATCTGCCCGGTCATAGTTTCACGGGACCCGGAACGAAATTGAACAAGAGACTCAACGCCGATCTGACTCCCAAATCTTGGAGCAAACCCGTGAATAGGGTGGACGCGGCCACGTACGATCACGATCTGTGCTACGCCGGACATCCCGACACCAAGACTCGCAACGACGTCTGCGACAAAAACATGTTGGGGAGATTGAGAGGCATATCGAATCTGACCAGGAGAGAGAAGATGGAACGTTCGCTGGTCAGCAATCTGATCGGTGCGAAATGTCGATTCGGATGGGGCGTTCAAAAAAAAAAAGCGCATCTGAAAAGAAGAAGAAGAAACGATTATTGACGAGTGAATTGGCTGAGGAGTTACACAAACCCATAGTGCGTAAATTTCGAAAGAGAAGGGTGTTCGTGAAGGGTTTGGATGACATTTGGTCTGCCGACTTGGTCGACATGAGATCGTTTTCGAGGTGGAACGAGGGCATCAAATATCTATTGACGGTCATCGACATGTTTTCCAAATACGGTTGGATCAGAGCTTTGAAGGATAAATCGGGACCTTGCGTCGCCGAGGCTCTGAAGAACGTGTTCGACTCGTCTTCTCGAAAACCGAGTAAATTGTGGGTGGACAAGGGAAAGGAATTCTACAACAGGCACGTTCGTCGATTGGTAGACCTCTACTCGATCGAAAATGAAGAGAAAGCCAGCATGGTGGAACGTTGGAATCGAACGATGAAGGAGAAGATGCACAGATACTTCACGGCGAATTCGACCAAGAAATACATATACGCTCTGAACGGTCTGGTGAAAGATTACAACAACACGTGACACAGATCGATCAAGATGACTCCTGTGGAAGCTAGCGATCCTCCAAACGAAAAACGGGTCTACGCGAATCTATATCCCGAGAGATCTAAGATCGGGAAGAAGTCTAGAACGCCGAAATTTGCGGTCGGCGATCGAGTGAGAATCTACGCTTATAAGAAGCACTTCAAAAAGGGTTATACTCCTCGATGGACCTCGGAAATCTTCGTGATCATCAAAATATTTCACACCGATCCGGTGACTTATGAAATCGAAGCTTTGGATGGAGAAGAGATCATCGGAAAGTTTTACGAACAACAATTACAGAAGACGAAGTTTTCATGAAGAACACAAAAATTTTTTTTATTTACTCTCTTTGACATTTTCTTGTTTACACACATATATATATAAGAGAGAAAAAAATAATAATAAAAAAAAAATAATTAAAAACTATTTTTTAGATAAAGAAAGCAAGTTAATTAATAAACAAAAAAAACAACTAAAAATCCTTTAAAATGACAAATATACTAGATATAGCACAAAGCATAGTGAAAGATGAAAGTATTCAAGAATATGAGGTTCACGAATACGAACCGGTAACCGGAACGAGTTTGAACAATGTGGGAGAGATAAGAATCAACGTCGAAACTCAAGATCTATTTGTACATCCTAGCGAGAGTTACATAGTGGTGCAGGGACGTCTCACCAAGGAAGATGGGAGCGACTACGCCGACGACGACACGGTTACTCTTGCCAATAATGGCATCATGCATCTATTCAGTAACATAAAATACATGCTATCCGGACAAGAGATAGAATCTGTTTTTCATCCCGGTCAGGCCACCACGATGTTCGGACTCTTGACGTATCCTGATGATTTTTTGAAGTCCAGAGGACTTAATCAGTTGTGGGTGAAAGACACCATAGGCCCTGCTAGCGCAGGCGATATTCAACTACATCGTCAAGACGTCCAGACATAAAGGAACATTTTCGTTCAGGATACCTTTGAAACACATCTTCGGATTCGCGAACGATTACAACAAGATCATGTACGGATTCAAACACAATCTGACATTGATTCGAAAAGGAAACGACGACGCAATAGTGAGACTCACCGCGACCGATGCGGGTAAGATAACTCTACACAAGATATTGTGGTTCGTTCTGCACATGGAGCCTTCGATCGATGAGAAAGCGCGTCTTTACAAGATCATAGAATCCAAGAGTAAATTACCCATGGGATTTAGAATGAGACAGTGCGACACGGCTAGCATTCCTCCCTCCACGAATCACTTCGATTGGAGATTGACAGTGAAATCCGCTTCCGAGAGACCACGTTTCATCGTGGTTGCGTTTCAGACCGATAGGGACGGGTCTCAGGAAAAGAATGCATCGCTGTTCAATCACTGCCATTTGAGAAACATGCAAGTGTTTCTGAACGCCACGAGATATCCGGCAATCGATTACAATGCGTCGTTCGACAAGAACGATTTCTCCAGACTGTACGTCGACGCCGCTGATTTTAGAAAGAAGTATCACGGTCTAGACGAATTGATGAGCAATCCCAACATATCTCCCGGCGAATACAAGTCGATGTATCCCATGTTCGTGTTCGACGTCAGTAAACAGAGTGAACGACTCAAGAGTAGTGTGTTAGACATTCAGATCAAGATGCAATTCGATAGGAACGTGCCGAGAAAAACCGAAGCCTTCACCCTGGTCCTGGCGGACAGAGAATTACAATTTGAATCGGACGGAAATAAGATGTCGATCATTCGATGAGAGACGAGTGTGTGAAAAAAAAATAAAAAACAAAAAAAAAATAAAAAGTAATGAGTAATTATTAAAAACAAAAAAAACGAAAAAAAAAATAAATAAAGTAATGTGATCTAGAGAGATTGAACATCTCTCTATATCTTATTACTTTTTTTTTTTTGTTGTTTTTTTTTTTGTTTTTAAAAATCACACATTATTTTTTTTTTAATTCATTATTTTCCACGCATTCACTGTTTGTTCAAAGGATCCAGTTCGATCAGTAGACTCACTACGGAAGTGGCGGCTTCGGGATTATTGGTTTTCGTGACGAAATTAATCCTGTCTCCGGCGTTCACTTTGAGAGGTGTGCCGAACGTGCTAACATTCGCGTGTTGATTCTCAGTCTTTTTGACGCTGTATCTCTTATCACTCTCCACACCATTCACCATGAGATTGACGACCGCTCTGTTATTCAAATCCGAGGAAGCCAGACTCATTCGAAGGATTACACCTCCCAACGGCATGGGATATCCAAGCTGACCGTGTTTCGATCCGCTAACTCCATTTCCGAAAGACCCCTCGGCTTTTCCCTCATCTAAGGTGCCGGCCTCTTCGGCCCACACAGTGATCAATTGTCTAGCATATTTGACTTTCTCCACCACCAAAATCAGGGTGCAGGCATCCATCATGTTCACGGGATCCGGTAGATTCGTGAGCGCGTGTCCACCCATGTCTAGTTTACCTTCCATGATGTCGCCCTTTCTCCAGACCGAGTTGTCGTCCACGTACTTTCTGCTGACAGCACTGGAATCGAATTCGGGATCGTGATCGAGACCGAATAAATTGTGACCGTTCATGTTGATGCCACCCTCCATGGTTCCACCAGATTCTTTGTTCAGGTAGAGATCGTCCACTTGCGATTCTAGGTATTCTTGCGATTGTAACACGGAAGAATCTACGTAGCCCTTGTTGACCGCGGTTGAGTCCGCATCCGTGTTGTCGATCTCCGACAGATTCAATATCTTGTGGAATCCCGCATTCAGATCCGATTTCATTTCACGTCCATCAGACTTTCTCTGTTCCAGATCTACGTAGTGTTTGGTCGCCACGTCCTTGGGATTCGTGGGAGTGGCCACGTTCATTATCTTGTTATAATTGGCGTTCAATTCCGAGTGCATCGTTTTCGTAACATATTTTTTTCTCAGGTGTTCGCTGAATCTCGCGTGAGAGTTGTCCACGTATCTCTTGGTTGCGGCATCAGTGGGATCTACGGGATTCACGACGTTCACCAAACGTTTGGATTTCAGATCGAGATCGTCGGTCATGGTTTTATCCACGTAATTATCCAGCGGGATTCGTTCGAAAATCGGCGTTCCCCCGTCGACGTATTTTTTAGTTGCAGCATCTGCGAGATCTATCGGCTCGGGAAGATTGTAGAGCTTCTTATCGTTCATGTTCAAAGGTTCTTCTCGAGGTTCGTATCTCTCCAAGTTGGCAACGTTGTAACCATCATCGACTTTGAACGTCTTCCTCTTCTTTCTCGGGTTGACTTTTTCGTAGTCACTTCTACCAAATTTATCGACTGGCATGTTGTTGTGAGATTTTTTTTTTGTTGTTTAGAAAAAATGTGTTCAAAATGCAGTTTATTAAAAAATGAACTATGTTATTTTTATTTTTCGTTTTTATTCGATTAAAATTTTTTTAAAATAATTTTTTATCTTTATATATACTATAAAAAAAAAATCTCTCTCTAATGTAAGTCATTGAGAATGTCTTGAAATTCATCTCCTTCAGACCATCTCTTGAGAACGTAGAGACACATGTGACCGCAAAACACTTGATCTGGTGATTGCACTTGATCCGTGTTGTAAAGAACCATCGAATTGTTGAAATAGTTCTTTATTTCTTTCGGTGGCGGGATTCCGTAGCTGTCGAAATAATAATTCTTCTTCCCGTTCTTGAACCACGCCACCCAGTGAGTGCCTTCACCCGATGAATCGTCTAGATTTAAAATTCCGCATTCCGATTGTCGAGGTCTTCTCTTCGGCAAGGCATCTCTGGAAAACACACCTAGAAAATCTTCGATTTTCAAATCTTTTGCCGCATTCAACAGATCGATGTTGGATAGGGGTTCGTTGGGTAAGATGACACCTTCTACGGATATCTTTATTTTCTTATTCATAAATAAGTATATATTTTTTTTTATTTATTTTATTATAATTTACTAAAAGTGATGTTATTTTTTTTTCTATTTTTTTCTTTTTCTTTTTAAACTAACTTTCTCGATGTCACTATCAATTTCTATAATTTTGAATTCGTCTAATTCCTCTTGATTTTCTGGAATCCAATCATCCACATTCATATCGTCTATAGTTAGTTCCGCAGTCCAATGTCCGAGTGCCAAAGTGCTTATTTTATCGTCTAACACGAATCTCTTGTTGTCGTCAGCCGTCAGCAAAATCTTGTTGACTATTTCGGTATACAAGTCGTGATTTTCACTTCGAATCGATTTCATAGTCTTATACACCGGACCACTTCCTAACAGACAATCTTTATACTCTTGGAAAGAGATGTTTTTCTTCACCACGCACGCTTTAACTCCTTTGCACTTCTTGATCTCTTCATCATCTTCTAGACGATAAGCATAGAGTTTGGGTCTCAAACCCACGAATCTGTTTACCGCCGCTCTCGTCCTTAAATTTACCCAACACCTTCTTGTTGTCGTTCGATTGAATGTTGGACGGGTGATCGACGGGATAATTGCTCGTGTCGAACCAATCGGCCGCGTCCAGAGATATGTCTCGATAGACATCTTTCATCTCTATCTCGTAAACTAAACTGTCCGTGTCGGTGAACAGTAGTTTGGCTTTGTCGCCAAATTTTCGTTTGACGTAATCGTAGTGAAACTCGTACATCAATCGCTTGCTGATATCTAAGATGATCGGTCCGAGGTAATACGGTTTGTCGAACTTCAGGTGCGTCTTTTGCATGTGAATGGCCACTAGATTTTCGTTGAATATGGTTCGGTGTTTGTAATTGGGTTTCGCCACTAATGTTTTAGCTCTTTTCTCAGACGTGACGAGTCGGACGTCGGTTCTCTTCCTGATGTTTTCCATCGATTTACCGTACATGCAGTCGTTCATGAGTTTGAAGAAATCTTTTTCGAAATCATTCTCGGCTCGAGTACTGAGATTCGTGTTGAGATCGATGTATTTTTTCATCCAAGGCTCTTCATCGAATCGAATGATGTGATGTATGTCGACTAATTTCATCCCGTAATCGACGTACTGTTTCAAATTCTCGCTGTAGACTACGTAGTTACGTTTGTTAAATAAATTGGGAATGAGTTTTTCCTCGTCTCCCTCGTTCAGTTCCATTCGTTCAGGAGCCAGCGGATAATCGTTGTGTAGATCATGTAATTCTTTTGGATAGTTCAAATCGACTTCTAAAATGCAAGGATAGTCTCTCCATTTTTGCATCTCTTCCGGTTCCTTCACCCATTCGAAATTTCCAATCGGTAAAGGATGACTCATAGCCCAACCATATAGATTATTGGCGTCCCAATACTGTATGTATTTAGTCGACCGTTTCGAATCGAAACCTTCTTTCATGTAGGGATTGTTAGCTTCAGAATGTCTGTGGGAGATCATCGATACGCCACCTCTTGCAGCCCTTTCGAACATGAGCAACATGTCCACGTCAGATAATAATTCCAATTGGACTTCGGTGGTCTTCAACAGAGCGTCCCACGACAAACCGGGTGCGGTGAAATACCAAGCGGGATCCAGATCATAATTTCGACAACAGACGTCTCGAAAATTTTCGAACACGTCTGCCAAGAGCAGAACGTCGGTCTTCAGATAGAGATCGTGATAATCTCTCATGGTTTTCATATCGAATGATTTCCACACGTTTTTGGCGTGTTCGTAATTCTCGTCGGAAATGTCGGATTTGTATAATTTCGAATAAAAATCTTCTTTTGAAGGTAGTGCGGTGTCTTCGAATCTCTTTAGATCGTTCATGTAATTGTAAGGATAGACTCCTTTCCTCAACATGATATCTACTCGTTCTCCGAAATGTTCGCTCGTGATTTTAAATTTATCCTTGCTCATGTTATCGACTAATTTTTCCAGAGTGGTCGACATGAATTTAAAACTGTCGATAAAATGTATGCCTCTACGAATGGATTTCGTTTTTTCTTCCAACGTCTCTCCGTCGATTACTCTTCTCTCCTCCATGAGCTTCCATTTCGTGAAGGAAATGTATCTTTCTTCGCTGTTTGCGATGCAATTTAATTCTTCGTGTGAGGTGCCGAGATTTTTCACGAACAGATGACTGTCATAACCCGAGAGATTGTGAAACATCACCGGATAGAAAGCGGCGCCTCGATATTTTAAATTACACTTGCTGTGAGCCGGACCGCGATACAGACCCGTGTAATGATCGTGGTCTCTGACCTTCCTATTTTCCATCGAATTCTCGTCGAACGATTGTCTGCATATGTGACATTCAGTGGCTCTGTTATTTTCGTCCTGCTGCTCTCGCGTGATGATCATTTTTGCCGGAGTCTTGAATTTGTCGTATAACATTTGAAGTTTCCATTCTAACTCTTCAACGGACCTTTGAGCCACGTCGTCATCTTCGCACTGTTTCGTGTAGGTGAAGGGACCCATGTCGTGTTGCGAGTTGAAAGAGCATTTCACGTAAATGCAACAGCCCGAAGGTATGTGTTTTTGATATCTTTCGACGTAACTTTGAAGAGCGTTGGGTTGACAGGAACTCATTTTCGTGGTGAAACATTCGAAATCGGCGTACACGACGATTGGTACTTTTAACCTTCTATTGTGATTTCAAACTTCACGATGGTGTTGGGTTTGGGCATTTCGACGGTGACACCTTGATTTTCGTTGCAATATTCCTGATGTTTCGCCAACGAGTCTTCGCTGTGAAACACGTTCATGCAATTGTAACATAAAGGTATCTTTCCGTTATGATTATTATTTTGTTTCGACAGTAATAGACTCGGATGTTTAACCGAACAATAATGACGATTGTCACCATTCGAAATCAATAATAAAATAATCGTCTTTTCTCTTCCGAGATACGAAGTCAGTCTGAGGGGATGGATCTTCCGTTTTTCGGCGTCGTATCCCAAGACGTTCACCGCAGCGGTGGGATTTTGAGCCTCGAAACATTTGATGTGTTTTAACTGCGTTGGAAAAGTCACTTCGGTCCAATCGAGATTTTTAGAAGTTTCCTCGTACTGAGAAACTCTATCGGAGTTTATTTTGACAGGGTATAAAGCGGGTGTGACTGCCCATTTAAAACACTGATCATCGTTATTTTTCACGTTGATCACAGCGTATTTCTTAGCGAGGAAATACGGTAATTTCATGTAGGAAGACCCTTTCAACAAATCGTTTTTAGTTATGTGAATTTCGAGTTTCAACATCTCATCGAACATCCAATTACTACCTTCATGTTGATAATTCGCGAGAGACGTCAAGATCTTGTCTTTCATCTTTTTGAAAACGTCCGATAAATCTGAACCTCGAAATATGGGTTTGACATTAGATCTGAAATATGCATTTTTCACGATGCTCTCGCCGGACTTCACATTGATTTTATTCATCATGCAATGGAGTATCATCTTAATTTTTAGTCCCCCGTTCATATATTTGTGAAACAAATCCAATACCTTTTTCTTCACCCATTCCATGAACAATTTCGGATCGATTTTCTTCAACGAGGGAACCAAGTCAAAAGTTTTAAAAATGCCTTTGATCGCACTCTTCTGTTCCACGGACTTCGATTGAAATAGTTCTGCGGTGAGTCACGCTAGATATTCTTCTCCTTTCCCTTCGTCTATTGCTCATTGAAGTTCGCTCGATATATCTCGTTTGCCTAGAATCTGATGTGCATCACTAGTTTTCGTTTTTCTTTTCTTTTCTTTGGAAACTTGAAGTTCTTCTTCAACAGCTTTTCGTTTAGTCATCTTCTTATTTTTCACAATCGAAACGTTTTTGGTTTTTTTCGACGTCGGCATTTCGATTCCTTTTACTATCTTTTTCTTCTTCTTCTCATTTTTCACAACCGATGCATTTTTTGACGTTCTTGCTATCAGCATTTTGTTTGCCTTTCCATCGTTTCGCAAATGTTTCTGTATGACTTCAATCATTTTTGATTTAGTTCTATGATTTCTGAAATATGAAATTTTTAATAGTTTACAAATCTCGTTTAACTGAGGTACGGTTTTCTCATTTAAATTTTCCAATTTTTTTTTATCTATTTGTTTCATTTTGTAAGAATATATTTTTTCGAATTTTGTATTTTAAATAATTTGTTTAAAAAGTTTTGTTTTTTTAATGGGAAAAAAAAAATTTTTTTTCGATGAAATTAATCAATTTTTTTTATGGGATGTTAAAAATTTAACTTATATATAAAGAGAAAAAAAAACTTTTTAAACAAATTATTTAAAATATAAAATTTAAAATAAACATTATTTGTAAGAATTCATAAAAAAACAAATAATCGATCATGACAACAACACCTAAAAGATGCGAATTGAAATTGAAACGAGACGAAGGGTATGAGAAATCTAGTTTTAATATCTATACATTACAACCACATGATCCCATCGAATTGAATGAGGTCGAGATGGTGGACTTAGAGCGCTACTACCACAAATATCGAATGTGTTTGAAAGTGGATGAAGCCGCGCTCGATTTGTTTTATGAGTACCAAAGTGAACTGTTGATTAATATCATCGTCGCCGAAGACAGAGGATTCGACAGTGGTGATTTATTGTTGTCCATGGAAGTTACATATATCCAATAATCTCACTCGAACTTGTGGACAAATCGGGTGGTGAGAGCGCATTCACCGATGTAAAAAAACTCAAAAGAGTAAAGATAAACATTCAAACCATTTTCGTAAGTGGAAAAATGACGAATGTCAACATGCTAATAACGGACTTGGAAATATAAACAATAGAGAGATTGAAATGTTAAAATTTAACTTTTTATATATATAAAGAGAAAAAAGAACTTTTACTAAAAAAATTTTTACATTAAAGAAAATTAAAAATTAAAAAAACAACTTTTTTATATATATAAAGAGCAAAAAAAAAAATAACAAACTTTTTTAACAAATTATTATTTAAATACAAAATTTAAAATATACATTATTGCAAGAATTCGTAAAAACAAAAAAAAAACAAAAAATCGATCATGAAGACAACAACACCTAAAAGATGCGAATTGAAATTGAAACGAGTCAAAACGTATAAGAAATTCGGTCATAAAATCTATAGATTACAACGACACGATCCCATCGAATTGAACGATGTCGAGACGAAGGGCTTAGAGCACAAATACAAGAAATATAAGATTCCTCTGAAATTGGACGAAGCCGCGCTCGATTTGATTTACGAGTACCAAAGCGATCTGCAGAACATCGTCATCGCCGAAGATAGAGAATTCGACAAGGACGATTTGTCGTTGCCCTATGGAAATTACATATTTCCAAACATCTCATTCGAACTCGTGAAGAAATTGGGTGGTGAGAGCGAGTTGACTGATGTAAAAAAACTCAAAAGAGTAAAGATAAACATTCAACACGTTTTCGAAAAAGGAGAAGACACGAGCATCAACATGCTAATAACGGACTTGGAAATATAAACAATAGAGTGATTGATTTTTAGCGAAGAAAAAATGAAAAAAAAAAAAGTAATGAGATCATCTTTAGATCTCATTTACTTTTTTTTTTTTTTTTTTTGTTTTCCTTCTTCTTCACTATCATCATAATATATTATAATAACGTTTCCTTTTCTCTCAAATTTCTGCGTCGATTCTTCTTTTTCTTTTTTTTTCTTTTTCTTTGTGATGTGATACGTTTACGGTAACATTTTTGTTTATCCGAATCATAATTATGAACGAATGTTGTGTATCTCTTGGTAACACTGGCATCATTACCATTCACTTCAGAAGGTAGTGGTGACCGTGGAAAGCATCTTCTCATTCTCAACCGTATATCCCGTGCTTTATCTATCTCTTTCCTTAGATATCCATCATTAGCATCTAACCATTTTTATTTCTTCGCTCTCTGGCCCGCGATGTTCATCATTATCGTCAAATTGTTTCTCCACCTTTTCATCCAGGTGATAAATTTGTTTCTCCACCTTTTCACCCATTTTAAATATATTATTTTATACTTTCTATGATTTTATATATTTTATATAATTTTATATTTATAATAACATATTCAAAATCAGTATGTTCTTAAATGGCGAATTCTCACCGAGCAACAAACCCTTGCCGAATCGCTTGACGTTCCGTCCACTCTTCACATAGAGACCGTTTCCTCTCAGAGAGTTGCCACCTCTAACGGGTTCTAGATACAATCCTTTACTGCTGTTGTCTATGTGAACGTGACACACGGCTCCTCCCTTCTTCAAAAACAGTCCGTCGCCACCCATTAATTTCTCAACTCCCAAACTAGCGAGTCCTGTGAGAGCTCCCATGCCGAGAGTCTTTCCAAGAAAGGGTAGCGCCTTTGCGGCGAATGGTAATGCTTTTGCGGTGATTCCTGCCAATAGCGGTCGGAAAACGCCTTTCATTCTCAAATTGTATCTCAATTGAGCGGGACTCAATCTCACCGCCAACCCTCTTCCATCGCGAATCGCTTTCTCCATCCTTTTGATTTGACTTCTGGTCCAGGCGATCGAATCCTGTCCTCCTCTCGTCAGATCTTCGTGAGTGAATTTGAATCTCACCGCCTCGCCTCGAGTTGTTAATGCTCTCTTAAGTTTCTTCCTCTGTCGTGCGGATATGTTCACGTTTTTAACCACGTATTGTGTCATAATTCTGTTTCTTTTTTTAAATATATTTACTTCAATTGTTTCTTGTTTAATAATTATATTAAAATAATTTTGTAAAAATTAATATTACCGTTTATTTTATTTTTGTTATCTATATATATATAATATTTTTTTATTGCTTTTATATTTCTCTTATGTGAAATCGTATCGTCACTCTCTCTCCGCGAAGATCTAACAGTTCACGATTTTGATCCGTCAACGTGGTTTTGAGACTATACAACGTGTCTAAAATCACTGGTAGATAAACTAAATTTCGAGGTCGCTCCACGATCTTATAACCTGGCGACACGTTTGGAAAGAAGGAATAGATCGTCGGCTGAGCGCTACCATTCATGTAGCTTCCAGCAATCACGTCCACGTTCACCAGAATGATATTGACAGTGAGAATGTCGACCGTATTTTCAGATGCCGCGTGGCCTCGATACATCTTTCGATCGAATCCCAACATCTTGCCTATAGAATCGTCCTTGTTGAAATCCACACGAAAATTATCTTCCAAATCCAACATCGTCTGTAAGGTATTAGGATTGGGAGTGAGTCTGATCTTGTTTCTTCCCCTTCCATCCGTCTTCATTCGCGTCTGAATGTAATGGTTCAAATCGTCTATGTCGTAACTCCCTTTTGGAATTCGAATCTCCAACCAATCCACTCCGTCGGAATACTTGAACGAGTTATTCTTTTCGGTGATGTTGGGAAAGGAATAATAAGTCTCTAGATTCACCAACGCCATCTCGTAACTTTTCTCTCTATTCAATTCGATGGAAGGTTCGAATTTCGTAGCGAATCGAGTCGAATCGCCACTCACCACGATTTGAATGGATTGTTTCACAGCCGTATTCTCGGCTATCCATCCTAACAATTCTCCATGTTCGAACATTATATTTTAATTTTATTATTTTTATTTTTTTTTATTCAAAACTAATTATTTGAAGATTTATTATTTTTCTAATTTTTATTTTCACGCTCTATCTTATTATTATCACCATCGGGAACATAAAACTTGTCGAATCCGCACCGATATTTTCCGCGATTAAATTCGCTCGTCAAATCGATCACGACGAAATTGTAAAGTCCACCATCCCAAACCCTCTTGCAGAATCTCCTGAATTCGACAGCGCTCATGTCATTTGCGACGTGATCGCCGTAGATGTGATTGAGATTCTTGAGATCTTGGCGAAAGAGACATAGAAAATTAGCGTTCTCCCTTATCGTCTGTCTGGGCAATCGAAAATAATTCTGCGACAGGTAGAAACAGTCCACGTTGCTGTGTCGACCCCTAACGTAATACAATTCGCATCGGTTTTCTGTCTCTCCAAAAGCAGATCGTCGAAAATCATGAGATTCTTATCTTCCGATTTCAGTTCTCTAGGATCCGGAACGTCGCTAGTGTTCTCATAAAATCGACACTCGACGTTCAAAGATGCATTTCTCTTCATCAGCTCCGTCACCTCGCCGTTCAAAATGGTCGAGAGCGGAGCTCCACACTTGTCGAATTCCTCCCTACTGTCAAAGATTCTGGCTATGACGTCCTTGGGCAATCTGCGATCCATGCACTCTCCAAGCAATCTGTATTCGGGTTGAAACAAGCTCTTGCCAAACACGAACAATCTGTTGTAATCCAACCAGTCGGGTCGGGACAACAGATTCATCAACAGATTGGTCTTTCCACAATTCGATTTTCCCACTATCAAACCTCTTATGCTCTTGGGAAAGTACTCGTTATTCGACCTCTTGGTCGCGGCGTCGTTCCAAGACATATCTTTAATGTTCATCTTTGTTTTATTTTTTTTTGTCTGTTATTTTAGATTCTTTTCAAACACAAATTTTTTATGTTTTTCAAACTCTGTTTTTAATGTTGTTATTATTATTATTTGTTTATATCGCACCGTCGCGAGTTCTCTTCAATCCAGATCCACTCGTCATTTTGGCTAAATCTTGTATGGGCACCACGGCATCCTTAAAATCTTTCCAACTATTCGGAGTTCGCTCTAACGCAGCTCGCTTTGCCGGCAGACTGATCAACTTGTCGATCAACACGTCGGCTGCCCTCTTGCCAGCCACAGAAGCTATCCTACCACTGGCTTCGGAAGCGGCTTTCTTACCAGCATCCAAAGCCGTCTTCTTACCGATCTCAAACGCGGTCGATGCGAGTTTTCTACCTGCATTGCTCGTGAACGCTCGCATTATAGAATCGACGATGCCAGAACCGCCTTGAACGTAAGTCCTGACGTATCCCCTGTTCTTTATCACCAACATATTTTATTTTTATGATATATTTTGTGTTTTTTTCACTGGTAAATCGTTTTGTCGTTTTTAAATACTTTTATTATTCTAGTGTAAGAATTTACTGTTTTATTTTTTTGTTTGTTTGTTTGTTTGTTTCTCTCTCTCTACTTATTATTATATACACATCAATCCTTCAATTCGTTCATCAGCCTTTTATACTGGTTTTTATTCAAAACCTTCTGTCTCAACAATTCGTCAGATACGGCAACTATCTGATTATCTAATCCCGTGTTACCAGCCCGTCTGCTCCCCATCAACAAACTCAATCTCTGAGACAGAGCGTCGGGATCGCTCGGAAGAAAAGTGGTTTTCACCCCTTTGCCAGTCACCGATTCGACGAACTTCTTGTTCATCTCCCATATGGGTTTCACCACTTTCGTCCACTTGTAACCTCTGTTGGCTTTGGGTCTCGTCTCTCTGGCATCCTTATTTCTCTTCATGGCGTGGGTCTGAATCAGAATGTCTCCGTAATTGTCGAAATCCTGATCCGTGTAATCTCCAGGCTTGTCAAAAAGGAGAAATTTGCGCAGTCCATCAGTTATTTTATACTTATTCGAACCGACGATTAAATCATCATCATCCTCTTGCACTTCTGTGTCGCCCACAAATTTCCTACCGCTCGAATCCTCGCGAATTCCATACAACAGATCTCTCTTACCACCATCATCATTGGACGATGCGATGCTATCAGTGGTGATAGTCAAAGCTGTATCATAGCTCTCACTCACGTCGGTTTCGATTTTCGTGGGAACGTAATCTGGTGTAGATTGAACGGAATACCGATTTCCAAAACTAGAAGGCAACGAACCCATTCTGAAAGAACTCTCCTTTATGGATCTCAATTCTTCGACTATCTCCTTCCTGCTTCGCTCTTGACCCTCCGTCACAGGTTTAAATATTTTTGTGGCTTCGCATTTGAGTTCCATCTCACCCAGACGTCTGCTCCTATCAGCAGCCTGAATCGCCTTCTTAGAACGTAAATACTCGTCTAAAATTCGATCTCGACGTCTAGGATCCATCTGGAAAAACATCTTTCGTTTTGTTTTTTATTTATTTTTCAAAATTAAATGTTTAATTATATTTTTATGTTTTTGTGTTTTAACTCTTTCCGTCTTAATATAATATATAATAATCTGAAAATATTCACATCTCAAACTAATTGTGTTAATTGATGTTTAAAAAAATACGTTTAAACAGTACATGACAAACCGGTTTCTGATTTAACGCATTTTTTGACAGTGGTGTTTACATTTTGTCAAAAGATCTTCATTCATTCACACATCAATTCATCGAGTGTCGAATTAAGAGAGAATCCTTTTTTGATGACTGTTAGACAGTTTCAACACACAATGGAAAATTGACTTTAACAAATCTCTCTCCGATTGCTATCATGAATATATTAAAAATTTTACCACTCGAAACCTAATTGAGCGGAAAATGCGTTTTAAACATTCCGATAAGTGTTTTTTGACTTTATTCAATGAACGCTTAACAGCCAACCTCTCAATCAAGGCAAAACACAAATTATCTATTACAGATCAACTCCCTTCGAAAAAAAACAAAAAAAACCCAAAACTCAATTTTTATCCGTCCCATCAACAGAAAACATCAATGTCTATAATACAGACTATATATTCACAATCGACTCTTTTTGAACAAAAAACCTCATTCACTCATTACGATAACGTGTGTTAGTTGTTTACATCAGGAAGACGTGACTGGGTTTGCAAATTTCCAACACACACCGACGACAACGACACTCATCGTTCAGATCGAGTTTTATTACGAGAATCGAGCGATCCGATCGCTCGATCAGCTGAGTGGTTTTTTTTTTTAGAATTTCTCATAGCGGAGGAATTCTCAAAAAAAACCCAAAACTCAATTTTTATCCATCCCATCAACAGAAAACATCAATGTCTATAATACAGACTATATATTCACAATCGACTCTTTTTGAACAAAAAAACCTCATTCACTCATTACGATAACGTGTGTTAGTTGTTTACTTCAGGAAGACGTGACTGGGTTTGCAAATTTCCAACCACATAAAATCCGCAAGCGAGTTTCCTCCCCCATAGGATTCAGTGTTAAAATCGTGTACGGACCGTACACGATTTTAACACTGAATCCTATAGTAGGTGATAATTGAGAATACGAGCTCACCGATTGTTAGAATCGGGCAAAGATGATGATGAGTTCGAACTCTCAAAACGTTTTTTTGCTCGCAATTTGACGCTCAACATGAGGTTTTAGCGTTAAAATCGCGTGCGAACACGGATCGTCAGAATCGGCAAGATGGTGAGCTCAAACTCTCAAAACGTTTTTTTGCTCGCAATTTGACGCTCCCCATCGGGTTTCAGTGTTAAAATCGTGTACGGACGCGGATCGTTAGAATCGACAAGACGATGAGCTCGAACTCTCAAAACGGTTTTTTGCTCGCAATTTAACACAGGACCCTATGGGGAAAACTCGTCTGCAGATTTCGATCAAAACGGTACATGAACGTGTACGTAAAACTACGCGCATCTAGGATTCAATTCAGTGTTAAAAAAATTCGAGCTCACCCCAAAAACCGTTAAAATCTTGTACATGTACACAATTTTTAACACTAAATCCTATGGAGATGTACATGTACGTGTATACGTACATGTACAGGTGAGCTCGTATTCTCAAGTATCATCTACTGATGCTTGAACGATATATCCGATTGCCTACTCCCGGTAAGCATCCTTACGCGGTTTCCCCTCCGTTTTCTCGGGAGTTTCTCAAAGTTTTATCAGACGTTCTGATCATGGTTCGAAGCATTTAACTTACTTCGTTGTTCTGCTATTTTGCGAAGATGAAATGGTTTCGCGCACCGGAGACGCGCAGGGACGCTGTGAGGCAAGCTCCTTTCGACCCTCTTTAACTGTATAAGATCTTTTGTAGCTGCATGTCCAGGCGCGTTGACGGAGGAAAAGTGTCGGCTACACAGCAGATGTCCAGGATTAGGTGATTTTGGGAGTTGTGGTTCGTCTTTGTGATGGTCGTTGGTTTGAACCCTCGGGGGAGGACCAGAGCGAGAGGGGAGTCCTCTCAGCAAGGGTGCTACCTCTGCCGAGGGGGCTGTAATGGTGTTTACAGGCAAGTAAAGTCTGCCGCTTATAGGGTAGTCTTGTTGTGGTGGAGGACCATCATTGGCAAGTATAGTCTGCCTCAGGCGGTCGATGGTTAGTGTTGGTGCATTTTATTGGTTTCATTTCGTCGGATATTGAAAAAACAACAACGGCCCGGGAACCACCCAGGGAAGACCCGAACTTCCCTGGTCCGGGGGCAGTCCTACTTGTAACATATTTGGCCGGGGCAGAATACGCGCTACCGGCGCTTACAAAAAGGGGTAAAAAGGGACGCAGGACCAACGCTTGCCTCCCAGGAGGTGGATGACCACTTCTAAGGATGGAGCAGCGCTTTAGGCTTTTTAAATGCACCAGATAGGATCGAAAAACTCTCTTACCGCCGACATTATACACGCGTACTTCCGAGAAGACGGTAACTAAAGTTCTATGACATTTATATAACACGGACGTAATAGAAAACCTCAGTTGGGGAGCATATTTTCGCACCACGATTGTATTATACCATCCAGTTGAAAGACCAGATTCTCCCTATTAAAGCCAATTAAATCTCTCTCCGCTGTCACACCTCTCTTTTACAATGAATGGAACGATGTGAAAATGACCCACATTCTCTTGTACATAATACCTCTACTAAGCTATTTATAAATCCGATCAAAGAAAATGTTACCGCTTGACAGTGACGAAGAAGCCTGAAGACAATAGAACGAACGAAACTCCAAAGACAGAACCAACCAGGAACGAACTTTATTCTTCTGAGTGATAACCTCAAAGGCTGAGGTTATCACAAAGAAGAAAAAAGATTCAAGGTCGGATCAACCTACAGACCACAACAAGAACGAAGTCAACCGAGCACACAGAAAACAAAGGAACCAACGACGTGAAGCTGTTGAAATCAAGAGAAATTAAAGCAATCGACAAAGCCAAACCGCTAAAAGAACGTCTGTGCTTCATGAAGAATAAAGACTTAGCTCGAGTGGAGCTACAGGACGAAACCAAGAAAGAAGTTCCATTGGAGACCAAGCAGACGTCTGTGATTAGATGGTTATCGCACGATGCAGGAGAAAGTGGTGGGAAGAACTACAGACCACTCAGAGATGTATTCGACGAAGAAGATGCCGTGGGTATTTTGAAATTAACATGAACAAAATAATTGTATACTGTGAAAAATGTATCTGAGACCGGAATAAAATTGAATGGAGTATTACTTACTGATATGGTGTTTTCTCAACTACCCAGCAGGAGGACCCGGATGTAGAAGTCAGATGGATATCCTCCAATAGTACCTAGCAATCCCCACAAGTTCCCAATTCAAGGTGTCAATACCGGTATGTGCCTATGTGCTACATGTAATGTGTGCACACGTGCAAAAGGACACATCTACAGATCAGCGCATCCTGCATTTATCAACGTGCTGCGGTCGATGGGCACACATTGTGACAAAATATGTGCTAGCACACAGACACATTCCACCAACTTCTTATTCCATGTTCCGTGGAATCTTTTCTGGTATCCGATATATTTTTACAATCGCTTTTTCGTCGCATGCTGCCCCACGTACCGCGGAATCACTTTGATGTGTCTGACTTTTCTTCTGAAATCCCTTTCTGTCTTAAGTGCTGTGCGCGCATTGTGCACTAGCACACAGGCACATATGGGGAATTCGAAATAGGTACTCCAAAGCAGACAGAAACAATAACATATTCTTAGATGAGACATGTTCAGGAATGGAGGAAATAGGCCTGGTGTAGATAGAAAAATTGGATTCCTCAGAAAAAGAGGATTCTTAAACAATAAGCAGGATCAACGGAGGTACGATGTCCGCTAGACAAACGGCAAGGTCGAAACACAGAAGGTCAATGAGGTGGCACTTTTGTCCCATTTTCCATCATGGTTGAAGCCGCGGTTTTCCACTCATGTACATGGTCTAGTATGGCTGTTACCGGGGCCTCACTTATGTTGGAGGCAAGGCCCTCCAGCTTGAGATCTATGGTATTGCTGTCTGGGAGATCACTGATGGCGGGACTTGATATTTAACGTCTGTCAGAGACTATGCATTAGTAAAATCTTTTTGTCGGAATCTGGCTTCTATTGGGTTTAATTTTGGGTAATGTGCTTGCGTTATGATATTTTTACCCCTAACCAAGCTTGTGTAAGATGATCTCCTTTGACTTGCCGTAGAAAGTTTAAGCAGCGTGCTGGTCTGACACGTAAGGAATGTTCCAGACGGAAGGAACAGACCGACCTATCATGTGTCGTTTTGTAAACACCCGGCTCACAAAGTAAAAATGAAAAGATGGCAGCTGGACGTTCAAAGAGGTCACGCTTTGTAGTCCTCGATAGTGAGTGACGTCATTTTCTATAATTCGGTTTTTCGGTATATGTCGGCGTAAAATCGCCGAGAGTCTCATTTGAAAATAACTGCTGGATAGTTGGTCTGTGTCATCGCGGACGCCGCCTCCGTCACTGTAGATATGTACAAGGGCACCGAAAGTACACGGGGAAGGTGGGGAGGGGGTATCAAAAAGGAGACTCGACTCTGGGTATGAGTTTAGTCCGCGAGTTTAAAAAATAACATAAATTGTAATGTGACACTAAATAGTATTGACAGTGTACATGGAGAGTGTATTATCACTAAATCACCCGCAGGGTGGAGATTCCACCCAAGCAATAATTGCAAATTTGTTGCAAAGCATAACAAGCACAGGCAAAGTTTCAGCCAATGGACCTCCGGGTCAAACCCGGAGGTCCATTGGCTGAAACATTGCTTGTGTTTTTAGTCGATATATACAAAATACGAAAGTTATTGTTTGGGTAATAACCCCACTCCGCGGGTGATTTAGTTACAATCCACTCTCCACGTACTGTATCTCGCTCCGCTCCCTCAGAGGAACAATGTATCTTCTGCAATGCTAAAGTACTGCATATGGCATCTTATCTCACACACGAAACTCAACTGCGTTGAGTGAATATGAACCCAATTGGGTTCATATTTATTCAAAGCCGTTGATTTGGATTGATTTTTAGCCCAACTGATTTTTAGAGTGCACTCAAGGGACGATTAAAGCTTTAGATATCACTCCGACGATTGTATTATTTATTTATTCATTTATTTATTTACTGGGGTTTAATGACACTGTCGACGGATAGGATTACCTCATGTCGGGCAGTTTTACGGGTGAACGAAGTCGGAGAACCCGGGAAGAACCACAGAGCAACGGCGAGCAACTGTCGGACTCCCCAACGTACGAACTCCACACAAGGAGGACCATTGACGTGCAGTACGCCGTAGTACACGGCGCGACCGTGCGCAGACGATTGTATAGTTTCTTTGTTTGGTGATTATCGACCAGCTTCCGTGATTATACCCGATTCACAACCCAAAATTGGCATTACCACTCGTAAAAACGCACGTACGTTAGAACTAATACTCAGGAGTTTCTCAGTTACAGTTTAACCCTTTAATCCAACGCAGACGATATCAAAATTTATTATTTTAAATGTCATTTTTTTTAATTTTTCAAAAAGTTTCAACAAAGCCATATCATGTGACCCCTCACTGGAACGAGCTCGTTCCAATGAGGGGGTCACATGATATGATTTTGTTGAAATATTTTGAAAAATTTAAATTTTTCAACTGCTCAATTTGCATATTACGCGGGCGGATGCGGGCGATTCGATAGGTAAAGGGTTAAAGTGAGGTCTTTTAAACTAGTGCACTTCTGGCGAAATAGGATACTCGCTGCCCCCGCTCCGCCCCTATCCCCAAGACAAGGGGCAGTTTCACCTGATCCTCTACTTCGGGCAATATGTATATATGCGTGCGCGCCTGTTCTATTTCATACTTACCGCGTTGCCGCTTTTATGTCGTTGTATTACCGTTGGCGAAAAACCGGATGGATCTGAACGAAGTTTAAAGCTCGAACATATTCATGGTTTTTCCGGGAACAATTGTGCATACGGTAAGATTACGACAACGACAATGCGTTTGTTATCTGCTATAGCATGAACAATAGTAAAATATTAAGCGGGATACGTAATTGTACAAAACTTACCTGGACGATTGAGCGGTAGCCGACTCAAAACACACGCTTAAGCATTGAACCAATCTCTGAGATGGTGGGCAACGGAAAACGACCATTGTACGCTGGATTACTGTACAATTGGGATATGAATGAATTGTGAACAGACCAGTAGATCATAAATATGGGACAAATATATGGCAACTTTCATTAAAATGGGGCCAGACAGCAGAAAGAATATGGGTCGGCAACAAAGTTAAAATATTCACTGTGATTATAGTAGGGACGCCAGAATGTTGGGAGGGCAATAAGAGCAAGTTAACTTGACAGCTCAACCTGGACAGTGAGTCAGAATGTTCCAGTTGGAGAGGCTAATAGGTTACGTTCGCAAGGCCCAGTTCAACAAAATAGTGACTCACTAAACGCATGACTTGACAGGCTACTGGAGATCTTTGACTTGGCCTTTGGTCTGATGCTTGCATGCCACGGCTAATAGCTCAGTTGGATCGGCTGGAATAAGGAAATCACTGCACTGAGCCGAAGATTCTTCACTGGATCATTTGAGCTGATTGTATGGGCACTGTTAAATTCATATGTACGAGCACAGATGCCCTCCCTCCCCTTGTGGTCAAGGTCGCTTTGGGGTACTCCTTTCCCCACATTGGCGTACCTGGATGGTAGTCACGACCGGTACTTTGTTAATGTGGTCAGGAAATTGAGAAGTAATAGCTGGAGGTGGAACATTTCCACTTAGGAATAGTGTGTGCTCACTGGGTTCAATTTGGCGACCAGGTACAATGGGTGATCATATGGCTGAAATTGGAAAGAGAAATAAAAATCGGATGAAATCCAACCGCCCTCTTTCAACCTTTCCCAGTACACGTCCGTTAAGTTGTATCTTGTACATCAAGATGTAAAGGGTTGTTAAATGGTTATTGGGTATATATCACTGTGCGTCTGGAGGGGATTTGGTCCCCCCTGGATGAAACTGGATTGTTTCTGTAGGTATCCAATCAGTTATGTTGGTGTCGGTATCTGGTAGTAAGTCGAAGCAGGGTACCGATGCAAATTTCAATACGTAGAGCAGGGTCGGAATTGTGAACTGGTGTGGGGGAAATAAATGTGCGTTTCCGGAGGTGTCATAGTGGGGGTCGAAGAAGAGAAACTGTTATATTGGTGTCTGGCTTCTTGATCCAATGTTGTCATCGGGTATTTTTTATCGGCTCATGCATTTATTGTGAGAGTTGCGTTTGGGGAAATCCAGCCACTATAATTTAAGAAGGGAAGAACTTATACTGTTACAATTTGTTTATTATACTACTTGGGTAGCGTTTTGCGTGAAAAGTTTTTTTTGTGTAATGTGGAGAGGCCTGAAAAAACTGTTGAGTATGGGCCTGCGTACCTTTGCATCAGGCTGTAGTTGTGGTGCAGTACCTAGTAACATGGACACTATTTGTTTGTGGTCTCGTATGGCTGCTCTAGTAGCCTCACTTTCATTACAGGCAAGCTCAACCAGATTGCGGTCTAGGGTATTGCTGTCTGCGAGCAGTGACGGGTCGGCGGAAATGGTATGCACGGCAGTCGGACCCTATCTTTAATGTCCATTCATTCGTGGAGCCTTCTTTTTGTCGAGTTTGGCTCTCGCTTTGGTCTAATGTTGGATCAAATGCAGGTATTCGGATATTTGGACCCCGATTGGTGTAGGATGGTCGCCAATGGCTTCTCTGGCGAACGGAAGAGCGATGCGAAGGTTTAAGAGGTTTCAACATGCAGTTTTAGACAGCGAGTAATGTCATTGTCAGGAAATTTGCCGTACGGTATATGTCTGGCAAAGGTAAAATATCGCTCCCAGACTGATTCGAAAATAGTCGGATAGTCGGGACTGTCGTTAGCGGATACTGTTGCCGCAGATATGTATATGATGTATACATGGCACTTCATTTTCATATAGATCGATTTTTTGCCTTTGCCGCGTTGTTGGTACCACTGCCGGTAAACCGGATAAATGTATACGAAGCTTTAAAATTCGACTTCTTGGTCCGGCGATATCAACATTAACCCGCTGACGTGTAAACGCAAACTTGTTCATAAAACTTTTACTTGCAACAAAATGTGTGCCAAATTGGTCCATAAAGATTTAATGATTGCTGAGATATCGTGCAGATGTACACATAATTATAATTCTCTTTTATGATATCCAGTTTATTTGCTTATATTTGGCCGGGGTGCATTTTTCATTACTCGATGAATGCTTTTCCTATTGTATAAAAGTTTTTGCATTCCTCACGCCTACTAGTATTTAACACAGCAGCAATTACTCCTGGTAGAACTGACAATAGAATTAGTGCACAAACTGTCCGCAACAGACTCGCTGAACACGGCATCCGAAGTAGGCGTCCATATCACGAACCAATCTTTACCCAACGTCATCGTACCGTCAGAATGGAATGGGTACGTCAGCGTGTTCGCTGGACTCAGCAAGTCTTGCATTTGACAATAAATTATTTCACCCACATTCAGACTGTTTATTTCCACTTAGTCAGATAGTGTTATATGTTTTCAGTGGATTCGGAAAATGTAATATATGTGCCAGTAGGCACTTAGAACACATTGGAACTCAGGGGACGAAATAGTAACACGGTTCCCATCGCAGAATTGGTTGGCGATAAAATGTGTTGTTTTTGTTGATAGTTGTGAAATGAATTGCCGAGTGTCCTTCTAATAATTGTTTTTTATAGACGTGAAGGCTTGCAATAAACACTGAACGACACATGCGTGTGAATGGGTTGATCGATATGGCACTTGTGCCATCGCGGAAGGATGAGACTCCAGGCCTGTTTTATCCTTCCGCGTTGGAACTCGTGCCATGTCGATTAACCCATTCACACGCGTGTGTCGATCTGTGTATTTATCACATAAAAGAGGTTACATGTATCTTTGATAGGGTTGTGGCTGATTAACCCTTTACCCAACGAATCGCCCGCATCCGCCCGCGTAATATGCAAATTCAGCAGTTGAAAAAATATTATTTTTAAAAAAAATTTCAACAAAACCATATCACGTGACCCCTCGTTGGAACGAGCTCGTTCCAACGAGGGGTCACATGATATGGTTTTGTTGAAATTGTTTGAAAAATTTGAAAAAATGATATTTAAAATAATAAATTTTGATATCGTCTGCGTTGGGTAAAGGGTTAAAGGTATGACCGTACTAAATATTTGAATTAGTCGGAAATGATGCAATCTCTGAAACTAAGCAGCCGTTTGAAAACATATTGTTTGAATAAACGTTTGAATCATTCAACTGATATCTTTCATTATTGTTCAATGATCCAGACAAATAAAGAGGGCGATTTGATGACATTTTGGACCTAAAATTACAACTGACTCTTGGTGTGTTTTGTTGGGAATTCGCTGAAAAATATATGCACGTGACCGGTACTTCCATTACGGTCATTTTTGTTGATGTTGCACGACCCCCTGTTTTCTGGTCAGAAAATGAAGTCTGAAGGGTTATACTTTACAAAGATATTTGAAGGCCAAAATTAAATTGATGCGATCATATTTTTTCGCCTGAGCGTTATAATGGTCGCCTGTGTGAAAATATTTAGTACTGCGATACCTTCAACAATCTGGAAATGGAATATTTTCTCTGAAACCAGTGTGAAAATGTTATTTGGAGGAGATTCTACGAGAAATCTGAGAGGTTCTGGGTGGGGAGGTTCTGGTATTTAGGAGGAAAATACTAAATACTAGAACTGCTTAGACAAAGGCGTCTTCGAGTTTTATTTCATTTTTCCCTGCTTGGGAATGCTTACCACATACTATAAATTAAATATATTCTTTAGAAACACTGCGCAAGAGCAAATTGGGGTTGGGGTCGGGGGTGGGGGTGGGGGTGTTCTGTGCGTTTCTGGGGAGTTATCTGCGGTTCTGGTATTCAGAAGAACCGCACTCATTTTTTTTACAATACGGTACTTTTAGTGGCCTAAGACTTTTGGTCCATTGTATGTGTATATATGAGCAAACATGCGTAAGCACATCAAATCAAAAATCAAGGACAAAATTGTACCTGTCAACACAGTCAATATGGAAATCACATGGTCATCTATTGGTCATACAGCAACGCGTGAACATGAATTCTGGATATTGAGTGAGCGACTCTTTAGTAAAGTCCCGTTTCACTGTACTCGTGTAGAGTTGCAGATGGTTCCAGTGATGCATGTTTGCATGTGTTCTATGGCTACACAACAGGAGTCAACTATCCATGTATTTGACCTCAGATAGACAGTCGCTATAACACTTAATTCACTGTTTGAGGCTTTTTTATTTAATCTTATTTGTTTTATACTATTCAACAAAAATAGGGGATATTTGATAAAAGTGAGATATATGAAGAAATATATTTATATTGTCATCAAAAAGACAGTTTAGGCATTGCACAGTGACATCCGATCAATGATTTTAGCGATGGTTGGGTGTCTGACAAGAACACACATTCCATGCACTGGGCTGTCGAAGACATGGATGGTCAGTCAGAGAATTTACCACATTCAGTCCAAGATCTCAATACCTTGTAAATCCTCCTCGGTTCGCGAGACAAGCGCGGATCCGACGTGGCATACCTCTCGCCAAACGTCCAATATCAGCTTCACTGATGTTATTCCATTCTTCCTGCAATGCAGCGGCGAGTTGTCGTCGGCGCCTGCCAAGCATATCCCGGATGTGCTCGATTGGTGAAAGGTCTCGACTTACGAGCTGGCCAAAGCATTGTAGTGATGTTCTGCTCCTGGAGAAACTCTGTAGCGACACGAGCCCTTTGTGCTCTTGCACTGTCATCTTGGAAAATGAATCGACGGTCGTGACGTCGCGCAAATGGAACCACATGAGCTGCAAACAGGCTGTCACGGTAGTACTGCCCTGTGACATGCCTTTGGGTGACATGCAGTGCTGTTTTGCTGGTCATGGTTATGCCTCCCCACGCCATAACCGATCCACCACCAAAACGATCGTGCTACCTAACGGTTACGGCATGATATCGTTCGTTCCGCCGCCGCCACACTCTGTTTTGCCTGTCGTGGAAGTCGAGAGTTAACCTCGATTCATCGGAAAACATGACGTTGCTCCAACGACGATTGTCCCAGCGCTGTCGTGCTCCACACCAATTACGCCTTGCTGCGATGTGACGTTCAGTCAAACGTGGAATTATTCGAGGTCGTCGAGCGTACAAATTCCAGCTGTGTAGACGATTTCGGATAGTCTGAGCACTGACTCGCACATCTGCCGGTCGGTGCAGCTGCTGTCTAATTTCTGAGGCACTTTGATGGCGGTTACGTAATGCTGTGGTTCAGATGAAACGATCCTGGTTAGCAGTTGTCGCCTTTGGACGACCTGACCGACGTCTGTCATCAACATTGCCTGTCTGACGGTAGCGTGACCACAACCTGCTAATCACCGATTGAGTAACGTTGAGAATTTGAACCACTGCAGTCTGTCTGTTGCCAGCTTTCAACATGCCCGTCACGTAAACGATCGTCACGTGTCAGTCTTCACATACCTCAAAAATTACGTTTAGACCAGACACTATTAATGAACGAGTTTATACCAAGAAACGAACGATGAGATCTCAGAAAAAGCCCGTCCAGTACAAATGAAAATTTCAAAACGCACCTCACAGACATTAACGCGGCGCTCGTGCGAAAAACTTGCACGAAGTTTTCGTGGGTCGGTGACATTCATGATCCACACTAAACTTGGTACGGTAACTTATTGATGAGTCCAATCACGCGTATCCAATACCATTTTCCGAAAATATCAACATCATCAGTTTGGATATCCCCTACTTTTTTGAATAGTATACAAGGATTGGCGAACAAGTTATGCAACTTATATTAACGCCTCTCCTTGGCCTGATGGCGCAGGTGTGTGGGATGACCTTCGTAGCGGCAACTTCGTGGCCTCGGTCTTCTCGAAAACTACGAAAGGATCTTTAGACTTCACGGAGTGTGTCTCTCTCCGCACAGAGGTCAGCCATTTTACGTCCCCACCCGATAGGACGGTACGCTGTGACAGCATCAACATCACAATTGATGTTGACAGAGAGTGTTTTGACACCTTGAGAACTTCCCCGACCGGAGGTCGATCCCGGAACCTCTGGCATGAGAGACTTCGTTGCCTCTGTCTGGGGCTTCATTGTCCTTTCCCACTTATATATAAACATTAAACTTCCGTGATGCTGGTTAATGGACGTAGCAGTAAGACAGCCAATAGTGGCTATGTAACCTCCACGCATTATACGTGTATTATACTATACTTAAAATGTATTTGTTCTATTGATTTTGTTTAAACTGTAATTCAAACAATTTTGTATTTTCTCATTGTTACGAAGAGTACGAAATAAAGTCCATCCACTCATTCATTCTGTAGTTCATAGATTTTGGAATGTGATGATAAGCAAATTTTGCTCACCTAATCAGACCTAAAGGGTAATTATTAATGGACTCAGTATATTTTACTCATGGATATTTTTGTCATTAATGACGCTTTAAAGATATTTTTCTGATTACCGCATTGATCAGGTACAATAGGTCCACTTCTGGTAGTCAGGTTGTCAATGCACAACAGTTAAAGACTGGCTGTTCATATAGACGCCTCAAGCTACTGATGTAGCAAATTCTGAGGAATTTGTTCAGTCGGCATTTTGAGATGACTGTATGGATGAGCTTGTTATTTCCTCGTCAGTGGATGGTGGATTCCTTAGGTCACCCAGTGGGGCCGCGGTGGCTCAGTAGGCAGAGGTGTACGCTGCAAGCCGAGAGGGCCTCGGTTCGAACCCAACCTGCGGCAACCGAATTGTGTCCTTGGGCAAGACACTTCACCCCCATTTCCCACGCGGCGGCACGGTGGCGGTGTGTACTAAGGCGCACTGCACGTCGATGGTGCACATGTCTTCAACCAATGCTAACCCTGCTTGTGTGGTGTTAGTATGTTGGGGAACTGACAGTTGCTCGCCGTTACTCGGTAGTTCTCTCCGGGTACTCCGGCTTCCTCCACCCGTAAAACTGCCATGGTCATGATTAGCCATTGTACAGACGTATGTGACGTTAAACACCAAGAAATAAATAAATAAATAAATAAATAAATAAATAAATAAATAATGGCTTCCACTGGATTTGCTTGAGTAACACTGCCTTCATCTTGGGAACCAATCGTGATATAGCCATAGTTGTTGAAAGCGATGTAAAACCCCAAACAAACAAACAAACAAACAAACAAACAAACAAACAAACAAACAATATGACGGATTCTATGTACCATTGTCAAGTTGTCCTGTGATTCAAGATCTTGAACTCGAATTGATATTGTATAGTTTTCAAACTAAAACAACTGTTTACAGCGAATCGAAAACGGGCTATGCAAATGCTAATAAAAATTACTTCATGGTTCTGTTGTGATTATAAAACCCTACCATGTCCATGTATCCGCATTGGTTGCACCTGAAGATATAGTGACCTCTAATATTAATGTTTTTTCATGTGCATTTTTGACCATTAATAGACATAATTTAAGTAGCCACGTTGGTAACATTTAGTATTACCTCCAGCTCAGTATGCGTAGTTTTAGTCCAGTATGCACATGTGTGAATGATATTTTGCAGGACAGTGGACACTGATTTTTTAAAGATGTGCCAAGTACTTTGATTACTCAAATCTAGGCATATCTAGCGACAAGAAAATGTTATCATTGATCATATCTCCGTCCGTTGTGTGAGCAAGCTTGTCAGTTCCTTGCAACTACTAATTGTTGTTGTCTCCCTGTTTCCCCTTTGGTTACCCTGTGTGTTTTGGGGATAGAATAGACACACTCACTGGACCGTGATAGTCCCCTAGCTTTGCTCTGAGTGCCAGATTGGTAAAGCTTAAGGGCCTATATAAGTAATGGAATTTTGTTTATTTTGAAATTCTCACCTCTCATATTCCTTAAATTCAGATTAAATATACACACATTATACATCAAAATGAAGGTTGGGATGTATAGAATACGAAACACATGTTCAATCAACTCATAGAGTCGACTGTAGGCACCACTGGTTCCTGGAAGTCTGCTACCGTATTCGCACCAGAACTGATAATAAAATAATATTTCATCAGAACAACTTGTGTCCAAATGTGCTTCATATATCCAAGAACAAAGCTAGGCATTCAAAACACTTTCGAATACAGCGATAGGTCTGCACTTTGGAAAAGGACAACACTGTCTGCATTTTTTATTGAAGATGGTTTCCATCCTCGACAGACATGCGCAAATCACTCGTTACCACGAATTTCCACCAAAAAACAAAATCGTAATTCTAAGAAATTTCAACAGGTATCATGATACCTTGCACTGAATATGGCAACTGTGCAATCTCTCTCTAATAACAGTATACTGTATGAAGGCGATCTTTTTCATTATTTGATTTTAGACGGCGTTGTTTTTACATGCTTTTTCTGTCCGATGACGTCGACCGGAAATCGAAAGTATACTCATACGTAAACAAAAGCAAAGGCTTTGGAATTTTCTCCAATGCAGCTCTGTCGCCGTGTTTTGAAGAATTTTTATCCCCTAGCTTTGTTCTTGGATATGTAAAGCACATTTGGCCACAAGTTGTTTTCGTGAAATATTATTAAATTATCAGTTCTGGTGCGAATACGGCAGCAGACTTCCAGGAACCAGTGGTGCCTACAGTCGACTCTATGAGTTGATTGCACATGTGTTTCGAGTTCTATACATCCCAACCTTCATTTTGATGTACATTTTGTGTATATTTAATTTGAATTGAAGGAATATCAGAGGTGAGAATTTTCAAAATAAATAAAATTTCATTACTTATATAGGCCCTTAATGTTATGACAGATGTGGGGTCCCTGTACAGGGATCTGGGTCGTGGTATAGCAGAATCTGCTATTTTTTTTCACATTCTGCTAATTTTGAATTCTCTCATCCTTATGTGGGCGGCCTTGTCAGTTCCTCGATAAAAGCTGCATATTGTAGTGTAGTAGTTTATGGGGCCATCTTGTGGATCTGCTTTCAGTTGGGAACTGTCGATATCATAACACACGATGTATGATAGGCCCGTGCTGAAGACATGATTTGCGGCGAGCTGCTGAACCCTGTTGAATGTTCACAAACCCTTTAGCTCATCTTTGTACCTTGATCGGGTAATCATAGGCCAATCTTTGGTAGCCAGATTTTTGATGTACAGGCAGCCCCCCCCCCCCCCCCACACACACATGGTGCCTGTGATATAAAAGGCCCATCTCTGGTAGCCAGTAGCCAGGTTGTTAATTAATGGCCCGACTATTCATATATACTCAATATACTGCTAATAATATAATAATATATAAGTATGTTCCATCGATATATTGCGATATCTGTGTGAATAAGCTTGTTAGTTCCTCGTCAGGGGTCGGTGGTTTTTATTGGCCATCCCGTGGATCTGCATGACCTTCATCTTGGGAACTAACCAGGTGTCAGGGCAAAGCCAGCCTAAATATAGGGGCAAAGGGGCCTCATATACAAAGATATTGTAAGTTCAAAAGATATTCCCTATCAAGGCGAAAAAAACCTACGTGAATTGCACTTCTCTGTGAAGCTGGACATGGAAAAAACACACGTGGTGTATATCCAGCTTCAGCGCAGGGACCCAGGGGAGAAACGGTATGTTAGATAAGGTCTAATCTCATTTAATTTATACAGTAGTCGCGAGCCTTACGAGACGTAATCGGTTGGTGGCAGGATATCGTCACGGCCAATTGATAAACGAGATTCTAAAAGATAGAAATGTCTATCGTATCGTCACCTAATCATTAGGTAGCAATGAATGGCAGGAACGAATCGGTTTTCTCGACAAGTGAAATCACCGTTAAGTCACGCGCGAGATGACTTGTATTGATTCTGCCTCGCTATACGTCATCTCCTGCCGTTTTGACAGGTGGACAGATGAGCGATGGTCCACCTGACACTTTAGGGTAAAAAGTATATATACCTTGAAGAGCAGAGTATTAAACACACACTTGGGGTCACACACACGTTGGTGAAGTCCAGGGCAGGCGACTCTGTTTCCTGGCATAGGGGTACCTTCGATCACAGGACCCTGAAACGGCTGGAATCGCCAGAGAGGGCATTTCACGATTGATTTAGCTTAGGGTTGATAGGCGGCTACAAGTGCCAAATTCGTTGAGAAGGAAAACCCAGAGGTGGAACGTTAAAGTTTAGATTGTCGAGTAGCAGGTATCAGCCTGCAATAGTCAGAAGTGTAGGTTAATTGTATTGTGCGTATTAACCCTTTGAAGCGTCAGACTGATTGCGTTCTGAGTTGTTTGTTTTGCTGTCGAAGCATCGTAATACCGACTGGAGATCGGTGTGAGTGACAATTTCGCCCTAGCACAAAAAGGGGCATTCGTGAATCGTGAATTCAACCAGGAACGGTGAATATTTCAATAGGACTTTCACGCAGGACTTTCAAAAGGCACATAAGGTATGAGTAGACAATATCTGACCCACATCAGAAGTACGGTGGCTTTATAGATGACGAACATTGCTGGTCGGAACCCCCCTCCAACAGCCAGAGGTACAGTTACGCGCAGACGTTGACATTTGAGCCTAAGCGGGTGAAGCTCTTATGGCGAGCTCACAGTAATAACATTTCAGATTTGTGAAGCTCTTATGGCGGGCTCACGGTAGTAACATTTCCAGTGTGTAGACTATAGTGCCAGTACAGGGCTATAGAATGACTATATGATTGTTGAGAATTATTTAACCCTAGCAACCAAATTGCTGTGAAAAGAATCGAATTGTTGATTGTTGAAATATTGAAACGGCTTTATTTTTATGTGTAAATAAAAGAATCGTTGTTACTTTAAATCACTCTTTCCATTACGCAGTCTGAAGTGATTAGGAATCACACCAAACGGAAATCGAACCTATTTCAGGCCAATTTGGCAGAGAAGGAATCACGGCGTCGGTCTAACTCAGCTCCCTGCGCCGAGTTCGCGACACTTGGATTCCGACCCTCCACGTTGGTCTAATTTTCCCGCAACTTCATCAGCGAGACTAAATAACCTTACGGGGCCTCAGGTGTCCCTGACACCAGGTGATATAGCATTAGTTATTGAAAGTGACGTAAAATCTTGCGTGAGCTCTGCAATATTTACAGAAATGATCAATATTGCGTGTGCTCCACCACGTGTCACGTGTGTTCATATATATTAACACTGTATCAGTTTTCCAGCATTGGAACTTATTTTTGTCAATAATAACTGAAATTTGTTGTAAATATCCAATTTGCATTGACACGAAAAATGTGAAAATTATCAACATATTTCTTTGTCGCAGACATCAAAGAATCGTGTTTAAAAAGCGACCGAAGACTGCGAGTCTGGAAACTGAAAACTTCGATAGTTTTTGTGTTTGTTGAGAAATGTTTGATCATAACTTTCACATCGTAAGGTGGCGACGGTTGGGACATTTCTCTGCATGTGACCAATGAGTGTCTCAGCAATTCAGTTAAATAGAGATCAGGTTCCACTCTACAGTTTCGAACTATTGCAGAGGGGTAAAATTCTAAACACAGGGAATATGTTAAAACTAATGCCATGTAAATTGGAGATATATTTTTAGAATCAGATATATGATTACATTGGGCTAATCTTTGGACAAGAGAATTTGAAGTTTTGGTCACAGAGTTCGAGTCTGATGGATGTGGGTAAATTACCAGAGGAATTATGGCGGCAGTGGCTTCGAAAAATTGACTATTTTTTAAAAATGTAATTTTTGCATCCAGTTGTTACCAGGCATGTAACTAAAAATGAGACGGAAACATATAATGTTTTCCACATTTTTTAAACAGGGGGTTATGTGCTCTAAGGTTAGGTAAGTGATGGTGGTGGGAAAATTCTGCTTTTGAGGCTGCTGTGTGGCAAAAATAACTGGTATCGGCATTTTGTCATGCAATTTTGCAGGTTGAAGTCTTGCATTTGACAATAAATTATCTCAGCCACTTTCAGATTGTTTATTTCTACATTGTCAGATAGTGTTATATGTTTTCAGTGGATTCGGAAAATGTAATATATGTCATGGGTTAGATTACTAAGTTAAAGAATAATCGCACTTGAAGAGAGTGTATGGCATGTCCTTTTTGGAAATGGCTGGAAAATCTGGAGCGGAACCTTAAGAGCACTTTGCTTTCAGTGTCACGTCTTGAACCGGGAAGTTTTTCATTTGTGTTTGAGTTGTTAATTTGCCATTTTTTAAAAAAAACTTGTTATTATTTCTGATTTGTTTACAATTGTTATTTATACAATAACATGATTTTGTAGGAGGATATGGTTCATTAACGGCCCAGCAGGAATTATTAACAGCCCAAGGGACTATTAGCGGCCCGAGACTTCTCGGGCCGCTAATAGTCCCTTGGGCTGTTAATAATTCCTGCTGGGTCGTTAATGAACCATATCGTCCTACAAAATCATGTTATTATCATTATTACCACCTCACTATGAATGACACACTACTTGAATAGACAGAAATAACTTTAGTATGTTGATATGATCATGTAAACTTTAAAGAAACTGATTCTGAATTCAACAATTCATTAAGTTCCACTGCAGAAATGTTTTTAAAGTCACATATTTTACTTCTTTTCTGCAGCCAATCTTCAAACTTTTTCACACCATATTTTGTTGCATTTGAAGTGTTTGTGGGAATCGCAGCATTTTCAAGAAAATTCAATTCATTTTCACCAAGAGAGCTTGACTGAGACATTTTGCCAGTTTGTAAATTTTCAGAACGTGTTTGTCGTCTGTTTGTTTGCAAACAACAATCACGTGACTGTCAGCTGACACCTCCCCCCATCCGATACCTCGAAACGAGGCGAGACATAAACAAAGTATGAGGATTACGCTTAGAAAATAAAAACGAAACAGAACACACTCACCTGATTAGGCCTATTGAAAAACAATCTACATAGAAACTATTCTAAATTTTGCGGAAACCTTACTGGGAAGTTACAGAAGTAATGCAAAACATGATTTCGATTATTTGCGAAAAACTTTCCGCAGCGGAAGTTCAGAGGAGAAATGTAAATCCGAACGCGGGCGGCGGGCAATAATAAATTTCATTTTTATTATTGTCCGCGGCCCGGATCACGGCAAAAATACATCAACTGAAGTCCCGCATTTTCATCATTAACGGTCTGAGGAACGCCCGGTAAAATTGTAATAATGATAGTTAGCATCCAGAAAGTGATATCTCAGCACATCTAAGGAAATAAGTGGACATTTTGAGAAATGTGTTGGTGTAGCCTAATTTCGCAACTTTTTGAATTTACATCAGATTGCGAAAACATATAAAGATAGAGTATTGCTTTTCCTAAACACTGAGATCTGTATTCATGATAGACATATGCACTTATGAACAGCCTGATTGTTATTATTCACCACAGAATTGGTGTCATGTCCACTTTGTCATTTTGGTCATTGGTTCCATGTCCGTGTGGCATCCGTCCATTACGCCGTTTGCCTTTTCATATTGAGAGAGCAACACTCCCACCCCAAAGCAATGGTTGTTGCTCCTTAGTTTTACATTTTGATTGTATTTAACAGTTCTACTGACGGGGACCTGGATGGGCAATGAAGCTTATGGTAATAATAAAAATGCTGTGGCTCAGTGACTCAGAGCAATGTGGGGCCTGAGGAGGTGTGGTATGGTTTGGTAGAGAAAATGATGTGAAAACTGCCCGCAAAAGCTATTCGGCAGTCACAAAGACAATGTTGTATCTCTTTTTCTGGTTGAAAATATATGCTTTCAGTGGATTCAAAAAATGTAATATATGTTATGAGTTAGATTACTAAGTTAAAGGATATTGGCACTTGAAGAGAGTGTATGGCATGTCATCTTTCGAAATATATGGAAATGTGTGGAGCGGAACCCCAGTGCTCGAAGGCTTATGGAAATCAATCGAAAAACGCGGAATATTTCGGAACGGAATAAAAGTAGTTTCGGACACTGAACCATCGTGAACTCTCTTGCTATCATAAGGTCTCCTGTACAGAGCAGACACTGGTTAGGACTTGGTAAGATAATGGGTGAGACCTTGAGAACATTTCGATGGATCAAAACTTTCCGAATCGGAGAGATTAGTATCGAATCAAATATAATCATCCTGACGATTTTGAATCGAAACGAGAGCCTTAATTTTTTATTATTCCTGGGTTTCTCGAATAACAGGATAAAGTTGTAACAGATATTCTAAAAAAGAACACAAATGGGTTTAAAAGATACGCAAGCGGACTTAACATCGGCCTTATTACTTCAAATAAACTAGTGACCAAACATTTTTAACGGTAGCTGAAGGGGGCTCATGCGGGCAAACATATGATTTGACTTTTGACCAATTTGTTTATTTATTTATTGGGGTTTAACAAAACTGTCGACAGCCAGGGTCATCTCCCGTCGGACAGTTTTACATGTGGAGGAACCCGGAGCGAATCACCGAGCAGCGGCAAATGTCAGACTCTCCAACGTACTCCAGCCAAGTAGGGTTAGCTTTGGTTGAAGACAATTTCACCATTGACGTGTAGTACAGGTCAGAACACAGCGCCACCGTGCCCCCACGTGGGCAATCGGGATTAAATACCTTGCCCAAGAACACAACGCAGCGCTCCTGATTTTTGACCTATGAACTTGTAGACACTACTAGACAGGAGGCTGACAAATATCTTGGGTCTAACATGGGAGTCGAATATTATAACTGTAATTTGAAGGATAGTCGTGGGCTCGCACGACATGCATACAACAATGCAGACATATACATACATATGTAGATAAACAAAGAAACAGCACAAGCGTATCATTCTCTCTCGACGTTCACTGGGCGTGAATGACTAAGTGTAACAAACATACCAACAGACATGCGGACAAACAAATGATTTGACTTCGATTTTTGACGAATTTATTTATTGGGGTTTAACAAAACTTTCGATAGGCAGGGCTACCTCGTGTCGGACAGTTTTACGGGTGTAGGAATCCGTAACAAATGGGAGAGAATCGCCGAGCAACTCTAAGACTACCCAACATACTTACTCCCAAGGAGGGTTAGATGTTGTTGAAGACATGTTCACCATCGGCGTGCAGTACACGTTAGCACACAGCGCCACCGTCCCCCCATGCGGGCAATTGGGATTAAATGCCTTGCCCAAGGACACAACGCAGTAACCCCTGGCGAGGATCGAACCGTGGATCTTTCGGTTTGAAGTTAAGTGCCGTTACCACTGAGCCACCGCGCTCCTGATTGTTGACCTATGAACTCGTTGATAGGAGACTGACATCTATATCGTGGGTCTAGCATGGAAGTCTAATATTATAACTGTGGTTTGAAGGACAGTGGTGGGCTCGCACGGCATGCATACAACAATGCAGACATATACATGCAGACGAAGAAACAGCACAAACGTATCATCCTCTCTCGACATTCGCAAGGTGTGGGTGACCAAGTGTAACAAGCAGGGCTAATAATAAGTAAATTGGAGATATATTTTTAGAATCAGATATATGATTACATTGGGCTAATTGTTGGACAAGAGAATTTGAAGTTTTGGTCACAGAGTTCGAGTCTGATGGATGTGGGTAAATTACCAGAGGAATTATGGCGGCAGTGGCTTCGAAAAATTGACTATTTTTTTTAAATGTCATTTTTGCATCCAATTGTTACCAGGCATGTAACTAAAAATGAGACGGAAACATATAATCTTTTCCACATTTTTTAAACAGGGAGTTATGTGCTCTACGGTTAGGTAAGTGGTGGTGGTGGGAAAATTCTGCTTTTGAGGCTGCTGTGTGGCAAAAATAACTGGTATCGGCATTTTGTCATGCAATTTTGCAGGTTGAAGTCTTGCATTTGACAATAAATTATCTCAGCCACTTTCAGATTGTTTATTTCTACATTGTCAGATAGTGTTATATGTTTTCAGTGGATTCGGAAAATGTAATATATGTCATGGGTTAGATTACTAAGTTAAAGAATAATCGCACTTGAAGAGAGTGTATGGCATGTCCTTTTTGGAAATGGCTGGAAAATCTGGAGCGGAACCTTAAGAGCACTTTGCTTTCAGTGTCACGTCTTGAACCGGGAAGTTTTTCATTTGTGTTTGAGTTGTTAATTTGCCATTTTTTAAAAAAAACTTGTTATTATTTCTGATTTGTTTACAATTGTTATTTATACAATAACATGATTTTGTAGGAGGATATGGTTCATTAACGGCCCAGCAGGAATTATTAACAGCCCAAGGGACTATTAGCGGCCCGAGACTTCTCGGGCCGCTAATAGTCCCTTGGGCTGTTAATAATTCCTGCTGGGTCGTTAATGAACCATATCGTCCTACAAAATCATGTTATTATCATTATTACCACCTCACTATGAATGACACACTACTTGAATAGACAGAAATAACTTTAGTATGTTGATATGATCATGTAAACTTTAAAGAAACTGATTCTGAATTCAACAATTCATTAAGTTCCACTGCAGAAATGTTTTTAAAGTCACATATTTTACTTCTTTTCTGCAGCCAATCTTCAAACTTTTTCACACCATATTTTGTTGCATTTGAAGTGTTTGTGGGAATCGCAGCATTTTCAAGAAAATTCAATTCATTTTCATCAAGAGAGCTTGACTGAGACATTTTGCCAGTTTGTAAATTTTCAGAACGTGTTTGTCGTCTGTTTGTTTGCAAACAACAATCACGTGACTGTCAGCTGACACCTCCCCCCATCCGATACCTCGAAACGAGGCGAGACATAAACAAAGTATGAGGATTACGCTTAGAAAATAAAAACGAAACAGAACACACTCACCTGATTAGGCCTATTGAAAAACAATCTACATAGAAACTATTCTAAATTTTGCGGAAACCTTACTGGGAAGTTACAGAAGTAATGCAAAACATGATCTCGATTATTTGCGAAAATCTTTCCGCAGCGGAAGTTCAGAGGAGAAATGTAAATCCGAACGCGGGCGGCGGGCAATAATAAATTTCATTTTTATTATTGTCCGCGGCCCGGATCACGGCAAAAATACATCAACTGAAGTCCCGCATTTTCATCATTAACGGTCTGAGGAACGCCCGGTAAAATTGTAATAATGATAGTTAACATCCAGAAAGTGATATCTCAGCACATCTAAGGAAATAAGTGGACATTTTGAGAAATGTGTTGGTGTAGCCTAATTTCGCAACTTTTTGAATTTACATCAGATTGCGAAAACATATAAAGATAGAGTATTGCTTTTCCTAAACACTGAGATCTGTATTCATGATAGACATATGCACTTATGAACAGCCTGATTGTTATTATGCACCACAGGATTGACGTCATATCCACTTTGTCATTTTGGTCATTGGTTCCATGTCCGTGTGGTATCCGTCCATTACGCCGTTTGCCTTTTCATATTGAGAGAGCAACACTCCCACCCCAAAGCAATGGTTGTTGCTCCTTAGTTTTACATTTTGATTGTATTTAACAGTTCTACTGACGGGGACCTGGATGGGCAATGAAGCTTATGGTAATAATAAAAATGCTGTGGCTCAGTGACTCAGAGCAATGTGGGGCCTGAGGAGGTGTGGTATGGTTTGGTAGAGAAAATGATGTGAAAACTGCCCGCAAAAGCTATTCGGCAGTCACAAAGACAATGCTGTATCTCTTTTCTGGTTAAAAATATATGCTTTCAGTGGATTCAAAAAATGTAATATATGTTATGAGTTAGATTACTAAGTTAAAGAATATTCGCACTTGAAGAGAGTGTATGGCATGTCATCTTTCGAAATGCAAGGACATGTGTGGAGCGGAACCCCAGTGCTCGAAGGCTTATGGAAATCAATCGAAAAACGCGGAATATTTCGGAACGGAATAAAAGTAGTTTCGGACGCTGAACCTCAATGAACTCTCTTGCTATCAAAAGGTCTCCTGTACATAGCAGACATTGGTTAGGACTGGGTAGGACAATGGGTGAGACCTTGAGAACATTTCGATGGATCAAAACTTTCCGAATCGGAGAGATTAGTATCGAATCAAATATAATCATCCTGACAATTTCGAATCGAATCGAGAGCCTTAATTTTTATTATTCCTGGGTTTCTCGAATAACAGAATAAAGTTGTAACAGGTATTCTAAAAAAGAACACAAATGGGTTTAAACGATACTCAAGCGGACTTAACATCGGCCTTATTACTTCAAATAAACTAGTGACCAAACAGTTTTAACGGTAGCTGAAGGGGGCTCATGCGGGCAAACATATGATTTGACCTTTGACCAATTTGTTTATTTATTTATTGGGGTTTAACAAAACTTTCGACAGCCAGGTTCATCTCCTGTCGGAGAGTTTTACGGGTGGAGGAACCCGGAGAGAATCACCGAGCAGCGGCAAATGTCAGACTCTCCAACGTACTCCAGCCAAGTAGGGTTAGCTTTGGTTGAAGACAATTTCACCATCGACGTGCAGTACAGGTCAGAACACAGCGCCACCGTGCCCCAACGTGGGCAATCGGGATTAAATACCTTGCCCAAGAACACAACGCAGCGCTCCTGATTTTTTACCTCTGAACTTGTAGACAGTAGAGCTGTAGGTTAACCGAAACCGAACCGAGGTTTTTAGTTTTTTTAAAAAACCGAAACCGAAACCGTCGACATCCCATAATCTAAGGTTTTTCGTTTTTTATTAAATACTCTCTTGCTGCAGAAATTCACAGAATGTAGCCATCCCAGAGTAGTGAGAGTACCCAGACACCGCCAATGGCAGTGTCTGGGTACTCTCACTACTCTGGGAAGGCTACATTCTGTGAATTTCCGACATTTCAGTTTAGTTGTGTTTGCAGCTTTCCTCAAGTTGCGTGTAGTTGTCAGATCTCGTAAAATGGCCAAGCACAAAAAAGTTCTGTATATTTAGGTAATTATTATATTGGCCTTCCTGATTCTTCATGTATCATAGCTTATTTCGGGCATTCATTGAGTTTCACTCAATTTCACTACCATTCAGTTATGACTCCGGACATAAGAATGAGTTTTATTGAATTTTACTTGGTCTCGTGAACAAACCGAAAACCGAACCGAACCGAGGTTTTTCTCCACCTGAAAAACCAAAACCGAAACCGAACAAGAAATTTAAAAACCTACAGCTCTAGTAGACAGGGGGCTGACAAATATCTTGTGTCAAACATGGGAGTCGAATATTATAACTGTAGTTTGAAGGATAGTCGTGGGTTCGCACGACATGCATACAACAATGCAGACATATACATACGTTGGCAAACAAAGAAACAGCACAAGCGCATCATCCTCTCTCGACATTCGCTGGGCGTGAATGACTAAGTGCAACAAACATACCAACAGACATGCGGACAAACAAATGATTTGATCTCGATTTTTGACGAATTTATTTATTGGGATTTAAAAAACTTTCGATAGCCAGGGCCACCTCGTGTCGGACAGTTTTACGGGTGCAGGAATTCGTAACTAACCGGAGAGAATCGCCGAGCAACTTTAAGACTCCCCAACATACTTACTCCCAAGTAGGGTAAGATGTGGTTGAAGACATGTTCACCATCGGGGTGCAGTACACGTTAGCACACAGCGCCACCGTGCCCCCACGCGGACAGTCGGGATTAAATGCTTTGACGCAACGCAGTAACCCCTGGTGAGGATCGAACCGTGGATCCTTCGGTTTGAAGTTCAATGCCGTTACCACTGAGCCACCGCGCTCCCGATTGTTGGCCTATGAACTCGTTGATAGGAGACTGACATCTATATTGTGGGTCTAGCATGGAAGTCTAATATAACTGTGGTTTGAAGGACAGTCGTGGGCTCGCACGGCATGCATACAACAATGCAGACATATACATGCAGACGAAGAAACAGCACAAGCGTATCATCCTCTCTCGACATTCGCAAGGTGTGGGTGACCAAGTGCAACAAGCAGGGCTCAAAATAAGCGGTGTCGCGTCGCTTTTTGCTATGCAAAACTTGCAAAAAGCTACACAATGTTCAATTATGCATATCATTTTGCGATACAAGATAATCAACTGCAGCCTATTAGGCTGCAGTTGATTATCTTGTATCGCAAAATGTAAATGAAAATTTACAAACAAATTTGAAAACTAGTTCACTGAATGTTTACTTCTGATTGTGAAACATTCCAGGCATAACTCAGATTAACTCTCCATCAAGCATCATTAGCAACTTCATATGTAAGATGAATTCTATTGGTTTAAATTATTCCTGTTTTTACAACATTTTGCATAAAATGTCCATTAAAACTAACTTCAAGCCCATCAAATTAAAAATCGCAACTTCCATTTTGAGAACTCGGTTAAACAACCACGACGTCATTTGAAAATATCCAAGTCCATGCAACCCTTAATAGCCCAAGAACATTAGGTTTCACTAGGGAAAAAAATCGGAGAAAGCTGATTTTTCAGGGAATGTCGAGTACATGTCACTGAACGATTAGACAAAAGTCCCCTAAAATCCCAGTTGAGCTTTTTTTTCTACAGCCTTTTTTCGAAAACGCGTTTGAAAAAAATCAAAAAAAATCGCACGAACTTTGTAACCTCGAATTGATCCAACTGTATTTTTTGTTTACGCGTATTTCGAGCTACATAATGTCTAATATACATTTACCTAGAGGAAAATGTGCATTCTGTCACAATTTCTGCGAAAAATTATTGAAAATTCACAAAAAAGTATCGGATTTACGCAAAAAATGACGATTTTCCTAACGGATTTGCCCAAAGGGTCGTAGTACAGAACGGGATGTTAGTTGGACAGACGATAAAAAATCATCCACCACCATTTGAAGACTTTTATCATTGCTTGCAAAATAGACATTATGGAAGACCCCCTCTGCTTCTGGCCGAGTTCCCCTTTTGGCATAAAATTCGTCAGCATGAGAACTCAACTATTTTCGGGCTTGGGACCGAACAGACACGTCTGTGTCTGGCAGCATTAGATCAATAAATAATATTTACAGAATGTACAAAAATCAATAAATAATATTTACAGAATGTACAAATCAATCAACATGGATTAAGTTACATTGACTATTATCAACGCTATATACAGAAATGACATGACCTATATACATATTATTCATCGAACTCAGAAATTTCCGACAGGACAGTGTTTCTGTGGTTGTTACAAGAATCCGAACTGCAATTACACAAACCTGAGCAAGAGAGTCCTGCCTTCTTACACCCACACCTTTTTGTACAAGCACTCTTGCAACCACAACTGATCAGATTCAGTAGGTTATCGGGGGCACATGGCTTTGTGGCTGCAGCCGGTACAAGAAGTCCATTGTCTAGCGACCACCCCCAATCCGTCGGAGGAAGCGAAGTGCCCAGCCATTGTTGGACCTGGAGATAACATCTGTAGACATGTTGTTGTGCAGCATCGCTGCTTGGTGGGAGTGAGGCTAGGTCGATGGGTTTATTCAGTTTAGATTTTGCTACATAAAGCTTGTAAGTGACATATCTATATTGGTCGAGAGAGGAAACAGTTTTACTCCCGTATAAGATCAGGAGAAGTTGTTCCCCGGCAGCGGCTACTGCACTTGGTGTACTGTCATCCGCCAAAATTGTGTTGACATACTGTTGTGAGTCGCTAGTAACATCGGAGACAATTGTACTGAATACTTTCTTCTTACCAACTCGAAAGAGTGCAGAAGTAGTGTCACAACCACTTATAGAATGTGCTACAAGGAGGTTGCTTCTATGGTCACCCATTTTGGTTGCTATTTCACTAACTGAAACTAGTAAGTTTGGGGTAATGGAATACATCATGTGAATATTACATCCCGGTTGAACTCGAGAGGTAAGAATGACTAACAAGTCTGTGTCTGTTCCCACAACGACAACATTGTTGTCATCTTGAGCGATGTCAAGTGCAGTTTCGGATATCAGTACATCAGCATCAGCCTCGGCCTGCTTGGACTGAATATTGATAGCAGATAGCTCCTGCATTAGAAGATCGATCAGTTGGGTTTTGTTCTTGGCATTTGCAAGGAAATCGGATTGGGGTGTGGTGGCTGGTAACTCGGGTGAGATATTGATATCAATGGAATACCTGTCTTTAGATCTACGGGCTTGTTCCATGCCCTTTGTCGACATTGTACAAGCATAACCATCCAACCACGACGTTCGCCCCAAAATGTCTCACTAGATAATTGGAATATGATGTACATGTGTCCTTATATGACGACTGTTTAGGCCATACAACTGCCCTCAATAAAAATCCACCATCTACAACAAACAGAGAATATTCTGGGATTTTAGTTTGCTCGGAACCGTATGTTTTGAGGATCTTACCGAGCGTGCTTGTCTGTGTCTTCCTCATTCCAGCAGAATCAAACAAATGCTGGTGGTTTCGGGGCGAGTTCATATTTGAGATACTCTTCCATCTCTGCTTGTGACTGAATAACACATGTGTTGCGGTTGAACAGAATTGTGGGGTCAATCACTACCTTACTTCCACGGACTTTGATGCTATTTGCCATCGATGTGAAAGACTTCACAGTGTCAACACGTCGTAGTTTGATGCTGTTGAACGTTTTGCTTACAACATTCGATACGCAACATTCACCAATTTTGCGAACTTGGTCACAGTTCACAGTTTCGTCGGCCACAAGCCCGGTCGCTATAGAGACTAATTGTAGTGGATCTCTATTCTGAAAGGGGGAATGCACTCTGAGCCAGTTCAATAATTTGGTGATATCATTGGCATCAGTCAATTGTGAACTTTGACGGAGATCCCGATGTTGTTCGCCATGACCAGTGTGAACATGAACAAAATTTTCGAGAGCATTACATATCGGAAGGCAAAGAGGTAGTCCGTGTACCCATTTCGCAACAGTGCTATCGGTTATTCCCCTGCCATGTGTGAGACCACCAGGGAGCTTGAACATTCTCATTAAACACTGCTCTATGGTCTGATCAGAATATATCCCGTCCCAGAATTTATCTGAGCGCCTTATGGTAAAGTAACCTTTCTCAGTGAACAACTTCAAATCATCCTGTTGCATTATTTCTGCTAGCTCATTCATCTGCTGCAAATAGAGATGAGAACTTTTTGCGTATGCAAAATGACCACCTCCGTGAAATACTGGAATCATATTGCGAACACAATATGTGTGGAGTTCCCAGTCGCCTGTGCGCTCTGCTCTCAAGAACAACTGGAGAAGACCTATTTGCTCGTAGTATTGTACCCAAAGCTTTCCTGTGCGTCCTACGGACGCATTCTGGAGCAGTTCGTGTAATTTTGACAGTAGATGGTTGACACTTTCTTGATTGGCAGCGTCAGCTGTTGTACAGTCACCTCTGGCAAGTCCACAGAATATTTCATTGACTTCTGTGCAGTCTATGTTATCTAGTGTTCGGCTTTCTTCAAACACAAGTTTTGTAATGGCAATTTGTGTTAGCAAATGGGCACGAACTGCTCTTGAATATGCATGACCACTGATCAAATGATGGATTGACCCACCAGCATAACAGTCCCCCAAAGTTCATCCAAGCCGCTACCAGCCATGATCGAACCAATTGCCCCCTAAATATGACATAATCATATGGAAGCCGCCGAGTCTAACGAAAACTTTTGTCAACTTATCTGACGAAGACACAATCTCTGTACAATACAAATTTGTTTATGAGTACACATCAAGGGCGTGCACACATTACATGCCAATACATCTTGAGTGTAGGCGAACACCACATTATGTGATTTAATCGAACATGGAAATTGAAACAGTGATGCTATAATACGGTATTTGAATGAGAAAAGTCGATGCCGTTTGAATTTGAGTTTAGGGGGTATGGTTAATATTTCACACGTTTCACCAGTTCATTATGGAATAAATGACTATTGTTATATATCATTATAAAGCCACTGCTTTTCTGCAATTTTTGATATATAATTTAACTCCCAAAGTAGTCGTAGATTTGATTTAATGGACGTTGTGTACCGTTGTGTGTATGAAAACAATAAATTTGTTGTTTTTTCGTAATTTTGTACATTTTCATGAATATTTCACCACTGAGTGTGAGGATTGGTACAAAGTTGGCATTTTCTGTTGGGGATATGTATTCTCAATATAATTCAGCACGATATTTATGATTCTCACCCTACTAAGGCGAATAAGAATGAGAAATATGGAGCTGGGTCGAATTTTTTTAAAAAACATTTTTTTCATCAAAAAAACGCTATAACTAAAAAAGCTCAACTCGGATTCGCGAGGACTTTTCACACTTTATCCGCAATGTGTGTCCCGGAAACATATAAAAAGATCAGCTTTCTCCGATTTTTTTCCTTACTTTCTCATTTTTATGTCTAATGTGCCTGGACTATAAAGGCAGTTCAGTTAAAAAAAACATAGTAAATGTTTCATGTGTTGCAGATCAGTTGGAAATGCCCAGAAATGGATGGAAACTATTCTATCTACTTAGAAGAATTCAATACAAAACAGCATAACATAACTCCGGTATACAAAAATAGCTATGCAATTTTTACAAAATGCTATTCATTTTTTGGAAATGCGTAGCATTTTGCTGCGCATATAAAAAAAGTTATTTTGAGCACTGGTAACAAGCAAACCAACAGACTACGGTGCTCTGTGAAGATGTTCGTTGGCGTGTGTGTGTGTGTGTGTGTGTGGGGGGGGGGGGGGGGGGGGGGTAAACTGATTTTCCCTGATTATAGCGGTTCAAGTCCTGACTGACCAATATTCCAGATGCATCATCAAGGCATGCCTTCTTGAAAATGTATTAGGGGATAACTAAAGCAGACATGTAGTAGTCGTGTCGCGACTTCTTATGTAATTAACATGTACCCTACCGCTACTCTAAATTGGGTCATGCAAATCCCCCCCGCCCCGCCCCCCCCCCCCCCAAAAAAAAAAGCCCGAATCGTGTACCACTGAGTATGATCGACTGTGTGTGTGGCAGAAATACAAGTCCCTACTGGAAAAAAAGTACTGGATTGGTGTAACTCCCCCTCCCCGACCCACCTTATCGACAACTCTGAATATACTGACAGATAAAGTAAATCGCTATTTTGGAACCACATCCGCATGGATTATTACTGCATGCTGTTTTCAGCCTCTGATGAAAATACTGAGAGTCCGGTGGCTTAGCAACAATTCTTAACCGTAAAGATACTTGGCGGACGAATGTGCTAAATGTGGTGTGGAGCTTCGTTTGCACCTAACAATTGATTTTAGTCAAGGGGCCATCTTGACCGTTACCGATTTTCCAAGATGTCGGCCAAAATCCAAAATGGCTGCCAACGAAACTGGAATATCACATATTTCTGGCTGTGACAAATGAGGTATCGAATCAGGAGTTATTGAAGTCAGTGAAAGTGATTCCGGACAACGTACCTTGTATTTGTCACTCATTTTCAATATGGCTTTCAAACTCCAATATGGCCTCCAGCAAAACTGAAATATCCCATATCTCTGGCTCGAGAAGTCACAGATACACCAATGAGGTATCAAATCAGGAGATTTTGTGGTCACTAAAACTGATTGTGGGCAAGGTATCTTGCATATGTCACTCATTGTCACGATGGCGTCCAAAATCTAATATTCTCTTATACATGTATTTATTCTGATGCTAAATACAGACACATATCTATTTTATTACATAATGTTGATCTATCAAGATACCGGAAATGACGACAGTCCTATAAAAAGAGCGTTGTTGAAAAAAATATGTATATTATTATTTTGTTTAATTTGGTCTTCCGTAAAAGATTGGTCGAGTACACGCGGAGCAATTTCTTTCAACAACTATCTTTTTACAGTTCACTGCACATGTGTTTTTCACGTTCGATCATATGAACTACACTAGGTGGGTGCCCGCTCATATCAGAGACATGAAATCTCTGCCGTAACCAATTAGAGATGAATTTGAGATTCGCAATCCTGGGTAATCTCAAAGTCAACACACGGATATTCTGGTACTTCATTGATCTAGCACGCGGGCAGGAAAATAAAGTGTGAAAGGATGCGGTAGTATAGTAGGACTAAGTGAAAATCCAGTCCACTTTTGACGTTAGATGACCTCTGGTACAGAACGTGCCAGACTCGTGAAGCAGTTCGAGAATGAATATATTCTTGATGATGTCCCAGAAAACCCTACGAATTCCGAGCACCATGAACATGGACTCACTCACACATTCCAGCGACAGGTTGATAAGGTGACTAAGGTCATCTATCTAAGGTCATAAAATGGATGGCTTCAACGAGTTAGTAACTCCTGACAGTCGTAACTGCACGAGTGAGGCCGTAGTGAATACAATCCGACACTGGAACACATCGGTACGAAACAGTATGAGGGGTCCGTGATGACAGGAAGTATGTGACGAGAGTCCCTGTGGATCGCATTCGCTCCAAACACGATCCGATTTCAATGAATTCGCTACCCTTATTTTCGACAAAAGTTAAAGCTACATCCAGAGACAGCAAGAAAGTAAAAGTGCTTGGAAACAATGTGGCACTCTTCGGACAGTTGTACATTTCCTTACAAAATAGTAGAGCTGTAGGTTTTTAAGTTTCTTGTTCGGTTTCGGTTTCGGTTTTTCAGGTTGAGTAAAACCTCGGTTCGGTTTTCGGTTTGTTCATGAGGCCAAATAAAATTCAATAAAACTCATTCTATATGTCTGGAATCATAACTGAATGGCAGTGAAATTGAATGAAGTTCAATGAATGTCCGAAATAAGCTATAATACATGAAGAATCAGGAAGGCCAATATAATAATTACCTAAATATACAGAACGTTTATTGTGCTTGGCCATTTTTCGAGGTCTGACACCTACGCGTAACTTGAGGAAAGCTGCGAACACAACTAAGCTGAAATGTCGGAAATTCACAGAATGTAGCCATCCCAGAGTAGTGAGAGTACCCAGACACTGCCATTGACAGTGTCTGGTTACTCTCACTACTCTGGGATGGCTGCATTATGTGAATTTCTGCAGCAAGAGAGTATTTTAATAAAAACGAAAAACCTTAGATTACGGGATGTCGACGGTTTCGGTTTCGGTTTCGGTTTTAAAAAAAACCCCAAAAAACCTCGGTTCGGTTTCGGTTAACCTACAGCTCTACCAAATAGGGATTGTGATATCAATGAATTCTTTGCGCATGAGGTTCAGTCATATCCTTCTTCCCTGCCTAACTTTGGAAAGCTGAACCTACCCATGACCCATGCCTTCTCGGGATGTGATACCACGTAAGCATTTCGAGGGAAGGGAAATAAATCATTCTGGTAAGCATGTCAGGCATATGATTCTGTCACAAATACTTTTATGCATCCAGTCCACTCATCCCTTTGGGCATGTTAATTTGGACTGGGAATCATTTCAGAAGATCGAGTGACCAGGTTATTATAGTGTATGAGAAAGAAAGCAATTTGACCAATGTAAACAGTGCACGTATGGAGCTCTTCTCCCAGAAAAAGTCAAACTGCAGGAAGAATTTCACCTACTCAGAATGCACTCCTGCAACACACAAGCAGGGTAGTGTACTAGGCTGGCATCTGGGCGACCAGCATGTTTGCTCAACAGAAACTTAAAAGTGCAACTAGATATGCTTGAAAAAAGAGCCGAATCTTGGGAACCCGGCTATCTGGACAGCAATTCCCAAAGCTTCTCGTGCTTGCAGATAATTTATCAAATGTGGCTGAAAAAGAGACTTTGCAGTGTGCAAATGTAGCAAGGCAAACTTCCCTTGTACATCTCTGCCGGTGTAAATGTTCTATCAGATCATAAGATGACGTTAGATTAACTGCGGTAAAATCTGCCAGTAGACTGCAAAAACTGGATAATTTATCAACGGTAAGTGCGAATTTTAATAAACATCTTGGATTTGGCCGGTCACCTTGTTAAATTGTAAATGTGTAATTGGTTAAAGACCAGGGTCAGTCACAGTAAAAATCCCGGTCTGATGCTACATTTAATAATTTATGTACATGTGCAATATATTTATGCCATAGTCAATTGTGAGGGACAGTAACCCGGATGTTTAGCTCTGATGCTGGAAAAGGGGTCGCATTAGCAATGTACCCAACTGTCTAAGAACCAGGTTCACTGATCAACAAAACCGCATTTTTGATATGTCGTTTTTAACTTTTCACGACGAAGTTGCAAAATCTAATATTTATTGTTTTTGTTGGCAGCTATATTGGATTGTGGACGCCATTGAAAATGAGTGACATATGCAAGGTACTTTGCCCAGAATCAGTTTCACTGACCTCAAAATCCTCTTGATTCAATATCTTATTTGTCTAATTGGGACTTTTGCAGCCAGAGATATATAATATTCCAAGTTTCGCTGGTGGCCATTTTGGATTTTGGAAAATCCGAAACGTCAAGATGGCTCCTAGGTTAAAATCAATTGAAAAGTCCAAAAGAAGCTACACACCAAATTTGGTGATTTTGTCCAAAGTGACTTAAAAGTTGCTAAGGCACCTGACTGCAGAAGGTATAATTTGAGAGCATTGATGTAAAAGCAAATGCTGTCAGCTATTTTTTTTATATATTCCATTGATTATTTTGTGAATGCTCACAAAAAACACAAAATGACACAAGTTAAAGTAAATACGTATCTGAAAGCCAGAATGGAAGAATAGATACTTTTACCCATTTTCTGATATTCTCCCATATATCCCGACACCCAAACAAAAACAAAATAAAATAAAAAAATAAAATAAAATAAAAAGTAACTTAAATATTCAATCCAATTGCAAATGAAATATAAAGCAAAAGTCTTTCTTTCCAATCATGCATAGAATACATATAAATAAATTATCAAATCAATAAAAACCACGTATGTAAATAACAACATTATTAATCCTGAAATGATGCCAATATATCTATATAATACAATGTTCTTTCCAGTTGACTGACCCGTGAATGATTTAATCAATACAAACTACATAAAGGTTTATTATGCTTGTCTTGAAAACCAGTGCTCAAAATAACTTTTTTTCTATGCGTAGCAAAATGCTACACATTTCCAAAAAATGAATAGCATTTTGTAAAAATTACATAGCTATTTTTGTATACCAGAGTTATGTTATGCTGTTTTGTATTGAATTCTTCTTAGTAGATAGAATAGTTTCCATCCATTTCTGGGCATTTCCAAATGATCTGCAACACATGAAACATTTACTATGTTTTTTTTTAACTGAACTGCCTTTAAGGGTTGCATGGACTTGGATATTTTCAAATGACGTCGTGGTTGTTTAACAGAGTTCTCAAAATGGAAGTTATTTTTAATGGACATTTTATCAAAATGTTGTAAAAGCAGGAACATTTTAAACCAATAGAATTCATCTTACATATGAAGTTGCTAATGATACTTGATGGACAGTTAATCTGAGTTATGCCTGGAATGTTTCACAATCAGAAGTAAAGCATCAGTGAACTAGTTTTCAAATTTGTTTGCAAATTTTCATTTACATTTTGCGATGTAAGATAATCATCTGCAGCCTAATAGGCTGCAGTTGATTATCTTGTATCGCAAAATGCTATACATAATTGAACATTGTGTAGTTTGTTGCAAGTTTTGCATAGCAAAAAGCGACGCGACACCGCTTATTTTGAGCCCTGTTGAAAACAGATTGACCCTTTCAACCTGGTATGCAGACAGTTCTGCAAAAAGGAAAAAACAGGACGGAGGACGAGCAGACGACATAAAGGACATTGAATCGATTATGAGGATCAGCAGTAGTTCAACCCTACGGCCCTACAGGGCTGTGGGATTCAGGAGCGGTCTAGGTTAAAAATGTTACCGGAAAATACCACCAGGAGAGGACTCCGGACCTAGAGGAAATTTTGATTTTTCGTACTGAAAGAATGCTGCTTCCTTGCATCTGAGCGATCATTGGCAGTCGACATAGTGGGCATTTGGGCCGACCATAGTTCGGAACAGTGGGAGAATAATTTGATTTTTCGATCTGAAAGAATGCTGATTCTTTGCATCTGGACGATCGATGGATCATTATATTGCTGGTATATCGAAATGGCCTCTATGTGGCCTGTGAATGGCTGTCCACACTGAGGCCGTTTTGATATACTGAATTTCTATGCAATCAGATCCATTTCGTCTTTTGTTTCAAAGTTAGAAAAGTTTCAAAAACATCTTAAAGACAGTTGAGAGAAATCATTTCCCGTTCTGTTGGAAAAAAACGCAAAAAAAAAGAATTATAATCTTAGCAATAACAATTGTATTTTCCTTTCATGAAAATCCAAAATAACATTCTGACTGCTTGTTCCTTGACAAATACATTCCACAACTGGTTATATAATGATGGGATGGGGGTGTTCTAAATTTATTAGCTATTTAAAAACTTTTTGTAGTGTTATTAGTCGCTGTTTAGTCAATATTTGAAGTTCGATCATCTTGACCGTGACACTGATTGGAGTCAATTGGTTTCAATTAAAAAGCAACTAAGGGTTGGTAACCCGCCAACTAACAGTGAAGTCTTCTTGGCAAGGAAGGGAACGCAACCATTATAAACTTAGAAAGTGCGTTTAGTTCAATTTTCGTGTAGACTGGTTGTTACATGGGAGGTGTGTGATAAATACAGAACTGCACATACTTTTTACTTTCAACTTAACTGGTATAAGGTTAACGCAACCTGTCCATAATATCTTGCTTAGTTGTTTTATTATACAGCTGGCAAATTTAGTTCATTTTTTTAAATTTTCGGAATATCTTGATATAAGGTTAACACGACTAGCAGTTGCTTGGTACCTTATTCAAACCACACACATATTCATCAGATAGTTGCATCTAAGCACTTAATTCTACGAACTGCACCTCAGAAGAAATCAGCGACAGTACTTGTCTTTTTCAAATTTCTCGGATGCCATAGAATTAAGAAAGGACGCTGGTTTTGTTTACATTGGCATGGCGAGGGTTTGAACCCACCGCGTGGTTCAGTATAGTTTCGCTAGGCGGTTGGTGCCGAAGGAAACTCTCTCGGCGTGGGTTCAAACCCCCGCCATGCCAACGCACACATATTGATGGTATTGGATTCAACCCATTGCACATGTTCGAAATGCAACCATATTAGTATGGCTTTGTCATATAGATGCAGTACAGCCGTCGTGGACTTGTTAATCTGCGCGTGGGCTTGATGTCCACGCATGCGTTTACAAGGTAATAGGTAATAAAAGTCATCAACAACAAGCACCGGATTGTACTTTTCGTTATTAATTATTCGGAATGATCGCTTTTACATGACAGCTATAGTCTTTTTATAGCTCATGAGTTGCCCCATGCCTGAATTCCGTAAACCAAATGGCTATGCATGAGGGAGTAGTATTATACAGTCATGGAATTCTGACGCAAGCAAGTTTTAGCTTGCCTTAACTGCTCACGCAATTTAATCCGGCATAAGCGTTTTCTTGCTCACCTACTTCCAGCTTTTTTCAATGGTGACGGACAATGGAACGTGTGTAGAGAATATGCTGGGTACATGTGTGTGTCGGCCACTACATGTACCAGTCCTCATGAACTTCTTGATCGATCTGACCACACTGTGGTGGAGGGGATAGTAAAAAATGAATACAGGTTCATTCAGTAACATTTTATTAATTCATTTAAAATTGATTGGCTTGAAAGCACTCGAATGAGAAATTACCCAACCCGGTATTAACATCCTTCACTCTGATGTCAAAATACCAAAGTTTCAGGAAGTTGTTTTTTCCCATAATGCATCTAGAAATTTACCCAATTCAATCTCGTTTGACAGAGCTCAATGAGCTCTGTCAAACGAGATTGAATTGGTTAAATTTCTAGTTGCATTATGGGAAATTGTTTCTGTCTAAAATTTAGATAGTTTGACATCAGTTTGAAGGGGGTTAACTAAGTCTTTAGAAGATCTTTGTGAAGCAAAAAAAGTGAGAAAGATTTCAGGAGAGCAAGTAGGTTTCAGGTGAGCGATTTATTGCCACCCTGGATTTTTCAGAAATCCAAGCCTGTACAGTATAATGTGTTTAGGATTCCATGGGGAGGATATTTTTTACTTTGTTGAGACAATAGTTTGCACGTGCTATTTTCGAGCATAATCGGGATATGTGAGCCTTGTAGAATAAGTGTTAATCAATGCTTATTCAGTTGCCCCAACCTTGTTAATGTTTTGGTTATTTATTTTTACGACTTGACAGAAATTATTCTTTCTTCTTTTATTTGGATTAAGTGCAAAGGCTTTCTTAGCATTCAACATTAGCTGGTTCACGGAGCACCATTCGAATAGTTTTTGAAGTTCGTCATTGAAATACGATGTTATGGGGTTATTATGGGAACCCGAGCAGCGTGCAGTGGTGTCATCGGCAAATTATAAAAAATTGAGTGATGTTGAGTTACTTATATCATTGATATATAAAAGAAAAATAGCAGGTTCTAACATTGAGCCCTACGGAACACACAACTCTGTTTGGCTAAGTCCGCGTTGTGTTCTCCATACATAACATATTGCGAGTTATGCCCATTTGAAAATTCATTTTTCTTGGTTTCCCGATGATAACTTTAGTTATAGTGGGCCAAATCAAATGCAAGTTGGTATGTAGGTGGAACAACATAAAATACAGGACAAGTTCGAATCGGGGTGCGGCCCGACTGTTTTTACCAGAGTTATACCCCTTTATCGACTTCAAAACAATGCATTTGGGGGGGGGGGGGAGGTGGGGGTCATGATGACATATTTAATTATGCGGTCCGACAATTTTTGCCCGAGTTATGGTCCTTTTTTTCTATTTTTTTAAAATAACTCGAATTGCACACTTTTTTTCGGGGGAGGTGCTACCAGGCGACCTTTTATTTTTAAATATTCGTCATTTTCTGGCAAGGAACATACTTTCTCATTATAGGGCCATATAAAGTCATACTCAGCATCTACCTGCACCTTGTCGAGTGTGATGATACCCGCCATTGTTCATCAACAAACCACCATCCTCTTCCTTCCGCTGGACAAGTTTTCAAGACATATATTATTCCAAGATGAGCATAAAATGACGTTGAGACCGTGTATTGTTGAAATGTTTGAAAGGGTTAGACTATACTTCTGCTACATTTACAGTCAGTCTGTTTCAGTAATAGCCTATATGAATAAAATTAAAAATAAATGAGTTCATAGTTAAAAGTGTATGACTAAATGTAGAAAATATAAGAATGAATAATAAAAATGAATGAGAATGAGTGGAGGAACGATTAGAAAGAAATGGAAACGGATAAATGAAATGGGAGAGGTGGAATCAAACAGGTGAAAGGAGGATGTGAAGAAGACTGGATATTAAACTGGAAATTCAAATGAGAGAAGTAATTAGAAGAATGGGGGAATGAAGGAAAGGACCATGTATGGTAGACTTGATGGGATGGGGAATTGATGAAGGAGTGGTGGATTGTCGACAGATTTGGTGTTCAGACCAACAATGTATTGATATGTTGATAACTAATAGCGGTTGATAGAAATGAGGGAGAAGCGATCTTAATTTGTGATCCTAAACAGCAAGTCAGTCACACATTCACCCACCCACACAGTAAATCAATCACACCCACACACATCCATCCGACCGTCCACCCACTATCCCTTAAAATCCTTAACCCAACACGAATGGCATACGACACTTGTAAACAATTCTTGAACAACTAACTTCTTCCATCCCTTGTGTCGAAAACATAGCCCACGACCCCACTGGAGCGAGCTAGGTTCAATAAGGGATCTAAGGGACATATTTCCGAAACCCACAAAAAATTTAAAAAATCATGAAAATGGAATAGTTGTTTAGTGAATAGCGATAGTCGGTTTTGGCCGCTACATTTGGCATATGGTTAATGAGTAACCGGGTGGAAATTATGGGGGGAGGTGGATGGCTAAGGTTATCTTATTGGTGCTAAATCGACGAACTTGCACTTGAGGCACTGCAAGGTATAAATTGTCTGTTGAATAGTTGAGTAGTTTGTTAATGAATGAAGTTACATAACTGTGTCATGGAATGTACACTTTGATAACTGACAATTATTGCAACCCTGTGTCCAACACGAATAGCAGACGACACAAAATTCTTGAAAAACTAATTGGTTTCCCATCCCTTGTGTAGAAAACACAGCCCACGCCCCCCCCCCCCCCCTTCTGGGAGCTCGTTCCAATGTGGGGTCATAAGCCATATTTCCAGGACAGAAAAAATGAAAATTGAATGGTGATTTTGTGAGAAGCGCTGGCGGATTTTGGCCGCTGTGTGGGGCAGTGGGTTAATAACTTTCTATAAAAGGCTGAAGTCATCTTACTAGTACTAAAGTGACGAACTAATGCGGGAGGCACTGCAAGGTATAAACTATCTGATGACTTATCTGATTTGTTAACTATAAGCACACAATTGGGGCCTAAATGTGTATAACAGCATTATAGTGCTTAGTAAGATATCTGCACCATAATATTGATACCCAATTGCGGTTGAGGGGAAATCAATCTTAATTTGTGATCCTACACAGCAAGTCAGTCACACATTCACCCACCCAGACAGTCAATCAGTCACACACTAGCACATTCATCCGTCCGTCGTTCGTTCGTCCGTCCATCCACCCATCACGAATGAATTAGTGAGGGAAGGCGTTAACCCTTAACCCAACACGAATAGAATACCACACTTGTAAACAAATTCTTGAATATCTAATTCCTCCATCCCTTGTGTCGAAAATGCAGCCCACGACCCCCACTGAAACGAGCTGGTCCAATGAGGGGTCATAAACCAGATTTCCGAGACAAAACAAAAATGAAAAAATCATTAAAATTGAATAGTGGTTTGGTGAATAGCGCTGGCCCCCTTTTACGGGTACATTAGGCAAACGGTTAATGACTAATCGGGTGAGAATTGCATGTGTGTGTTGGGGGAGGGGGGTGAAGTTATCTTACTGGTACTAAATCGCATTTTGTTATGAAAAACCAGGGATAACGCTAAACTGACAATTAACTGAGCATGGCCTATATCCGAGACCGAAGTGATTAAGATTTTCATAGCGACCAGGGCGTAATTTTTTACAGTTCTTTTTTGCTAATTTATGAAGACGAATAAAAATCAGATAAAGCTATTATAATTTTTCATAGAGCAAACTCGTAAAAAAGACATAATCTCATTGTGGCCGATGTGGGAATTGGAGCGCAACATACAGCTGGCCGCGTACAAGTAAGGTCAAACAAAAACTAGAGAAATATAACTTTACTGTGATCAGTAAATTCGCGGCTGTGTGAATATTGGGAAAGCATCCACAATAAACTACATAGAAACAGAATTTATGGAGACTTATTTTTGCGAATAAAAACATCTTTAAAGAAATCAGAAATGTTTTTGTTTTTTTTTGTAAACAGGTTAAATAAAGAATTTCATGCAAGAATCAAATAACATTTTTCAAGAAACCAGAGATAACTTCTGTGCATAGTATTCAACGTGGCCTATAAAAAAATCAGAAATGGATATTTTGGCTCCGACCACAGTTTTTAAGTGATGAAATACACGTATGAACTTCCGGAATGCATTAGGGGGCCGTAAAATGCGATTACCAGCAAGTCTTAAAAACGCACCCAATGACTCCGTGATCGTCACCATTATTTTGACCTCCCTTGAGTTTCGACTCATTCGGTGATGCTCCCAGGTCTACAGGTCATACCATTATTCATATATGAGCGTGACCCACTTTCAATATATTTGGTTTCGCCCATTTGTTGGTGCAAAAATCCATGAATGAACTCTCGGAATGCATTGGGGATTAGCAATTCGGAAAATGCACAGTGAAATACTGCCATCTGACATGATTAAAATCAGTTCAATGTAAAAGAATGTGCTCCACCGACAACACCTGATGACAAGGGACACATTCTGGTTGCATATTACCCTCTAACAAAAAGGAATGTGGTAGTCTTGTTTGACCGATATGACAACATGTCAGAATGCAATGGTCTTTCCTACACAGGTTAAAAGATGGATATTCATCAGTAATAGTAGGTCGGAAGCGATGGAGCTTATTATTTGTCGGTCCATCCCATTCCCATACCCCACATATTTGATGCACTTACTGATATGTGGTTTAAAATCACTGGAAGGAATTTTGAAATCAGCGAGAGGCTTTGGTAAAGCCTGTTTTGCTGCATTGTCTCCTCTGGTGTTTCCCGAGATATCAACATGTCCAGGCAATCAGCAAAGCACGATATCATATCGATATCATAGAGAGAAGTGAACATCTCACGAAGTTCCAAAATGAGAGGGTTCTTCAACTTGGGATTGGTTAAAGCTAGCAAAGAGGAAAGAGAGTCGGAAAAAATAATCGACTTCCTTTCCCGTACATTCTCAATGTGTTCAAGCGCTAGTTGTAAAGCTTTGACTTCAGCTGAAAAAATATGACTTTTATTTGGTATTCTGATTGAGGTGATCTGACTACCAGTAACAACAGCTGATGATACGTTGTCACCATCTTTAGATCCATCCGTATTATTTATTTATTGGTGTTTAAGGTCACATACTTATGCACAATGGCTAATAATGACAGTGACAGTTTTACGAGTGGAGGAAGCCGGATTACCCGGAGAGAACCACCGAACAACGACAAGCAGCTGCCAGCTCCCCAACATCGTCACTCCGCACCCCAGCACAGGCAGGGTTCGATTGGTTGAAGACATGCGCACCATCGATGTGTAGTACGCCTTAGTACACAGCGTCATCGTGCCCCGGTGTGGACAATCGGGGTTAAGGGCCTTGTCCAAGGTCACAACGCGGGTGTCCGAATCGGTCACCCATCCGAGAACTAACCGGGCTCGACGTTGTTTAACTTCGGTGATCTTACGAGAACCGGTTACCGCAACGCCACCGCTCCTCCATCCATCCGTATAGATCCTTGCATATGTACTGTACTTTGACTTTATTTCAGCATATATTTGTTTAAATTTCAGAGAGTTTGTCTAAGATTTGTTGAGGAACTAAGGTCCAAAATGACATTTGGTTTCCTTAGGAGGAATATCGGCTCATGGGTATCTTTTATCGAGTCAAATTCAAGCGTGGTGGTCTCCAAATGGGTTTAATTCTAATTCCCAATGGAGGAATATGTTTCGTGTGTCTGCTGTAGAATTATACATTTTGAGGGTCTGAGACTCAACGATAAGCTGGATTTGGTGGGTTAGGCAATAGTCTGGAGGCATACTGGAGTGACAGTTTAATTCCGCGTTTCTCAAGAGAAGGCTTCTCTGTCACAATGAGCATCGAATCAACTGCTGGTGTTGTAATACCACTATTATGAATTGCTTCAAGTGGTTTGAGGTACGACTTTCTCGCAGAACCGTAAACCACACAACCGTAGTCTAATGTTGATCTGACAAGTGACCTATACACATGGAGTAGCGGTTTTTTTTTTGTTCAGCACCTCAGTCAGTGCTACCAACTACCATCAGGAGGTTAAGTTAAGTGCCTTTTTTCACCTCATTTTTAGTTGTTTGAAATGAGAAGTGAACTGCTATTTCGCAGATATACTATTCAAAAGAAGTAGAGGATATCCAAACTGCTAATGATATTTTCGGAAAATGGTATTGGATACGCGTAATTGGACGCATCAATATGTTAGTTACCAAGTTTAGTATGGATCATGAATGTCACCAGCCCACGAAAACGTCATGCAGGTTTTTCGCACGAGCACCGAGTTAATGTCTGTGGGGTACGTTTTGAAATTTCCATTTGAACTTGATTTGCTTTTCCGGAGGTCTCATCGTTCTTTTTTCTTGGTATAAACTCGTTCATCAATAGTTTCTGGTCGAAACGTAACTTTTGAGGTGTGCGAAGACTGACACGTGACGAGCGTTTACGTGCCGTTGGCATGTTGGAAGCTGGCAACAGACAGACTGCAGTGGCTCAAATTCTCAACGTTAATCAATCGGTGATTAGCAAGTTGTGGTCACGCTCCCATCAGACAGACAATGTTGATGGCAGACGTCGGTCAGGTCGTCCAAGGACGACAACTGCTAACCAGGATCGTTTCATCCGAACCACAGCATTACGTTACCGCCATCAAAGTGCCTCAGAAATTGGACAGCAGCTGCACCGAGCGATAGATGTGCGAGTCAGTTGTCAGGCTATCCGCAATTTCCTACACAGCTGCACGACAGCGCTGGGACAACCATCGGTGGAGCAACGTCATGTTTTCCGATGAATCGAGGTTCACTCGCGACTTCCACGACATGCGAAACAGCGTGTGGCGGCGGTGGAACGAACGATATCATGACGCCGTCGATTACTTTTCCATGATGACAATGCAACAGTTCACAGGGCCCGTGTCACTACAGATTTCGTCCAGCAGCAGAACATCACTACACTGTCTTGGTCAGCACTAAGTCCAGACTTTTCACCAATCGAGCACGTCTGGGATGTTCTTGGCAGGCACCTACAACAACGCCAACAGCCCACTACCAATGTCGAGGAACTCGCCGCTGCTCTGCAGGAAGAATGGAATAACATCAGTCAAGCTGATATTGGACGTTTGGTCAGGAGTAATCCACGTCGGATCAGCGCTTGTCTCGCGAACCGAGGAGGATTTACAAGGTATTGAGGTCTAGGACTGAATGTGGTAAATTCTCTGACTGACTATCCATGTCTTTTACAGTTCCGTGCATGGAATGTGTGCTTGTCAGACACCCAACTATCACTGAAATCATTCACCAAATGTCACAGTACAATGCCTCAACTGTCTTTTTGATGAAAATATAAATATATTTCTTCATATATCTCTCTTTTATTAAATATCACCTACTTTTTTGAATAGTAAACGACTATCCTCTAAATCTCCAACCAAATATGGATATTACAACCAGACAATATAATGCAATATAAACAACTGGGCCTTCTTACTCAAAATTATAAACTTGCTGAATTGTGCTTGCAGAAAACACTCTTAAAGAAACCTGACACTCAAGATCATTCAGCTTTTAAGCATTACACTTCTTATGATGAGTGGTTTGACGAAAATGATTTTCATGTTCGTGGAACGTCTGTCTTAGTCAGAAAAGACATTATTCACAGTCCTGTTTCATTACAAACAAATTAACAGGCGTAGCGGGACGCCTAACTTTCGCCAAGACAGTTAAATTCTATTTACATTTCACGAAATTAAACCCTTCAGCTGAATGACCTTTAGCAAATAGTTCACCAACTTCCAACTCCATACTTTTTGTTGGGAGACTTTACTGCACACAGCCCTCTTTGGGTGAATCATGCACAAAAGAAGACCTCAAAGTGACAACTGTAGAAAAGCCTATTTCAAAGTATGACTTGTGCTTATTCAATGATGTTTCAAACACTGATTTGTACCCCTCAACTGGTTTTTACACATCAATTGATCTTACAATTGCATGCTCTTCAGTCTTCCTTGATTTTTCTTGGAATGGTGAGGATGACTTATGCGGGAGTGACCACTTTCCAATTGTGTGGGGAAGTGTGGTTCCGGTGGACTGTGGCAGGGTGCCCCAGTGTAACTTTAATAGAGCAAAATGGGACACTTTCGCAGCGCTTGTTCCGTTTGGTTCGCTCAGGAAACATTTCAAGAAAGTGCCGACCTACTGGAACATTTTACTGAGGTATTGCTTGATACTGTACACAGGCCATTCCTAAAACATTGACAAATCCAAAACTGTTTCACCAATCCATGGTTTGATGATGATTGCAAACAGGGTATAAATGATGGCAAGAAAACAGAACGGGAATTTAAGTCACCAACTATAAATAATTTGGACAAACTGCGTATAAATCGAGCAAGCAAAAACAAGACGACTAACAAAACCTAAAAAGAAAAACTCTTGGGAAACTTATGTTTCTAAACTAAACCAACATACACCCATCAACAGAATTTGTAAAATGATTAAAAAGAATTAAGGTACAGAAACAAAATCCAATGTAGAACACCTCAACGGCAACAACACACTAATTCGTACACCAAAGAATGAAATATCAAACAAATCGGCCTCAACATTTTCTAAACATTCTTCGTCTGAAAATTGTAATCCAGAGTTCATTATATTTAAAAAAACAACAGGAAAAACAAAAGACTAAATTTCTCTGACAATTTAGAAGATTACAATGAACCTTTCTCTATGGGCGAGTTCAATAACTCTATGCATAAAGCAAAGGATACTGCCTGGCGTTGAACACAAAGAGAGGATAGATAGCAACATCTCCATACATCCTAGAGAATTGACATTTGGCGAAATATGCGTGAAAATCTGTGGCCGAATATCTTCTGGTGTTGAAGGTGGCATGTATGTTGTTTATGTTCAGGTAATCAAATTCGGGCCGTTTCTTGGCTTGTTTCCCAACCCTGTTCGTTGAAATGTGACTACGATGGAACGAGGTCATTCGGAATGAACTTCCTGGTCAATCTCGAGTGAGTATACATCTGAAACCATAGACGATCATGACGTAATCTCCGGCTAAACTGAACACGTGTTTCAGAAGAATCATGAACGAGAATGTGTCCTTAGGCACAAGCGATTGAAGCAAGTACTGTTGTCTCGTGACCGCAGCATTATTCTTAGTGATCGCTACATCGGTGCTGTCTTTGTACCAAAGTTGAATGAGTCCTCGAGATATTTTGAAAAGTCACCAGGATATTTGAGAAGCCCTAGTATCATGCAGTGGCGGCATTTGCCCCCCCCCCGCCCCCCAACGAAGGCTTTGCCCCCCCCCCCCTAGTTGCCCCCCCAACCATCTCGCATGCATTTCCATCCACCCTCACCACAAACACATTCAATCACACTCTCTCACACACACACACTGACACCCTCTCTCCCTCTCCCTCCCCACCACTCTCCCCTCTCTCTCTCTCTCACGCACAGACCCACCAGGCGCGGATCCAGGATTTTTTGAAAGGAGGACCGCTAATTACCATTACATTTAGTCGAAACTTGGACCCAAAGTCCGTAATATAATTTTTTGGTTTGGTACGTCCACAGGACGTACCAAACCAAAAAAGTATATTACGGACTTTGGGTCCAAGTTTGGACTACCTCATAACAAAGTAATGATATACAAAAAAAAATCTGGCGCCGCCACTGCTAGTATGGCAGTAGCTTGCTGACCTGGATGAAACGCGAATCCTATCTCTTGTCCTGGGAGTTGATATTTCGCAATACTGAACAGATGCGTGATGCTATTGTTAGTCAACATGACGAGTTCGTCGTCGGTGTAGGCACTACCGTCCTACTTTTTCATAAGTCGTCCATTCATCACGAGGTAAGTTTGGGTGGATTGCGTGAAGAGATCTTGTATTTCGATGTTGATTCTTATTTCCCTGGGATTATCAAAATTGTTTCCCATGGCAGGTTGATATTCATGTACTTCATATTCTTGAATGCTCTCGACTGAAACAATACCTTTCGCCATGTTTAGCATATTCATGTTTTCCTTTTATTTTTTTGATTCACATTTTTAATTTCTCTTTTTTTTTGGTATATATTTTGGCAAATATAAAAACGGGACAAAACACTCGACGCGCTCATGCCAAGTGTCCCACGTGCGAGGCATGTGCCAAACCAAGTTTTTCGAAAAGTTTTTTTTTTGCATTTTGTGTTCGTAAAAAGTACCCGCCGTTTTATGCTTCGAGCTTATAAGTAATATGACCGGTATTATAGAGCACTTCGCTGATTTTGGAAATTTCTTGCATCCACCTTTGCTTGTAGACTTTTTGAAGTGTGCTTTCCACTTATTTATTCTGACTCAATCACGCGCTTTGAAATGAATTTCCATCGTCGTCGGCGTGGTCTATTGGGATAGAGATGCTATTTTCGTTTTGGTTTACTAGCTTACACGGGTGTTATCGTGCTGGAACGATAGTAGGTGTTGTTGGCGAAATCAATTCGTCTCCCACATCCAGTATTTTGTCATCGAGCTCTTCGTGAAATACTTGTACTTCTTTTCTGTCATTGTTCTGTTCCATCGTTCAGCGGTGCTTGGTTCATCTAGGTTTAACAGACACATGATATTAAGAGAGAGAGAGAGAGAGAGAGAGAGAGAGAGAGAGAGAGAGAGAGAGAGAAAGAGCAAACGTTCTGGATGTAGATAGAATTCGCATCCTTTGTCCACCCACAATTTATTAGTTTGTCATTCTGGTGCAAAAGATGTTTTAAAAGCTCGCGTGACTGTGTCACTCCATATTTATTTTCGCCTTCGATGATCAAGAGATATTTTGCTACTCTACTGTGTCTAGCTATCGATTGAATGTCTACAAGATCAGCAGCCCTGCTGTCAGCCACTCCTCTGCCCTGTTCTCTCCTCTTTCGAAATCAGTGGACTGTTGGTTTGTGCAGTTCGTCCACTTGGGCACACATCTATGGCGTTTTTTCAGCAGTTGCGGATATCGGACCTCTGCTTCGCACCTATCTGTTTCGAACTATGGCACCATTTTGTTAATCTCTCTCTTCATTGGATTCGCCACGTTTTGTAAACTGTTCAACATGATCTTATCGCAATGCTCGTTTCCGTCCACTCATTTGCTGTGTCTGCTCCAAGATTTAGGTGTCAAGTCAGCGTTGAGTGTCCTTGTCGAGCCGCATACTGAGTCCCTTGATTTGATTTGATGTCCCAGCAGATACAATTTAAAGGGACGTTTGTTGATGATGCTATTCACGAGACCAGATCCATTTTAACGACTCACTTCTTTATGATACTGCAAATGCGACCCTCACCACAAAACGCATGTCTGTTATTTTAACCTCCAGATTGATTAAAGAATCCATGTTCTTGAATTTTACACAGAATCAACTCTTTACGCAACCTTAGCACTCACATGTCATCGATATTGTCGAGCGCAGACGCTAAACTCATGGCAGTAGCATCTTCGTATTCCATTGTCAGATACACATCGTGTTCTCTCACAGGCACTAGCGGAAAAAAGAAACGCTATAAGTTTCAGGAAACGCAGTACATTCATGCTTCTCCCTATAAGTTTTTTTTCTGTGGTAGATATACACCTGGAACTTAATTAAGCACCCCATGAACTGTTTCATGATAGTGGCGTTGTTGTTACTGATTATTATGTTTTAATTGCTATGTCTTGCAGTACATCTAGTGAAACATGTTTCTAGTAGATAGCGTACCCGAAACACATCCCCTCGTCCGCGTGAAGCACGCTTTCCACGAATGTAAAAAAACACTATCCTCCACATGTAATATCTTGGTATAAAACAAGAAAGATTTTTTTATCAATAAATGTTGACATGGCAAGGGGGAGACTGCCAGAGGCACTAAAATAGCAACCCATTAGCATGCATGTATCAGGCAACGAAACTGTCCGACAGAACTGTCCGAATGCGTCTCAGAGCACTGGGTATGAGGTCCAGAAGGTCATCAAGCGTCCAGCTCTGTCCGATTAGCATCAAAGACGACGTTTGGAGTCGTGTATGACACGACAACAGTGGAATCTCAGAACGTGGAGGAGAGTCTATTGGTCAGTCGAGAGTAGGTTCCTGCCTCACGTTACAGATGGTCGCATGAGAGTGCGGAGGCATAGGAATACTGCTTACGTGCCAGGAACATCAGATCAACTTTTCCTTGTGGTGGAAGATCAGTAATGATCTGGGTATGCCTCCCTTATGATTGTATACGTGATATGGTGAATGTATGTGGGAACCTCAATGGTCATCAGTAAATTAAATAAATTACACATGATGTATACCATTGTAGAATTATTTTTGTTGTGAACACTATTATAAGTATGGAAGATTGGTAGCATAAGCAATGGGGAGCAATGGGGAGCCATGATCATGTATTTGCCTATGTAAGTAGCTGTTAACATATGTTAATATATGCTAACATACGCTAATATGTGATAATATATTCCATCATTTCTAATTGAACTAGATATTTTTAACGGATTGTAATGGTCATGGGTAAAATGCTACAAAGTCAGATGTATATTGCTCAATGTTCATGTAGAAATATACAGTATGTGGGTGAGCATTATACATTGGTTGGCTGTGTTGAATGGCCGAATAATATACCCCACCCTCACCACCCTTGCACCCCTCTATAAACTATTAATATAACAATAACATGATTTTGGAGGGCATTATGGTTCATTTGCGGCCCTGCAGCAATGATGAACAGCCCGAGGGTTTATTAAAGGCCCGAGACGAAGTCGAGGGCCGTTAATAAGCCCAAGGGCTGTTTATCGTTGCTGCAGGGCCGCAAATGAATCATGATGCCTGACAACAATTATGTTATTACTATTATTACCACTCCCTGTTACAGCTAACCGCACGAGGGAATTGCTGGTAAAAATAATCAGTAAGTCGGTTCGATATTTCTGTTTCGATCGCGCGTTCGACTTCCGTTCGGAAATACAAAGGGACTTCATTCGAATGGGAGTAATTCATTTGACCATGGAATCTAAAAATAGCCGGGCCGCGGGCCGCTAATGGCTATTTATACCATTATCCGCCCGCTGCCCGGCTTCGTCGAATGACGTCCCTGAAATTATGGAGTTTTAACAGCCCTCCAAAATCATGTTAACCTACTAGTAACTTATAGATTTAGTGGTAATAATAACCCATTAGGTGAGCACGCATCAGATATTTAATCACATTCCCTCATTTTCAGCCCTTTGGTTGTACATTGTTACAATGATCGATGAATATCACTGCAATATTTATGGAGAGGTAACTAGTATGATTTCGAGCATTATATTGCTGCAATGTGCTTGCAGATATATACAGTATGTAGGTGAGAATTACACATTGGTTGTGTTGAGTGGACGAATAATATACCCCCACGTACACCTTTATGACTTATTTATAAGGCATCAGTTGAGCAGGTATCAGATTTAATCATATTCCCTCATTTTCAGCCCTTTGGGAGTAGATTGTTACAATGCTAGATGTATATCACTGCAATATTTATAGAGAGGTAAATACAGTACGTGGAGAGTGTATTATCACTAAATCACCCGCAGAGTGGAGATTCCACCCAAGCAATAATTGCAAATTTGTTGCAAAGCATAGCAAGCACAAGCAAAGTTTCAGCCAATGGACCTCCGGGTTAAACCTGGAGATCCATTGGCTGAAACATTGCTTGTGTTTTTAGTCGATATATACAAAATTTGAAAGTTATTGTTTGGGTGATAACTCCACTCCGCGGGTGATTTAGTTACAATCCACTCTCCACGTACTGTAGTATGATTTCGAGAATTATACACTGGCTGTGATGTTTGGAGTGAAGAACATACCTCTTCCACCCAGTGGATGTGCAAGTATCAGATTTAAATATACCCCACTCCACTTCAGCTCATCAGCTATATACTGCTATAAGATATAATAATGTGTAACACTGGGCAGCAGTGAGTATCAGTTAGATTTATATTTGTAGATTTAAATGTGTTGGTATAGACGTCATTTCCCATTCTTCCAAGATGGGCTGGGGCACTAGTAAATAGGTTAAAATTATTTGATGCCACTGAATGGGTTATTAAATTATGTGATAGAATTAAGGAAAGTGTGACAAAGTTATTCTAGCCCCCCCACCCACCCCCACCCCCACCCCATCCCCAGTGCTCCCAGTTATTCAACATAATTGTGGATTGTGGAAGTAAAAGTTGGTAGAGCGGTAAGTAGATATGTGTTAGTACTGATGAATGGTGTTAAATATATTCCCCTCATTCGTGAACATTGCTGTATTTGTCGAAGCAGTTGACATTAGTAAGTGAATTAATGTGATATAATACTACCGGTGAAAGAAGATGAATACACGACAACTACCCACCGGTGAATATTACTATACTTTTGGACTGTTGCTATAATTTGATGGAGCAAAGTAAGTGGTTTGATATTATGGGCCAGTACTCATGAAAAAATATTATATTCCCTCTCCCCATGTGGTGTTTATCTATGTGTTAGTACTGATGAAATGGGATGAAAATATCACCCCTCCCCTTTTGTCATCATTGAACATCGCTGTCATTGTCGAATCAATTGATATTAGTAAGTGGGTTAAAAACCCTTTACCCAACGAATCGCCCGCATCCGCCCGTGTAATATGCATATTCAGCAGCTGAAAAAATATTTTTCGAAATATTTCAGCAAACCCATATCATGTGACCCCTCTTTGGAACATGCTCGTTGAGCTCGTTCCAATGAGAGGTCACATGATATGGTTTTGTTGAAATTTTGCGAAAAAAATTAAAAACTGATATTTAAATTAATAAATTTTGATATCGTCTGCGTTGGGTAAAGGGTTTTAAAGTGTTACACTACTGACGAAAGAAGATTGATACATCCTCATTCCCAATTAGTATTAATACACAGCCCCTATCTGCCCAATCAGTATTTGATTTGTTGGCTCGTGAGAATCTGAATAGACCTAACTTTAGTTTTGGGTTTTTTTCTGCCTCGAACATAGAACATTGTTTGTAGATTAGAAACATTCGTAAAGATGTGATGTGAGTATGTGAATATTTGTTTGAAGCACAGTAGTTAACCCTTTACCCAACGTAACGGCCAAAACCGGCCAGCGCTATTCTCAAAAATCGCCAATTATTTTTAAAATATTTTCATTTTTTGTCTCAAAAACATAGGTTATGACCCCTCGTTGGAACGAGCTCGTCGAGCTCGTTCCAACGAGGGGTCATAACCTATGTTTTTGAGACAAAAAATGAAAAATATTAGTTATTCAAAAATTTTTTTTGCAAGTGTCGTCTGCTTTTCATGTTAGGTAAAGGGTCAAATATCCCCAACCCCAAATGGCCCACATTAGAAATATAATCAAGTATTATATACACCTGGAACTTAATTAAGAACTGTTTCATGACAGTGAAGTTGCTGTTACTAATTATTATGTTTTAATGATGTCTTGCAGTACATTTCATCTCGTGAAAAATGTGACGTTTGTGGTTGTTAGCGTACCCCAAACAACCCCCCCCCCCCCTTCCACGTGAAGCACGCTACCCACGAATGTCACAAAAAACACTAGCATCCACATGCAATGTCTGGGTATAAAACAAGAAAATTTGTCACTTCTTTTATCAGGAAATGTTGACGTGGCAAGGAGGTGACTGTCAGAGGCACTAAGCTGGCTGCAGCAGGCATGCCATTCAAAGCTATTGGAAGGCAACTTGGCTATAGCTATTCTGTCATCAGCAGACTTGCCCGAAAACATCAACAAACCAGCGATGTTAAGGACTGACCAAGGCCTGGACAACCCCGAAAGACCTTTCTCGGGAAGATCGGAGTCTGGCACGCCTCCTTTTCTTCAAGTGGGGTTTTGAACGCCTTTGGCTCCCCAATAGGCGTTTGAACAACCGTCTCAAAGCACTGGGTATGAGGTCCAGAAGGGTCATCAAGTGTCCAGCTCTGTCCGATCAGCATCAAGACGACGTTTGGAGTTGTGCATGGCACGACAACACTGGAATCTCGGGACATGGAGGAGAGAGAGTCCATTGGTCAGACGAGAGTTGGTTCCTACTTCACGTCACAGATGGTCGCATGAGAGTATGGAGGCATCGAAATACTGCTTACGTTCCCAGGAATGTCAGACCTACCTTTCCTTATGGTGGGGATCAGTAATGATCTGGGAATGCCTCTCTCATGATTGTAAACTTGATATGGTGACTGTATGTGGGAATCTCAATGGTCATCAGTATATCCGGGATATTCTCAATCCGGTTGTCGTGCCTCATTGTGACAACCACCAGTTGACTACTCGCCCTGTATTCATGGGCGACAATGCAAGGCCACACCGTTCCCATGCTATGAGAGCATTCCCTCAGAACAACGCTATTACAATACTACCTTGGCCTGCAATGAGCCCGGATTTGAATCCCTTAGAACACATCTGAGACTTTCTTGGACGCCGTGGCCAAGCAAGGGACCCGCCTGTACAGAATTTGGCCGATTTGGAAGCTGCAGTGTATGCGGAGTGGCAGCAGTTGCCTCTAGACCGTATCAGAAGGCTCACTGGTAGCATTAGGAGGAAGGTTCAGGCAATCATCCGGGCACATGGTGAATACACTCTCTACTTACTTCCGACACTACTATTGTGTTCAGGAGATCACAAGTTACATTTCTGTCAGTAATTATTGTTTCATCATGGACCGTTCCAGTACCATACTTGTCGAGAGGACATTTTTCCATCAAAACAATTAGTGACAGTTATGTGTAATTGGCGCCATTAAAATACTGTATATTTTCATCATTGTATTGTCTTTCATTTGTCAATAGATCATTCTTTCCGCAAACAATGAAACGTTTGGTCATCTGAAAGATAGCATGAAAGTAATGACAGTTTCTATTAACAACACTAGTGTTCAACCGATTACCAAAAATGGTCGTTGACCGATTACCGGTTATTTGAGCTCACAATCGGTCGATTTCGATGCCGATTCCGATTGTAATACCGTGCACTAGGACAAGTCGAGGCTCGAAAGAACTACATTAAACTGAACATTTTTCGTTGTTAAACTTCGTTGACTGGGGTCGAAATAAAATTACCAGTCGCGCACACTTGGGCGGTAAACGTGGCTCTTAGAGCCACGTTTACCGCCCATGTGCGTGCGACTGGTAATTTTACTTCTGCCTGAGTCAATGGAGTGTAACCGTGACTTTTCCGGTATGAACTGGCGATTTCGCCCAGTTGTAAGCTTTGTATGTTGTTTAACTTGTATGTCCCGTAACGGGGCGTCTAGAGAGATTAACAATGCACATTGTGGTTGTTTCTCAACTTTATTGAATGGTATCATTTTACATTAACAATTAAACAATTGCAGAAGAGAATAAAATGTGGTTAATGAATCATCTCAAAATGCTTGGCAACAATCGGTTGAACCGATATTCCAGGAGCCGTTGCCGTTGTCATCCGATTGCCCACAATCGGCCGATTGTGGTGGCCGGTTCGATCATCGGTTGAACACTAAACAACACTGCGAAAAACCAGCGGCTGCTTAATTAAGTTGCAGGTGTATATTTGATAAGAGGATGATGATCACTTCCCCTGATCCTATTAGAAGAACATATGCTCAAAAGTTTAAAATATTGATTATTTGTATGATGCTTGGTTAAAACTATACTTTAATTTTAAAGTGTGACTGATAAAGGTACAAGCAGTTAAATGAACAGTGTTGATCAAGATGATATAGTGGGGATTAGTTTTTTTTGGTTAAAGCACCTCGCCTCATCTCATCCTCAGCCGAACAATTGTGCTTCACATTGAAGTTTAACAGGTGAGTACGATAACATAGCTGGTCTGGCAATCTAAAAAACCAAGGAGTGCAAAACAGTTGCCCTCCTCAGACTGCTTTGGGGTGCAATTGCACCTGAAATTTTCAAAGCAAAAACTATTTGGGTTATATTCACTTCAAGGTATTAATATTGTGACTGATAAATTGTACTACATTCAGCTACATAGTGGAAAAATTGGCACACACATCTTCTCATTATTCAAAATGTTGCATTCAATTCTTATGTTACTATCTTCTGCACTCAAAATCTATCGAAATGCGACACATAATGGGTCATGAATTATTGTGAATCAATGCAACATTGATAAATCGTTCCCTGAGTTCCAATGTGTTCCCTGTGCCATAAGGCACAGAGAACACCTTTGAACTCAGGGGACGAAATAATAATAGATTTTAAAGGCAGTCCCAAACATGTCTGGCATTCCAGAAAATCAAGGAGCGCAAAAAATTGCCCTCCTCATTTTTTTCTTGGCGTGAAGCATTCCCGCACTCCTGTATAATGCCAGGCCTGACATAGTTTAATACTATGTATCAAACTTAACGAGTTGGTGAAGAATATATCACTCATACCTCCATGTTAGTAGCATGTCTCGTATGTTTGAGGTCTAGGTTGCAGGATCTCATTGCAGGATCTCATGTGACGTCATAGTCACGTGACCCAGTGGCGCCATGTTGTGTTGCCATGGTAACCCGCGTGAGCGGCCATGTTGTGACGTCATCTCCATAGTGATACGTGATGTGAGTGCGCATGCGCAGCGCGTGTTGTTAGGGTGATACGTGTTTCCGTCGTCCATTTTGTATACTGGAGGCCGCCATCTTGGTTTCTATGGTAGCACGTGATTGCTATGTTACCCAATTTTTCTGCAATAAGACGGGGTATGTTTTGAGGGTATGTTCCTTTGTAGAAGAGTAAATCTAATTACCACAAACAACCCGACAATCCCTCCAAATCACCAAAATCCACCCCAACTTTTACTATTTCGAATTCTTTCAGAATTCTCTGCTTCTATCTATATATGCAATAGTTATCGACTATCTGGCCATGTTCCTTTATTCTAGAGTATACTCCAGTAGCATAGAAGAGCCTATGAGTTGGAACAGCTTTGCTTATTGTTACTATATTTAGCTATTTTTGTTCTATTCTTGTTAGTTCTGACCCTATTCCGTGTACTCTTGTTGTTTCATTTATCTAGATCATTTATAACCAATCAGGTTGCTTGATTTCCCATAGTCTGTATGCAGGGTTATCTCCCTTGTGTATAACAAAAGCAGTCCCAAAGCCAATAATCTATCGAGCAGTTACTGATAAGTCATTGCTCGAACGACTCTAAGCCCATCGAGCAAATGACTTATCGAGCAATTGCTCGATCGAGTGACTCCTCGAACGACTCTTCGACTCATTTCAGTATTTGAGGATACCCATGACCCGGTATTGTATTATTTGAGGATACCTATCCCAAATATCCCTTATAAGCTAAAGAGCCAAGAGAGTAATTGCTCCATGAGCAATTGCTCGAACGACTCGAAGCTCATCGAGCAAATGTGCCTTAGAGCAATTACTCGATCGAGTGACTCGACATACTGCTCGAACGACTCGAAGTCCATCGAGCAAATGAGCTTTAGAGCAACTGCTCGTTCGAGTGACTCCTCGAACGACTCTACTACTCATGTCAGAAAAAAGGGATTCTAGGGCCTAAAGGGATTCCGTAAATAGGGCTTTTTTCCCAAATAAGCCAAAGAGCCAAGAGAGTAATTGCTCCATGAGCAATTGCTCGAACGACTCGAAGCTCATCGAGCAAATGAGTCTTAGAGCAATTGCTCGATCGAGTGACTCCTCGAACGACTCTTAGACTCATTTCAGTATTGGGGGATACTTGTTGGACTTTACATCCGGGTACTTCTGTTGGGAAGGTATAAAAAGGGTGTTGGTACGAAAATAAATTCATTACCCTTACTGGACAAAAACATAAAGACGCCAACAGTAAGGCTCTAAAGATCAGCGATGGAACTATGGCCCTGGATGACAAGGCGAAGGCTAGCGCATTTGCTGAGCTCCTTAAGAAATATCATCGTCCACATGAGGGCGATAGGTTTGACGACGAGTTCAAAGAAAAAGTAAACAAATTTGTTCAAGACAACAAGACAACGTTTAACGATGCTACTTCAGCCAAACGCCCGAGGACGGGGATGACCATGAACTCACGGAACCGATACGCCAAGAAGAAGTGGCTAACACAATTAAAAAATGTAAGTCTTCTTCTTCCCCAGGAGGGGACGAGGTCTCATACAAAATCCTGAAACAATGTCCCAATACTTTTTTCGGTAGACTCACTAACCTCCTAAACTGCTGTCTCTCTAGTGGATACTTCCCAAAATGTTGGAAAGTAGCTACAGGAATCATGATACCCAAACCCGACAAGGATTTGAGAAACCCAGCTCATTACCGCCCAATCAGCCTACTCAGCTGTATTGGAAAAAATTTCGAACGGATTCTCACGACTAGACTCCGCAGCCATCTCGAATCAGTCAGCTTTTTCAATAAGTGGCAAAGGGCATACAGAAGCCAAAGAGAGGGAATCGAGCATGTTTATAGACTGGTAGATTATATGAAAACGGCGTTCAGTCAAAATGAAATAGGAACCGCGCTATTACACGACGTAGAAAAAGCGTTTGACTCTGTCTGGCACAATGGCATGAGATACAAACTATCTAAAATGGGGCTATCTACCAAAATTCTAAGGATCATATCACCATTTTTATCAGATCGAAAAATCAAAGTGAGGGTCAACCGCGAAGTGTCAGCCGAGGTAAAACTCGAAGCGGGCACTCTACAGGGTTCGGTCCTCAGCCCCCTTCTATTTATAATATATGTGAATGGCAATGACAAACTAGGGAAGAACCATGTTGAACTATCTCAATTCTCAGACGACAAAGGAATGTGGACGGCCAGTAAGTCTGGAAACATAATACAAAACCGCCTGCAGGATACCATCCGCGACCTGCAAGACTGGTGCGCTCTGTGGCGCATCAAGCTAAATGCCACGAAAACACAAAGATTCACATTCTATAAAAAACAAAGGAAAAAGCCTGTCCCTAATATTGAGCTTAAGCTTTACGATCATAAACTTGAAGCTAGTAATGAGGCAAAGTTTCTGGGATTCAATCTGGATAGCAGTCTCAATCTAAACAATCTCATAAACTCAGTCACTGTCAAAGCCACTAAACGCATCAATTTCCTGAAAATGATTAGAGGTAAAAATTGGGGAGCCAATAAAGAAATTCTCCTCAATCTTTACAAATCATATATACGCCCAGTACTAGAGTATGGGGCCATAATAACAAGTGACCTGAATAAAACCAACATTGAAAAACTACAACGGGTCCAAAATCATGCCTTGCGCGTGGCTCTGCGCAAGCCCACGTGGACATCGATAAAACAACTTCACGAGATAGCAAAAATAGACACTATATCAATGCGCTTAAAAGATCTTCAAAGCAAAACTCTAAATAGACTTCAAGACAGCGAATTAATAATAGAACTCAATGCGCATCGCGTCCTCAATAGGAAAACTAAATAATCTGGGGCGTGTCCATCGAAAGGGTTAAAGATTACATCATTGTGATGGGGTGAGCCAGGCATTCTGTGACCTAAATTAGAACAGGCGGCGGGTGACACGATACGCACGAAAGTTTGCCTCTGTTACCAGTGGGAGTTGCACACAGCGAGAAAAATCTCCACCTGCTGCCGGGTCTCCCCTCCCTGAGATATAAATCTCGGGGAAAAATGCTGGCTTCCCCATCCACATGTCACTGGTCGTCACGGACGGAACAGTTGTAAATTAAAAACCGAATTGCTCTAATTTCTAGCTCTCTATTATCTTTTCTACCTCCTCTATCTCATCAGACACACGGCCAAACTAAATGACAAACTATGAGGGATTGAAACAATCCTCATGCAAAGATGTGCAGAAAACCAAACAGACCAAGGCAAGGATTGAAACAATCTTGCTGCCAAGATTGTTTCAATCCTTGCCTTGGTCTGTTTGTTTTTGTTTTTTTTTTGTTTTTTTTCGTCATATACCGGGGCCGCTACCAAAACGGCGTTTCTGTTTGGTTTTCTTTTTTCTTTTTCCCTTAAAATTGCCATCGCACAACATGGTGGGACTCAAACCTCTACCATCGCCAAACTGGAACCGAATAGAGCCCCCTCTCTAATAGTCTTAATGGCATTGAGGGATTGATCTTTGACAATCTATCACTCCAGTGCAAACTGCCGGGAATTCTAACCGCGCGCATACCCCTTCACATCCCATTTCAGTCAATAGGAAAGCTCGGCCTGTGTGATCCAAGATCCAAGTGAAATAAAATAAGGCTAACCGGGTCGCAAGGGATTTGTAAATCCCACATCGTCCCTGCGCGCCTTCGGCGCGCTAAAACCTTTCATTCATTCAATAAATTCATTTGTGTCCTGACCGTCGTCGAGTGAAGACATGTTACCAATTCGTTGCAGATACTGTTCCAAGTTATTTTCAAGATCGGATAATGCTCGAAGACACGAGAAGAACCATGATCGGCTCCACTGCAGATATTGTGATAAAGAATTCTCCAGGAGCTTCACACGTAAGAGGCATGAAGAACATTACTGTCCAAGAAGAACAGAAGAGGAGAGAGATACTGGACTGACTGACCAGAATAAAGCACTTTTAGAATTTTTACGGGGTGCTGACAAGGTGGAAATCAATGACGTTCTACGCGCTGCTGATGAAGATTTGATTGCTTGTTTATGTAAATGTGCTACCAACATCTCGAAGATAGGGTACCACTGAATTTAGCTGAATTTGATGACCTGCAAAAATACGAACATGTATTGAAGCTGCTAGCAGATGATGGTATTTCTCCAGATATAAAAAGATGTATACTACGAAAGAGTTGCTTTCTCTCGGCGCTTATCAACCCAGTCCTAGCTCTGAAAAAAGTATAAAAGGGGTGTTGGTGTGAAAATACTCATTTGTTCTACGACCACGAAAGAGTGAAGACATTGCGATACATAACTGCGAGTACTGTGGAAAAACATTTTCTCGAAACTTTAACATGAAGAGGCACAAAGAAGAAGTTTTCCCAAACCGACAAACGGAAAAATCGAGCAACACTACAGGATTAGAAAGAAATCTAGATACACTGCGAATCCTATCTGATGCGAATCGATATGAAGCCAAGACTATGCTGAAGGTGGCTAGTGATGATTTGATACAATGTATATGTGATTGTGCTTCAAACATCTTGACGGGCGCAGTACCTATAACCAAATCTGAGAGAGCTAAGCTGATTCCACACAAGTACGAAATAAGGAGAATTGCCTCACCAAAGACAGAACTATCTTATCGGAAAAGAAGACGCATCATACAAAAAGGAGGATTTTTAGGAAAGTTGATCAAACCCGTCACCAATGCTCTGTCCGATATCCTATAAAAGGGTCGTGCTCATAAGATATTTGTTATTTGTAATCTGACCTTCGAAGAGAGCGGACACAATGCAATCCAGCTGTGCACCAAAACATTGGTCAAGAGATTCGGACTCTGATGAATCGTAGGAACTATCCGAAGATATGGAATATGAAGAAGAAGACGAAGAAGAAGACGTTTCTATGATGGGAGGTATCGTTCAAAGTGTCTTTGACAAATACCAAAACGATTTTGACAACCTCATGAACAAATATATCGAAGATGGAATGGATAGTGAAGATGCAGTTGAAACAGCATATAGAGCACTTCAAAAGAATGTTAGGGAAGCCATTAGTGAGAAATACATTCATACCCTTGTGTACATTCGAAATTTTTGCAACGACTCAATTCACAAGAAAATTCAAGAAACTGCCAAGCGTCTTCGTGAAGAAGAGGATTTTGACTTTGAAGAATCCCAGAAATATGCCTTGGAAAAGCGAAGATTTCTGTTCGACAACCTTATGACAAACTACTCATTCCGAGTAGATGATGATGAAGAAGACGATTAGAAAAGTATAAAAGGAGTGTTGGTATAAAAATGAAATCATTTCCGTTTTGAACGTCGAAGAGTGAAGATGTCTGGGTCAACAACGGTGCTCAGATTCAAAGATGACTTACATATACAGATCTTCAAGAATGATGTTGGATTAAAGCTAACTTCCCAGGAACTGACCCAAGTGAATCGTGTGGTAAATGCAGCCAAGAGAAAAAATCTAGGCATGGATGCTGGTGGAAAGAAACAAAGATGTGTGGATACTGGCCGATCAGTAAACAAAAGAATAAAGACAGAACTGACTCACAATACAAACAAGAATGAATTTACTACTGCGAAAAAAGTTTCTACAGAAACAAAGAAAGATGTTTCCACTAAGAACGAAGTTTGTACTGAAGACAAGAAAAAGATGCCAGCTCCCATAAAGAAAGAAGCTTCCACTAAGAACGAAGTTTCTACTGAAGTCAAGAAAAAGACGCCAGCTCCCATAAAGAATGAAGTTACCACTACGAATGAAGTTTCTACTGAAGTCAAGAAAAGGATGCCAGCTCCCATAAAGAATGAAGTTACCACTACGAATGAAGTTACTACTGAAGCTAAGAAGGATGTTTCCACTCAAACCACAAATGAAATTACTACTAAGAAGACTGAAGTTACTACTATGGAAAAGATGCCAGACAGGAAATTAAAGCAACCAACAAAGCCAAGTTATCAAATGAGAGAATGTGTTTTATCAAGAACCTAGCTATGCAATGGGAAGAAGCTCCAACCCACAAGAAGATGAAATGGTTAGCCCATGCAAGAAGAACTACAAAGAGAAATGCCTTGAGACATTGAATTGTATACATGAATAAAAATGAAATGTTATATATATTGTTGTTTGTTTTTTATCTACTACCCCAACAGAAGTACCCGGATGTAAAGTCCAACAAGTATCCCCCAATAATGAAATGAGTCTAAGAGTCGTTCGAGGAGTCACTCGATCGAGCAATTGCTCTAAGACTCATTTGCTCGATGAGCTTCGAGTCGTTCGAGCAATTGCTCATGGAACAATTACTCTCTTGGCTCTTTGGCTTATTTGGGAAAAAGCCCTATTTACGGAATCCCTTTAGGCCCTAGAATCCTTTTTTCTGACATGAGTCGTAGAGTCGTTCGAGGAGTCACTCGAACGAGCAGTTGCTCTAAAGCTCATTTGTTCGATGGACTTCGAGTCGTTCGAGCAGTATGTCGAGTCACTCGATCGAGCAATTGCTCTAAGGCTCATTTGCTCGATGAGCTTCGAGTCGTTCGAGCAATTGCTCATGGAACAATTACTCTCTTGGCTCTTTAGCTTATAAGGGATATTTGGGATAGGTATCCTCAAATAATACAATACCGGGTCATGGGTATCCACAAATACTGAAATGAGTCGAAGAGTCGTTCGAGGAGTCACTCGATCGAGCAATTGCTCGATAAGTCATTTGCTCGATGGGCTTAGAGTCGTTCGAGCAATAACTTATCAGTAACTGCTCGATAGATTATTGGCTTGGGACTGCTTTTGTTATACACAAGGGAGATAACCCTGCATACAGACTATGGGAAATCAAGCAATCTGATTGGTTATAAATGATCTAGATAAATGAAACAACAAGAGTACACGGAAGAGGGTCAGAACTAACAAGAATACAACAAAAATAGCTAAATATAGTAACAATAAGCAAAGATGTTCCAACTGATAGGCTCTTCTATGCTACTGGAGTATACTCTAGAATAAAGGAACATGGCCAGATAGACGATAACTATTGCATATATGGATAGAAGCAGAGAATTCTGAAAGAATTCGAAATAGTAAAGTTGGGGTGGATTTTGGTGATTTGGAGGGATTGTCGGGTTGTTTGTGGTAATTAGATTTACTCTTCTACAAAGGAACATACCCTCAAAACATACCCCGTCTTATTGCAGAAAAATTGGGTAACATAGCAATCACGTGCTACCATAGAAACCAAGATGGCGGCCTCCAGTATACAAAATGGACGACGGAAACACGTATCACCCTAACAACACGCGCTGCACATGCGCACTCACATCACGTATCACTATGGAGATAACGTCACAACATGGCCGCTCACGCGGGTTACCATGGCAACACAACATGGCGCCACTGGGTCACGTGACTATGACGTCACATGAGATCCTGCAACCTAGACCTCAAACATACGAGACATACCACTTATGTTTGAAGTGGAATGAAAGGGTTACTGTGAAATTATTTCCAGTCTCCCATCATTTGAATAGTATCACAATTGTGCCAGCTCGACGCTCTATGAGCACAAGTGAGACACAGAAAGAATATGCATTTCGCTCTGCTAAATGAACATGATTATCCCCACGAAGGCTAATTTTACACACAGAAATATGACTCTGAAATACTCATCTCGATATTCTGCATGTTTTATTAACTTATCCGTTTGTGCGGCGCAATTTTCTCGTGAAATTATCAGTCAATAATCAACTCGTGAATCACCCAATGATTCGCTGATAACTGGAACGAAGTATTAACCCTTTCTCATTACACAAAATTATTATTATTATTATTATTATTATTATTATTATTATTATTATTATTATTATTATTATTATTATTGTCAGTGTTAATAATATTATTATCATTATTATTATTGATCTTTTTCGATAATATTATACGTCGGATCGGGTCTGAATGAACCAACTGTTAGTATTAGCAATGTCAGCACGCATTCTCCGTGTAAATTTATCATAGGATTTTACGAGTATAACGTGATGCACAGATTCTGTTGTTTAATGACTGTGTCTCGTATTTTAACGGAAAACACTGTAAGTCGCGGTTTACCATCCAAATTCATAGCATCTGGGCCACAAAACCTAATCCTGTATTTCATTATACACTGACGGAAAAAACGCAAGGTCAGTTTGAGTAATATAATTTGTTTATCCGCAGACCAAATGTAGAAAAAATTAACACATGGCTACCTCAGTGTACTGTCCAAAGAGTCTTTGGTTAAAATTCAGTCAATCATGACCACGTGGGGCGCTGCATGCTTTCTACAGATTTTTCGACAAAGCGTGCATCCGGGGCACTCCCACTTGCTATTGGCTTGAAAACCATACCAAATCGAAGTTTTGAACAGTTCACGTCGATTGCACATTTCATTTCAACTCAACTGAAAGCAGAATGTCCGAAGTTCAAAGGGGTAGGGCTATTGCTCTAATTATGCAGGGCTAATCGCTACGTCACGTCTCCCAGCAATTTGGGGCCCATGTGTCAACGATTGCTCATTTAGATGGGCATCTCAGAGCCACAGGAAGATTAGCTGACCGTCCCGAGAGCAGACGTCCGCGCGTTACGTCGTCACGTCAAGATAGAGACATACGTCCCTCACACCTCTAACCGATTTCAGACGCCGACGGAGACGGCGAGTCAGATTGTAAACATTCATGGTCGCCGAGTGTGTCCAAGAACAGTTAGAAATCGGTTGCGGGAGTTCAATTTAAGGGGACGTCCAACCTAACTTTGGTCAAATTTCGTGTAATTTTCTTTCAAGTATAAAAAAAGTCCCAAAATGAATAACCCCAATAAATTATATACCAAAATGCTTGGAATGGAACACAGAACATGTGGAAACTGAAATTTGCCATGGAACTGCTGCCATGTGTAAATAGCACCACCTGAAAGTCTGCTGTGGCATAAGTAAGAGAACAAAATTTTTACAATAAAATACCTCAAAATAAAATAGCAGCTGTATTCTATAAACATTGAAGTACATACTCGAAGAAATCTTTTCCTAATTCATGAAAGTAATAAAGATTGAGACCAAATGTTATAAGTGGAGTGCTCACTGAATGAAGGCAGACATTTTCTTTTGTTTATGTTTTGATTTGGGGAGTTCACCAAAGGTCAACTTGAAGGAGTCAGGCAGAAGAAGTATGGAAGGACAAAAGAGTGTCTCCCAATATAAAGATGTAATGTGTTACTGTGGTGGTTTGAAAAGAAACTGATATTCTCCTATGCAGAATGCACTGCAAAGTCATGCAATGTAGTTGAATAAATATATTTACAAACCCCTTGCACTGTAACCCCTTTTATCCTGTGCATCAATTTGATAGTGATTAAATTGTTAAATTTGTCTGGTTTATCATTAAGTATAAAAGCTTTGTTTACTCTTGGACACCAATACACTCATGATATCTGTTGGAGAAGAAATAAGGGTAACTGTAACCCGTCACTGCAATAAACCTTCTAATGTACTTAAAAGTACATTGTTATTCAAAATACATCAAATCAACCTTACATAACCATTATTGCATGTACTTTCCCCAAGGAGGCTTATTGGCATATTGAGATCAGAAGGGCACATCCAGAGGGTCTCACATATTTTTTTCAAGAACGCAGTACACAAAGCAATCCCTAAAAGGTGACAATTGAGCTCCATTTGACACAAACAATTTCCAGGGGGGGGGGGGGGGGGGGCTCTCTTCCTTGTTTGACGCTACCTCCGGCACTCAAGGCATATGCCTTTTTTTCTCAAAGTTTAACTCTTTTTTCTTTTTGAAGATCCTGGCCACACGTGTTCCAAACACTATCAGACAGGTAACCCTCCAAATAAGTGTATCTGCAAAAATCATGTTCCATTGCTAAACATTCTTTTTAGACTTTTAGTTCTGGACCTTTCATGCTTCTTACTTCCAACTATAACACTTAATTTATCGATTAATGGGTGAATAGAAAAGTCCTGCCATAATCAACATTTTGAGTTCCATAAGCCTTCAAAACAGCTCCGATAAAAGTGTCAAACATCAGATTTGTGGCTTTATACAGAATATTCATTAGGTTATTGCTTGATAAGTAATAGGAACAAAATCTTCACCAGAAAATTCTGTAGCAATACAATTGAGGGTATTAGCAGGCACTTTGCAACAAATTGTAACAAATCAACTAGTTATAAACAAAATTTTCTAACTCAAAAGAGTGAAAAAGTACCGCAACTCTGAAAAAATGTGGGAAGAAACACATGCTACAGCAGCTACACAGGCATTGTTTCCCCATGATGCTCGATCACAACACCAAATATCCTTCAAATGGGAGTAGATGTGGTTGAGATACAAAGGAGAATGTTGGTACATGTAATGATGAATGGGCAAGAATAAGATTAAGAGGACAGGTGTCACCACTGCACGGCCCTAGATGCACCTTTGATTTTCCAACTTCCAGGTCTGGGGCATAATAATCGCAACACACCCACCTGATCAATTCATAATTTCAGTAAAATAAAAGAAATTATCAATTTTAATTAATTAATAGATGATGGGAAATATTTGGCTTCATTCGCCTTCTCGTACTATTTTAATTACCACAAACAACATCAGTTTGATGCCGACAAACGAAACTGAACGCATGTGGTCTGGTTAAAAAGTAACTCGGCATGAATAATGAAGAAATTGCGAATATTTCGTGTATTTCATTTGTTTAAAAGCCAATTGCAGCTTATATTGACCGTGCATTCGATAATTCGTTTCGGTTTTGACCACACCGCCACGCTGACACTCAGTGACAGCGGTTATGTTTATTGTGATATGCAAATTGGGGGATGGTTTCCGGTGAAGGAGATTTGTCACATTTGTCAGTGTAAAAAGATTACTAAAGAGAGTGATCGAAGCTTTTGTTAGTATGGTTGGTTGCAAGAAAAAACTGAATTCTCAGCATCGTCCAAGCGCACCTTATTTAAAAGCGCGAATGCATCATTTTCAACCCATCTTCAATCGGTCCTTTACAGACATCAACGACAGCCGCGACGAATTCCATGGTTACTAGGAAGTAAATAACTTCGCAACAACAGGGGGAAATTAACACGCTCAATATAGTTCTAGGTCACTTGGAATGTACTTCGTGAAAAAGTGATTTCCGAAGCATTCTGCTTAATTTGTTATGAATATTGCCTTATTTTATGTGTATTGTCTCGATTTTATACACTCGGTTATTTTTTTACAAGTGGTTCATGTTGTCTTTCTAGTGCGCAATAATTCAGATTTTTTGTCAACAAAAAAATTCAAACGGCCTGTAAACACGAGAGGGAATTTCGAACCATATTTTGCAGTTACGACATTAACAGCTCAAGTATTTGCTGTCACCTGTTTGCAAATCCGCTCATACATTGTCTTGAACAAATAAAGGGCGTGATCACGTCCTTGAATTCTTACGATTTCCCAAATTGAGTATTTCTGCAAGAACCACATCGTAATCACATGACCGGAATAAACGTCATTGAAACATGGCCACATCCGGAACATCAAAAAATTGTGTTGGTGTTATTACATTCAAACATCAAAACCCACCAGAGTGTGTGTCAAAAAATGCTTTCTCCGAGTCTGTAGTATGTTATCATTATATTGAGGACAAGGCTTTCGAGTTACCGATTATTTTGTGGTTTTACCGGTTCATTACTTATGCCATTGGCAAATTAATCTTCTTCAAAATCATAAAATTCACTTTTTTCCTGAAAAAATTTTATATGTACCGTTTCTATGCACTTTACTCATTATTTTGATAAAAAATTTGCCTTTCCTTACTTCTCTTATCTGTTTCTGAGGCATTGGGAAAAATGTCAAAAAACTGACCAAAGTTAGGTTGGAGACCCCTTAAGGCCACAACGTCCCTACGTTGGTCCGCAACTTACAGCCAGGAGGCGTCAACATCGACTGCAATGTCTGCGGGCACATGCACCAAATCGGTTTCACTTGGCCCACTGGATACGTGTGTTAGTCACTGACGAGTCTCTGTTCACGCTTTACAGTTCAGATGAACGACAACATTGCTATCGGCGTTGAGGTGTGCGGTATTCTAACGCGTGCGTTAAGGAAAACGACAGATTCTGTGAGGGTCTGTTATGGTTTTGGTGGTGGGGGGATTTCTACTACTCATGGTCTGATATATAAAGTTAAAAAAAATGAAAATCAGACTTCAACTTCCGGGGATATGACGTCAGTTCCAACCGATGTTAACCCCTCTCTTTTGATGACGTTTCCAGCCCCCCCCCCCCCCCCCCCATCCTCTCTCACCCCAAACTACTTCATATATAATAATATTACACTCAGCGAGAAGACACTTGAGGTGAAATTGTATTTTTCATGAATAAAGTCTCTACCAAAGTTTATTCTGGTTTTATTCATTTTCTCGATGTTCGACATGTTTTTTTTAGGATCAATTCATTGAATATATATTTTGTTCCTGTTAGGCCTAAAAGAAAAGAAATCTGTTTCACAGGCCCCCCACGTGGTATTTTTGACTGCCGCATGCTCTCGTTTTATAACCAATGAAAAATTTAAAGAAAAATATTAAATGGTTCATGTCTGATATTTTACCCAAGTTAACAAAATTGATAAATTTCTCCCTTCAGTGTAACAAGGCTTTGCAATGCATTACCTTCTTGCACTCAAGGGACGAAATACACCACCACCCATGCTATTCTGTAGATTATGAGGCCTAAAACATAAAGCAAACCGATAAGATGAACTTTTGATGGCAAAGCATTAATTGCGAAAATAAAATATAAAATAAAAAAAACGCCCGCCCACATGTAATTTTACAAAAACTGACCCTCGAAACAGAAGATCTACTTCGTGGAGCCCTAATTTGTTGATTTTTTTTCTCCTTGTTATATTTTTGGTAAAATTTTTTAAGACACAAAAAGCCGCGATTTTGAAAAAAATAAGTTGACCATATAACAAAACCGCAATGTCCATTATACAAAAATATCCTAATGGTTTAGATATCATTCATATGAAAGTGTCCGATTGGATTAAAAAAATTAGCTTGAAAGCTTGATTGTATCGAATATCTGAAAAACGTCATACAGTTGTTTTTCAGCCCGAACTGGTTAGCCGACGACTCACGGAAAAGTCCGTGTAATGTTTGGTGGTGGTTAACGTCACATATTTATGCACCATGGCTAATCGTGACACAACATGGTGATGAATTCAAGTTTAGTCAATCGTTGATCTACATGTTGCCCATTTTAGAGGACTTTCACCCCAAGCATTGGTGACTGGGTCCTATTTTACTAGTAAAGCGGAACTGGTTTACCACAGTAAACAAGTGCTGCTTACTTCCCGGGGTTCCCACGGGGATCCGTGTAATGTTATTTTCCTTTTTTTCAATAATAATAATAATAATAATAATAATAAGGGAGTTTTATATAGCGTAAAATCACAAGATGTGCTCTAAAACGCTGTACAACAAAATAAAAAATCGAGCTCCTGACCATCAAGCAATTTACAGAGTGAGAAAGAAGGGGGTCAAAAATTACATATCACCAAAAGCCTCTCTAAAAAGATGAGATTTCAATTTTTTTTTGAATTGATCAAGATTGATAAATAACTTTATTGAACAAAGCGACGTCTGCACCGTCAAAAAAAACAAGGTATCACAGCAAGGGCCTGTGCAGAGCGAAGCAAACATACATATGTACATAATAAAAACAATAAATAGCCAGAAAGGACAAGCGTAGAAACAAGGACAATTTTTTCCAAGGGGGATAATTTAAAAAAAAAAGCAGAACGATTTTGACAACTAAAACCGAGTAAAGGAGAAGGATAACACATAACGACCAACCAAAGAAAAGTGAGAATGTACTAGTGAAAGATAAAGCTCAGTTCGTCATTTATAATAGCACAGATAAGTGAAGTCCGGGTCCAGTGCTGACAAAAAAACTTCACGGGGAAGACGGAGAAAATCAGCAGAGTGTCTCAAACGCATTCTGGGAAGTAATAGCAGTAATAGTACGGTGAGAAAATTCAATACGGCGATACCAAATAGTGGCCACAGCTTCGGTAATTAAAACCAGTGATGAAGCACGGGCGAAAAGGGGACAGGAAGGAGGGAGCCGTAAGAATAATATAGTGACTGGATTTGGCACCACATCGACCCCTACAAGACTAGTAATCCACCGGAAAATCAAGTCCCATATGGGTCGAACCAAAGGACAGTCACAAAATAAATGTTTGGTACTCTCAGTGGCATGACGGCACACTTGGCACTTATCATCCTTGAGATTATACCAAAAAGAGACAAGAATGCGATGTAAAACTTCCAAAGGAAAACGCGACAAAAAGGGTCAACAAAGGGATGATGTAGATTACGCCAGGTAGAGGCATAATCTACGGTACGATTTTTTGCAACCACGGAAGGTGTGCAGTAAAAGGAGAGACCATAATGTCGTAATATTCTTGGGTATTAAAAGACAGAAATTCCTCAGGGATGTGTTTGGAGAGGACCGTTTGCATGGCTAACCAGCATTCCGTATAAAAACTAGGTTTCCAAAACGTGTGGGGATTTAAACAAGAAGCCAAAGATGAATCCAAACGGCGTAAGTAGAGGCCCATCCAATATCTGGTAAATGGCTTCCACTTAGCCTCGCACTCGGGATTAAGAAAGGCTCGTAAGTGACTCAGTCTTAGAGCCCTGATTTTAGAAATTAAATCAGTAAAACCCAGCCCACCGTCCAATTTAGATAAATAGACGGTAGACCGAGCAAGTGGCTCACTAGCACGACGATCCCATTCAAAAAGGTTAATTGTACGTTGGATCCACCGTAAGTGCCGTACACTCATTGGAATAACTTAGCATACGTACCACAGTTTACTCGCAGCGTAGCAATTAGCAAGAGTGACGCGGCCGAAAAGAGATACCGAGCGACTCTTATAACATCGTAAGGTGTTAACAATCTTGAGATGAATGGGATGGTAATGATCGTCCATTGTCAAAGAGACACCATATTTAATGCCTAGGATGACTAAAGAGTCCACCCATGAGATGCCAAAAGAATGACCAGAACGCGCCCGCCATTTCCCAAAAAACAAACCTTTTTTTGTCATTGAGTTTGGAGCCTGAAGTACTACCAAAACGATCACATCAATAAAACAAACGTTTGATGAAGTGATCAGAAGTCAAAACACACGTACTGTCGTCAGCATAAAGTGAATTTCGACTTCATCGGAAGTGCCAGGAATAGGTAATCCGGACACCTTTGGATCCTTTCGTACTTGAATGGCGAAAGGCTCCAGGCAGAGAATATACAATAAGGGAGACAGGACACAGTCTTAACAGACAGACCTAGTAACTGGAAAAGGTTCAGTAGGAGAACCATTCACGAGAACACAAGAAAAAATTCCGCTATATAATAAGCGAGTCCACTGAATGAAAGAATCACCAAACCGAATGCTTTTAAGGTCTGAAACAAATATTGATGATTAACCCGATCGAAATACTTGGCCTGATCTAAGCTAATGAAGGAGCAGGCCAAGTTCTTACGCTCGACGTAATTAAAAACGTGACGTAACAGATGTACATTATCGAAAATTGAACGACCAGGAACACCACACGTTTGATCAGGGTGATTTACGGTACCAATGACACCACGCAGTCGATTGGTTAATAGCTTGCTTAACATTTTATAATCACAATTAAGCAAACTAATGGGACGATAATTGGAAACAACTTCCGGATGACTAGTATCCTTCAGAAGTAAATGAATTAATGATAATCGCTGAGAAGAGGGGAGAACATGTGTATGTAAACAGTGATTGTACAGACGTAAAAGCCAGGGAGCCAACACACCCGAAAAAGTTTTTCTAAAATTCAGCCGTCAAGCCATCGGATCCAGGTGCCTTATATCAAAATTAGTTTTCAAAGATGGATGAAGGTGAAGTTTGTGTTAGTGTGGGTCTATTTATAGCGTACGAGCCAGTGAACTCAATTTCGGATTGCAGATGTTGATAATCGTGCGGAGGATTTTATTGTATACACAGCTGCAATTTATTTCAAATTATACAAGTAGTTTATCTAATAATGACTAGTTGCTAAAACAACACATAGTTATTGTTTCTAGTGGTCAAGAAACTTCGTGTATTCAGAAATGATGTCACGGGGATTTGTTTACTTCCGATAACGTTCGGGTAACTTCGTTTATATCTTCGCAACGTCGGGTTGTCTGGAATTCCGTTTGCATTAAAGCTTTTTAATTACTGATTTAAGGAATTTCGTCTTGCTTCTGATGTCTTACACTTTCTTTGTATACAATGTTTGTTAACATGCTCTTGCGGTATTTTTTTCAAATTAGCGGCTTATTGTCCATTTAACTTTTTTTTTATCTTCTTTTTGCTGGATTATCTTCTCGTAAACGAAATTATCTCCAAGTGAAAAAAAGTCAAAAATATCGAGATTAAGGCCTCTCAAAAAAATAAATTGCGGGAAAAAATTAACGATCATTTTTGTTTTAACCCTTTACCCAACGCAGACGATATCAAAATTTATTATTTCAAAAATAATTTTTTTTATATTTTTCAAAAAAATTCAACAAAACCATATCATGTGACCCCTCGTTGGAACGAGCTCGTTCCAACGAGGGGTCACATGATATGATTTTGTTGAAATATTTTGAAAAATTTAATTTTTTCAACTGCACAATGTGCATATTACGCGGGCGGATACGGGCGATTCGTTAGGTAAAGGGTTAATATTTTTTCTGAAGTCTGAAGTGCGAAGAAACCAAACTCGACTAACGTAGCAAAAAATGTTTTTAACGAACATTTTTTTGGAATCAATTTTTTTACCCAAGTCTGAAGTGTGGAGTAACCAAACTCTTGAAACGCGGAAAAATGTTTTTAACAATCATTTTAGTGGAATCCTATTTTTTCTTCAAAAGTCCAAAGTGAAGAGAAATCAAACTCGAGAAACGCAGAATAAATGTGTTTAACGATCATATTTTTGGAATCAAGTTTTTTCTAAGTCCAAAGTGCAAAGAAACCCAAACTGAAGAAGTGCGGAAAAAATGTCCTAACAATCATTTTTTGGGAATCATTTTTTTTACAAAAGTCTGAAGGGTGGGGAACCAAACACAAGAAACACGGAAATATGTTTTTACGATCGTCTTTTGGGAATCAAAATTTTTCGATCATTTTGTGGGATCAAACATTTTTCTCAAAAGTCCGAAGTGTGGAGAAACCAAACTAGAAAAACGCGGAAAAAAACTTTTTTAACGATCATTTTTTTTTAAATCATTTTTTTATTTTTTCGCTAAAGTCTGAAGTGTGAGTGTGGAGAGACCAAACGCAAGAAACGAGGAAAAGTGTTTTTAACACTTTGTGGAATCAATTTTTGTCTTCTAAAGTGGAAAGTGCGGAAAAACCAAACGCGGACAAAAACATTTCTAACGATCATTTTTTTTTTACTTAATTTTTCTCTAAATCCGACGGAAAAAGATGTTTTTAACGATCATTTTTGGGGAATATTTTTTTTTTCCAAAAGTCTGAATTGTGGAGAACTAAATTCAAAAGACGCGGAAAAATGTTTTTAAGGATCATTTTGTTGGAATCATTTTTTTTCTCTAACGTCCGAAGTTCGGATAAACGAAACTCGAGAAACGCAGAGAAATGTTTTTAACGATCATTTTTTTAAATCAGTGTTTTTTCGAAAGTCCGAAATGTGGAGAAACCAAACTAGAGAAAAGTCGAACAATTTTTTTAACGATCATTTTTTGTAATCATTTTTTTTCGAAATGGAGTCAGAACTCCCATGGCGCAAACTGCCCAGTGACGCTGAATTCTCATGACGCAGAATGGCGAAGACGCAGAACCCTCATGACACTGAAGACTCGATAAATACATACTGGTCTCATAAAATTAAAGACAAAATGACACGTCTGGGCATAGATACTGCATCAAAAATAGTTGGCGAGCCTTGGACGAATGGAACAATCTGGGTGGTTGATTTTGATTGGTCAAGCACAGAGATACGAACAGGGGCAGAGAAATGGACGGGGCAAGAGATATCCAGGAGTGGGTACCATTCATAATCGTGGGCTTTTAGGGAATCTGTATTTATTTCTTTATTTATTGGGGTTTAACGACACTTTCGACAGCCAGTGTCACCTCGTATCTGAAGGTGAAGCTGTAAGATCCGATTGGGTAAGAAAAGGACATGCATAGAACCACATATCACACTACTCATGTAATATAATTTAGTATATGGCATTCAGTGTATTGCTGGAGAGAGCATATACGCTTGCAGTAAACTGATATACATTTGAAAGGTATAGATGAATGGATTTACAATAAGCGGCGGTGTAATGATGACACAGAGGGGCGCGGTTGCTCAGTAGGTAGAGGTGCTGCAAGCCGAGAGGTCCTCGGTTCGAATCCCACCTGCGACAACCGCGTTGTGTCCTTGGCAAGACACTTCACCCCCATTGCCCACGTGGGGGCAAGGTGGCGTTGTGTACTAAGGCATACTGCACGTCGATGGTGCACTTGTCTTCAACCAATGCTAACCCTGCTTGTGTGGAGTTAGTATGTTGGGGAGCTGACAGTTGATCGCCGTTGCTTGGTGGTTCTCTCCGGGTACTCCGGCTTCCCCCACCCGTAAAACTGTCATGGTCATGATTAGCCATTGTATAGAAATATATGACCTTAAACACCAATAAATAAATAATAATGATGACACTTCTGTTCTTAATGTATGAGAAACTGACTATTGTACGTTTTCTGTTAAGATTAAACAGCAAAAATCAAAAGCTTCTGATTGGTGGCTGTGGAGAAGAGGGGTTTTAATTAACTGTTAGAGTGCTGCATTATTTTTGGTTATCAAAAAAAAATTGTTCCCATGGCTTTGCCTTGTTGCAATTTATGGGAGAGTGCCTATAGGCACTCTCCCATAAATTGTAACAAGGAAAATCCTTACAGACCAAATAACTTTACTTCAAAGACAATATGAAGCATATCTGCTGATATTTATTTGCAGCACCTGTCCTGAATAAAGCCCAAATACGGGCTTCCAGCACTCTACCAGTTAATATCCCTAACGTTGCATTCAGTGAAAATTCGGGTTTCTATAGGGACCTGATTTGATCCCCCCTCCCTCCCCCACAAACACACACACACACTCCACGGGTGCTGTATATCAAATATCAAAAGATTCTAATTCGTGATTCAGTAGAAGAAACTTTTTAAAGAATATTTCTTATATATCACTAAGTTAAAACTCACAGAGGGCCCAAGTATGAACCCAGGTTGATGTTTTCAACAAACTTGAATCTGACACTTAAAAGAATGTTGAATACCAAAATATCAAAAGTTTCTGATTCGTGGTTCTGGAGAAGATCTTTTTAGCTTTTAGAAGCTTTTTCTTGGTGCTAACCGAGTTATGCCCCTTGTGGTACTTCCTTCCCATGGGCCTCGCAACATAATTGGATTAAACTTGAATTGGCATATGATATGGAACATGCATATGACATTTGTTTCAGCAGTTTTTGATGAGAACTCGATAATGTAAAGTGTACGTGGAACAGAGAGCAGACAGACAGGCGGACAGATGGACAACGGACGGAAAGTGATCACTAAAGCTCTCCTTGAGCTTTGCTTAGGGGAGCTAAAAACGAAGAATAAGTCAAGTGCACGATCAATGAGCCCTAGAAGATTGAAACAAGAACTCTCCACGAATCACTTACAACAGGGCCTGCCACCATGGGGATTGAAGCAAGATATCACGTTTGTTCAGCTGACAAAAAAAAACAACAAAAGAACGACGGACCACCAAAGCAATGGAGGCTCATCCTATGGACTAGGGTGGCCAGAAAGATCGTTATTCTACTACCATGCAGAGATTGTATCTGTGCGCCAATAAATAATTATGAATTGTTTGTTATTGAATTATCACACCGTCCGCCAATTAACTGCTCATTTGCCAGTGAATATAAGGGGAACTGGTGCAACGTAAATTATTGAAAGGAAATATCTTGTAATCGATTCATTAAACGTCTGCGCACTGATGATGAAATATCCAAACAAGCCTGGCATTTTCAGGAGAGCGATTTATTGGCTCGCCGACTGCTCACCTTAAAAATATTAGGAGGGCGAAACTAGCCCTCCTGGCATTAGAAAATAATGATTACCACAACAGTCTATTCGTAAAAGCCACAACTTTTAAGTTCTCTGCTGTGTTAGTGGTCTCAAGACGGGCACACAGTCCCCACACCCTCCGGGCCTTGCCGAAGCCCAGAGGTGGGAGGGACAGTGTAGCTGTCTCACAGAGACTACCTTCTTGGCAGTGCCAAATAAATTGTTCAAAGCCCACTAGACAGAATACATTAATAGTAAAACTTGATTTTGCCACTTTTAGCTTTTGTAAACTTGAGGAGAGCTAATCGCCCCCAACGCCATGCGGGAGGGGTTGGGATTTTTAGGCCTCCTGCATTTTTAAGAATGCCAAGCCTATCCAAATGTCAGCGTCAAAGGTTGTTTTTTTTATAATATACCGGAAACCAGAAATTCAACCATTTTAACTTTGTTTCACAGAGCACAAAGAGCTCTGTGATTGAATTAGTTAAACACCTAGTTGTATTAAAGGGACAATTTTCTGCTTGACGTTTTGGTATTTTGACAACAGTGTCTTGGGGGTAATATACACAACTCTCGCTAGATTCCTCGAGTGAAGAATTTTGCTTCTTTTGGCACCAATTTTTTCACAATTTTGTCATAACCGGGGGAACCATGTAGGCCTGATGCGTTAAGTATCCCACAGCGGCGCGCAAGTTCTGGCCAGGGGCTCCATGCGGCCTCCGGCCGCCATTGCCACGAAGAAAAAAAGATGTGAATATGGAGACTGCGAAAATCCACGACCACTGTAGTATGGCATTTTCATTGCAGACGCATTCCAACATACACTCACTGACAGCGCGAGAGATAAGGAGAGATGAGTAACCAGTCATCAGATTAAAATTACGAAGATAGATGAAATTCTAGCTCAGAAGAACGAAGTGATGAACTTACCTGCCTTAAATGCAACCAACGACGTCCAGATGCTGAACGCGAGAGAAATCAAACCAACCAACAAAGCCGGGTTATCTTTGAACGAACGAAATGCTTTATCAAGCACCAAACAAAAAAAAATCAAAACAACCTAAACCAAGAAAGAAGCTTTTTGGGGGACCAATCGGCAGTCCGTGATCAATTGGTCAAGTGGATGCAAACCAAAAAACTATATACTCCTCAGATATGTTCCCGATAAAAAAGATACATTAACCGATTGACCATACGGCCGCTGGCTCGGTGTTTAAATGAGACATCCAGGTATTAAATCTCCATATACCATACATGTTGGCGGAGATAACGTTTTTGTCCCGTTTGAAACACAATACAAACATAGTGGAAATAAATTTGTCATTAAGGAAACGAGTAAACAGGATTTTGTTGACATATCGTCCCCTGAGTTTCAATGTGTTCTATGTGCCTACTGGCACATAGAACACATTCGTACCCAGGGGACGAATTATTTGCTCTTATCTTATTTTTAGGATTGAATTGTCGGAAATCTGATGATATTTGTGACTATTTTCGGGTTTTTTGGTTCGATTTTTATTCCGAGGCGAGCAAAAGCGGAAAGCTTTCGTTTAAACCATATACCACCGATGTTTCGCGTGCGCTTATCCCCTGGATGTTGCACGCTCTCATATACCTTGGATGTTGGGTGCATCCTTTGCCATGGCTATTTGTCCAAGGCATTCTGACCAATCAAAAGACCGAAATTATCGGGATGTGGGGACAATCTCTTTTCAACATTTGTCTTTCGAAATTCTTAAAATATAACCACAACAGACACCAGACCGGGGCGCCAAAACGGGTTTGCTGCTAAAACAGCCTTGGCCACACTTTCGACATTGGCCGTTCTTCGTTGAATGGCTCAAGTTAAGTCACCCAACGAAGTTGGATTGACTTATTGCGATCGTTAACCTTTCTTTCTTTCTTTCTTTCTTTTTCATCAGACCAAAATTTAGAATCTTTACCTTTAACCTACGCTCACGAAATATGGCACACTAATCAGGGCTTTGATCATCTCGTCCGAACAACCATTTGTTTCCAGAAATTCTATCCGCGATGGGGGCGATGCGGAGTTCTTTTTTTCCATACTTTCGATATGTTTTAATATATACACAGAACGACACATGCGTGTGGATGGGTTAATGGATATGGCACGTGTACCAGGTTAGAACGAGAGGCCTCGGGTTTTATCCTTCGACGATGGCATAATTGCCATGTCGATTAACCCATTCACACACGCGTGTCGTTCTGTCTTTATTACACGCCTTCACATCTATAAAAAAATCCGTTATTAGACGGACACTCAATAATTTATTTGACAACTATCAATAAAAAGAACACATTTTATCACCAACCAAATTTGCGAGGGGAAACCCGTGTTTCTGTTTCCTGAGTTGGAACCCAGGGGAAGATTTTCAGCTATTGCTAGCCATTCAAATTGTAATTGCACGATTTGTAGAAAATTCCAGTGAAATTTTGCTTCTCTTTAAAAGTAGTCCATCAACGATTTCCGTTCCGCTCTAATATGCGGAACAGATTTTCATTTTCCACACGGTTTAGTGTTGCTGTAGACGGGGATTACAGTTAAAACTATAAGTCCTGTCATAAAATGCGCTCAAATAGTACGTTGATCTGCGCGTTAATGTATGCGTTGTAGCCATATTAAAGCTATCAAATTCTGTACATATGGCCTGTGCACAAGCAATGTTTCAGCCAATGGACCTCCGGGTAACCCGGAGGTCCATTGGCAGAAACATTGCATGTGTTTGCCATGAATAACCAGGAGAACCTGCCGTGATTTGGATGCAATTCGATATGGCAATTGCGCGCAATTCCAACGCGCAATTAAGCCTAGATAAGCGCACTATTCGTGACAGGACTTCTAGTTTTAACTGTACATAGAACAGGCGTGTAATAAAAATGTTTCTATAAAACTCCTCTCTTTCAAACTTTGGATATCCCATCTCCAGTAAAAACTATATCTAAAAATGTGTTTATTTATGGGAACTTCATAATTTCTCAGGTGACATCATATGGTCATACTTTGTCCGATTTTCGCGAAATCTTAGTATGATATAAAGCTCGAAAAAGTAAGAGACGTTTTAAATATTCCGCGATTTTTCAAGGGGGGGGGGGGGGGGAGGGGGGCACTAAAAATGTGCAAGACGTGACGTCCTATTTTTTATTCGGCTCCTTTTTACACCCACCCACCCACTACGTGCAAATTTTCTACTACCGTTCTCAGACACCCACCCCCATTCTCCCATTAAAATCCAAAATAAGCTTATAAACGTAGTAGGCACAGCTGTCTTTAGGGGGTTTTCATAATGTTCTCAACCCTTTACCCAACGTAACGGTCAAACCCGGCCAGCGCTATTCTCAAAAATCGCCAATTAATTTTTATTATTTTTTCATTTTTTGTCTCAAAAACATAGGTTATGACCCCTCATTGGAACGAGCTCGTCGAGCTCGTTCCAATGAGGGGTCATAACCTATGTTTTTGAGACAAAAAATGAAAAAAATTAGTTATTCAATCATTTTTTGGCAAGTGTCGTCTGCTTTTCATGTTAGGTAAAGGGTTAAGCTGGTACCACCAATTTAAACCTCTGTGGGCTGCTGTGGGCCCCAATCTACAAATGACAAGCTGTTCATTATCAGGCTTGGCCAGAGCAGGTGTACATATACGGGAATAAATTTTCATCTGAATTGTTCCCAAAATATTGTCTGCATATTTTCTACATTTCGAACAAGACACCCACCCCCTACTAACGTGTGACAGTTTCCCAGTTTAAGCCCAATATTCTTACATATAAAGCCTCCTGATGTTGTATTTATGCTAAGAGTGTGATGTACAATATCATCTGTAAGGTTTGAAACACAAATGATGATATATATTAGCTGATATATTGATATATTTTTAAAAAATTCAAAAAATTGCACAAGTTGGAAAAGCACATTTTTGGCGCACTCAAGAGACCCACCCACCCCCACGTCACGTCTTGCAAATTTGTGGTGGCCTCCCCCTGGATTTTTGACGTTTTTTAAGTCAATTCAAATTTGAGGAATTTTAGCTGATTTTATGACACGCATAGCTCCAAAGTTCTAAATGATAGAGCTTTCAAATCATACATCTATTTCCGATTGTCTGAAGTTAGCAATGACCTTCAACTTTTGCCCTTTTCTGCGTCGATAATTTCCTTTGTCATACCACACAGGTTACATATATGATCTGATTGATGCGATTGATTGATTTTCTTTCATTTCCGTCGCGAAGCATTGCTGCAATGATCGTTGAACTTTGTCGTTTTTGCATCAACGTTTTTCTTTGGTTCCACTGCAGGGTGCATTTATGAATGGATCGGTTTGAAACTTGGTATGCTTATTTTGGGTGACTTCTAGACGAACGCTATAGATTTTCTTCCATTTTCGTAAAAAAATGTTGCCATTAGCAAAGATCTTCAACTTTGGCGTTTTGTCTGCCGACAATTTCGTTCAGTTCACGTTTACGATTCGATCGCTTTGAAACCGGGTGTGCATGTTTGGAGCGACCTCTAGATGGGAGCTTTTGATTTTCTTTCATTTCTCTCGAAAAACGTTGACGAATGTTGCCTTTAGCAAAGACCTTTGAACTCACTGCATTTGTGTATCAATATTTTCCTTTGGCATGCTCGGCAGGATGAATTTATGAATGGATCAGTTTGAAACTTGTTTTGCATGGTTGGGGTAACCTCTAGATGTGAAGATATCGAATTTCTTCCATTCAGTCAAAAAACGTTGTCATCAGCAATGATCTTTAATATTGGTGCATTTGTGCATAAACATATTCCTCTTGCATGCCCTATTGGGCACATTTATGAATGTATGGCTTTGAAACTTGGTTCAAGTTCGTCAAAAACACATTGCCGTAGCAATGGTCTTTGAACTTGGTGCATTTATGCACCAACATATTCATTTGGCACGCTCTATACGGCACATTTATGAATAGATCGCTTTGAAACTTGGTATGCGTGTTTGGGATGACCTCTAAAGGGAAACTATTGATTTTCCTTCATTTGCATCAAAAAATGTTGTCGTTAGCACCAATCTTTGAACTTAGTGCATTTGTGATGCAACTTATCCTTTTTGCAGTCCCTACAGAGCATATGAATTTCCATCAAAAAGGAAACAAAAACATTGCCACTTATAACGATCTTTAAACTGAGTTTATTTGTGCATTAATATTTTCCTTTAGCACGCCTCAGAGGACCTCGTGTTGTTTTAAAACTTGGTATGCTTATTCACGGTGACCTAGATAGGAGATATAGATTTTCTTTTCATTTCCGTCAAAAACTATTGTTGGTAGCAACGACCTTTGCATTTAGTGCATTTGTCCACCAACATTCTTCTTTGACATGACCTACAGGGCGCGTTTATCATATAATTGTTTTAGAACTTAGTTCGCTCAATAGACGCGACCTCTTGATAAAAGCTATCAATTAGCATTCATTTCTGAAAAAGTTGCCGGTTACAATGACCTTTAAACTAACGGCATTTGTATATCAACATTCATCCTTTAGCGAGCCCTACAGTTTACATTTAAAAATGCATGGATTGCTCTGTAGTTGTACACACACAGTGCTGTTATTTTGAAGTTTCACCAAATAGCACTGGAACCAATGACATTCAATTTTGCCATTCCACTTATGACTTACCATGTTCAAGTTTGTCAAGTTCGTCTAGTGTCACTGACACTTTCATTTTTTTTAAATTATTACATATTATTACTTTCCAAAGTGTGATTTACTGGGATTTCCGGGTTTGATTATAAACGATAACTTCACAAGTGAATTATGCAATCAACAATTGTGTCATGTATCCGTGCGCGCAAACAAAGACGCTTTGTCGTGGGTGTAATGGGGACTTCATAGTTTTTTGTTTTTTAACCCTTTACCTAATATGAAAAGCAGACGACACTTGCAAAAAAAATGCTTGAATAGCTATTATTTTCACTTTTTGTCTCAAAAACATAGGTTATGACCCCTCATTGGAACGAGCTCGACGAGCTCGTTCCAATGAGGGATCATAACCTATGTTTTAGAGACAAAAAATGAAAAAATAATCAAAATTAGTTGGCGATTTTTGAGAATAGCGCGGGTTGTTACGTTAGGTAAAGGGTTAAATAATATAATTATTATTAATAATGAAACGTAATAAGCAGAGTAATCGCTTGACTGGACTGGTCACGTGAAATAATTAATTCGAGGCGAGGGACTATACTGTAAAACACTCGTGCGCATTCGCGCACTCGTGTTTGTACAACATCCCTCAGCTCTCATGAATTATTTCACGTAACCAGTCCAGTCAAGCGATTACTCTCTTTTTATTTTTTTGTTTTCCTATTTATTAATTATTTTCATTTTTAACCCCCTTCACAAGATCGGAGTCGGATATTCTCTATCCAGTGATAAATGCAAAATACTTTCTCGATCGTAATTCGTGAGATCTCTCGACATTTTCCGAAATCGCTCAATTTCGAATACCAAAGGCATCGGTTGCCCTCGACACCAATCTATCACCTTTTCCTTGTGGAACTTTTCCAAAACCGACACAAAACAAAGGACTATGGCGTCTTTATGTTCCGCGGTGTAACAGGTGTGCGCGTCGATCAATCCCTCCGACATGCAACCCGCACATCATTCGCTCATCGCTCTAGGAATGTTTAAATCCGTTAGATGGACACACGCTCTGAACAAGATATCTCTGAGAAACTTCACACGCAGAAGATCTCTCTTCATATTCTCCGCCTCCTCCTTGGGACCGCTGGTCTTTAAAAATGACATACTTTTAATATTTAGAGATTATATTTTTGTATTAATTAAATATTTATTTTGATTTATTTTTTTCCTATTTTGTTTAATATATGTGGCAGGGACCCAAGAATTATTTAAAAGAAGAAAACCCTTAAAAAAGGGACCCAAGAATTATTTAAAAGAAGAAAACCCTAAAAAATAACCTATCTAAATACACTTTTTTAAATTTAACATTTCACATCTGAATAGGGTTAAATATTGCAATAACTATCTTTGCCAAAAAAACCCCACGTTTGGAGACTCTCTAGTCAAACATTAAATAAGTTTACCACTTGTAAAATACTTTCAATTTTTATCTTTCTCTCTCTTTCTTATTCTGAATTAACCCTTTACCCAACCCGCACTATTCTGAAAGGTCGCCAATTAATTCTCATTTTTTGTCTCAAAAACATAGGTTATGACCCCTCTTTGGAACGAGCTCGTCGCGCTCGTTCCAATGAGGGGTCGTAACCTATGTTTTTGAGAAAAAAATGAAAAAAATTAGGTATTCAAGAATTTTGTTTGCAAGTGTCGTCTGCTTTTCCTGTTAGGTAAAGGGTTAAGGAAGTGTTTACTAAGATCGTTATCCTCCTCTTTGTACTTTGACTTTGAATATTTCCAGCAGTATGTGTGACCTACTTTTCGTCTTATTTATAAAGCAGAGAAAAAGATCTCACCCCTGTTATGAGAAAAAGTAATATTATTCCTTTTATCTCGCATAACTAAAACTTTTATAGCGCCGTTTAAATCTACTTAACTTATGCAAATATCTCTTTATATGTTTTATCGTCCAGAGAAAAGGTTAAGAGGATGTGTTTTGTCTCTTCCTTCATTATTTAGTTACTCGGAACTTACAACTTCTCGGCGCTAACAACATCGCTATGAGCTCCTGATCGAAAAAAACAAACAGATGTGACGCGGTTGCAAATATCTCTCATTCAACAGATCTCCACCGAATCGATCACATCCGCCGAAGAGACACGACAAAACACCGACGGAAAAATACATGTTTTTTGCATTTTCTGACGATTTGGAATTTTTCACACACGAGATATCACGCCGAATCGACGAAATCCGTCGAAGAATCACCTAATAAACCCACAAAACATTACATGCATGTTTTCACATTTTGACAAATGTGATATATATCCACTGTCATTAAAAGATGTGATGAATTCTCGGCTGGGCTAGAACTGGACGATCTCTGGAATCTCTTAGATTTTCTAAGATTTTTATTTTCGATCGATCTCAGAGATTCGATCGACGAGACGGGACAAATCCTCACAGTCTCTCTATCGGCGATTCGATTTCCCATCCGCTTTCTGATTAAAAAAAGTCGCCTGTCGTCTCATGGCATACTAGCCCATTTTGCGAGAAGTCTAAAGTGGGTCAATATCGGACCTAGGTGATTTATCGAGAAAATGAGCTCGAAAATTGCAAGAAATTACTTGAGTTTAGAAGGCCAGAACACTCCTTTCACCACTATTGACAACACTTCCTAGACCTAGCAAACCGGGGCTTAAAACCACATGTTACAATACCGGTGGCCATCTTCGACCCCCCCCCCCCCCCCCCCCGCGCCCCGTATTCTTTGTACACATTTGAGAGTTACACCACTTTCTAGTCTGTTCAACATCCTTAAAGTATCAAACATTGTGCCGGGGAGATTAATCTCAGCTCATATATTTCTCGTATTTTGTAACGGCCATCTTGTTTTTGGCTTACTAGCTTTTCACAAGAAAAACTCTTTTCGGTTTTATGTAGCACACGCGAATTATGACAAAAACACATTCAAACAGTTGTAAACTTTAGACTGGAAACAATACTATCTGTACCCCATTGTTGCGCTATACCGTGGCAGCCATCTAGGATTCTGGCCCTCTAGTTGATCTTCTCAAAACTTTTTAGAGGTTTTCCCCTTTCCTTTTTATTCAGCTCCCTCGCATTATCCAAGAAGATTTTTTCAGATCTTAGGTCGGAAAGAATGTTCCCGAAACCGCTGATTGTTTTTCCTACTACACTATTCAAAAAATGTAGGGGATATCCAAACTGATGTTGATATTTTCGCAAAAAGGTATTGGATACGCGTGATTCGACACATCAATATGTTACCAAATTTAGTGTGGATCATGAATGTCACCGGCTCAAGAACATTTCATGCAGGTTTTTCGCATGAGCGCTGCGTTAATGTTTGTGGAATTTTCATTTGGGCTGGACGGGCTTTTTCGGAGGTCTCATCGTTCTTTTGTTGGTATAAACTCGTTCATCAATAATTTCTAGTCGAAACGTAACTTTTGAGGTATGCGAAGACTGGCACGAACGTTTACGTGCCGTTGGCATGTTGGAAGCTCGCAACAGACAAACTGCAGTGGCTCAAATTCTCAATGTTACTCAATCGGTGATTAGCAGGTTGTGGTCACTCTACCGTCAGACAGGCAATGTTGATGACGGACGTCGGTCAGGTCGACCAAGGGCGACAACTGCTAACCAGGATCGTTTCATCCGAACCACAGCTTTATGTAACCGCCACCAATGTGCCTCGGAAATTGGACAGCAGCTGCACCGAGCGACAGATGTGTGAGTCAGTGGTCAGACTACCCGACATCGCCTACACAGCTGGAATTTGTACGCTTGACGACCTCAAATAATTCCATATTTAACTGAACGTCACATCACAGCAAGGCGTAATTGGTGTGGAGCACGACAGCACTGGGACAATCTTCGGTGGAGCAACGTCATTTTTTCCGACGAATCAAGGTTCACTCTCGACTTCCACGACAGGCGAAACAGAGTGTGGCGGCGGCGGAATGAACGATACCATGACGTAACCGTTAGGCAGCACGATCGTGTTGGTGGTGGATCGGTTATGGTGTGGGGAAGCATAACCATGACAAGCAGAACAGCATTACATGTCATCCAAGGGAGTGTCACAGGGCAGTACTACCGTGACAATATGTTAGCAGCTCACGTGGTGTCATTGCGCGACGTCACGGCGGTCGATTCAATGCAAAAGCACACAGGGCCCGTGTCACTACAGAGTTCCTCCAGGAGCAGAACATCACTACCTTGCCTTGGCCAGCATTAAGTCCAGACCTTTCACCAATCGAGCACGTCGGGGATATGCTTGGCAGGCGCTTACGCCAACAGCCCCCTACCAATGTCCAGGAACTCGCCGCTGCACTGCAGAAAGAATGGAATAACATCAGTCAAGCTGATATTGGGCGTTTGGTGAGGAGTATGTCACGTCGGATCCGCGCTTGTCTCGCGAACCGAGGAGGATTTACAAGGTATTGGGATTTTGGACTGAATGTGGTAAATTCTCTGACTGACCGTCCATGTCTTCATTCAATGCGTGGAATGTGGTGTGCTTGTCAGTCACCCAACTATAGCTGAAATCATTCCGCAGATGTCACAGTACAATGCCTCAACTGTCTTTTTGATGAACATATAAATATATTTTTCATATATCTCTCTTTTATCACATATCCCCTACTTTTTTTAAATAGTATATATATCGGTTACCATTATTGTAACAATGTAAAAGCATGCAGGACATGCGTGAATTGTTTTTCTAAATCGTTATAACGATAAAGTAAGTCGTTATAATGACTTAGAATTCCTGTATTCACTTGGAAAGTCGTTATAACAACTTAGATAACTGATTATAAAGAGTTAGAAAGTCGTTACAACGATTTACTAAGTCGATATCACGAGTCAGTAAGGTGTTATGACGACTTGTTCACTTCGACGGGCGAAATTCCAGTTAGAATAGATAAGTTAATCCTTAAGCCCCCATATAGCCCCAAACCGCCACTTTTATATTGCATTGAAGCAGGTGCTCCCTTGTGTAATCTTTTTTATCACTCTTGTGTGTAGACTGAATTTTCCCTGGCAGTGGTTCTACATCACTGTGGGCTGCCTGTATAGGCAGCCAGCAGTGATGTAGAACCACTGCCAAGTCATCAATAACTATGTAAGCAGAAAAAGGCCATAAATACTTTAAAATTAATCTGAGGACTTAAGGGTTAACTCCAACTAATATTCATATACTGTAGTTGATAATACCAATAAAAACTTACAAACACCTGTAAGTGCCTGGAAATTGCAAAAGCAGAAATTACGTGAAAATGCTATTCTATAATTTATAGTTCCACTCACACCGACCCACACTCCACAGACATTGTCTGATCTTTGTCAAAACAACAGAGCGTAAAAAGGGGGTAATCAAATTCAATGACTGATAACTTTTTCTGTTTTTTTTTGATGGTTAATATTAAAAATGTTCATTGTTATTAAGTGCACTTACCTCTTCTAAATTCCTCAAATGCGAGGTAATCTTTCGGCTTCAAATCAGAGCCAAGATTGCAAAATCACTCGAGCGATAGCCAAATTGCAATATCACAATGTCACCCCAACCTTCGTCCTCCTGAGCAGGTTTTTAATTTGACAACATCGTTTAAATAACATAACCCTCCTGCAGACATGACTTTGACACACACCACTTCATGTCTAAAATAAAATTTATGGAATATCCTGACACTTTGTCAGTAAAATTGTACACAAAATTGGCTGTCAATGGAATGGCTCAATGAGCCGGTTCCAATGACATCCATATTTCTAAGAATTTATTAATAAATATTGTTTCTTTTTTTAAAAAAATATGAAATTCAGTTTATATTTAAGAATGAAAAAGGTGTGTTGGTAAAGGGCTCACATGTGTTATCAGTATACAGGGGTTCAACCATGATGGCCTGATGGGACCCTGGGTATGGATTCTCGCAACTATTTTCGCGAGAATCCAAATGGATTTTCCCGAATTTAGATGAAATATAAGCCATGTGTGGCGACTAACTTTAGTCGTTATAACAACTTACTAAGTAACTAACGACTTTTTACGACTCGAAAAAACTTTTATTTCTGCTGTCGTAAGAAATGTATTGGACAGGTGGAAACAAGTCATGAACACAAAATGTGTACCGAAGCCAGAATCAAGAGAAAAATTGGTATGGCTGATCTTCCCAGCTTTGATGCCAATAACTTCTAAACCGGCGGTAATGACATAGGGATATTCACCAACTCTTGATACAGCGAATTTGTTGAAAATCGCTGAGGTTGAACGGCTGAACATAACGGCTGAACATAAACCACAACTACTCTTTCGAACACAACGCCACACTAACCTTTAATGTGGAAAACAGACTCCGAACAACATTTCCAGTCGATTCAGGTCAATTCACGAGATCGCTTCATACAAAATGTCGGTCGGGAGTTTCTTTTCACTGTTGGATTTTTCGACCATATGTATTTTCCTAACGGTATTATGTCTCTTCTATTTTGTTTCACGAAACATTTCTTTTGGAAAACATCCCAGGGGACCGATAACGTTTCCGTTTGTGGGCAACATGCCCCAGCTGGCCGGGCAGAAAAACCTTTTTAAAGTTATGTACAAATTTCGAGAAAAGTATGGAGATATTTTCCGAGTCGATATTGCATCCTCTCGTATGGTGATTGTGATGGGACCAAAACTCATAAGACAAATTATGGTTGACAAGGGTACAGCTGTGAAGTTTCGTCCTAACTGGATATACACAATCGAAAAGTTATTTCAAAAGAAAGGTAAGCGTTTTTTTTTGTTTTCAAGAGGATGGGAGAAGGTCTGAAAGGGCTGTAGCCAGTGATGCGTTCCTGGAGGAACGAGTGGGAGTGGGAACTCCGTTCCCCTATTTTTGTTTGAGGGGATACGTTGTTTCCCTACAATTTCGAGTCCTGGAATGGCTTGACCTTAACGAATATCATACACAATGAGAATTTACTCAACTTGCTAGCCACACTAAACCCATTTTAGCTGCGAATAACTCACAATCCCGCACAGACAACAATGCCCACTTCTTTTGAAGAGTTTGGACTAATAAATTTAGAGATTCCTGGAGGTAGACCCGTACCCTCTATTACTACGAGGGGGAGAGGGCATTCTCCCCAATGACACACCACGCTTTGACCATCGCTGCGCGTTGAGTGCCTGTTCCGAACGGGCGCTCAAGGCGCAGCGATGGATGATACGCGATGTGGGCCGTACCCCTACTTCTTACTTTGGGAAAGCATCACTGGCTGTAACCACCCCACCCTTTTTCAGAAGGTGTCATTTGTCATTTTGTGACAATTAAAACAATTAAAGTGGTATTGAGCTTGATAACAATGCCAGTTCATTGTCCTACTAATAGGTGGGAGGCTGTGATCAAATTAAAATGACCAAAAGGTTCAACCGTATTTTAGTTGTGACGTTCCGTTTACGTAGAGGAGAAAGTCCGAGTAACCCTCCATTTCTTAAAAATAATGGAGCCGAGGCTCCATTATTTTTAAGGAATGGTGAGTTATGAGGATTTTCACATACTTGAAATACACCTGCGATCTTATCTTTTGTCAACTCTCCATTCCTGAAAAATAATGGAGACTCAAAACAAAAGATAAAGTCGCAGGTGTATTTTAACTGCAGCTACTCACAACTTCAGTCTGTACCACTCACCATTTCCCGCTGTGCCACGGGTGACTTCGCTCTGTACGCGTCTCACACTGAGTAAAATAGTCAACGCAAACTTGCGTACCAAGGACGCCGGAGACGGGGGATGGGGGCCTTATCGGGGTCAGCCGCCCTCCACCCCCCCCCCCCCACACACTTTTTTCGTCGAGTATGTTCCTTAGAAGCGATCTGTACAGCCTCTTTCGCCAATTAACAACACTTGTTTTGTGTACTCTTTTGTAAAAAAGTAACAAACAAACTGTTTCGGTTTTGTATGATATCGTTTGACATGCTTAATCGTCAGATACCCACTTTTGTTTATCGGGCTCCCAGGGACGTTTTCGATCTAGATTTTGAAACTTCCAGCCCACGAGGATGCAGAGTTTCTCTCCAAACCGGCATTTGTTTAACCCCCCCCCCCCTTCCCCACACACACACACTTCTTCGAATTAGGCTCCGGCGTCCCTGCGTACCAGTGAAATATTTAAAACGACTGTGCAATACCGTTGCTACTAACAACGGTGTTGCTACTAACAACGGTAGAATACGATTATTTTAATCGTTTGATACTTTTGTACGTGTTATTACGTACCAAATCTTTTGTTTAATTTAACCCTTTGATACATTTGTACGTATTATTACGTACGAAATCAAACAGCACGTTGATACTTTGTGATCATTTGTTTTGTTATTATTTTTCGATTTTTTAAAGTTTCTACCTCAAATTCCTATTTTCTCAGTGACAACCGTTGAGCCAAATGTTATCGCAGCTTAAAGTACTATATAATCCCGCTGTCAAGACTTCTTAACTGGTTGGGTGCTAGAAGCCACTATCAGGGTATTCAAAAAATGAAGATACCAGAGCAAAAGCCAACACTTTCCTTGCTTATATTTCATATTCAGTGAAACACAAATAATATTTTGTTTATATAAATTTATTTTATTACATTATTATATTATTGCCTGTGGGCACTCTCCAATAATTTGTTATAAAACAAGTTTTGTATAACAAATTCAGACCACCAAGAGTAATCTAGCCCTCAACCAGTTAATCACTAATATGAAAAATATCCTGTTATTGGTACTTTCGGACGTTTGACGTCGCATTTTGAAAAACGTTAAAGAAACTGAATTCCTAGTGACGTTTGAACGTCAGGATAATTAAAGTCTCAAGGGGTTAAACATTTTACTTACACGTTAATTCAAGGGAACAACTTTTAATTAAAATCACTTCTCCCCCCACAACAATCATATACAAAAAAAAATCGGACCTCAGATTCAGTCCCTCCACTTTCAAAATAGTTCTGGAGACAGCCACGTATGAGCTTTTTCACCTTGATGATGAATACATTTTCTTAATAGTTTTAAGGATTATTTTGCATAGTTACAGTGTTTTTGGAGTTCACAGACAGAAGAGCTGACATTGAGACCACACAGATCATTTATATTTATACACAGAACGCCTCGATGTATGAATGCGTTCGCCAATACGGCTCGAGTGCCAGGGCGGGTAAGATCGGGCGCACACACATCTCTTCATCGTGGCGTTCTGTATTTATTTCATGCTTCTATGATAATTTTCATTTTCTAAATTTATCGTGAAAAGTTCGGTCTTATTTTTAGAATTGACAGTTCTGTCACCTGCTTGAAATATACTGTTCAAAACAAGTTAAGCCCCTCCCTCCTATAATACCTGTGGGTATACGAATAGCTCATATTGTGACATTCTGCATTCCTCTATCGGACCGGGCAAACATCCTTAAAACTGGTGAATATTTACTGGCTATTGACCACTTCACTGCCGTGTGCTTACAGAGAAATGAGACAACATCACAGTGAGAGAAATTCGGAAGGTCATGGACAGCACGCCACGCCGATTAACTCTTTTCTCAACTTAACGGCCAAAACCGGCCAGCGCTATTCTCAAAAATCGCCAATTAATGTTCATTATTTTTTCATTTTTTGTCTCAAAAACATAGGTTATGACCACTCGTTGGAACGAGCTCGTTCCAACGAGGGATCATAACCTGTGTTTTTGAGACAAAAAATGAAAAAAATAGTTATTCAAGAATTCTGTTTGCAAGTGTCGTCTTCTTTTCATGTTAGGTAAAGGGTTAAGGTGTGTTAGATATGCTCGAGGCTGTTCCATCAGATACAGAACAACGTGACGTTTTTAACGTTGTGATGACGTCGGCGGTTCCTGATATTCATTGAATAAAAAAGAAAGCTCTAGAAACCCTTGCTTCACTGCAAATAGCAGGTTTTCTCAGGAGAATTTACCCATTTACTGTATACCCACTGGTATTATAGGGAGGTGGCGGGGAAGGGGGGGGGGGGGAGGGCTTAACTTTTTTTGGACAGTATAGAAACAAAAACAAAACCCAGGTGTGATTGGTAAACACGTGTGACAGATCGATACGAAAACAGAAAAATATAAATCAAAATTGTGTCGATGTTGTTTATTTGTTCGTATTTTTAAGAAATTATTTGCCGTTATTTGAAAGATATTAAATCAAAACTTGAATGTTATAAAATCACTCCCTATTTATGGAATAAGTTAAATTTCTTCAATTTTTGGTGGTGGATTTGAAAAAGAAAGACGTTCCCATTGACAATCGATTTTGTGGCTGTCACCAAGTTTCCAAATTGAACTAGTCAGAATACGACTTTTTGATTGGCCGATTACGAAAATGGGCGAAGTTTAGTTCTTTTGATGGATCCATTACGTCAGCTGGAAAAATTGTCCATCAACGGAAATCCTTATGAAAAACGTGTTCCGTATGGATTTGTGAATATGTTCCGTATGGATTTGTGAATATGGACCTGGAAGAAAAGTAATAAGCCTGATTATTATGCCTCACGTCTGTGACATCAGCCATGATTGGTTAATATGACACCTTCTAAACGTCATAGTACTGGAGTTTTTTAACAAAACACGGGTACTATCGGAACGTTCTTCCTTGGAGACATGAGAACAAAGAAAATGTAAGTTCCACTTCCATTGATCAGCGTCGATTACGCACGTACTGATTGGAATTTCTCAACACTAAACGATGGCGCCGTGTCTGTTTAAATTTTTTCGTCACCGATAGACACAAACTTACCGACAAATATGTCATCTTCAGTGGGTGTGTTTTCAATTTTAACTGCAAACAATGAATTCACAACAATCAGAAATATTAAAGACTCACTGGGTGTTCACCACTTTAGTGAATCATGAATGTGACTTCAAGTTCACTCAATTATACTTCCACAAGTTTAGTATTACAAGTGTTCCTCGACCCTAACTTCGTCTCCGCCTCAGGTTCAAAATAAATTTTTCCACTCCGCTTAATTCCAACAACTGTCGTCGTCCAAGAAGAATTTATATTCCATTATACCACTTATCACACAAGCATTAATAATGAATTATAACATGCACAGCACGGAGTGATTCTGCAGACTCACAGGTGTTCCCTGGCGTGCAAAACAGTTTAGCCCCTTGAATGAATTATGGGAATAATAGTCTACTGCTCTGAAACTCTTCCTCGTAAAATTTGCCTAGTTTGTGTATGGCAGGGTGGTGGTAGCACCATTTTATTCTTTTATTCCTAATACTGTTAGGGAGGCGTTTGTGATAATATACAGAGTAATTTTGTGAGGAAGATTCGTCAGTAATTGACTGTACTCGCGTATCTGTGCTCTAACTGTTGGAAACTATAGTTAAAACTAGAATTCCTGTCACGAACTGTGCGCTTATCTAGGCTTAATTGCGCGTAGGAATTGCGCGCAATTGCCATATCGAATGGCATCCAAAGCACGGCAGATTCTCCTGGTTACTCATAGCAAACATAGGCAATGTTTCAGCCAATGGACCTCCGGTTTAACCGGAGGTCCATTGGCTGAAACATTGCTTGTGCGCAGGCTATATGTACAGAATTTGATAGCCTTTCTATGGTCCTACCGCGTAGATTAACGCGCAGATCGACGTGCTATTTGTGCGCATTTCAAGACAGGACTTCTAGTTTTAACTGTACCATGGGGCAATAACAGGAGAATATTTTTTATGGAAGAATCATCACGAGCTGGTTCCCTGTGGGAACTCTGGGAGGTGAAGAAGTACTTGTTTCCGGTTGTAGACAGACTGTGTTTCACTGGTAAAATAGGACCCATTCACCAATGCTTGGGGTGGAAGTACTCTAAAATGGGCAACATGGGTATAAAAGAATGGCTGGACTTGACTTTATCTCCATGTTGCGGTCACGATTAGCCACTGTGCAGAAATATGTGGCCTTAAACACCATTAAATAAATAACAATCAGTCACGAGCTGGTGTGTGCTCTCTTGTACCTCTGATGAAGGTCTCCTTGGCAATAGCCATACAGCAAGCAAGGGGGTAACATAACAAACCCACAACATGGAGGTTGTCTATCAGTTGCCTATAATCCAGCTGTATTCAAAATAAAGTCTATTTTCTAAGAAATTGGTTAAGGTTCCCAAACAATGCGACCAAAACTTTTGATAAACTCGCACTTATTTACAAATCGCTGAGGTCCCCTTGCTGTGCACGAGTCCAGGGTTGCTGTGGTTGAAGGTAGTACCATTAAGGCAACATCACGAAACGCAATCGGAACCCAGCCATATTTCTCAGGTGACATATAGTCAAAAAAGAAAGTATAATAGAAACAAATGTGAAAAAATAGCATAAGGATGAAATATAATAGTTCCAATGTAGCGTGTTTGTGGACAAGAAGTCGTGCAAAGAGTTTAATGACATGCTGTTGTTGTCCACCCAACCGTATACAATTTTGCTACGGATTTCAAAATAGCTCGTGCTCCCCGAGAATGTCAAATTGAATGGGTGACTGACGATTTTCTTTGTGTAATGTTGTGCTAAAGAGCATGGGTTATTGAGAAAACACGCTAGTTTTTGTCTTCCAACATTTTAAAAGATGCCAAGGTTAACCGGAAATCAGAGGTTGCGAGGGTGGGGGGGGGGGGGGGGGGGTCTGGAAAAAATTTGCAGACACAGGGTTTAAAACATTTTTTCCGCCTGCCGGGGACCCACCACCCCAAACCTGTAAATTTTTTCCACCCCTCCCGAGGGGATCCACCCCCCATATTTCATTCCGGAACTCAAAGCACTGCTGAAACCTGGCCAATTATCAATCGTCCGTTTTCTATGCTATTGTGCATTCCCAAATTTTAGTTTGTTCTGCATAAACTAATACAAGAGAAGTAATTCTAAATTGAAATTCAACCTCATGTTATAAATCCATGTAAAATGATTTAACAAAGTTATCAAAACAGAGATTTAATTGTGTTAACAGAGATTAAATTGTGTTAAGGTGAAATATATTATGAGACCCATTCTACACCCTGCAATTATTTATTAGCACCATATACCTTTGTTACATAATATAATTTGATGTTCAAAGTTAATGTATCCTATTTTTGAGGCATTGCTAACATCACTACATGTGAGTTGTGATACCTGAAGCTGAGTGAGGGCTGAAATCAGTGGTGCAGCTGTGTTTTATTTTATATTCAAGGTTTTATTTTATCACAACATTTTCGATTTACAAATATCTTATTTTTTTCATAGAGTTAACGTCTTAACCAAGTCATGGTTGAATATGTTTTTGTTGATTTTAGTTAAGTTTACATTTTATATAAACTAATCAAAATGAATATGATAATTTTTGCTTTTTACATGTGGAGAGATGAGCTGTGGGATTAGGCAAACTCAAATGAGTTGGTTCTAAAGACTATATAGCAAAGACATATTTTGTTAAAGTATATTAATAGCTGAATTCAGTAGGGTAATTCTACATGAGTCAGTTTGGTTGAATTGAAAAAAAGTGTTCCTAACAAAACTCAATTGCAGTTTATTCAAATTTGATCAGTGTATGTTAATGTTTCTAATGTCCACTTTAGTTGTCGAATTTGCGAATCGTCACTGAGAACATTTTGTCTCTTCTGAGCTTGTCTATACCCCACATCCTCTCCAAAGCATGTTTAAAATACTCTATTCACCACCCTGAATCATCTTAAAGGTATAAGAACATCATTCTTTGAATGAATTCAAGGAAAAAATTTGCAATTTGGGTCATTTCCACGTTTTTTCCGGGCCAATGGACCCACCCACCCCTACCCTGCGTCTGGAATTTTTTGGCAGACCCCCCCCCCCCCCCCACGCACACACCTGGTTTGCGTGCCATTGGTAAGCATGTGGCTGGGATACCTCTAGATGAGCTCGCTGCTGAGTTCGGTGTCACTGTGGCCACTATTTACTGTCTCATTGGAAGGTACAGAACCACTGGATCTACTGCCGACCGACCGCGTTCAGGTCGACCAAGGGTTACGACCCCTACACAAGACCGACACATCTGGACGTCTCACTTGAGGAATCGCTTCCTTCCGGCGACGAGGACAGCAGCAATTACCCCTGGTAGAACTAACAATAAAATCAGTGCACAAACTGTCCTCAACAGACTCGCTGAACACGGCATCCGAAGTAGGCGTCCATACCACGGACCAATCCTCACCCAACGTCATCGTACCGTCAGAATGGAATGGGTACGTCAGCGTGATCGCTGGACTCAGGAGCGTTGTAGAACAGTTCTTTTTAGTGATGAATCACGAGTTTGTCTGTCTACGGCGCGCTGATGATAGGGCAAGAGGAGAACGGTTTTCCGATGCATGCGTGCGGGAATGCGACCGTATAATGGTTTGGACAAGAATTTCCTTGCACCATCGAACGCAGTTGATCTCCATCGATGGTAATCTGAATGGATAACGATATAGGGACGAAATTCTTAACGCTGTTGTTGTCCCATTGTTCAACGCTAACGTCGGATTGCAGTTATTCCAGCAAGACAGTGACCGATGTCACGTGGCGAGTATCTGTCGTGACTTTCCTGATGAGCAGAGCATCTAACGTCTTCCCTCGCCCCCACTTTCGCCAGATTTGTCGCCAATCGAGCATCTTTGGAATCAACTGGACCGTCGGGTACGACTTCATCATCTTCCGACGTTAGGCGATCTACCTTATGTTCTAAGGCAGGAGTGGAACGCAATACCACAGGGTGACATCCAGAGACTTATCAGGTACAACGCGCCATCGATATCTTGGCACTCAAGAGGCAAACGGTGGACATACATGCTATTGACTGCATGTGTGAACTTTTCATTTCACCCCATGTCTGAATTGCGACGTCCTGGCGTGACGCTGGCAACAGTAAGAACATGAAATTATGCAAATTCATACAGCTAGACTGGAAATATGAATTTACAATAATTTGTTTGGGAATAAAGTCTATAATACTAAAAAATGCTCCTCAAAGTTTATTATACTTTCTTTTTTGACTCTGTATATTTCAACTCGATATCTGCAACGTAGGAGTGTAGCCCTGCGTTGTATGAAAGGTTGATTAATGAAGGGTTAAAACAACTATGTACCTTACCCCCCCCCCCCCCTCCCCAGTCATATTAGTCCTAATAAAAAATATCCCATATGTACGAATTTCAGCTCCATATCTCTGAACATGTAGGTGTGCATACCGGTATTGTTATGGTTCAAGTGTTAACACAACGTTAAATGTAAATGACTTGAAATCCTTCAAAACTCATTTTTAAAGCAAAAAAACGTCACTCAAATAAATTTTCACCCTAACCGGGGTCAAGTGGTCAAATTGAGATTTTCTTTTTTCATAAAATTATTCAAAATTCTCCAGAACTCATTTTTAAGCAGAAAACATCACATAAGTAGACCCTGGCCCCAACCCGTGGTCAGGGGGTCATAAAATTGTGGGGGGTAGGGTACTTGCAAATACCATTTATCTGTAATGCTTGTTTCACACCTAACATGCAATAGCCTTTGACCTGACAGGCATCATTAATAACTGGGTAGCAAAATATGTTAGTCTATTAACTAAAATCTACTTGGTGTTTCCAAGCTGCCATAGTTACGAACAAAATCAAAGCACTCAATCACCCGAAATACGGCTTGCTTTAGCAGGCCGTATTTCGGGTGATTGAATGCAAACCAATTTTCTGAACTCAGAAATTCTTGTTGCTTCATGACGTTATCCCCATAGACTATACCCATTATTTATTTATTGCGGTTTCACGAAATTTTCAACAGTCAGAGTCACCTCGTATGGAACAGTGTTATGGGTGGACGAAGCCGGAGTAACCGTAGGGAACCACCGAGCAACGGCGAGCAACTGTCAGACTCCCCAACATACTAACTCCAGATAAGCAGGGTGTGCATTGGTTGAAGAGAAGTGCACCATTGACGTGCAGTACGCCTTAGTACACAACGCCACCGTGCCCCCGCATGGGCAATCGGGATGAAGTGTCTTCCCCAAGGACACAACTCGGGTGCCGCAGGTGGAATTCGAACCGAGGACCTCTCGGTTTGTAACCCGCATCTTTACCTACTGAGCAAACGCGCTCCCGACTACACCCTTAAACTGATCCTAAACTCTTTGGCAATAGCCATACAGCATCAAAGTGTTAAAGTAAACTCGCAATATGCAGCTTGTCTATCAATTGCCAAGGTGGCGGAAAGAGGACGCCTGCTCGACTGGGCAGGTTTGCTGAATAACAATTAGTAGGTTTGCCCAATTGAGCTGGTTTGCTGCGGAATATCCAAATACGAACCCCCGGACCAAACTGGTACTATCCTGCTAGTGCAACATCCTGCAGGCACCTTATTCTCCCGTGAGGTGCGTTCTGGATCAAGAAACTGTAACCACAACTATATACATCTGGCCAAGATTTATTATTATCTAAGCAGCAAATGAGGGTAAAGGGGCTTCAGACATCAACCCCTAAATCGAGTCCCTGGGTTAATATTTGGGCTTCCCATGAGAGCCTAATTTTATCTTACTGCAATAAGAGAAAATTTCTCGAAAAATCTTCTTCAGATCCACCCGTCAGAATGCTTTCATATTTGGTGTACAACATCTCTTGGGGGCCAGATTAAAGTTTGTTCAAATCCGGTCCCTGAGTTAATATTTGAGCTCTCTATTGGAGTCCAACGTTTAACTTAGTGCAATGTAAGAGAATTTCTTTAGAAATCTTCTTCTTCAGATTCGCCAGTCAGAATCCTTTCATATTTGGTATACAACATCTCTAAGCGGTCAGGTTCAAGTTTGTTCAAATCGAGATCCTGGGCTAATATTTGGGCCCCCTATGAGATCCCGAATTTTAACTTAGTGCAATATGATGAAATTTTATTAACAATCTTCTTCAGATCCACCAGTCTGAATGCTTTCATATTTGGTATTCCTCATCTCGGGACGGGGGGTGGGGGGGGGGGGGGTGGGGGTCAGATTCAATTTTGTTCAAATCAATCCCTTGGTTAATATTTGATCTCTCTACGGAGGGGGGGGGGGGGGGGGATTTGCAGTGACTGGAGTGACATAACAACTCTTGGACGTTTGACAGTGCTTGTCTACAGCTGATAGAATGGGCAGCACTCAAGAAGACCCAGGATAATAATCATCTGACATGGACACTAGATTTATGAATAATTTCATGACTTCATACCTCTGTAGTATTGTTGAACCATGACTAACTGAATATGACCCCAAATACTTCTTTGAACCACTTTGTCAGGTAAATGATTAAGGCCCCTTGGGGTCTCTTGTTCTTGGAAAATAGAAGATGACTTGTGCGGGAGTAACCACTTTCCAATTGTGTTGGAGAGTGTGGTTCAGGCCGACGATGAGAGGGTTCCCCACTGGAACTTTAAAAAGGCTGACTGGGACACTATCTCATCAATTTGTTCTGAACGCCTCACACGGGGGAAATTTGAGGAAAGTGCTGACCAAATACAACATGTCACTACAGAGGTGCTTGACATTTCTAACACTGTCTTTCCTAAAACTTCCACAAATCCAAAACCTTTCACAAAGCCGTGGTTTGATAACGATTGCAAACAGACTATTAAGGACTGCAAGAAAACTGAACGGGAATTTAATAGGTCACCAACCACACAAAGTCTGGACAAAATGCGTATAAATCGTGCAAAAACAAGACGACTTATCGAACAAAAAATAAAAGTTCTTGGGAAACTTGTATCTCTAAACTTAGCCAGCACACACTCATTAACAAAATTTGGAAAGTGATTAAAACATTAAAGGAAAAGAAACAAAATCAACTCTACAACACCTGCAAGATAACAACACACTAATTACATCGAAAAAAGAAATATTCAACAGAGTGACCTCCACTTTTTCTAAACGTTCGTCATCTGAAAATTGTAGTCCAGAATTCATTAAAATTAAAAAAAACAGCTCGAAAAACTAAAGATTAAATTTACCTCCAATAATTTAGAGGATAACAACGATCTTTTCTCTGTGGAAGAGTTAAGTAACTCTTTCCATAGAGCAAATGATACTGCCACTGGTCCCGATGAAATACACTACAAAATTGTAAAACATCTGCCACAACTCACTTAATCTTTTATTGTCAATTTTTAACAAAATATGGGTGACTGGCCAGTTTACACCTTCCTGGCGAAAATCAACAATTATTCCCTTTCCAAAGCTCGATAAAGATCAAAGCAACCCAAGCAATTACTGACCCATTGCATTAACAAGTTGTCTGTGTAAAACCATGGAAAGGATGATCAATGGTCGGCTTGTCTGGTTTCTGGAATCGAACATTCTACTTGCGAATGTTCAGTGTGGTTTCAGAAGCCAGAGACGTGCTATGGATCATTTGGTTGGATTTGAAACGTTTATAAGAAATACCTTTGCCAGAAAATATCATGTGGTTCCATCTTCTTTGATCTGGAGAAGGCATATTATACAACGTGGACGTATGGGATTTTAAAAGATCTTTTTTAACATGGGCTTGAGAGGGTTTATGTCTGTCTTTAAAGAATTTGTTTTTGAAGAAACGCCAATTTCAAGTTCGTGTTGGGTCTAGGTTATCTGATCCACAGGAACAGGGGTTGGGGTTCCTCAGGGTTCTATTTTATCCGTTACCCTCTTTTCAGCAATCAACGTAATTGTGAATATGGTAGATTCTTCATTGTATGTTGATGATTTTTTAATCTGCTATAGCAGTAAAATATGAATGCTATCGCTCGCGAACTTCAGCTGTGTTCAAACAAAATCCAGAAATGGGCTACACAAAGTGGTTGCAAGTTTTCGAAGACCGAAACTAATTGTGTTCATTTCTGTAAGCTCCGGAAACACCATCTTGATCCGGAATTAAAAATAGACGGGAGTCCTGTTAAAGTTGTTAAGGAAGTGAAATTCTTAGGTTTATTGTTTGACGATAAACTGAATTTCATTTCCCACATAACACAACCAAAGGTTAAATGTGAAAGGGCACTGGATCCCCGAAGGTAGTTGGTAGCACTAACGGGGGTGCTGACAAAAAAACTTTACTCAATGTGTATAGATCAATTATTAGATCAAAATTAGAGTACAGTTGTGTGGTTTACGGCTCCACAAGAAAGTCGTACCTCACACCACTTGATGCAATTCATAACAGTGGTATTACAATTTGCCTTGGTGCTTTTAGAACATAATCAAAAGATTCAATGATTGTTGAAGCGGAGGAGCCTTCTCTTGAGAAGCGCCGAATTAAACTCTCTCACCAATATGTATCTAAACTTTTGGCCAATCCCTCAAATCCTGCTTATGGTTGTGTTTCGAGCCCTCAGAATGTTGAATTTTTCAACAGACACCAGGGGGGGGGGGGGGGCATCTGCCCCAAAATTCCAGACACAGGGTAAGGGTGGGTGGGTCCATTGGCCCGGAAAAAACGTGAAAATTACCCAAATTGCAAATTTTTGCCTGCACTTGAATTCATTCAAAGAATGATGTTCTTATACCTTTAAGATGATCCAGGGTGGTGAATAGAGTATTTTAAACATGCTTTGGAGAGGATGCGGGGCATAGACAAGCTCAGAAGAGTCAAAATGTTCTCAGTGACGATTCGCAAATTCGACAACTGAAGTGGACATTAGAAACATTAACATACACTGATCAAATTTGAATAATCTGCAATTGAGTTTTGTTATGAACACCTTTTTTCAATTCAACCAAACTGACTCATGTAGAATTGCCCTACTGAATTCAGCTATTAATATACTTTAACAAAATATGTCTTTGCTATATAGTCTTTAGAACCAACTTGTTTGAGTTTGCCTAATCTCACAGCTCATCTCTCCACATGTAAAAAACAAAAACTATGGATCTGAAGATGGTGACAAAGTATCATCAGCTGTTGTTATTGGTGATTGGATCTCCTCAATCACAATACCAAATAAAAGTTCTATTTTCATTGTCACAGTTGAAGTTAAAGCTTTACAGCTCGCGCTCAAACACACCGAGAATGTACAGAAAAAGGAAGGCGATTATTCTTTCCGACTCTCTTTCTTCTTTACTAGCTTTACTCGACCCCAAGTAAAAGAACCCTCTCATTTTGGAACTTCGTGAGACTATTCTCATATCTGACCGATATGATATCGTGTTTTGCTAGTTACCTGGACATTTTGGTATTTTCGGTGTCACCATGGCAGAGAGTACAGCAAACATGCCTTAACCAGGCCTCTCACGGATTTTAAAATTCCTTTCAATGATTTTAAATCACATATCAGTAAGTGCGTCAAATCTGTGTGGCAGGCGGAATTGGATGTTGCGACAAATAGCAAGCTCCATCGCTTCCGACCAACTATTACTGATGAATATCCGTCTATTAACCCTTGTAGGAAAGACCACGCCATTCTGACGCGATGTCATATCGGTCATACAAGACTACCACATTATAAGTTATCTCCGTCAACATGTATGATATATGGATATTTAATACCTGGATGTCGGTTTTTAAACACTGAGCCGCAGGCGAGGTGTTTAAATGAGACATCCAGGTATTAAATCTCCATATGTCATACATGCTGGCGGAGATAACGTTTTTGTCCCGTTTGAAAGACAATACAAACATAGTGGAAATAAATTTGTGGACACATTTCTCAGCTCCATAATCATTGGGACCAAATTCGTGATAATTATTTTGTTTTTATAATCGCAGAAGACAACAGATAGAGTTACATCCCTTGGATCGTTAAGAAAACGAGTAAACAGTATTTTGTTGACATATCGTCCCTTGAGTTCCAATGTGTTCTATGTGCCGACTGGCACATAGAACACATTGGTACGCAGGGGACGAATTATTTGCTCTTATTTTATTTTTATGATTGTATTGTCGGATGATATTTGGGACTATTTTCGGTTTTTTTGGTTCCAGTTTTATAATGAGGCGAGCGAAAGCGAAAAGCTTTCATTGAAACCATATACCCCCGATGTTTCGCGTCTGCTTATACCCTGGGTGTTGCACGCTCGCACATACCTTGGATGCTAGGCGCACCCTTTGCCATGGCTATTTGTCCAAGGCATTCTGACCAATCAAAAGACAGAATTTATCGGGATATAGGTATAATCCTTTTTGTTACAGGATAATATGCGACCAGAATGTGTCCCTTGTCAGCAGGTGTTGTCAGTGGAGCACATTTGTTAACATTGCACTGATTTTAATCATGTCAGAGGGCAGTATTTCACTGTAAGATCTCTTAAGAGATCTTTTTTTATCATACGAGCACGCACAAAATTCTCTCATTTTTTAAACTAATCAACCTTTTTACTAAATTTTAAAACTGTTTTTAACCTAGACTCTTCAAGTGTTAAATGATTTATAAGGAATGCACTCTTCTTGTATCATTACTCACTACTGTTCACATCACTTTAGTCTATTCATTTTCTATTTTTATTCAATCCTTTAATTTTATAATTGTACCTTTTTTCTCGCCACGAAATAGACTTAGCTGCTGATGCGCCGTAAAGCACCAGTAAATAAATAAATAAATTGGATGGAGCAACAAATATCCAACTCCATCGGTCCCGAACTACTATTACTGATAATAAAGTATCCGTCTAGTAACCTTTGTAAGAAAGATCACGTCATTCTGACATGATGTCATATTTTGTTAGAGGGTAATGTGCGACCAGAATGTGTTCCTTGGCAGCAGGTGTTGACAGTAGAACACATTCTTTCACATTGCACTTATTTTAATCATGTCAGTGGGCAATATTTCACTGCAGGATCTCTAAGACATCTTTTTTATCATAGAAGTCCACACAAAATTATTGCATTTCTGAAAGCAATCAATCTTTTAAGAAAATTTTGAAAAAAGTCAAGATAAGCTATTGGCATCACGCGTGCGGAAGTCTGGGAGTCTGTGAGTCAGTTCACATTTTTCTTTAGCACAGGCCACACCCCGTAGTTTTTGTCCGATCGTCACGAAATTTCATATGCAGGTTTGAGGTCATGTCTAGATGAGAACATCCCCTTTTGGCCGCTGTCGGCCAGCTGTGATGGCTGCCCGAGCCCAAAATCCGAAAACCATCAGCACAGTCTGCAGGTCGTATTTATGAAGGGATTTCATTGTAACTTGGTAGGATGACTCTGTATAATATCTAGACGAGAACGTCCCCTTTTGGTCATGATCTGTCAACCGTGACGGTCGCCGAAGCCCGAAACCCAAAAACATTAGCACAGTCTACAGGTCATATTTAATATGGAGGGATTTCATTGTAACTTGTCTCCATTTGGTCGCGATCTGTTTACCGTGACGACTGTCCGAGCCCAAAACTCCAATACCTTTAACACAGTCTACAGGTCGTATTTATGGGATTTTATTGTAACTTGGTAGGTTGACTCCATATGATGTCTAGATGAGAACGTCCCCTTTTGGTCGCGATTGGTCAACTGTGATGGCTGCTGGGGCCCGAAGCCCGAAAACCTTTAGCACAGTCGACAGGTCATATTTATGACGGGATTTTATTGTAACTTGGTAGAATGACCCCAGATAATGCCTTGATGAGAATGTCACCTTTTGGTCGCGATGTTTCAATCATGACGACTGCCCGAGCCCAAAACCCCAAAACTTTAGCACAGACTACAGGTCATATTTTTGAAGGGATTTCAATGTAACTAGGTAGGATGACTCAGTATAATGTCTAGATGATTGGTTGCGATTGGTCAACCGTGATGGCTACACAGGCCCGAAACCCAAACACCTTTAGCACAGTCTACAGGCCGTATTTATGAAGGGATTTCGTTGTAACTTGATAGGATGACTCGTTTTGGAATAATTTCACTGTAAATTGGTAACTTTGGTTGATATACATTAACTGTGAGGGTCGCATGCATTAACTGTGAGGGTCACATTAACCCACCCCTCAATTCTTTAGTACAGTCTACACCTCATATTATTTTTATTGAAAAATTGGCATACAGGGAATAGAAATTGACTTATTCTTTATTATCACAATTCTTGTCTTATTACATAATCCTTTCATAAACATTGAACATTATCCTTTTCATCAAACATAACACATAGACAACTTAAGCTACAGTGTCATTGACACTTTCATTTAAACTAGACTCGAGTCTAATTTTTATCTACTTTATACGTAAAAACAGTAACGTTTTATCTTTTATCGTTATCGAAAACTCGCCGTCAATAAAAAATCTTTTATCGTTACTGCAGTAAGAATAAAAGTCACGTGATATCGCTAGAATACAACGTTCACGCCCATCTCATTTGCATGACGTACTATTTCATTCAACACTTTGAATAACTAATTATCGCTGCCGCGGATCGAAACAAATAAAACGGGGCGTATTTATCGAAATGTATTGAATAAAAAAGAAGGCCATTAATTAAACTTACTGAATTGTAAAAATAAAATTTGACGGAAAAGAGTAAAAATTAGTAACTTACACTTTTTCAAATGAGATTATTTCACCCTTCGAGACTTTAATTATCCTGACGTTCAAACGTCACTGGGAATTCAGTTTCTTCAACATTTTTCAAAATGTGACGTCAAACGTCGGAAAGTACAAATAACCAGATATTTTTCACATTAGTGATTATCTGGTTGAAGGCTAGATTATTTTTAGTGGTCTGCATTTGTTAATCAAAACTTGTTTTATTACGGGAGTGGGGGAGGTGGGGGTGTAGATAAAAGGGTTATATACACATGGTGTTTGTAAAAAATCTTTTATCGCCACTCGAGCGTTTTCGGGGGCTACATAGCTACTCGTCGCTGCGCGACTCGTAGCTATATATGCCCCCGAAAACGCTCTCGTCGCGATAAAAGATTTTTTACAAACACCATGTGTATATAACCCATATTTATCAGGTTGATTTGTACGTTATTACTTTTCCTGTACCATCACCCACTACTGTTTAGACCACTCTTGACTTTACAAGATTTCTGTTGAAATTATTTCATATCTTTATTCATTCTTTTTTCACTTCGCAGATGACGTTTTAATTAGTGTTCAACCGATGATCGGAACCGGCCACCACAATCGGCCGATTGTGAGCAATCGGATGACAACGGCAACGGCTCCTGGAATATCGGTTCAACCGATTGTTGCCAAGCATTTTGAGATGATTCATTAACCGCATTTTATTCTCTTCTGCAATTGTTTAATTGTTAATGTAAAATGATACCATTCAATAAAGTTGAGAAACAAGCACAATGTGTATTCTTAATCTCTCTAGACTCCCCGTTACGGGACATACAAGTTAAACAACATACAAAGCTTACAACTGGGCGAAATCGCTAGTTCATACCGGAAAAGTGACGGTTACACTCCATTGACTCAGGCAGAGCCACGTTTACCGCCCAAGTGTGCGCGACTGGTAATTTTATTTCGACCCCAGTTAACGAAGTTTAACAACGAAAAATGTTCAGTTTAATGTAGTTCTTTCGAGCTTCGACTTGTCCTAGTGCATGATATTACAATCGGAATCGGCATCGGAATCGACCGATTGTGAGCTCAAATGACCGGTAATCGGTCAACGACCATTTTTGGTAATCGGTTGAGCACTGGTTTTAATTTCTATCGTTTTCTTGTCATGATATAGACTTAGCTGGTGATGTGGCGTTAATCACCAATAAATAAATAAATTCTAGAGAAATTAGCGTACTCCTGTCACCATACAATGCGTTCAACACAAAACACCCAGTATTTAAATATCGACAGTCAAACGTTTGATAAACTCACAATTATTTACAACCAGCAGAGGTCACCATGCTGTGCACGATTATTCCACCAACTTCCCAGGCTCCTAGAGTTGCTGTTGTTGAAGGTTTTACCGCTGATGCAACGTCATTCGCAATCACGACACATCCCATGTCTCCTTTCTAGTAAAATTACATCAGGTGACCAATTTCAGCTAGATACTTGTAAATGTATGATCCAATGCGGTGTTGTACGAAGGGTTTATGAATGAATGGTACATGAACTATGTACCTAAAACTCTCATGCCATGTTATTCCTCATAAAAAATATCACCTGGGTACAAAATTTCAACCCCAAATCTCTGAACATTGTAGGTGTGCATACCGCTATTGTTGTGGTTAAAGTGTTAACACAATGTTGAATGAAAAATTTACCTAACCTATGTAACTCCTACTAAAAAGATGGCCCTGATTCCTCCATATTTGTTTAACAGATGCAGAAAAACCGGTAAATAAACTCAACCTTATTGTCATTCAAAAAAACAATTAACCCTTTGCTAACCTGAAAAGCAGACGACACTTGTAAAAATAATTCTTGAATAACTAATTTTTTTCATTTTTTGTCTCAAAAACATAGGTTATGACCCCTCGTTGGAACGAGGGGTCATAACCTATGTTTTTGAGACAAAAAATGAAAAAAATAATGAAAATTAATTGGCGATTTTTGAGAATAGCGCTGGCCGGTTTTGGCCGTTACGTTGGGTAAAGGGTTAAGAGTATTGCTGGTACAGTGAAGGATATAAAAAAAATTAAAACCAGGTGGGCTTCTAATCGAAGTTGACAGGGAAGTTCAATCCCTGGCTCTGCTAAGAACAACAAAATGTGCTGACACAGAAGAAAATACATGTGCTCAAAAGACTCTCAATCAAAGCAGAGGTGTTATTCGAACCCGTGAATTATCACAATCAGATGAACTCGAAATATAGAAAGTAATGGAATCACAGGGTGTTTAAGGTGTAGGACGCACAACACTTAAAACAGAAGGCAAGATAGTATCGACTAATACATACATATTCACCTTCAGTTCTACTACGCCACCAGCATCTATAAAAAATGGTTATTTAAACATCAAAGTGGATTTGTTTATACTAAATCCACTTCGATGTTTCAAGTGTCAAAAGTTTGAATACCGTAAAGATGCATGCCGAGGTCAAGAGCGCTTCCACAAATGCGGTCAACAGCATGGGGAGCAATGGCTGTACCAACAATACTGTTAAATGTTCTGACTGCCGATCACATGTTATCGTCACGAGATTTCCCTGCATGGAAAAAGGAAAAAACAATACAAAAAATAAAATGTGAAAGAAAAATCAGTTTCAAAGAGCCAGAGATATTGTATCCTCAATGCGTGGCACGACTACATCAGTTCCATCATACGCTTCAAAATTATCACAAAAGTTACCAACAAATTCGGTGGAGTGCCAGACACAACACACGTGGCTAAAAGGCACAATACCATCCTTACTACAGGCTTTCACAATAGAACACAGCAATCAACTATCTCCACCCATTCAAGTACAAACAGAAGAAAGAAACATCGAAAACGTTGAAACATTGAAAACGAATTCGAAGAACGAACACGACAAACTTAAACCAGAAGCAAGAAAAGTAAAGGAATCGAAATCAGAACAGAAAGATGACAAAACAAAGCCAAACCCGACACCAGAGCCCCAACAACACACTGATTACATCGAAGAATGACATATCAAACAAATTGGCTTCAACTGTTCAACATTTTCTAAACAATCTTTGTGTGAAAATTGTAATCCAGAATTCGTTAAACTTTAAAAACAACAAGAAAAACAAGAGATCAAATTTACGTCCAACAATTTAGAAGATAACAAAGAACCTTCCTCCATGAACGAGTTGAATAACTCTGCATAAAGCAGTGGCGGCGCCAGAAATTTTTTTGTGGGGGTGGCAACTAGGGGGCAGACTCCCATGAAGGGGGGCAAATACGTAAAGGATCATATCATTACTTTGTTATGAGGTAGTCCAAACTTGGACCCAAAGTCCGTAATATACTTTTTTGGTTTGGTACGTCCTGTGGACGTACCAAACCAAAAAATTATATTACGGACTTTGGGTCCAAGTTTCGACTAAATGTAATGGTAATAGCGGTCCTCCTTTCAAAAAATCCTGGATCCGCGTCTGGTGGGTCTGTGCGTGAGAGAGAGAGAGAGAGAGAGAGAGAGAGAGAGAGAGAGAGACTTCAAATAATTGAACAGTGCAAGGGAGATAATGCCCGTCTGTCATAATGCGAAATCCATGAATTTTTTTAGACAAGGGATATGGATAGACATGCCTTTGTTGGCTCATAACTTAATTATAACTTATAAGTATCTGCATCCGAGTCTTTAAATCTCTACTGGCTGGATGTGTTCATCAGCTAGCCTGAGGCTTTGGGCTAAGTGTGTATGGGAAATTATTGGGAATAAAAAAAGAGAGGGGTGTGTGTGCGTGTGAGAGAAAGAGTGACTGAATGTGTTTGTGTGTGAGGGTGGATGGAAATGCATGCGAGATGGTTGGGGTGGGGTGGGGGGGTGGGGGTGGGGGGGGGGGGCAAGTGGGGGGCAACTGGGGGGCAAAGCCTTCGTTTGGGGGGGGGGGGGGGCAAATGCCCCCCCCCCCCCCATGCCCCCCGTAGCGCCGCCACTGACATAAAGCATAGGATACAACCACATCCATCAGCTGAACTTTTATTTAGTTTATTTAACGGTATAAATCAAATACAGTTACAGAGTAATAACAATACTATAAATTTACAATTGATTTACACCGTTGGGAGATGACATGGCCAGGTTGGCCGTCTACCTATCATCTCCCACCAATTTTGAACTCCAACACTGCCAACAGTTACCCCGTAAGCTGTAGACTTGTTTATTTACGGACCTGGTTACTCCTTTATACATTTAAGGGTGGACGAGTTATCCAGGAGCAATTATTCAGAAGCAAATGATTATACAGGCCCGTCGGAACGAAATTTATATTGGGGGGGGGGGGGGGGGTAGCTGATATTGCTAATTTGGGTGAACTGGCTGATACTATAGGGGTTTGGGGTATGATTGGTTCAGAAGAATGTGACCGAGTTACTTCAGCCTCGTTGCTAGTCGATGGCTCAGAAAAATGCGACGGGGTTACTTCTACCTCGGTACTCTCTGCGTTAGCCGCTCCCTGTCCAGAGCTTACATTACCTGTACTTTCTTGAAGCTCATTTCTGGCTTGTTTTGTAAACCATTTTGTAATCTTTGCCTCTGCAGGTGTCGATTGACTTTAACTCCCTTTAGACATATTTGAAATGGCCGTGGCCGTGGCAGTTAGTAAATAACAAAACACTGACTCAATACAGAATCACTATCAGACACAAGAGACACCCGGCCCCAGACTGACTGAAAACTTTGAAAACAAGGCTTTTACATTTAACACACACAGAAACTGAATTGTCGAACATCAAAGACGCCTGTTTCCGAAACAGGCGTCTTTGATGTTCGACAATTCTGCGTTCAAGCTACACCTTTTATATATGGTACATGGATAAAGGGTTGTGAGGGGATTATGCACGCTCAATATTTTTTTTTCAAAATCTATGATCTGTCTGTCTGTTCGTCTGTCTGTTTTTATGTTACCACCTCTCCCTCCAACATGCTTTAAGCTACACCTTTCATATTTGGTACGTGGATAAATGGTTCTGAGGGGACGATGCACGCTTAATATATTTTTTTTTTCAATATCCAAGATGGCGGAATCGCGGCCATTTTTGCTGTGTTTTTAAAGCTTTTTTTTCTCTATTTTTATGTTACCACCCCTCCCTCCAACATGGTTCAAGCTACACTTCTATCAATTCTCAATTTTTAGATTCCATTCACATTTGAAATCCTGTCTGATAACCTGTATTTTACCCAAACCACCCCCAGGTCTGACACTCCTGTTGACTGTTGTCATGAAACCCGAATTGTCCCCAAGCCGAACCGTCCCCAGGCCGAACTGTCCCCAATTATTTTACCAAAACTGCCCCCCCCCCCCCCCCCCCAGGTCTGATACTCCTGCTGACTGTGGTCATGTCTTATGTGACAAAAACACCTTATATTACAAAAGCGCCGTAGGGGACTAATACCACCTCGGTGGTCAAACACTTGTTTGAACTTGACCCGACTGTCTTGTATTTTTGTCGGAAATACTGAAAAATGTTCCGAATGAGCCTGGTAGCTTGCCCTTTTTTCCAGTGAAACATGAACAGACAAGCATGTAATTTAAATCATTTTAAAGACATATGGATGACTGACCAGTTCCACCTTCTGGTGAAGCCATAATAAAACTTTTATAAAAAACGCCTTCGCCATAAAAGAACATGTGGTGGCGATATTCTTTGATCTGGAGAAAGCATGTGACACAACGTGTAAGTATGGGATTTTAAAGATCTTTTTCGCTTGGGTTTGGGAGGGCGTATGCCTCTTTTTATAGATTTTTTTTAAAGGATCACCAATTCCAGGTTCTTGTTGGGTCTGCTTTATCTGATCCCCATGATCGGGAATTGGGGCTCCTCAAGGTAGTATTTTATCTGTTACTCTTGGTAAAAATAAATTGCATCATTCAAGCAATTGAGAATATGGAGGATTCCTCATCGTACATTGATGACTTTTTAATCAGCTACAGCAGTAAAAATATAAATGCCACCGAACGCAAACTTCCGCTGTGCCTGAAGAGAATTCAAAAATGAGCTACAGAAAACGGTTTCAAATGAATGAATGAATGAATGAATGAATGAATGAATGAATGAATGAATGAATGAATGAATGAATGAATGAATGAATGAATGATTTATTTCGTAGTACAACATGCTACAAATACAAACAAGGTCAGCAACTAATACAATGATTGCACTAACGGGAGATGGCGTAGCCACTAGGGCTGTCTTCCCGCCACCCCCCCCCCCCTAAAAAACAACAACAACAAAAAAAACAAAAAACAAATTATATGTGAGAAGTGATACAATCCCGACAACAGCATATTTGTAGTTGCAAAAAGAAAATTTTGAATGAAAATTTTGAATTATTCCATATAAGTAAAATATTGTTCTTCGTTTTTAGAAAAGAACTCTTTTGGGTCAGGTGTTGAGATAACAGAGCTAATATATAGTCGGAAAAAGCAGGATTATTACAGCTGACGTGATGAGGGTATAAATTCAAGAATTTTCGAAGACCAACAATATTGTGGTGTTCATTTCAGTAAGCTCCATCAAACCCTCCTTTTGACTGTGTCTCAGATCCTCAAAATGTTGATTTTGTTAACTGACACCAGAACCATATTCCGCCATTTGGAATTAGATTTAAACCCCATAATTATGGAGTCCGCCAAAATTGAATCTGATATGCTACAAGAAAACCATGCACCACACAATCCTCCTTGGTATCTTAAAAACCTACAGTTATTTGGACCTTGCTTCTACCAAATAGTTGGAAACAAATTCCTTGCAGTTTAAGCAGCAATATGCTGAAATAAAGTCCAAGTATAGTGCATAAACAAAGATCTATACAGATGGATCTAAAGATGATGACAAAGTATCATTAGCCGTTGTTACTGGTGATCAGATCACCTCATTCAGGAAACCAAATAAAACTTCTGTTTTCACAGCTGAAGTTCAAGCTTAACAACTTGCACTTGAACACGTCGAAAATGTACAGGAAAGGAAGTCGATTATTTTCCGACTCTCTTTCCTCATTGCTAGCTTTACTCAACCCTAAATTGAAGAACCCTCTCATTTTGGAATTTCGCGGGAACTTGTCACTCGCAATCTCGCATGTCTGACCGATGTGATATCGTGTTACCTGGACATGTTGAAATCTCCGGTTACACCAGGACAGACATTGAAGTAAAACAGTTTTAAAATTCCATTCAATGATTACAAGGCACATATCAGTAAAAACATCAACTCATTGTGGCAGACGGAGAAGGATGTGGCATCAAATAACAAGCTACATCGCTTCCGACCAATCATTTTTGATCATTACTCGTCCAGCAACCTTTGAAAAAAAGATCATGTAATACTGACACGATGTCATATTGGTCACACGCGACAAACACATTCCTTTTTGCTAGAGGGTAATATGCGGGGGATATTGAAATGATGTTCGTCCGTCCATCAGTCTGTCAGACCGTCAGTCCGTCCTTCCGCCACAAACTTTTCCGCTTAACTCCTCCTAAAGTTTTCAGTGGATTTTTACGGTATGAAGTATCAGTATCAACTGAAAATGTGCATGTTGTCAGGAATTGTCGATGCGACAAATTTTGCGTAATAACGGTCCTGGGAAAAAGCAAACAGATCCACCAAAAAGGCTTGTCCTTTTAACTCCTCCTACATTTTATTGGATTTTTACGTCACTTGGTCTGAAGTATCAGTATAAGTGTAGATGTGATTGTGGTGAGGAATTTTTGATGCGATGAATTTTGCGTGGTTACGGCCCTTGGAAACAGCAAAATTACATCACAAAGCCTTATCCGCCCAACTCCTCCTACATTTCTTATTGGGTTTTTACGAAACTTGGTCTGAAGTATCCGTATGAAGTGTAGATGAGCATGTGGTCAGAAATTTCCGTTACGACAAATTTTACGTGGTTACGGCCCTTGGTAATTGCAAAATTTCCGTCATAAATGCTTGTCCGCTAAACTCCTCCTGCATTTTTCATTGGTTTTCTACGAAACTTGGTGTGCAGTATGAGTATGATGTGTACATGTGCATGTGGAAAGAAAAATTCGATTAGAGTAATTTTTCCAGAGTTATAGCCCTTGTCGACTGTAAATTTACCAAAATTGCAGGTTTATGGAAGATTTTTTCAGTTGCGATTAACGAAATTAAATGATCCATCCCCGCCGACGAAGTCTGGAGGGGGATATTGAAATGGTGTCCGTCTGTCCTGCACAAACTTTGCCGCTCAACTCCTCCTACAGTTTTCAGTGGATTTTTACGAAACTTTTACGAAACTTGGTCAGAAGTATCAGTGTCAAGTGTAGATGTGCATGGGTCGGAAATTGTCGATGCGACAAATTTTGCGTGGTTACAGCCCTTAGAAATAGCAAAATTTCATTCACAAAGGCTTGTCCACTTAACTCTTCCAATATTTTTTATTGGATTTTTTGGAAACTTGGTCGGAAGTATCAGCTATCAGAGTTATAGCCCTTGTCGACTGCGAATTTACCAAAATTGCAGGTTTTTGAAAGATATTTTCAGTTGCGATTAACGAAATTACATGATCTATCCCCCGACGACGAAGTCTGGAGGGGGATATTGAAATGGTGTTCGTCCGTCGTCTGTCCGTCCGTCCGTCTGTCCTTCCGTCACAAACTGTCCGCTTAACTCCTCCTAGAGTTTTCTGTGGATTTTTACTAAACTTGGTGTGAAGTATCAGTGTCAAGTGTAGATGTACATGTGGTTAGACATTTTTGGTGCGACAAATTTTGCGTGGTAACGGCCCTTGGAAATAGAAATAGCAAAAATTCCATCACAAAGGCTTGTCCGCTTAACTCTTCCTATATTTTTTATTCGATTTTTACTAAACTTGGCGTGTCAAGGATAGATGTGCATATGGGCAGATATTTTCTATGCGATAAATTTTGCGTGGTTACGGCCCTTGGAAATAGCAAAATTTCTATCACAGAGGCTTGTCCATTTAATTCCTCCTGCATCTTTCTTTGGATTTTAACAAAACTTGGCGTGCAGTATGATGTGTACACGTGCATATGAAAAGGATGTTTTGTTTCGAATAATTCTACCAGAGTTATAGCCCTTGTCGACTTTGAATTTACCAAAATTGCAGGTTTTTGGAAGATATCTTCAGTTGCGATTAAAGACATTAAATGATATTTGGTGAGTGACATTCGATAATGAGATTATTCCTATCATAACATAAAGGTCGGAGTGGGATATGGATGTCGTTAGACTGTCTTGTGCAATCTTGTTTACTTCATGGTAGTCATGTTTACTTTTTAATATTTTTTCGCCACGTTGTAGCCTTTGTTGCTGATGTGGAGTTAAGCACCAATAAATTAAATTAAAACTCTCTCATGTTAACTCTCTACGTCGTTGTAAGTTTTCATATGCGCCGTTGTTAGATTCTGCGTTTTCCTTTGCCAAAAAAACCCAACCAATTTCGTATAAAACTATCTCTGCCATTGTCTGAATGTTAAAAGAAATGTCAACTTTCCTGAACAGGTTCCCTCCAAATGGATAATCATTTGAAAGTCACTAAAATTGAGTTCCCAAGTTGAGATAAAAGAAAAACTGAACAGAGATTCACTTTTCAAAGGGTATATTCGAAAATTACGTCAGCGTGAGTTCCCTATTATTTAAGTATTTTGAAGGAAAATACTTTATCCAATTGGTAAACATATTCTTCAAAGGCATTCACTAATTTTTATCCTTGATCTCCTTATCTGTTTCAGGCATATGCTATAAAAAACAATGAACGCGCGCGTCTGTTTGGCTGCATTTCGATAAACGCCGTTTGATTTCCGTCAACGCCTGATTTTGATTACACTGTGTGAGCATTGGCCTCATATAAACGCGGGATGTAACATTGCCCGATAATGCGGGCACGCCCAGATTACCGGTATGACCCGGGCTCATATGAGCATCCTCTTAGTATTTTGTAGAGCTAAAACAATTAGAAGACTGCTGTTTTTCAGTTTTTCGATTATTTATCCCCATTTTTGGCGGTGTTACGTCGCTTTAAACTGTGATCATTTTTACATATTTATTAGAACAGCTTTTTTTAACCGTTAAAGGGGTCATCAGGAGTTCAAAATGATATGACCATATTCAGCAGGGCTCCTACTAATAACACTGGATCGGGCGATGGGTGGTCGTCGGTATGAAAATTCCAGGGCCCCAAAGCCCCCATTTCCATGCATCTGAGTGGATATTTTGAGATTATTCAGGAGATGTATTTGAAAGTTTTCACACTTTGAGAGCCGTTAAAAAACGTCGGTAAAGCATACAGGTTAGGTCTATTTATCAGATTTGTTCGTAGCGACCAAAGCTGATAAATGGACCTCACCTGTATGCTTTACCAGACGTTAACAGCAGTCATACTGTCTGTGGATTATCTAGTCTGGGGGTGGATTTGGTACTTGTATGTCTGTAAGATTACGATCTATTTCAGTTAACCGATTTATTAACAGACTGTATACATTTTAGCGTTTGCTGCCACTTACTGCAAAAAAAATGATCCGAAATCCATCGAAACTGAACCAGTACGAGAGAAACATAGCTGGTGAAAATATGAGGGAGGCTCTGGATCCGCCCCTTGTTTCACCAGTCATTGGTTGTGTTAAAATATATGCATACAAAAAAACATGGCCGGGAAAAAAGTGGAGAGGCTGAAGCCTGCCCACCCCCCCCCCCCCCCCGGTTCGGCCGATCCTGGGTACATATGCTTGACGCATGGTACTGCAACCTTATAGCGTTGTGAATGAAATGAGAATATATTCTCGTGGGCCTGTTGTTTAAAGTTATCAGCATACTAAAGCCTTATCTATGACAGTTTATCAATAATCTTAACCCTTTAAGCCGAAGAGGCCTTTTTTCCGGCCCAGGAAATACTTTCATTAAGTAGGATGGCTGCTTAGTGAATGTGTGGGGTAGACTAATCAATATTTCCAACGTGAAGACACAACGTCTATCCCATAATAATGAATGTAGACTCTTCCAATTGTTGCCATTGAACTGACATGGAAGATTCCACCAGAGTGCAAATGATTAATGTTCTTGTTACTTTTAAGTTTGGCATAGTTTTGTATTCATTAACCTCAAGTTGTGGTGCTTAGTTTGACCAGGTATGATATTTTATCTTACAATAAGTATGTATTGCGTCTGTAAGTACCTGAATACTGCGTGTATCACCCCCACCTTCCGCCCCGATATTAAATCTCTATCTTGCAACTGCTTAATACAACCGCGTGTATGGTTTCGATGTGTTCACGTTACTATATATAGAACATTACTAGTTTTCGAGGGACCTTATAGTTTTCAATATTCGAAGAGAGAGAGAGAGAGGAAGGAACTCTGGGAGGAGGTTTCGAGTAACGATATATTATAATGTTAAAATCATACCCCTAAAAGGGATTCACTTGATGCTAGCTGATGTGCCTTTTCCATTTTTTTATGCGTGAAGAGTTAAGTCAGACATGTGGTGTCCATGGACATTCTTTATTCTCTCTTATTTAGGTGTGGTGTGGCAAAATGGCGAGGCGTGGAAGGACTTGAGGCGTTTTACCCTTGTAACGTTACGAGATTTCGGAGTTGGTAAAAAAAGTTTAGAAGAAAGAATTCTTGAAGAGGCAGTGATTACGGCAGATAATATGGCATCACATAACGGCCAACCGTTTGATGTAAGGTCGTTTCTGACGAATGCTGTGATGAATATTATAGCGGGCATAGCATTTGGAACGAGGTAAGACTATAGATGTTAATCAGGGGCGTCAGTAAAGAGGTTGTACCCGCCCCTCCCTCCGCCTATGCCTATAAATTATACATACGAGACATTCTCGTCTTTAATAGATATCAGTTCGCTTTCCCTAGTAATCTTGTCCTTTCTTATGAAACCAACGTTTATACTTGCCCTTACTCCGCACACGTAGTTGGCCATACAAATGGAAGTCTGTTGTATCAAATTTGGGATTTGTGGGGCCCAGCGTGACCATTTGGGAGTGCGATACGTTCTAACTAGCTTACTAAATAAGAAGTTGGGAAACGCATCATGCTTCTCGACTTTGACAAGTGTATGTCCACAAATATGTTTCCAAGAACACTTGAGTTTTAATTAATTATTAATTTCGGCTGTACCAGTGCATCTTTTTAGCGCATCTGACTGCAAGTCAGTGAGAGCTATTGCCACCACTTGGCGACCGGCGTTCGTCGTACCGTCGTGCGTCTTCCGTTAACTTTTGCAAATTGACTTCTTCTTCACAACCACAAGGCCAAATTCAAACATATAATGCATAGACCATCTATGGAGTATCTCCTTTCTATTTTGTTAAAATGTAGCAGCTGCCATCTTTGTGCCCTGGCTGATGCCCAAAAAGCTTAAAAATCTCTTTAAACAAACATCTTCTCACGAACCACCAGAGGAAATGCCTTAATATTTGGTACGGAATATCATTTTCTGTTGAAGATTAAAGTTTGTTCAAGGGAAGTTGGTAGGCCAATATTTGGGCTCCCTGTGGGAACATATCCATTATTAGGCATTCTTGAAGAAAGTGTTCCAGGGTCTCCACCTTGCCCAAATTACACATCTGGCACTCATTTTCATCGTTTTTTCCCCAATTTTCACCTCAGCTCCAGGGACCACGACCTCAGCTTGAACAACAGTGACCCCCCCCCCCCCCCCCCAAAGGTGCCATCAAGGTACTCTTCAAAACCAGGCTTCTCTTTATCACGCAGGCCACCCAAAGATCATAGCTGGCAGAACATGATATAATTCCGAAAAATGTCCAGTATTTACAAAGTACTCATACAGTACTCATAAAAAACTCGGGGTGGGGGGGGGGGGTGGGTACTGACCGTGTTTAGCTCACCTCACTGCAAGGAAGTGGGAGCTATTGGCATCACTTGGAGTCCGTCGTCCGTTAACTTTAGAAAACTTGACATCTTCTTCACAACCACCATGCCAAATTCAAACATATATTACACAGACCATCTATGGCGTATACCCTTTCTGTTTTGTTCAAATAAAGCAGCCGCCATATTCGGGCTCCGGTTAATGCCCCAAAACCTTAAAAATCTTCTCACAAACCACCAGAGGGAATGCCTGATATTTGGTTTGGAACATCCTTTGGTGTTGAAGATTAAAGTTTGTCCAAGGGAAGTTGGTAGGTCAGTATTTGGGCTCTCTGTGGGGGCATATTCATTTTGGGTTCCGCCCAAAATTTCTATTTCAAGAACCGCTGGACCAATTTCAACCAAATTTGGCAGGTAGTTATAGTCGGTCCTAAGTAACCGATTGATGCCACCAAAAATTGTTTTAAAAGCCCCGTGGCAACCCCAGGTGCAAAAAATGGAAAAACATTCAAAAGCCCATATTTCCCAAACCGCAAGGAGCAGAGAACTGTTATTCGCTATGAAGCATCCTTAAGACCAGTAGAATGGAATGATTAAAAAACATTGCCGTTGGTTATGTTAGGGTGTGCGGTAGGAGGCAATGAAAAAATGATGAGTCAGCATTTTTTCAGTAATATTTTTAGCGCTATACAAATTGTTAAGAGTTCTTCAGACTGTTTACTATTATCCACCACCTATATCAACAAGAGACTTGCGGTAACCGGTTCTCTTCAGATCACCTACGTTAAGCAACGTCGAGCCCGGTTAATCGTCAGATGGGTGACCGATTCGGACTCCCGCGTTGTGTCTTTGGGCACGGCACTTAACTCCGATTGTCCACATGGGGCACGATGACGCCGTGTACTAAGGCGTACTTCACGTCGATGGGGCGCATGTCTTCAACCAATCTAACCCTGCCTGTGCTGCAATGCGGAGTTACGATGTTGGGGAACTGGCAGCTGCTCGTCGTTACTCGGTGGTTCTCTCCGGGTACTCCGGCTTCCTCCACCCGTAAAAACTGTCACGGTCATGATTAGCCATTGTGCATAAGTATGTGACCTTAAACACCAATAAATAAATACATATAAATCAACAAGAGACAGAATAGACTCCTGTCACCTGTCAAACACAGATGTTCTCTATTATATTTAGCTTAATTGAATGAAATAATTCTCTTCAAAGATAAACCCTCTCAAGACTTCCATAAGTGGCAGAGGAAACCTTTATCTCATTCTTGTATGAATACCTTTAATTTACACTTCCCAGAACTTCGTGTTTTCCAAATATTCTGTTTTATATTGAACCCGTTGAATGCTCTGTACGTGTATGTTTTTTTCTGTTTCTTGGAAACATTTATCTGATTCCTGTATGAATATATTTAATTTAACCATCTCAAGACTTCGATGTGGGTTCCAAAGATTGTATTGATGCCTTGATCAAACCCTTTCAATGCTGTGCACATATATGTTTTTTCTGGTTTCTTGGAAAACAATTGATCTGATTTCTGTTTGAATATCTTTAATTTAACCATCTCATGACTTCAGTGTGTTTTCCAAAGATTTTATTTCATGTGGAACCCTTTCAATGCTGTGCAAGTATAGTTTTTTTCTGGTTTCTTGGCAACATTTATCTGATTCATGTATGCATATCTTCAATTTAACCTTCTCAAGACCATAATGTTATTTCCAAAGATTTTAGTGATGCTATTATCAACCTTTTTAATGCTGTGCTGATATGTGTTTTTTTCTGGTTTCTTGGGAAAAGTTTATCTGAATCCTGCATGAATATCTTTAATTTAAACCACTCAAAACTTCAATGTGGGTTGCAAAGATGTTATTTCATGTAATACTGTTAATGAAAACTTTTTTCTGATATCTTTAAAAAATATTTTCCCCCCCCCCCCCCCCCAAAAAAAAAAAAAATAAGCCTCCATAAATTCTCTTTCTGTTTTGTTTATTTTTAATGCGTTAACCATTTTCATACAAACTTGAATTTACTGGTGGCAGTAAAATTCTGTTTCTCCAATTTGAAATTTCTCTTATTGATTGAGACCGCTGGGCCAGATTCATTCATTTATGGCACAGAACATCTTTGGAGCAAACCTTTTCTCCTTCGTTCAAATGAAGATGCTGCCATCTTCCGGCTGGTGGAATTTACTTCCCCATACATGCTTTTGTCACCGTTATCGTGATGTTTTATTTCAGATTTGATTATGAAGATGCTGATTTCAAAATGCTTCAGAGACTGGTAGATTATCTGTTTGCAAACGCCGGATTGCAGGTAGCAGATAATTATATTCCATTCCTGAAATACATCAGTAGAAATTCTCCCGTAAGTATGATACTCCGTTGCAGCTTTATTGTCCTGAACGTCTCAGAATGATTGGTTTTATGGGATTCAGTGATCGATCCGGGTTTCTTTTTTGTGTAGGGAGTGGGTGGGGCATATGTTCAGTCACAGGGCACGATGGGTAGCTAACCCGAGGCTACTGGGAGTACAGGGAAGGGGACGGGTCGCCCCCCCCCCCCATAACACTGCCTGTTGTTGTCCATCTCAATTTTCATTATGGAAAATTACCCTCATGTTTCAAATATCCTTTGTATGAAAGCGCGTTATGAGTATTCAACAATTGGATAGCCCTGTACACAAAATATGTTCATGCATTATTATTATTTCAAAGAATTACTTTCGCTAAACGAAAGTAATTCTTTAAAATAATGATGATAAACGAACGTGCCCTACCTGTTTCTTCTATTGTTATTTTAAATAGTTGAGTGCTGGAAGCCCGTATTCAAGGTCCATTCCTAAGTGTAGGTACCACAAATTAAAGGTTTCATATTCGTTGGGTTTGGTTCACATTAACTTTGAAGTGCATTTCATCTGTATGGTCTTATTTTGTTATGGTCTTACTTTGTTACAATTTATGGGAGAGTTCTTGCAGGCACTCGCCCATAAATTATAACAATGCCATAACACGAGAACAAATTTTGGTAAGTAAGAAACGCCTAGCATTCTACCAGTTCAAACATTTTATCTTACAATCAACATGTATTTTGTCTGTATTAACTCCGCAACTGTCGTGTATCCGACCCCCTGATACAGATGTTTGTATCAAGGGGTCAGATACAGTCACGTTCCTTTCACGCGAGTTCCATTTTTTTCTTTTTGTTCATCCGTACGAATAAACAGTTCGTTATATATTCGTCTACATTCTATCCCCATATATTGTAAGATAAAATGATTATTACCATTATGTGGATGTTCAAAATATGTATCCGAGTCTCGCTCCGGGTTCTGAGGGTAGATCACGACTCGTCTACTACTCGTCGTGATCTGCCCTTAGAAACCGGAGCTCGACTCGGATACATATTTTGTACATCCACATAATGGTAACAATATCTATTTATCTAGCAATCAACTTAATTTGCACCCCAAAACTCGGGGAAAACGTTTGTATCCGCCTCCTGTTCCGATTCCGTATAAACACCACACTATGACGTACATGCATTGTTATTACGGATTAAAATATGCAATTCAACATTTTGACCAATTGCAACCCAATTTAAACTGATAAACGGGGAAACGGGCATCATGTAACAACATTGCTAGATAAATGTATTATCATAACCAAATGCATGTCTTGGAATTTGCATCAGATTCTCGGTCTTGTTTACAACCGGATCACAATTCGCCCTGACTGGCTCGTTGCGATTGGATTGTAAACACGACCTCGAATCTGATACAAATTACAGGTCATGCACATGGCCACATAGTGCATATAAATGGAATTAGGTTTCAAGTTTGTACCGGCGGTCAACGACCTGGGAACACTCTCAAAACATTTTAACTCTCGCCACACCATGTCCAAAGTAGTTAGGATTGTAGCTTCGGGTCGCATAAGAATCAGAATCGCCCGACTAGCGTGACGGTGAATTGGGGGGGGGGGGGGGGGGGGGCAGGAGAATGAGTATCCCATCTCGTCAACAGGTCCGGTAGCCTAACTGGGTAACATTTTGGAAAACTGAGGGATAGTGTGACCCTTTGGTTCTTTCTTTATACATTAACACGAAAATGTTTATAAAATTCCTAACATGAAAAGCAGACGACACTTGTAAAAAAAATTCTTGAATATCTAATGTTTTTCATTTTTTGTCTCAAAAACATAGGTTATGACCCCTCATTGGAACGAGCTCGACGAGCTCGTTCCAATGAGGGGTCATAACCTATGTTTTTGAGACAAAAAATGAAAAAAATAATGAAAATTAATTGGTGATTTTTGAGAATAGCGCTGGCCGGTTTTGGCCGTTACGTTGGGTAAAGGGTTAAATTTTGAAAAAAGATGCAAATTCTTAACAGCCAATCCAACAGTAGAACCGAGAAGGAGCTATAGCTGTATGAACTATCTCTGGTAGTTGTATCCATGTGTTGCAGGAGATAGTACCGTATCCCCTGGTCTCTGTGCTTATAAAAAATGAAGTTATAAAAACGGGGTGGGGACACCGAGTGGTAGGTAGAAACTCTCGAGAGTTTATGCCAAATCAAGGTATCCGATTTTACTGAATCGGCTAGGAATCTCGTCCCACTTACGAGATCCTTTTTATAGTCTTCTATGCTTGTAAAAGCCTTATTTCATTTATGCTTGTATACGTCTTATTTCATCTATGCTTGTATAAGCCTTGTTTCATCTGTGCCTGTATAAACTTAATTTCATCGTGTGTTCCTATGTGCTATATGGTTTGTGACACGTTGTGTATGTTCACAAAAGCACATATTAGTCTTTCAAACATGTTCTCATGCGCAGCATGTGATGTGTGAACATCTTGTTACATGTTGTGCAACAACATCTTGACCACGTTCCATGGAATCCCTTCTATAGTCTTCTATGCCTATAGGATCCCATTTTCATCGTATGTACCCATGTGCTATTTGTTTTTGTGACAGATGTGGATTTTCACACAAGCACATATAAAGATTGAGGGGACATGCCCCCCCCCCCCACCCCGTGCCCCCGGCTCGTAAGTCCCTGAACGTCCACGATATTCCATACACATTGAACCATTGACTGGTCGCCATTTGGACTAATCCAGCTTCGTTTTCACTAGAGGCTTTGAGACCTTGTACAAATTAGAAAATATGAAAACCAGAAAAATGGTTAAGGAAAAGGTCATATTGGAATGGCGATACATACAGATTATCACCACAGTGTGTGTCTCCGGGAATTCAGATCAAGTCGAGTTGTAGGAACAGAACAGTATTTCGACGAGCCCGAAAGGGAGAGTCGAAATGCGATTCTGTACCTACAACGAGACTTGATCAGAATTTCCGGAGACACACACTGTGGTGATGATAAATTTATCTCACAATATTGACCACAAAATGTGTTATAAAACTATTTCAAGAGGAACTTTTTCATTTGCCTTATCGACGGAAAGACACAAATTTAAAAATAGAATAGCGTTCATTGACCTCCATATTGAGGTCAGTGATGACGTTACACTTCAGAGAAAATTACGTCACTGGGTTTCACTTTACTGAATACTGCTTGCGAAGTGGAGCAACTGTGTGTTTCGTCAACGTGAATTTGGTTGAAACTTTTGCAACAGTTACTGGTGAATTAAATATCGTTTGGTGTATTATTACATTTTAAAATATGCTGTTCATCGTTTATTGAGGTGGAGTTTTCTCATTTCATAGCGAAAGCTAATCCTTTAACTTCAAGAGAGAAGCCTCGACTCGAGCGTTCAGGAGAATCCCAATAATAGGCTACAAACCAGCCCAAGATGCCGAAAAGTGCGCATAATTTAACTTTTCGTTGCGTAAACTTCCCCAGTGACATTTTAGCATGCCGTGCATAATAAATACGTTACAGGGCGTTTAGTTGGCAGATACAGTGTCATATACGGCTCAGAGAAAACAATATTAGGTTCGGCTTCGCCTCACCTAATATTGTTTTCTCTGATGCCGTTGTTTTGGCAACAGCAGAATCACGCGCTTGTATCAGGGGCCCTTGATACGGATTCGGAACAACGGCCCAGCTACATTAAACTTTAGCTGCGTAACAGTGCAAAAACGCCCCGATTGTGAGATAATATGTTTTATACGTCGTTTTAGCAAGGTATAACTCGTAGCCCCCAGATTATCACAAGGAAAATACCTCTTAATCATTCCTTTTATCAGACTTATGTAAAATTGCAGAATCAATGTGTATTACTTGACAAAACCATTTTCAATATTTCTGGGAATGAACATCCGGCAGAAATTCATAAACTGGGGACATGCATATCGGCAAATACTAACCTCTCTATGTAGGTTTTTCTGCGATTTCCGAGACAGCTTATGATCGGTAATTTTCACATTGTGTGTAACACAACTAATTGCTGAATTCTACATCGAATGATACCAAACTCCATCAAGTTAGATGGTGTTGAACAGTTACTGTAGTTACAAATCTATTTTTCTTCGAAAAATTGGCGGCCATCTTGAATTTAACCCTCTAAACGTTTGCCGTCTCAAACTGAAGATGCAATCATTTTCATTCCTTCATGACTAAAAGGGGTAATACACTACATTTTTAAAAAACAAAATAAGCTGACCCTTTAACAAAACCAAAATTTTCATTATGAAAAAGTACCACGATGTTTTATATATCATTCGCATGAAAGCGTTTGATTCGATTAAATAAATTAACTTCTAGCCGAGAATGTATCGAATATTTGAAAAACGCTGCCATAGATTTTCAATCCGAACTGGTGAGCCAATCACACACGTAAAATGTCGAGGCAATGTCTTTTTCCGTATTAGCCGAAATCCGCTTTCTCAGAAGGAAAAATGTGAGGTTTGTTTTCATTCCGGTCTGCTCGTAGCGTACGCGTCAGTGAAATCTCTTCCAGGTGGCCGTTGTCGATAAACATGATGTGGGTTTTATTGGATACATAACTGCAATTTATTTGGAATAATACTAAGTATTTTGTTTATCTAATTATACCCAATCAGTGCTAAAATAATGCACAGTTGTTGTTCGTGGCAGTCATTTATTCGAACACCACCAGAGTTAAAATTAGAAACCGCGTGCATTGGGAGCGCGGTGGCTCAGTAGGTAGAGGTGCTGGCTGCAAGCCGTGAGGTCCTCGGCTCGAATCCCATCTGCAGCCACCGCGTTGTGTCCTTGGGCAAGACAGTTCATTTCCATTGCCCGCGTGGGGGCACGATGACGCCGTGTACTAAGGCGTACTGCACGTCGATGGTATGCGTGTCTTCAACCAATCTAACCCTGCCTGTGCTGCAGTGCGGTCCTGTGCGGGGTTACGATGTTGGGGAGCTGGCAGCTGCTCGTCGTTGCTCGGTGGTTCTCTCCGGGTACTCCGGCTTCCTCCACCCGTAAAACTGTCACGGTCATGATTAGCCATTGTGCATATATATGTGACCTTAAACATCAATAAATAAACAGAAACCGCTTGCATTCAGAAATGATGTAATGGGGATTTCCCGGATTTGTTTGCCCCTTTTAGCATTCGGCTAACTTCGTTTAAAACTTCGCAATGTCGTGTTTTCTGAAATCTTGACTGCATTAATGTTTTTTTAATCACAGATTTAAGTACTTTCGTGTTGCTTTTGATGTCATACACTTTTGCGTACAGTGTTTTTGACACGCCATTTCACATGCAAGCAAAATCTGAGTGTGAAATTTTTTTTTTTTCAAATTAGCTGCTTAATTCCCTTAAAGGTCTCGAAAAATGCTTTAAGACAAAGGCCAGGCCGAAATGGTCACTGATCTGTGTTGTCTTTAATAATATGCATAAGGAGGGGCGAAGTAAAGTAACAAATTTTGCAAACTCATTCTCATTAACGTAAAAAGGATATGGTCACTTCTAATCACAGATGCCATCAACACTCCAGCAGACATCCTTGCTGAATTGCTTTATAATAAAAAAAGGTTGATAATTTTTTTTTTTTTTTCTAGAATTGAGTGTGATAAAAAAAAATATTTTTCTTCAATGACCCTTTTGGTGTTAACATTACTACTTTGGACCCGAGAGGTTGCTTTCCGGCCCAGGAAAACGGTACTTCATAATTTCATAAAGTTGGATGGCTGCTGAGTGAATGTATGGAATAGACTAATCAATATTTTCAATGTTCCGCCCCAAGGCTCATAATGAATATGGCGTCTTCCAGTTGGTGTCATTGAACCGACACGAAAATACTACTGGGGTACAAAGGGTTAACCCTTTACCCAACGTAACGGCCAAAACCGGCCAGCGCTATTCTCAAAAATCGCCAATTAATTTTCAAAATATTTTCATTTTTTGTCTCAAAAACATAGGTTATGACCCCTAGTTGGAACGAGCTCGTCGAGCTCGTTCCAACGAGGGGTCATAACCTATGTTTTTGAGACAAAAAATGAAAAAATTTAGTTATTCAAGAATTTTTTTTGCAAGTGTCGTCTGCTTCTTATGTTAGGTAAAGGGTTAAAATAATGCGAAAAAAATTGCATAGTCCGAATTTAAATACTCTAAGAACATGTTAAAATATTTGTCAGCCTTTCTATCTGCTATTTTGATAAACGTTCGCAACAGTCAAACTCAAGAATAATGGAGTAACCGCTAAGGTCGAAGCTAACGACCAGACTAATGGTAGTCAATGGATAGTAATTCATTCTCACTTGCTGAAGCTACTCACCTGAGCAGAGTGTGGGGGGAAGCCGGGGGTGTCAGGACATGCTACAGCCACCCCCGTCGAATAGGGTTTCCGCCCCCATCGCCACCCCGCCATCTCCACTCCTCCCACCAGTCGGGGTAATCGGCCAAATTCATAGGGAGATAAAACCGGGGAGATAAAATCATGCAAACACCATAAAGATAGAGATAATACTCCCAAAGACCATCCGATAAATGTGCACAACAGAAAAAACCCGATAGGCATATAATCATTGTTGCATGGTAAAATTTAATTACATCGAGAGAGTTCCATTTTAATCCAATACCACATCTTTCTGCACAATCACTGGTCGACACATGTCTAGTCTATGTTGTGAGTTTTATCGTATTTATTAAATTTGTGGCATCTGGAACTTGGGTATCAAAAATACGTCCGAGTTTCACAAGCTACATTTGTGTGTGTGTCTGTGTTTCGTTTAGACTTTTTCAGCGACTATAGAGTCACGAATCAAAACAAAAATTTCTCACCCTCAGGTCGGTGGGTCCAGGGACTCTCTAGCAGCCCCAGCATCGAGGAAATCCTGGACCCACCCCTGTTATCTGAAAAGTCTGCAGTATATAATTTTGCATTATATTTTATTTACTCATTCAAAACTTTTTGAATGTAAACTTTTAGACACAATTTTGCCCTTTCTGTGGTAACACGCGTGAGACAGGTTTGCACCATTTCTTTGATTGCGCCCTGGTTAACCCTTTACCTAACATGAAAAGCAGACGATACTTGCAAACAAAATTCTTGAATAACTACTTTTTTCATTTTTTGTCTCAAAAACATAGGTTATGTCCCCTTTTTGGAACGAGCTCATCGAGCTCGTTCCAAAGAGGTGTCATAATCTATGTTTTTGAGACAAAAAATGAAAATATAATGAAAATTAATTGGCGATTTTTGTGAATAGCGCTGGCCGGTTTTGGCCGTTACGTTGGGTAAAGGGTTAAAACAATTCTGTTACAACTCCGAGAACAACCAAATGAGTGGCGCGGTATGACGTCTCCACTCACATAAGAATTCATTCTTGTCGAACATCCTATTCCGGGAATTGCAGACAAGAAATCATGAACTTTGTGTAGGCTTCTTTTTGAAAGAATTAATTTATTCCTGCAAGGTGGGAGGGTGCAAACCAAATTTCACAGCTTGTATTGAAGATGTAGATTTTTTTTGTAACTCTGAAATAAAGTCTCTGTGTAATAAAGTTATAAACACCAGGCAAAGAGTCAACAATTATAAAAGAACGGTGGGAATGGGGAGGGGAGAAATTACCCACTGTTAGTTAATATAGATCATAAGATATTGTTTGCTAAAACGGATTCATGGGCGGGGGGGGGGGGGGGGGGGGGCGTTGGCCAGGTGTAAGAAAACGACTACGTCTTACTTCCAGCCTTCTTCGGAATATAAAGGACAAGTTTAAAACTAATCGCAGAAATGAGATTTTTGTTTGTCACATGCAAAAATGGGTCCGTCCGTCCGTCCGTCCGTCCGTCCGTCCGTCCGTCCGTCCGTCCGTCCGTCCGTCAGAAGACATATTTTTATCCGGAAGTTTTCTCAGTCGCCTTTCAACCGAACTTTTCCACACTTGGCATGAATAATAACCACAATAGGTACCTGAACACCCGCGATTTTGAGGGTGATCGGATTAACTCTTTCAAATTTATGGCCCTATGGACTTAGAATTTTCACTGCACTCTGAAATCCGTGAACTTTTTTTGTCTCGTTGTTTTCTCAGTCGTGTTTTAACAAATCATCTCCAAACTTGGCGTGAATAACCACCATAGGAACCTGTGTCTTGGAGGCTCATCCGATTAACCTCTTCAAAGTTATGGCCAGGTGGACTTGGCTTTTTAACTGCTCTCGTTCTTGAATTAAAAAACACCTACAATTCAAAGTGCCTAACGGGCGAATATTTCAACACCCTAGTGATGCTCTCGTTTTTGTTTGTTAAAGATCCTCATGCCTGTTACGACTATTGACACCCATGTCAATAAAATGGCGAATAGTCTTCAAACATTTCTTTTTAACAGTTAAAGGAACAATAAGCCGCTAATTTGAAAAAAAAAAAAATAATGAACGTATGGAAAAGGGCATGTTAGAAACACTGTATACGAAGTATAAGACATGAGAAACAACGCGGAATTACATAAATCTGTAATTAAAAAGCTTTAATGTAAACGAAATTTCAGGAAACACACGACATTATGAAGATATAAACGAAGTTATCCGAAAGTTGTCGGAAGCAAACTAATCTTCGTGCCACCCTTTCTCAATACACGTGGTTTCTAATTTTAACTTCCTGCTGTTCGAATAAATAATCGCCACAAATAATGACTGTACACTATTTTAGCAATAATTGGGCATTATTAGATAAAAACAAAAGACGTTGAACATTGAAATAAATTGCAGTTATGTATCAAAAGAAAAAAACATCAACACGCTAATCGCCAACGGCTTTCTAAATTGGATTTCAGTGATGCGTAGGCCATAAATGGACCCGCGTGAACATACACCGTTCACATTTGTCTTTCTAAAAAGCTACTTTGAAAATTTGCATTCCCCAGAATTTTCCGTGAACGAACGACAAACTAGTTCGGGTTGAAAAATGGCAGGCTGTCGTTTTTTAAACACCGGAGTTTCTCGTCTTCAAGTCAATTTATTTAATCGACCGGTCGTTTTAGTACAAACGATATATAAAACATAAGGGTACATTTGCATAACGTACATTGTGGTTTTGTTAACCCTTACGTCTTGGCGCTTCACTTCACAATACAAGAAGGCTGTTTATTTGTCATACAGAGTAGACAATTAATATCTTTAACCTGCGGCTGTATGGCCACAAGCTAAAAATATATATTGGTCTACATTAAAAACTGAGCCCTCCAAAACAAGGCAGCGACGATATTTTGCAAAAGCAGGAATTGAAGAGCCGCATGCGTTCGTTTTTTAAAAAGACTTTGCTCCAATGTATATGAGCACTCCTCAAACACTTTTCATATGATGAAGCTTTGAGCAGCAACAGTCCTTACTGTAACATTTACGGTAGAAATAACGGCAATTGGTTGCCAGTACTTCTACAGTACCGAAATGTTAATACTAAGGAACTTGTCGCATCAAATCATGTCTGCCACCAAGCCTCTTGAGAAACGTTTCATACATGTTGTTCTTTACTGTGCAGTTGATTGGACTGATAAATACAAACAATTTTTGCAGGCTCAGAAACTCATCAGAGTCAATGACGAGTTAAAAACGTACGTGAAGAAACAAATCGTGGAACACAGCGAGACATTCGATGCTAACAATGTCCGAGACTTTATAGACATGTATCTCAAAGTATGCGAAGATGGAAAGCACAGCGAGACACTTTCAGGTGCGTGAAACGTTTTGTCAAAAGTTATATGCTATAACCCAAAACAGTAGTCGAAATTATTTATTTATTTATTTATTTATTTATTTATTTATTTATTTATTTATTTATTTATTAACTCACTTTGACAATATCAAGCTGAGCTAATCCCATCGATCTCTGTCCGTCGTCCGTCCATCGGTCCGTCGTTCGTCAACACCACGTTTTGGCCTTCTCCTCCAAAACCACTGGGCCAATTCAAGTGAAAGATTGTGTGAGGGATGGTCCCGAAGGGGCATTGCATTTTTGTTCCACTCAAAATGCTCAGCCCATATAGAGAAGGGGTGGGGGAAAATGCTCCAAAATATTTTTAAAATCTTCTCATGAACCAGTGGGTACATTGACTTGATATTTGTTATGGAGCTTTCTGTTGAGGTGTAGATTCAGTTTTGTTCAAAGGAAGTTCGTGAAGCAATATTTGGCTTTGTAATGTCAGGGGTAAGATTTTTGGCCCCGCCCAAAATTTATATTTTATGAATCGATGGTCCGATTTGAACCAAATATGGTATGTGGTATTATTGGGCCATAAGTACTTGACACTTGCAAAAAAACCCCAAAATTCCCGCATCTCCATGGGAACCCCAGGAGATAAAAATAGAAATATTTTCAAACGCCCATATGTCTCAAACCACACGGAACAGAAAACTATTATTTGGTATGAAGCATCTTTAGGACCAGTAGCATTGAATGGTTAAAACATGCCATCGTTTATGTTAGGCTTTTCTGCAGAGGGCATCGAACAAATGCTGAGTGAGCATATTTGCAAAAAAAATTTAAAAAATCTTTTCACGAGACCCAATTGTTATACAGCATTCATGGGGAGGAGGGGGTGTGGGGGAGGGGGGGGGGTGTCAGATACAAGTTTGTTAAAAAAAGCCCATTGGTTCATATTCGGAGTCAATACAGGCGCCCGAAGTTTTAACTTAGGGCAATATGAGGAATATTCTTTAAAAATCGTCTTCTTCAGAACCACCAGTCAGAATCTTCTACTGTCTGGTGTACCTCATTGTTATGAAGGTCAGATTCAAGATTACCCAAATCAAGTCCCTAGGTTGATATTTGGGCTTCCTATGGAAGCCCAAACTTTAACTTAGTTCAATATGGGGGATAATTTTTTTTTTTTTTTAAATCTTCTTCAGATCCACCAGTCAGAATGCTTTCATATTTGTTATACAACATCTCTAGGGAGGGCAGATTCAAGTTTGTTCAATTCGCAGAATTGACAATTTAACTTTTAGAATAAGAAATTTTGTATTCAGTACCCTCTAGAGGTGTGTAACTAAGCTTAATCCACACAGGTTGTATCAAGGGGGTTCACAGGGGAGTTCCACATTTTACATTATGATCTACTCAAGAAAAGGCATGATGCTCGGACTATTTTTGTCACTCCTGAGGGGTTCAAGGATTGACAATGTATCCTATGGAGATGGATTGCTTAATGTAGACTCTTTCTTGGATTCTGTATATATCATGTTCTGTTCAAGGTGAGCGATTTAGACCCCGTGGGGCCTCTTGTTTATTTATTGTAATTTGACGACACTTTCGACACCTAGGTTCAACTCGTGTTGAACCGGAGTACCCAGAGAGAACCACCGAGCAGCGGCAAGCAACTGTCAGACTCCCCAACATACTAACTCCACACTAGTAGGGTTAGCATTGGTTGATGACTCTAGAGAGGTGTACCATCGACGAGCAGTACGCATTAGTACACAGCGCCGCCGTGCATCCAGGTAGGAAATCGCCGTTAAGTGCCTTGCCCAAGGACATAACACAGTTATCACTTGCCGGGATCGAACCGTGGACCAATCGGTTTGAAGTCTGGTGCCGTAACCGCTACGCCACTGCACTGCCAATAACGACATAAGTGACCAAGGTGATTGATGTAGGTTTCGCGTCTTTTCTGGTGGATTCGCATTCAATTCAGGCGTATTGCACCCTCCCTCCCTCCACACTGTTTCTCTGTTTCTACACACTAAAAACTAAAGGGTTAAAACTGACACTTTCAAGGTGTTAAACCCATTCTAACTCTTAGGGTTTGATTTTAACACTCAAACTGCAATACTTTAAGCACTTAGACATTACAATCGTCGGACATCTGAAACTTGAATGGATGACACTTCCCATATGTCTAGCATTGGTGGTTCTTCCCGAATCGTCCATAATTTGATTTGCACTTGGTGGGTACATAATTAAAAGGACACAACGCAGATGACGCGGATCAGGCTCGAGAGTTCGAGCCTGATCCGCGTCATCTGCTTTGTTTCCTTTTAAGTGTCGCGACATTACACTTGTCAAGTGGTATTATTGTAACACCTGTCAAGTTCTGGGATATCTACACTTGAACAAAGTGCTAGTTCAGCACTTAGTAAGTGTTAAATACAGCACTTCAAGTGTAGTTTTTAACACTTTAGTTTTTAGCGTGTAATTACTGCATGCCTTTGGGTGTAATAAGGTATTTTAATTTGCTGATTTGCTGGTTGTTTAAACACGCAATGTTGTAATAATCTTTTTGAACAAGTTCGCAGCCCTTTACCATGCAACCAATGACGTTAGCCTCATATACAAGGAATTGGCCGCTACTACTGCACCAACGAGCAAATGTATCCACGCATATTCCATCAAAATCAAATTCAATTCTGTTAGGGATTAGACGTTGGTATGAGCGGTTTTTTTTCCCATTTTTGCGGAGCTTGCGCACAGACTACCGCAACAATAGCCATCTTTGCTTTCTTCAGCACGCGATACAGGCTGCGTTTATGCATCAATGTTCTTGACATTTTGCATGGCGACTTGATACGATAGGTAGATGAGAATGTCCTATTTTGGTAAGGGTTGGTTATCCATAATAGCTGTCAGGGGTGCCCTTATATTAACTCCTCTTGTTGATCCAATGGCGCATGCGTGTTGGATGACCTTCATAGCAGCAACTTCGTGGCCTCGTTCTTTTCGAACACTGTGAAAGGATCTTTAGCCAGGGCTCAAAATAAGCGTTGTCGCGTCGCTTTTTGCTATGCAAAACTTGCAAAAAGCTACACAATGTTCAATTATGTATAGCATTTTGCGATACAAGATAATCAACTGCAGCCTATTAGGCTGCAGTTGATTATCTTGTATCGCAAAATGTAAATGAAAATTTGCAAACAAATTTGAAAACTAGTTCACTTATGCTTTACTTCTGATTGTGAAACATTCCAGACATAACTCAGATTAACTCCCCATCAAGCATCATTAGCAACTTCATATGTAAGATGAATTCTATTGGTTCAAATCCTTCCTGTTTTACAACATTTTGCATAAAATGTCCATTAAAAATAACTTCATGCCCATCAAATTAAAAATCCCAACTTCCATTTTGAGAACTCTGTTAAACAACAACGACGTCATTTGAAAATATCCAAGTCCATGCAACCCTTAAAGGCAGTTCAGTTAAAAAAAAACATAGTAAATGTTTCATGTGTTGCAGATCATTTGGAAATGCCCAGAAATGGATGGAAACTATTCTATCTACTTAGAAGAATTCAATACAAAACAGCATAACATAACTCCGGTATACAAAAATAGCTCCGCAATTTTTACAAAATGCCATTCATTTTTTGGAAATGTGTAGCATTTTGCTACGCATAGAAAAAAAGTTATTTTGAGCACTGTCTTTAGCCTGCACAGAGTGTGCATCTCTCCGCACAATTGATGCTGACAGAGAGTGTTTGGATAATTCGAAAACTTTCCCGACCTAGGATCGATCCCGCTACCTCTGGCATGAGAGACCAGCGCACTTGTCCACTCATCCACCTCTCCACTCTGTCTTAAAATATCGTACCAGCCAAAACCGATCAGCGCAATCACACAAATCGCCATTCAAATTATATTTTTGCCCTTTCTCTTCAGGTCTCTCAAAAACAAACGTATGGTGGATCAAAATGGAATGTTTTCAATTATTCGGGCATTTTCATTTCTTTTGTAAATGTCGTCTACCATTCGGGGTCGGTAAGGGGTTAGGAAGGTTATGTTAAATAAAATCAGCAGAGTTAGACCCGTGAAAAATAATCTACATTCCTGGTATTGGGGTGACGTTAGGGGATTGTTTTGAAAGTTACACAGTGTTTACGGAACAGGGCTTATATTTCGACGAGAATCCGAGAATCGATTCGCACAAAGATTCGCGCAATAAAACCGGCGAGAATCCATGTAGATTCTTGCTGCACCTCTGCTAGGATTCGCGTGAAAAAAATGAGTCAATTTAACCCTTTAACTAACACAGCGGAAAACAAATTAACCAATAGAAGGCTAACATGACCTGAAATATCCTGACACTTTGTTAATAAAATCTTACAAATATGGCCGTCGTTGGAACCGGCTCATTGAGCCGGTTCCAACGACAGCCATATTTGTAAGATGTTATTGGTAAATATTGTTCATTTAATTATTTTATCATTTATTTATTATTTATTGTTTAAAAATTATCAAATTTAGTTTTAAAAATTAAAAAAGGTGTGTTGGGTAAAAGGTTAACATGTGTTATCAGTATACAACAGTGGTTCAACCATGGTGGCGTCATGGGATCCTAGGACACTCATAGTAGATATGGATTCTCGCAACCATTTTCACGAGAATCCAAATGGATTGTCACAAATTTAGACGAAATATAAGCCCTGTGGAATATGCAAACTGTTTGATCTCCGAGTCGTAAGGGTATTACCATAAAATAGTATGGGCCAGAAATGTACTACAGTATGGCCGCTGTGGACTGGACACGTTCCACTGACCCAATAGTATTAGACTGAGAATACTAATTACAGGAATAATCATCAAAAATGTTAATTAATGAAGCACTGAGTACATCCCGGTGCTTCATTGATTAAAATGTTGCTGATGATGATTTACAGGGCTCAAAATAAGCGGTGTCGCGTCGCTTTTTGCTATGCAAAACTTGCAAAAAGCTACACAATGTTCAATTATGTATAGCATTTTGCGATACAAGATAATCAACTGCAGCCTATTAGGCTGCAGTTGATTATCTTGTATCGCAAAATGTAAATGAAAATTTGCAAACAAATTTGAAAACTAGTCCACTGATGCTTTACTTCTGATTGTGGAACATTCCAGGCATAACTCAGATTAACTCTCCATCAAACATCATTTGCAACTTCATATGTGAGATGAATTCTATTGGTTTAAATTCTTCCTGTTTTTACAACATTTTGCTTAAAATGTCCATGAAAAATAACTTCAAGCCCATCAAATTAAAAATCCCAACTTCCATTTTGAGAACTCTATTGAACAACCAAGACGCCATTTGAAAATATCCAAGTCCTTACAACCCTCAAAGGCAGTTCAGTTAAAAAAGAAACGTGGTAAATGTTTTTTTATGTGTTGTAGATCATTTGGAAATGCCCAGAAATGGATGGAAAGTATTCTATCTACTTAGAAGAATTCAATACAAAACAGCATAACACAACTCTTGTACATACAAAAATAGCTATGTAATTTTTACAAAATGCTATTCATTTTTTGGAAATGTATAGCATTTTGCTTCGCAAAGAAAAAACGTTATTTTGAGCACTGATGATTTATACCACGGCGACTGAACTGTAAGTATCACACGGAAGGGTTATTTATGAGACTGCGTCAGTTTTTTAGTCCAAGTATCCTTGTTGCTAGAGCTGAAACGGTTAAAGGGTTCGATTAATCACATGGATTAACATTGGTTAACCGATTAATCACTTACCCTAATAGGTAGCTGAATAATTTCCGTACACTTGATAATTTAACAGCATATTAACTCTTTATCGAACTTAACGGAAAGACCCGACCAGCGCAATATACAGAAGCCTTCATTCAAATTTTATTATGTTTTCAATTTTTGTCTCAAAAGCATAGCTTATGACCTTTCATTGGGACGAGCTCGTTCCATTGATGTGTCATAAGCTATGTTTGTGAGACAAAAATTGAAAATTTTTAGTAATTTAAGAATTTATTTTGCAAGTATCGTCTTTAAACCGCATTGGTTAAAGGGTTAAGAATGACCATTTCCAGCTACAGATACATGCACGTGAACAAGTATGTCAGCACATAACTTGTATGCTTTACTCTATCTCACGTAATTGATGTGAGTCGGTTAGACAACGTGGGTTTGTTTTAGAGAAAGTTTGTTCCTTTGTTAACCTATTTTTTACAGTAGTTCAAAAGTAACGGTTAACCGATCAATTACTTTTTTGATCGAGCAAGACATTGATCAATGGTTAATCGATTAGTCGGTTAACTGTTTCAGGTCTACTTGTTGCACAGTCCAGTTGTTGCGTGAACATTCTCTGGGGCGCAACAGTGTTTCTGACCTCTCTTAGTCGATTACCCACGCCTTTTTTAGTGATAATTTGCCCCTTGTGGCCTGTTTTATGATGAAAGAAAACATGCCCGATAATTATTCTGGTGTTTTCTCAGCTTGAAGTTGAATTTGACTAACTATTTGTTCCAAGAGAAGACGTTTTCAGCAAATCAACTGCGATAAATTTAATGACAATTCAGCATGATTCAACTCTTTCGATTTGCACAGAAAAATATTTTGAGGTCATTTCCTGACAAATTTGGTATTTTTCTAACCCCAAATGTACGGAAGATTTGCCTGGCCTACTTCTCTCCCCCACCATATAAAAATTATCGCAGTTTGACGATTTGACGCACATTCTTGCAAGCCGTTACATCTGGTGGTGTGTCGTAAATTACCCTTCCATTTGACATTAAGTGCATTTCTGGTCCATACTAAAGGGATCTACACTCACGCGTTCAACGACGTTCATTCTCCTTCAAAGAAGATAGCTGCGGCCGTCATACTGTGTGCATATATTAGATGCTGATAAAATATCTTTCAAGTGCGACATGATGCGTAATGTGCAAAATGCATTTTTTTTCATTGTAGAGGAAAACATATTTCGAACCATCCTCGACTTATTTATTGCGGGAACCGATACGACGGCCAACACTATTCGCTGGATACTGTTTTACATGATCCATCACCCGGACATACAGAAGAAATGCAAGGACGAAATAGAGGCGGTATGAACTATTATAAATGTGTGTATCTCTTTCGCCAGGACATATGCCAGAGAGTAAATCTCTGGTGTTGTAGAGATTGGTGGTGTCAAATACATTTAAAATTATTTGAATAGTAGATAAGCAAGGCTTATATTTCGTCTAAATTTGTGAGAATCCATTTGGATTCTCGTGAAAATGGTTGCGAGAATCCATATCTGCTATGAGGGTCCCAGGATCCCATGACGCCACCATGGTTGAACCACTGCTGTATACTGATAACACATGTTAACCTTTTACCCAACACACCTTTTTAATTTTTAAAACTAAATTGGATAATTTTTAAACAATAAATAATAAATAAATGATAAAATAATTAAATGAACAATATTTACCAATAAAATCTTACAAATATGGCTGTCGTTGGAACCGGCTCAATGAGCCGGTTCCATTGACAGCCATTTTTGTAAGATTTTATTAACAAAGTGTCAGGATATTTAAGGTCATGTTAGCTTACCACTTCAGCTGGCTTGTTCAAGTGGACGGTTATCTCCCTTTATCGTCTATCTCTTATCGACTCCGAGAATCCATCAACTAATTGCTTCACAGAAAATTGGTTAAGCTGTGAGAAAAGTAATGAGATTGTACAAAATTTTGGACATCAAAGGAACAAAAGTCGGGGGGTGTGTCTTATAGATATTTTTACCAGGCAGCACACACATGATCATATTTTCCGAATTAATACGTTTACCAGTTATATGTCAAACCAAAAAGCGTACACAGATCGCCTAAAGTCAATGGAAACACTGTTTTAAACAATTTTAGCATAATTGCACTGGAGAAAACAGTGCATTTTATAAGTGAAGGGGGAACAAAACTCAAATGGTAAACTGGCAGCATTCAACAATCATTATGATGAAAATGTTGAACTTTCCGATGCCATACGCTTCCAAAATGTAACTTTTGAACATTTTATTTAATCTTAGAAATTGTAAAACTTTCCCATCTCCGTAATGCTAATTTCCCATCCCCGAAACGACAATTTCAGGAGAGTTAACCCTTTACCTAACATGAAAAGCAGACGAAACTTGCAAAAAAATTCTTGAATTAATTTTTTTCATTTTTTGTCTCAAAAACATAGGTTATGACCCCTCATTGGAACGAGTTCGACGAGCTTGTTCCAACGAGGGCCATAACCTATGTTTTGAGACAAAAAATGAAAAAATAATGAAAATTAATTGGCGATTTTTGAGAATAGCGCTGGCCGGTTTTGGCCGTTACGTTGGGTAAATGGTTAACTAGACCGTATCTCCACTAATTTGAAGTTAAAAGTTGGACATGGGCTCTTTGGAGTATTAGATATTTGGACCATGGGAGTGTTGGACCTTCTGAGTATTGAACCGTCGGACTAGTGGTTCTTGGTTCTTTCGGTTCCTCAGAGACATGGACCTTTGGAGAATCGGGCGCAGGGAGCATTCCACTTTCTGAGTGTTGAACCTTCGTACTCGTGATCATTGGGTCTTTTGTTTACCTCGGAGTAGAGCTGCGAGGTTTTGATGTTTCAGATACGATTTCGGTTTCGGTTCGGTTTCAGGAAAAATCTCAATTTCGGTTTGGTTTTTCTGTGTGTTAATAATAGATAGTAAATAACACTTCAGACCACTTAACTTGAAAAAAATCCAAATTACGACACCCCTCACCACAAAAGCCCTGACTGTATTGTGTTCCGCTTAACCTCCCTTTGGGTTCTATGGGATCAGTAGTTAACCCTTTACCCAACGCACACGATATCAAAATTTGTTATTTTGAAAATCATTTTTTTACATTTTTCAAAAAATTTCAAAAAAACATATCATGTGACTCCTCATTGGAACGAGCTCAATGAGCTCGTTCCAATGAGGGGTCACGTGATATGGTTTTATTGAAATATTTTGAAAAATTGAATTTTTTTAACTGCTCAATTTGCATATTACGCGGGCGGATGTGGGCGATTCGTTAGGTAAAGGGTTAAGCCTATTCAGTCTGAGAAAAAGATACACCAGGATAACAAATGAATACGGTTAATCTAAACCATCTTGTGTTCTCATTGTCACATTTTCTCTCTTATTGACTCGTCAATGTGACAATGAGAACACGGCATATTCGTCCTTTGCCGGATACACTAAGTGACAAGAGTCCATAGTGGACGCCAGTCCCGTTTCCTCCCTGTAAGATAGTTGGGGGCGCGGTGGCTCAGTTGGTAGAGGTGCAGGTCCTCGGTTCGAATCCCACCTGCGGCAACCGCGTTGTGTCCTTGGGCAAGACACATCACCCCCATTGCCCACGGTGGGGGCACGGTGACGCTGTGTACTAAATCTTACTGCACGTCGATGATGCACATGTCTTCAACCAATGCTAACCCTGCTTGTGTGGAGGTAATATGTTGGGGAGCTGACAGTTGCTGGCCATTGCTAGGTGGTTCTCTCCGGGTACTCCGGCTTCCCCCACCCGTAAAACTGTCGTGGTCGTGATTAGCCATTGTGCAGAAATATGTGACCTTAAAACACCAATAAATAAATTAATAACTGTAAGATAGTTGGATCAGTTTACGCACAAACACAGTAAAACTGTTCGGCCGGTTTTTGTTGGGTTTTGCGGTTCGGCTTCCGGTTTGGTTTCCAGTTTGGTTTCCGGTTTGCCGTAAAAACCGGAACCGAAACGAAAAACCGTCCAGCTCTACCTCGGAGTATCAGACATTCCGAGAATTGGGCCTAAGGAGTATTGGACGTTCTGAGTGTTGAACCTTCGGACTTGTTGTCCTTGGGTCTTTCAGTACTTTGGAGTATTGGACCTTCTGATTATCGGAACTTAGGATTATTGGGCATTCGAATATCTGTGCCTCGGAGTATTAGGTATTTGTAATATAGGTACGTAATCTCCATCTGTTGAAACTTTGCTCGTGGTCTTTAACTAACAATTGGCCACATCCGCCCGTGTGCGTAATATAACAAATTCAGCGGTTGCAAAAAATACTTTTGAAAAATATTCTGTAAAACTATATCATGTGACACCCCTCATTGGAACGAGGTCATCGTTAAATTGTTTTGAAAACACTGAAAACAAACATTTAAAGCAATAAATTTTGAAATCGTCTGCGTTGGGTAAAGGGCTAAAATAATTTAGCTTTTGTTACTGATTTCTTCTGAGGTTTTAGTATCTGAGGCCGTTAGAAAGTAATATTATACCTCACGTGACTTCCTTGCATTCTGATTGGCTGAAAGATGATACCCTATTTCGTGTAGTTTGCATCCACAGAACTAACCAGGGACTACACCCAGGCACTACACGTTTTCTATTTTTAGCACACTACTATATCAGTTTTCTTTTCATACTGGGCGAATAAAACTGATCAGGCTAAATTTAAAAATCGATTCACAGAGGCACAACATCCACAAAACGACCCGGAAAGAAATCTTTGTGGAAAACTGTATCGCTTTTCCATTGTTGAAGTCACATTTTTCGAGGCGTTCATTTTATTCCTTGAGAAGATGATCCACATCTCGTTTCGAAGAGAATGATTCATAAATGGGTCCAACTTTCATGAGAACGCGTCCGGATATGAAAAATCGTTTGTTTCGCTGCTCATATTATTTCGCTATTTAATTGCATGTTTTGGGCAGTAAACGAATAAATAATGGAACTCACTTGAATCTTCGGAGTTTGTATCCTGTGCTGACCCATTCGGTAATGTATATGTGTGACAATTGTGTGGAAATTATCAAACTGCGTTGTCAAATTTCGAAAATTTTAGCTTTCATTCGCGAGTTGCGCGATTCCAGAATACACAGTTCCGTTTGGGGGAAATGTTTTGTTTACTCTTGCCGACCGATTCAAAATCTGTCTTCTGTTCATATCAATAATCCAAGTTAGCCGTGTTTTGGAAGAAGAAAATGTTTTTTAAAAACTACATGGTATTTTTTTCTATATAACGCTGGTTGGTAGGGCTGCTACCTTGGTAATAGATTAACAAATCAGACAGATGTTTTGCTTGATGGGTGTTCGATATAATATAAGGATTAGTGCATGTCTTGTCGTTGACTACGCCCATATAGTGCCCAATGAGGTGGTGTAGTTCCCTCCGCTTCGCGGCGGGAACTACACCACCTCACTGGGCACTATATGGGCGTAGTCAACTCCAAGCCATGCACTATTCCTTAAATAGCGTTCACTTTAGAAATAGAAACATACAGTAACACCCTTGTGTGAACAGAAGACTCTCGTTTTCCTTAGATGAGACTGCCTTAACTCTTTGAACTCGAGAGGCTGCTTTTCCGGCCCAGGAACATGGCGCGTCATAATTTCATTAAGTGGGATGTCTGCTAAGTGAATGAGTGAGGCAGACCAACCAATATTTTCAACGTGTAGCTTAAGGCTGCACATTGAAAATATTAATTGGACTACCCCCAAATAATGAATATGGGATCTTCCAATTGCTGCCATTGCATTGACATGGAATATACCACCAGGGTCCAAAGGGTCAAAATCCTATTTCCGTCTGACGGACCAGTTTCAATTTGCTTGGTATTCTCGTGATCCGTTCGGTGTAACTCTTTCATTCTCGTAGTATCAGAGAAGGATGCAACGGTTTTCCAAACAGCGCATTATATAATTTTGATAAAATGTTCACTATATATCACGTACTTGTCGTTGCCGTTGAAAACGACTGGAAACATCCACCTGAGCGCCCTTTTCTGCATGCCACACCATAAATTAACTAAACATAACTATTTTTTGAAAGGTCGGAAGATCAACATATGTACAAATCGTCAAACTTTTAGAAGGCGAGCAAACTGGGAGGAAGGCGTTGCACTGAGACAGGTGTACACATCAGGTGCTTGACATTCATACAAAACAAATAAATGAATAAAAATGCCCTCACTTTTTACCAAAAATATTGTTTGGTATCAAATATTTATCACCGTCGTAATTTCCTCATTTCTATCAACTCTGTTTGAAAGCAGATGGAATCGCTACTAACTGCCATATCTGAAAGGCATTTGCACAATTTGGTTTTTAGATTGAAATTATTTAACAATGAAACATTTCATTTTTTGGTCAACTTTGAATTATTACATGCTTCGGTATAATATTATGCAGTCGCCGGATCTCAAGTTCGGTGGAGTTCAATCCCAAGCATAATACGAATAATACTATCAGGGCTCCTTCAATTATATTCTTGAATAGTCTGATTTATTTAGTAACTTTATTTGGGAGAAAACTGTTTCCGATCGTTCGGTACCCCGGCCCGCACATACACAGAACGTCACGATGTGTGAATGTGTTCGTCAATTTGGCACGAGTGCCAGTGCCGACGATTAGAATAAGAGGCGCATCCTCGAGTTTTATCCTTCCGCGATGGCAGGGCTGCCTTATTGGAGAACGCAGTTACACATGGTGGCGTTCTCTATTTATTACACGCCTCTATTAATAGAATCCATAATTTAAAAATTCAAATACAACACAGTTCTGACGTCTGCTTGAAATAAAAACAAAAGCAAACCTCAAGTGTGACTGGCACTTGTGACAGATTTATACGTAAAAAAACAATTATAAATAAAAATTGGATCCAAGTAGGTGATTTGTTCATATTATCAGAAACTAGCTGCCGTTATCTAATAGATATTCGCTTCAAAGTCACTTCTAGCGTTCAACCGATGATCGGAACCGGCCACCACAATCGGCCGATTATGGGCAATCGGATGACAACGGCAACGGCTCCTGGAACATCGGTTCAACCTATTGTTGCGAAGCAATTTGTGATTTTTCTGAATCGCATTTTATTATCTTCTGCAATTGTTCAATTGTTAATATAAAATGATGTCGATGATACCATTCAATAAAGTTGAGAAACAACCAGAATGTGTATTCCTAATCTCTCTAGAAGCCCCTTTACGGGATATACGTCTTAAACGAATGTAAAGCTTACAACTGAGCACACTTGCAGCAATCGCCAGTTCATACCGGAAAAGTGAAGGATGCACTCCATTGACTCAGGTCGCAGTAAAATTACCAGTCGCGCACTTGGGCGGTAAACGTGGCTCTGAGAGCCACGTTTACCGCCCAAGTGTGCGCGACTGGTTATTTTACTGGGACCCCAGTCAACGAAGTTTAACACTTTGAAAAATGTTCAGTTTAATGTAGTTCTTTCGAGCCTCGACTTGTCTTGTAGTGCACGGTTTTACAATCGGAATCGGCATCAGAATCGGCCGATTGTGGGCTCAAATAACCGGTAATCGGTCAGCGACCATTTTTGTTAATCGGTTGGACACTGGTCACTTCCCATCATGGCTGGGGCGACTACTAGACTTTATTACTCGAGTACGAGTACTCTGAAAATGTGTGAGTAAAGCACGAGTACGAATACTGGGGAAATGTATGAGTACGAGTACTGAGTACTTTCTACTCGATTACGAGTACATACCCTTACATGTAAAATGAATAACACTTGATATACTATATGCCATGAAATCAGGGACGTAGCTAGAGGCCTTTTTAATGGGGGGGGGGGGGGGGGGAGGTTAGACCCTTTGAAATTCTAACTGGGAATCCCGACACAGGAGCACCGTAGGATGGTAGGCGCGAAACTGCGAGCGCCAATGGCGCGAATCTTTAGCAGGGGGTCTGGGGTCCTCCCCTAGAAAATTTTGAAAAATTGATGTGCTCAGATGCGTTTTCATGGGTTCTGGTAATAGTTATAAGGCTAATTTTCAGTTCCAAATTCAGTGATTTTTTTGTAGGGAAACATTTTTAATTCGAGTTGGATACAAATTTTCAATATCTTGCTTTGCCCGAATTGTCCCCAGTGGCTCATACGCCTTCTGTCTGACGGACAAATTTGAAACATCGCCTTTGGGAAAGTGAGAGTTTTGTGTTTCTAGAGCATTTCACAGGCACTTGACATGACAACAAGTACTTTTTTATTAACCCTTCGAACCCGTAAGACCGCTTTTCCGGTCCAGGATCATGACACACCATACATTTAAAAAGTAGAAGGGCTGCTCAGTGAATTTGTAGCGTAGACCAATCGACATTTTCAACGTGCAGCCCAAAGGCTGCACGTTGAGAATATGGATTGGTCTACCCCAGATGGTGATTATGGACTCTTCTAACTGATGTCAATCAGATTGCAGGCCGCGTGGAGTCGAAATTCTTTGACCCGATTTTCACCCGAAAGTCTCGGTAGTCGGAATATTTCCTTATTATGGTCCTCCAGTCGGAAAAAAAGGTTTGTTAGTGAATTATACCGTATATTCAGTAGTTTTTTAAATTTCTAACTGTTGATATTTTTGCCCTTCGAATTTCCAACTATTGAGTTTTTGACAAATATTGGGGGGGGGGGGGAGGGGGGGGGAGACACCGTAGGATGGTAGGCGCGAAACTGCGAGCGCCGTCCCTGCATGAAATACTTAATACGACCAGTACATTGTATGTCAATATTTGCAGAGGTATAAACAATTTACTTTTCCAAAACATTTCACAATAAAAACATGGTTAACGCAAAGCGTGGGCCACTGCCCCCGACCTGTATGAAAGTTCGAAATAACCTTGAAGGTATTGTGTGACAGAGGGGGCGCGGTGGCTAAGTTGGTAGAGGTGCAGGCTGCAAGCCGTGAGGTCCTCGGTTCGAATCCCACCTGCGGCAACCGCGTTGTGTCCTTGGGCAAGACACTTCACCTCCCATTGCCCACGTGCGGGCACGGTGACGTTGTGTACTAAGGCGTACTGCACGTCGATGGTGTACCTGTCTTCAACCAATGCTAACCCTGCTTGTGTGGAGTTGGTATGTTGGGGAGCTGACAGCTGCTCGCCGTTGCTCGGTGGTTCTCTCCGGGTACTCCGGCTTCCTCCACCCGTAAAACTGTCACGGTCATGGTTACCCATTGTGCAGAAATATGTGACCTTAAACACCAATAAATAATAAATAAATTGTGGGACAGAAAACTTGTATAACTGAAAAGAGTGAAAAAATGGGCCATAACTCAGGAAAATATTATTGGATGGAGCCCTTTCCTTGTGAAAATTACGCCCCCATGCAGGTTTATCGGCATTCCAAAGGAGACCAAATCCGAGCAATGGCTTTGAAATTACAATGCAAAACGTTTGTTAGGACAGATGGACGGATATTTGGACAGAAATGGCCGGAGGGCTTCACCACATACCCCCGAATCTTCCTTCAGAGGTCGAGGACATAATATAAATTACTCTTTCTCTGAAAACCCACAAGTGGTTTCAAACGATAAATCACAACTGAAATAATTAAGGTAATGAACAGTTCCAATCGAATTAGTGTGAGCCATTTGGGGTCTTACAGTTAAAACTAGAAGTCCTGTCATAAAAGCGCACAAATAGCACGTTGATCTGCGCGTTAATGTATGCGTCGTGGCCATAGTAAAGCTATCAAATTCTGTACATATGGCCTGTGCACAAGCAATGTTTCAGCCAATGGACCTCCGGATAACCCGGAGGTCCATTGGCAGAAACATTGCATGTGTTTGCCATGAATAACCAAGAGAACCTGCCGTGATTTGGATGCCATTCGATATGGCAATTGCGCGCAATTCCAACGCGCAATTAAGCCTAGATAAGCGCACTATTCGTGACAGGACTTCTAGTTTTAACTGTAGCTAGCTCAATGATATGTTTTGAAAAGGGTTGTTTGTTTTCTTTTTAAATCATAACTGAGATAATACAAAACTGATGACATCTTTGCACAAATTCCAAAATAACATACAAGAGAAGCAGAAAAGTCAAGGGGGTAGAAACCGATGAGGCCATGGTAGCAAAGGAAGAATACCAACGATATAAAGTAAATAAGATTAAAGACGATAATCGGTAGAGCTGTAGGTTTTTAAGTTTCTTGTTCGGTTTCGGTTTCGGTTTTTCAGGTTGAGTAAAACCTCGGTTCGGTTCGGTTTTCGGTTTGTTCATGAGGCCAAATAAAATTCAATAAAACTCATTCTATATGTCTGGAATCATAACTGAATGGCAGTGAAATTGAATGAAACTCAATGAATGCCCGAAATAAGCTACAATACATGAAGAATCAGGAAGGCCAATATAATAATTACCTAAATATACAGAACTTTTATTGTGCTTGGCCATTTTTCGAGGTCTGACACCTACGCGCAACTTGAGGAAAGCTGCGAACACAACTAAGCAGAAATGTCGGAAATTCACAGAATGTAGCCATCCCAGAGTAGTGAGAGTACCGAGACACTGCCATTGGCAGTGTCTGGGTACTCTCACTACTCTGGGATGGCTACATTCTGTGAATTTATGCAGCAAGAGAGTATTTTAATAGAAACGAAAAACCTTAGATTACGGGATTTCGACGGTTTCGGTTTCGATTTTTAAAAATAACAAAAAACCTCGGTTCGGTTTCGGTTAACCTGCATCTCTAATAATCGGAGAGTGCAAAACAACAGTTTTATTAGGACGATAAGAATGACAGGGGTGGGGGGGGGGGGGGTAGAGTTCGAACGTATTTTGGAAATGGATAAAAAAAGACGTAACAAAGGAAGTAACTCACAGAGTATTAAAGTAGATGGCAGTGATACAGACGATCAAGATCAAATCCCATCAGAACAAGTGAAACACTGGGAAAAGGTAAACGATAATCAATGGGTCATGGGGAACCCACCGAAGTGCCGAACCAGGGCGAGGAAAAGCTATCGAACTTCGTGTACAGCGAAATTAAAAGCGAGGAGGAGCGAAATGTGATCTCAAAATTAAGGAATGGTAAAGGGGTGGACGAAATTCCTTACGGGTTTCTCAAAAAGGGGGAGAGGAACTCCGTTAAAGCCTAACTGCCCTATTCAATTTAGTCATAGAAAAACAAGAGGTCCCAAAAGAGTGGAGAGAAAGCAAAGTGACATTATTTACAAAAAGGGGGAAAAAGATGTTTTGGATAATTATCGAGGGATCTCTGTCAGTAACAACATTGGCAAAGTTTTTTGTAAAGTCATGTATGAGAGGTTAGAGGAGGTGATTGAGGAGAAGGGTTTTTTGGAGAGATTCAGAATGGCTTCAGGAAGGAAAGGAGAGTCACTGACTATCTTTTCACGCTATCCCAAATGATAGAATCCGCGAAAGCAAAAGAGAAAAAGATGTTTATGGCCTTTTTGGATGTTAAAAAGGCATTTGATAGAGTATAGAAGGAGGGTATGTGGCGAAAACCTGAGGCTTTGGGCTTGGGAGGCGAATTTGTTGGAATTCTGAAGCATTCTATAAAGATGTGAACTTAGCCTGGGTATCATAACAAGAAAACGTGTGTCCATGGTGATAGGCCTAAAACAGGGGTGTATCCTTTAGCCAATTCTTTTTGCACTCCTGCGTTGTAGAAGGGGTAGCAGTTGCAAGCTTGAAGATCTCAGGGCTGTTTGTTGCAGACCATAAGGTGCTAGTGTCAGAAAGCGAAGAAGGGCTAGCGAAAATGCTGGGAATTGTTGGGAAATGTGGGAACAAATGGAGACTCGAACCCAATGAAAGCAAAAGCAAAGTTATACCCGTGGGCCGTAAAGTGGACCCCACTCGAAGTTGGAGAGTGGGGTAGTTCTGTATTTTTTTAGTCAAGACCTTCTGCCTCAACAATTCTTCGCACACGCTCACTATCTCGTTATCCACTCCAGTGTTACTAGCCTCTCTGCTAGCCATCATCAATCTCAATCACTCCGACAGGGCATGGGGATCGCGCGGAAGAAATATCATGTCGGTCGTTCCCTTTCCAGTCATCGATCTCACGAATCTCTCGTTCGACTCCCATATGGGTCTCACCACTTTATCCCATTTGTTAGTTTTCGGTCTCGTCTCTCTGGGATCGTTGTTCTTCTTCATGGCGTGAGTCTGAACCAGAATGTCTCCGTAATTGTGGTAATCCTCCTCGGTATAATCGTCGGATCTCTTGTAAGAGAGCAGAGAATACAATCCGTCGGTCAGTTCGTACCTGTTCGGACCGACGATCAAATAGCGACCTTCAAGCGATACTTTCGTGTCACTCACGAAAGTTTTATTATCGTCATCGTCACGAAATCCGTACATCGAATCTTTTTTACTATCATCGTTAGATCTGATGCTAATAATGCTCGAAGCGTCGTTATCGACGCTACATGGATCGGTCTCGATTCTCTCCGGGGTGAATCCGGACAAACTTCTCGGCGTAAAACTACCGACGCTACTCGGATCGGTCTCGATTCTCACCGGAGTATGACCGGACGGAGTTCTCGACGCAAAACTACCGGGGTGAGAACCCATCCTCAGAGAACCTTCTTTTATGGGTCTCAATTCCTCGACGATGTCTTGCGTGGGTCGTTCCTGAACCTCGGTGACGGGGCTGAACAACTTGGTCGCCTCTTGTCTCAATCCCATCTCTCCCAATCGCCTGGCCCTATCCTGCGCCTGAATATTCTCCTTACTCCATATTAATTCGCGAACCTGCTGGTCCCTTCGCTTCGAATCTCCGATGAGTAGAAACATTGTTTTATTTATTTATTTTATTTTTATTTTATTTTTTTTTTAATGATAAAAAAACAGTTATTTTTTTGTATTCTTATTTTTTTTTAATGTTGTTTTATATATATATTTTTTAAAAAACAATTTTTATCATCCGTCTCACAACTCATAATATCTACGTCATCGTCGGCCGGTTCGAGCGCACCTCACATTTTTTTAGACTCGGACGAGCGATCTCTCTCCTTATCCGAAAAAACCTCATACATCATCATGGGCCGGTTCGAGCACACCAAATAAAATTCACCGCTCGACTCGGACTCTGGTTTTCCCGCGGGAATCGACGTTAGATCGCTCGTCTTCCATCCGCGAGGGCAATGTGTTTTTGGAATTTTTGTCAATGGGAATTTCAGAGTTAATCTTGTCTCTGTCGCAATCTTGCAAAATACGTAATATCCAAGTCGAAAAAATTCACCTAAAATGCGAGTCCGTGTTACCTCTGCGAAAAGGTGAGTGTTTTCCGCAGAAACGTCTTTGTCAAATTTGACAAGCGCACCTAAAAGTGAATTTTTAAGAGGGTGGGTTTTTTCGAGTTTTTAATAAATTCCGTCGAAAATTTAGTCGGACCCACGTTATCTGTTAGAGAAATGGAACGTTGAACCCACGACACCTCATCTACCGCCACCACTGTAAAAACCAGGAGAAAGTGGCGATGTGAACTCGGACGTGTCGCATCGTACAAGTCCATAGATTTCAATCGTGACAAACGCAATTTGTCCGGAAAACTATGTTTTCTGGTGAGGTAAGATTCTTGCACAAGATTTGGTGCGCTGGTATCGGCCATTTCACCCTACTAACAGACAGCTGTTGTTTGGTATGAAGCATCCTTCGAACCAGTCGAACTGAATGGTAAAAAAATTGCCATAGGTTATAATAGGGTGTTCTGTACAGGGCATCGAAAAAATGCTGAGTCAGCATATTTGCAAAAATTAAAAAAATCTTTTCTCCCAAACCAATGGTCAGAATCTTTTGATATTCGGTATACAGCATTCATAGGGGGTCAGATACAAGTTTGTTAAAATAAAGCCCATTGCTTCATATTTGGGCTCAATACGGGAGCCCGAATTTTTAACTTAGGGCAATATGGGGAATATTCTTTAAAAATCTTCTTCAGAACCACCGGTTAGAATCTTTTAGTGTTTGATATACATCATTGTTAGGAGGGTCAGAGTCAAGATTGTTCAAACCAAGTCCCTATGTTGATATTTGGGCTCCCTATGGAAGCCGAAATTTTAACTTAGTTTAATATAGGGGATACTTTTTAAAAATCTTCTTCTTAACATCCTCCAGTCAGAATGCTTTCATATTTGGCATACTACATCTCTAGGGAGGTCAGATTCAAGTTTGTTCAAATCGAGTCCCTAGGTATATTTGAGCTCGCTATGGTAGCCCAAATTTTAGCTTAGTGCAATATGAGGATTTTTTTTTAGAATCTCCTTCTTCAGATTCACCAGTCGGAATGCTTTCAAATTTGGTATACAACATCTTTAGGGAGGGGGGGGGGGGGCAGATTCAAGGTTGTTCAAACCAGGTTCCTAGGTATATATTTGGGCTCGCCATGGTAGCCCAAATGTTTACTTAGTGCAGTATGAGGAAATTTCTTTAAATATCTTCTTCAGATCCACCAGTCGGAATGGTTTCATAGTTTGTATACAATATCTCTTGTGGGGTAGAATTCGAGTTTGTTTAATTCGAGTCGCTGGGTTAACATTTGGGCTCCATGTGAGAACCAGAAATTTAACTTAGTACAATATGAGGGAATTTCTTCAAAAATCTTCTTCAGATTCACCCGTCAGAATCCTCTCATATTTGGTTTACAGCATCTCTAGGAGAGGCAGATTCAAGTTTGTTCACATTGATTCCATGGGTTTATATTTGGGCTCCCTATGGTAACCCGAATTTTAACTTAGGGCAATATGGGGAAATTTCTTTAAAAATCTTCTTCTTTAGATCCCCTTGTCAAAATGCTTTCATATTTGGTATACAACATCTCTAGAGGAGTCAGATTCAAGTTTGTTCAATTAATAGGTTAATATTTGGGCTCGCTATGGTAGCCCAAATTTTAACTTGCAACTTTAAGTGCAATATGAAGGCATTTCTTTAAAATGTTTCGTCTTCAGATCCAACAGTCAGAATGCTTTCATATTTGGTACACAACATCTCTAGGGAAGGCAGATTCAACTTTGTTTAAACTGGGTTAATATTTGAGCTCCCTTTGGGAGCCGAAATTGGCCATGTAGTTGAAGAATTAGAAATTTTGTATGCTGTACCCTCCTGAGGTGTGTAACTAAGATTAATCCCCATAGGCTGTATCAAGGGGCTTCATAGGGGGGCTCTACATATCACATTATGATCAACTGAAGACAAGGCATGATGCTCGGACTATTTTTGTCACTCCGAAGGCGCTCAAGGATTGACAATGTTTTCTATGGAGATGGATTGCTCAATGTAGACTAATGCTGGGACTCATTTTATATTGTTTTATATTCAAGGTGAGCGCTTCATGCCCCGTGGGGTCTCTTGTTTACATTATGATCAACTGAAGAAAAGGCATGATGCTTGGACTATTTTAGTCACTCCTGAGGGGCTCAAGGATTGACAATGTATCCTATGGAGATGGATTGCTTAATGTAGATTCATTCTTTGACTCGGGTTTATATCGTGTTCTGTTCAAGGTGAGCGCTTCAGGCTCCGTGGGGGCTCTTGTTTTTTTCTGCGCATTATATCAACAGTGTGCGAACCGTAACGTGTAATACAGACACTGTCCTTTTCATTAACCCTTTGAACTCGCAAGGCCGATTTTTCGATCCAAGGCCTCATTTCCTACCATATTTTGTCTTCGTATAAGGGGTCTATATACGTGGCATTGATGATAAAATAATAACTGCAGTCTGCAGCCCTACGGCTGCAGACTGCAGTTATTATTTTATCCCCCCTTCATATTGATATTGGTCTGACCCATTTCACTGTAAGTATACACAGAGGCTTCAAAGTGTTAATATTAAAGTCTAGGGTGTGAGATTTGTAAATTTTTTTTCTGTTTTCCTGGGAAGGGTAAAAACTTGCAAAACTCTAAAACGTAATCGCTAAACAAGCAGCCAATACTCTTAATGGCGGATTATCTGTCAAGAAGTTGCTTCCAATTGCGATTAGCTTTGTTACAACCCACTTTGTAATAAAAGCTGCAAAATGTAATAATTATTACAAAGTGCTACTACATGGACGGGAAAAACGTTGCAAAATGCAATACATTTTTTTAGCCGGCAATCAGAAACTAATCCATGTTATTATACAAATATTAAATTTGTGTCTATGATTCTACGACTCGCTTAGGGCATATTATGTGCCAGTCTATGCGTATTTGAGCGGATTTAGTAGATTTTCGAACTTTTAGTACAAAATGCCACTCCATGGACAGGAGAAATGTTGCAAAATGTAATAATTGTAACAAAATGCAACGAAATTGACTCGTCACGAGTTGCTTTATGTAATAAACGTTTTATTCCAAGGGAATTATCGGAAAAGTTTTCATCTGATTAATTCACTTGTCTGTACCCGCGCCATGTGCCAGTCGGCAACATATTAAACCCTTCGTTACCGTTTTCATTGATTTTGCAAATCTTTATTTTTCTGCAACTAGAAGTGTAAAGTTGTTGAAAATTCACCGAGGTTTTTGCATAAGTGGCGGATTTTTCTTGTCCATTGCGAAAATTCTCGTTGACCGTATTGATGTTTGTTTCTACATGTGAATACATTCACCAAGTTTCTAAAACATGGGGGAGAGGAACTCTGTAAAAGCTTAAAAGCCTTATTCAATTTAGACACAGAAAAACAAGAGACTCCACCAAGAGTGGATAGAAAGCAAGGTTACATTTATGTACAGGAAGGGGAAAGGGTGTATTGGACAATTATCGAGGGATTTTTGTCAGTTGTAACATTGAAAAGGTTTTCTGCAAAGTCCTGTATGGGAGACTGGAGGAGGTGATCGGGGCGAGGGTTTTTAGGGAGAGATTCAGAATGACTTCAGGAAGGGAAGGAGAGTCACTGATCGTCTTTTCGTGCTATCCCAAATGATAGAATCCGCGAAAGCCAAAAAGAAACAGATGTTTATGGCCTTTCTGGATGTTAAAAAGGCATATGTTAGAGTATGGAGGGAGTGTATGTGGCGAAAGCTTGAGGCTCTGGGCTTTGGGGGCGAGGTTGTTGGACATCGGAAAGTATTATATAAAGGTGTACAAAGTGAACTTAGCCTGGGTAACATAACAACAAAACGTGTACATATGGAGATAGGCCCAAAGCATTATCTATCGTTTCGCCTATTATTTTTGCATTGTATCAAAGATTTCGGAGATGAACTCCTGCATAGCTAAGGTTTGTGGACTTGAAGATCCTAGGGTTATTTTTGCAGTCGACATGGCGCTAGTGTCTGGAAGCGAGGACGGGATAGAGAAAAATTCTGGCAATTGTCGGGAGAACCTACTCGAAGTCGAAGGTGGAGAGTGGGGGAGTTCTATATTACGAAATGCAGCAGCAAACTTCTTAGTGTGGGAGAGACAAGTCATTACCAGTATTTGGTGGTACAAATATAAACATCACGGGAAGAGGCATCTACCTAAACCACACGAATAAACTGACTGTGGAGGGGACGCGGTTCCTTAACCAAATGAAACTTATAGGGGGAAACAGTTTCAATAAGGTTTTCGTGTGGAAAACCATTTGGAAAATGGCGGGTCTACCAAGTGTAACATATGACACGGAAGTGGTGCGTCTAAACCAAGCGGCTTTATAGAGCTTGGAAACCCTGTAGAACGATGCGGGCCATGATGGATAGCGGGATCGAGTAATGCCGCAGAACTAGAAACAATCAGGAGGAGCTTGTGTGGATAAGGATCAAGGACAGGATGGACTTATTGAAACTCTGTTATCTTAAATATTTGGTAAAGGTCCTGACAGCCTATGGTGTAACATAATGTTCCTGAATATTTGGAATTCAAATACAAAAACAGGGTGGATGGTCGAAGTGGGGGAGTTAATAAAGAACTACTCGCTAGAGATCCCGAATTTAGAAGTAGGAACAACCCAGGGTTAGAACATCGTCAGAGAATATGGCCATGGTAGATTTTAACCTCAACTGGAGGGGGGGGGGGGGAGGGGGTCAAATCAAAGTGGTCTTTGAATGGCTTGCGAGGCAAAGAGAATTCAGGTTTTGAAGAGTACCGTGACGGCATCTTTGGGGGAACACTGTTATTGAAGCTGAGGGACAATTGGAAAAAACCCTGTGAAAATGAGTGCCAGGTGTGTAATTTAGGCATGGTGGAGATCCTGGAACACTTTCTACTAGAATGCCCAAAATACCAGTCTAACAGAATTAGATTCACTACTGTACTGGGGAAATGGGATCGGCGAATCAAGGACATGTGGTTAGTGAGTGATACAAAGGAGAGGGTTAATATGCTTATCAGAGAGATTGGAAAGAATGGGACACTGGATGTCATCAGGGAGTTCGTCTCCGAGTGTTGGGAGAAGAGAAGAAGCGTGGGAATAGGGAGGCAGTTGGGAGCGCAGGGGTAACGAAGGCTTTCTAACGTGAGAACCGCGACTAATCATCGACCGACCGCAGAATTATTATTATTATTATCATAGGACTGCACTGCAAGGTGGACTAGTCTGTAGATATTTTGATGATGCGATTTTTAATGGGGTCCATAAGACAATACAAAACGCTACGGACAAATACATATACTACTCAAAGTTTGCTAAGCACCAAATATTTGACACATCATTGTGAAATTTGCTTGTGACATATTTGCAATATTTTTGGTGGATATGATTGAGGAATGTATTGAGATGGTCGCCAGTGTTTACATTAGCTCTCTTGACAGGCAGACTTTTCCTGACAGTCATGGAAAGCATGTAACCCTTGATTTCCATGATGTTTTCGAATACTGTATACATGTACATGACATGTGTAGGGTATTCAATCTTCATTTAAACACAAACATTTGTGATCTAATGATCGAATATGGCAAATGCAAATATAAGAAGACATTTGTCTGAAGCAGAAATGTGGCGGGTTGTAGGGATGGTGGAGCAAGGGGCTACCCATCGTCAGGTTGGTGAAGCCCTTGATGTGCACCATACGGTGATCACCAGAGCCTGGGCAAGATGTCAGCAGTATGGCACACCAGTAAGACGGCATGGTGGTGGCAGACAGGGCAACATCTGCAGCTGAAGACCTGTTTTTGATCATTCAGGCCTTTAGGAACCGCTTTGCCACCGCCACCCAGCTTCGCAGTGAGCTTCAGAATGCATCCGGGGTAAATGTTTCGACGCAGACTATCCGGGCAAGGTTGCACGAAGGTGGTCTCCGATCGAGAAGATCATGTATTCGCATTCCGCTGTGCCAGAACCACCGCCATACACGATATGAATGGGCCATGGATAACGTTGGATGGACCAGAAAAGATTGACGACCCACACAGATAGGCGTTCTAGGGTATGGAGAAGACCAAAAGAGCGATTGCATGCAGCCAACATTGCTGAGCATGACCGCTATGGTTGAGGGTCAATCATGGTCTGGGGCGGCATCAGCAGGGGTGGACGTACAGAGCTATGTGTCCTTGATCGTGGTACATTGACTACACAGCGGCATATTGATGAGATCCTGGATGTCCACGCAAGTGCAGTGGGCGATAGATTCATTCTGATGGATAATGCCAGTCCTCATGTTGCCCATGCTGTCGGGGAGTACCGACAGAGGGAGGGGATTGAGGGTATGGACTGCCAGCAAGATCCCCTGACTTCAATCCAATCGAACATGTCTGGAATGAGTTGCAACTTGCAATTTCAGCCCGTCTAGTCCAGCCAAAAAGTGTCCAGGTGCTTGGTACCATGCTGGTCCAAGAATGGAACAGCATCCCACAAAGGACCTCCAGGAACCTGATTGGGAGCATGAGAAGGCGTTGTCAAGCTGTAATTAGCAGTAATGGGTCTCATACTCGATATTGAACCCATTCCAGTTCGCTCCGTCAACCTTTTGGCAAATTGAATAATTTCCTCTTTTATCGATAATATCCATTTTCCATGGTTATCGTATTCAAAAGCTAAAAGATAATGTCAAACACAAAGAAAATCTTAATTTCTGTACTTAAATCATTAAAGATATAATTAAATAAAAAATATATACACTTTTCATTACAATATTTCAAGTAAAACGTAAACAGGTAGTTGGATGCGCTTGGTGCTAAGCAAACTTTGAGTAGTAAATAAGGAAATTCTCTCACAAAAAAAAACACACACACTGTCAGCATTTGGTTAAGAAATACAGATATAATTTTCTATTAATAAATGTATAATACAATTAATTAGTTTGAATCAGGGGTGGCGCCAGGGATTTCTCGACAGGGGGCTGACCTCTCCGACAGGGGGGCTATAACATTTGACCTCCCAAACGAAGGAAAATGAGTGAAAATTGGTAAGTTGGAGAACCAAAATAGAAGCAAATTGAGTATGTTTGTTGATTATTTAACCCTTTACCTAACATGAAAAGCAGACGACACTTGCAAAAATAATTCTTGAATAACTAATTTTTTTTCATTTTTTGTCTCAAAAACATAGGTTATGACCCCTCGTTGGAACGAGCGCGACGAGCTCGTTCCAACGAGGGAGGGGTCATAACCTATGTTTTTGAGACAAAAAATGAAAAAAATAATGAAAATTAATTGGCGATTTTTGAGAATAGCGCTGGCCGGTTTTGGCCGTTACCTTAGGTAAAGGGTTAAAGTAAACATATATTATACAGCACTGGAACTTTGATAGAGAATAGTGATTCTCACGAAATTCCTTAATGTCGTTCGTCAAACTGGCTTTATAGATGAAATATTTCCCGACCTTATTATAATATGTTTACTTTAACCCTTTACCTAAGGTAACGGTCAAAACCGGCCAGCGCTATTCTCAAAAATCGCCAATTAATTTTCATTATTTTTTTCATCGAGCTCGTTCCAACGAGGGGTCATAACCTATGTTTTTGAGACAAAAAATGAAAAAAATTAGTTATTCAAGAATTATTTTTGCAAGTGTCGTCAGCTTTTCATGTTAGGTAAAGGGTTAAATAATCAACAAACATACTCAATTTGCTTCTATTTTGGTTCTCCAATTTACCAATTTTCACTCATTTTCCTTCGTTTGGGAGGTCAAATGTTATAGCCCCCTTGTCGGAGAGGTCAGCCCCCCTGTCGAGAAATACCTGGCGCCACCCCTGGGGCTGCTGCCTCAATATTTAGTATTATTCTATTTTGCCTACAGAACATTCGTGAATGCTCTGTAGACAGAAAAGGATAATAATATTGATGAACACAAGGTGGGAAGGGTATTGAGTATATGTTTCTGTTTTTAACATTTTTAGTGCCAAAATGATATAAAGACATATAGTTCACTTACAATTTTTATCACATCCTTGATACGAAAAATAAAGGTTATCAAGTCAGAAAGCGATTCGTAATTTCACAATCAAGTAAATGTTACAAGTACGGACGCCTATTTATGCAAACCGAAGGGATGCTACTCAAGCGCTATAAAAAATCATGTCAAATGGCTTTTTGTTTCGTCTTCAGAGTTTGTATGAGCACTATCGTCTTTTGTGAAATATTTATACACATTGGACTGAATAGTTGATAGTCACTTCTATACAAACAATAAGAATGTTTTTTTTATTTTAGCATGTTGGATCAGGACGAATGGTAAATTTGAAGGACAAAGATGTCTTAACATATACAGTGGCCACAATACAAGAAGTGCAGCGCTCATGTAATGTAGGTAAGTGTTCGCAGAATGCAAGACCAAAATTAACATCTCAGTCAGACTGCCAACATTTATAAGACTGGAAGGTTTGTTCGATTATTATTCTCTCCCACCAACTGCAAGGCATTCGTACACCTAAAGTTAAAGGACCTCAGTCACTTATCACACAAGGCGAGGAAAGTAGAATATTGTATCACAGTTCGACGTATGCAGATGTTTGTTAGTGTTCTATGGAACCTTCTTAGCAAAAATCTATTCTCTTCTATACAGATCATATCAACACCGAAATTCAATTTTGCGAGTGAAAAACAGTGTTAGCTATATTGATCACTCTTCGTTCGTCGTAAAAGTGGTGTTCGTGTCTTCTCCCCCAAAATTGCTTCCCCGACTCCAGTAATGTTTCAGGTAAATGTTGACTGGAGAGGGGCAATTTAGTTTTGATAAAATCAGTGTGCTGCCACCCATGGAGAGGGGTGGGAAAAATTGCTCTGAAGTTAAAAAACAATCCTCTCAAGATCCGATGAATGGAATAAATTGATATTTGGCATCCAGCTATATTTTGAGTTGTACACAAAAGTTTGTTCAAGTGAAGTTGGAGGTACAATATTTTCAGTTGTTCTGGGTAGGGCAAGATTTTTGGCTCTGCCCGAGATGTCTATTTTCGGAACACACGGACCGAGTTAAACCAAATCGGTATGTGATATTTTGGGGTCATAAATATGTGAATCATGCAAAACATTTCCATAGGAACCAGAGGAGTTAAAAACCAATTTGTTTTCGAATGCCCAGATTTCCAAAGCCGCGTGGAACAGAAAGTGTTATTTGGTGTGAAGCACCTTTGAACCAGTAGAGTCGAATGGACGAAAAAACCAAAACAAACCCCAAAAAACAAAAACAAATTGCTTGGTATACAATACGAGGAATATTGTTTAGCTACTTGAGGGCTAGATTATTTTTGGTGGTTTGGATTTCTTATTCCAAATTTCGTTTATTACAAATTATTGGAGAGTGCCCACAGGCACTCTCCAATAACTTGTAATAAAACAGAATTCTGTGGACAAAATATTATTTGTGTTTAACCGAATATGAAACTTGAACAAGGAAAATATTGAATTTTGTTCTGGTACCCTCAATTTTTATAAAAGCCCTGATAGTGGCTTCTAGCAACTCAACCAGTCAACAAACTTTTTCTATTGATCCACCAGGCAGAATCTTTTGAGTGTTGGTAGTTGGGGTCAGATTAAAATGTGTTGAAATCAAGTCCCTGGGTTCATATTTGGACCCCCTGTGGGAATCCGAATTTTAATTATATGCTTTATTCAGAATATTCTACAAAAAGGCCTTCTTCCGATTCATCAGTCAGAACTTTTTATAGCTTTTATACGGTATTCTTATGGGAAGCAGATTCACGCTTGCTCAAATCAGTTCCCTGGGTCAATATTTTAGCTCCCTATGGGAACCCGAATTTTCACTTAGAGCAATGAGAAAAAATCTTCAAATCAATCGAACGGCCAGAATAGTTTAATATTTAGTGTACATCATTCTTGTGGAGGTCGGGTTCATGGTTGTTCAAATCAGGCGCTTGGTTCGTTTTGGGCTCCTTATGGGAACCCAAATTTTAACTTCTTTAAAACTCTTCTTATTCAGATCCACAAGTCAGAATCTTTTGATATTTCGTATATAGCATCCTTCATAGAGTCTCTTTGCTCAAATCAAGTTCCTACCAATCAGGCCTTTACTCATTTAACCCTTTCAACTTTATTACACTTTATATTTTGGAAATTTGTAGTTGTCTGGTTTGAATTATTTGTAAAAATGCATTTTCCTTCTATGAACTCGTATGTTTGGCAGTGTTTTTTCTCTCAAAACAATTTCCCAATCAATAAAAAAAATAAAGGTAAGTCATAAGTAATTAAATATTTTAAGAAAAATCCTTACATCTCTTTGTGACTAATCATTGGAACTTTGTCAGGTGATCGCCTCACCCATTTTTGGGCCTCTTGCGTTTATTTACACAGAGTTGATGTAGTATTTTTCTCAAACTTTAAATTGCATAAAATGATAGGTGTCGAGTGCTTGTGTGTCAATGGCCTGATCTTGACTGACCATTGTCATATTCTATACCCACATGAGCAACAGTATACTACTCCAAGGCCTTAACAATTAAAGAGAGATGGGGGCGGTATTGGAATTTTGAGTTCGGTATCGGTTTCGGGATTTCTAAGGGGGTATACCTCGGTATCGGTTCAGTATTCGGTATCTGACTTGACTGACATTTGCTGATAGTACCAAAGAGGAATTCACATCAGTAAAAGCAGAATAAGTTGTTGTAGTATCATTCTACCACAATGCTATAAATGACACTGCTAATGAGCTCATCAGTGGCATTCTTTTTCGACCACAAATGATATCTACAGTAATTTTGTTGTTCGAAACGCACCTTAATGTTTAAAGACCCATTTCAGGCTTTTGCGATCTCATAGCATGTGCCCCGACCATGCCATCTTTAGGAGATCCTACTGACAATAGAAAAAACACCTGGGCAGTGATTTCTAGTCAAAGTCTTGGCTGCCTTAACAGGCAGACAAGACCTGACAAGAAATCCCTGTTGAGCAATTGGAAATATGCAGGTTGTAGTCTAGTGGGAATTCAGAACAGTTGCCCATTCCATTGAGGGTTAACAAAACTGAAAAGAAAATCAGTCACTTCTTACATGAAAATGAACCTTTCAGCTGTTATAAAGCCTCAAAAGGGCCTTATAAATAGTGAATGTTGGAATATTTGCAAGTTCAGACGGTATCGGTTTTCAATGATTGGTTCGGTTCGGTTGTTTTTCCCATGATATCGCTATTGGTTCGGTGTTTTGGTATATTGCCCATCTCTATTATTAGTTGGTGTGCAGTTTCAGAGGATACGTTCGATCCTGACCCCTTCATCTGCCTGTGTTGTGTCCTTGGGCAAGACACATAATCCCAACTGCTGAAATGGGAGCACGGCGACTGATTGTTCTAAGGAACGGGACACGTTGATGGTACAAATCCCTTCAACCAATGTTAATCCTGTCTGTGCTGGGTTAGTTAGTTGGAAAGTCCGAGTTTCCCTCCGTTTCATCGACTCGTAAAACAGTTCGACACGATATCACTCTGTCTCATGAAAGTCTCGATAAACCCGTACAAATAAATAAATAAATAAATAAATAAATAAATAAATAAATAAATAAATAAATAAATAATACCCTCACATAACCCTAAATGTTCTATTTAATTCACCAAATGGGTGCTGGAGAAACTAGGCTGAAGAAAAACGGATTGACAGACAAAGACTACGGGCAAAGACTGTCTAAGGCGTACTTGACCTGATATAGATGGATCCGGTATGAAAAAAATAAAAAATGGATGTACAGAAATGCCGTTTTCTTTATTCCTAGGTATTAATGAATGCGCCTTTGGTATTGAAAAGTGTGTGTGCGTGGGGTGAACACAGATGAATACCAACGAAACAGCTGACAACGGCCCTTTTCTGCCTCACCACATATCGTTGCTTGAGTGTAACAAGTCGCCGTCTGCAATGAGTGCTCATTGCTGGTGAGGATTGTTGCATTCAAAGAACGTTATGACTATTTCATAGCTGCAAATGTGGAAACCCCGATTGCCACTGTTTTGGTGTGTATGTTATGATCTGGCCAGGTTTTGAAGTATTTCCTCTACTTCAACAATCTTTCAACGAGATGGCTTACCGGACTGAACGATGGGTGAAATTGAAGAATTAATCCTAACTGGCTGAAAGTGAAATTCATGAGTGAAATACAACTAAATTTAGTTACATTTTCAGAAATCTCGGGAATTTCGTTGATATCTTAGCATATAACAAAATGTATGAACTCACTGGGCTACCGTGTAGAATGTCCGTGAAAAAAATAGCGTGGGTATGGCACGTGACCACCGTTATCCCGATTCCGCCACCTTTGGCCATAGATGGAAGGACGGATGAACTTCAAGGCTAACAAATCACCGGACAGAAGGGCCGCGTGATTTGCTATTTTTCGGTTTTCCTGGGGAGGGTAAAAACTTCCAAATTACTGTAAAACACATTCGCTAACAAGGAGTCAATACTCTTAATGACGGATTATCTGTGAAGAAGTTGCTTCTAATTAGCTTGCCATAAAAGGCCTGAGTTCCGTTTATAACTTTTAATTAACGAAAACAACAGACTGTTCCTAGAGCTGTCTGTTATTTGCATATATACTGTCCAAAACAAGTTAAGCACACCCCCCCCCCCCCCCTCTCTCCCTATAATACATGTGGCTATACGAATAGCTCATATTGTGACATTCTGCATTCCTCTATCGGATCGGGCATACATCCTTAAAACAGGTGAATATTTGCTGGCTATTGACCACTTCACTGCCGTGTGCTTATAAAGAAATGAGCCAACATCACAGTGAGAGAAATTCGGAAGGTCATGGACAGCATGCCACGCCGATTAACCCTTTACTCAACATAACGACCAAAACCGGCCAGCGGTATTCTCAAAAATCGCCAATTAACTTTCATTATTTTTTCATTTTTTGTCTCAAAAACATAGGTTATGACCCCTCGTTGGAACGAGCTCGTCGAGCTCGTTCCAACGAGGGGTCATAACCTATGTTTTTGAGACAAAAAATGAAAAAAAATTAGTTATTCAAGAATTATTTTTGCAAGTGTCGTCTGCTTTTCATGTTAGGTAAAAGGTTAAGGTGTGTCAGATATGCTCGAGGCTGTTCCACCAGGTACCGAACAACGTGACGTTTTTTAACGTTGTGATGACGTCGGCGGTGCCTAATATTCATTCAATAAAAAAGAAAACTCTAGAAACACTTGCTTCACAAATAAGGCATATTCCCCCTACTACAAGTAGCAGGTTTTCTCAGGAAAATTTACCCATTTACTGTATACCCACTGGTATTATAGGGAGGTGGTGGGGAGGTGGGGGGTCCTCAACTTCTTTTGAACACTATATAAAACGTAACGTAAGGAAACTTGGCTTTATTTTCTACTGATTTCATAGGTGTTTTCCCAAGAATTACTTACTACTTAATTGGACCTGCCCCGCTCGTCTAATAATTTCGAGAGAGATAACTATCGAAAGTCGATTATCACGACGATATGACGATTCTATTAACAATGATCAACAGTGTTAATATGTGGTAATTTATCGTTTTGTTTCAGCGCCCTTGGGTGTCCCTCGTGCGGCTAACGAGGAGTTTGAGGTAGAAGGATATCGTATACCTAAAGGTACAATGCTTCTTTTCCACCTGCATTCTTCAAACCTTGACAAGGAAAGCTGGGGAGATCCGGAAGTTTTCCGACCTGAAAGATGGATTACGGCGGATGGAAAACTAAAGAAATTTGAGGCATTCATGCCATTTGGATTGGGTGAGATACCATAAGCTTAAAGATTTTTAATGCATGTCTTGAGATTTTCGCTAAATATTGACTCGATGCGTTAGAGGCTTGGCACATAGGTTGCGCGTTGACTTGATGGTTACGGCTTTGGACTTGAAACCGAAAGGTTCGCGGTTCGATCCCCGCCAGGGGTAATTGCGTTGTGTCCTTGAGCATTTCATCCCGATTGCCTATTTGGTGGCACGGTGGCGCTACGTACTAAGGCGTACTGCACGTCGATGGTATACTTGTCTTCAGCCAATACTATCCCTGCTTGTATTGAGTTAGTAGGTTGTGGAGTCTAACAGTCGCTCGCCGTTACTCTGTATTTCTATCCGGGTACTCCGGCATCCTGCACTTGTAAAATTGTATGACATATGGCGACCCTGGCGGTCTAAAGTGTCGTTAACACCCATATAAATAAATAAATAGAGGCTTTGCACAATTTGTGAGTGACAGATTAATTGAACTGGAAATGATTTCTTCATTTCATTAACCCTTTACTTACTCTGACGTTCAAACGTCACTTGGAATTCAGTTTCGTCAAAATGCGACGTCAAACGTCGGAAAGTACAAATAAGATATTTTTCACATAAGTGAGATCTGGTTGAGGGCTAGATTATTTTTGGTGGTCTGAATTTGTTATTCAAAACTTGTTTTATTGCAAATTATTGCCCAAAGGCACTCTCCAATAATTTGTAATAAAACAAATTTATACAAACAAAATATTATTTGTGTTTGACTGAATATGAAATATAAGCAAGGGAACTGCTAACTTTTGCTCTGGAATCCTCATCTTTTGAAAGCCATAATAGTGGCTTCTAGCTCTCAACCAGTTAAGAAGTCTTGACAGCAGGATTATATTAGTATTTTAAGCTGAAATAACATTTGGCTCAACGGTTGTCGCTGAGCACTATTCGGGAGAATATAAGAATTGAGGTTAAAACTTCAAAAACTCGAAAAATAAATGACAACAAAGTATCAACGCGCTGTTTGATTTCGTACGTCGTAAGACGTACAAAAGTATCAACGCGCTGTTTGATTTCGTATGTCGTAAGACTAAAAAAGTATCAACGCGCTGTTTGATTTCGTATGTCGTAAGACTAAAAAAGTATCAACGCGCTGTTTGATTTCGTACGTCGTAAGACTAAAAAAGTATCAACGCGCTGTTTGATTTCGTACGTCGTAAGACGTACAAAAGTATCAACGCGCTGTTTGATTTCGTATGTCGTAAGACTAAAAAAGTATCAACGCGCTGTTTGATTTCGTACGTCGTAAGACTAAGAAAGTATCAACGCGCTGTTTGATTTCGTACGTCGTAAGACTAAAAAAGTATCAACGCGCTGTTTGATTTCGTACGTCGTAAGACTAAAAAAGTATCAACGCGCTGTTTGATTTTGTACGTCGTAAGACTAAAAAAGTATCAACGCGCTGTTTGATTTCGTACGTCGTAAGACTAAAAAAGTATCAACGCGCTGTTTGATTTCGTACGTCGTAAGACTAAAAAAGTATCAACGCGCTGTTTGATTTCGTACGTCGTAAGACTAAAAAAGTATCAACGCGCTGTTTGATTTCGTACGTCGTAAGACTAAAAAAGTATCAACGCGCTGTTTGATTTCGTACGTCGTAAGACGTACAAAAGTATCAACGCGCTGTTTGATTTCGTATGTCGTAAGACTAAAAAAGTATCAACGCGCTGTTTGATTTCGTACGTCGTAAGACTAAAAAAGTATCAACGCGCTGTTTGATTTCGTACGTCGTAAGACTAAAAAAGTATCAACACGCTGTTTGATTTCGTATGTCGTAAGACTAAAAAAGTATCAACGCGCTGTTTGATTTCGTACGTCGTAAGACTAAAAAAGTATCAACGCGCTGTTTGATTTCGTACGTCGTAAGACTAAGAAAGTATCAACGCGCTGTTTGATATCGTACGTCGTAAGACTAAAAAAGTATCAACGCGCTGTTTGATTTCGTACGTCGTAAGACTAAAAAAGTATCAACGCGCTGTTTGATTTCGTACGTCGTAAGACTAAGAAAGTATCAATGCGCTGTTTGATTTCGTACGTCGTAAGACTAAAAAAGTATCAACGCGCTGTTTGATTTCGTACGTCGTAAGACTAAAAAAGTATCAACACGCTGTTTGATTTCGTACGTCGTAAGACTAAAAAAGTATCAACGCGCTGTTTGATTTCGTACGTCGTAAGACTAAAAAAGTATCAACGCGCTGTTTGATTTCGTACGTCGTAAGACTAAAAAAGTATCAACGCGCTGTTTGATTTCGTACGTCGTAAGACTAAAAAAGTATCAACGCGCTGTTTGATTTCGTACGTCGTAAGACTAAGAAAGTATCAACGCGCTGTTTGATTTCGTACGTCGTAAGACTAAAAAAGTATCAACGCGCTGTTTGATTTCGTACGTCGTAAGACTAAAAAAGTATCAACGCGCTGTTTGATTTCGTATGTCGTAAGACTAAAAAAGTATCAACGCGCTGTTTGATTTCGTACGTCGTAAGACTAAAAAAGTATCAACGCGCTGTTTGATTTCGTACGTCGTAAGACTAAGAAAGTATCAACGCGCTGTTTGATTTCGTACGTCATAAGACTAAAAAAGTATCAACGCGCTGTTTGATTTCGTACGTCGTAAGACTAAAAAAGTATCAACGCGCTGTTTGATTTCGTACGTCGTAAGACTAAAAAAGTATCAACGCGCTGTTTGATTTCGTACGTCGTAAGACTAAAAAAGTATCAACGCGCTGTTTGATTTCGTACGTCGTAAGACTAAAAAAGTATCAACGCACTGTTTGATTTCGTACGTCGTAAGACTAAAAAAGTATCAACGCGCTGTTTGATTTCGTACGTCGTAAGACTAAAAAAGTATCAACGCGCTGTTTGATTTCGTACGTCGTAAGACTAAAAAAGTATCAACGCCCTGTTTGATTTCGTACGTCGTAAGACTAAAAAAGTATCAACGCGTTGTTTGATTTTGTACGTCGTAAGACTAAAAAAGTATCAACGCGCTGTTTGATTTCGTACGTCGTAAGACGTACAAAAGTATCAACGCGCTGTTTGATTTCGTACGTCGTAAGACTAAAAAAGTATCAACGCGCTGTTTGATTTCGTACGTCGTAAGACTAAAAAAGTATCAACGCGCTGTTTGATTTTGTACGTCGTAAGACTAAAAAAGTATCAACGCGCTGTTTGATTTCGTACGTCGTAAGACTAAAAAAGTATCAACGCGCTGTTTGATTTCGTACGTCGTAAGACTAAAAAAGTATCAACACGCTGTTTGATTTTGTACGTCGTAAGACTAAAAAAGTATCAACGCGCTGTTTGATTTCGTACGTCGTAAGACTAAAAAAGTATCAACGCGCTGTTTGATTTCGTACGTCGTAAGACTAAAAAAGTATCAACGCGCTGTTTGATTTCGTACGTCGTAAGACGTACAAAAGTATCAACGCGCTGTTTGATTTCGTACGTCATAAGACGTACAAAAGTATCAACCCGCTGTTTGATTTCGTACGTCATAAGACGTACAAAAGTATCAACGCGCTGTTTGATTTCGTACGTCATAAGACGTACAAAAGTATCAACGCGCTGTTTGATTTCGTACGTCATAAGACGTACAAAAGTATCAACGCGCTGTTTGATTTCGTACGTCATAAGACGTACAAAAGTATCAACGCGCTGTTTGATTTCGTACGTCATAAGACGTACAAAAGTATCAACGCGCTGTTTGATTTCGTACTTCATAAGGCTTACAAAAGTATCAAAGTGTTAACCCTTTACCCAACGAATCGGCCGCATCCGTTCGCGTAATATGCAAATTCAGCAGTTGAAATTATTTTTCAAAACATTTTAACAAAACCATATCATGTGACCCCTCGTTGGAACGCGCTCGACGAGCTGGTTCCAACGAGGGGTCACATGATATGGTTTTGTTGAAATGTTTTGAAAAATTTGAAAAAGTGATATCTAAAAGAATAAATTTTGATATCGTCTGCGTTGGGTAAAGGGTTTTAAAGTAGTTTTACTGGCATCATAAAATTCCACTCAATTATGCATCTATTGCAACATAAATCTCCCAACTGCCTTTGGTGGCATTTTTCGCTGTCAAACGAGTTTTGCATTCATTGTAGCATGAACAAGTGGTTCATTGTTTAAAGTATTTGACTTCAGTTCGAAAGGTCGTAGGTTTGATCATTATCTGCGCCATCTGCGTGGTGATTTCGGGCACGCCACTTAATCCCATTAGTGGGAGTATGGTGATGTGGTGCGTTAACCTCTTAACCAACGCAACCGGGCAGCTCTATGTTCGAAGATCACTATTCAATGTTCATCTTTTCTTCATTTTCTTGACTCTAAATCGTATCTTATGACCTTCATTGGAACGCGCTCGTTGAGCTCGCTCCAGTGCGGGTCAAAACCAATGTTTTTGACGAAACCAATGAAAAAAATAGTTATTCAAGAATGTTAGGTAAAGGGTTAACGCATACAACACGTGGATGGAACACTTGCTTCCAACTTATGCTTAGCCTTTCACACGGTTATATAGCTGGTGAATCAGACAGTTCCTAGCTGATCATCGGTGGTTCTCTCTATGTACTCCATCTTCCACCATCCGTAAAACTTTCCGACACGGCATCATTCTGACAGTATCGTTAAACCCCAATAAATAAACGAATAAATAAATAAATTTATCTATTGACTAAAGTAAATTTTTTTGATTTGATTGGTTGATAGATACGTGGTATGAGACCATATTCATTGAAACCCACGATACGTCCGCCCAGCCACTGACAAATTTCACATACCCAGTGGAAGCCTCGTTCCGAAATCTACAAATTGTCCATACCCCGTAGAAGACGCGTCATTCCAGTTTTACAGTGTACATGTATTATATTTTAATTTTTTTCTCCAAAATATAGCTCATGACCCCTTATTGGAATGAGCTTGTCGAGTACACTCCAATGTGGGGATCATAAGCTATGTTTTTGAGACAAAAAAGAAAAAAAGAAATTCAATAATTTTTTTATACTGGTCATATCGCCATATTTTCACAAAAACTCTTTTGCACAAAAATTCCACAGAAACCTGTATGGCTCAACAATGGAAGATAACAGATCTCATGCTGTGTGTGTTCACACATGAAATAGGTTGTACACGGGGTAACGAATTTATCTATTGACTTTCCGTTTTAGAAGTACAATTAATAACTAATAATACCCATTGTAACATTATTGTAAACCTCAGTGTTTCATCAAAGACATCGTCTGTTTGGACTCGACTGCCTTGATCCCTTTTAACCCTTTACCTAACGAATCGCCCGCATCCACACGCGCAATATGCAAATTCAGCAGTTGAAAAAATATTATTTTCCAAACAATGTCAACAAAACCATGTCATGTGACCCCTCGTTGGAACGAGCTCGTTCCAACGAGGGGGTCACATGATATGGTTTTGTTGAAATGTTTTGAAAAATTTGAAAAAATGATATTTAAAATAATAAATTTTGATATCGTCTGCGTTGGGTAAAGGGTTAACAACTATTTTATAAAACTCAGATCAGTTTTGCGTTCACTATAACACATGTTGTATGCTCTGAGCGTTTTTGCAAGACACTTTGTATTAGGAAATCGCTGAAATGACCCTTTATCAGTCAGTAGTTTCATAAATTCCCATTCAATTTCGCATTCGCTAGGATTTTGATGCGCCTCACACTTCTATTCAAGACGGCGTCTTTTTTTTTGATTCGTTGATTGCCTCTCTGTCTAATAGCATGTGACACAAAACAATTTTATTTGGTAAAAATGCAAGATTTTTATGGTTAGAGCATTAAGCTTCAAACTGTAAGGTCGTTGGTTTGATCCTGACCAACAGTAACCGAGTTGTGTCTTTGGTCAAGACACTTAATCCCGATTACACATGTGAAGTCCAGGGGTGCCGCGATTAATCGATTAGTTGATTAATCGTTGTTAGCATAAGTAATCGATTAGTGTTTTGTGTAGTCAAATAATTTCCCATCTTATTTTTCATAACCATGAGCTTTGTCGAGCAAGAACGTAGTGCTTTATTTGTAAAAGTTGTATCCCTTTTCATGTCTAAAATATCTGTTTGTGTGTTGGGAAAAGGGAGATTCAGTATTAGATTTGGTTTGTCATGTGGATTTAGTGTTTTAGTTTGCGTTTTGCTCTGCGGGTTTTTAGCTTTTCCCACCCGGTCTCAAGATATAAGAGGTCTTTACTGGCACTCCCTGTTGCGCCCGTGACTATCCGTCCGGCTTCCGTTTGGACTATTTCATGTTCCAGAGCTTCAGATTCGGTACAATTGCCCCACACGATATCCCTGTATTCGAGCACGGGGCTTATAAAAGCAAACTTTATTTTTCTTAGTGCCCTGCGATCCAAAGCAAATTTGTATTTGAGAGCTATTCGTTTCCCATGCTTTGGAAGTTATTTCCGAGATGTGATCTCTCCATGAGTCTCGTTTATTGAAGGTTACTGCGAGGTGCTTAAGGGAGTCTACCTCTTTTACACCGGTACTGGAAATACTCAGCGCTGGATACGTGACTGCAGACGGTTCGCTTGTAATGATCAATGATTCTGTCTTGGTCGGGTTGAGGTCAACCAGCCGCTGACATGCCCGGCGTTCAGTTTTACTTACGTCGTTATTGATAAGATCGGCGGTCCGGATCGGATCTTCAACGATGAGATAGAGAGAGATAGCATCGGGAAACAATCGGATATTGCAGAAGATCTCTTCCGCCATGTCATTAATATAAATAAGGAACAGGAGGGGCCCTAATATGGATCCTTGGGGTTCACCTGCAGAGATGATAGTTATCCATTTGCAGGCGTAAGAATTGATAACAACACTCTGCTGTCTTTCCTGAAGATAAGAAGTTAGCAGCTCTAGCAGTCTTTCAGTGATACCCATCTTCTCAAGTTTAACACTTTGAACACCAGTGGCCGTTTACCGGCCCCAGGGACATGGTACGTCATACTTTCATTAAGTAGGATGCCCGCTAAGTTAAGGGTGGCGTTGACCAATCAATATTTTCAACGTGCAGCCGCGGTTGGTCTACCCCCAAATAATGAATATGGACTCTTCTAATTGATGCATATGAACTGACATGGAAGATACCGCCACGGTTCAAAGGTTTAAAGAAAAGACCTCGGTGCCACACTTTATCAAACGCCTTGCTAATATCACAGAAAACAACTCTCATCTCTTTGCCTTCAACCGAAGCGTTGCTGATCGTATCATAGATTTCACTTAATTGCAACACAGTGGAGTCAGTTGGCAAGAAGCCAGATTAAAAATGAGTAAGTCGTTTGAAAATCTGGTTTAGGCGGGCCGCTGCAAAACTTTAGGCAGACAGCTTACCGAATCCAATATTTATCACAGTGGAACACAGTTTGCACCGTTTTGGGTGTTACCTACCCCGACTAGTCGAGGGTACTTACCAACACCTGTCATTGTCTCAATAGAAAGACATCCTTCCAATGAAGTGCCATAATCTACGTGTTGAAGGCAAATAGTGACAAAAATAATCAAATTGTAAACAGGCCTGAAAATAAGCAGCCTGACATTTGCAGAATGAGGTCCCCAGAGGGTGAATTTGATGATGCTATTCCATACAGTGGGCCAATTTATTCTCTGGGTACCTCTTTCTGTTTAGTTTTGAGACCCGGACTCAGATGGAGGTTCACAGAGGGTAAATTTAGTGATGCCACCCTGCTATGCAGGGTAGCATCACTAAATGCACCTCTGGGGACCTCATTTTGCAGATGGCAGTCTGCTTATTTTCTGGCTTGATTGTAATGGTGATTTTGTGAATAGCCACGGTCAGATATGGCCTTTATGTCAGGAACAATATTAACACAAAATTTCAAGAGAAACCAATTCACTAAATATGTTGCCACATTTCGATTTGAATCGAAATCACGTATTTTACTCGAAATCAGTCGAATCATGAATCAAATCAGAGGTGTCTTGAAGATGACCGATTGGTGGGGGAGAGAGGTAGGGAAGCTGTAAACCTGATTTGTTCCAACTTTTATGGATCAAGTCCCGACTGGTAAAATATTCATACAGCATCGTCAAGACATGCCTTCGTCGAAGCCATGTCTTGATGATGAAGTTGGAATATTCCCCGGCAAGTATTATAGTTACAAAACAGGATGGAGATCTTTTCTCTTTTCAAGATGGAGATTTTTATCTTTTCGGGTATGAGAATGTCCGATACTGGGCACTACTGTACCTGGGCTAGCCGGCAGGGTTGATGGTGGACTGAAATTCTTGTTTGCAATTTTTTTTGCAAAATCACAAAAAAAATTTGCAAACACTTTTATGGGTGTTTGATTTAATAGAGATGAGTGTCTTTGTAATATATTTTACTCAATCACAAATCCATTGACGATCGTTTTCTGTAATGTATCAAAGTCGAAGAGAAGAAAAACATTTTGCAACATAGAATGTTTTTTTTTTTTATTTTTCTAGCATTTTGCAAATTTTGCAAACGACAGCGCGAACCCAGTTAGCCGCTAGCTACTGCCCATCGTCGACTTTGTTTTTGCTTTTGGCATTGGTAGTGATTAGTGCCTAGTAAAATTAGAATTTGCATTGATGGTGGCCTGGGTGCAGATGCTATTTAATATAGCGGAAATCATACTCCTTTAAACACCGTCTGTATTTTCAGCATTATTTATGCACAATTTCCATCTGAACTATACGCTTTGTGAGACAACGTAGATGACCGATACTAAGCTTTATTACTTTCCAGTGTGATTCACCGGGATATCCGGGTTTGATTATAAACGATAACGTCACAAGTGAACTATGCAATCAACAATTGTGTCATGTATCCGTGCGCGCAAACGAAGACGCTTTGCCGTGGGTGTAATGGGGAGTTCATTGTTTTGTTTTTTTTAAAACCCTTTACTTAACATGAAAAGCAGACGACACTTGCAAAACAAATTCTTGAACAACTATTATTTTAATTTTTTGTCTCACAAACATAGGCTATGACCCTTCATTGGAACGAGCTCGTTCCAATGAGGGGTCATAACCTATGTTTTAGAGACAAAAAATGAAAAAACAATGAAAATTAATTGGCGATTTTTGAGAATAGCGCTGGCCGGTTTTTGCCGTTGCGATAGGTAAAGGGTTAAATAATATAATTACCTTTAATAATGAAAAGTAATGAAGAGAGTAATCGCTTGACTGGACTGGTTACGTGAAATAATTCATTCGAGGCGAGGGACTATATGTAAAACATTCGTGCGCTTTCGCGCACTCGTGTCTGTACAACGTCCCTCGCCTCTCATTATTTCACGTAACCAGTCCAGTCAAGCGATTACTCTCTATATATTCCCGTGAAAAAATTAGAAAGGAAACGAATTGGGTAGCCGATTTCAAATCGAACTAAATAGCAACTTGAGATTCGAATAGAATCTCGAATCTTCGAAGGGTCCTATAAAATGAGGAGCTATCAAACACAAATGATTTAATTAGAACGAAAAATTATTCCGGAAGTAACATTTCTCCCTCACTGATGAAGTAATATTCCTACACATGGGTGACAAATTTCGCCATTGAAAGAGATTTACGGGAAAATTAACCCTAACGCTGTCAGTAAAGGTAACACTAAAGGTATAGAAATTTTTTTTATAAAGATTGAAATTTCGAAATGCTAGTGAATTTGTTTCATCGATTTGAGCATCATTTTACAAATTCAGGCATTTCCCTGTAGATTAGTATAAAAATGAAGAAGCTGGCTTTTTACAATTTTTGCCCCAGTCAGTTTGATGTTTGACTATTATTCCTGCTGAAACTAAGAAAACTGCATTTTCACCATCTTTTGATGTTCTGTTCTTATTTTCTGTTCTTAGTATCAACATTGTGCGCAATGTGACTTATAATACAGACACCATCCTTTTCATTAATATAAACGTCTAAGCAGTAAGATTTGCTTTTGTTTTTCTTGGTAAGAATAAATGCTCACGAATTACTGTAAAAAACATTCGTGTAAGAAAGAGCCAAAGTGGACGCTTATTGTTGGTAGGTGTGACTTTAATAGATATTCTTAAACGCGGATTATCTGTGAATGTGTTGCCTCTAATGGGCTTGCCATAGACAGCCACGTGTCCTTTTTTTCATTTTATTATTTTTAAGTTAACGAAAACAACAGACAGCTCTGGGAGTAGTGTTCAACTGATGATCGGAACCGGCCACCACAATCGGCCGATTATGGGCAATCGGATGACAACGGCAACGGCTCCTGGAACATCGGTTCAACCGATTGTTGCCAAGCAATTTGTGATTTTTCTGAATCGCATTTTATTATCTTCTGCAATTGTTCAATTGTTAATGTAAAATGATGTCGATGATACCATTCAATAAAGTTGAGAAACAACCACAATGTGTATTCCTAATCTCTCTAGAAGCCCCTTTACGGGATGTACGTCTTAAACGAATGAAAAGCTTACAACTGAGCACACTTGCAGCAATCGCCCGTTCATATCGGAAAAGTGAAGGATGCACTCCATTGACTCGGGTCGCAGTAAAATTACCAGTCGCGCGCACTTAGGCGGTAAACGTGGCTCTGAGAGCGAGCCACGTTTACCGCCCAAGTGTGCGCGACTGGTAATTTAACTGGGACCCCAGTCAACGAAGTTTAACACTTTGAAAAATGTTCAGTTTAATGTAGTTCTTTCGAGCCTCGACTTGTCTTGTAGTGCACGGTATTACAATCGGAATCGGCATCAGAATCGGCCGATTGTGGGCTCAAATAACCGGTAATCGGTCAGCGACAATTTTTGGTAATCGATTGGACACTATCTGAGAGCTGTCTGTTGTTTTTGTTTTATTAAAAATGACAAAAGGAAACTTGGCTTTTTTTTACTGATGCCATAGATGTTTTCTCAACAATTACTTCCGTATTAATTGGACCTTCTTCGCAAGTTGAACAATTTCGAGGGAGATAACTTTATAGAAGGTTGATTTTAATGACGATATAAGTCAGCTGTGTCCTCACTGGTGAAGATACGATTTTTATCTCATTGATATTTTAAACTAATTTTACGATGTTTTATGAGAGAGCATATAAACAACATTCTATTGCTGCACATTTCTTTTTCCAGGTCAAAGGACTTGTTTGGGGGAGCCACTTGCCAGGATGGAGATTTTTCTCTTTTCAGCTAACTTCTTGCAAAGGTTCTCTTTCCACGCCAAGAATTCTGATTCTTTACCTCCATTAGAAGGGATCCAGTCCGGAGTTACGCACCAGGCTTTACCCTTTACGCTGCGTGCTGTTGAAGCAAAATGAAGTATAACATGACGTCGAGAATATTTGTTATTACTTTCCAAAGTGTGATTTACTGGGATTTCCGGGTTTGATTATAAACGATAACGTCATATGTGAATTATGCAATCAACAATTGTGTCATGTATCCGTGCGCGCAAGCGAAGACGCTTGCCGTGGGTGTAATGGGGACTTCATTGTTTTGTTTTTTTTTTGTTGCTTTTTTAACTCTTTACCTAACATGAAAAGCAAACGACACTTGCAAAAAATATTCTTGAATAACTATTATTTTCATTTTTTGTCTCAAAAACATAGGTTATGACCCCCTCATTGGAACGAGCTTGTTCCAATGAGTGGTCATAACCTATGTTTTAAAGACAAAAAATGAAAAATAATGAAAATTAATGGGCGAGTTTTGAGAATAGCGCTGGCCGTTTTTGGCCGTTACGTTAGGGAAAGGTTTAAATAATATACTTATCGTTAATAATGAAAAGTAATAAACCGAGTAATCGCTTGACTGGATTGGTTACGTGAAATAATTCATTCGAGGCGAGGGACTATATTGTAAAACACTCGTGCGCGTTCTGGCACTCGTGTTTGTACAACGTCCCTCACCTTTCATGAATTATTTCACGCAACCAGTCCGGCCAAGCTATTACTCTCTATGTAACTCAGGGGTATAATACAGAGGCAGTGTAGAGATGCTAGATAATTACACAGTGAGTTTAACCCCCATTGCACGGATGTCAAAATACCAAAAAGTTTAAAAGCAATTCTTTCTCATAGTGCATCTTCAAATTGAAGCAATTCTGTCTTGTTTGACAAAGCTCATTGAGCTCTGTCAAACAAGATTAAATAGGTTACGTTCCTTGTACTAATATGGGGAAAATTAAGATGTGAATATTTCGACATCGGTGTGAGGAGGGTTAAGATTTTTTGCACAATTTGCTGTTTCGAAGGATGTCAAAAAAAACCCATTTATTATTACTTCCCTAAGTGTGATTTACTGGGATTTCCCGGTTTGATTATAAACGATAACTTAACAAGTGAATTAGGCGATCAACAATTGGATCATGTATCCGTGCGCGCAAACGAAGACGCTTTGCCGTGGATGTAATGGGGACGTCGTTGTTTTTTGTTTTTTTAAACCTTTTACCTAATATGAAAAGCAGACGACACTTGCAAAAACAATTCTTGAATAACTATTATTTTCATTTTTTGTCTCAAAAACATAGGTTATGACCCCTCATTGGAACGAGCTCGACGAGCTCGTTCCAGTGAGGGGTCATAACCTATGTTTTTGAGACAAAAAATGAAAAGATAATGAACATTAATTGGCGATTTTTGAAAATAGCGCTGGCCGGTTTTGGCCGTTACGTTAGGTAAAGGGTTAAATAATATAATTACTGTTAATAATGAAATGTAAAAAACAGAGTAATCGCTTGACTGGACTGGTTACGTGAAATAATTCACTCGAGGCGAGGGACAAAATTGTAAAGCACTCGTGCGCATTCGCGCACTCGTGTTTGTACAACATCCCTCACTCTCATGAATGATTTCACGTTACCAGTCCAGTCAAGCGATTACTCCCTATGTAACTCAGGGGTATAATACAGAGGCAGTGTAGAGATGCTACATAATTACACAAACACTTTATGATTGCAAGATGTGTCATCTCATCATTGTCTCATGAACATTTTGAATACGTGGAAACGACCTTACAAAAGCTCGTAGCTTAATGTAGAATCCACAATATTCATTCTGTTCGTAAAATGTATGTACTAGAATGGTGCGAATATTTATTGCTCAAATTAACCTGATTTAACCTTTTTGCTTGTAATGTATGATTATTTTTACCTTGTATATTTTATCTTTATCGCTGCGAGACTAGTTTTTGGAGACATACAACCAGGGATGTGGCTAGAGGGTTTCAGCTGGGGAGGGTGCCACCGGTGTAAATTCCAACTGTGAGTAGTTTCGATAGGTGGTTGCACTGCAGCGCTGGGTGATATCTTTTAACCCTTTAACCAACGAATCGCCCGCATCCGCCCGCGTAATACGCAAATACAGCTGCTGAAAAATATTATTTTTCGAAAAATTTCAACAAAACCATATCATGTGACCCCTCTTTGGAACGAGCTCACCGAGCTCGTTCCAAAGAGGGGTCACATGATATGGTTTTGTTGAATTTTTTTTTTTTAAATTTAAAAAATGATATTTAAAATAATGAATTTTGAAATCGTCTGCGTTGGGTAAAGGGTTAAAGTGATTATATATATATATACACGTGCTTATGAACCCTTCTGAAAATTTTCACTAGTCCTGAAACGGAAAAAAAGCATCATTTATAATGTGTCTGGGTCAGAAAATTTACCGGATTGATGTCAGAGTCGAAATTTTGAGGCCAATCTCAATTTTAGAGCAGGAAATTTGAAACTCAAGTTTCCAGTTGGAAAGAAAAGATCAAAATTTCTCATCATTAAGTTGGAATTTTAATATTTTTCATGAACAATGTTAATTTATTGAATTTCCAACTATTTGATTTTTGACCTCGGAATTTCCAACTATTGAAAAAAAATACTCCTCGCTGGGGGGGGGGGGGACCCCCCCCCCCCCCCCCACACACACACACACACACCTATCGCCCCATCCCTGCCAACAACTACAAGTCGTGCTTGTGCGACGAGTAGCTGTTCCTCTCCAAAAACGAGACTTATCGCTACAAAAGAATGTATTCAAACACGATTAGCACATACCACGCTTATGTACCATTCATTCAACAAAACCCATAACCACGACCTCACGACTATAGTTGCTGACATACCAAAACACCACAATGAACTCATCAAAACAATGGGTCTTCGTTTTCAGTTTCCTAAACCCAACGGCACGTGAGGAAATTCCTTCAACATGAATGAAATTGAACGTGGTCGTGGAGCAAAATACTCCGACTCATGCCTAGTATGTTTTGTCTATCTGTCAATGATAATTTGAATTAAATTTATTGAATTCATAAGGTCACCCAAGGGACAGGTGAATGGTTAACGAAAACAAAGAGGGAATCATATATTTTAGTGCGTAAAAATCGCCCTTAAAAACATGACGCTACTTCATTCATATTTATAGTTCAAACCGCAATGAGACTGACCTTACGTTTCAAAATTTAATGCGATTCGCCTTCACCTATTCTTCTTGTGGTGTTTTTGTATGGTGGATTTTGCACTGAATCGTGAAATTTGCCGCAACGTGGAATGGGTGTTGAGGTAAACAAAACGCATCGTTCGTTGCCGCATTACACGTTTTTGAAGGCAATTGCTTGTGATCAGGCTACGAGTATCACTGATATAGTCCGCCAGGCTCGCGTGTGCTCATTTCTCGCGACACCATGTGACTTTTATTGTTACTGCAATAACGATGCGTCTATTAGCGCCGATTTTTATCGGTACTTATACTGCTATTTGCGACTGCGTTTTCGGGAAGATGGTAGATAAAACGATTTACGATGTGAGTTGACAACATTCTGTGTGTCTAATACTGTCAGTGTTACATGTACGAAAAGATCTTTCGATAAGATAACACGGTGCATTACTTCTCACATTTTGAACATTCGTCCCTTGAGTTCCAGTGTGTTCTATGTGCCAGTAGGCACATAGAACACATTGGAACTCAGATGACGTATTGTGATAACAGGGAATGATGAGGTAAGGCCTTTCCGCAGCTGAATAAAGCGGTCTAAATCTCTAGTGGTCATAGGAGCTGATGGCAGCATCGTTGGTCACAAGTTGTCCAATGTTGTTAATACTGGTGCCCCAGATATGAGTTGCTTTGCGCCTTTCTTATAACTGAATCATGCTTCCAAACGACTGACGATTTTTTTTTGTTGCGCTGAAGCCAATTGAACCGTAAGTGCTAGTACACATTAGATGCGAACATCAGCCAGAATTCTTTACTAGGGGTGTCCTAGCCACTTTTGATTTGAGTGGGGGCAAACATGATATTCGGAAGGCCGTTGTGGGGTGGGGATGGGGGGTTTCGGGGCCTCCCTTACTCCTTACTATGATCCTGTTCTGGAAGTGGGAGGATTAACGACTGGAGGGTTCTAATTAGCACTAGGCATCCCATCTCCCGGCGAAAGAGCCATTTTTTTCGGGGGGGGGGGGGGTGGCGAACATTTTATGAGCCCCCACCTCCCCAGTAACGACTGGAGGATTCTAGTTAGCACTAGGTGTCCCCTCTTCAGGGCGAAACTGAGGTATTAATAGCATTGATACCCTTATATTGGAAACCATTCTTTTGGCTCGGTGTTATGTGAAACTTATATTGAGCCAATGATTTTATTTCTGGAGGGAGTGTCGCGAACAGTTTGAGACCCCCCCCCCCCCCCCCCGACGAGCGTTCCGATAAAGTGATGAATAACGATAGTTCTTCTGATATTACAACTTCTGCACAATAATGACATTTTGACTCTGATGTTTGTTTTGTTGTACAACTAAATTATCACATGAACATAGTCCAATATTAACCCTTTGAACACCGGTGGTATCTTCCATGTCAGTTCAACGGAAACAACTGGAAGAGTCCATATTTATTATTTGGGGTAGACCCATTGATATTTTCAGCGTGCAGCCATGGGGCTGCAATTTGGAAATATCGATTGGTCTACCCCACACTTAGCAGCCACCCTAATTAATGAAAGTATGACGTATCATGTATATAATCGCGGAGTTTAATTTTGTTCATAGGGTCAAAATTATATTCATTAATTTTATATTCCAATGCGTCCTTTGTTTTTAAGTATTTATGTTTATCTATTGACTAAAGTGATTTTTTTTATTTGATTGGTTGATAGGTATGTGGTATGAGACCATATTCATTGAAACCCACGATTCGTCCGCCCAGCCACTGACAAATTTCCCATACCCAGTGGAAGCCTCGTTCCGAAATCTACAAATTGTCCATACCCCGTAGAAGACCCTCCAATGTGGGGTTCATAAGCTATGTTTTTGAGACAAAAAAGAAAAAAAGAAGAAATTCAATAATTTTTTTATACTAGTCATATCGGCATATTTTCACAAAAACTCTTTTGCACAAAAATTCCACAGAAACCCGTATGGCTCAACAATGGAAGATAAAAGATCTCAGGCTGTGTGTGTTCACACATGAAATAGATTGTACTTCTAAAACGGAAAGTCAATAGATAAATTCGTTACCCCGTGTCTGATCACGTGGTACGGGTTTTTACCTACCCAAAGCCAGCCGTATCCCATTCGGTCTTCGGCCTCATGGGATACGGCTGGCTTCGGGTAGGTAAAAAACCCGTACCACGTGATCAGATACGGGGTAACTAATATTGTTTTACATTAGACATACCAGATTGAATTGATATTGAAAAGAAGGTTTGAAAATTTGATATTTTGTTACTTTATCGGACATTCGCATCGCATGTAGTGTGGAAATCTATTTACTCTCTAGCTGAGATGTGGATAAGAAATTATTATTTCCAAATGAAACAAAATAATGCATTTTGATTGGCTGAGAGGTACGGTGTAACTTGCAATCCACAGTGTTTTTTTTTACACAGTGGTTAACCACGGTGTAAAAATAAGAATATACAATAGCAGGCAATATGGCTAAAACAAAGTACCAATTTTTAATTATTAATTCACACCTTCTGCTCAGTTATGTTAGAACAAAAATAAAAATACAGGAAATTTAATATTTATGTGCAATAAAATATTACAGATATGGGTGTCATTGGAACTGGCTCAATGAACCAGTTCTAATGATATCCATATTTGTCTGGTTTTGTTTATTAAGAAACTTACGAAGTACAAAGTTTTTGTCAGTTTTTGCCCCCAATGTAGGTTAAAGTATTAAGTGCACCAAAATTCTTGGAAATAAATCCGTTATCCTTGTGTTTTGGAGGGTGTATGGGAATTTACACCGGTTTGGGAACGCATACACCCCTCGGCTTTGCCTCAGGGTGTATGCGTTCCCAAACTGGTGTAAATTCCCACACACCCTGTAAAACACAAGGATAGCTAATAATATTTGGATAACAAAATGAGACATGTGTTCCCATTGTGGAATAATTTCTATCACATTTGACGCCTAATATTTTGTAGGCAAAAAAGTACAAGAGAAACGTTGGAATGTCACATTATGGTTTCAGTTCGAAATTAAATCGATATCTTTGAAAAACACATCACGACACGTATCATCCAGTGAAAATACTAACACATTGGATAGATTATTCCTGAATGGGTCAATTAACAGATGTCATTTTCGCCTGTCTACCATTAACTGTAGGGAGACAGACAAAAAGATAATTTGAAAACGTGAATTTGTGTGCTCTGTTGGAATAAGAAGTTTATATACACAGTTATTGATTTTTTGCGTACTACAAGTATTGAAAAGACTTGTATTAGAATGGAATAGAATAGAATAGATTTATTGCAATATTACACCCACATGGGCAGTATGCACAAATACAGTAGACAATGTTAGGCCTACATTTATCATTTAAAACTGACAACAAATATTTCTTACGAATTTTTACGAAAGAGAAAAAAACTCACGCACGGCACAGCAGATCACATTGCAAAGGGCAGGATCTGCATTTCCCATGATGTAGAGAAACTTATTATTGTTATTCATACCAAGGAATGTTCGCTCCCCATGTTGTATAAAACCCCACAACTTCTGTCGTGCGACATTATACTTAGGGCATTCCATCACAAAGTGGCGTTCGTCTTCAATCACTTTGTGGTCACAGAATGAACAAGTTCGGTCTTCTAGAGCTACTGGTGGCTGTGCGTGCCTACCCTTTTCTATGGCTAAGGAATGAGTACTTATCCGTAGCCGAGTAAATAGATGCCTACTCATTACAGATTTAGTGTGTATTAGATACGGCTCGAGTGTGTATTCATTCTTAAATAATCTATAAGTACGAAGTTTACTTCTGCCACAAGATTGATTATCGTTATGCATAGACTCGTACAACTGAGAAATATGTTCGTCCCTTAATCTGTCTCGTATTTCGAATACGTCACGGGAATTCAGATTTTCTGTTTCTACTTGTATTATTATGTATTATGCATCAAACGAAATTGATGCATATATTTGCTGCTTTAAATTTAAGGGGTCGCCCATCCTACCTTTGGTCAGATTTCAGGAAATTGTCTCCATTGTCCAAAATGGCAGGAAAGAAATAACCCAGTATATAGCCACTAGGGCTATCTTCTCGACATTCCCAATAAAAAAACAAGTTAAATGGGAAACAATCCTGACAACAGCGTGTATGTGAATGAAAAACAGTAAATGGAAGATTAAGTTTTGAGTTGGTTCTTTCTCCCACTCATGTGTAACATACGTCTGTCCAGGGTGAGATAGCAGGGAGAGACAGGTGTATCCCACCCCACCCACGTGACGTTAAACATTTATAACGTTATTATGACGTTATGCGTATCGTATCAGTTTCTTGCTCCCAACTAATTCATATTGACGTCATCAGAATGACGTGTGATCAAAGTTTGATGCTCTAAAACTCTTTAAACCCCAAGATGCCACCGTTCCTAATTGATTTCGTGGTATATACCTTTGGTATATACATAATTTTCTAAACAACGAATACCAAATGAGTTGATTATATCAGCACGTGACCGCCGATTACCTCTGGCTAACGTAACCGCTGTATGGTGGGGGGAGAAAAATAATCCATGATGGGTACGGGTGTGGGATGGGAAAATCTCACCCTCGGGACAAGATATTTGGTCCAGACACTCGGCAAGCCTCGTGTCTGACCCAAATATCTTGCCCTCGGAGAGATTTTCCCATCCCCCACCCGTACCCATCAGGGATTATAATATTCCATATAAATGAAATAAATAAATATAAAGAAAATGAAACAATTTAGGGTCAATTAGTAGATGGGGATGGGATAACAGAGCTAGGACCTACCGTCGGGGCAAACTGGATTATTACAGCTGTCGAGAAGAGAGTATGAATTCAGGAATTGCTCCGTTAGAGACTTTTTGAATAGTGACCTGGAATAGTTTTGAAACAATGGTTCTGTTGTTTTCTACATCCTAGGGAAACTATGAATTGAAAAGTATGCGTAGAATTGAGTTCTTAGGTTTGGTTTTAATGTGTGCAATTTATCCGACTGGCTTGTGTCAATGCCGAAAGGGGTTTTGATATATTCTAAAAGTGTTCTCAAAGCTTTCGGACAGCATACTGTTATACCAATCGTGCATAAACAAAGAGACCTTGAGTTTGTATAGGCCTGTGAATTTTAAAATACGCTGCTCACTAAACAGTGGGTCTGTATGAGCACAGTAATTTGTGTTAGATATAATTTGGATGCCTTCCTTTTGTAATTTAATAATCGTTCGAGTTGATGACCAGTGACCCCAGATATGGATACCATACAGCACGTCACTAGGGATCAGAGAGTATTATACTACTTAAAGGAATGAGAGGTGCATTCCATTTTTGCCTTTCGCTGTCTGAAAAAGCACAATAGAAAAAATGAAGAAAAAATATTCATCAGGGATAGGGCCACCTAGTAGTTTCGTTGTATTTCCTTTCAATTTGTTTGTGTTTTCCGTATATCATTGTCCATCATTGGTTGGCATATAGAATATACACATAGCAGCTTGGTGTACCAAATGTTCACCACGAGTGGAGAACATTTGGTACAACAAGCTACTTTGGGTATATTTTATTTATGCCATGATCGTCAGATTATTAAGAGTCGCTATTATTTTTTCTCGATTTTACTGAGCACCAGAGTACATACATGCGAATCTGTTTTTGTTTAAACGAGCATCGGTGGGCGGGGCTTCCGCTGTCGATTTTATCGCCGAAACGAAATGAAACGGTGGCTTTTTCATTTAAATAGCATAATAACATACCATTTCGAGTTATGGATGCTTTATTAACATGAGACAATGCATGTTTGTTAAGTTTTGGTGTCTTATGGGGTAAATGGGGTAAACTCAAATAAAAACGTAATAAATAATTGTCACTTTCATTTCACTCTTCGCGAGGCGACGGGCGATAAACTTAGACAAGTTCGTATTCAGGTCGACGTCTCCAAAGGTCAACTTGGATGTAGTTCCACTGTAGGTGTAAATTTTAACTACTGAAATCCCATTGCTGGTGTGCTCACCACGATTGGTGTGTACAGCTAAAATTTATATATTAGAATAGGTAATCGTGATATAAATAATGGTTGACTTTGAAATATATTTCCAACCAATGCTCTGGATATGTTTATTCATCTGCACAATTTAAGCTTTGCTTTGTTTAGGCATTTGTTTTAGTAATATGTTTCTCGAACACACGTTTCCATTCAATAATGATAACATTTGAGAACTGTAGATGAACGGTGTCCATTTTTTTAGCACAGGACATACTTGATGCGGCGATGTTCTGTTATCCAGTTTGTAATTTCTTGATTAATATGTCTAATCATTCTTCACTGCATCTACCCACTTTTATTCCAGCACGACATCTCCCTGACTGTTGGAAATGCCCTTAACCCTTTACATTACCTGAAAAGCAGACGACACCGCCGACATCATCACAACGTTAAAAAATGTCACGTTGTTCGGTACCTGATGGAACAGCCTCGAGCATATCTGACACACCTTAACCTTTTACCTAACATGAAAAGCAGACGACACTTGCAAAAATAATTCTTGAATAACTAATTTTTTTCATTTTTTGTCTCAAAAACATAGGTTATGACCCCTCGTTGGAACGAGCTCGACGAGCTCGTTCCAACGAGGGGTCATAAGCTATGTTTTTGAGACAAAAAATGAAAAAAATAATGAAAATTAATTGGCGATTTTTGAGAATGGCGCTGGCCGGTTTTGGCCGTTACGTTAGGTAAAGGGTAAAACCACAATAAACAAATCAACAAACCCAAACTTGCTGCTGGTTTCTGTGCCATTGCCTCTTAATGTTACATGTGATAGTCGGGGTGAATTAATTAATTTAAACATTACTATAAATGCACGAAACACTACCACGTAGCGTGGTTGTGTGGGAAGAAAACGAACTGACTACTGACTAACGTGTTGGGATTTCTGTTGTGGAAAAAGGATTGGAAAATGTTTCTACATCTTCATTTTTAAATTGAGAACATTGATCAAATAATAATGATGATGTTTAACGTCCCGTATTTATTTTTTAAATTATTCTATAAACATTTTGTTTATGTTTCCTCTGGTCGATTATGGATGGGTAAACCCCATATTTCGTGATACAAAATAAATAATGAAATCATTCTTTGTACGGATGTAAATCTTTTGAATCAATTTGCCATTGACGATCAATACAACCCATTATCGCTCTCCATCTTGAAAACTTTTCAGAAATGTGTTGATCCCTCAAATCAACTATTTGCTAAATTAAGTGAAGCGTGTTCACTATCGCATTTTGGCCAAATAAAAACAAATACATTTGGTTCTCGTGCACTTAATTTTTTCAAATCATTGATGGAGGAAGGCCCTTATTTTTGTTTACTCTTTGTGTTTGATACCTGGTAGGAAATTAATTGATTTTTGGTCACAATAATTTGTTCACATGTTTTTGCCTTGTTAAAGTTTATGGAAGAGTGCCTGCACTCTCCCCTAAATTTTAACAAGGTAAATCCATACAGGCTAAATTATTTCACTTCACAGATTTGTTAGAGTACATCCACATAATCTGATAGCTTTAAGTTGTGGCACCTGCACTGCAGACAAAATTCCCAAATTTGGATTTCTAGCACGTAATCTGTTAATAAAGAAATATGAAATACATTTGTGTTCAGTTATAATTTTTTTTATTATTTTCCAAAGTGTGATTTACTGGGATTACCAGGTCTGATTATAAACGATAACTTCGCAAGTGAATTATGCAATCAACAGTTGTATCATGTATCCGTACGCGCAAACGAATACTCTTTGCCGTGGATGTAATGGACACTTCAGTAGTGAAGGCTGCCACTTGGATACAAGCATTTACCACTGAATTCCCCATACCCCAATAGGGCCACTTGAGGTACAAAATTAACATAGGATTCTCCATAGGGTTTGGTACCTCAAGTGGAATTTTTGAATCCAGAGTGGCTCCATTTAAGGCAAGAAAACGATTGTAAAATCTTTTCCCTTCCTCCAATGGGGCCATTCTGGGTACAAAAATGCCACGTGGGGTACAAAACCCTATGGAGAATCCTATGTTAATTTTTTCGCCCAAGTGACAGGCTTGGGGTATCTGGAATTCAGTGTTAAATGCTTTTCGCCAGAGTGACAGCCTCCACTACTGACTTCATTGTTTGCTTTTTTAACCCTTTACCTAACATGAAAAGCCAACGACACTTGCAAAAGAAATTCCTGAATAACTAATTTTTTAATTTTTTTGTCTCAAAAACATAGGTTTTGACCCCCTCATTGGAACGAGCTCGTTCCAATGAGGGGTCATAACCTATGTTTTAGAGACAAAAAATGGCGATTTTTGAGAATAGGGCTAGCCGGTTTTGGCCGTTACGTTAGATAAAGGGTTAAATAATATAATTATTGTTAATAATGAAAAGTAATAAACAGATCAATCGCTTGACGGGACTGGTTACGTGAAATAATTCATTCGAGGCGAGGGACTATATTGTAAAACGCTCGTGCGCATTCGCGCACTCGTGTTTGTACAACGTCCCTCTCCCCTCATGAATTATTTCACGAAACCAGTCCAGTCAAGCAATTACTCTGTGTGTACCGTTTTCGAAAAATAAATACCAATCACACAAAATTTGAGATATTTTCTGTAGAACAGAAGAAACTGGATGTTTACAAAACAAATATAAATAAAATAAATAGCCACTGTATTTTAGCCCTTTACCCAACGCAGACGATACCAACATTTATTATTTTTAATTTTTCAAAAAAATTCAACAAAACCATATCATGTGACCCCTCGTTGGAACGAGCTCGACGAGCTCGTTCCAACGAGGAGTCACATGATATGGTTTTGTTGAAAGTTTTTGAAAAATAATATTTTTTCAACTGCTGAATTTGGATATTACGAGGGCGGATGCGGGCGATGCGTTGGGTAAAGGGTTAATCAGGCCTTGTTGAAAACACTTGCAAATGAATATTCATCAATCATAAAAGGTGGAAGACACTGCAAGTCAATACAAATTTTCGACGAGTAGGGTAATTTTTTTCAATAAGGAAGGTGTCTGAGAACCAAATACTTTACCGTTTATCCTTAGTTGCTTTATATATATGTGTGTGTACACAATTATAGCCACAAGAATAGTTTGTATTGTAATATACATAACTCAGTTAATAAATCATTCAATATGAGTCACATTCTATCGATTAGTTACGTCTTGTCAAGTTGTGCTTGACTTTGATGTACATTCAACCCACTTTAACTTCTTTTCTAATTGTTTTGCCTTTTAGATTTCTTCATATTGTTTTTGCATCCATGAACAACGTTCACTATTTCAAACAAAATCTTCGGATGCATTTATACTTTTTAAACCACGAGAGTCGTGTCCAATATGCAGTAACCGTAGATTAATCTTTCCTTCATTCATATCAAAAACAAACACATTATAGAATAATTACGTCACTGACAATGCCGTACCCACCATTTGTTTGAGTTGGGCGTTTTCCATTGAACTGTGTACCACGTATAAAAATCGGTTTAAAAACAGTGACTTGTTTTTGGATGTCAAAAAATCCAAAATGTTTTAGCCAAGAACAATCCCATTTCTGACCTACACTAATTATTAACACGATAGTATTTTGCGTTTGTTGTTTCAGTGCCAGACCATTATGGCATAATAACAACATGTTTTATTATATTACTAACATAAAGGCTCCCCAATACCACTGTAGTTTGCCTATCAATTCTGTATCGGATGAAAACTCGAATCTCATTTTTTTCGAAATTCACACCAGGTCTGTCTCAAAAGAGGCTCCAGTGATATCACTGACGTGCGCTGATGTTCAAGGCGATGCCCTCAGAAACGCAATAAAAGAATTCGAGCGCCTTTGCACTTATCAATCCGGAGAAACATTCATTTCGAGGATGCTTCAAAACAGCCATTTTCATGAAGACAACCCACAGGAAACGTTAGAAAATCAGTATTCTTGAAAGTAGTTCCCAATAATATTGATGTTAGACCTCCCAGCATTGTATGATTTGATCACCAGATTAACATCTCCTATTTCTGGTGTTACATGTATATATATAGTGAGTCTCCTACGAGTCACCAATGCATATCGAAATGTACAAAACGCGTTCAGTAAATTAGGTCAGGAGCAATCTTTAGCGAGGCCCAGACCTCATTTATTGGACGAGTTTTGTAGATTTCAATATAAACTGGTCACAAGTTAAAGATCCTGTTTATTTTATGATCCAAACCCCACAAAAAAAAACTAAAATGGGACGAGAAACAAGCAGTGGCTTCTATAAGGCCTGCGATTACGTTACAGGTTTGGCGCCGTTGATTGTCCGCAGTGTCCACATCGGAAAACAGTCCCAGATTAAGAATAAGATTGTGAAGTATTTAATGACACAAATTCAATGAAATTATTTTCAAATAAACATCAAGTACTGTCACTATTTATCATTCCTGGTCCCCCAAGTTTGAATCTACGATTATTCTCCGGTGCCTGCTGGGCCGTGAATTACCATTTTAGAGCTGAAACTGTTAAAGGGTTTTCTTGATCGATTAATCAAATGGATTAACCTTGGTTAATCGATTAACCATTTACCCTAATAGGTAGCTGAATAATTGCCGTACCGTTGATGATTTACAGCATATTAACTCTTCACCCCACATAATGGAAAAAACGACCCGTGAGTAGGTGATATAGGCGGATTCGCGACCACTTTGTACATGTACGCGTACGATATACGTACACGATGCGTTTACCAACGTGGGATTCAGTGTTAAATCGCACGCTTGTTCACAAAAATGTTCAGTGGTCTCGAATCCCCCATGTTTTTTGTGACTCCTAGATCGCACTTTTAACGTTCAAATACTCGTGGTGAACGTTGAATGTCACGCGTTTTAAAAAAAAAGGTGAAATTGTACATTTTCACTTTTTTTTTTACTTTAAAAATTTTTGTCATCGTTCCCATCGCAGATCAGACCATCGATCCATCGTTGGTGAACGCGAGCAAAATTCTAGGCTAGCATAAAAAAAAACGGTTTGCGGAATGTAGACCAGTGGTCCAGAATCCGCTATTGTTTTGAGGCGGTGGGTTTTTCCCCCCCAAAACTTAACAGACTACTATTAGACTTGAAAGGGGCTTGTTCCCCATACCGTTCCCGCGCGCCTTTGGCGTGTTAAACCATTTCATTCGAATGTCAGCCTACAATCGTCAGTCTGTGTTTTTATCAAAACTGGCAAGCAGGTCGCATGTCAAAGTGACATTTACTGTATAGACACTTACTAAGAACGTTATTTTGTCACGCCTGAGATGTATTACAGGTTTTTATTCAAATGAGATTAATGTTAAGTTAAATGGTTTATCTGAAAAACTATTTCTATGGATCAAAGCGGAAACAGTCCAAAAGATCAATATTGTCAAGTTAAATGGTTTATCTGAAAAAATTATTTCTATGGATCAAAAGCGGAAACAGTTAAATTAGTTTTTTTTTGTGTGTTGAAACTGTTTAACAGTCATCAAACGGATTCTCTCTTAATTCGATACTGAGTGTATGGCTGTTTGATGTGTGAATGGAGATCTTTTGACAAAATGTAAAAACTACTGTCAAAATGCGTTAAATCAGAAACCGGTTTGTCATGTACTGTTTACACGAATTCTTAAACTTCACCAATTCAATTAACAGTCAGTTGAGATGTGAATATTTTCAGATTATTATATTAAAGACGGAAAGATTTTTATTACTTAAAAACATAAAAATATAATTAAACATTTAATTTTGAAAATAATAAAACAATTAAAACGAAAGATGTTTTTACAGATGGATCCTAGGCGCCGAGGTCTAATTTTAGGCGAGTATGAACGTGCTAAGAAGGGGATTCAGTCAGCTGATAGGAGCAGACGTCTTGGTGAGATGGAACTCAAACGCGAAGCCACAAAAATATTTAAACCCGTGACGGAGGGTCAAGAGGGAAGCAGGAAGGAGATAATCGAAGAATTGATACACATAAAGGAGAGTTCTTTGAGAATGGGTTCGTAGCCTCCTAGTTTTGGAAATCGGTATTCCGTTCAATCTACACCGGATTACGTTCCCACGGGAATTCAAACAGATTTGAGCGAGAGCGACGATACAGCTTCGACTATCACCACTGATAGCGTCGCATCGTCTGATGATGGCGGTAAGAGAGATCAGTCGTATGGATTGGCGATGATGAATTGATCATGGGTTCGAACAGATACGAATTGAGTGATGGTCTGCGCAGATTGCTCCTTTACGACAAGCCTAGCGATTACACGGATCAGGATTTCGACAATTACGGCGACATTCTGGTTCAGACCCACGCCATGAAGAGAAATAACGATGCCAGAGAGACGAGACCCAAAGCCAACAGGGGTTACAAGTGGACGAGAGTGGTGAAACCCATATGGGATATGAACAAGAAGTTCATCGAATCGGTGACTGGCAAAGGGGTGAAAACCACTTTTCTTCCGAGCGATTCTGACGCTCTGTCTCAGAGATTGAGTTTGTTGATGGCGAGCAGACGTGCTGGTAACACAGGATTAGATAATCAGATAGTTACTATATCTGACGAATTGTTAAGACAGAAGGTTTTGAATAAAAACCACTATAAAAGGCTGATGAACGAATTGAAGGATTGATGTGTATATAATAAGTAGAGAGAAACAAACAAACAAACAAAAATAAAAGAGTAAATTTTTACACTAGAATAATAAAAGTATTTAAACAGCAAAACGATTTACCAGTGAAAAAAAACAAAATATATTATAAAAATAAAATATGTTGGTGATAAACAACAGGGGATACATCAGAACTTACGTTCAAGGCGGTTCTGGAATCATTGATTCTATAATGCGAGCATTCACGAGCGATGCGGGTAGAAAACTCGCATCGACCGCGTTTGAGGTCGGTAAGAAGACGGCTTTGGATGCTGGTAACAAAGCCGCTTCCGAAGCCAGTGGTAGGATAGCTTCTGTGGCTGGCAAGAGGGCAGCCGACGCGTTGATCGACAAGTTGATCAGTCCGCCGGCGAAGCGAGCTGCGTTAGAGCGAACGCCGAAAAGTTGGAAAGATTTTAAGGATGCTGTGGTACCCATACAAGATTTAGCCAAAATGACGAGTTGATCTGGATTGAAGAGAACTCGCGACCGTGTGATATAAATAAATAATAACATTAAAAACTGAGTTTGAAAAACATAAAAAAAATTGCGTTTGAAAAGAATCTAAAATAACAAACAAAAAAAATAAAACAAAGATGAACATTAAAGATATGTCTTGGAACGACGCCGCGACCAAGAGGTCGAATAACGAGTTCTTTCCCAAAAGCATAAGAGGCTTGATAGTGGGAAAATCGAATAGTGGAAAGACCAATCTGTTGATGAATCTGTTGTCCCGACCCGACTGGTTGGATTACGACAGATTGTTCGTGTTTGGCAAGAGCTTGTTTCAAACCGAATACAGATTGCTTCGAGAGTGCATGGATCGTAGATTGCCCAAGGACGTCATAGCCAGAATCTTTGACAGTAGGGAGGAATTCGACAAGAGTGAAGCTCCACTTTCGACCATTTTGGACGGTGCAGCGATGGAGCTGATGAAGAGAAATGCATCTTCGAACGTTGAGTGTCGATTTTATGAGAACGCAAGCGACGTTCCGGATCCTAGAGAACTGAAATCGAAAGATAAGAATCTCATGATTTTCGACGATCTGCTTTTGGAGAGACAGAATCGATGCGAATCGTATTACGTTAGGGGTCAACATTGCAACGTGGACTGCTTCTACCTGTTGCAGAATTATTTTCGATTGCCCAGACAGATGATAAGGGAGAACGCTAATTTTCTATGTCTCTTTCGCCAAGATCTCAAGAATCTCAATCATATCTACGGCGATCACGTCGCAAACGACATGAGCGCGGCGGAATTCAGGAGATTCTGCAAGAGGGTTTGGGATGGTGGACTTTACAATTTCGTCGTGATCGATTTGACAAGCGAATTTAATCGCAGAAAATATCGGTGCGGATTCGACAAGTTTTATGTTTCTGATGATAATAAGATAGAGCGTGAAAATAAAATTTAGAAAATAATAAATCTTCAAATAATGAGTTTTGAATAAAAAAAAATAAAATTAAATATAATGTTCGAACATGGAGAATTGTTAGAACGAATAGCCGAGAATACGGCTGCAAAACAATCCATTCAAATCGTGATGAGTGGCGATTCGACTCGATTCGCTACGAAATTGGAACCTTCCATCGAATTGAATAGAGAGAAAAGATACGAGATGGCGTTGGTGAATCTGGAGACTTATTATTCCTTTCCCAACGTCACCGAAAAGAATAACTCGTTCAAGTATTCTGACGGAACGGATTGGTTGGAGATTCGAATTCCCAAAGGGAGTTACGACATAGACGATTTGAACAATTACATTCAGACGCGAATGAAGACGGATGGAAAGGGAAGCAACAAGATCAGACTCGCCCCCAATCCTAATACCTTACAGACGATGTTGGATTTGGAAGATAATTTTCGAGTGGATTTCAACACGGACGATTCTATAGGCAAGATGTTGGGATTCGATCGAAAGATGTATCGAGGCCACGTGGCATCTGAAAATACGGTCGACATTCTCGCAGTCAATAGCATTCTGGTGAACGAGGATGTGATTGCTGGAAGCTACGTGAATGGTAGCGCTCAACCGACGATCTATTCCTTCTTTCCAAACGTGTCGCCGGGTTATAAGATCGTGGAGCGACCTCGAAATTTAGTTTATCTACCAGTGATTTTAGACACGTTGTATAGTCTCAAAACCACGTTGACGGATCAAAATGGTGAACTGTTAGATCTTCGCTGAGAGAGAGTGACGATACGATTTCACATAAGAGAAAAATAAAAGCAAAAAAAAAATATTGTGTATATATATAGATAACAAAATTAAAATAAATGCAATATTAATTTTACAAAATTATTTTAATATAATTATTAAACAAGAAACAATTGAAGTAAATATATTTAAAAAAAAACAGAATTATGACAGAATATGTGATTAAAAACGTGAACATATCCACAGGACAGAGGAAGAAACTTAAGAGAGCATTAACAACTCGAGGTGAGGCGGAGAGATTCAAATTCACTCACGAAGATCTGACGAGAGGCGGTCAGGATTCGATCGCCTGGACCAGAAGTCAAATCAAAAGGATGGAGAAAGCGATTCGCGATGGAAGAGGGTTGACGGTGAGATTGAGTCCTGCTCAATTGAGATATAATTTGAGAATGAAAGGTGGTTTCCTACCACTATTGGCAGGAATCGCCGCAAAAGTATTACCCTTTGCAGCAAAGGCACTACCCTTTCTCGAAAAGACGCTCGGCATGGGAGCTCTCACGGGACTCGCTAGTTCGGCAGTTGAGAAATTAATGGGTGGCAGTGGACTGTTTTTGAAGAAGGGAGGTGCCGTGTGTCGCGTCCTAGTAGACGACAGCGGTAAAGGATTGTATCTAGAACCTGTTAGAGGTGGCAACTCTCTGAGAGGAAACGGTCTCTATCTGAAGAGTGGACAGAACGTTGAGCGACTCGGCAAGGGTTTGTTGCTCGGTGAGAATTCGCCATTTAAGAATATACCGATTTTGAATATGTTATTATAATATAAAATTATATAATTATATAAAATATAAATCATAGAAAGTATAAAATAATATATTTAAAATGGATAAAAAGGTGGAGAAACAATTAGACGATATGACGAATATCGCGAGACAGAGTGCGAAGAAACAAAAAAAAAGTTAGACGCTAATGATGGATATATGAGGAAAGAACTGATGAAAGAAATTGATAAAGCGTGGGATAGACAGTTGGAAATGAAAAGAATAAGACGCTTTCCACTGTCACCACTACCTTCTAAAGAGAATGGTAATGATGCGAGTGTTACCAAGAGATGCATAACATTCGTTCATAATTATGATTCGGATAAACAAAAATGTTGGTATAAACGTATCATATCACAAAAAAAAGAAAAAAAGAAAAAGAAGAATCGATGCTGAAAATTGAGAAAAATGGAAACGTTGTTATAATATATGGTAATAGTGAAGAAGAAGGAAAATAAAAAAAAGTAATGAGATCTAAAGATGATCTCATTACTTTTTTTTTTTCATTTTTCTTCACTAAAAATCAATCTCTCTATTGTTTATATTTCCAATTATTAGCATGTTGACACTCGCGTCTTCTCCTTTTTCGAAAACGTGTTGAATGTTTATCTTTACTCTTTTGAGTTTTTTTACATCGGTCAACTCGCTCTCACCACCCAATTTCTTCACGAGTTCGAATGAGATGTTTGGAAATATGTAATTTCCATAGGGCAACTACAAATCGTCCTTGTCGAATTCTCTATCTTCAGCGATGACGATGTTCTGCAGATCGCTTTGGTACTCATAAAACAAATCATGCGCGGCTTCGTCCAATTTCAAAGGCATGCGATATTTGTTGTATTTGTGCTCTAAGCCCTTCATCTCGACCTCATTCAGTTCGATGGGATCGTGTCGTTGTAATCTATAGATTTTATGACCGAATTTCTTATACGTTTCGACTCGTTTCAATTTCAATTTGCATCTTTTAGGTGTTGCTGTCTTCATGATCGATTATTTAGTTTTTTGTTTTACGAATTCTTGCAAATAATGTATATTTTAAATTTTGTATTTTAATAATTTGTTTAAAAAAAAGTTTTGTTTTCTTTTGCTCCTTATATATATATAAAAAAAAAAGTTTTTTAAATTTTTAATTTTCTTTAATGTGAAAATTTTTTTTTAAAAAGTAATGGATCATCTTTAGATCTCATTACTTTTTTTCCTTCTTCTTCGCTAAAAATCAATCTCTCTTTTGTTTATATTTCCAAGTCCGTTATTAGCATGTTGACATTCGTCATTTTTCCACTTACAAAAATGTTTTGAATGTTTATCTTTACTCTTTTGAGTTTTTTTACATCGGTGAATGCGCTCTCACCACCCGATTTGTCCATGAGTTCGAGTGAGATTATTGGATATATGTAACTTCCATAGGACAACAATAAATCACCCTTGTCGAATTCTCTGTCTTCAGCGACGATGATATTATTCAGCAGATCGCTTTGGTACTCGTAAAGCAAATCGAGCATGGCTTCGTCCAATTTCAAACACATCCGATATTTGTTGTAGTAGCACTCTGACTCCTTCATCTCGACCTCATTCAATTTGATGGGATCGTGTTGTTGTAATGTATAGATATTGAAACCAAATTTCTTATACGCTTCGTCTCGTTTCAATTTTAATTCGCATCTTTTAGGTGTTTTTAAATGAGAAAACCGTACCTCAGTTAAAGGAGATTTGTAAACTATTACAAATTTCACATTTCAGAAAGCATAGAACTAAATCAAAAAAAATTGAAGTCATAGAAGAATATTTGCAAAACGCTAGAAAGGCAAATGAAATGTCGATAGCAACGACATCAAAAGATGCATCGGTTGTGAAAAATGAGAAGATAGTAAAAGGAATCGAAATGCCGATGTCGAAAAAAACTAAGAAGGTTTTGATTGTGAAAAAAAAGAAGATGACTAAACGAAAAGCCGTTGAAGAACATCAAGTTTCCAAAGAAAAGAAAAGAAAAACTAAAACGAAAATGAGTGATGCACTTCAGATTCTAGACAAACGAGATATATCAAGCGAAATTCAATGAGCAATCGACGAAGGGAAAGGAGAAGAATATGTAACACGACTCGTTGCAGAACTATTCCAATCGAAACCCACAGAACGGGAGAGTGTGATGAAAGGCGTTTTTAAAACTTTTGACGTGGTTCCATCGTTCAAGAAAATCGATCAGAAATTGATCATGGATTGAGTGAAGAAAAAAGTATTGGATTTGTTTTGGGAATACATGAACATGGGACTAAAAATTAAGATGATACTCCATTGCGTGATGAATAAAATCGACGTGAAGTCCGGCGAGACCATCACGAAAAATGCATATTTCAGATCTAACGTCGAACCCGTATTTCGAGGTTCAGATTTATTGGACATTTTCAAAAAGATGAAAGACAAGATGTTGACGTCTCTCGTGAATTACCAACATGAAGGTAGTAATTGGACATTCGATGAGGTGTTGAAACTCGAAATTCACATAAATAAAAACAATCCGTTGAAAGGATCTTCCTACTTGGAATTACCGTATTTCTTGGCTAAGATACAGGCTGTGATCAACGTGAGAAATAAAGATGATCAGTGTTTTAAATGGGCAGTCACCTCCGCTTTATACCCTGTTGAAATACACTCCGATAGAGTTTCTCGTTACGTGGAAACTTCTAAAAATATCGATTGGACCGGAGTGACTTTTCCAACAGAGTTAAAACATATCGAACATTTCAAGGCTCAAAATCCCACCATAGCGGTGAACGTCTTTGGATACGACGACGAAAAACAAAAGATCTATCCTCTCAGACAGACTTCGTATCGCGGAGGAGAAAAGACGATTATTTTATTATTGATTTCGAATGGTGACAATCGTCATTATTGTTGGGTTAAACATCTGACTCGATTAATGTTGAAACAAAATAATAATCATAAAGGAAAGATATCTTTATGTTACAATTGCATGAACATATTTAAGACTGAAAAATCATTAGCGAAACATCAGGAATATTGCAACGAAAATCAAGGTGTCGCCGTCAAAATGCCTAAACCCAACACCATCGTGAAGTTTGAAAATCACAATAGAAGGTTAAAAGTACCATTCGTCGTGTACGCCGATTTCGAATGTTTCACCGTGAAAATGAGTTCCTGTCAACCCAACGCTCTTCAAAGTTACGTCGAAAGATATCAAAAACACATACCTTCAGGCTATTGCATTTACGTGAAATGTGCTTTTGACTCGCAACACGACATGGGTCCCTTCACCTACACAAAACAGTATGAAGACGACGACGTGGCTCAAAGGTTCGTGGAAGAGTTAGAATCGAAAATTCAAATGTTATATGACAAATTTAAAACTCCGGTAAAAATGATCATCACGCGAGAACAGCAGGACAAAAATAAGAGAGCCACCGAATGTCACATATGCAGACAATCATTCGACAAGAATTCGGAGGAAAATAAGAAGGTCAGAGACCACAATCATTACACAGGTCTGTATCACGGTCCGGCTCACAGCAAGTGTAATTTAAAATATCGAGACGCCGTTTTCTATCCGGTGATGTTTCACAATCTATCAGGTTATGACAGTCATCTGTTCGTGAAAAATCTCGGCACGTCACACGAAGAATTAAATTGCATCGCGAACAGTGAAGAAAGATACATTTCCTTCACGAAATGGAAGCTCATGGAGAAGAAAAGAATAATCGACGGAGAGACGATGAAAGAAAAAACGAAATTCATTCATAGAGACATACGTTTCATCGACAGTTTTAAATTCATGTCGACTGCTCTGGAAAAATTAGTTGATAACATGAGCAAGGATAAATTTAAAATCACGAGCGAACATTTTGGAGAACGAGTAGACGTCATGTTGAGGAAAGAAGTCTATCCTTACAATTACATGAATGATCTAAAGAGATTCGACGACACCGCACTACCTTCGAAAGAAGATTTTTATTCGAAATTATACGAATCCAACATTTCCGACGAGAATTATGAACATGCCAAGAACGTTTGGAAATCATTCGATATGAAAACCATGAGAGATTATCACGATCTCTATCTGAAGACTGACGTTCTGCTCTTGGCAGACGTGTTCGAAAATTTTCGAAACATCTGTCATCGAAATTACAATCTGGATCCCGCTTGGTATTTCACCGCACCCGGTCTGGCATGGGATGCTTTGTTGAAGACCACCGAAGTCCAATTGTAATTATTATCCGATGTGGACATGTTGCTCATGTTCGAAAGGGCTGCGAGAGGTGGCGTCTCGATGATCTCCCACAGATATTCTGAGGCTAACAATCCCTACATGAAAGAAGGTTTCGATTCGAAACGGTCGACTAAATACATACAGTATTGGGACGCTAATAATCTGTACGGTTGGGCTATGAGTCATCCTTTACCGATTGGAAATTTCAAATGGGTGACGGAACCAGAAGAGATGCAAAAATGGAGAGACTATCCTTGCATTTTAGAAGTCGATTTGAACTATCCGGAAGAATTACACGATCCACACAACGATTATCCGTTAGCTCCCGAACGAATGGAACCGAACATAGAAGATGAGGAAAAACTCATTCCGAATTTATTTTACAAACGTAACTACGTCGTCTACAGTGAGAATTTGAAACAATATGTCGATTACGGGATGAAATTAGTCAACATACATCGCATCATTCGATTCGACGAAGAGCCTTGGATGAAAAAATACATCGATCTCAACACGAATCTCAGAATTTGAGCCGAGAATGATTTCGAAAAAGATTTCTTCAAACACATGAACAACTGCGTGTACGGTAAATCGATGGAAAACATCAAGAAGAGAACCGACGTTCGACTCATCATGTCTGAAAAAAGAGCTAAAATATTAGTGGCAAAACCCAATTACAAACAACGAACCATATTCGACGAAAATCTAGTGGCCGTTCACATGCAAAAGACGCACCTGAAGTTCGACAAACCGTATTATCTCGGACCGATCATCTTAGATATCAGCAAGCGATTGATGTACGAGTTTCACTACGATTACGTCAAACGAAAATTTGGTGATAAAGCCAAACTACTGTTCACCGACACGGACAGTTTAGTTTACGAGATAGAGATGAAAGACCTCTACCGAAATATATCTCAGGACGTGGCCGAGTGGTTCGACACGAGCAATTATCCCATCGATCACCCGTCCAACATTCAATCGAACGACAACAAGAAGGTGTTGGGTAAATTTAAGGATGAGAGCGGTGGTAAACAAATCGTCGAATTCGTGGGCTTGAGACCCAAACTGTATGCTTATCGTCTAGAAGACGAAGAGATCAAGTAGTGCAAAGGAGTTAAAGCATGCGTGGTGAAGAAAAACATCTCTTTCCAAGAGTATAAAGATTGTCTGTTAGGAAGTGGTCCGGTGTATAAGACTATGAAATCGATTCGAAGCGAAAATCATGACTTGTATACCGAAATAGTCAACAAGATTTCGCTGACGGCCGACGACAATAAGAGATTCATGTTAGACGATAAAATAAGCACTTTGGCACTCGGACATTGGACTGTGGATCTAATTAGAGACGATATGAATGTGGATGATTGGATTCCAGATACGATTGTGGATGATAAGATTCCAGATATGATTGTGGATGATAAGATTCCAGATATGATTGTGGATGATAGGATTCCAGAAAATCAAGAAGAATTAGATAGACCCAAAATTATAGAAATCGATAGTGACATCGAGAAAGTTAGTTTAAAAAGAAAAAGAAAAAAAGAAAAAAAACCCCTAACGAACTCCAATTTTTAAATTCCGAAAACGTTCGAGCTAAGAGAGACAAACTACGTTTGATATCTCTTTTTGCGTCATCTTTTTTCGCAGGTAGCGAAAAAGACGTATTTAAATATAATTGATATTTGCAGTTGTTCTTCCTGTTCAAAAAATTGTCAAAAGATCAAGAAAAATACATTTACGACACGGTGTCTAAAAAATTTCATTCGTTAAATCACCACAAAACAAACGAATCTGTTCTACTAAAAGATGGTAATATCAGGATTTCAGAAAATCAAGAGGAATTAGACGGATTCAAGATTATGGAAATCGATAGAGACATCGAGAATGTTAGTTTAAAAAGAAAAAATAAAAATTTTAATAAAATAAATAAAAAAAAATATATACACATTATGAATAAGAAAATAAAGATATCCGTTGAGGGTGTCGTCTTACCTAACAAACCCCTATCCAACATCGATCTGTTGAATGCAGCAAAAGATTTGAAAATCAAAGATTTTCTAGGCATGTTTTCCAGAGATGCCTTGCCGAAGAGAAGACCTCGACAATCGGAATGCGGAATTTTAAATCTAGACAATTCATCGGGTGAAGGCACTCACTGGGTGGCGTGGATCAAGAACGGGAAGAAGAAAAATTATTATTTTGACAGCTACGGAATCTCGCCGCCAAAAGAAATAAAGAACTATTTCAACAAATTGATGGTTCGTTACAACACGGAACAAGTGCAATCACCAGATCAAGTGTTTTGCGGTCACCTATGTCTCTACATTCTCAAAAGATGGTCTGAAGGAGATCGATTTCAAGACATTCTCAATGACTTACATTAGAGAGAGATTTTGTTTTTTATAGTATATATAAAGATAAAAAATTATTTTAAAAAAATTTTAATCGAATAAAACGAAAAATAAAATAACATAGTTCATTTTTAATAAACTGCATTTTGAATATATTTTTTCTAAAAACAAAAAATCCTCACAACAACATGCCAGTCGATAAATTTGGTAGAAGTGATGACGAAAAAGTCAACCCAAGAAAGAAGAGGAAGACGTTCGAAGTCGACGATGGTTACGACGTTGCCAACTTGGACGAACGTTACATTCAGAGATACGAACCTCGAGAAGAACCTTTGAACATGAACGATAAGAAGCTGTACAATCACCTGAGCCAATAGATCTCGCAGATGCTGCGACTATAAAATACGTCGACAGGGGGAACGCCGATTTCGAACGAATCCTGCTAGATAATTACGTGGATAAAACCTTGACCGACGATCTCGATCTGAAATCCAAACGTTTGGTGAACGTCGCGAATCCCATAGATCCCACCGATGCCGCGACCAAGAAATACGCGAACACCTGAGAAATAGATACATTACAAAAATGATGCACTCGGAATTGAACGCCAATTATAACAAGATAACGAACGTGGCCACTCCCACGAATCCCAAGGACGTGGCGACCAAACACTACGTAGATCTGGAACAGAGAAAGTCTGACGGACGAGAAATGAAATTGGATCTGAATGCGGGATTCAACAAGATATTGAATCTGTCGGCGATCAATGACACGGATGCAGACTCAACCGCGGTCAACAAGGGCTATGTAGATTCTGCCATGATACAATCACAAGAATACCTAGAATCGCAAGTGGATGATCTCTACCTGAACAAACAATCTGGTGGAACCATGGAGAGTGGCATCAACTTGAGCAGTCACGATTTATTCGGTCTCGATCACGATCCCGAATTCGATTCCAGCGCGGTCAGCAGAAAGTATTTGGACGACAAATCTTTCTGGAGAAAGGGTGACATCATGGAAGGTAAACTAGACATGGGTGAACACGCGCTCACGAATCTACTGGATCCTGTGAACATGACGGATGCCTGCACCCTGATTTCGGTGGTGGAGAAAGTCAAATATGCTAGACAATTGATCACTGTGTGGGCTGAAGAGGCCGGTGCCTTAGATGAGGGAAAAGCTGAGTGGTCTTTTGGAAATGGAGGTAGCGGATCGAAACATGGTCAGGTGGGATATCCCATGCCGTTGGGAGGTGAAATCCTTCGAATGAGTCTGGCTTCCTCGGATTTGAATAACAGAGCGGTCGTCAATCTCATGGTGAATGGTGTAGAGAGCGATAAGAGATACAGCGTCGAAATGACTGAGAATCAACACGCGAATGTTAGCACCTTTGGCACGCCTCTCAAAGTGAATGCCGGAGACAGGATTAATTTCGTTACGAAAACCAATAATCCCAAAGCCGCCACTTCCGTGGTGAGTCTACTGATCGAACTGGATCCTTTGAACAAACAGTGAACGCGTGGAAAATAATGAATTAAAAAAAATAATGTGTGATTATTAAAAAAAACAAAAAAAAAAAGTAATGAGATTTAGAAAGATGTTCAGTCTCTCTAGATCACATTACTTTATTTATTTTTTTTTTGTTTTTTTGTTTTTAATAATTACTCATTATTTTTTTTTTTTTTTGGTTTTTTATTTTTTTTCACACTCGTCTCTCATCGAATGATCGACATCTTATTTCCATCCGATTCGAATTGTAATTCTCTGTCCGACAGGACCAGGGCGAAGGCTTTGGTTTTTCTCGGCACGTTCCTATCGAATTGCATCTTGATCTGAATGTCTAAGACGCTACTCTTGAGTCGCTCACTCTGTTTACTGATGTCAAATACGAACATGGGATACATCGACTTGTATTCGCCGGGAGATATGTTAGGGTTGCTCATCAATTCGTCTAGACCGTGATACTTCTTTCTAAAATCAGCGGCGTCGCCGTACAGTCTGCAGAAATCGTTCTTGTCGAACGACGCTTTGTAATCGATTGCTGGATATCTCGTGGCACTCAGAAACACTTGCATGTTTCTCAAATGGCAGTGATCGAACAGCGACGCATTCTTTTCCTGAGACCCGTCCCTATCGGTCTGAAACGCAACCACGATGAAACGCGGTCTCTCGGAAGTGGATTTCACCATCAATCTCCAATTGAAGTGATTCGTGGAGGGAGGAATGCTAGCCGTGTCGCACTGTCTCATTCTAAATCCCACGGGTAATTTACTCTTGGATTCTATGATCTTGTAGAGACGCGCTTTCTCCACGATCGAAGGCTCCACATGCAGAACGAACCACGATATCTTGTGTAGAGTTATCTTACCCGCATCGGTCGCAGTGAGTCTCACTATTGCGTCGTCGTTTCCTTTTCGAATCAACATCAGATTGTGTTTGAATCCGTACATGATCTTGTTGTAATCGTCCGCAAATCCGAAGATGTGTTTCAAAGGTATCCTGAACGAAAACGTTCCTTTAGGTCTGGACGTCTTGATGACGTAGTCAAATATCAAGGCAGCGCCTGCGCTAGCAGGGCCTACGGTGTCTTCCACCACAACTGATTAAGTCCTCTGGATTTCGAAAAATCATCAGGATACGTCAAGAGTCCGAACATCGTGGTGGCCTGACCAGGATGAAAAACAGATTCTATCTCTTGTCCGGATAGCATGTATTTTATGTTACTGAATAGATGCATGATGCCATTATTGGCAAGAGTAACCGTGTCATCGTCGGCGTAGTCGCTCCCATCTTCCTTGGTGAGACGTCCCTGCACCACTATGTAACTCTCGCTAGGATGTACGAATAAATCTTGAGTTTCGACGTTGATTCTTATCTCTCCCGCATTGTTCAAACTCGTTCCGGTTACCGGTTCGTATTCGTGAACCTCATATTCTTGAATACTTTCATTTTTCACTATGCTTTGTGCTATATCTAGTATATTTGCCATTTTAAAGGATTTTTAGTTTTTTTGTTTATTAATTGTTTATTAATTAACTTGCTTTCTTTATCTAAAAATAGTTTTTAATTATTTTTTATTATTTTTTTCTCTCTTATAAATATGTGTGTAAACAAGAAAATGTTAAAGAGAGTAAATAAAAAAAAAATTTGTTTTCTTTATCAAAACTTCGTCTTCTGTAATTGTTGTTCGTAAAATTTCCGAGGTCCATCGAGGAGTATAACCCTTTTCGAAGTGCTTCTTATAAGCGTAGATTCTCACTCGATCACCGACCGCAAATTTCGGCGTTCTAGACTTCTTCCTGATCTTAGATCTCTCAGGATATAGATTCGCGTAGACCCGTTCTTCGTTTCGAGGATCGCTAGCTTCCGCGGGACTCATCTTGATCGATCTGTGTCGCGTGTTGTTGTAATATTTGACCAGACCGTTCAGAGCGTATATGTATTTCTTGGTTGAATTCGCCATGAAATATCTGTGCATCTTTTCCTTCATCGTTCGATTCCAACATTCCACCACGCTGGCTTTCTCTTCGTTTTCGATCGAGTAGAGGTCTACCAATCGACGAACGTGCTTGTTGTAGAATTCCTTTCCCTTATCCACCCACAATTTACTCAGTTTTCGAGAAGACGAGTCGAACACGCTCTTCAGAGCCCCGGCGACGCAAGGTCCCGATTTATTCTTCAAAGCTCTGATCCAACCATATTTGGAAAACACGGCGATGACCGTCAATAGATATTTGACGGCCTCGTTCCACCTCGAAAACGATCTCTTGTCGACCAAGTCGGCAGACCAAATATCATCCAGACCCTTCATGAACACCCTTCTCTTTCGAAATTTACGCACTATGGGTTTGTGTAACTCCTCGGCCAATTCGCTCGTCAATAATCGTTTCTTTTTCTTTTCAGATGCGCTTTTTTTTAACGCCCCATCCGAATCGACGTTTCGCACCGATCAGATTGCCAAACAGCGAACGTTCCATCTTCTCTCTCCTGGTCGGATTCGATATGCCTCTCAATTTCCTCAACATGTTTTTATCGCAGACGTCATTGCGAGTCTTGGTGTCGGAATGTCCGGCGTAGCACAGATCGTGATCATACGTGGCCGCGTCCACCCTATTCACAGGTTTGCTCCAAGATTTGGGTGTCAGATCGGCGTTGAGTCTCTTGTTCAATTTCGTTCCTGGTCCAGTGAAACTGTGACCGGGCAGATGCATTTCGAAAGGTAGATTATTGATCATTTTATTCACGATGCCTTTACCTTTGCTCGCGTTCTTTTTTTTTGATGAATCTAGTCTTGACAGAACCACACACGTCGCAAATTCCGCGAAGCATCTGTCTGTCGTTTTTAGTTCGCACTTCTCTAGAATTACTCGTCTCGGTAACTCTCTTACACTTTACACAATACATTTTTAAGAGTTATTTAAATTAATTTTGTTTTTTTTATTTTATATATAAATTTAATAATTAATTCTGTTCTTATTATATATATATTTTTTTTTTCAATCGCTGCTCTTGAGTTCTATCATCTTACTGAATTCCTAGCTGGCCTCTTTCCTCCCCTTTTCCACGAGAGAATCCTTCATCTCTTCCTTGATGATCTGACGAGTCTTGATTCTCACGGCTTCTCTCATGGCATCGTATTTCGTTTTCTCGCTCAATATCGCGAAGTATTCTCCGTCCGATATCCTACCGTCTTTCAACGCCATAGAGATCATTTCGGATATCGTGTCGATCTTTGAGTCGGCCAAGACGCAAATCTTGTCGTGTTTCCTCGCCTTCAGATATAATTTCCTACTCGAAAAGTTTCCGAGCGTGCTAAACAATCCGGCGGCGAGGGCCACTCCTTCTACGGTCAACACGATCGGAATGCCGACCGCGGTCGACAACAATCCGATGCCGGCCACGTGTAAACCCATGGAAATCGTGATGAGTGTTGTGTCGATCGCGTTGACGAATTTCACGAAACGCGAATACTTCTTCTTGAGGGAACGACGAGAATCTCTCTCTCGAGTTAGATACTCTTGGACGACCATATCTTCCCTTTCCATCGTCAGACACGAATGATTCTCGTGATCGAAGTCTAGATGATCACGACATCCGACGCATCGTTCTAACAAGATGGGACGTAGTTCTTCGTTCATGCAGATTGCGTATGCTCTCATCAGCATGTTTAAAAGAAACCTCGCTCTAATAGTCTGGGAAGCGCACATGATTTACGTATTTTTTTATTATCTATTCGATTTGATATATTTAATTTTCTAAATAACTATTATTTATATATTTTTTTCTCTCCTATATATATCGGTCACTTTTTTATTTATTTCCTCGGGTATTCCCCCCCCCCACCCCACGACGAGGGGAGGTAACTCTGTATGATCGAGTTTATGAGAATCGAGCAATCCGATTGGTCAATTAGCTGAGAATCAAGCAATCTGATTGGTTGATTAGCTGAGTTTGGAAATTCCCACTATGGGAATTCCCCCAATGACGTCATAAATGGGAAAAAACCCACCGCCTCAAAACAATAGCGGATTCTGGACCACTGGTCTAGAATCCGCAAACCGTTTTTTTATGCTAGCCTAGAATTTTGCTCGCGTTCGCCAACGATGGATCGATGGTCTGATCTGCGATGGGAACGATGACAAAAATTTTTAAAGTAAAAAAAAAAAGTGAAAATGTACAATCTCACCTTTTTTTTTAAAACGCGTGACCTTCAACGTTCACCACGAGTATTTGAACGTTAAAAGTGCGATCTAGGAGTCACAAAAAACAGGGGGGATTCGAGACCACTGAACATTTTTGTGAACAAGCGTGCGATTTAACACTGAATCCCACGTTGGTAAACGCATCGTGTACGTATATCGTACACGTACATGTACAAAGTGGTCGCGAATCCGCCTATATCACCTACTCCCGTGCTATATACAAAAGTCTCCAAATTTTATTGTGTTTAATTCGTGTCTCAAAAACATAGCTTATGACCTCTCTCAACGAGCTCGTCCCAACGAGGGGTCGTAAGCTATGTTTTTGAAACAAAAATTGAAATTTTTATTACCGTAATTTAAGAATTTACTTTGCAAGTATCGTCTTTCAACCGCATTGCGTAAAGTGTTAAGAATGACCATTTCCAGCTACTGATACATGCACGTGATCAAGTATGTCAGCACTTGCATGCTTTACTTTGTCTCATATCATTGACGTGAGTCAGTGTGACAACCTGTGCCTGTTTTGGAACACGTTTGTTCCTTTGTTAACCTATATAATACAATAGTTCAAAAGTAATGGTTAATCGATCAATTACTTTTTTGATTGATCAACACCTTGATCATTGGTTAATCGATTAATCGGTTAACCGTTTCAGGTCTATACCATCTGTAATGATTTGGCTTAATAACCGGACGAAGGGTCAGATTATGTAATAAAGAAAGTATCAGTACAGTGAAGGTTTCTGGTGTGCTGCATTGCATCGACTTTAGAGCCTTCAACTTCGTTGTATCACAGAAGTCGGGGTGGCCGACGAAACCGAAACGGCTTGGTGATGGTCCACAGCGAGGTGTGATACAGTACTCCAGAAAACTTCACTGTATTGATTATCTGTCTATTATATACCTGTTTTCTGGTAATAATTAAGATTTCGGAATCTGTCAAAACCATTTTTGGACAATAGCGGTCGATAAGACTTTTTGTTATAGCCGTTACTACGACGTGTTCTTTATCTCGATTCCGGACTGGGTGGACTCGATCTACCTTATGATTTCTGTGCATCTGGCAGAAACCTAACAATCGTTGAAAAAATGAATTGGTGTATTTGAATAACGGTGAGGATGCACGAAATCTTAAGTAATTGGTAGTTTGTAGATTTAGAGCACATTTTCTTCACGCGAGGTGGAAGAAGGGAACACAATTCTCATGTTTTTGATTTCTCTCAGTATCACACTGCATGGGTTTTGTCCGTATCTGCGATATCATACTCCGTCTGATGGTTCTGCAGGAGAGAATTGATGTCTTAAATTGCGTCCGTACAAGTAGTATAGTTCGTATGAATCGTGCCTCATTACCCGGACTTTTGCCGGTGCAACTAGTGTTAAATTCCCATAGGAACCGGACTTTTGCCGGTGCAACTTTTGCCGGTGCAAATGTACGGCCACTTTCAGCTAGATCCGCCAAGCAGTGCAGTACTGCATATATAGTATGCTATGGCATGTAGCGTGATATAAGTACGCTTGGGGCTATAGGTATATATTATGGGTAAGTGATGGAAATATGATGTGAAAATTGGGTTTTCTTGAAAGTTTTTCCCGCGAAACGGTTGACGTTGCTATTGACGTCGTGACGTCATGATACTAGCGCGACGTCATAGAGATGCTGACCGCTATTATTGTCCAGTATACAATCTGACATAACGTTATTCGGGTCAGGGTATGTCGGGTTTCTCGTATAGGGTGGGGTGATATGGCAGTAGTGGTATATATCCATGTTGGTGTACTATTAGCCCTTGGGTCTTCATATTATGCTATGTCTGCTATAGCTAGGTCAAGCAGTATTGTGGGCATGGGGGTCATGTATGGTCGGCCAGTGCGGTATTCCAAGATAGTCCTTGGTGGTTTTGGACAGAATGGTCTGTTGGCCTATTACCCCCTTAGTACTATTAACCTAGCGAATCCTTTGTATTATCTTATGGCTGGTATTGGTAGTTCGTAATTCTAGGTCAGGCAGTGCTATAATCGTTTGTTTAGAAGTGGGGTATAGGATGCATTGTATATACCGCTGTAGGCCCATGTTAGTCCTCGGTGTTATTAACCAACCGATTGCTTTGAATTATCCTATGGCTGGTATTGGTAGTTCGTAATGCTAGGCAAAGCGGTATTGTGGGTAGGGGTACTGCCATGGTAGTTTAGAACGGTACTATATATGGGCGGTATATACACCTATAGGCCCCTGTCAGTGCTTGGTACTATTAACCAACCGATTGCTTTGTTTTATTATATGGCTGGTATATGTAGTACGTTATGGTAGACCTAGTGATATTGTGGGGGTGGGGTAATGCCTGGCAGTATAGAACAGCAGCATAGTATGGACGATATGTAGTACGTTATGGTAGACCTAGTGATATTGTGGGGGTGGGGTAATGCCTGGCAGTATAGAACAGCAGCATAGTATGGACGATATATACCTCTGTGGGCCCATGCAGGGCCCAGGTTAGCCCTTAGTACTATTAATCCACCTGATGCTTCATGTTATCCTATGACTGGCATAGGTAGTATGCAATGCTAGGCATAGAGGTATTGTGGGTAGGGGTACTGCCTGGTAGTTTAGAACGGTACAATAGTATGGCGGTATATACACCTATAGGTCTCTGTTAGTGCTTGGTACTATTAACCAACCGATTGCTTTGTTTTCTGAGATGGCTGGTATATGTAGTACGTTATGGTAGACCTAGTGATTTTGTGGGGGTGGGGTAATGCTTGGTAGTTTAGAACGGTAGTATATAGCATAGGTTGTGCATACCCTGTAGGTCTCTTGTTGGCCCTTGGTACAACTGATCCACCAGGTGCTTCATATTATCAGGCGGTATTCTGGGGTGAGGTTAATGCCTGGTAATACAGAACAACAGCAGAGTATGGTTGGTATATTCCCCTGTAGGTTCCATCCTAACTGTTGATAGTATTAACCTACCAAATGCTTTGTGTCATCCTGTTACTGGTAAGGTGATACGTAATAGCAGTAGTTCTGACCCTATTCCAAGTATTCTTGTTGTTTCATTTATCTAGATCATTTATATAAATTATAACTAACCAATCAGATTGCTTGATTTCCTACAATCTGTATGCAGAGTTATCTCCCTTCTGTATAATAAAAGCCTATATCCAATGGCCATATCCCCGGCACCCCAATTTTGGCACCCCTTTTTGGAAAACATATGACCTTCGGCACCCCTTTTTTGTCATATGTGCTTATGTGAAAAAGCACAATGTGACACAATGTGCCCTAGCACAAAGGCACATGCTTTATGTGCCGATATGTGCTTATGTGAAAAGGCACAATGTGACACAATGTGCCATATCACATAGACACATACGGGTATTTGAGGATACCTTTGGCCTGGTATTGTTTTATTCGAGGATACCTACTGGAGAATCCCTTTTTAGGAATTCCATTTGTGGATTCCCTTTTTAGAATTAGAGATGGATTTCAGTAGTATGTCTCGGGGTTGAGGGGTTAATTGGGTAATTAAACGAGGATTCTGGGAAAATGCGAACCAGAAAATTACTCCATTTCAATCGAACACACCCCCGGTACACTCTCGGTACTATAGCCACTACGTGCTAAACCGATAAAATGGGAAGTACTACATATACCAGCCATATAATAAAACAAAGCAATCGGTTGGTTAATAGTACCAAGCACTAACAGGGGCCTATAGGTGTATATACCGCCCATACTATAGTACCGTTCTAAACTACCAGGCAGTACCCATACCCACAATAGCTCTATGCCTAGCATTGCATACTACCTATGCCAGTCATAGGATAACATGAAGCATCAGGTGGATTAATAGTACTAAGGGCTAACATGGGCCCATAGAGGTATATATCGTCCATACTATACTGATGTTCTATACTGCCAGGCATTACCCCCACCCCCACAAAATTAGTAAGTCTACCATAACGTACTACATATACCAGCCATATAATAAAACAAAGCAATCGGTTGGTTAATAGTACCAAGCACTAACAGGGGCCTATAGGTGTATATACCGCCCACACTATAGTACAGTTCTAAACTACCATGGCAGCACCCCTACCCACAACACCGCTTTGCCTAGCATTACGAACTACCAATACCAGCCTTAGGATAAAACAAAGCAATCGGTTGGTTAATAACACCGAGGACTAACATGGGCCTACAGCGGTATATACAATACACCCTATACCCCACTTCTAAACAAACGATTATAGTACTGCCTGACCTAGCATTACGAACTACCAATACCAGCCATAAGATAATACAAAGGATTCGTTAGGTTAATAGTACTAAGGGGGTAATAGGCCAACAGACCATTCCTCTTATACTGTCCAACTTTTTCCACCAAGGACTATCTTGCAATACCGCACTGGCCGACCATACATGACCCCCATGCCCACAATACTGCTTGACCTAGCTATAGCAGACATAGCATAACATGAAGACCCAAGAGCTAATAGTATACCAACATGGATATATACCACAACTGCCATATCACCCCACCCCATACGAGAAGCCCGACATACCCTGACCCGAATAACGTTATGTCAGATTGTATACTGGACAATACTAGCGGTCAGCATCTCTATGACGTCGCGCGCGTATCATGACGTCACGACGTCAATATCAACGTCAACCGTTTCGCGGGAAAAACTTTCAAGAAAACCCAATTTTCACATCATCTTTCCATCACTTACCCATAATATATACCTATAGCCCCATGCGTACTTATATCACGCTACATGCCATAGCATACTATATATGCAGTACTACACTGCTAGGCGGATCTAGCTGAAAGGGGCCGTACTTTTGCACCGGCAAAAGTCCGGTTCCTATGGGAATTTAACACTAGTTGCATCGGCAAAAGTCCGGGTAATGAGGCACGATTCATACGTACTATACTACTCGTACATCTTTACATATAATATTTAATAATTTTGTTGTATTTGTTTTGAACTTTGAATTTTTAAAGGGCTGATCACCACCTCCATTCTTGAAGGGTTGATCACCACCTCCAATTTTTTCTTTTTATATTTATAATCCTTAAGAAATACAAGCAACATCTATGCAAGAAACATACACTTAACAAAAATAGTCGTCAAAGATAATTTTACTTGATTACATAATATATTTCAATGTATTCATCTCTTCATTTCTGAAGAGATTAATACATTGAAATATATTAAGTAAAATTATCTTTGACGCTCAAACAGCACAGGAAACAAACAATTTTTACCCAGCTTTCGGTCTAGCGAAGACCTTATTCGGGGTACAGTCAAAACAAGGAAAAATACACAAAGAAGACGAAAGAAGTGAAATGTGGCGATAAAAGCTCTCGTTAGCCAAGTTCGGACTGAATGGGTGTGTGTAATACACTTCAAGTAAAAAAAAAAAACGTGGAAAAAGTAGAAAGTAAAAGATAAAAATATACTTTCAGACAAACTTTGAAAAGTATTCTAGTAACTCCTAACCCCCTGTAATGCCTGATTTCAACACACCCTTGAAAAATTAAAAGGAACTAGAATTTTGAAATTGCAGAACATGTCAAGATACCTCCATGCTTTACATGAAAGTCTGACAACTAAATGATTTTGAAATAGCGGAGCAATATCAAGAGTCAACTAGTGTTCAACCGATTACCAAAACTGGTCGTTGACCGATTACCGGTTATTTGAGCTCACAATCGGTCGATTCCGATGCCGATTCCGATTGTAATAGCGTACACTAGGACAAGTCGAGGCTCGAAAGAACTACATTAAACTGAACATTTTCCGTTGTTAAACTTCGTTGACAGGGGTCGAAATAAAATTACCAGTCGCGCACACTTGGGCGGTAAACGTGGCTCTCAGAGCCACGTTTACGGCCCAAGTGCGTGCGACTGGTAATTGTACTTCTGCCTGAGTCAATGGAGTGTAACCGTCACTTTTCCGGTATGAACTAGCGATTTCGCCCAGTTGTAAGCTTTGTATGTTGTTTAACTTGTATGTCCCGTAACGGGGCGTCAAGAGAGATAAAGAATACACATTGTGGTTGTTTCTCAACTTTATTGAATGGTATCATTTTACATTAACAATTAAACAATTGCAGAAGAGAATAAAATGCGGTTAATGAATCATCTCAAAATGCTTGGCAACAATCGGTTGAACCGATATTCCAGGAGCCGTTGCCCACAATCGGCCGATTGTGGTGGCCGGTTCCGATCATCGGTTGAACACTATTCCCAACGACGGCTCGCCCCAACATCGAGAGAAAAGTATCCGTCGCCTGTTAACGCACCAAGTCGCCCGTTATAAGGTAATGTTTGCATTTGGTCTTTTTCTAGCTGGTACGAAACGGCACGTGGATGTGCTCGGACTACTCCCTCTAGGATAGGGCCACTAAAGGCTTATTATTCACTGCTACGGGTGCAGGGAAGTGACTAAATCAAACTTTCATCTACAGGACCGCTGCCAATGGGTCCCGACACTGCCTTAAACACTAAGATAATCGACAGAAGTTAAAAGTGAACAGATTTTGCGGTTGGATTGGTGGCGAAAAAGGTGTAAAATGGTTACTCAGTCATTAAAGGGAAAGAATAGCAGTGTCCGACATACATAAACTGTGTCCACACCGCTGAGTACAGCTACTTGCAATTTCCAGAATTTATGCTACGTTCCTTGTTCGGCAGTTTCGTATCTTTATATATGTATCTTTACACATATATAAAATATAATATAAGTAGTATGTCATGTACCCGGACGAGGGTAGTTTGCAGGACCCCGGTGCAGGACCCCGGAAGTGACGTCATGTCACGTGACGTAGTGGCGCCATGTTGTGTTGTCATGGTAACCCGCGTGAGCGGCCATGTTGTCACGTCATCTCCATAGTGATACGTGGTGTGAGTGCGCATGCGCAGCGCGTGTTGTTAGGGTGATACGTGTTTCCGTAGTCCATTTTGTATACTGGAGGCCGCCGTCTTGGTTTCTATGGTAGCACGTGGTTGCTATGTTACCCAAAGGCCTGCAACAAGACAGGGGTATGTTCGGAGGGTATGTTCCTTTGTACAAGAGTATTTCCCGATTCGCAGAATTACCACAAACAACCCGACAATCTCTCCAAATCACCAAAATCCACCCGAAATCACCGAAATTGACTTTATTTCCCCATTTTATCGGCTTAGCGGTAGTGCTATAGTACCGAGAGGGTATCGGGGGTAAGTTCGATTGAACTAGAGTAATTTTCTGGTTCAGATTTTCTCAGAATCCTCATTTAATTACCCAAGTAAACCCGTCAAGTTGTATTATTTCGAATTCTTTAAGAATCCCTTTTTTGGATCCCATGACGTGCTATTTCCCTATTAAGAATAGCACGTAGTGCTATAGGACAAATTTAACCAGAAATCCTCTGCTTCTACTTAGAACTATATTTTTATAAATTCCTACGCTCTATTTTTAGTAACATCCTTAACTGACCCCCTAACTAATTGTTAGGATCTATATTTAGCAATTTCTTTAAATGACCCCCCTAACTACATGATTTTAAATAATAAAATTAATGAGGATCAAGATGTTTTTACACTGACCAATCAGAGCGAAGTTAACCCACCAATCAGATTTCTGGATTCCCATTGTGTTTCTTTCCCATTACTTTCTATACTAATTTTCTAAATTTCCCAACTTTAACCTATAATCCTATAGGAAACAAACACAAACACCCATCGAGAATGAAAATATCGATGAAAAAACGTTGTGACGTCGTGACGTTTTCAAAAACGTCCGTCACGTCTAAATAAATTCCGGAGAAGAATAACGTCGCGTCATTCTGTTTCGATCCTTCGAACTGAACACATCGTTAGAGAGTTTTCTATAGCAATTTTGCCTTTGCAAAACTTTTATGAAGATGGAGTCTGAAGCTGCTACTGCCGTTACCAGAACTGATGTCTACGCCTGTGAAGAGTGTGGGAAGACCTTTACGGACCGTCGGAACCGAAACCGCCATGTGCGTACCAAGCACGCCACCGGAGAGAAGAAGACCCACGATTGTACCAACTGCAACAAGACCTTTACGAGGAAAGAGTATCTCCTTGACTATCTGAAGAAATGTTTGGAGACATATACATGTATGGAATGCGGCCAGGAGTTCAACCAACTACTCCATTTTAATCGGCACAAGAGCGTTGCATACCGACCAGTTCCTGTACCATCTAAAAGGAAGACTGGTGAACCGAAGGGAGGACCACCTAAACAACCACGGACCACGACGACCACCCATTATGATGTTGACCCAATTGAGTTTGAAAAGAATATGATGTCTGAAGAAGAGCCAGATGAGATGTTGACCGTGTACGAAGATAACTGGAGTTCTATTAGAATCGCCACATGATGAACAGAAGAGTCCAAGACCAATATAACTACCGGATCAACGATGTGAACCTGAAGATGATGACTGATGAATTGATGACTACCATATTTCTGCCACAACAGCTAAGATTTAAAATTAATCTGAGTTTTGGTTTTATCCTGCGACACAATGAAACGAATGAACTGAAGTATTACCATCCATCACAAAACAACGCCCGGGTACTCGATGTTCCACAACTTGTATGCTGCCAAGAAGACTTTGAAGAATTCCTTGATGATGTCATGGAAGAAGATATCCTGGAATGGGCCAAATTAAAACGACCCAACACCAAATGGCTTGTGGAGAGAGTTACGAACGTCACATTTTATGTGAATAAGCTGAAAGACCACCCAATTGGAATGGCAGAAGATCTTCCTGACTACATTCTCCAGAACAAAGCAGTAAATGCTTTGGTGAAAGATCGAAATCGCTATTTTACCTATGAAGACAACCTGTGCATTTTCCGCTGTTTAGCTTTATGGAGTGGTTCCATAACAGACAATTTGAATAAAACAACAGATGCCATGTACAACAAGTATACAAAGAAGCCAAAGAATGAATTCCGTAACTTTAGCCGAATTACCTGACTTGGAGAAATGTTTTGAAGTAAATATCCAAGTATATGAACTTGTCAAGAATGATGATGACCAAATTGTTGCCAAATTACTACAGAGATCTCACAGAATGTATGAAGATACCATGTATGTGAACGTTTACAAGAACCATTTTAGCTACATCATCGATATAGACCAATACTGCAAATCCTTTGAATGCCGCAAATTATGGCACACTGTGAAGAAATTAAATCGTCACGAGAAAACCTGTACAGATGAAGTCAATTACCAGTATGTTGGCGGTGTATACCATCCATCCCAGTCCATATTTGATCTGTTAGAAGACGAAGGTATAGAAGTATCTGAAGAGAAGAAGTTTTATCCATACCGTGCAACGTTTGATTTTGAAAGTTACTTTATCAAATCCAGTCTACCTGCTGACAGTGATAAACTGATATGGGAAGCAGAACACCGACCATTGAGTGTTAGCATATGTAGTAATGTTCCAGAATACCAAGAACCGAAATGTTTTATTATAAATGGAAATTCTCAAGAACTTGTTGAAGAAATGATGACATACCTCACAGATATTTCATCTCATTGCCACCAACTGATGCAGACCTATCATGCTTGGACCATGTTTAAACTCAGACAGAAAATTGATGAAACGCTGGAAGTGGAAGCCAGAGCTACTAGAGAAGATACATCCAAGATGCACCCTTTACAAAAATTGGAGAAGAAATTTCAAGACTACCTGCAAGAGATGCCCATCATCGGATTCAACTCTGGAAAATATGATATGAATGTAGTCAAGCGTGAACTGATGACATACCTGAAGAGACAGAATCCACTCAAGTTTGCAGTGAAGAAATCGAATAACTACATGTGCGTCTCGACAGAATCTTTCAAGTTTGTTGATATTTGCAACTACCTCGCTCCAGGATTCAGCTATGACAAGTTTTTGAAAGCATTTGGCTGCTCCGCGACGAAGGGATTTTTACCATATGAATGGATCGACAGCTTGAACAAATTGGATCAAGACCACCTACCAGACCATGAAGCCTTCTACAGTTCTCTCAAGAAAGAAAATATATCCAATGAAGAATACCAGCATGTATGGAACGACCTGGAGATGACAACTTTCCGTGATTTTCTGATCTGGTATAATAACCGAGATGTAAAGCCATTCCTTGAAGCAGTTGACAAGCAGTTTATTTTCTACCAAGAACGCCACATCGACATGTTTAAAGATGGTATCAGTGTTCCGGGCCTCACGTTGAAATACCTGTTCCAGACCATGAAAGATGACACTTACTTCACATTATTTAACCAGAAAAACAAAGACCTGCATTACTTGGTGAAAGATAATATCGTTGGTGGACCTTCAATTATCTTCAACCGATACCACGAGAAAGATGTTACCAGAATCAGAGAAATAAAATATGGCAAAGAAGCAAAACCATGTGGAAGTATTATAGGCTTTGATGCGAATGCATTATATCTTTAGTGCCTAATGCAAGAGATGCCAACGGGTTGGAGTATTAGACGTCGTGAAGAAAACCAGTTTAAACCAGAACATCCAATGAAGTATGGCAAAATGGCTGAACAATGGTTAGAGTTTTTATCCATGAGAGATGACATCCACATCAGACATCAGTTTAACGGAGCTGAAAAAATGATTGGTCGAAGACAGTTGCCTGTTGATGGTTGGTGCAAAGAGACACAGACTGTATACCAATTCCATGGCTGCTTCTGGCACGGACATACCTGCATGAAAGATAAGAATGGCCTTCCTATCATCCATAATGAAGTCAGAGATAAACCGATGAAAGAACTGCTACAAGACACCCGTACCAATGGAAAGTACATCACCGATTTGGGCTATAAACTTATTGAAATTTGGGAGTGTGAGTGGAGAGAGATGAAGAAGACCGATACCACACTCAAAGGCTTCCTGAAAGAGAACTTTTCAGACAAAATAGATGGTGCGATGACAGAGGAAGAAATACTGAACAAAGTGAAGTCCGGTGAACTGTTTGGTTTAGTCGAATGTGATATACATGTACCAGATCACCTGAAAGAGTACTTTGAAGAGATGACACCTATCTTCAAGAATACAGATATTTCCATAGATGATATTGGTGAACACATGAAGGCCTTTGCCGAGAAGAATGGAATCATGAAGAAACCCCGTAGAAGTTTGATCGGAAGCTATGGAGCGGAGAAAATGTTGTTTGCAACCCCCTTACTGCAGTGGTACCTCCAGCATGGTATTGAAGTTGATCACGTCTATCAAGTTATCCAATATAAACCAAGAAGATGTTTTGAAAAATTTGGAGATGAAGTATCTGAAGCAAGAAGACAAGGAGATGTTGACCCCGACAAGTCGATCGTTGCCGACACCATGAAGCTGTTGGGAAATTCTGGATATGGCAAAACCGTCACCAACAAAGAGAAGCATCGACATGTGTGCTATTGCGATGACGAAGAAGTTACCAAAGCCGTAAATGACATGTCCTTCAGAGCCTTGAATCCATTAGATGAAACATTACATGAAGTCGAACTCAACAAGAAGACCATCAAGTTGGATCTGCCACTTCACATCGGATTCTTTGTTTACCAGTATGCGAAACTCCGGATGCTTCAGTTCTATTATGATGTCATCGATACTTTTATCAACCGCCAAGATTTCGAATATGCTGAAATGGACACAGATTCTGCATATATATGAACTTCGTCACCATCCATAGATGAATTAGTGAAACCAGAGAAGACAGTAGAATTTTACAAAGAGAATCACAAGTGGTTTCCATCAGAGTGTTGTGATTTCCACAGAGATGATTATGTGAAAACCAAATTAGAAGGCAAAGAATGGCTGTCACCCTCATGCTGCCAAGAAAGAAAGCGTTTTGACAGGAGAATTCCAGGCTTGTTTAAGGTAGAATGGCAAGGAACTGGTATTGTTGGACTGTGTAGTAAAACATATTATTGTTTCGGTGCCACCAATAAATTCAGTTGTAAGGGAATCACCAAACGCCACAATGATTTGACGAAAGACAGATATTTGCAAGTTTTGAAGACTCAACAAAGTGGATCTGGCATCAACCGAGGATTTGTGATGAATGACAACACTATGTATACCTACCAGCAGAGCAGAGATGGACTATCATATTTCTACCCAAAACGAAGAGTTTTAGAAGATGGAGTTAGCACCATACCACTAGAGATTTAAAGAAGAAACAATTGAGTGAGTGTCATATTTTTCTACAACCTGAACCAAGTCTAGCTTTTGCCTACAAAAAGTTCTATTTAGTTGACCAAAAAAAATTCCTAAAAAAAACCGAAATGGTTTTTAGGTGGTCTACTCAATCATATTAGGCTCATCAAATTTTTAAAGTCCTTTATGGCATTCTCTAAAGTCCTTTATGGCAGTCCTCATAAAGTCCTATATGGCATTCTCTAAAGTCCTTTATGGCAGTTTTTCTCTAAAGTCCTTAATGGCAGTCCTCATAAAGTCCTATATGGCATTATCTAAAGTCCTTTATGGCAGTCCTCATAAAGTCATATATGGCATTCTCTAAAGTCCTTTATGGCAGTCCTCATAAAGTCCTACATGGCAAGTTTTTCACAAAGTAAAAAGTCCTACATGGCAAGTTTTTCATAAAGTAAAAAGTCCTTTATGGCAGTCCTCATAAAGTCCTATATGGCAAGTTTTTCTCTCAAAGTAAAAAGTCCTTTATAGCAGTCCTCATAAAGTCTATATGGCATTCTCTAAAGTCCTTTATGGCAGTCCTCATAAAGTCCTATATGGCAGTCTTCAAAAAAAATTCTAAATGGCAAGTCTTACAAGGCAATACATTTTTTCTAGTGTAAAGATTTTTCAATTTTTTTATTTATTCTAATACAGAGAGTTTTTTCATCATTATCATCATCATCATGTTCCTGGTATACTTTAGGCTAACCCTATTGGAAGTGGAGGATACTTCTTTACTTTCATTCAAAACTTAGTTTCATTCAAAACTTTTTAGTTCCATTTATTTTTTAAAAAATGTTGATTCATGGTATCTTTTAGGTTACACCTATTGGAACCAGATGATACTTCTTTATTCAAAATTTAGTTTCATTCAAAACTTTTTAGTTCCATTTATTTTAAAAAATGTTGATTCATGGTATCTTTTAGGTTACACCTTTTGGAACCAGATGATACTTCTTTACTTTTCAGTTTCATTCAAAACTTTTTAGTTTCATTCAAAACTTTTTAGTTCCATTTATTTTTAAAACATGTTGATTCATGGTATCTTTTAGGTTACACCTATTGGGACGTGATGATACTTCTTTACTTTTTAGTTTCATCTCATTTTTTTTAAAGTTGATTCCTGGTGTCTTTTAGGCTACCCCTATTGTATAACCAAAGGAATAAATCATCATCATCATCATTACTAAGAAATTCTCTGTTGTGAATATTTAAAAGAAATGAGAAATTTTTTATGATAGAAAAACTAAATTGCTAAGTTGGACATGTTGTTTTCGTTTTCTTTTTTGATGAACAAAAAAAAAATTCCCTCAAAGAGGATACGAACTGTAGGGGGTGGGAATGCACTCGAACTATTTGACATATCTCCATTGGACAGAGGTTTGTAGCTTGACCTGTCCCAAGCCAGTATAAAATGCAGAGGGCCATATCCTACAGTTTAAGGATGAAGATTGCAGTTTGATCGCCAAACTGACCAATCAGATCGAAGTTAATCAACCAATCACATTTCTGTATTCTCAATGTGTTTCTTTCCCATTACTTTCTATACTAATTTTCTAAATTTTCCAACTTTAACCTATAATCCTATAGGAAACAAACACAAACCCCAACCAAGAATCAAAAACTCATTCAAAATTTGTTGAACTGGTGTAATGTTTTCAATCACGTCCGTCAAAGATATATAAGATTAGGCAAAGCATGGACTTGGCATCATTCACTATCGAACCATTGACCAGAGAAGATGTTCCGAATTGGCACCAAGCAGACTTATGCTAACGTCATCTCAGAAGATACTTTGAGGGAAAAGACCAGAAACCTTATCCTACGAAGACTGGTATTGCTCTATCTTTAGAAGAATGGAATGCCTTGAAATCCCAAATAGAAGAAGTAGATGCAGCCATTAAAACCCAACAAACAACTTTAACTGACGACACTAAACCTACTAAACATGAAGACTTCAAAAAACCAAATCAAGAACCACCTTTGAAGAAGAAGAAGAAGATCACAGTGAGAATAACCCAACCACGACCATTGATCGTTGATGAAATTGATAGTGAACTCAGGCAAGTTCGCTTGCAGCATGGACTTTGCTTGGCATATGCTCATTATGTCGAAGAGAACATTGACGCTGTAATGAAAGAAAAATGCTTTGGATGTACAGTCGATCACCCAAGTCAGATTCAGCATAATGTATGCCTAATGATGTCTGAAGAAGAGAAGATTATAACATGTTTTAGTGACGCACTTGAAAAAGTTAACAAGAATGATGTTCATCTACTGTGGCACCATAATACTTCTGGAATGAATCCACCACCAGTACAGAATGAATATGAAGATATGTTCGAGAAACCTCTCACAAATGAACAGAGACGTTGTATTATGGATTTGGTGATTGAATTTATGACCATCAAGAAACCTGTTACAATTGGATTCTAATTGAAGATGTAAATAGATGTTGTAAATAGATGATTTTTTTATAAAAAAAAAGAAAAAGAAAGAAGAAAAAAAAGTATAAAATGAAGAAACAAGAAAAAAAGGTGGTAATGACGCTTAAGTTATTTGATGTTTATCTTCTTGACAAATATCAAACAAACTTAAACTGTCCCCAGCCAGTAAGTCAGAGGGCCACCAATTTTAAATATTTGTTTGGATGACGGTTCATATTGACCACCTCTCCAAAAGGTATAAAAGGGGAGTAGTCCCCACATTCAGTGGGGGCCACCTCCCCAAAAGGTATAAAAGGGAAGTAGTACCCACATAGAACAACAAAGATGGATCCTCGTTGGAAGCATCTATTCACTTGTTTATTGTGTGGTCCCACGGGTAGTGGTAAATCATCCCTTGTAAATCGGGTTATTCAAAACATTCAAAATATTATATCACCTGTCCCAAGTCACATCATTTGGTGCTATAGTGAATGGCAACCATTATACAATACTTTACCCCAAGTAGAATTCGTAGAGGGTCTCCCTCAAGAATTAAAATCTGATAGTTTAGTCATATTGGATGATCTGATGCTCGATGCAGATGTTCGAGTGTCTAGATTATTTACTAAAGGTAGTCATCACCGTAACATTAGTGTGATCTACATTGTTCAAAATTTATTCGATAAAAATAAAGTCCATAGGACTGTAGCTCTCAATAGTCATTACATGATCTTGTTTAAAAATCCTAGGGATCGTTCTCAGATCTCACACTTGGCAGCACAGATGTATCCTGGTCATTCCAAGTTTCTGAGAGAAGTTTTTGAAGATGCCACTTCGACACCATATGGTTACCTTTTAATAGATCTCAAACAAGATACTCCTGAACACATGAGATTAAGAAGTCAATTTTTTCCTGGGGAAACCCAATATGTGTACCTCCGAAAAGTATAAAAGGGGAGCAACAAGGCTGACTCGAGTCAGAAGCATGTCTGACCGTCTCAAGCGCAACATCGCTCTTCTCAAGGTTCTTATTAAATCGAAACCCGCACTCGTCAAATCCATACTAAAACATGCAGACAAAGAATTGATAACTTGTTTGTGTGACTGTGCCTCGAATATACTGAAGGGAGCAGTACCTCTGACCAAAGCTCAGAGAACCAAACTCGTTCGTCAGAAACAACTAGTGAGGGCAGTGGCAAACAAAGGTACCTCTGACAAAAAGAGGAGACAAATCTTGCAGAAAGGGGGATTCTTGGGGGCATTGCTACCTCCTGTACTATTGGGTGCTGTTAAAGGTATATTTGGATGATGGAATATGCAAAGAAGATGGCTTTGGTAGAACCAAGGTTATTGGAACGTCTACAAGAGACTCCAAGACAACCGAATGAACTGGCTGTTTCATCACTGGATAGAGAAATGAGAGATATTCTCGATGCCCCTTTTCTTTCGGCTGATGAAAAGATGACTCAATATAATCAAATTTTACAAAGATACTTGACATTTCTTCAAAAGGTAATGGCTCCTCGACAAATTAAAGTCGAATTCGAGAAAGATAATAAAGACGAAGACATTCTCGATTCTGTACCTATGACAATGAAGAAAAAGGGAAAGTTGTTGTTGATTCGTATTAGAAGAGACCCAAATATATCTTGGAATGAGAAGGGTGAATTAGTCTACAAAGATCAAACAGTGGTAGGGTCGAATGTAACAGATCTTCTAAACGATTTACTTAGAAGACGAAAATCTTTCCAACCAAAGGGATGGGAAATGTTGGCCGAAGCTTTGAGAGATAGTAACATACCCCAAGAATTAATTGGTCATAAAGAACGTTGGGATTTTATGAAACAGGCACCGATAAAGTCGGAACCAAAACAACCAAAGAAAACAGAAACGCCAAAGTGGACCGAAAAAAGGTATAAATAGAGTTGACACTTGAACAAGGCAGTCATGGAAGCGTTGTACTATGATTCTGAAGTGCCTGGTAGTTTTGGTGGTGTAGACGCTCTTCGTAGAGCGTCCAAGAAAAAAACCAAACAAGTTGTAAAATGGTTAGAGACTCAAGACACATACACTCTTCACAAACCTGTTCGTCGTACATTTCCTAGAAGAAAAGTAATAGTTAGTGGTATAGATGCACAATGGCAAGCTGACTTGGTAGATGTTTCAAACATAAGTAAATTCAACAAAAACATAAAATTATTGTTGACATGTATAGATGTGTTTAGTAAATATGCTTGGGTGATACCATTACAAAACAAACTTGGTGATTCCATCGTGAAAGCTTTTAGTAAAATTTTCAAACAAGGTCGTAAACCAGAAAAATTACAAACTGATCAAGAAGCAAAGAATTTCTAAACAGAAAATTTCAGAATTTTCTCAAAGATCACAAAGTCGACTTTTTCACTACACAAAATGTTGAAACAAAATGTTCCATAGTAGAAAGATTTAACAGAACTTTGAAAACCAAAATGTGGAAATATTTTACCAAGAATGATACACTAACTTTTCCACTTCAAAACTTGGTGAAATCATATAATCATTCTCATCATCGCAGTATAGGTATGGCCCCCAGCGCCGTGAACTTTGAAAATCAAGAAGAGGTTTGGCAAAGGTTGTATGGACAACCCATAAAACACAAGACACCAAAGTACAAAGTAGGAGACAGAGTGAAAATCAATAAAGTTAAGAAAACTTTTGAGAAAGGTTATTTGCCCAATTGGACCGAAGAGTTATTCACAGTAGTAGCCATCAAGGAAGGACATCCAGTCACATACATCTTACAAGATGATAATGGAGAAATACTGAAAGGGTCATTCTACACTGAAGAGCTTCAGCGAGTTTCACATAAAACTATTTACAAAATCGAACACGTACTCAAGAAACGTGGTCGAGGTAAGAAAAGGGAATTGTTCGTAAAGTGGTTGGGATACCCAACTTCGTTCAATTCGTGGATCAAACAGAGTCAGCTCACCTATAAAAGGAAGTGAACCTCTGAAGTTTCTTCAAAATGGAAGAAGGATCGAACGGTTCTTGGCATCTGTTTGGTAAAAGAATTCCAAGGAGCGAGATCACTTATTTTTCACAAATAATCATTTTGTATATCATCATCATTACCAGTGTCGTTAATCTCACTCTCGAAAACACAGACAGCAAGTTGTGGACTGCTCTCTTGAGTAGCAGCATAGGATATTTGTTACCAAATCCAACCATTAAGAAAAAGTAATGTTTTATTTGACTCTACCAAGTAATAGTTCTATGAACGTGTTTCCAGAAAACACGTTGACTACGTACACCACTCAGTTATCACAACCAGTGAATCTCACGGGAGAATGGGAAGTAGGTCTGGCAGAGATTCAGTATCCAAATACTTGGTTCAATATTCGTGCAGAAGAAGCTTTCGTTACAGTGTTCTGGTCTTCGAAAAAGAATTACCGACTTACTCTCAAGGAAGGTCGTTATTCGGATCCCATTGATGTGATACGAGCTATCAATGGTGTTAAAGAATTTCTCTTGCCTCGTCACGATAAGGTGGCTTTTGAACTGGATGAAGTGACTGGTAAAGTTCGTATCACGGTACGTGATGGAGTTGTGGTCACATTGAGCCCTACTCTTCAAAATATTTTGGGATTTAATGAGTGTGTTTTTAAATCAGGAACTTACAATTCTTCCAGAGTTGCCGATGTCAACCAAGGATTTTATTCACTCTATGTATATTGTGACTTGGTTCGTGACCAAGTCGTAGGAGATACAAGAATACCACTTCTTCGTATCGTACCCGTGCGTGTGAAATATGGGGATATCATCTCTAAAACATTTGAGAATGTGTATTATGTACCAGTAGAACGAAAAAATTTCAGTACCGTCCAGGTGTATATAAGGGGTGACATAGGAGCCATAGTACCATTCGAGTTCGGGAAAGTGACAGTGACACTTCATTTCAGAAATCGTAGATCTCTTCATTTCACATAAACATGACTTACTGTTGTAAGTCCAAATTATACGAAGAATATTACACGAAACAAGCTGGGAACGGTCTACCGGCTTTTTCTGGAGCTCAAATACAGAGAGGATATGGTTTGGGAAGTATATTGGGAGGACTGGAGAATATGGTGTTACCTTTATTGAAAACTACAGCCAGGACCGTGGGAAAACAGTTATTGCGAAAAGGAGCAGCCTTTGCCGAAGATGTCATTGAAGGGAAAAATGTAAAAAAGGCAGCAATCAAAAGAGTCAAAGAGGCTGGTGCAGGAGCTTGGAATGAAGTGGTTGGTGGTTCAAAACCACCCGGTAGGAAAAGTATAGAAAGGCCCGCACCACGCAAAACTAGCAAATCGACAAAAAGAAGGAGAACTGTTCAGACCCAAGACCATCTCGGTGCATGATGTCTCTCATTAATGAAAAATTTTGTGAGTGTGTCAACAGCGAACTCGACTTGTTTTCCATACTACCAACACAGACTAGTGTGGAACATGGGCAATGGGTAGAACACAGGCCTTTGGCGACTATAGGAAACAGTGGTCCAATAGAATTCCACATTGCAGGATTAGGAGATGATTATTTGAATTTGGCACAGACATACTTGTATGTTAAAGCAACGGTTGTAGATTCCAATGGGGCCTCAATTGCACCCGATGCCAAAGTGGGCCCAGTCAATTTATGGATGCATTCCTTATTTAATCAAATCGATATCAGCTTGAATGAAAAACTGGTATCTCCTTCCAACAACACTTATCATTACAGAGCTTTTATAGAAACTTTGTTGAGTTATGGACCAGCTGCCAAGAAGTCACAACTGACTAATGCATTATGGTACAAGGATACGGCCGGACACATGGAAGATTTGACAGATGATAACAAGGGATTTCTTCTTCGAAAGAAATTTATAGAGAAAAGTAAAATCGTGGACATGACTGGAAGATTACATTTGGACATGTTTTTCCAAACTCGTTACTTGCTGAATGGAGTTAATGTTCATGTTAAAATGAATAGAGCCAAAGATGCTTTCGCATTGATGGCCGATACCGCTACATACAAGATCAAAATTCTAGATGTATCCATGTTTGTACGCAAAGAGAGACTCCAATCATTCGTGAGAATGGCTCACGAGAAAGCACTAACAAAAGCAACTGCAAAATATCCTATCGACCGTGTGGAAACCAAGGTGTTTTCAGTGGAAATCTGAGCATTACACAAGAAAACTTATTTTTAGGCCAACTACCTAAACGCATCGTAGTGGGATGTGTAGACAATGATGCTTTCAATGGAAACTTTTCAAAGAATCCATATAATTTCAAGAACTTCAAAATCAATTACTTGGCATTGTACGTGGATGGGCAGCAGATTCCAGCCAAACCATTACAACCTAGATTCGAACAACAAGAAGTGGCGAGATGTTATGCAACTCTGTTCCAAGGAACTGGACAAATGTATGAGAATGAAGGAAACCACATCAGCCGAGAAGAGTACATAAATGGATACACCCTATTCGTTTTCGACCTGACTCCAGATCTATCACATGGACAACACTTCGATCTGGCGAAGAGAGGAAACTTGAGACTAGAAGTCCATTTCGAAAACCCATTACCAACCACAATCAACGTACTGGTGTATGCAGAATTCCAGAACATCATAGAAGTGGATAAGAATAGACAAGTAATCTTCGATTACTCAACATGAACACGTTGCAGTTAGAGAATGCTCTTCGATCAGATAGTTGTTTGAAGAGAATATGTTTGGGTGTATTTTCAAGAAACAAATTACCAAGAAGATTACCAGATCACAGACCAATGGCTTTGATAGCCAACACGGATCCAGACCACAGAAAAGGAGAGCATTGGGTGGCTCTCTTTGTGAGTCACCACAACGCAGAATACTTTGATTCCTATGGATTACCACCACAACACAGACCATTCGAGAATTTCCTGAAGAAGAATTCCAGATATTGGAAGTATAATACAAAACGCCTTCAAGGACCATTACCAGTGTGTGGACAATACTGTTTGTTTTACTTGAAACATCGCTGTCGCGGTGTACCGATGGAAACCATATCCAACATGTTTACCACTGATCTAATGGACAATGATCTGTTGGTTAATGACGTCATAGAGGAAACCAGCCACTAGATGTCGCTGCATTGAAGGAAAACTATGAAAACTGGTGCACTTGGTGTTCAGCTCATTTGTGTTTCGACAGCCAAAGAAGAAGGATGTCTACTAATGTGACCGTCTTCAAACTTAACAATGATTTACAGATTCAACTGTTCAAGAACGACGTTGGGTTCCAGTTTACCACCAGAGATTGGGAACAAGTGACCAAAGCAGTGGATATTGCAAAGAAGAGAAGTCTTGAAATAGGAGGACCCAAACCAAAAAGAGAAAGAAAACCAAAGAAGAATGAAGATAAAAAGGATTGAAGAATGTTCACTATTCCATGTTTGATCAGGATGGCACTGAATGATTATCAATCAAGAAACCAAGAAACAAGAAATCCAAGAGACTTTGTACAGAGAATGAGCGTTTCATTCGAAACGTATTTTCGTGATGTTCCGCCACCAGTACTGGAGCAGTTATTACGTGGAGAAGAAAAAATAAGAAAGATACCAGAACAAAGACCACCAAAACACATCAAGTATGCATTGGAGGAAAATCGTCTCGAGACATTTCAATTCATGTTACAAAGTGAAAGTGTGAAAACCCCGAATGAACTGACAAAAGCTGGATTCTTTTATTTGGGGACAGGAGACAGAACTCAATGTTTTCATTGTGGTATTATTGTTCGTTTCTGGGAAACAGAAGATGATGTTATAGAAGAACACAGAAAATATTCTCCAGACTGTTATTACATTCATAATTTACCACCTGAATTCATGGACGTTGAAAAAAAAGAAATGGCCATCAGAGAAGAAAAAGAAATGGACACATCATTTCAAGAAGAAGATTCACGGAGGACAAAATGTAGTGTGTGTTTATTAGCTGAAGCAAATGTCGCTCCGCGACCATGTAACCATTTGTGCCTGTGCAAAGACTGCTGTAAACCACTCAGAAGATGTCCAATCTGCAGAAAGACTGTTTATGAATATCTGACAATCTACATACCATAAAAAGATGTATTTTTGTTGTTGAATAAAAGAAATTTAAATTTATATTTAGTGTTATTATTTTTTTAACTTTCCATCGAAGTACAAAGAAAAATCAAAATGAGGGATAGTAAATTAGACCTCGTACGACACATCTGTTGGGTAGATCCTCATATGAGTATATGGTGGAACTTAGCTTCATGGCCTTCATGTACACGTATGGGTCCTACTTATAATTTTAATAAGGGATTCTGGGTAAATTTGTCCTATAGCACTACGTGCTATTCTTAATAGGGAAATAACACGTCATGGGATCCAAAAAAAGGGATTCTTAAAGAATTCGAAATAATACAACTTGACGGGTTTATTTGGGTAATTAGATGAGGATTCTGGGAAAATCCGAAGCAGAAAATTACTCCACTTCAGTCGAATGCACCCCGTATACCCTCTCGGTACTATAGCACTACCGCTAAGCCGATAAAATGGGGAAATAAAGTCAATTTCGGTGATTTCGGGTGGATTTTGGTGATTTGGAGAGATTGTCGGGTTGTTTGTGGTAATTAGATTTACTCTTCTACAATCGAACACACCCTCCGAACATACCCCGTCCCATTGCAGAACAATTGGGTAACATAGCAATCACGTGCTACCATAGAAACCAAGATGGCGACCTCCAGTATACAAAATGGACGACGGAAACACGTATCACCCTAACAACACGCGCTGCGCATGCGCACTCACACCACGTATCACTATGGAGATGACGTCACAACATGGCCGCTCACGCGGGTTACCATGACAAAACAACATGGCGCCACTACGTCACGTGACATGACGTCACTTCCGGGGTCCTGCAAACTACCCTCGTCCGGGTACATGACATACTACTAATATAATATATAGAGGATATGGAATGAGTGTTTTTCTCATATAATATTTATGAGACGAGTCTAAGAATTTTCCGCTTTGGTGAGCCTCTGGCAAGCCCAAACGGAAAATTCGGACGAGTTTAATAAATATTATATGAGAAAAACACTCATTCCATATTCTATTTATCATATGACACACACAGGCATAAATTATCCGCTTAGTATGACTTTTTAACACATCACCTAACTTGAGTTGCAGACGGCACTTGGAAAAAACATCCTCGTATAACTAAAAATTTCCATTTTTTGCTTCAAAAACATAGGTTATGACCCCTCATTGGAACGAGCTCGACAATGAGGGGTCATAACCTATGTTTTGGAAGCAAAAAGTGAAAATATAAAAAAATGAATGGCGTTTTTCTTGTCGGTAAACGATTAATACAATATAACCCATCCTTAATTGGACAGATGGCGTAAATTCTCCCTACTGAAATTATGCAAATGCAACCCAGTTGTATTTTGTTTAGCCGATCAAATTGTCCAGTTTTGAAATTGACCAATAAAAGCTCCCAACTTGAATTATGCAAATTACGAAAATGTGGCCCAGTTGTATTTTGTTCGGCCAATCAAATTGTCTAGTTTTGAAATTGACCAATGAAATTGAAGGAAGGCTTTATTTATCACTGATCAATATGAAAACAAACTAGAGAAACAGAATTTACTGCATCCAGTAAATTCAAGTCTGTGTGAAAAGGGTTAAAGTATCAGGAATAAACTCTACAGAAAGAGAATTTATGGAGGCTTATCTTCTGGTGTAAAATATTTTCTAACAAATCAGACATGGGTTTTTCGTTAACAGTATTTACAGATATTCATACAGGAATCAGAACAATTTTTATAAGAAACCAGAAATGGACAATTTTGGCTCTGCCCACTAATTTGAGTGATGAAATACATTCATAAACTTTAGAAATACATTAAGGTGTAAATGCATTTCCCAGTCTTTCTGAATAATATGCACTTGATGACCTCATTCAGGTGGACCATTAATTGAATCTCCAGCAATGTTTAACTCAGTTGGTGTAGTCCCATGTCCACATCTACATTGAAGAATGAGCGCAACCCACTTTGAAATAATGGCTCCACCAACTTCAGATCTGTCATCTGACATTCAGATCGAACGGGAGAAAAAAACATAGATAAGTGCAAACTGGTTATTGTTAACCAGCATGCCAAAATGCATAGAGATAGGACGGTCCGTATTTGAGTTGTCGCGCTGACAAAGGGTGCATAGACTCTATGTCGGAGATATTGTCATAAAAACCTTAGAAAACCCCAAGAGCTCATTTGAAAGCCTGCTCTTAAAAGCATCTAGTGACCTAAACAAGGCATACATAAAACTAGAACTTCTCTAATAAATTAATTTTAAACAGTCATAGCACTAACACAGTTAACAGAACATTCAGCTATGTCAGTATTGCATCTTTTACCGGCATCCTAACAGTATTGTGATAGGTTTCAATAACAAATCTAGAGTGTAGTTTTACAATTACATGTACACTGGAATTCTTCGTTATCAAGTTGTTTGTTTTTATATTAACTTGGTTTGGGAATTAATTCTGTACAATGAGATTAAATAAATAGATCATGTTATTGTATTTGACAGTCACAGCTTTCTCCCCACTGCTTTTTGTGAAATTCTTTCATGGAGAAAATATTCATACAGGAATCAGAACAATTTTTCTAAGAAACTCGAAAAGGCATATATGTGCACACCATTTATAGGGTTCGATCAAGGAATCAGAAATGGACATTACTGCCGCTACCATTTATTTGAATGATGAGATACATGTATAATCTTCAGAACTGCATTAATTGGTATAAAATGAAATTCCCAATAGGTCGAAAAAGTATGCATTTAATGACCTCTCTTGACCGCATAGAGGTGGACCACATTTTGAACCTCCAGCAAGTTTCAACTCGTTTGGTGTAGGTACCATTACTATAGGTCATACTAAACCTGAAGTATGAGCATAAACTACTTTATAAATATTGGCTCCACCAACTCTGGATCTGCCATATTTGTAGATGATGGCAAATGTTCATATTAGCAAGGCAATGATGAAGTGCATGCACGGTACCTCTGGAAAACATATTGCAAGTAAAAAGGTTCAGTAATGTTGGAATGTAGACGTTGAAAGGCCTTGAAGACCCCCAAGAGCCTGTCTGAAGACTTATTGGCATTGTCAAAATACCGAGATCCCATCTATATCCATGTGTGTTTAGAACAACACTGTGAGAATGGAAATGGTTTTCATTATTCTCAATGATTTTTTCGAAGAGAGGTGCACCATCGAAGTGCAGTACGCTTTAGTACACAGCGCCTCCTTGCCCCCATATTAAGATTTTCAGAGGGTTAAAATATTCGCTTTAAATATTCCATTTTAATCCTTTAACCCTTTACCCAGATGGTAGAGGTGCAGGCTGCAAGCCGAGAGGTCCTCGTTTCGAATCCCACCTGCGGCAACCGCGTTGTGTCCTTGGGCAAGACACTTCACCCCCATTGCCCACGTAGGGGCACGGTGACGCTGTGTACTAAGGCGTACTGTACGTCGATGGTGCACCTGTCTTCAACCAATGCTAACCCTGCTTGTGTGGAGTTGGTATGTTGGGAAGCTGACAGTTGCTCGCCGTTGCTCGGTGGTTCTCTCTGGGTACTCGGGCTTCCTCCACCTGTAAAACTGTCACGGTCATGGTTAGCCATTGTGCAGAAATATGTGACCTTAAAACACCAATAAAAATAAAAAAAAACCTTTACCCAACGAATCGGCCGCATCCGCCCGCGTAATATGTGAATTGAGAAGTTGAAAAAATATTAGTTCCAACGAGGGGTCCCATGATAAGGTTTTGTTGAAATTGTTTGGAAAGTTTGAAAAAAATGATATTTGAAATAATAAATTTTGCTATCGTCTCCGTTGGGTAAAGGGTTAAATGGGGGCGCAATGGCTGAGTTGGCAGAGGTGCAGGCTGCAAGTCGAGCGGTCCTCACTCTGTCCTTGGGCAAGACACTTCACCCCATTGCCTACGTGGGTGCATGGTGGCGATGTGTACTAAAGCGTACTGCACATCGATGGTGCACCTGTCTTCAACCAATGCTAACCCTGCTTGTGTGGAGTTAGTATGTGAGGAATCTGATAGTTGCTCGCTGTTGCCCGGAGGTCCTCCTCCCCAGGTACTCTGGCTTCCTCCGCCCGTAAAAATATCCTGGTCATGGTAAACCACTGTGCAGAAATATGTGAAATTAAACACCAATAAATAAATAATCCTTTAAAAAATGAGCTCATTCCAATGAAGGGTCATAAGCTATGTTTTTTCAAGCAAAAATGAAAAAGTAATTAAAACTGAATAGACATTTCTGTGTATAAAGCTGACCGGTTTTTGCCGTTATGTTGGTTAAAGGGTTAAGAATCCCTTAGTTTGGAAAGCACACTGAAAAGGTGTCCCATTCCACATAGAATTAAATGTTTCAGAAAAGACAGCGAAAAACATTCTGTAGCCATGAGTTATATTAAAGATATTTTTTTACTCACATCGAAGTATTAAGAGGGTTAAAATCTGACCATTCAAATATTCCATTTTATTACTTTGTAACTGTGATAGGTGTTTCGAGAAAGCCACACACCACTCCATCCCAAAACCTCTCAATCCTGAGTGATGATTGATAGTCCAGGCACATTAGACATAAAAATGAGAAAGTAAGGAAAAAAATCGGAGAAAGCTGATTTTTTTTATATGTTTCCGGGACACACATTGCGGATAAAGTGTGAAAAGTCCCCGCGAATCCGAGTTGAGCTTTTTTAGTTATAGCGTTTTTTTGATGAAAAAAAAATTTTTAAAAAAAATTCGACCCAGCTCCATATTTCTCATTCTTATTCGCCTTAGTAGGGTGAGAATCATAAATATCGTGCTGAATTATATCGAGAATACATATCCCCAACAGAAAATGCCAACTTTGTACCAATCCTCACACTCAATGGTGAAATATTCACGAACATGTACAAAATTACGAAAAAAAATTTATTGTTTTCATACACACAACGGTACACAACGTCCATTAAATCAAATCTACGACTACTTTGGGAGTTAAATTATATATCAAAAATTGCAGAAAAGCAGTGGCTTTATAATGATATATAACAATAGTCATTTATTCCATAATGAACTGGTGAAACGTGTGAAATATTAACCATACCCCCTAAACTCAAATTCAAACGGCATCGACTTTTCTCATTCAAACACCGTATTATAGCATCATTGTTTCAATTTCCATGTTCGATTAAATCACATAATGTGGTGTTCGCCTACACTCAAGATGCATTGGCATGTAATGTGTGCACGCCCTTGATGTGTATATATCAAAGCAGTGGAGATTGTGTCTTCGTCAGATAAGTTGACAAAAGTTTTCGTTAGACTCGGCGGCTTCCATATGATTATGTCATATTTAGGGGCAATTGGTTCGATCATGAGTGGTAGCGGCTTGGATGAACTTTGGGGGACTGTTTATGCTGGTGGGTCAATACATCATTTGATCAGTGGTCATGCATATTCAAGAGTAGTTCGTGCCCATTTGCTAACACAAATTGCCATTACAAAACTTGTGTTTGAAGAAAGCCGAACACTAGATAACATAGACTGCACAGAAGTCAATGAAATATTCTGTGGACTTGCCAGAGGTGACTGTACAACAGCTGACGCTGTCAATCAAGAAAGTGTCAACCATCTACTGTCAAAATTACACGAACTGCTCCAGAATGCGTCCGGAGGACGCACAGGAAAGCTTTGGGTACAATACTACGAGAAAATAGGTCTTCTCCAGTTGTTCTTGAGAGCAGAGCGCACAGGCGACTGGGAACTCCACACATATTGTGTTCGCAATATGATTCCAGTATTTCACGCAGGTGGTCATTTTGCATACGCAAAAATTTCTCATCTCTATTTGCAGCAGATGAATGAGCTAACAGAAATAATGCAACAGGATGATTTGAAGTTGTTCACTGAGAAAGGTTACTTTACCACAAGGCGCTCAGATAAATTCTGGGACGGGATATATTCTGATCAGACCATAGAGCAGTGCTTAATGAGAATGTTCAAGCTCCCTGGTGGTCTCACACATGGCAGGGGAATAACCGATAGCACTGTTGCGAAATGGGTACATGGACTACCTCTTTGCCTTCCGATATGTAATGCTCTCGAAAATTTTGTTCATGTTCACACTGGTCATGGCGAACAACATCGGAATCTCCGTCAAAGTTCACAATTGACTGATGCCAATGATATCACCAAATTATTGAACTGGCTCAGAGTGCATTCCCCTTTTCAGAATAGAGATCCACTACAATTAGTCTCTATAGCGACCGGGCTTGTGGCCGACGGAACTGTGAACTGTGACCAAGTTCGCAAAATTGCTGAATTTTGCGTATCGAATGTTGTAAGCAAAACGTTCAACAGCATCAAACTACGACGTGTTGACACTGTGAAGTCTTTCGCATCGATGGCAAATAGCATCAAAGTCCGTGGAAGTAAGGTAGTGATTGAACCCACAATTCTGTTCAACCGCATCACATGTGTTATTCAGTCACAAGCAGAGATGGAAGAGTATCTCAAATATGAACTCGCCCCGAAACCACCAGCATTGTTTGATTCTGCTGGAATGAGGAAGACACAGAAAAGCACGCTCGGTAAGATCCTCAAAACATACGGTTCCGAGCAAACTAAAATCCCAGAACATTCTCTGTTTGTTGTAGATGGTGGATTTATATCGAGGGCAGTTGTATGGCCTAAACAGTCGTCATATAAGGACATATGTACATCATATTCCAATTATCTAGTGAGACATTTTGGGGCGAACGTCGTGGTTGTTTTTGATGGTTATGCTTGTACAATGTCGACAAAGGGCATGGAACAAGCCCGTAGATCTAAAGACAGGTATTCCATTGATATCAATATCTCACCCGAGTTACCAGCCACCACACCCCAATCCGATTTCCTTGCAAATGCCAAGAACAAAACCCAACTGATCGATCTTCTAATGCAGGAGCTATCTGCTATCAATATTCAGTCCAAGCAGGCCGAGGCTGATGCTGATGTACTGATAGCCGAAACTGCACTTGACATCGCTCAAGATGACAACAATGTTGTCGTTGTGGGAACAGACACAGACTTGTTAGTCATTCTTACCTCTCGAGTTCAACCGGGATGTAATATTCACATGATGTATTCCATTACCCCAAACTTACTAGTTTCAGTTAGTGAAATAGCAACCAAAATGGGTGACCATAGAAGCGACCTCCTTGTAGCACATTCTATAAGTGGTTGTGACACTACTTCTGCACTCTTTCGAGTTGGTAAGAAGAAAGTATTCAGTACAATTGTCTCCGATGTTACTAGCGACTCACAACAGTGTGTCAACACAATTTTGGCGGATGACAGTACACCAAGTGCAGTAGCCGCTGCCGGGGAACAATTTTTCCTGATCTTATACGGGAGTAAAACTGTTTCCTCTCTCGACCAATATAGATATGTCACTTACAAGCGTTATGTAGCAAAATCTAAACTGAATAAACCCATCGACCTAGCCTCACTCCCACCAAGCAGCGATGCTGCACAACAACATGTCTACAGATGTTATCTCCAGGTCCAACAATGGCTGGGCACTTCGCTTCCTCCGACGGATTGGGGATGGTCGCTAGACAATGGACTTCTTGGACCGACGGCAGCCACAAAGCCATGTGCCCCCCGATAACCTACTGAATCTGATCAGTTGTGGTTGCAAGAGTGCTTGTACAAAAAGGTGTGGGTGTAAGAAGGCAGGACTCTCTTGCTCAGGTTTGTGTAATTGCAGTTCGGATTCTTGTAACAACCACAGAAACACTGTCCTGTCGGAAATTTCTGAGTTCGATGAATAATATGTATATAGGTCATGTCATTTCTGTATATAGCGTTGATAATAGTCAATGTAACTTAATCCATGTTGATTGATTTGTACATTCTGTAAATATTATTTATTGATTTTTGTACATTCTGTAAATATTATTTATTGATCTAATGCTGCCAGACACAGACGTGTCTGTTCGGTCCCAAGCCCGAAAATAGTTGAGTTCTCATGCTGACGAATTTTATGCCAAAAGGGGAACTCGGCCAGAAGCAGAGGGGGTCTTCCATAATGTCTATTTTGTAAGCAATGATAAAAGTCTTCAAATGGTGGTGGATTTTTTATCGTCTGTCCAACTAACATCCCGTTCTGTACTACGACCCTTTGGGCAAATCCGTTAGGAAAATCGTCATTTTTTGCGTAAATCCGATACTTTTTTGTGAATTTTCAATAATTTTTCGCAGAAATTGTCACAGAATGCACATTTTCCTCTAGGTAAATGTATATTAGACATTATGTAGCTCGAAATACGCGTAAACAAAAAATACAGTTGGATCAATTCGAGGTTACAAAGTTCGTGCGATTTTTTTTAATTTTTTTCAAACGCGTTTTCGAAAAAAGGCTGTAGAAAAAAAGCTCAACTGGGATTTTAGGGGACTTTTGTCTAATCGTTCAGTGACATGTACTCGACATTCCCTGAAAAAATCAGCTTTCTCCGATTTTTTTCCCTAGTGAAACCTAATGTTCTTGGGCTATGAGAATAAATAGATTTTTTTTTAAAAATGCTTTGAAAAGTGAAGGTTTCTCTCTCTCTTCAATGACTGAGACTGAAGTTTTGTAACATGATACAACATAAATATACAGTGCTGTTCAATGTAACAAAGAATTCTATCTCAGCTTTCTCTCTGGAGATTTCTGTTTTAGATAATGGTTACTGCTTCAGCTAACTCATTTCCCAGTAAATGTTGTAAACATATTTTTAACATCTAGAGCCCGAAGGCCCCACATGCCTCCAAATCATAGATGACCAAATACCAATGGCAGGCAGCCTATCAGTATACCAAAAACATTGAGATAGGATTGATTGTATTTGGGTTATCATGTTGACAAACAGTGCATAGAAGACATTCTATGAATGTTATTAATTTATTGGGGTTTAACGACACTTCAACAGCTAGGCCCGCCTCGTGTCGTACAGTTTTTATGGATGGAGGAAACCAGAGAACACAGAGAATCACCAAACAACAACAACAAGCAACTGTCTGGATCCCCAACATGCTAACTCCTCACAAGCAGGGTTAGTGCAAGTGTATCATTGGCATGCAGTATGTTTTAGTACACAACATCACTATGCCATTATGTGGGCAATGGGGGTGAAGTGTTTTTGCCCAAAGACACAAGGCAGTTGCCGCAGATAGGATTCGAACTGAGAACCTCTCGGCTTGCAGCCTGCACCTCTAACTGCTTAGCCACCGTGCCCCTCTATGAATGTAATGGGAATACTTTAGAGGCTTATTTTGGGGATAAAATAGTTTTAAAGAAATAAGAAATAGGTTTTCAATGACAGTATTTATAGATATTCATTCAAAAATCAGTTATTTTTTTCCAAGAAACCAGATAAGGTATATATCTTCACAGTATTCAAAGGGACCAATCAAGGGAATGCACAAGGAGGTTCAAAAATATGATTTCCAGCAATTCTGGTAATAGCCCTCGTGACTCCTGTTCGACCTTGGCCCAAATTTTGAATCTCCATCAAGTGTCGACTCGTTGGTATTGGTCCCAGGTCCATACATCATACCATGCTTGAAATATGAGCATGACCCACTTTCACAAATTTTGGCCACACCAACTTTTTATGTAAAAATGGATGTATGGACTTCAGGAATGCTTTAGAGAGACAAAAAATGTGATTTCCAGCAATTCTGAAAAAATGCACTCAATGACCACAAGTGACCTCCGTAACCTTGACCCACATTTTTGAACCTCCATCAAGTGTCAACTTATTTAGTGTTGGCTCCAGGTCCATGCATCACACCATCCTTGAGATATGAGCGTGACCCACTTTCAAAAATGTTGGCCACGCCCACTTTTTTCATAAAAAAATGCACATCTGAATTTTGGGGAAGCATTTGGAGGTCAAAAAATGTGATTTCCAGCAATTATGAAAATGCACTCATTGACCCCTGAGTGACCTCGGTGACCTTGACCCATATTTTGAATCTCCATCGAGTGTCGACTCATTTGATGTTTGTCCCAGGTCCATACATCATACCATGCTTGAGATATGAGCATGACCCACTTTCAAAAATTTTGGCCACGCCCACTTTCTTACGTCAAAATGCATGTGTGTATGTCAGGAATGCTTTCGGGAGTCAAAAAATGTGATTTCTAGCAATTATAAAGAATGCACTTAGTGAACCCTAGGTGACCTCCATGACCTTGACCCATATTCTGAATCTCTATCGAGTGTCGACTCATTTGGTGTTGATCCCAGGTCCATACATCATACCATGCTTGAGATATGAGCGTGACCCACATTCAAAAATTTTGGCCACGCCCACTTTTTTCATGAAAAAATGCACATCTGAATTTTGGGGAAGCATTTGGAGGTCAAAAATGTGATTTCCAGCAATTATGAAAAATGCACCCATTGAACCCTGAGTGACCTCGGTGACCTTGACCCATATTTTGAATCTCCATCGAGTGTCAACTCATTTGGTGTTAGTCCCAGGTCCATACGTCATACCATGCTTGAGATATGAGCGTGACCAACTTTCAAAAATTTTGACCACGCCCACTTTTTTTACGTCAAAATGCATGTGTGTATGTCAGGAATGCTTTAGGGTGTCAAAAAATGTGATTTCTAGCAATTATAAAAAATGCACTTAATGACCCCTAGGTGACCTCCGTGACCTTGACCCATATTCTGAATCTCCATCGTGTTTCGACTCATTTGGTGTTGATCCCAGGTCCATACATCATACCATGCTTGAGATATGAGCGTGACCCACTTTCAAAAATTTTGGCCACGCCCACTTTTTTACTTCAAAATACATGTGTGTAAGTCAGGAATGCTTTAGGGGGTCAAAAAATGTGTTTTCTAGCAATTATGAAAAATGCACTTAATGACCCCGTGACCTTGACCCATATTTTGAATCTCCATCGAGTGTCGACTCATTTGGTGTTGGTCCCAGGTCCATACGTCATACCATGCTTGAGATATGAGCGTGACCCACATTCAAAAATTTTGGTCACGCCCACTTTTTTTTACGTCAAAATGCATGTGTGTATGTCAGGAATGCTTTAGGGGGTCAAAAAATGTGATTTCTAGCAATTATGAAAAATGCACTTAATGACCCCTAGGTGACCTTCGTGACCTTGACCCATATTTTGAATCTCCATCGAGTGTCGACTCATTTGGTGTTGGTCCCAGGTCCATACGTCATACCATGCTTGAGATATGAACGTGACCCACTATCAAAAATTTTGGCCACGCCCACTTTTTTTACATCAAAATGCATGTGCGTATGTCAGGAATGCTTTAGGAGGTCAAAAAATGTGATTTCTTGCAATTATGAAAAATGCACTTAATGACCCCTAGGTGACCTCCGTGACCTTGACCCATATTTTGAATCTCCATCGAGTGTCGACTCATTTGGTGTTGGTCCCAGGTCCATACGTCATACCATGCTTGAGATATGAGCGTGACCCACTTTCAAAAATTTTGGCCACGCCCACTTTTTTACGTCAAAATGCATGTGTGTACGTCAAGAATACTTTAGGGGGTCAAAAAATGTGATTTCCAGCAATTCTGAAAAATGCACTCAATGACCCCTAGATGACCTCTGTGACCTTGACCCATTTTTTGAACCTTCATCGAATGTCGACTCATTTGGTGTTGGTCCCAGGTCTGTAGGTCATACCACGCCTGAGATATGGGCGTGACCCACTTTCAAAACACCCCCACGGAGAACTCTAATGCCCCAGGAATCTGTAAAATATTCAGTGCCGAGAACTTGTGGCTGTCTATCAGCATGCCAAAAATCAACGAGATAGGGCAATCCGTTTTCGAGTTATCTTGCGGACAAAAAAGTGATGAGAAGACAGAAGACAGGAGAAGAAGAAGAAGAAGAAGAAGAAGAAGAAGAAGAAGAAGAAGAAGAAGAAGAAGAAGAAGAAGAAGAAGAAGAAGAAGAAGAAAAAAGAGAAAAAAAAGAGAAAGAATCTGTGCAAAAACAATAGTCTGTGTGTTTCACACAGACTAAATATCAAATGTTTCAAAGTGAACAAAACGGACGAGTCATATGATAATATATATAATAAAAAGTGTTATCTGATTAGAACATTTCCACTTTGTTCACATTCTCGGTGTTAAATTTCATTTTTTTTAAATATCTGCCATGATGAAATAAACAAATTATTACAATAGGCATTTGACATGGGCTGATATATTTCGTCTTCTTGACGAGACCAGACCAGCCAGATCAAACGCAACATCAAATCCTTGAATTGTATTTAGCATATGAATGGTCATGGTAAGTTTTTCATGACTCGATGAATAATTTTCCTATCGTATGAATGTTTTTGCTTTGTCCCGCCTATTTGTCAAATAAAAAAATGCGGACGTGTTCAATGGTGCAATTAACCCTTTTAATACCACGTCCACTTTAGCCATATATGGAGGACCTCTATATACGCATTTATGCGAGGAAGTTTGATAAGATTTATGACATACTTGAAACTCTATCACCTGAGCCCTTTCCAACAATTAATCAGATGGTAGGTTTGATCAGCGCATACAAGAACGTGCAGATAATCATCCTAACGTTGGTTACAATAGTCGCTTGCGGCAGCGTACGTATTAAACTGTAAGTGCTGCAGATGGGCTGTTGGTTGGTATTCACGTAGGTTATGTTGACTAATTCCAGCTTGAGTAGCAATTAGCTTGGGTTGAAAATAACCAAACTCGTGTGCACAAAAGATGACAACTTTGATATAAATGACGGAGACTTCGACCGCTTAGGGGTACATTATTATACAAGAAAACATTTTGAATTAAATTGTACCAATTGCAGTCAATTCTTCATCGCTTCTTCGTAGTATGAATTGGGATGGGTGTGTTAATTTGTGTGAAATTCGTTCAAAAATTATCACTTCCCACTTTCATTCTCAGATAAAGCGATGTACGCACTTCATACAAAACTTAATAGGCCCATTCCACATTAATATTCCATAGAAGCGACGGATAATTGATTTCAATTCTCAAACAAAATGTCGAAAGCCAATAATTTGTTTCATTTTCAAAAACAAAAAAAAAAAGATTATGCTTGGAGTACATTCATACTGGAATATTTATAAACCACATGCCGCGTGATATTCGAATCACACAAAGAATTTCACCTTATGTAACAGACCATAACAAACATTCGGCCTTTACGGTAATTCGCTATTATACCGAAACTAGGTATTTTTTATATCGAGTGAATACCGACACAATTTCAGCCTGACTAACATATCGACGTTAACGGTGTTGATTAACAATGTCCGAAATCTCAAACCATTTATTAAGTTTATTATTTTTGGCTTGAAAAGTGGTCCAATTAACCACACATGCAACGAAAATGCGAAATATCACACACGCGAAGCTGATCTATCATATCGCGGCATCATACTCTATTCATTTTCTATTATTTATGCACTCTTGATTATCAAATAAACTTCCTCCGTGTTGTGAAATATCTATCTGAGGACAGAATACCAGCTTCGTTGCGTGTTTATTATCAAACATCGTACACAATTCATTGTGAGAAGATTAAGACAACAAATTCAGTGCTTCTTTATCAGTGAAAAGCCTTCATATTTCGCTTGCTTCAATTTTCCGTCTGTACAGTGAATTATTTTTAAGGACGCATTTTTTGGCGTTTAACCGAAATTTTTTTAACCCTTTACCCAACGCAGACGATATCAAAATTTATTATTTTAAATATCATTTTTTAAATTTTTTCAAAAAATTTCAACAAAACCATATCATGTGACCCCTCGTTGGAACGAGCTCGTCGAGCTCGTTCCAACGAGGGGTCACATGATATGGTTTTGTTGAAATTTTTTGAAAAATAATATTTTTTTAACTGCTGAATTTGCATATTACGCGGGCGGATGCGGGCGATTCGTTGGGTAAAGGGTTAAACAATTTGGACGGGGTGCAATTCAATTGGCGAAATAGTTGAAAATACATTGTCTTTAAAATGCTCAGTAAAAATAACATGCGTTCTTTATTTGATAAGTCACCCCGACATGACTACCCCCCCCCCCCCCCCTCACCCCACCCTAAATACCTTGTCAGTAAGCCGCTCATTGTATTTAGTCCTGTTTGTACCGTACTCGGTATTGGAAAATCAAATACCGACCGGGCCTAACAAACACATGCAGTGTTTCAGCTCAGGGTCCTCCTGGTTAAACCCTGACGTCCATTTGCTCAAACTTTGCTGATGCTTCTCGTGCCTTATTATGGTTCATGGGTTACCTCCTGGGTGGAAACTCTGTCCGTGAGAGCTTCAGTGAAAAAAAAATCACCATACACCAGGTATATCGTCAGGTACCATTACATCCTCATGCACAGAAGAACATTTGGAAAACAACAGAAGTAAAATCAACAAAAACTAGAGAAACAGAATTTACTGCACCCAGTAAATTCAAGTCTGTGTGAAAAGGGTTAAAGTATCAGGAATAAAGTATACAGAAGGAGAATTTATGGAGGCTTATTTTCAGGAGTAAATTATTTTCAAACAAATCAGAAATGGATTTTCGTTAATAGTATTTACAGATATTCATACAGCAATCAGAACATTTTTTTATAAGAAACCAGAAAAGGCATATGTGTGACCAGCATTCAAAGGGTTCGATACATGAATCAGAAGTGGACATTTTTGGCTCTGCCCACCAAGCTGATTGATGAAATACGTTCATGAACTTTTGAAATGCATTAAGGTGTAATGAAATGCATTCCCCAGTCTTTCTGAATAATATGCACTGGATGACCTTGGTGACCTCTTTCAGGCGGACCATATATTGAACCTCCAGCAATTTTTAAATCAGTCGGTATAGTCCCATGTATACACCTACTTTAAAGAAATGGCTCCACCAACTACAGATCTGTCAATTTTGGGCGATGATAGCAAATATTTTTTATGATTTAGAAGCCTCTAAGGCAGTCAGCCTACTGTATCACACACAAGGCCTCAAACTAGCTGAAAAAACAAAGATGAGTGCAAACTGGTTGTTGGTAACCAGCATGCCAAAACGAATAGAGATAGGACGATTCGTATTTGAGTTATCGAGCCGACAAAGGGTGCATATTGGGGACAGTGCCATAATAAACTTGAAATCCCCAAGAGCTCGTTTAAAGGCCTACCCTTAAGAGCATCTAGTGCCCTAAACAAGGCATACATAAAATAAGATGGTGGAATCTTGAATCAAGCATTTGCGTAAAGAGTGGCAATATGGCAGGAAGCGTGCAAAAGGTTCTACCGTCATAAGTTAAATGATGTTGTTTGATCATTGCGGTGAAGCATGAAGAGGGTTAAAGACAGACCATTTAAATATTCCATTTCATTAATTCATAATTGTGATAAGTGTTTCGAGAGAGCCGCTTACCACTCGGCCCGAAACCTGTTGATCTTGAGTTATGATTGAGAATGAAAAAAAAAATAAAAAATGCAATGAAAGGTGAAGGGTTATTTATTCAACTACAATTAATCAAGTGTTGTAAGATAGATCTGTATAATAAACAAATTTTCTTGCCACTCAAAGGGTTTTTTTCAACTTGGTTTGGGGATGGAATTTAATTCTGATCTGACAGCTGATAAGAGTAAATATGTGTCGGGCTGTCATCTATAGCAACTTCTCTCTAATTTGATTGTTTACATTATTCTCTTGTGTATATAAATATAAACAGCTATTTCTTTATGATGCTTTTCTGTTACAAAGAAATTAGGGGGTTATAAAAAACTCTGTGGCCCAATGGACCACTCCCAAAGGTTCCCTGATAACATAGCTGGGCCAGTACTTGTGACAGGCTACCAGTATGCCAAACAGCCCCAGGACAGATTATTTTATTTATTTATTGGTGTGTAAGGTCACATATTTCTGCATAATGGCTAATCAGGACCACGACAGTTTTACGGGTGGGGGAAGCCGTAGTACCCGGAGAGAACCACCAAGCAACGGCGAGCAACTGTCAGTTCCCCAACATACTAATTCCACACAAGCAGGGTTAGCATTGTTTGAAGACAGGTGCACCATCGACGTGCAGTACGCCTTAATGCACAGCGTCACCGTGCCCCCACGTGGGCAATGGGGCTGAATTGTCTTGCCCAAGGACACAACGTGGTTGCCGCAGGTGGGATTCGAACCGAGGACCTCTCGGCTTGCAGCCTGCACCTCTACCAACTCAGCCACCGCGCCCCCCCAGGACAGATGATTTGTTTTTGAGTTATCGTCAAGACAAAATGAAGGGGATAGAAAATATTCATACAGGAATCAGAACATTCTTATAAGAAACCAGAAATGGCATATATATAACCAGCATTCAAAGGGTTTGATACACGAATCAGAAATGGATATTTTTGTCTCTGCCCACTAATTTTAGTGATGAAATACACTCATAAACTTTAGAAATGCATTAAGGTGTAATAAAATGCATTTCCCAGTCTTTCTGAATAATGCCCCCATACTAAGATCTTCAGAGGGTTAAAATATTCCCTTTAAATACTCCATTTAATCCTTTAAATGGGGGCGCATTGGCTCAGTTGGCAGAGGTGCAGGCTGCAAGGCGTGAGGTCCTCACTCTGTCCTTGTGCAAGCCACTTCACCCCATTGCCCACGTGGGTGCATGGTGGCGATATGTTCTAAAGCGTACTGCACATCGATTGTGCACCCGTCTTCAACCAATGCTAACCCTGCTTGTGTGGAGTTAGTATGTGGGGATCTGACAGTTGCTCGTTGTTGCCCGGTGGTTCTTCCCGGGTACTCCGACTTCCTCCACCTAAAACACTGTTGTGGTCATGATTAGCCACTGTGCAGAAATATGTGACATTAAACGCCAATAAATAAATAATCCTTTAAAAAATGAGCTCAATCCAATAAAGGGTCATAAGCTATGTTTTTTCAAGCAAAAATGAAAAGGTAATTAAAACTAAATAGACGTTTCTGTGAATAATGTTGACCGGTTTTCGCTGTTATGTTCGCTAAAGGGTTAAGAATCCCTTACTTTGGAAGGCACACTGAAAAGGTGTCCCGTTCCACATAGAATTAAATGTTAAGAAAATAAAGCGAAAAACATTAAGTTTCTCAGCTGACAGTACCTGCTTTTGCACTCCGGAGGGATGGAACGGCACAAATCAGAGACATTCTCTTAATGGCATTTTGACACCAAAGGTTTCTGCACTCTCGGTGAGGCCAAGATGAGCGCAGTGAAAGACTATAGAACTCCTCTAACAAATTAGTTTTAAACAGTCATAGCACTAACACGGTTAACAGTACAGTCGACCATGCCAGTATTGCATTGTTACCGACACCCTGACAGTTTTGTGATAGGTTTCAACAATTATTCAGTGCAGTTTTATTAAAAGGGTTAACTTTATTCTGCCTGAAATAAAATATGTGCAATTCACATTGAAGTCTTGAGAGGGGTTAAAAGCATTGAACTGAATAAGATAGGTTTCAACAATTATTCAGTACAGTTTTATGGAAAGGGTTAACTTTATTCTGCCTGAAATAAAATATGTGCAATCCACATAGAAGTCTGGAGAGGGTTAAAAGCAGTGAACTGAATAATTTACAATTTATTTCCTTGCAAGGCAAAGGGTTTCTCTCAATTTAGTTTCAGGAACTAACATCCCATAATGATGACAAGGTCAGATTTCATTTTGACAGCTTACTCCACTGGTGTTTACATAGTCTCCAGTGTGAACATAACATCGTATTGCTTGGGGAGAATTTACTGTATCAGGAAATTGGAGGCTGTGAAAACCCTGTGGCCTACTGGGCCATACTGAAAAAAATGTGATTTCCAGCAATTCTGAAAAATGCACTCAATGACCCTAGTTGACCTCTGTGACCTTGACCCATATTTTGAACCTCCATCGAGTATCGACTCATTTGGTGTTGGTCCCAGGTCTGTAGGTCATACCATGCCTGAGATATGGGAGTGACCCATGTTCATAAATTTTGTCCACGCCCACTTTTTTTACGCAAAAATGCATGTGTGTATGTCAGGAATACTTTAAAGGTCAAAAAATGTGATTTCCAGCAATTCTGAAAAATGCACTCAATGACCCCTAGGTGACCTCTGTGACCTTGACCCATATTTTGAATCTCCATCAAGTGTCAACTCATTTGGTGTTGGTCCCAGGTCCATACGTCATACCACGCCTGAGATATGGGCATGACCCACTTTCAAAAATTTTGGCCACGCCCACTTTTTGTTACGTCAAAATGCATGTGTGTACATCAGAAATAGTTTAGGGGGTCAAAAAATGTGATTTCCAGCAATTCTGAAAAATGCACTCAATGACCCCTAGTTGACCTCCGTGATCTTGACCCATATTTTGAACCTACATCGAGTGTCGACTCATTTGGTGTTGGTCCCAGGTCCGTAGGTCATACCACGTTTGAGATATGGGCGTGATCCACTTTCAAAAAATTTGGCCACGCCCACTTTTTTTACATCAAAAAGCATGTGTGTACGTCAGGAATGCTTTAGGGGGTCAAAAAATATGGTTTCCAGCAGTTCTGAAAAATGCACTCAATGACCCCTAGGTGACCTCTGTGACCTTGACCCATATTTTGAATCTCCATCAAGTGTCAACTCATTTCGTGTTGGTCCCAGGTCCATACGACATGCCATGCCTGAGATATCGGCTTGACCCACTTTCAAAAAATTTGGCCACGCCCACTTTTTTCACGTCAAAATGCATGTGTGTCCGTCAGGAATGCTTTAGGGGGTCAAAAAATGTGATTTCCAGCAATTCTGAAAAATGCACTCAATGACCCCTAGATGACCTCCGTGACCTTGACCCATATTTTGAACCTCCACCGAGTGTCGACTCATTTGGTGTTGGTCCCAGGTCTGTAGGTCATACCACGCCTGAGATATGGGCCCGACCCACTTTCAAAACACCCTACAGGAACCCCTGATACCCCAGGAATCTGAAAAACATAGGTGACCGAGAACTTGTGGCTGTCTATCAGTTTGCCAAAAATCAACGAGATAGGGCAATTCGTTTTCGAGTTATCTTGCGGACAAAAAAGTGATGAGAAGACAGAAGACAGGAGAAGAAGAAGAAGAAGAAGAAGAAGAAGAAGAAGAAGAAGAAGAAGAAGAAGAAGAAGAAGAATAAGAAGAAGAAGAAAAAAAAAAAAAAAAAAGAAGAAAAAAAAAAAAAGAAAAAGAAACCGTGCAAAAACAATAGTCTGTGTGTTTCACACAGACTAATAAACCCAACATATTTCGGTTTGTCCTGAATGATTCAAAATACCGTTATCATTTGCCCAGCTAACATGCGATAACATGTACGCAAATAGCATGTAGCCCCCTTTACCTAACATGAAAAGCAGACGACACTTGCAAACAAAATATTTGAATAACTAATTTTTTTCATTTTTTGTCTCTAAAACATAGGTTATGACCCCTCATTGGAATGAGCTCATCGAGCTCGTTCAAATGAGGGGTCATAACCTATGTTTTTGAGACAAAAATGAAAAAATAATGAAATTTAATTTGAGATTTTTTGTGAATAGCGCTGGCCGGTTTTGGCCGTTACGTTGGGTAAAGGGTTAAAAACTTTAACCGTACCAAAGTGGAGGTTGTGATCAGCCCAATGGATCCTGCCGTTATATATTTTCATCAATGATGAAGCAATGCTATTGGAATTACAGTTCTATTATCTGAGCCATCTTTATAAATGGACTAGATATCGTAATATTTCTTTGATCTTAACAAGAGTTAATTGACAAATTATCAATCAATTTCGCATGGACTAATAAAATGTTAACTTGTACCAATTATTAACATTTTATTTTCCTTCGAGGAAACAGTTTGGAATACTCGTTTCCCAACATTCAGTAGTCAACATGTTTTTGTTTTTTGTTTTTGAAAAACAAAAACAAGAATGAGCTTTCTATCATATTTAAGATTGGCGCTTCTATCATAATTTATTTATTTTATTTTTGTGTGACTGTGATTTGTGCATTTTTTCACATTGTTTTCGTTCTTTTTGATTTTTTACGTTCTGTTTTTTTTTCTTTTGTTGACGCCTATTATGTGGCTTATTCCTAAGTGCCGGTGCATGCTAGGGTGAGCTTGCATATGCCACCACCATCACTAAAAGCCTCCCTTTCGACCTTATAATGTTGACAGTCAACGCAGTGTTCCGGACACCAGAGATCTAACCCCATTCAAGAAGCTATCAGAGGCCCTCCATGCTACATTTTGTGACTTATAACCGTTTAAATTATCGAATATTTCGTCTGTGTTGACGACTATGCGAATCTTATTTAACAAATTAGTTTGTTACTAGACCTTTGTAGAAATTTGTGTATTGATTGAGTTGTGAAAATATAACGAACAAATGAACCTACCTCAATAAATATATTTACACACGAACATAAAACTTGGTCGACCATATACTGCTAGAATGTTTCGCCGCGCAGTGCTTACTTCTGCTAGAAGAATACCAAAATACATGTCACAAGATCAACATTGTTTGTTCGTTTTCACAAAATGATGTATGTTAAACGTTCTGCATCTTCAACATACAAATAATGAAGGAAGAAAGATAGAAGACAGATTTTACACACTGAAATTAATTTGGTTAAAATCAACTCAAATCAAATGAGGTTGAGTGAATATGAACCCAGCCCAACTGATTTTAGATTGTATTTTCAGTGATAACAGTTTCTGGTTGCATCTTCTTCGCTGAGTTATATCGGCGTTACTGAGGTTGGATACTTTAGACGACGGGTTTGTGCAGTGCTCAAAATAACTTTTTTTCTATGCGTAGCAAAGTGCTACACATTTCCAAAATATGAATAGCATTTTGTAAAAATTGCATAGCTATTTTTGTATACCGAAGTTATGTTATGCTGTTTTGTATTGAATTCTTCTAAGTAGATAGAATAGTTTCCATCCATTTCTGGGCATTTTCAAATGATCTGCAACACATGAAACATTTACTATTTTTTTTTTAACTGAACTGCCTTTAAGGGATGCATGGACTTGGATATTTTCAAATGACGTCGTGGTTGTTTAACAGAGTTCTCAAAATGGAAGTTGGGATTTTTAATTTGATGGGCTTGGAGTTATGTTTAATGGACATTTTATGCAAAATGTTGTAAAAACAGGAAGAATTTAAACCAATAGAATTCATCTTACATATGAAGTTGCTAATGATGCTTGATGGAGAGTTAATCTGAGTTATGCCTGGAATGTTCCACAGTCAGAAGTAAAGCATCAGTGAACTAGTTTTCAAATTTGTTTGCAAATTTTCATTTACATTTTGCGATACAAGATAATCAACTGCAGCCTAATAGGCTGCAGTTGATTATCTTCTATCGCAAAATGCTATACATAATTGAACATTGTGTAGCTTTTTGCAAGTTTTGCATAGCAAAAAGCGACGCGACACCGCTTATTTTAAGCCCTGGGTTTGTGATCCCCCAATAGTGCACCGATGGAACAAAAGCAGGACAAATAGGCAAGCAAAACATTTACATAAAATTACACAACATAAGGGGTGAATACTTTCCTCAACGAATTCAAATACGAAACCTTGGAAATATTCTGAATACAAATTCGAATTCGAGCAAACAAATATTTTTAATTTATTTGAATACGAGTATTTTAAAATGCATTCATGAAAACATTTTGGAGTACTTGAGTACATTTTCAAATAAGAAGCATTCAACAGGGTTGTAACCCTTTACGCAATGTAGCGGTAAAAACCGCTAGTGCTATTCACAAAAATCTCCTTTCAAATGTTATTAGTTTTTCATTTTTGTCTCAAAGACATTGATTATGATAACTCACTGGAACAAGCTTACTGAGTTCGTTTCAATGTAGGTCATCTGTTATGTTTTTGGCAGCGATTAGAACATGAACATAGTAATATTAAAAACATAATCTGAAGAATACACTCTACAAATACCACGTGAAATATTCTGGCAAGTTCTAAAATCATTTTCTTCAGTGTTAAAGAAATACGCGTGTGCGCCCCCTTGAAACCTCTCTCTTCTCTCCACATTCGGCCAATGAAAACGAGATGACACTTTATATATTGAAAGTTGTTTTCATTGTCCTCTGAAACGTTGATTCCCCCAACGTCCTTTATTCTTTTCGTTTCTTTCCTTTCTCCCCGTATTCTCTTCTCCACGTCCTCTTCCTGGAAAGTCTCCACCTTGAAATGGCCTCCCATTCCTCCATAAAAACCATCGGGCGCCCAGCCGTCGAGATGCATATTCCCATGGATTCCGTTCTCTGATGTTCTCGATCCTTTCAACAAATCTGAAGTGATAATAATCCGGTTGAAGTATTTTTATACTTGCAAGTAATAATAACACGGACGCTGAGAAGCGGAAGTGAGAGGAGAATTGAGATGGACAGAAGGATCGAGCTAACGAGAGAAATGGATCTGATTGCATAGAAATCCGGTGTATCGAATAGGGCCGCACGGTATATCGATAAATCAATATATACCGGTATTCAAACCAATATCGATTGAATACCGGTGAAATTACAAAAATATCGGTTTATCGTCGCTATTTACTTCCTCGCAATTTAATTTTCAAGATGTCTTGAGATTTTTAACTGTAGGCCCGAATGAATAATATTATCCCTTTATAGGGCTGCATGGTATATCGATAAACCGATATATACCGGTATTCAAACCAATATCGATTGAATACCGGTGTAATTACAAAAAAAATCGGTTTATTGTCATTATTTATTTATTCACAATTTAATTTTCAAGATGTCTTAAGTTTTTTTAACTGTAGCCCCGAATGAATAATATTATCCCTTTATCCAAGGAATCGTCTGTTTGTGCTCTCGTAATATACAAATTCAGCAGTTGAAAAAATAATTTTCAAAAGTTTCAACAAAACTATATCATGTGACCCCTTATTGCATTGGAACGAGCTCGCTGACTCGTTCCAATGAGGAGTCACATGATATAGTTTTGTTGAAATCTTTGGGGAAAATTTGATAAATTAATTTTGAAAATAATAAATTTTGAAATCGTCTGCGTTGGGTAAAGGTTTATCGAACCGCATCATCAATGTATGCTAATTCGTTCCGACTGTGATGCCTCGAGTCTCGATTGTGGTACCTGTGTTCATATATCTGAACAGTTTTCGATATACCGGTATACCGCGATATTTTTTTGAATACCGATACCGGTAGTCAGTTTTGAATACCGTGCAGCCCTATCCCTTTACCAAAGGAATCGTCTGCATGTGCTCACGTAATATACAATTTCAGCAGTTGAAAAAAATAATTTTCAAAAATTTCAACAAAACTATATCATGTGACCCCTCATTGGAACGAGCTCGTTGAGCTCGTTCCAATGAGGGGGCACATGATATGGTTTTGTAGAATTTTTTTGTAAAATCTGATAAACTTTTAAAAAAAATAGTTTGATATAGTCTGCATTGGGTAAAGGTTTGTCGACCCGCATCATCAAGCATGCTAATTCGTTCCGATTGTGATGCCTCAAGCCTCGGTTGTGGTTCTTATGTTCATTTTGCTGAACAGTTTTCGATATACCGGTATACCTCGGTATTTTTTTGAATACCGATACCGGTATTCAGTTTTGAATATCGTGCAGCCCTAGTATCGAAACGGTCTCTATGTGGTCTGCCATTTGCAGTCCACGTAGAGGCTATTTTGACATACCGTCACTCTTGTGTGTCATTGAATCAGCATTCTTTCTGGTCGAAAAATTAAAATAACTTTCTCCCATTGTTCCTAACTGTGGTTGGACCGATGGATCCAGAACCCTCTTTGTTGCAATCATTTTCGTCGAATGAGAGACGAAGATGATACAAAAAATGCCATCGAAACACTCTCTTTGTGTACTGCCAATGATACCTCAGATTCAAGGAAGCAGCATTCTTTGAATCCGAAAAAAACCAGAATACTTTACAAGTCTGGGCCACCTCCTTGGGGCGTTTTCCTGTAATTTGTTTTCACCCAGTCCGCCCCTGGAGGACATATTACACATTCAGTAACAAGACATGTCACAATGAAGGAAGAGTATGAGGGACAAGAATAAACGACTTGAGTTGGATTTTTTCCAGTTGTGAAATGTAGGAAAAACTCCATTGACCCCCCCCCCCCCCCCCCTCCGCACTGTATACCAGTTGTCTTCTGTATTTATATCAGTTATACTTTAGTGAATGAAGCTTGTATATTCAACAAAAACTATCGCCTCGGTGGGCTGTTTATTATCTTGCGTGACCATGTTTTTCAATGCCTGCGTTCTAGCGGGTAACGCTGAATGACCCCCTCCCCTCCAAAAAAAAAGAAGAAAAAACAAAGAACAAAAAAGAACCCAAAGCAATCAGGGCATGAACAAGTTTGCATTAGCACCTGTTTGTTTAATGAGAATACAGTTAATTGCAGGACTTGCAGAAATTATTCAATAACAAGACTTTTTCAACTCTTGCCTCAAGAAACTAGTCTGTGACTCCTCGTCGATGTGAGATCGTCGAGGGCTGTGCTTTTGAGACAAGAAACTGAAAACATACAAAAATTTGAATGGCAATTCCAGTGAATAGCGCAGACCGCTTTGGGACTTTATGTTGGGTAGAGAGTTAAAACAACTTATTCTTAAGCTATTGACTTATGAAATCAATAGCCATCTGTGTCTATTCGATGTTTTGTTTCAAACCGTGTACATAAACAATATTGTTTCGAAATATACAGAAGTTTGCAGCGCCATTAAACACACATTCATATTATTTATCTATTTATTTATTTATTAGGACACATTAACAGCCAAGGTTATATCGTGTCTGCCACAGTTTTATGGGTGGAGGAAGCCGCAGTACCCGGAGGGAACCACCGAGCAACGACGAGCTGCTGCCAGCTCTCCAACATCGTAACACCGCACTGCAGCACGGGCAAGGTTAGATTGGTTGAAGACATGCGCATCATCGTCGTTCAGTACGCCTTAGTCCACGACGTCATCATGCCCCCATGTGAACAATCGAGGTTAATTGCCTTACCCAAGGACACAACACGGGAGTCCATATCGATCGCTCAGACGGTCACCCATCCAAGGACTAACCGGGCTCGACGTTGCTCAACTTCGGTGATCGCACATTCATCTAACTGCTTTTAAACACATGTAAGTACACTTTGTAATTTTCAACTGTATTTTAAGGAAAGGATATACTCTAAGCAGTGGCGGATCCAGGATTGAAAAAAGGGGTGGAAAATTGAATTGAGTCACGAACGATCCATACGTGGCTGCGAAGCGGCATGGCAACTGAGTGTTTATCGGACCTCGCCGTAATCGCAGTGCACGGGTTCGAGTTGCCTGTTTCAAAACAGGAAATTTGTCAACGTTATATTTCCAAGCAGCCTCGGCGTATGACTAGCCTGTCATTATTCATCGTATGGACCCTTATGATGATAATATTTCATCCAAATAACATGTATCAGACTATTTTCGTTGATGAATCGACATTTATGTTGACAACGATTGGTACAATGTATGGTCTGTAGTCTGTACCTCATTGAGGTACAGACTACAGACCATACATTGTACCAATCGTTTATACGATGGTGTATAGTCGCGAGAACTCCTCGTGTAAAGATAATTTCAATACATGTTGAATTTGACTTTGAAAAATTGCTTGTTGTCTCCCATTTGAAATATCAAAGGGGGGGGTGGAAGTCCACCCTATCCCCCCCCCTCCCGTATCGGCCCATGCTAAGTGCTGGACACTTGTCATCTAATCCTTTTGTTAATCATAACAAATAAAATAAGTTTAATTTAATCTCCTTCTTGAAGTGTGCGTGATTCCTTGCTAGAGGGAGTGTGCATGTGAGAGAGGGAGGATGAGTGTGTGCAGGAGGTGTGTGGGGGGGGGGGGGGGGTGAGGTGTGTGTGACAATGTTGAGAAAGAAAATACACTGGTGCACTCACAAAGCACAGGAAATTAATCTTACAATACTCATTTGTTTATTTATGATAGTTCTGTGTCATTTTTGCGGTCAGGATTTCAGAACAAAATGAGATTATATACTACTGAATTAAGTGTTACATCATACAATCAATGCGCTGCTAGAGTTTGAAAGAAGACATAGTGGGAAAAACTGATATGCTGTTCAGAAAACACAAAATGTGGAACTCGTTGCATCTCTCGTCCGTTCAAAGTGTCATTCTGAAATAAGTGCCGGTGTGACAGGAATGATAGTCCGTAGGAACGTTAGTCCCTCTTGACTATTATTCCGCGGAATTATAGTCCTAGGTCTAACATTTCTAGAAATAGTAGTCCGGCGGACTACTATTTCTAGAAATGTTAGACCTAGGACTATTATTCCACGGAATAATAGTCCAGAAGGACTAATTTTCCTACGGACTTCCATTCCTGTCACACCGGCCGTTCGACAGATTTCGAAGCGGGGCCTATCGTCCGTTCAAAATGAAAATTTGGAAACCGAGATTTGTATGTCAGATGGAACAGTTTACCGCGATTTAAGTTACAGATGAATTCTTACAGATGTATGGGCCTATCACAAACCACCCTTACAAGTTCGATTCGGTATTTTAAGAACAGACAAAATAAGCATTTTTTTCCTAATTTCGGAAGCGATCTTTGTCGATTCTGATGCGATTTATTATGAAAAAAATAAACATTTTCCGGAAAAAGTTGGGTAGGAATGACACATATTGTATGATGAGCCGGGATATTGTGATGATTATTGCAACTCACTGCTATACCGATGCAAAAAGGCGTCACTGGATAAGCTTCAACATATCCAAAATTGTGCTGCTAGGTGTGTAACTCGAAATAGGAAGTCGTGCCACATAACACCTATCCTAGCCGACCTCCACTGGCTTTCTGTCCAACAAAGAATTCAATATAAAATAATCCTTCTGACATATAAATGTATTAATGACCTGGCACCATCATATCTCTCAGATCTGGTCACATACTACACACCTGCCAGAGACCCCCGTTCTTCGGACTCGCACACCTTGGTCCAACCTGTTTCAAAATTAGCATCCGCGGGTGACCGGGCCTTTTTGATCGCCGCTCCTAATCTCTGGAACCTTTTACCGAGTCACCTGAGACTACCACAGGAAACTGAGTCATTCAAAGCTGGTTTGAAAAGGCATCTCCACAAACAAGCTTTCTGCACCAATATGTAGATAAGAAATCATTTCCCCCTTTTTTTGTATGTAAAGCCAAAGAGCACATTTTGTGGATTTTAGGCTGAAAATTATTATTATTATTATTGAACTAATGACGTGGACAATCTATTAAGTGAAAATATAAACACCGTTTATTTCAGAAACTCCTTCTCCACCTCAAAAAACGTTTTCCGGATTCTTCCGTTTGTACACAGTGTACCGCCACATGTGGAACGGGAGCCATTGCTATAAAATGCTTACAGTTGTAATTTCGAGAATGTATTATTTACTATTTTCGAAAATACAATTGTAAATGGCTTAGAGCCAATCCTATAATGCTTTTACAATTGTATCTTCCAGACTGTATTACCTTTCAATGCCTGTAATATCTATATATCACATGAAATGTCGTTAATTTCGACGTAACAACCCATGTCTTATTTCCTGATTATCAACTAGTGTCTAATCGGCGCGTGGTCCCATAGCAGGAGCAGCAGCAGCATTGTATTCTTGTGCGTAGTTCACATGACGTCAATTACGGCAACAAGTGCAAGTAAACCGCATTCATGACGCCATGGGGCGAAGCATCTGAGCCAACTATCTGATTGTCGGTTGTTTTGGGAGAATTTAGCGACAATGAATTAATTAAAAAGTCTAAAAAAAACATTCGAAAATTCATGTGATATACAGAATCTTTAACTCGTGATGTTTGGATATAAGATTTTTTGAAACTCGTTTGATGAATTCGATTAACAACTCGCCTGATGAATTCGATTCACAACTCGCCTAAAGGCTCGTTGTGAATCAAATTCATCAAACTCGTTTCAAAAAATCTTATATCCAAACATCACTCGTTTGAGATCCTCTGTGTGTAAAATGAGTTTTTCGCATTTTAAAGACTCGGCAATTTACCGTCAGATAACCCTTTACCCAACGTAACGGCCAAAACCGGCCAGCGATATTCACAAGTCGCCAATTATTTTTTATTATTTTTTCATTTTTTGTCTCAAAAACATAGGCTATGACCCCTCTTTGGAACGAGCTCGTCGAGCTCGTTCCAAAGAGGGGTCATAACCTATGTTTTTGAGACAAAAAACGAAAAAAATTAGTTATTCAAGAATTTTGTTTGCAAGTGTCGTCTGCTTTTCATGTTAGGTAAAGGGTTAAATTACCACGTCTTTTGAAATGCGAATGCTTCGCTTCAGTCATTCATAATATTTACTGATAGAAAATATATTTCTGAAAAATACATTTGTAAAAATTGCGTAGTTTTGGACCCTGGCAGTATTGGATGAGCGCACACATTCACACCCCACTCTCACGGGCAAGCGAATTGTTATGGTTTTCTCAGGCCAAGGGTATAACGCAAATACACGCATCTTTTTGGAACCTATGACTTTCAATCACAGATCAAAAGTGTGCCGAGCGAACGAAAACGCAACTGTTCCATCAACCTAATTTTCGTGTCGGACAAACAGTTGAATAGATCATAACCGTACACAGTGCGGCTCCATGGAGAGGTATGTGGGGATACTTACCCCTTCACTTTTTTCGCCAAGCGTAGTAAAACAATACTATCATTTTACTTTTTGTTGTAATGAACGTTGCGGTGTAATGGTCGGTATGCTTAATCCCATATTCCCAAGTGCACTAAATCAGAGAAGTTTTGAAATTATGTTTGCCTCCCCCCCCCCCCCCCCCACCCCCACATACACGCTAGCTGCAAACAAAAAACAAGAGTCGAGGGACCAAATTTCAACAAGGCACTCCGCGTTTAAACGAAATGAAACATAGTGCTTAAGAGTATTCGACGAATGCTAGAATCGAGAGCGTATAAGGCATCCGTTTGGAATTCAGCCTACTGCAATTATAAAAAATAAATAAAATTTAATATTTTAGAAAAATTCTCAAACTCAATGAAAATCATGCAAATATGAATTGTTCAGCCGGTTCCAAAGATATCCATATTCGCATGATTTTGTTGCAAACAGCTAAAATTTTTCTCAACTTAGGGAGAGGACCCCCACCCCCACACGACCCCACCCCCAGTTCGGCGCTGCACAATCTCCAACTGTACCCCCTCACTTTTGTAACTCTGGCGCGGCCACTGACCGTACAATTTCAAATGTTAAGTATACTGATGGTTGCTATAGTTTCACGAGTGAGACGCCCCAAAAATGCCAAAATAATGAGTGAAGTAATTAAAATTAATACCTGTCCAGGAAGGAATCAAACCATCCCACAAATTCTTGCCACAGTTGGTCTGCTGAGGAGGACGTGTTGTTTCGACTCGACAGATCACCCGTTCCATTCTGCGGCCCTTTATTTGCATCAGAAAGGTGGCTGCCGATGTCCGCTGAATTGCCTAAAACATTCATAGATATTTTGTTATCCCCAACTGTTGAACTGTTGGGACTGGCATTGTTCGTGGGTATATCTGCTCTGGCATTCGTAGATATTTTGTTATCCCCAACTGTTGAACTGTTGGGACTGGCATTGTTCGTGGGTATATCTGCTCTGACGTTTTGGTTTTCTGTGTTTGTTGATGCTACCGTTTGATCACTTGCTGTGGCGCTTCCGCCGTCGTCTGCTCTTGCCGAAGAGCTGTTACTCGCACCTGTCGTATCAGTCTGTAACTTTGTATCTAAAGATAAAGAAAAATTGTTCGATAAGAAAAGCTTGTATCCCTTTTGTGCCGAAATGGAACGATTCGCTCACTGCACAGTCACAAATGATTTGTTTTAACATCCCAACACCGTGTGACCACAGCCGGGCCAGACCTCTAATATTCATCGGAGACGGATTTAAGCGGTAAGTTGAAGTTGAGAGTCCCAGAAGAGTTAGTAGGCTCATGGACCACTGGCGACCAGTGCTGAAAAGGCGGACAATATCGTTCCCTGATTGCATTAAGTCGCCAATTGTGGTGTTTCAGCATTGCAGATGGTATCGCTGAACTAAATATTTGAATTAGAGTTATTCGCCTTGAAATGTTGCACTTGGAAATGATGCGATCTCTAAAAATAAACAGCCTTGGGAAAAATATAGTTTCAATAAACGTTTGAGACATTTTATTGCTATTTTTGCATTATTGTTGAATATTCCGGATAAAAATGGGTTGATTTGATGACTTTTGTAACTAAAAAATACTATTTACGTTTTGAGTGTTTTGTAGGGAATTCCAGGAAACAAATATGTGCACGTGACCGGTAATTCCCTTTGTGCCATTTTATATACTTGACAAAGCTATTTTCAGGGCTCAAAATAAGCGGCGTCGCGTCGCTTTTTGCTTTGCAAAACTTGCAAAAAGCTACACAATGTTAAATTATGTATAGCATTTTGCGATACAAGATAATCAACTGCAGCCTATTAGGCTGCAGTTGATTATCTTGTATCGCAAAATGTAAATGAAAATTTGCAAACAAATTTGAAAACTAGTTCACTGATGCTTTACTTCTGATTGTGGAACATTCCAGGCATAACTCAGATTAACTCTCCATCAAGCATCACAAGCAACTTCATATGTAAGATGAGTTCTGTTGGTTTAAATACTTCCTGTTTTCACAACATTTTGCATAAAATGTCCATTAAAAATAACTGCAAGCCCATCAAATTAAAAATACCAACTTCCATTTTGAGAACTCTATTAAACAACCAAGACGCCATTTATAACAGTATACAAGTCCATGCAACCCTTAAAGGCAGTTCAGTTAAAAAAAAACATAGTAAATGTTTCATGAGTTGCAGATCATTTCGAAATGCCCAGAAATGGATGGCATAACATAACTCTGGTATACAAAAATAGCTATGCAATTTTTACAAAATGCTATTCATTTTTTGGAAATGTGTAGCATTTTGCTACGCATAGAAAAAAGTTATTTTGAGCACTGGCTATTTGATTGCCAAAATCAAAAGTGATGCGATCATATTTTTTTCACCTGAATGTTATAATGGTGGCCTATGGGAAAATTTTTAGTTCAGTGATATCTTTCGTGTATATGTGTTTTGGCTTCCAACCAGATTCAATTATTACTTTGGGAGATTATTTCACATTTAAATTTTTATTGGGGGACCTCACACCTTACAAAACTGTTTATTGTTTTGAAAAGTTACATTTTTCACAGTCAGCAATAAAGGCTACATATTGCCAAAACAAAGGCTGTTAATCCAAGCAAATTTAAATTTTGAGCAAGCGTATTTCCCAGGAGGACATTATAACATCTGACAGCTGCTAACTAACAGCCTATCTTTGTGTATTTTGGAACACAAACTTGGGGAGTGGATGGGGCTACAGTGGAAAAAATAACATAATAAAATGACAAATGTGAATGAATGGCTTTTATGCATAGCTTCCAATATACTTGTCCAGTAATAGTGCTGTCACGGTTCCCATGATAAGCACAAATTTACAGTAACAGTTGTAAAATATTGCTCTCTCTCTCTCTCTTTGAACCTAGTCCCCATCCCATACATACTTAACCCTTCTGCTGATGATAAACATTTGGAAACACTGTACAGCATGTTTTAGAGGCTGCAGTTAATATCATACACGTTCAGTTTCTGCCTGCCTACCTGCCTGCGTGCCCGCCCGCCCGAACCGACTCGCCCGTCCGCTCGGCCGAAGGGACTCGAAAGCCGCCCGCCTGCCCGCCTGTTTATCAGAAAGGAGTTTTTTGCTTTTCGTTTGCCTAGATCTACATTTTCAATAATTGGCAGCCGACTATCTTTCAGTCCCACCCCTTCCACACACACACACACGCACACAACAAATATATTGAACATCAAAGACAACTATATTCTTGAAGCAAATGTCTGGTTTATCTTCTTGGGAAACATATTTTCTACAATTTCACTCTTTTTGTCAGTATGGGTGTCTGTGGGGATTAAAACAAAAGTTAATAAAGTGCTAATATGGGTACTTGCAACACAAACATAGCACTATAGAATCAATATTTGATGGTTTGGGCATTTTTCAGTGTTATGAGATACCACAGTGTAGCAGATACTGGTCATTCTTTTGAAAAAAAAACTGTTTTATGTTTTCCCGGTGCTATACCAATGATTCTAGGTGCCTCAACTGAGAAAAATGAGGTTTTTCTTTACAAAAATAGCAAAAAAAATCATCAAACACAATGTGAAATGACTCAAGAAGCCAGAATGTGATTTAATAAGTATCACAAATGGGAAATTTAATATCACATTCGGTTTGCGTTGGGTCAAGATCAATTAATTTATGAATCATATCATAGACTTTGATGAAAATGGGCATACCGGGGTGGTGGTGGGAGGGGGTAGGTGGTGGTGGTGGTGGTCCCATTCAGGGATATACCACATCAGTTGGTAGAGGAGAATTTGACAGCAGTTGTCAGGATATTTTATATTGGTGGAATAGTAGCTGCATCTCCAGTTTTTGAAACAAAATTGACATTCATGTTGTTATGTTGTTTCGTGGGGGGGGGGGGGGGGGGGGGGGGGACACTGTTTTGTTGGAAGTATGGTTAAATGGGACAGATTTTTTCCAAATATATTGTGTGCAGATGTAAATTTCAGTTTATTTTGGAATCAGGGTAGATTTTAAAGAACGTTGTAAATTCTCATCCCTCTCAGATGATTTATTAGGTAATAGGTTAGAAAAATCTGTTGGAGACAATACCAGTTTTTAAGCCCATTTGACGAAGTTTGACACTTTTCCTTAAAAGAGCAATTTTCCCATGTTCCTGACTCAGCAGAAGCCAAACGTTAGATTTTAATGCAGAAATGGCTCAAGGCAAAGCGGAGGGGTGTATGTGTTCCCAAGCCGGTGTAAATTCCCATACACCCTCGAAAACACAAGGATAACGGATTTGTTTCCAAGAATTTTGGTGTACTTAATACTTTAACCTACATTATGGGCAAAAACTGACAGAAAATTCGTACTTCGTAAGTTTCTTAATAAACAAAACCAGACAAATATGGATATCATTGGAACTGGCTCATTGAGCCAGTTCCAATGACATCCATATCTGTAAAATTTTATTGCACATAAATATTAAATTTCCTGTATTTTTATTTTTGTTCTAACACAACTGAGCAGAAGGTGTGAATTAATAATTAAAAATGGGTACTTTTTTTAGCCATATAGCCTGCTATTGTATATTCTTGTTTTTACACCGTGGTTAACCACTGTGTAAAAAAAAACCACTGTGGATTGCAAGTTACACAGTACCTCTCAGCTAATCAAAACGCATTATTTTGTTTCATTTGGAAACAATCATTTCTTATCCACAGCTCAGCAAGAAAGTAAATAGATTACCACACTACATGCGATGCGAATGTTCCGATAAAGTAACAAAATATCAAATTTTCAAACCATTTTTTCAATATCAGTTCAATCTGGTATGTCTAATGTAAAGCAATATTAGTTACCCCGTGTCTGATCAGGTGGTACTGGTTTTTACCTACCCGAAGCCAGCCGTATCCCATGAGGCCGAAACAATTTATTTTCCCAAGGCTGTTTTAGAGATTGCACCACTTCAACGCGGATATTTCTAATTCATATATTTAGTTCAGCGATACCTATTGCAATGTGCAGTATGTGAGAACAGATTTCGGAAAGTCAGAGTTAAAATGGTTTAATATTGTCCCATAAGCACCCTTTAAGAGTGACTTTATCATTTATTTATTTTTAAAATGCACTTTACATAGAGTCACAAATGGATACCGAAAGCTATAAAGAATGCTATTTAGTTGAAAACAAACACTCGGTGTAGTGCAACCATTTTTGCCAAATGAGGAACAAAGATGATACAAAAATGCCATCGAAAATGCCCTTGATGTGGACTGTCATTGATCCCTCAGATCAGGCTTGGCAATTTCAGGAGAGCGATTTTTAGCTCTCCTTACTGCCCTCCTGAAAGAATTAAGGAGAGCGAAAAATTGCCCTCCTAAATATTTTGGTCTGGGATGATTGGGATTACATGTATTATGCTCACATTAAATTTTTGTTGTAAAGCAAAAATGTAATTTAACTTCGAAGTCACATAACATCACGTAATTTCATTTTGAAAGTGGTTTAGTGGTAAAAGGTAATGGTTGCAACCATACCCAAACACAGTTGCAATCATTTGAAGCAAAATGGGTCACAGCAATATTTTTTCCGTCAGTTTCAAGTTCAACAACTGACATCACAGTTTGAGGAGTAATTATTCAAGGAATATTGACACTATAATATACCACCATTACTACTGTCCTGTCACTTGAAGCACTTGCGCCAGGATGTGACTGTAGATTCAAGCAGACCTGTTGTCCAAGAAAGTCACACGCCTACCACTACCACCTTCAACCCCCTTGGGGGTTGAAGGTGGTAGTGGTAGGCGTATGACTTTCTTGGACAACAGGTCTGGGTACACACACAGGTCTTGTCAAGTGTGTGTTCGGTTGTTGAGTGAGACATCTAGATGTCTAAGAGATTTCGCTTTACCTTAGTAAAGTTAATAAAATCACTGACTGATGTAGTCTGTTGGTTTCAGTTTCAATGAGTTCGTTCAATTGGATACTTAAAATGCTGTGTAAAGCTAATTGCTCTCCTAAGCTGATTGAGGAGAGCGATTTTTTGCCCTCCTGCATTTTTCAGAATGCCAGGCCTGTCAGATGCAAAAAAGCAGCGTTATTCCGGTTTGAAAAGTCAAAATTTTGTCCGGGCCCACGGACCCCTTGGTACGTTTCCTGGCAACATTTTATAGTCTGTCTCTCTCGCTACAAAGTTTCAACGACACTAAGTGTATATTTTTGCATATCATTTGAACCCGTGCATTGAGCTCACTTCAAAGGAATGTCACAAGCAATGAGTTTTTTTTAAATTACGTGAGAGTATGTTCTATCGAATTTTAGAGGAGCAAAACAAAAGAGTACTACACGAAACGGCAATAGTTATGACTTCCTAAAAATCTGCACGAAGGAAACCAACAATACAAGCTCAAGGCATTTTTCTATAATTATTATATACTGTCCAAAACATGTTAAGCACCCCCGCCCCTATAATACCTGTGGGTGAGTATACGAATAGCTCATAGTGTGACGTTCTGCATTCCCCTATCGGTTCTATCGGATTGGGTATACATCCTTAAAACTGGTAAATATGTGTTTATCGACCATTTCACTGCCGTGTGCTTATCGAGAAATAAGACAACATCACAGTGAGAGAAATTCGGAAGGTAATGGACAGCATGCCACACCGACTAACCCTTTACCCAACATAACTGCCAAAAACGACCAGCGCTATTCTCAAAAATCACTAATTAATTTTCATTATTTTTTTTTCATTTTTTGTCTCAAAAACTTAGGTTATAATCTCGTTCCAACGAGGGGTCATAACCTATGTTTTTGAGACAAAAAATGAAAAAAAATAAGTTATTCAAGACTTTTGTTTGCAAGTGTCATCTGCTTTTCATGTTAGGGAAAGGGTTAAGGTGTGCTAGATATGCTAGAGGCTGTTGCATCAGGTACTGAACAATGTAACGTTTTTTAACGTTGTGATGACGTCGGCGGTGCCTAATATTCATTCAATAAAAAAAAGCTCTAGAAATCCTTGCTTCACTCATAAGGTATATTCCCCCACTGCAAATAGCATGTTTTCTCAGGAGAATTTATCCATTAACTGTATACCACTGGTATTATAGGGGGTGGCGGGGAGGGGGGGGGGGGGGCTTAACTTTTTTTGGACAGTATATTTGATATGAAAGTACCTGACCCGAAAATTTGATTACTGTAAACTTCCACAATATCCATGACTTCCATTATACCCTCCTTGATTAATGTGTATCGTTGTCATACTGATGATAGGCATAGCTTGCGCCTGTGTTTCAATAAGTTAATAATGATTACTTAAATATGCTCAGCTGTTTTCCTTTGTGAATCTTTTATTTAGAAGCCTTTCCATCCGTTATAGCCCATATAATATCCTGTTTAAGAAGTGGGTGGTTCTACTGACCCATACAGTGCTCAATCAAACAATCTTAAAGCACACAAGGCTGGAAAATAAGAGTCGATGTACTGAACGTTGGGTTATAAAGACCGGTGGCATGGCAGTGTTTTCTTAAACAAGTGTTGTCAACCCGACACATGGGTAAGAAACAACAGCTTGTGATATCAATATGTTCTGCCCACTGTCATCCCAAAACATCGGTGTCAAAGCATTTGCTGTGCAACATCGGGGGCAGAGTGGGATGAGCTCGACTGCAAGCTTCTCGGCTTTGATAAGAAAGAGTTGTGTCAGAAAGCATACGGTGCACAATAGATGCAATTTACTATAAGAACTCTCTTTTTACTAAATCATTGAAACACGGGATCTCTGCAATAATTGGGATTTCACAGTAAAAGTGGGACTTACCGTCGGCTCCCTTAACTGCTGCCCCTTTACTAGAAGAATCCTGGTGTACAGGGTCTCCTGGCTGATTTTCTTGTCCGGTACTGGTAGTATTCTGGTGTATCTGATCATCTGGCTGATTTCCTTGTCCTGTACCAGCAGTCTTCTGGTGGATCTGGTCACCTGGTTGTTTTCCTTGTCCGGCGCTAGAAGAATTCTGATGCACTGGATCGTCTGGCTGATTTCCTTGTCCGGTACCTGCCAGGTCGCCCCCAATTGTGGACCCTCGTGAACTGTTATTGGTACTTTGCGCGTCATCGCTTGTTGGAGGATTCTTCGCGTTAGAGGTCTGACTATGCACGTGTGGAATACATACTTGAAAGAAAAGAAAAACAACTTTTATCGATTTTTACTGTCCCGCAACATCACCAACTCATCCATTTCCTAAAACTTTGAAACTGTCTAAGACTAACATTGAAAGTATACCTGTTGAGTTTTATGGGTTCAGTTGCGTGTGTTTCCCGTTAGCGGGGAACCCAATATACAATTTTTGCGTAGAAAGAAGACTCGGTGCTCGATGAGCACACAATTTCACTCTGTCTGAAAGGCGTGTCGCCCGCTAGACCTTAAAATACAGTGAATGTCAGACATAGTCTTAAACTCGCGCGTTTGTTTAATTATTATCCAAGATAACAGAAATGACTTGAATTTCATTCTCAAACAATACTCAAATTCACTCAGATAATTTTTGTACTTGAGTCTTTAAATACTCTAAACTACTGTACGGCCGCCGTGGACTGGTCACTTTCCACGGGGTCTTCCTGTCTACCCAGCCGCTATTGTTCTGGTAGAAGTGTGAAACTTTTCTTGATCAAAGAAATGCCGACTATAGTTTTGTTCAAATTACTGGCTTGTTCAGTTGGGAATTTAACTGCAAATTCAGAGGGCTGGGTGAGTTGGAAAATGACAAATACGAACACAAAAAAATCATTTCCTGGAATGATATTGCCTTTGTGTACATTTACAGTGAGATGGGTCAGTCCAATATAAATATACAGGGAGGACCAAATAATAACTGCAGTCTGCAGCCGACTTGCTGCAGACTGCAGTTATGCTTTTATCACCAATGACTCGTGTATACACCTCTTTTATTAACTCTTTACCCAACGTAACGACAAAAAACCGACCAGCGTTACTCGCAAAACTCCCAAATAATTATTATTATTTTTTTCATTTTTTTTGTCAAAAACATAGGTTATGACCCCTCGTCGAGCTCGTTCCAATGAGGTGTCATAACCTATGTTTTTGACAAAAAAATAGTTATTCAAAAATTTGGTTTGCAAGTGTCGTCTGCTTTTCATGTTAGGTAAAGTTTTAACACAAAAAAGGGAAGAAATTATGCCTTGGACCAAAAAATCGGTCTTACGAGTTCAAAGGGTTAATAACTGAAAGAAAATTAAATCAAATTCTTAAATGAAAATCCGGTACTGTGGGAACTATCAGTTCTCTAATCAGATATATCAACTCATCAATTACGTCCGGAGATGAAACATAAGCTCTCTGTTTTGATACAGACTATAACCATCGCCCAGGTGTTAATTAAAACTAGTGGACTGGGTGAAGAGGAATAACCCCTTTCCACACAGGCGCAATAATATTAGATTCCAAACACTAATTATAGGAATAATCATCAAAAATATAATTAGTGATGCACCGGGTATAATCCGCTGCTTCTTTAATTGTGCTCATGATTATTTTTATTACCTGATAAACGCTTGCGTGGACATCACTGACCACAAGCCGATTTGCGTTTTGCATCATTCACGAGTGTTTCAACCGTAAATAAATGGAATCTCTGTTTTTTGTGTCTGCATTGGCGATTACAGCATTTGTTGCCAGGATAAATTATATGTTCCTGCGTCAAGTCATAGGATGATCGTAGGTGTTTTCGTGTTAACACTTAAATACCCGCAGTATTTGCACAAAATGTGTAAATAAACATGTTTGAAACAGCTTCGAAGATATTTTTTATTAACCCCTGCTCGCTGAATTCAAAATATCACAATTTTAACCAGAAAATATATAGATGGATATATTTACCTTCATGCAACTTGGGATTTAACCAATTCAATCTGTCTTGACATAGCTCAACAAGTTCTGTCAAACAATAATCAACTAGTTAACCCTTTATCTAACATGAAAAACAGACGACACTTACATAAAAATCTTGAATAACTAATTTTTGTAATTTTTTGTCTCAAAAACATAGGTTATGACCCCTCATTGGAACGAGCTCGACGAGCTCGTTCCAATGAGACGTCATAACCTATTTTGTAAGACAAAATTGAAAACAATAATTAATTGGCTATTTTTGAGAAGAGCGCTGGCCGGTTTTGACAGTTACTTTGGGTAAAGGGTTAAATTCCTAACTCAATTACATGGAAAAAATCCTGCTTGATATTTCAATGGCATCAGAGTGCGGGGATGGGAGATAAGCTTGCAGTTCCGCCACAGTGTTGTTCCGGTAATCGATTATTTTATGTCAAAGCTAAAAATACAGACATTCATTAGAATTTCAGTCAGACATTTGTTTGCTTTCAAATTATAATCAATGACACATGTGACACATTAAAAACAATTATTATCTGTGTCGCACACCAAGCCAGAATTTATGTCCAAATTATTTGCTTAAAAATATGGTTGATTCAGGGGGGTGGGGGGGGGGCACTAAAAACTTGCAAGACGTGACGTACTATTTTTTATTCAGCTCCTTTTTACACCCACCCACCCCTACATGCAAATTTTCTACTACCGTTCTCAGACACCCACCCCACTGTCCCATTAAAATCCAAAATAAACTTATAAACTTAGTAAGCACAGCTGTCTTTAGGGGGGTTTCATAATGTTCTTAAACTGGTACCACCAATTTAAACCTATGTGGGCTGCTGTGTGCCCCAATCTACAAATGACAAGCTGTTCATTATCAGGCTTGGCCAGAGCAGGTGTACATATACGGGAACAAATTTTCATTTGAATTGTTCTGTCAGTATTCTCAGGTGTTTGCTACTTTCCTCTTCTATCCATACAAATTCTATTAATAAATAAATAACTTGGGTTGAATTAGTGCATCAGAGAGAATTTTCCCAAAATATTGTCTGCACATTTTCTACATTTCGAAAAAGACACCCACCCCCTCCCCTACTAACGTGTGACATTTTCCCAGATTAAGCCCAATATTCTTACATATAAAGCCTCCTGATGTTGTATTTATGTTAAGAGTGTGATGTACAACATCATCTTTAAGGTTTGAAACACAAATGATGGTATATATTAGCTGATATATTGATATATTTTTAAAAAATTCAAAAAATTGCACAAGCTGGAAATGCACATTTTTGGTGCACTCAAGAGACCCACCCACCCCCACGTCACGCCTTGCAAATTTTTGGTGGACCCCCTGGTTGATTATGTATTTTTTCCCTATAAGTTCACATCGCGTGCAATGTAAAATAACTTCAATATAATGGAAATATTAGGCTTCCTCCACCCGGGAAACTGTCCTACACGAGGAAGGAGGGGGCTGGTTCTCGAAAGCGTTTTAAACCCAAATAAATAAATATGGTAGAAGTGAATATGTTAAAATATATTACATACCCAACAGTACAGTCGCCAGAAGGAGAGAGAGAAGTTTTGCCGAATGGGATCCTGAGCGAACCATATTCCTGAAATGCGCAATTTGTACCAAGATGTGATGCCCACCAGGTTCTCATCCTTCCTTATATAATGCGATCTCACAGAGAATCACGTGCAAAGAAAATGCAAAACAATACGCAAAAAAAGCCTTTACTCATGGATGTCACGACAAATACCTCATGACATTTGAAGTAGATTCGTAATTCGATATAAATGTTACTTTGTTGTTTCAAGTCATTCATCTCGTCTTAAATAATGAGGCGTCTCATGTTTCATAATATAAATGGAAGAAACGTGGCGGCTTTTGCAGGTCAATTGAGCTGGTATCAGGACACGAATTTAGTTGTCGTCGTTTTTATAGTTACTTTTTCCCCATGTGATGCGGGTCAAGGCTTTGTTTCCATAAAGGGTACGAGGGATGGCGTACTTCCGTCTTTGTCTGCCTCGCGACATTGTTATACAAGAATGTAAACTGGTACCTGTCTTGTCCCAGAATGTAAACTGGTACCTGTCCTGTCCCGTTCTCCTTTGAATCCCATAAGTTGGTAAGAACAGCATTCAACATCGCCAACTCAGTTCAGCGTGTATCAAAAGTTTGCACCCGTTGATTCCAATAATACACTTGACTGGAAATCAGCGAGAGCATCTCTCTTTTTCAAATTTCCCGAGTTCCATAGAAGCAAGAAAGGACGCTGCTTTTTATAATAACTGGCATAGCGAAGGTTCGAACTCATGCTGAGCGAGCTTCCCTCGGCACTAACCGCCTAGGGAAATTAAACTAACCACGCACACCACTCGATGGTTAGTTTAGTTTCGCTAGGCTGTTGGTGCCGAAGGAAACTCTCTCGGCATCAGTTCGAACACTAGCCATTTCTGTTTAGCAAACACGTTATAAATATTTAAGGAATAGTGCATGGCTTGGAGTTAGTGCCCAGTGAGGTGGTGTAGTTCCCGCCGCGAAGCGGAGGGAACTATACCACCTCACTGGGCACTATATGGGCGTAGTCAACGACAAGACATGCACTAACCCTTATATTATATCGAACACCCAATTCAATCTTCATTGACAGAGCTCAGTGCGCTCTTTAAAACATGATTAAATTAGATAAATGTCTAGTTGCATTATGGGTAAATTTTACAGGCAAACATTCTGATATTTTAACACCCGTGGCCAGAGGTTTAATCAGAGGCGACGGAAGCTCGGTAAAAGGGGAGGGGCACAAATATTTAAGGAATAGTGCATGGCTTGGAGTTGACTACGCCCATATAGTGCCCAGTGAGGTGGTGTAGTTCCCGTCGCGAAGCGGAGGGAACTACACCACCTCACTGGGCACTATATGGGCGTATTCAACGACAAGACATGCACTAATCCTTATATTATATCGAACACCCATCAAGAAAAACATCTGTCCGATTTGTTAATCTATTACCAAGGTAGCAGCCCTACCAACCAGCGTTATATAGAAAAAAATACCATGTAGTTTTTAAAAAACATTTTCTTCTTCCAAAACACGGCTAACATGGAGTATTGATATGAGCAGAAGACAGATTTTGAATCGGTCGGCAAGGGTAAACAAAACATTTTCCCCAAACGGAACTGTATGTTCTAGAATCGCGCAACTCGCGAATGAAAGATAAAATTTTCGAAATTTGACAACACAGTTTGATAATTTCCACACATTTGTCACACATACACATTACCGAATGAGTCAGTACGGGATACAAAACTCTGAAGATTCAAATGAATTCCATTATTTATTCGTTTACTACACAAAACATGCAATTAAATAGCGAAATAATATGAGCAGCGAAAACAAACGATTTTTCATATCCGGACGCGTTCTCATGAATGTTGTACCCAGGTATGGATCATTCTCTTCGAAACGAGATATGGACAATCTTCTCAAGGAATAAAATGAACGCCTCGGAAAATGTGACTTCAACAATGGAAAAGCGATACATTTTTCCACAATGATTTCTTTCCGCGTCGTTTTGTGGATGTTGTGCCTCTGTGAATCGATATTTAAATTTAGCTTGATCAGTTTTATTCGCCCAGTATGAAAAGAAAACTGATATAGTAGTGAGCTAAAAATAGAAAACGTGTAGTGCCTGGGTGTAGTGCCTGGTCAGTTCTGTGGATGCAAACTACACGAAATAGGGTATCATCTTTCAGCCAATCAGAATGCAAGGCAGTCACGTGAAATATAATATAATAAATATTATCCATTACATTATGCGTGACAGAGCACTTCGCCCATTGCCAAACTTGATCTCATGAAAACTACCTCTTACAAGTGGCCAAACTTTTTGACATCCATGTTTAAAACGTCAGCTTATACTGTTAATCAGTTTGAGCAGTGCTGATAAGAACGTATGACGAGAATATCAAAAGCGGGGAGTAAAATTCGAGGGGGCCGCGACCCAGTAAAATGTCTATGTCTACTTTTTTTGTGGCCCGCATCACTGCACACGTTTACATGCAGAAGATGCAAGATGTCCGCTTTTCTTTCTCGGTATTTAGAAGTTTGTTTTACACAATTCAGTCTCGAGTTCACAATGTTTTATTTTTGAAATTTCTGTCCAGCAGCGAAAGTGTGTGGCGACCAGATCGCATTTCTGTAGTTATCTGATACAGTGAGGATGTTTTTGCGATCCCATTTCTGAGCCTGCCCTAGTTAACAAGTACAATAGACTATTCAGATAGTATGGAAACTTGTTGGTAAGAGCCACCGTGGTGTGTTGGAACAAAATTATACTGCAGAAATTCATTCAATTCGTTTTATATTTTTAAAAATAGTAGGGGATATCCAAACTGATATTGATATTTCCGGAAAATGGTATTGGATACGCGTGATTGGACACTTCGTGCAGGTTTTTCGCACGAGTGCCAAGGGGGTGGAGGGGGGGGGGGGGCACTAAAAATTTGCAAGACGTGACGTCCTATTTTTTATTCGGCTGCTTTTTACACCCACCCACCCACTACGTACAAATTTTCTACTACCGTTCTCAGACAACAACCCCCCACTCTCCCATTAAAATCCAAAATAAACTTATAAACTTAGTAGGCACAACTGTCTTTGGGGGGGGGGGGGGTTCATAATGTTCTTAACCCTTTACCCAACGTAACGGTCAAAACCGGCCAGCGCTATTCTCAAAAATCGCCAATTAATTTTTATTATTTTTTTCATTTTTTTGTCTCAAAAACATAGGTTATGACCCCTCACTGGAACGAGCTCGTCGAGCTCGTTCCAATGAGGGTCATAACCTATGTTTTTGAGACAAAAAATGAAAAAAAAATAGTTATTCAATCATTTTTTGGCATTTGTCGTCTGCTTTTCATGTTAGGTAAAGGGTTAAACTGGTACCACCAATTTAAACCTCTGTGGGCTGCTGTGGGCCCCAATCTACAAATGACAAGCTGTTCATTATCAGGCTTGGCCAGAGAGCAGGTGTACATATACGGGAACAAATTTTCATTTGAATTGTTCCCAAAATATTGTCTGCACATTTTCTACACTTCCCCCTACTAACGTGTGACATTTTCCCAGTTTAAGACCAATATTCTCACATATAAAGCCTCCTGATGTTGTATTTATGTTAAGAGTGTGATGTACAACATCATCTTTAAGGTTTGAAACACAAATGATGGTATATATTAGCTGATATATTGATATATTTTTTAAAAAAATCAAAAAATTGCACAAGTTGGAAATGCACATTTTTGGCGCACTCAAGAGACCCACCCACCCCCACGTCACGTCTTGCAAATTTTTGGTGGCCTCCCCCCTGCGAGTACCGCGTTAATGTCTATGGGGTACGTTTTGAAATTTACATTTGTACTGGACGGGCATTTTCGGAGATCTCATCGTTCTTTTCTTGGTATAAGCTTGTTCATCAACAGCTTCTGGTCGAAACGTAACTTTTGAGGTATGCGAAGACAGACACGTGACGAAAGTTTACGTGCCGCTGGCATGTTGGAAGATGACAACAGACTAGGGCTGCACGATATTCAAAACAGAATACCGGTATCGGTATTCAAAAAAATACCGCGATATACCGGTATATCGAAAACTGTTCAGGTATATGAACACAAGTACCACAATCGAGAGCATGCCTTGATGATGCGGTTCGAAAAAACCTTTACCCAACGCAGACGATATCAAAATTTATTATTTTTCAAAATTAGTTTATCAGATTTTAACCAAAGATTTCAACAAAACTATATCATGTGACCCCTAATTGGAACGAGCTCAACGAGCTTGTTCCAATGAAGGGTCACATGTTATAGTTTTGTTGAACCTTTTGAAAATTATTTTTTCAACTGCTGAATTTGAATATTACGAGGGCTCAAGCAGACGATTCCTTGGCTAAAGGGATAATTTATTCATTCGGAGATACAGTTAAAAAATTCAAGACATCTTGAAAATTAAATTGAGGGTAAATAAATAATGACGATAAACCGATATTTTTGTAATAACAGCGGTATTCGATCGATATTGGTTTTAATACCGGTATATATCGGTTTATCGATATACCGTGCAGCCCGACAACAGACAGACTGCATTGGCTCTAATTCTCAACGTTACTCACTCGGTGATTAGCAGGTGGGGTCTAGCTACCGTCAGACAGGCATAGTTGATGACAGACGAAGGTCAAGTCGTCCAAGGGCGACAACTGCTAACCAGGATCATCTCATCCGAAACACAGCATTACGTATCTGCCATCAAAGTGCCTCAGAAATTGGACAGCAGCTGCACCAAGCGGCAGATGTGCGAGACAGTGGTCAGACTATGCGAAATCTACACAGTTGGAACTTGTAAGCTCAACGGCCTCGAATAATTCAACGTTTGACTGAACGTCACATCGCAGCAACGCGTAATTGGTGTGGAGCACGACAGCGCTGGGACAGTCGTCGGTGGAGGAACGTCATGTTTTCCGATGAATCGAGGTTCACTCTTGACTTCCACGGGCGAAACAGAGTTTGGCGGCGGTGGCGAAACGAACGGTACCATAACGTAACCGTTGGGTAGCACGATTGTTTGGCTGGTGGATCGGTTATGGTGTGGTGAGACATAACCATGGCAAGTAGAACAGCATTACATGTCATCCAAGGGCGTGTTACAGGGCAATACTACCGTGACAACATGTTAGCAGTTCATATGGTGCCATTTGCGCGACGTCACGGCCGTCGATTCATTTTCCAAGATGACAATCCAAGAGCACACAGGGCCGTGTCGCTACAGAGTTCCTCCAGGAGCAGAACATCACTACACCGCCATGGTCACCGCTAAGTCCAGACCTTTAGTCTGCACGTCCGGGATACGCTTGGCAGGCGCCTCCGACAACGCCAACAGACCCCCACCTAACCGTCCATGTTTTCTACAGCTTTGTGTGTGGAAGGTGTGCTTGTCAGACCCCCAACTATCGCTAAAATCATTCACCCGATGGTACAGTGCAATACCTCAACTGTCTTTTTTATGAAAATATATTTCTTCATATATCTCACGTTCATCCAATATCTCTACTTTTTATGAATAGTATATTTAGGTAGGACGACCAAAAGTCAACACATTATTCATCACCCAGTTGGTGTATAATCTGGTATGTCAGAGTACAATCTTTGTGCACAAAGACCGGGGTGTAATTAAAGGGAAATAACATTCCCTTGGTATACCCATGACTGATCCTCTTCTCCTTAATTCTCGTTCTGATGAAGTCTCTGAGTATATAATCAGCAATAATGTAAACCGCTTACAATTCTAAGCAAAAACATACCCATGGCTGATTCTCGGATCTCCTTAATCCTGGATCTGAAATGTGTTAGTATAATCAGAAATAATGTAAAGCAACTGACAGTTCGATTCCAACAGCATATCCATGACAGATTCCCTGGCCTCCTTAATCTTGGATCTGTAGTATTTTAGTATATAATCAGCAACAATGCAAATAATCTGACAGTTCTATTCAAACAACACACCAATGACCTATTGCCTGATCTCCGTAATCCTGGATCTGTAGTTTCTTAGCATGTAATCAGCAATAATATCAACCATTTACAGTTCTATTCAAACAGCATACCCTCTCTGGTCTCCTTAATCCTGGATCTGAAGTGTGTTAGTATATAATCAGCAATAATCTAAACAACCTGACAGTTCTATTGAAACAGCATACCCATGACTGATTCTTTGGTCTCCTTAATTCAGGATTTGAAATGTGTTAGTATATAACCAGCAATAATGTAAACCACCTGACAGTTCAATTCAAACAATATATCAATGGCTGATCCTCTGGTCTCCTTAATTCTGGATATGAAGTGTCTAACTATATAATCAGCAATAATGTAAACCACCTGCAATATATTTTCCAGTCGGGACGCATTCGTCTGGATTAGAGTTAGTATATAGGTCTGGTCTTGCTAGTAATCCTTTCCTTTCTTACGACATTGTATTTTATATACCTTCTTACAAAATTTGATACTGATTTACAGGACACACACTTTCGATCTTACAAATGGGGGTCTTCCGGTACTTGATTCGGGGGTATTTGGGACACGTGTCAACAAAATAAAAAGTTGGGAGCCCCATACCTAACGGCTACCACCTTTATTTCTGCGCACGTTTTTTTTCCACCACGTACTCCGTGTTTTGTTGCACACAAAATCATTTCATCCTCAACATACATTTAAAGGTATCATCAAATCACAACTCATTCGTTTCCACCGCAATTCAAGTGATAAGGTAAATTTCAATGAGGCTTGTTCCACTCTATTTGGCGCCCTCAGATCGAGAGGGTACTCGCTGCGCCTTCTGCGTAGCCTGAAATCCCAAACCCTGAAAAAGCTCGAAAGTCCAGCTGAAACTACCGATTTCGAACCACTGAAGATTGAACACAACAGACCGTTGCAAAATAGTAGTGGCGCGGTATTTAATTGCAAAAAAGCCTCGTTGTAGACTGCATACTTTTATGCCTGATCAGAAAGAGGAATTTTCCTCCGAACAAACGAAAAATCATTATCAGATCCGTAACCCCCTCCATTGTGATTCACCAAACATTATTTACCTTATCACTTGTAAGCGATGTCGGAAACAGTATGTTGGTCAAAGTCAAAATCCTTTCCGAGAACGTGCTACTAGACACAAACAGGATATAAAACATAATGCTGATGCCCCAGTAGCACAACATTTTAACCTTCCTGGCCATTCTTTGGACGATTTCGAAATCCATCCTATTGAACAACCACCAATTAAAGACACATTAGAAGAAACGGATGAATTTAGAAAAAAACGTGAAACTTTTTGGATCAATACGCTTCAAACCCTCTGGCCATTTGGTATGAACATATCAGAGGGCGAATGCGAAAGGAGGTCCATCATTCCTTTCACTTTAACGTACAACAGAATGAATATCGAAATAGCAAAAATGTTAAAAGATGAATTCAATTTTACCAATGCTAAATTAAATGATAATAATAGGAGGAGCTTCAAAGTGCATCCTTCCTATAAAACCGTATTTTGCGGGTTCAGTTATCATTCTATGAATGTATATTCACAATCTATTTATAAAAAAAAAACGAGGTTACTCCATGTCGGTTCTAACCATGGTTAGAACCGACATGGAGTAACCTCGGTTTTTTTATAAACATGTTTGTTACTAAAACTGAGATGGAGTAACCTCGACCTTTGTCTAAGTTATTGATTTTCTGTTGTACAGTGACGTCGTTGAGTATCCGGAAGGTTTATTTATTACATGTATTATTCTATACATTTCCTATAGTTGCTTTGTTCATTGAAGTTGCCTTGTTCATATTACGATGTGTTTTTGCGGTATGAGTAGGTTCTTATCGGAACATATACGTTATTTTGATGACCTAACGATAACATGATCTGGGATTTGCGGCTCAGAGCGTATATTCAACCTCGACCTTCACGTACGCTTGATCATAAGCTCCGGAGTCGCAAACCTCAGACCATGCTACCGTGAATTCATCACCATAATTTGTATCGTTGCGGACACTCCCGGGACAAAACTGTCGGTATCAACGCAAATACACTGGCTTCACTTTTACAATGTCATCTTCGGCAAAGATTCAAGCAATTTCGATATGACGAGAGACAAATAATTCAAAACACAAAGCAAATAATTGCCGTCTAACCAATTCCACGCTGCGTTAATTGATTCGCCGAACTGAAATATAGATATCCGTTCTTTTTTTATTGCACAGCATTCATCAATGCGTCGATATTGTTTCAAAATTTAAAATAAGACTTTAATGAGAGATAAAACATATCATTGAAGCACGTTGTCGCGTAAAGTTCAAAAGATTTGGGAACTATGCTGTCAACAACTGCCGTTAAAATTACGTTATAAGGACAGGCAAATAGTTGTCGTTATGTCTTCCGTAAATATGTAGAGTAATCGCTTGACTGGACTATTTACGTGAAATAATTCATGAGTGGTGAGGGATGTTGTACAAACACGATTGCGCGAATGCGCACAAGTGTTTTACAATATAGTCCCTCGCCTCGAATGAATTATTTCACGTAACCAGTCCCGTCAAGCGATTACTCTGTTTATTACTTTTCATTATTAACGATAATTATATTATTTAACCCTTTACCATAAAAAAACGGCCAGCACTATTCTCAAAACTCGCTAATTAATTTTCATCATTTTTTCATTTTTTGTCTCTAAAACATAGCTTATGACCCTTCATTGGAACGAGCTCATAGAACTCGTTCCAATGAGGGTTCATAACCTATGTTTTTGAGACAAGAAATGAAAACAATAGTTTTTCAAGAATTTTTTTGGCAAGTGTCGTCTGCTTTTCATGTTAGGTAAAAGGTTAAAAAAAAGCAAAAAAAAAAGCAAAAAAACAATGAAGTCCCCATTACACCCACGGCAAAGCGTCTTCGTTTGCGCGCGCGGATACATGATACAATTGTTGATTGCATAATTCACTTGTGAATTTATCGTTTATAATCAAACCCGGGAATCCCAGAAAAGCAAATTTTGGAAAGTAATAAACAACACAAAAGGTGCTGAACCTCCGCAGTTTTTCAAACGTTTCCGAATGTATATTTATGAAATGTAAGGCAGGAATCCCAATTGCTTCACAAGATAATGTCGGTTTTGAAGTTGGTTTCTGTTGACCCTTGCCCACCACAGCGGCCATCAAGTAGGCCAAGGGGCAGTGTTTCGAAAATCACAAATTTTCTACTGTATAAGATCTCTCTACATTTCACTGTTGGGTCTGTTCATCTGCATGCACTTTAAACACGTATGTATCATGTCAGGGGATAGAGTAGAATCTACTCATGAGAGAGCCGTTGTTCTCGAGCAACATCAAACTGGTATGTGCGCTGATATGTGCGCTGATATGTGCGCAAGAAGAATGGCTAAAAAGTGGTGTTCAGGAATGGGATCAAATTAGTCCGAATTAAGTTCGTACCCTCGTTGACACAAGGGGTAGGAGTTGACACACCCGATACTGGCTAGTGAAAATGTATTTTTTGGATACCGACACCTCGTGCACATGAAAGGTGATACCATGAAAACACTTCATTGGATTGTTATACCATGATTACCTATTCTACCATATATAAAAAGTCTGTGAAATAAATTTTAGCTTTACACACGAACTGTGGTGAATACGGTAGCAATGGCATTTCTGTAGTTAAAATTTACACCTACAGTGGAACTACATCCAAGTTGACCTCGCCTTGAATGAAAACTTCTCTAAATTTACCACTCGCCGCCTCGAGAAGAGTGAAATGAAACTGGCAATTATTTATTACGTTTTTAATTAGGTTTACCTCATAAGATATCAAAAATTAACAAACATACGTTGCCTCACGTTATTGTGTTATTAGAATGAAAAAAGCCTCGTAATTTGGGCGTTTCGTTTTCTTTTTCGTTTCGGCGATAAAATTGCCAATGGAGGTAGCGCTCACCGGTGCTTTTGTAAACAAAAACAGATTCGCATGCGTGAATATTGATTTATTAGGCTTTTCCCGCTGAAAAAGACTATTGTTTTTCTGCGGATTATTATTATTTTTTTTTTTTTGGGGGGGGGGGGGGAGGGTGGTGTGAGTTCCTTGTGTCCGTACGAATCAGAAGCCATTTTCGAACCGATTTTCACACAATTTCGCACACGCATAGAGGGGTACAAAATCTAAAAACGTACTGAAGCGGAATTTTCGATTTAACCCTTAGTTCGCCAGAACTGGCAAAAAACTGTCAATATTGAGGTTTATAGGAACTTTCTCGAAACGCGTCTTGTAGGTTTTTTTTTAAACATTCATCATTGTTAGACCTGTCTGTGACACGACCATTAATATGCAAGAGATATTAGGCAAGACATTTGTTAACCCTCCACAGGCTACGAAATATCGATTTTTTTTTTATGGAATAGGCTGTTTTCGGGCCCCACAGCACCCAAACGGTACACGAGAGATAAACCTAACTTTCATTTATTGGAAATGAAATTCACCGAGGATCATTTTGGAAGTAATACGGGTATTAAAAAACACAGGCGTTAACCCGCTTTGGGCTTGTTAAACTGCAATACCCAACTGAAGCTAAAAAATTATGTTTTTTGTGGATTTCTCTAAAGGATTCTTGTAGATTTTCCAAAAAATGCCCACTCGCAGGTCTTAGTGTGATGTTACAAATTGCATGGACAAAATATTCCGGTGAACATTTGCTAACCCTCTAAGGACTACTAAAAGTCAATATTGTGATACAATGGGCTATTTTTGGACACCAACAACACCCAATGGATATGCCACAAAGACAAGTATCTTCTTTTATCGGACGCGAAACTTATAAGTAAACATTTTTGTATGTAGTAGGGGTATTAAAAAGTCGAAGTCTTGACCCATTTTGCGCTGGTTAAGAGAGATACAACTTAAAAGCTTAAAATTGCCATTTTCTGTGGATTTCTCTAAAAACATCTCGTAGGATTTCAAGAAAAATTGACTATTCGCAGGTCTTTGTGTGACATTACAAGTTGCATGGAGAAAATATTCCGGTGAGCGTTTATTAACCCTCTACAGGCTGCTAAGCATCGTAGTTTTGAAAAAAGAACATGGGCTGTTTTGGGACATCCACAACACCCAATGTGTACCCGAGAGATAAACATAATCTCTTTTGTTGGAAGTAGAATTCACCGAGGACCATTTTCGTAGGTAATAAGCTTATTCAAAAAACAATCGTTAACCCGTTTTGGGCTGGTTAAAGAGAGATACCCCTCAAATGCTTAAAAATCCATGTTTTACGTGAATTTCTCTAAAAATGTCGTGTAGATTTTCAAGAAAAAACTGGTCATTCGCAGGTCTTGGTGTGACATTACAAGTTACAAGAACAAAGTATTCTTATAAGCATTTGTTAACCCTCCATAGGCTCTCAAACATCAAAACTTTCATAAAAAAATGCTGTTTTCAGCCATCCACAGAACACAACGTGTCGCAGAGGAATAAACATAACTTCCTTTATTGGAAGTGGTATTAACCGTGGATGATTTTTGTAAATAATAAGGGTATTCAAAACCAAGACTTGTCCCATTTTGGACTGGTTAATCAGAGACACCCATCAAAAGCTTGTTACATGGACAAAATATTCCGCAAGCATTTGTTAACACTCCTCGGACTGCTAAACATCAAACTTTTGATAAAATGGCCTGTGTTTGGACACCAACAGAACCTAATGGGTATGCCACAAAGAAAAGTGCCTCCTTTTATCGGACGTAAAATTTATAGAGAAAAATGTTTGTTTGTAGTACGGGTATTCATAAATCCAAGTCTTAAACCATTTTGGGTTGGTTAAAGAGAGATACCCCTCAACAGCTTAAAATTCCCATTTTCTGAAGATTTCTCCATATGCTTTTTCCAGACATTGAAGACAAAATTACTATTAGCGGGTCTTTGTCTGACCATACATTCTGCATAGACAAAATATTCTGTTAAGCGTTCGTTACCCCTCCACGGGTTGTTAAACATCAACATTTTGTTAAAATGGACTGCTTTCAGGCACCAACAGCACCCTATGGGTATGTAAAAGATACACAAAACGTATTATCCCGTGCATTGAATTCACTGAGGATCAGTTTTGTAAGTAGTAGGGGTATTTAAAAGAATGAAGCTTTACCGATTTTGGACTAATTATGGATAGATGCCCCTTAAAACTTACATTTTCGGTGCATTTCGCTAACTGCCTGTTGGCAATTTTCAAGAACAATTTGACATTGGAAGATCATGGTGTGATATTACAAGTTGCATGGATAGAATATTCTGCTAAACGTTTGTTAGCCCCTCTACATCAACATTTTGATAAAATTGGCTGTTTTCGGACACGAACAGCACCAAATAGGTGTGTAACAGATAAACATAACCTCTTTTATCGGACGCAGAATTCACAGTGCGTAATGTTTGAAAGTATTAAGGGTATTCAAAAAACCAAGCCTTAACACTGTTTTGCCCGATCAAAGATATACAGCCCTTAAGAACTTAAAGTTCACATTCTTTCAAGACTCTTTCAGAAAAATTATTCTCACAAGCGTTCATTATTAACCCTCCTCAAACTGCCAAGCATCAAACTTTTAGATAAATTTGAGATATGATGGACTATTTGCAGATAGCCACAGCACTTAATGGGAATGTTGCAAACAAACATAACTTGCTTTGTCGGACACAGACTTTTCGGACCAACAAAAATGATGATTCTTTTTCCTAAACGGTCTTTATCACACTGGTCCATTTGAGACCATTATACCCACTTCTGTAAAGGCATCAATAAAGATACGTTAGAGATACAGTTAAAAACAATTCTTCAGACAGTCTGGGTCATAAAAAATAATGAACTCTCGTCTGGAAAAAGCCATGATTCTCCAGAATCATAAAGTCTAGTTTAACATTTAAACTCTTATTAATCTGACGATCATGGTATAAATAAAATATACCCAAAGCAGCTTGGTGTACTAAATGTTCACCACACGTGCTGAAATGATGTTAACCGCGCGTCAAAGGCTCGCGGTTAACACCACTTCATCACTCATGCCGAACATTTGGTACACCAAGCTACTTTGGGTATATTCTATATATCTGCACTACTCATTCGCTTGTCAATAAATAAGTGCTCATCTGAAATATCGCTTTTCATTACTGTTTCCGATTTTTGTCATTTACACCAGGGGAAGGCCACCAAAAATTTGCAAGACGTGACGTGGGGTTGGGTGGGTCTCTTGAGTGCGCCAAAAATATGCATTTCCAACTTGTGCAATTTTTTGAATTTTTTAAAAATATATCAATGTATCAGCTAATATATACCATCATTTGTGTTTCAAACCTTAAAGAGGATGTTGAACATCACACTCTTAACATAAATACAACATCAGGAGGCTTTATATGTGAGAACATTGGGCTTAAACTGGGAAAATGTCACACGTTAGTAGGGGGTGGGTGTCTTGTTCGAAATGTAGAAAATGTGCAGACAATATTTTGGGAACAATCCAAATGAAAATTTGTTGTCATATATATACATCTTCTCTGGCCAAGCCTAATAATGAACAGCTTGTAGACTGGGGCCCACAGCAGCCCACAGAGGTTTAAATTGGTGGTACCAGTTTAACCCTTTACCTAACATGAAAAGCCGACGACACTTGCCAAAAAATGATTGAATAACTAATTGTTTTGATTTTTTGTCTCAAAAACATAGGTTATGACCCCTCATGGGAACGAGCTCGACGAGCTCGACGAGCTCGTTCCAATGAGGGGTCATAACCTATGTTTTTGAGTCAAAAAATGAAAAAATAATAAAAATCAATTGGCGATTTTTGAGAATAGCGTTGGTCGGTTTTGGCCGTTACGTTGGGTAAAGGGTTAAGAACATTATGAAACCCCCCCTAAAGACAGCTGTGCCTACTAAGTTTATAAGCTTATTTTGGATTTTAATGGGAGAGTGGGGTGGGTGTCTGAGAACGGTAGTAGAAAATTTGCACGTAGTGGGTGGGTGGGTGTAAAAAGGAGCCGAATAAAAAATAGGACGTCACGTCTTGCAAAGTTTTAGTGCCCCCCTCCCCCCCCCCCCCCTCTCTGTTTGGGGGAGATTCAACATCTTTTTGTGGTAGTATATCTATAATATAGTTTGAGTTATTTTATTTGTCGTGAGAGAAGTGCCCTATCTTCCCTGTCTCTACGCCCCGATCGACCTCAAACTCAATTGGATCGGATGCAGTTCTATCCGACATAATTAGCCCTTTACTCAGTGCAGACGATATAAAAATGTATTATTTTAAATATAATTTTTTTTTTAAATTTTCCAAAATTTTAATTTCAACCAAACCATATCATTTGCCCTTAATTGGCATGGGCTGGACGAGCTCGTTCCTAAAATGGGGCACATGTTCTGTTTTTTGTAGAAATTATTTCTAAAATAATAATTTTTCATCTGCTGAATTTGCATATTACGCCGGCGGATGTGGTCGACTCGGTGGGTACAGGGTTTAATCGACAAGTTTGATGGTAATATTTTCAGTTCTTTACTGAAAATTGCGTCGCAAGATAGGGATATTCACTGAAGGCAAAGCAGCTTATGAAATCGATGCGCTCTATGGAATAAGGGAGGTAGCTCGAAATTTAATTGTCCCTTTATTCATGGGATTAGATTTAAAACATATTCATTAGAGCTGTAGGTTAACCGAAACCGAACAGAGGTTTTTAGTTTTTTAAAAAACCGAAACCGAAACCGTCGACATCCCATAATCTAAGGTTTTTCGTTTTTTATTAAATACTCCCTTGCTGCAGAAATTCACAGAATGTAGCCATCCCAGAGTAGCGAGAGTACGCAGACACTGCCAATGGCAGTGTCTGGGTACTCTCGCTACTCTGGGATGGCTACATTCTGTGAATTTCCGACATTTCAGTTTAGTTGTGTTTGCAGCTTTCCTCAAGTTGCGTGTAGTTGTCAGATCTCGAAAAATGGCCAAGCACAATAAAAGTTCTGTATATTTAGGTAATTATTATATTGGCCTTCCTGATTCTTCATGTATTATAGCTTATTTCGAGCATTCATTGAGTTTCACTCAATTTCACTACCATTCAGTTATGACTCCGGACATAAGAATGAGTTTTATTGAATTTTACTTGGCCTCATGAACAAACCGAAAACCAAACCGAACCGAGGTTTTTCTCCACCTGAAAAACCAAAACCGAAACCGAACAAGAAATTTAAAAACCTACAGCTCTAATATTCATCCCTGGAATATCACTTATCGAAAAACACGCGTAGCATGGTTCGTCCACTATTTACAATAATAATTCTCATAAAGGAGCATTGTTTGTTTTAGAATGAACGCATTCAGCTCCTTATGCCTAAATTACAAAATAGGTACCACAGTACTAAATATTTCCCCATAGGCGACAAATATGATCACATCACATTACTTTTGACATTTAAAAATCTTTGTCAAGTATAGCCCTCTAAAAAAGAAGGTCATGCAACAAATAGAAGAGAAAAACTGACTGGAAGGGAATGTGTGCACATATTTATCAGGGAATTTCCAACAAAAAACACACCAATGGTCAATTGTATTTTCTAGGTCCAAAAAGTCATTAAATCACCCTCTTTATTTACCTGGAATGTTCTACAATAATACAAGGTGTCAGTTAAATGCTTCAAATGTTTATTGAAACAAAATATTTTCCCAAACCTGCTTAAATGTTGAGTTGCATCACTTCCTTCTTCTCAAGGTGGGTAACTCTAATTCGAATATTTATTACAGCGGTGCCAAAATGGCATCGTGCATATCGAAAAATGCCTTGTCTTACAAGAGAGTCAGTTTAGGTATCACGGAACTAAATATTTTTCCATAGTAGAGCTGTAGTTTTTTTAATTTCTTGTTCGGTTTCGGTTTTGATTTTTCAGGTGGAATAAAACCTCGGTTCGGTTCGGTTTTCGGTTTGTTCATGAGGCCAAATAAAATTCAATAAAACTCATTATGTCCGGAGTCATAACTGAATGACAGTGAAATTGAGTGAAACTCAATGAATGCCCGACATAAGTTATACTACATGAAGAATCAGGAAGACCAATATAATAATTACCTAAATATACAGAACTTTTATTGTGCTTGGCCATTTTTCGAGGTCTGGCACCTACACGCAACTTGAGGAGGGCTGCAAACACAACTAAACTGAAATGTCGGAAATTCACGAAATGTAGCCTTCCTAGAGTAGTGAGAGTACCCAGACACTGCCATTGGCAGTGTCTGGGCACTCTCACTACTCTGGGATGGCTACATTCTGTAAATTTCTGCAGTAAGAGAGTATTTAATAAAAAAGCGAAAAACCTTAGATTACGGAATGTCGACAGTTTTGGTTTCGGTTTTTAAAAAAAAACTAAAAACCTCGGTTCGGTTTCGGTTGACCTACAGTTCTACTACCAAATTACTCAAAGAAACTAAAACAGAAATAGCCGAACCACTAACACATATAACAAACGTCTCAACTCCGTCTGGAGTAAAACCTGGCGAAATGAAAATAACAAAGGTCGTTCCTATTTACAAATCCGGAGACGCCAAAATGTTTAGTAATTACAGACCTATAAGCAGACTTCCGGTATTCTCCAATGTTCTGGAAAAGATATTTTATAACCGTTTATCTTGCTTCTCAGCTAAAAATGACATTCTATACCAGTTTCAGTTTGGATTCAGAAAAAAACACTCCACTTTACACCCGATAATACAACTTATTCACGATGTTGCCTTCAGAAATGACAAACCTACCAGGAATCCAACAATGTCAGTATTCCTTGAGTTTTCTAAAGCGTTTGACACTGTAGACCATTCTATGTTCTTAAGTAAACTGGAGTGCTTTGATATAAGAGGAATGCCCAATGCATGGTTTAGGAGTTATCTAACCGGAAGAAAGCAGTGTGTCCAGTAGAAAGACTGTGCGTCAGCCTTCGCAAACATAACATGTGGGGTACCTCAAGTTTAAATTTTAGGACTCATTCTTTTTTTTATTGTATGTCAATGATGTCAATCAATCTACAACCTCTTGTCATTTGCCGACGATACTACAACCTATGCGGCGGACCATAGCCTGAATATATTGATAGAAAAAATAAATTCTGAACTAGCTAAATTTACAGAGTGGTGCTTCGCTAATAAATTATCACTTAATGCCACTAAAACCAAATGCATGATGCTACACCCCCCGAATGACACATGGAAGTTGGATGGCAATTCCGTAACTGTAAACAACAAACGTGTAATACATGTTGGCAATTCCTATGTAACCAGAACCTTCAAGTTCTTAGGTGTTGATTTAGCTGAAAACCTAAACTTCAAGCATCACGTCTCAAATATAAGATCAAAAATAGCTAAGTCTATTTAGGTGATCCATAGAGCCAAAACATTTTTACCTCTCAATACATTTAAAAAATTCTGTATTTTACGTTACTGCAAAGCCGTTTTATGTACGCAATATAACATTTGGGGTCATGCACCGGCTGCTAAGAAATTAGGTACCTTACAAAAGCGAGCCATATGAATAATCAACAAAAAATAAAAGTTTAACGCCAACATCGAGCCGCTATTCAAGATGACTAAAATCCTTAAATTCAAAGATCTATATAAGCTAAATATTCTACTTTTTATGCATGACTGGGCCAATAAACAATTACCACAGTCTTTAGATAGCCTTTACAGCATCCACACAAACGAATCGGACAGACTTACTAGACAATGAGGCTTAATAAAGAGACTTAAACTCAGAACGCAGTTCACTTCAAGTCTTCCCCTGCATACTTTTTCAAAAATGTGGAATGATATTGACCCAGAGGTTCAAAGATACCCAAGAAAACACTTAAACAGAATTTGATTAATATGTGTCTAGCCTCATATAAAGATGTAGAAACAGAACATGTCCTCTATGTGGGGAAGTTAACTGGTCATAATCATTTCTGCGAGCCTTGTTTCCTTACCTGTTTATAAAACCCAGAATACATATTTTACTGACCTCCCTAAAACACAATTTTTCCCTCAACTAAACAGGCTCTGGGTGACATCTCACATCCTATAACTTCAAAATAATTATCTCCTCAGAGCAAGAAATCAATCACAGTACAAGTCGTCATACTTCCTGCTTCATCTATCCTAATTGTAATACAAACTATTCCAAACCAAATTCATTACTTGAGAGCATTTGGATTTCCCTCTCTTCTCTTTCCTCAAAACGCCTTCTCTTACACTATTTTTTCCCATTCCAACTTTTAATGTGGGTGACAACAGAACAGCCAGTTGGCTATGTCTCTCCCCCTCCCCCTCCCGCATGCAGACAACAAAGATTACATATTCTGTAATTACAGGATGTTCATGCCAATACACTGTATTTAATATTTAGGGACTAGTGCATGGCTTGTCGTTGACTACGCCCATATAGTGCCCAGTGAGGTGGTGTAGTTCCCGACGCGAAGCGGGGGGAACTACACCACCTCACTGGGCACTATATGGGCGCAGTCAACGACAAGCCATGCACTAGTCCTTATATTATATCGAACAACCCGAAAATGCAAATTAACCAAATAATCTACAATCCAAATTGTAAACATGTTATGATGTTTTTATTTTAAACAATAAAGGAGAAATGAGAATAATGTTTGGATATTGAAAATTGTTCGACACAATGATACTATTCTTCGCCTCTGCCAATGTCTCACTCCGGGTTCTAAGGGTAGATCACGACTCGTCGTGATCAGCCCTTAGAACCCGAAGCTCAACTCGGATACACATTTTGTACATCCACATTATGTTAATAATGTCTATTTATCGGAACGTATCACATCGGAAACCTTTGCGGCTATTCCTGCGACACTAAAAAAACGAAGTGTATATTTTTTATGTGAATCGAATTGACTAATTGGTGGCCGGGATATTCTGCCACCATTTTGGATAAATCGTTGCCTTGAACGTTTTTATAACCAGAAAATGCATATAGTGCCCGTGCTAAAAATAGAAAACATATAGTGCCCGCATGTAGTGACCTTTCAGCTCTGTGCTGGAGAACTATACGAAATAGGGTATCACCTTTCAGCCAATCAGAATACAAGGAAGTCACGTGAAGTATAATATTGTTAAAATATATATACTTGATCTATATTGTTTTTTGCAAAATAAAGTTATTCATACTTCAGACGTCTGCAGGTTAAAGATATCAAATGGCATAGTCGGTATGAGAACAGAACAGCCTTCTTTAATAGTGAATAGACACCTTATTTGGTTCCACTATTTGCTGCGAGATCGGGCAAAGAATAAGTCGGTATTGCCAATAGCAGTTTAATATGGTGCTTTACCGCAACACATTACTGTTGATGTATCGGCAGATGGTTGCCAGTACGTTTACCATATCTTTAGTAGTATTTCCATAATGTATCATAAGCGAAAACCTGGGCGAAAGCACGGGCGTATAATAAATTACAGTTCCTACAATAAAGATACGTAATAAACTTTTGTTTCATCTTACTTTATAATTAAACTATTTTCATTGTACTTAAAATGTCACGACAAATTTGTCACATAAGAGATGAATTATTCAAATAAAACTAATCGTAGGGTGAAATACTTTTAAATGAAGCAAACGACTTGCAATAAAGAAAAGGTCGTGGGTGTTGTTGAATAGAGGCGGATAAGTATACGTGTGCTTAACGTTTCCGCTTGCAGAGTTTACAATCAATGGGGAGAGGACACAACGCAACGATGGTAAGTGGGTAATATATGAGTCTTCTGGCTCACTTCAATCGTGTTGAGCCAGAAATTTAGGTGATCCAGAAAAGTTGAGTTATTTTTGGAAAAACCCAAATTTGTTTTGGAAAACAAATTTTTCTGGAAAAAAGTTCATTTTTCCAAAAATAATTCAATTTTTCCACGAAAACCCTGGGTTTTTCTAGGAAAATGTTTAAAATTCGAACATTTCTGGCTCACTTTCGACGGAATTCGTCGAAAATGTCTAAAAAATTCCCGGTTTTTTATAATTTTTTTTAAAAACCTGCTTTTTTATAAATTTAACACTGCTTTTCCCATTGGGGTGAATTTTTTCGACATGTCCGGAATGGGATTTTGGCTACAGATTAGAACTGAGATTTCCATTTGGAAATATTCCGAAAAGACAGTGTTTTTTTTTAAATTACAAGCTGGAAAAATACGCGATCGAACGTCGATTCCCACGGGAAAAGACGACGGTTCGATCGAGGTGAATTTGTAGATTGAGCCAGTAAAATCGACCGTTTGAGATCGAGCGTGCGAGTCCGATTGAGAACAAACAAACAAAATGTATGTAATGTATTATTATTACGAGTTGTGGGACGAGTGATGAAAAAAAATTGATCGCTTAAAAAAAAAATAAATAAATATATATAAAACAACATTAAAAAAAAAAATAGAAAAAATAAGAATACAAAAAAAAATAAGTGTTTTTCATTAACCCTTTACCCAACGTAACGGCCAAAACCGGCCAGCGCTATTCTCAAAAATCGTCAATTAATTTTCAAAATATTTTCATTTTTTGTCTCAAAAACATAGGTTATGACCCCTCGTTGGAACGAGCTCGTCGAGTTCGTTCCAACGAGGGGTCATAACTTATGTTTTTGAGACAAAAAATGAAAAAAATTAGTTATTCAAGAATTTTTTTTGCAAGTGTCGTCTGCTTTTCACGTTAGGTAAAGGGTTAAAGATGAGATTTGAAGCGAAGGGACGAGCAGATTGGTGACATGACGCGACTCGATTCACTATGAAATTCGAACCTTCCATCGAATTGAGGATGGAAAAGAGATACGAGATGGCGTTGGTTAATCTCGAGTCTTACTATTTGTTTCCCAACATCACCGAAAAGAATAATGCATTCAAGTATTCCAATGGTGCGGATTGGTTCGAGATTCGACTTCCCAAAGGGAGTTACGACATAGACTATCTGAACCGTCACAACCAGACAAGACCGAAGACCGACAGTCACGGAAACAAGATGATAAGACTCGCTCCCAATACGAGTACTCTACGGATGATATTGGACTTGGGAGATAATTTTTCGAGTGGATTGAACTGCAGAAGATTCGATCGGCAAGATGTTGGGATTCAATCGAAAGATGTATCGCTGTCACGCCGCGTCCGAAAATATGGTAGACATTCTCGTGGTCAATAGCATTTTAGTGAATGTTAAAGTGATCGCGGGAAGTTACGTCGACGGTAGTGCTCTGACTACGATCTACTCGTTCTTTCCGGACGTTTCACCAGGTTACAAGATCGTGGAGCGACCTCGAAATCTAATCTATCTACCCGTTATTTTGGGCACGTTGTATAGCATCGAAACAACGTTGACGGATCAGACTGGAGATCTGTTAGATCTTCGCGGAGAGAGAGAGAGTGACTTTACGATTTCACATCAGAGAGATATGAAAAAAATAAGTAATAATATCTTAAAACTAGATCGAGTTATTTGTGTGCAAAGCACACAATGGTGTATCCCCACATTTCCTTAGCAACACTTTAGCATAGTATAAACGTTTCGAATTAAATACCATGGGAGCCTTTCGAAGAAAACTGATTTTCCAACAATAAAAGTGGTTCCACTGGGACCAAATCAAAATTTCGAAACCTTCATGCACATCTTGAGATGTTACCTGAGCACATTAGCATTGTTAAAGCGTTTCGAATTAAATACCCTAGGAGCCTTTCAATGAAAACTGATTTTCTAAGGATAAAAGTGGTCCCACTGGAACCACCTGGGGCCAAATCAAAATACCGAAACATTCATGCACATCTAGAGATGTTACCTGAACACATTAGCATTGCTTAAGCGTTTCAAATTAAATACCCTAGAGCCTTTCCATTAAAACTGATTTTGTAACGATAAAAGTGGTTCCACTGGAACCACCGGGGGTCAAAATCAAAATTTCGAAACCTTCATGCCCATCTAGAGTCGCTACCTGAACACATTAGCATATTTTAAACGTTTCGAATTAAATACCCTAGGAGCCTTTCGATGAAAACTGATTTTCTAAAGATAAAAGTGGTTCTACTGAAACCACCTGGGGTCAAATCAAAATTCCGAAACCTTCATACACATCTAGTGATGCTACCTCAACACATTAGCATAGTTTATACGATTTAAATTAAATACCCTGGAAGACTTTCGATGAAAACTGATTTTCCAATGATAAAAGTGGTTCCACTGGAACCACCTGGGGCCAAATTAAAATTCCCAAACCTTCATGCACATCTAGAGATGTTACCGGAACACCTTAGCATAGTTTTAACGTTTCGAATTATATACCCTGGGAGCCTTTCGACGAAAACTGATTCCTAACGATAAAAGTGGTTCCACTGGACCCACCTGTGGTCAAATTAAAATTCCGAAACCTTCATGCACATTTAGAGTTACCTGAACACCTTAGCATAGTTTTAACGTTTCGAATTAAATACCTTAGGAGACTTCGATGAAAACTGATTTTGTAACGATAAAAGTGGTTCCACTGGAACCACCTGGGACCAAATCAAACTTTTGAACCTTCATGCACATCTAGAGATGTTACCTGAACACATTAGCATTGTTTAAGCGTTTCAAATTAATATCCTAGGAGCTTTTCGATAAAAACTGATTTTGTAACGATAAAAGTGGTTCCACTGGAACCACCGGGGGCAAAATCAAAATTACGAAACCTTCATGCACATCTAGAGATGCTACCTGAACACATTAGCATAGTTTAAACGTTTTGGATTGAATACCCTAGGAACCTTTCGATGAAAACTGATTTTCTAACGATAAAAGTGGTTCCACTCGAACCACCGGGGGCGAAATCAAAATTCCGAAACCTTCATGCACATCTAGATATGTTACCTGAACGCATTAGCATAGCTTAAGCGTTTCGAATTAAATACCCTAGGAGCCTTTTGATGAAAACTGATTTTCTAACGATAAAAGTGGTTACACTGGAACCACCTGGGACCAAATTAAAATTCCGAAACCTTCATGCACATCTAGAGATGTAACCGGAGCACATTAGCATGGTTTAAACGTTCGAATTGAATACCCTAGTAGCTGGAGGCAAAATCAAAATTCCGAACCCTTCGTGCACATCTAGAGATTTTACCTGAACACATTAGCGTAGTTTAAACCTTCCGAATTAAGTACCCTAGGAGCCTTTCAATAAAAACTGATTTTCTAACGATAAAAGTGGTTCCACTGGAACCACCTGGGGCCAAATCAAAATTCCGAAACTTTCGTGCACATCTTGAGATGTTACCTGAACACATTAGCGTAGTTTAGACGTTTCGAATTAAATATCCTAGGAGCCTTTCTATGAAAATTGATTTTCTACTGATAAAAGTGGTTCCACTGGAACCACCTGGGGCCATATCAACATTCCGAAACCTTCATGCAAATCTAGAGATTTTACCTGAACACATTAGCGTAGTTTAAACCTTTCGAATTAAGTACCCTAGGAGCCTTTCGATGAAAACTGATTTTCTAATGATAAAAGTGGTTGCACTGGAACCACCTGGGGCCAAATCAAAATTTCGAAACCTTCATGCACATCTAGAGATGTTACCTGAACACATTAGCATCGTTTAGGCGTTTCGAATCAAATACCTTAGGAACCTTTCGATTAAAACTGATTTTCTAACGATAAAAGTGGTTCCTCTGGAACCACCTTGGGCCAAATCAACATTCCGAAACCTTCATGCAAATCTAGAGATTTTACCTGAACACATCAGCATAGTTTAAACGTTTTGAATTAAATACCCTAGGAGCCTGAAGCACCGGGGGCAAACTGGAACCACCGGGGGCAAAAGAAAAATTCCGAAACCTTCATGCACATCTAGAGTTGCAATCTGAACACATTAGCATAGTTTAAACGTTTCGAATTGAATACCCTAGTAGCCTTTCAGGGTGTGATGTACGGACAGACGGATGGACGGACGTACGGACGGAGATCACGACTATATCCCCGCATTTTTGAAAATGTGGGGATAAAAAATATATATATTTTTTTATTTAAAGAAGTTTTAGGTTTTCATTTATATATATTACCCTTTTGGTAATTGTCAGAGCAAATCTGCAATATACGCGGAAATCCACCCCCTCCCAAAAACCAAAAAAAAAAATAATTAAATAAATAAAATTAAAATAATAATAAAAATTATTTTCACTTTTTACTTCCAATGCATGCCTTGCGAAACTTGGGCTGTAGGTTATGTTTTGAAAGCAAGAACTGAAAATGTTTAATCGTACGAGAAATTTCCATACGAGTGTCGTCTTCCACATCGATAGGTATACGGGGCTGATATTTTCCTACAATGGTCATACCAGTTACCTTCTTAGTAACGATCAGAACTGACCAAGATAGGTACGGGATTGATATTTTCCAACAATGGTCATATCAGTTACCTTTTTAATGACGATGAGAACAGACCAACAATACACGCAGAAAGCGACAATAACCACACCACCCCTCCCCCGCGCCTCCCTGTTTAAATACCGGGAAGTGAATCATTATTTCTTTACAATATTTTGGAAGCATGAAGTGAAAATGTTTAATTATTCCGGAAACTTTCATACGAGTGCTGTCTTCTACATTGATAAAAAGGGGTTGATATTTCCCTACAATGGTCATATCAGTGACTTTCTTAGTAACGATGAGAACTGACCTACAATATACACAGATGGCAACATGTACCCGTCCCCCGCCACCCCCACCTGCGCCTCTCTCTTGAAATACCGGGAAATGAATAACTATTTGTTTACAGTGTTTTGGAAGCATGAAGTGAATTTTTACACGATTGTCGTCTTGCACTTGGCTTGGTAAGTGGTTAATACTTTCCCGGGCGGGCATTTCAATGTCTTTCTCGGTAACGATCAGAACCATGCAACCAGCAATATACGCGGAAACGCTAATAGAACGCACAATTTAAAAAAAAATCCTTTCACTTTTTGCTTCCAGGGCATGCCCTGCGACCCTTAGGGCCGAAGGTTGTGTTCTTGAGGCGGAAAATGAAAATGTTCAATTATACGGCAATTTTTTTTTTTTTTATATGAATTTCGTCTTGTACTTCGTTCATGCCCTACCACCCCTGAGCCCATCTCCATTCATTACTACATACAATAATGAAGCTGTTTGTACATCTCACATTTATTGTTCTTAATTTCTTTTTCTCCCATCCAACTTTATCTGAGCACATGGAATCGGACTGCCAGACACATTTCAAATAGTTTAACCCTTTACCCAACGAATCGGCCGCATCCGCCTGCGTAATGTACAAATTCAGCAGTTGAAAAAATATTATTTTTCAAAAAATTTCAACAAAACCATATCATGTGACCCCTCGTTGGAACGAGCTCGCCGAGCTCGTTCCAACGACGGGTCACATGATATGGTTTTGTTGAATTTTTTTGAAATATTTGAAAAAATGATATTTAATATAATAACTTTTGATATCGTCGGCATAGGTTAAAGGCTCAACACTTGTATTCAACATACATGCTGAAGTTGGTGACAAGAGTGCTGCCAATCAGTATGGCGGGTAACATAACTTTAGACGAGGTCCAGACTGACATGGAATAAGACTTCGTAGCCCACTACAACAATACATCTCCTTTGTCCAACGACGTTGAGGTTTCCCCATTCCACAACCATAAACTCGAATGTAAGTGTTATTTGCCAGAAAATTTCCGATCGACTTTCAACAACGAAACCCAATTTTTCTCGCTTTTTCGTATTAACTGTCAGAGTATTAGTGCCCTCTGGGACTCCTTACACGACCTTTTGTTTAAATTTCAAGGAACCGAAAATAAGTTCGACATCCTTGGCCTAACAGAAATTTTTCATGTCCGCTCAAACATATAATATAACCTCGACGGCTATCATAATCTTATAAAAAAATATCCGTCCTGACGGTGATGACGGTAGAGGAGGAGTCGGGATATTTATTAAAGAGAACATTGATTTTAAAGTTCGTCATGACCTGTCAGCTTTCATACCTCATGTCATAGAATCTCTCTTTATCGAAATTAATGTTAATAAATTTCGGAAAGTCATTGGGATAATTTACAGGCCTAATACACCACCGAAAGCGGACATTGATATCTTCCTAAACAAACTAAATGAAATTACTGATAAGTTAAATCAGGAAAATATATGTTCATATATAATGGCTGACATTAATATTGATCTTCTGAAATATGATTCCCACACCAAAACAGACAGCTACATTAACTTAATGTTTAGTCAAGGATTTTTACCTGTCATAACAAAACCCACCCGTTTGACTACACATTCAGCCACTCTCATTGATCACATATTTTCAAACAATATTTTATCCACTTCAGTATCTGGGATAATAATAACTGATGTTTCAGATCATTTCTGCACTTTTCATGTAGAAATTATTCCGTCCAAATCTGGCAAAGAATCGCATTCATGAATACGGAAGATGAATGCTGAAACTATGGTAACCTTTAAATTACTTCTCTCACAATGTGACTTTTCGACAGTTATGGGTTCGGATAACCCAAACACGGCATACAACACTTTTTTAGATATATACCTTGGTTTATTTGATGTAGTTTTCCCACGGATACGTGTTTGTACGAAAAAAAATTCAGAAAGAGACAACTTGGATGACAAAGGGGTTAATAGTATCATCCAATAATAAAAGCAAATTTTATAACAAGAAGTTAAAAAACTCAACCGAATCCAATGTTAAATCAACTATAAAAACTAAAGTGAAATATTCAATAAAGAAAAAAAGCAATGCAAAGCAAATTATTTCAAACATGTTCTGAATGAACATAAATATAACATACGAAAAACATGGCAAATACTAAATGACGCCCTCAAAATGTCCAACGGAGCTTTTAACTTGCCTAAATATTTTATCCATAATGATAAAGAAATAAATGACCCGACGGAAATAGCTAAAGAATTCAATGCTTATTTTGCAAGTATATGAAAACAAACGAGTGATAAAATACGCGTCACCAACAAATCATTTTACGACTTCATGGATGTAAATTCTACTAATAATTTTTATATAAGCCCAACATGTGATTTTGAAGTTATGAATATCGTAAAATCTCTATAGTCGAAAGAAAGCAAAGATTGTGATGATATTAGTTCAAAACTACTTAAACAAGCTATTGACCCCATTGTTAGCACTCTAGCACATATCTTTAATTGTTCGTTTACATACGGCACTGTTCCAGATAAAATGAAAACTGCTAAAGTTATTCCTATATTTAAAGCAGGTGACCAACATAATTTTACAAATTATAGACCCATCAGCATACTACCGACATTCTTGAAAGTTTTGGAAAAACTTATGTCAGCTAGGTTTGTAAAATACCTAGATCACTTCAGTTTCTTACATCCAAATCAATACGGTTTCAGGAAAATTCATAGTACGGTACATCCTGTCATGCAACTGCTGAAAACTATAAAAGAAGAAAATAATAAAAGAAGTAAGGACCACATTAGAATTATTTTCGGACTTTTCGAAAACATTCAATACCATAGACCATGACATTTTAATAAATAAATTAGATAGATATGGTATTAGAAGATTAGGCAATGACTGGTTTAAAAGCTATCTACCTGGTAGATCACAGTATGTCGCATACGGCCAGCATATAGCTGACAGAGTATAAATAACACAGGGTGTCCCACAAGGCTCTGTGCTCACTCCAACACTATTCTTAATATATGTCAACGGCATATATCGCGCTACATCCCCGAATCTTCTGTTTTTGCTGACGACGCTTCGGGACATTCTTCGGGTCCCGATCAAAATCAATTAATCGCACATATAGATACAGATCTCGGAAAAATATTTGATTGGTGTTGTGCGAATCAACTTCTTTTAAATGCTACTAAAACTAAATACATTTTAGCCAATCCCGACGGCAAAAGAAAAAAACAACAATTCATCACGACATTCTAGTAAACGGCCAAATTATAAGTAAAGTAGGTTCAAATGATACAGAGAAATCGCTTGAATTCTTGGGGATACATATTGATGATAGTCTATCGTATAAGCACCAAATATCTCATCTTTCTTCCAACATTGGTAGGGCGAATTTCGCACTAAATAAAGTGAAGACTACACTTCCCCGTGAAGTGATGAAAACACTTTATTATGCCCTGATACATACGCATTTAGTGCATGGGATAAATGTTTGGGGCAGTGCTAGAACAATTAAAAAGATACTACTTCTTCAGAAACGCTCCATCCGCATAATAAACAACAAGCGATACAAAGCACACACTGATCCCCTCTTTCGGGAACATAAGATTCTTAAAGTAAACGATATCTTTAAACTTCACGCGTGCTTGTTCGTATTTGATTGGTCCGTGATAACTTGCCAGTATCCTTCAGACACTACTTCCACCATGTAGTCAACACTACGGGTAGAGCTAGTAGAATGAGAGATGTTCTCCAAATTGGCAGAACAAGAACAAGGGCTCTTGAGAACTTCCCAACACACATATACTGTAAACTCTGGAATGACTTAGTCTTCGATTTACGTAACACAAGTACCAGAAACATTTTCAACAAACAATTAACCTTAAAATTATTGTCCCACTACTCCGATAACATCGAATGTAATAATCCATACTGTAACGAATGCTCTATTTAACACCAGACAGAATGTTTTCAGAGTAACCGTGTGGATATGAATTTTCAAGATTAGACTAACTTAGCACTTTCCAAGAACAGTACCGGCGGACTGGGTTGCTGAATGACTACAGAGAAATCTTGTGGTTGTTTTTTCCTGTATCCTTAAGATACAGCGTCCACTCTGTAGTCAACACTACCGATAAAGCTAGTGGTAAACACTACGGGTGGGGCTTTACTCAGCTGATGACTCCCAACGCTTTGCGTCATTCAGTGGGGAGCTCTCCGTGGGAGCTTCGCACGGAGTGACGTTGGGATTTGTGGCTGTCAGCCGGGGAGAAGGATGAGGGGAATTGTGTAGTGGTTATCCAGTGACCCATCTCCGCTGGTGCTGTATATGTTTGGACATATTCTCGTCTCTTAAGTCTCGCTGCCGGGCAACTCGTAGTAATATGGTTAAATTAGGAATAGATTGGTTCATCCTGGTTTTCTCGATGATAGTAATTAAAAACTTTTATTTGATAATGCTCATACACACCAGAAAGGTATTCTTCAATAGACATTTCCTATATCGTCCTTTGTATTTGCGTTGTAGGTGTTTCTGGTGCCCCTGCCGAAGCTGTAAATAGTGAAATAGGGGCTGTTAAAAGTGTTTAGGTTGGGTAGTCTTGGGTTGTCGAATACTGTGGAACATATAAAAAAAATGTGTTTGCAGTCTCTGAGGGGGCATTGGGAGTGTCCGCGGTGCGGAGTGGACGGTGTAGGAGGGGCCGGCTCTATCCCACGTAAACAATGTAAATATAGCTCTTCTTTGGACCCAGCAAAGGACTCTCTTGAAACCACGATCATATATATTTTATCAGGAAATGCCGATGGCATCAGCTATTTAACCGAGTTCCCAGTGCCGGGAGGTAGGTAGATATGCTAGCTGCACCAAGACACCAGCATCCAAGTACAGATGAACTGTTGTCTGATAGTACGATTCCAATGCTGCACAGTATAATCTCTGGGAGACGACAGGTAGACAGCCAATCTGGCTATGTCGTCTCCCTGCGGTACACATGCATAGTTAATCTCTTGTTTGTATAGTATATATGTACATATCCATATTGCTGTATACCACTAAATACAAAATTCATTCATTCATTCATACTACTCAAAGTTTGCTAAGCACCAAGTATATCCATCTACCTGTTTTACGTTTCAGTTGAAATATTGTTATGAAAAGTGTATATATTTTATATTTAATTAAATCTTTAATGATTTAAGCACAGAAATTGAGATTTTGTTTCTGTTTGACATTAGTTTTTAGCTTTTGAATACGATAACCATGGAAAATGGATATTATTGGTACCGTAAACTGGGGTGTATAGGGACAGGGGTATGAATAGGGACAGAAAACTGAAAAGTTATTTCAAGTTTTGTAAACACGCCTAGATATTTTTTTCTTCACTTATAGACCCATCGGGAGATAATATATAAAGATTCTTAAAAAAATAATCTAGGCATGTTTACAAAACTTGAAATAACTTTTCAGTTTTCTGTCCCTATTCATACCCCTGTCCCTATACACCCCAGTTTACGGTAAAAGAGGAAATTTTTCAAACTTGCCAAACAAGTTGACGGATCGAATTGATATGGGTTCAATATCGAGGATGAGACCCATTATTGTTAATTACAGCTTGGCAACGCCTTCTCATGCTCCCAGTCAGGTTCCAGGTGGTTCTTTGTGGGATGTTGCTACATTCTTGGACCACCATGGCACCAAGCTCCTGGGCACTTCTTGGTTGGACTGGACGGACTGGAATTGCAAGCTGCAACTCATTCCAGACATGTTCGAATGGACTGAGGTCATACGCTCAATCCCCTCTCTTTATCGGTACTCCTGGACAGCATGGGCAACATGATCACGGGCATTATCGTCCAACAGAATAAATCTATCACTCACTGCACCTGCATACAATCTGACGTGGGCATCCAGGATCTCATCAATATACCGCTGTGCAGTCGATTTACCACGGTAAAGGACACAGACCTATATACATCCATCCCAGCTGATGCTGCCACAGACCATTTTTGCTCCTCCACCACAGCAGACCTGCTCAGCAATGTTGGCTGCATGGAATCGCTCTCCTGGTATTCTCCATACCCTAGAACGCCTATCAGTGTTGTCTAGGCAGGTCGTCAATCTTCTCTGGTCCATCCAACGTGATCCGTGACCCATTCATATCGTGCCTTGCGGTGGTTCTGGAACAGCTGAATGCGAATACGTGGTCTTCTCGATTGGAGACCACCTCCGTGTAACCTTGAATAGTCTGCATCGAAACATTTACCCCGAAGGTCACTGCGAAGCTGGATTGCTGTGTCAAAGCAGTTCCTACGGGCCTAAATGATGAAAAACTGGTCTTCAGCTGCAGATGTTGCCCTGCCTCTGCCACACCATGTCGGAGACCACCTTCGTGTAACCTTGCCCGAATAGTCTGCATCAAAACATTTACCCCGGATGCATTCTGAAGGTCACTGCGAAGCTGGGTTGCTGTGTCAAAGCGGTTCCTACGGGCCTGAATGATCAAAAACTGGTCTTCAGCTGCAGATGTTTCCCTGTCTCTGCCACCATCATGTCGTCTGACTGTGTGCCATACTGCTGAAGTCTTACCCAGGCCCCGCTGATCACCCTATGGTAGCCCCTTGTTCCACCATCCCAACTGCCCACCACATTTCTGCTTCAGACAAATGTCTTCTTAAGTTTGCATTTGCCATATTCAATCATTAAATCACAAGGGTTTGTGTTGAAATGAATATCCTACACATCTCATGTACATGTAGACAGTACGCAAAAACATCATGGAAATCAAGGGGTATATGCTTTCCATGACTGCCACGAAACGTCTGCCTGTCAAGAGAGCTAATGTAAACACTGAGTACCATCTCAATACATTCCCCAATCATATCCATAAAAAATATCGCAAATGTGTCACAAGAAAATTTCACAATATGTCAAATATGTGGTGCTTAGCAAACTTTGAGTAGTATATTATATAAGAAATAAAAATAATGGGTAGAGGATTGTTTTTTAAGAAGAGGGGAAACGGACTGTTTCTGAAGAAGGGAGGAGTCGTGTGTCGCGTAGACATCGAAGGTAAAGGATTGTATCTAGGACCCGTGAGAAAGAGCAGTGGCGATGCTTTAAGAATATACACCTTTTGGGTATGCTATTATAAAAAATAACAATAAAAACAAAATAACAATAAAAAAATGAAACAAAAGGAGAGAAAACATATTCCAACAGACGTGTTAACAAAACATTCGTTTTACGAAAAGATTTTAGCTTTTTCTAAACATTTACACGAGTATATATTAGAAAGAATTCATTTGTAACAAATGCTACACGACGTGTGTTTAAACGGGTACGGAATGTTGTTTTCGTTAAAATGTTTATTCATATTCTTAAATCGAAGTTATTTCGAAAATATCGAAACGATGAAGTGTTCAAACGAAAAAAATATGTGTCTTACCATGATTATTACATGATTATAGATATCCTAGATCGTCTAAAATACGATTTGAAATTTGTAAAACGTTACAATTACTCGAAATATTCGTGGTGGTGGTGGTGGTGATGATGAAACATCCATTCGCGTGTCTTTCGAATTTATTCGCAGACTACACTCATTCGCGTCAAATAGATCATGGATCGAATTTGCTAAAAGGTTAAAAATCATTATGGATTATTACCCATATCATTCTAACGATGACGAAGACGATGATGACGATAAAAATAATGCTTTTATCGAAATATGAAAAGCATAAAAAATCCTTCCTTCAAAAAAAAAAGAATGTCATCTCTTTCTTATAACAATATGAGGGATCATAATAGACAACGACTAGCATTCGTTCATTCAATTGATGATGTGATGAACAGAATGTGTTGTTATAAAAACAAACGTAATATATAGAGAGAGATAGTAAAAAAATAAGAGTATATAAAAATAATAACAGAAAAAATAATAAGAATATATATATTTTTTTTATGTTAATGTATATAATAATAATTATGAGTAAAACGAACGATTCCATGGAATCGAGAGCTTGTTTTCTTCGAAGGGCATTGTGCTTACGTGATCTGTGTGAATGAAGAACTTCCTCGCGTCTTGCACGAAAGATGTCTCGGTTGTCGGGAGAAATGAGAATTTAACCACATTAATCATTCGTGTTTTATGATGGAATGGGAAGACATCATCACTATGTATTTCATGCGTGCATTGGAATACGTCCGACGCAATGACGTGATCGATTGCTGGAATCAATTCGTATTTTGCGTCGGAGAACCCAAGCCCACTAAATTGGAAAATTTGAAGTTAGGGCATCGATGTCTCACCACCGAAGACAGGGGACGCATTTTGGATTTCTTGTTGGAAAAGGGGAGAAAATTGAAAAAAATTCGTTAAATTATAAGGGATGAAAATAAAGTACATAAAAAATAATAGATATAAATAAATTAATAAATAAAAAAAAAATGAAAATGGAAACTCGAAGTAAAAAAATCTATCCATCGATAGAGAAGTCAGACATTGAACTCTCGGCACATTTTCTACCACAGTCACCCCTAGAACGAGGAGGAAGTGACGACGTTGGACAGAGGTATCGAATCGAAGAAATCAATAAAACTCAATCGTATCTAACGTGAGAGAGAGATACTCGTTGTTCGCTCAATAAGAAATTTTTGAGATTAGAGAAATTTGTGGATGGTGTGGTTTTGACTCTTATCGCGACCACTATGGGTTTGAATGGTTCCGGAATCAGTCTTTTGTCGGCCGCCGTCGTTGCTGGTCCGGTTGTGTTGGACGTAGAAGGTTTGGCTTTGACTGTCGGATTCGTAAGTACGATTGGAAATTTAATCAATAAGAAATTATCTGTAAAAGGCCAGGAAGCACGAAAACATCTGCATTTTGGCCGATGCAAAGATCGATACCATGTCGGATAAGATTTCCTCGGCGTCGAAAGACTGTAGGATTTCAGACTGCGAATTCCTCGACACATTGAACGAAAAACAAAAATACGAAGTCATGAAAGCAAATATACGAGTCAAGAGTCGTCAGATCATCAAGGAAGAAATGAAGGATTCTCTCGTGGAAAAAGGTAGGGAAGAAGCGAGACAATCGCTTCGTAAATTGTTAGATCCCAAAACGATTCCGGAAGCACTCGACTTAAAAAAATATATATATAAAAGAAAAAAATAAATAAATAAAATATTGATATAAATTTTAAAAAAAAAATTACGAAAAAATAAATAATTAAATATATACGAAAAACAACAAATGTGTTGCGTCAAATGCAAGAGAGTTACCAATATGGTTAACGTTAAAAAAGTATTGACAAAAAAGAAAAGTCTCATGCTTTATGGAACATGTAAAGTGTGCGGTTGACGAGAACACAATTCATCAAACGTGGTGCCAGTCTGACGAATAAATTGATTAATAATTTACCATTCGAAATGCATATGCCAGGACATCAATTCACGGGACCTGGCACGAAATTTAATAAGAGATTGAATCGAGATCTGACTCCTAAATCTTGGAGCAAACCCATCAATAGGGTGGATTTGGCCACTTATTCTCATGATCTATGCTACACTAAACATCCCGATGTAGAGACTCGTAATCGAATCAGCGATAAAAACATGTTGACGTAAATAAAAAATATACCGAATCCCACTAGGAAAGAGAGACTCGAATGTTCGCTGGTCGGTAAAGTGATCGGTACCAAACGTCGATTCAGAAGGGGTGATAAAAAAATGTCCAGAAAAAATTATTAATGAGTGCATTGGCGAACGGCCTACACAAGCCCGTCATGCGTAAATTCTGAAGGAGAAGGGTGTTACTGAAGGGTCTGGATCAGATCCGGTCGGCCGATCTGGTTGACATGAAATCGGTTTCGAGACGGAACAAGGGAGTTAAATACATACTAACGGTCATCGACGTGTTTTCGAAATACGGATTGATGAGACATCTGAAGAAAAAATCGGGAGTTTGCGTGGCCGAGGCTCTTGAGAGCATATTCACATCATCTTTAAAATTTATAATAAAAAAAAGCAAATGAATTAACACAAAAAAACAAAACAAAACATGACGAATATACTAGATATAACCGAAGGTCTATTGAGAGACGAAAGCATTCACGAATACGAAGTACACGAGTACGAACCCATGACAGGAACAAGTTTGAACACGGAGATAAGAATCAATGTCGAGACTCAAGATCTGTTCGTCCATCCCAGCGAAAGTTACATAGTGATACAGGGACGTCACACCAAGAAACACAGAAGCGATTACGCCGACGACGTCACTCTAGCCAATAATGGCATGGTGCATTGTTCAGTAATATAAAATACATGCTCTCAGGACAAGAGAGAAGAGATAGAATCCGTGTTTCATCCAGGACAAGCCATCATGATCTACGAAATCTAAACGACTCAGTCAATTGTGGGTGAAGGGTACCGTCGCCGACATGAGTGCAGCTAATACCGGTGCCACCATGAGATTCGACTACGTCATCAAGACGTCGAGACCCAGAAGAACGTTTTCATTCAGGATACTTCTGAAACACATATTCGGATTCGCAGAAGATTACGATAAGATTCTCTACGGATTCAAACACAATCTGATGTTGACTCAAAAAGGAAACGATGAAGCCATCATCACCTCTGAACCCGAAGGACCATCCGGCTTTTTCTGCTTCTAACGCGCCCCTCTCCTCGGCCCAAACGGTGATCTGTTGTCTGGCATATTTTATCTTTTCCACAATGGACATCGGAGTGCAGGCATCTGACATGTGCGTGGGATTCGGTAGATTCGTGAGTGCGTGTCCTCCCATGTCCCGTTTGCCTCCAGACCGTATTTTCGTCCAAGTACTGTCTGCTAACCGCGCTGGAAGCGAATTCCGGTTCGTCGTCGATACCGAATAAACTGTAATCGTCCATGTCGATGCTGGCCTCCATGGTTCCTACGGATTTTTTGTTCAGATACAATTCGTCAACTTGAGATTGCAGATAGGATTGAGAATCCTGTAGGGCAGAATCCACGTAGCCCTTGTTGACCGCCATCGACTCTTCGTCCGTATCGCCAATCTGGGACAAATTCAATATCTTGTTGAATCCCGCATCCAGATCCGATTTCATTTCTAACTCGTCGACGTTATTCTTTCTTAATTCCAAGTCTACGTATTGTTTAATCACCGCATCATTAGGATTCATGGGAATGTGTACGTTGGTTATCTTGTTAGAATTCGCATTCAATTCGGACACTTTAAGATAGTAGCGATCTCTCAGATGTTTACTGAATCTCGCGTGAGCATATCTTTTAGTGGCGATATTAGTTGAATCTCTAGGATCCGCTACATTCACCACTCGTTTAGATTTCAGTCGAGGTCGTCCGTCGTGTCTTTATTCACGTAATTATCGCTCATCATCTGCCGGAAATTTTCGTCTCCTCTATCGACGTATTTTTCAGTCACTGCATCTGACAGATTGATCGGTTCAGGAAGATTGTAGATTTTCTTATTGTTCAAGTTTAAAGGTTCTTCTCGAGGTTCGTATCTACGGACGTATCGTTCGTCCAAGTTGGCAATAGAGCTGTAGGTTAACCGAAACCAGACCGAGGTTTTTAGTTTTTTTTAAAAACCGAAACCGAAACCGTCGACATCCCGTAATCTAAGGTTTTTCGTTTTTTTATTAAATACTCTCTTGCTGCAGAAATTCACAGAATGTAGCCATCCCAGAGTAGTGAGAGTATGGGTACTCTCACTACTCTGGGAAGGCTACATTCTGTGAATTTCCGACATTTCAGTTTAGTTGTGTTTGCAGCTTTCCTCAAGTTGCGTGTAGGTGTCAGACCTCGAAAAATGGCCAAGCACAATCAAAGTTCTGTATATTTAGGTAATTATTATATTGGCCTTCCTGATTCTTCATGTATTATAGCCTATTTCGGGCATTCATTGAGTTTCACTCAATTTCACTACCATTCAGTTATGACTCCGGACATAAGAATGCGTTTTACTGAATTTTACTTGGCCTCATGAACAAACCGAACCGAACCGAGGTTTTTCTCCACCTGAAAAAAACCAAAACCGAAACCGAACAAGAAATTTAAAAACCTACAGCTCTAGATGGCAATGTCACCACCAACAACTTCAACCGTTCTTCTTTTCTTTCTAAAGGAACCTTCATTATCGTCAGCATGCCCAAATTTATAGACTGCCATGTTTGTTTTGTTTTGTTACTATTATTTAATTTTTTGTTTGTTTTTATTTTAATTATAACTTTATTTTTTTTGTTCTTTATTTATATATCTATCTATATCATTTTTTTTTCTTTTTCCTCCTTTAATGTAAATCGTTGAGAATATCCTGAAAGTGATCTCCTTCCGACCATCTCTTGAAAACGTAGAGGCACAGGTGACCGCAAAACACTCGAACCGGCACTTGCACTCACTCGGAATTACAAATAACTGGCGTCAAATTGTTCCTTATTTCTGTAGGTGGTGAGATTCCATTGCAATCAAAATAATAATTTTTATTCCGATTCGAAAACCATGCAACCCAATGTGTACCCTCCAATATCATCCAGATTTAAAGTTCCACATTCCGAATCTTCGTCTTTTTTTCTCGGTAAGGCATCTCTAGAAAACACACCTCGAAAATGTTTAATTTTTCAATCTTTGCCTCCTAATGCTGGATAGGGGTTCTTTGTGTAAGATGTCACCTTCTACAGATATGTTTTATTTTCTTCTTATTCACAAATATGTTTTTTATGTTTTTTTATTTTTATTTTTTTTTTTTCTTTTTTTAATTTATAACTCGCGAGTTTTTTTTAAACTTACAATCTTTCGATGTCCTCTGTCATACTGCATTCATCCTCTCGATTTTGTTGTTGAAATATCTTGGAATAATGTCCGAGTGCGAAAGTGTGTATTTTATCCTCACATATAATTCTCTTATCGTCGTTAGCCGTCAACACAATCTTATTGATTTTGGCTTTGAATCGCAGTCATCTTTTTATAAACCGTCGAACCTTCGAAAAGACACTCTTTACACTCGTCGAAAGCAATGTTTGTATTCAACACATACGCTTGAACGCCTTTACATCTCTTGATCTCTTCACCATCGAGGAGATAAGTGTACAATTTTGGTCTCAAACCCACGAATTCAGTGATCTGTCTTCCATCGCCCTTGTCTTTGGATTTACCCAACACCTTTTTATTGACACCCATTGGAATCTTTGGGTAAGATGTCACCTTCTAGAGATATGTTTTATTTTCTTCTTATTCATAAATATGCTTTTTTGTTTTTTTATTTATTATTTTTTTTTTATTCTTTTTTTAATTTATAACTCGCGAGTTTTTTTTTTAAATTTACAACATTTCGATGTCCTCAGTCATACTGCATTCATCCTCTCGATTTTGTTGTTGAAATATCTCGGAATAAGGTCCGAGTGCGAAAGTGTGTATTTTATCCTCACATATAATTCTCTTATCGTCGTCAGTCGTCAACACAATCTTTTTGATTTTGGCTTTGAATCGCAGTCATCTTTTTATAAATCATCGAAGCTTTGAACAGACACTCTTTATACTCGTCAAAAGCAATGTTTGTATTCATCACATACGCTTGAACGCCTTTACATCTCTTGATCTCTTCACTATCGAGGAGATAAGTGTACAATTTTGGTCTCAAACCCACGAATTCAGTGATCTGTCTTCCACCTTTGAATTTACCCGACACCTTTTTATTGACACGGGTTGGAATCTTAGATGGGTGATCTTTGGGATAATTACTCATGTCGAACCATTCATTCACGTCTGGTACTATGTCCTCGTAGACGTCTCTAGTCTCTATCTCGTAAGCCAGACCGTCCTTGTCAGTGAACAATAATTTGGTTTTCGAATCGAATTTGGATTTGCCATAATCATAGTGAAAGTTATACATCAACTGGTTGCTGATGTCTAAGATGATCGCTCTGAGCTAACAGGGTTTGTCAAACTTCAGATGCGTCTTTTGCACGTGTACAGACACTAGATTTTCGTCAAATATGATTCTATGTTTATAATTGAGTTTCACGATTAATTTTCTAGACCTATCTTGGGACATAATGAGTTGAACGTTGGTTCTTTTCCTAATGTTTTCCATGGATTGTTCGTGAGTTTGAAGAAACTCTCACATTCGGCCTGCATTCTTAAATTCGTGTTGAGATTGATGTATTTTTTCATCCAAGGCTCCTCGTCGAATCGAATGATTCGATGCACGTCGATTAATCTTATCCCACGATCGATGTAACATTTAAGATTTCCGCAATAGACCACATTCTTGCATTTGTGATTTAACCCTTTACCCAACGTAACGGCCAAAACCGGCCAGCGCTATTCTCAAAAATCGTCAGTGAATTTTCCTTATTTTTTTCATTTTTTGTCTCAAAAACATAGGTTATGACCCCTCATTGGAACGAGCTCGTCGAGCTCGTTCCAATGAGGGGTCATAACCTATGTTTTTGAGACAAAAAATGAAAAAAATTAGTTGTTCAAGATTTTTTTTTGCAAGTGTCGTCTGCTTTTCACGTTAGGTAAAGGGTTAAAGTAGGAATGAGTTTTTAGATGCCGTTCACTTCCATTCGTTCGGGAGCCAGCGGATAGTCATTGTGTAGATCGTGTAACGTTTCTGGATAGTCCAAATCGACCTCTAGAATACACGGATAATGTCTCCATTTTTGTTTTTCTTCCAACGTTCCGACCCAATTGAAATTTTCGATCGGTAAATGATGACTCATGGCCCAACCATACAAATTATTAGCATCCAATACTGTATGTATTTACTCGGTTTTTCCGAATCGAAATCTTTTCCCATGTGAGAATTATTAGCTTCAGCATATTTGGGGGAAGTCATAGAGACACCACCCTTCACAGCCTTTTCAAACATAAGGAACATGTCGACGTCTGTTAATAATTCCAATCAGACTTTGGTCGTCTTCAAGAGAGCATCCTTGGCAAGTCCTGGTGTTGTTAAATACCAAGCCAGATCTAGTTCGTAATATCGACGACACACTCGTCGAAAAGTTTCGGACACGTCGGCCAAGAGAAGCTCATCAGTTTTCAGATAGAGGTCGTGATGATCTCTCATGGATTTCATGTCGAATAATCTCCACACTTTTTGCGCATGTTCGAAATCGTCGTCGGAAATGTGAGATTGGTATAATTTAGAATAAACATCTTCTTTAGGAGGTAGAGAAACTTCGCCGAATTTCGCGCGATCACTCATGTAATCGTAAGGGTAGACGCCTTTCCTCAACATGATGTCCACCAATTGTCGCCGATCATCAAAATATTTACTCGTGATTTTAAATTTATCCCTATTCAAACTGTCGACAAATTTTTCCAGACTGGCCGACATGAATTTATAACTGTCGATGAAACGTATCTCTTTATGGATGAGACTCGTTGTTTCCACACTCGATCCATCATCCATCTATTTAATGGTTATCTTTTTTATCGACGACCTTCCATTTAGTGAAGGTAATGTATTTTTCGTCGCTTTGCGTGATGCAGCTCAACTCTCCGTCGCTGACACCCATATTTTTCACGAACAGGTGACTGTCGTAACCCGAGAGATTGCAAAATATCACCTGATAGAATTGAGCGTCTTGAAATCTTAAATTACATTTGTTGTGAGCAGCGCCACGAAAAAGACCCGTGTAGTGATTGTGATCTCTAACTTTTTTATTATCTTCAGACTCGTCATCTTTTTCATTATTATTAACCCTTTTCTCAACGAATCGCTCGCATCCGCCCGCGTAATATGCAAACTCAGCAGCTGAAAAAATATTATTTTTTCGAAAGATTTCAACAAAACCATATCATGTGACCCCTCTTTGGAACGAGCTCGTCGAGCTCGTTCCAAAGAGGGGTCACATGATATGGTTTTGTTGAAATGTTTTGAAAAAATTTAAAAAAAGATATTTAAAATAATAAATTTTGATATTGTAAAGGGTTAAACTCATCATCTTTTTCATTATTATTAGGCTCATCATCGAATGGCTGTCTACAGATGTGACAACCATTCGATGCTGTTGGTCTGGCGTGATGATCATGTCTTTGGATTTTTTAAATTTGTCGTATAATTCTTGAATTTTCGATTCTAACTCTTCCACGAATTTTAGCCACGTCGTCGTCATCTGCACGTTTAGTGTAGATGAATGGACCTGACGATTCTCGATCGTCAAAAAAACATTTCACGCAATAAAAATAGCCCGAAGGTACATGCTTCTGATGTTTTTTGGCGTAACTCCTACACTCGTCGGGCTAGCAAGAATTCATTTTCGTGGTGAAACATTCGAAATCGGCATAGACGACGAATGGCGGCTCTCTAATCTTCTTTTGTAGTTGTAAAAGTTCATGTACGTGTTAGGTTTAGGCATTTCGACGGCAACGTTTGGCTTTTCGTTACAATATTCCTGATGACGTGTCAATGATTCTAGACAATCGAACGAATTCATGCAGTTGAGACAGAAAAATCTCTCGCCATTATGTTTAGTAGTGTGATTCAACAGCAATCGACTCATATTTTTAATCCAGCAATAATGTTGATTGTCACTCTCGGAAATTAGTGACAAATTAACAATCTTCTCCCTCTCTTTGTGCGAAGTCAGTCTGTGAGGATAGACTATTCGTTTTTCATTATCGCATCCCAAGACGTCCACGGCCACGGTGGGATTTAGCTTTTCGAAACACTCGATGTCTTCTAACCGCGTCGGGAAAGGCTCTCCCGTCCAGTCGAGATTTTTACAAGTCTCCACATACTTGGAAACTCTATGAGCATTCTTCTCTTCTACGGGATATAAGGCAGATGTGATCGACCATTTGAAACACTCGCTATCATCTTTTTTTTCACGTTAATCAAGGCATGTTTATTATCTACGAATTTAGGCAATTTTATATAGGAAGACGTTCTCAGTGGGTCGTGTCTGTCCACGTGAATCTCGAGATTCAATACCTTCTCGAACGTCCAACCATTTTCCTTGTCTTGATAATGAGCCATAGATTCCAACATCTTGTCTTTCATCACGTCATAAACATCGGATAATTCGTCTCTAAACACAGTCTCGTTTTTAGACTGGAGATAGGCATCTTGCACCACACTCTCGCCCGTGTTCGCGTTGACCCTTTTCATCAGACAATGCAAAATCATTTTTATTTTTAGACCCTTTTCTAGATGTTTTCGAAATACATCCAACACTCCACCCTTCGCCCGTTGCATGAACGATTCAGGATCGAGATTCGCAAGACCTTTTTCATCTGTTTAACACCTTTCAAATTCAATGACTGACGTACTTTCGATTGTAATTTCACCAGTGGTAGATCATAGATTTCCTCATGCACGACTCCAATCAATTGTTCTTTGGTTCTGTAACAGCTGTAATTTTTAATTCCTAGATTTCTACAAGACTTTTTCATCTCTGCTACGGCAGACGAATATAACTTTTCCATGTTAGACGTTGTTGTTTTTGACATTTTTTTGTTAAAACTTCTTATTTAATATATATATATATATTATTTTAGGTTTTTTTTTTTTTTGTGAATTTTTTAAGCTTCTTATTTTAATATATATATATATATATTTTTTAATAAAACATCAGTAAAGCCCCCCCCCAAAAAAATTAAGACGATTAGGTACATCACATCCGAACTAATCGTTTATACCTTCACCTCAAAAAAACAACAACATCCCATCAGTAAAAAAGCAAAAATAAAAATAATTGTATACCGTAGAAAACCAGTACTACCTTGCTTTCACAATTCGTTCCAAACAGAGGTAAACAGTCACTTGCCCCAGATCTATATTTTTCACTTCATTCAGTAATGAATATAGACGTTTAAAACATGGTTATATTTTATAGTACACATCAAAGTAAAGAAAACATCCGATATTTTTATTATTATAAAATTAAACAGTCTAAGTTGTGAAAGCAATTATGCTCCATTAATATTTCAATCGAGTGAGGGCACATTTCTCGAGATAAAAAGAAATGAAAAGCACTTTTAAAGGTTTTTTTTTCAAGTCGTGATTTAAACATCTATCCAATAATGGATTTCATAATTTCAAATCCGTCACAAAAATATTTGTTTTGAACTTATTCTGCCCAGATTGATATACAAAGTGGAATATCAGATTCACTTTATCAAAAGTTCGTCTTTCTCCAGGAATCAAACTAAATTCGCCAATCAGCTGTTCAGAAATATTCGGATATATGTTAGTTCCATAGAACAATGATAAGTCGTCAGGATTAAGATTTTCAATCTTATCTGATAGAAGAATCATCAACAAAGCGTCGTGAAATTTGTACATTAAATCGAGAGCAATTTCATTCAGTTATAGAGGTAAGACACTTTTTTTTATATTCCCGTGTTAACCCACTAGTCTCCAAGTCTGTTAATTTAATTGGGTCGTGATATTCTAACCAATAAATTTTAGTATCAAACTTTGAATACCTTTCGACCCTTTTCAATTTTAACGCGGAGTTTTTAGATGTACAGGATTTCATGACCGATTATTGTTTTTGTCGTAGTTTTGCTGAATTTTTTTTTATAAAGAATATTAAATTTGATGTTTTATTTTTTTAAATGATAATTATTATTAATTGTAATTTTTTTTTTTTTTTATTTTTGTTTCTTCTTGTATATATATGTAAAAAAATAAAATAACTTTTTCAGTTTTTTTTCTTTAATGACAAAAACAAGCACATAATGCATAAGAAGGAAAAAAATATGATTTCGTAATCTCCTTGAATAATCCTTCAAAATGATACATTACATGCCTGGCATTATATAAAAGGGAACACGTTTTTCGGATCTGGTCGTGACCCCACCAAACGGCGAGGATTGAAAATATAATGTGCATAAGCTACTCGTCAATACCTTTATTTTGATACCTCACACGACTACTTATGACGTTTTTTGATTCTAGTAGGTTGGAAAATATAATTTTCGTAACCTACGGTCGAGTTTACTGGCAGTCTGGGAATCGTAGTTCGATCGCGTATTTTTCCAGCTTGAAATTTAAAAAAGACACTGTCTTTTCGGAATATTTCCCAATAGAAATCTCAGTACTAATCTGTAGCCGGTCACAATCGTGCAAAATTCCAATCCGGACATGTTGAAAAATGGGTGTTAAATATTAAATTTATCAAAAAAGCAGGTTTGTCAAACCGGGAATTTGTTAGACATTTTCGACGAATTCCGTCGAAAGTGAGCCAGAAATGTTCGAATTTTGAACATTTTCCTGGCAAAAACCCAGGGTTTTCGTGGAAAAATTGAATTATTTTTGGAAAAATCAACTTTTTTACCAGAAAAATTTAGGTTTTTGCCAAAAAAATTTGTTTTTTTCCAAAACAAATTTGGGTTTTTCCAAAAATAACTCAACTTTCCTGGTCCACCTAAATTTCTGGTTCAACACGATTGAAATGGGCCAGAAGACTCATATATTACCTACTATGGTGGACTGGCTAGGCAAGATTTTCCGAGATATCCCGCCGATGCGATGTCCTTAGTGGATCGATCCACTGACCAGTTTTGAACAATTTGTGAAATTCATGACTTATTTTTCTCGTTCTGTATCTTTCAATAGCGATTCCACGTGTTTGATAGTAAATACAGAAGTACTCACTTTGTCAGAGTGGCCTAAATATGTGGGCCAGGTGTCGTTCCGTTGAGGCCACTGTAGACTTCTGCTACATAGTGTGGTTAACCTCGAATCTGGGCGCAATTGATTGGGAAAATCCAGTATCCAATGAGGAATTTCATGTAGCAACACGAGTCAAAAAGAGCACACGGAGTGATACACCCTTGCTTCTGTGTAATGGTCTCGCAACCTCTGGTTTGAGCTGTTAGTTTGACTAATTTCACGGGAATACCACCACATCCTTTGCACGAAATGGGTGCACTCCTGCAAATCTCTCCCCATATCTATTGGAGTCGGGAGTTCTACCCCGTTCTGATAATAATTTTTCACCCGCATTTAGGCTGTATTGTGCTGTGTGGTTTGAGAAACAGTTGAATTTAACCATGGGTTGCATAAAGCATGGAACATCACGGGTTTAGAAAAGGCCTTATATCTCCAAACAATCAAGGGAGTATTTTTGTTTGCAGATGCATCAGTTATCGCGGAGAAGGGGGGGGGGGGGGGGGGGCGCAGTAGCGTTGTGGTAACCGGTTCTTGTCAGATCACCGAAGTTAAGAAACGTCGAGCCCGGTTAGTCCGTCTGAGCGATCGATTCGGACTCCCGCGCTGTGTCCTTGAGCAAGGCACTTAACCACGATTGTCCACATGGGGGTACGATGTACTAAGGCATACTGCACGTCGATGGTGCGCATGTTTTTAATCAGTCTAACCCTGCCTGTGCTGCAGTGCCGAGTTACGAAGTTGGGGAGCTGGGGTACTGCGGCTTCCTCCACCCGTAAAACTGTCGCCGATGCGACATGACCTTGGCTGTTAAAGTGTTGGTAAACCCTTAATAAATAAAGAAATAAATAAATAATATCTCGGACAACTGTTGCCTTCATGTTCACGTTGTCTGCACTTCACATTGTTACATTCACAAGTGTAATAAAACAGTGGCATGTATACCCATGTGACGACTCTATTCTTAAGAATTGCACCACTGTCCCAGTGTTCATCGCCTGACAATACTCACTTCCACTGCTGTAAATTTCGTCGCACCAGTCACTAAAAATTCGTTTTTTCATGGTGGAAAATATCGCAACGCCTGTCGCCTGTAACATTGCGGTTATAGCATATATTACACCCGATGGCATTGTCAAAGGGGGAGGGAATGAGGGCATTTGCCTTCCTTAATATATATTCTTTCCCCCAACATTCCAATACATACAGTACGTGGAGAGTGGATTGTAACTAAATTACCCTCGGAGTGGAGTTGTCACCCAAGCTTTAACTTTCAAATTGTGTACATATTGACAAAAAACACAAGCAATGTTTCAGCCAATGGACCTCCGGGTTTAACCCGGAGGTCCATTGGCTGAAACTTTGCTTGTGCTGGTTACGCTTTGCAACAAATTTGCAATTATTGCTTGAGTGGAATTTCCACTCTGCGGGTAATTTAGTGATAATACACTCTCCACGTACTATACTTTGACCGAATATTATTGCTCTTGTTTGTACGGCTATATCTCGACACGTTTTGGATTCGTCGAGATATGGCCTTAGAAACAAGAGCTCGGCTCTGATGCAACATTTTGTACATCAATATAATGGCGATAGTATATGACAGCATCGCTTTGAAGAATCCAATTTGCATTTGTAAACAGGCTAAGTAATAATTTAATCCAAGAGTCCTTATGGTCACTGACACTTTATGAATATTAAATATTCATTATGTAATTTGTTTACGGACCATCAGATTTTCCTTTTGGGCAAAAATTGTTTGAAAGCATTGCGAGATGTTGGTAACAATACGCGTGATAATGCGAAATTGAGGGACTGGAACGCTCATTTTTAATCGGGTGTTTATGCGTCGACTGTCTGGTGGTCAGTTTGAACAGACGAGTGTCTGCTCCGAAACTCTCTACACAACACACATTCCTAAATCCCTAATCGCGCTTTGCAGACGAGATGTTAAGAGAATGTGGTAGCTCGTTTGATATTGTGGCAGAGAAATCCATAGCTAGGCGATGCACTTCGAAACCCATCGTTGATGGTTCAAGAAAACTTCCAAATGCTCAGACCTGTTTCTGTCAATGCTCACTTCTAGTGAAACATCACTCTCCTAGTTGGTGACATTTCTGAATTCATTCTGAAACCACAGACTAAATAAATATATACACTGACTGAGTTAACTCCAGGCTTTTTGCGAGAGTGCATGTGTGTAGGAGTTTGCTTAGTCATATTATTTTTGCACTCTCTTTTGCAGGTTCCATTTCATGGGTTCAATGCAGCGAGGGAAGGTATTTTTTTATGATTTTTATGTGTTGTGGGTATTTTCTGGTGTTTAATGTCACTTTCTGCATTTGTGGCTTTATAAATTTGTAAATTCAAAGCTGGCCAATTATTTACAGTAATGCTGTGCTTTTGAGGGACTGCTTCCCCAGGCATAAGTTGTCAGGTTCTATCATGCCAGAAAACCTATGGTTGATTAAGTGTGGTATTCAAGGGCTAGAATTGTGTGCTCTCCTGCGTTGTCTACAATTATAATATTTAATGCGGCTCCGGCGAATCTCTGAAGATCTCTCTCACATCCACCCACTTCAGTCGCTGTATCATTACGCGTGGCTTTTTCAGTCTAGTTGACCGTTTGAATTCTAAAATTCGTTTTTCTTCTGGGAGTGGTGCTCATCATATTCCTTGAGAATAGACACTCTACCATATTTTACGAAGTTGTGGTGGAGATGGGGGTTGGTCTACCTAAAGTCTGCGGTCAGTTATTTTTTCCATCTTGAAAGAGGAGGTCGGTAAGAGAGCAGAGGGTATCTAAGGCGAGGTGAATAAGGTGGGTGCTTTGGAGGTCCACTGCCATTTCAGTCTGCCATGTCAAGTGATTGTTCTCGATTACCAATGGTAGACAGCTATTTAGATTCTATGATGATTTGCATTTAACCCTTTACCTAACGTAACGGCCAAAAACGGCCAGCGCTATTCTCATAACTCGCCAATTAATTTTCATTATTTTTTCATTTTTTGTCTCAAAAACATAGGTTATGAACCCCCTCATTGGAACGAGCTCGTCGAGCTCGTTCCAATGAGGGGTCATAACCTATGTTTTTGAGACAAAAAATGAAAATAATAGTTATTCAAGAATGTTTTTTGCAAGTGTCGTCTGCTTTTCATGTTAGGTAAAGGGTTAATGTAAAAAGCTTGAACTCATTTCAACATGTAGAAAATATTGTTTCAGCAGAATTCCTTGATGGGTTACCACTACTCTTATACTACATTAGAAGTGTGGCATGTGGTTAAATGACCCTCATTTAGGGAGAGAATGGAGGCGCAAGCGGCGTCATCGTCAGGGGACCCAGGGATGCCATGTTGTGTTGCTTGCTATGGTAGCCCGCGTGAGCGGCCACGTTGTTACGTTATTCCCATAGGGATATGTGATGTAGGTGCGCGTGCGCAGCGCGTGTAATTATGTGACACGTGTTTCTGCCGTCTATTCTGTATACTGGAGACCGCCATCTTGGTTTTTATAATAGCACGTGGTTGCTATATGGACCCGTTGACCTCTAATAGAACGAGGACATGTTTTGATGGTGAGTACGATTGGCCGGGAGTATAATGAATACCCAATTGAGACCGACAACTATTTAGCTTGACTCGTATTCGCGAGGAAAGCCCATTTTCTATGTTACTGGCCTTTCTCTGGCCCGGGTTCTCCAAAAATCCTCGTTTCTAATGCACACGGACCTGTCCAGAGTACCACGTAATGCTATATGATAGCTGAAGGGAGTTCTATCGCAAGTCTGTACACGATGTTTTTGAGATATTCAGAGTTGGTTGGCTTATATTCATGTTTTGAAATGTTTGTATTTCGGCCAATGTTCAGTCTCCAAGGTGATTGTAACTTATTGAGGAAAATAAGAAGCTGAGTTACGCAATCACTAGAGCGTGTATTGCGAAGCGGTTGGAGTTAGTTATTGGCGACCTTAATATGGGTTGCATTCTTTGCGATTTGGGGTGAAAAAGCAGCAGCGAAAAAAATATTGTAGGCACCTTTCTTTGTTTTTTGAAGGCGCCAGTCGGCTTGTCGGTAAATTAAGATTGTGTTTGTTGTTATGTGTTAAAGATATGGCGATGATTATTAGAATAGCGGGAACATTTTATCATCACTGAACCGGTTATAACAGATAGCCGATAATGGCGCGTTGGTCACGCTGATCATACGTTTCGAATTGAATGCTGTTTCAGATCAGGCCAAGTGTTCACCTTGGACACAAACAAGAGCATACATTTATCTGTTCTAGCTTCTTTTTTATGTTAGATGGATCAGGTGTATGCCGCTCACCCCTCCCCTCCCCACCCCCCCCACCCCCAGCGTAAGGGGACAGGTTTCCAGAGTATTTCTTAGAAGAAATAATGATTTCGAAAATGTTTTATCTCTGGTTTTTCCTAGGCGAGCTTTTATCTCCAATGATAGGGGTTAATTGTAAGATTTGAAATGAAAGGAATAAATTTATATACGTGTATCCATCACTCATTCAATCTGAAGATTAATGGGACTATGAATAAAGTTCAAGGCACCAGTCGGCTTGTCGGCAAATTGAGATTGTGTTTGTTATTATATGTCAGTTATGGCGATGACGTTTGTGGCAGGCACATTCGGCTTTGACGGTCAATCAACACATTAACTCCTCACACCGATGACGTTTGATGAGGTGGCGGAGGTTACTCCGTCACTGTAGCCACTGTGTGACAATTTTCACTTTATCAAACATCGTGGTTTTACTTTGAACGAAACCTAGTTATATGGTTTCCACTTTTCAATATCGGAACTTGTTTTTGTCAATAATAACTAAAATCTGTCATAAATATTACATTTGTATTGCCGCCAATAATGTTACAAACTCATTTTTCAGAGACACCAAAAATATATTCTTTGAAAAATGATCGGCTACTGCGAGGCGTCGGAAATTTTTATAATACTGAGATGGTGTTGTTTTTGTAGCACCCCCCCCCCCCCCCCCCACACACACACACACACCTCCTCGCAATATAGGGGCGATTGAAGTACTTTTCTTTCTGGGACAAATTAGCTACGTATAGAGATCAGTGGGCTGGGCTTATATTTCATCTAAACTAGAGAGAATCCATTTGGACACTAGCGAAAGGGATTTCAAGAATCCATATCTGCTATGAGTGTCCCAGGATTCAAGTAGGCCACCATGGTTGAACCCCTGTTGTATACTGATAACACATGTTAACCTTTTAATCAACACAGCCGCTTCTTAATTTTTAAAACATAAACTGAATTTGATATTTAAAAAAAAAATAAATAATATTTCCCAATAAAACCCTACAAATATGAATGTCATTGGAACCGGCTCATTGAGCCGGTTCCAATGACATCCCTATTTGCACAATTTTATTGACAAAGTGTCAGGATATTTCAGGTTATGTTAGCCTTGTATTAGTTAATTTACTTCCGCTGTGTTAGGTAAAGGCGCGGCAAAAATCTACATGGATGCTCGCTGTTTTTTCAGGAAATCTTTGCGTCAATCGATTCTCGGGTTCTCGTCGAAATATATAAGCCCTGGTGGGTCGAACCCCATCTTTGCTGGCTCTAGAAGATGTTCAGGACTGTTGCGGTAAGCTCTCATGTCCGGTGAAAAAATGTGCTTGAAAAAGAAGATACGTAATTAAAATTGAGGCAACAACCTCGGATTCTCGTCGAAATATATATGCCCTGGTGGGTCGAACCCATCTTTGCTGGTTCTAGAAGATGTTCAGGACTGTTGCGGTAAACTCTCATGTCCGGTGAAAAATGTGCTTGAAAAAGACGATGCGTAATTAAAATTGAGGCCTCCATTTTATAAGCCTCCCACACATTTTAATGTGGGTAGAAGGACACTTAACATTCTTCACTGCATGATTCGAAATGAAGGTAGTGATCTTAATGCACACAAGTTCAAGAATCATATATCTGAAACATCCTCGTGCTCATGTGGGGAAGCCGTTGAAGACGCTCATCACTTTTTTATGACATGCCCTAAGTATAACTCGATTAGAAACGAATCATTTGAGAGCATTTGACGGTGCCACATTACAGATACGTACCAATTGTTGTATGGCGTTGCCAGCCTGAGTAATGATGAAAACGCATGTTTGTTCAAAAATGACCAAAGATTTATTCGCGATTCTCGGTGTTCTAAGGCGTACCGCACGTCCATGGTATGCAAGTCTTCAACCTATCTAACCCTGCATGTGCTGCAGTGCGGAGTTACGATGTTGGGGAGCTGGCAGCTGCTCGTCGTTGCTCGGTGGTTCTCTCCGGGTACTCCGGCTTCCTCCACCCATAAAACTGTCACGGTCATGATTAGCCATTGTGCATAAATATGTGACCTTAAACACCATTAAATAAATAAATAAATAAGGCGGCTGTGATCCTGTTTCTACATTCATGAACGTTATCCAAACTTCGTCAGGGATAACTTGTGTTTCTACTAATTACGCTCCTTCCTGACTTAAAAGGTGTCGAATCAGCCTCGATTTGTGCTGTTGCACTTTGCACTTTGTCCGCTGACCTGTCTGAGCCGCAGTCGGGACAGAAGAAGATCTGGATGTATGTGAGTGTGTAAGTGTGTGGATCTGCGTGTGTGTGAGTGATTTTTTTGTGGATGCACGTGTGAGTCTGTGAGCGTGTGTATGCGCCCCTGAGCCAGCCCAACCCTTACAAAATCGACCTAGCTTAGTGGAAAGTTTATACACCAATTATTTAATCAATGTATCTAAATTAACTAGAGCCCTTTCCCCTTCGCTTTTGCCTTATCTTTCTGCTACACATTTGTTCGTTAATGCCTTTGTTCATTTCTTTTTTTTCTTTTTAATCTGCAATAAACATATAATTATATCTTTAATGATTTAAGTACAGAAATTAAGATTGTGTTTGTGTTTGACATTATTTTTTAGCTTTTGAATACTATAACCATGGAAAATGGATATTATTGGTAAAAGAGGAAATTTTTCAAATTTGCCAAAAAGTTGACGGAGCAGAATGCGAATACATGGTCTTCGCGGTCTTCGCGATCGGAGACCACCTTCGTGCAACCTTGCCCGGATAGTCTGCGTCGAAACATTTACCCCGGATGCATTATGAAGGTCACTGCGAAGCTGGGTTGCTGTGTCAAAGCGGCTCCTACGGGCCTGAATGATCAAAAACCGGTCTTCAGCAGCAGATGTTGCCCTGTCTCTGCCACCACCATGCCGTCTGACTGGTGTGCCATACTGCTGAAATCTTGCCCAGGCTCCGGTGATCACCGTATGTTGCACACCAAGGGTTTCACCAGCCTGGCGATGGGTAGCCCCTTGTTCCACCATCCCTACAGCCCACCACATTTCTGCTTCAGACAAATGTCTTCTTACATTTGCAGTCGCCATATTCAATCATTAAATCACAAGGGTTTGTGTTGAAATGAAGACTGAATACCCTACACATCTCATGTACATGTAGACAGTACACGAAAACATTAAGGAAATCAAGGGGTACATGCTTTCCATGACTGTCACAAAAAGTACATTCCTCAATCATATCCACCAAAAATATCGCAAATGTGTCACAAGAAAAGTTCACAATGATGTATCAAATATGTGGTGCTTAGCAAACTTTGAATAGTATATGTTTAATCAAACCTCGCGGTTTTTCGTTTAGAAATTTGGAGAATATCTCATGTTTTTGAGTGGATACCGAAAATTAACTCATGAGTGACCGAGGCAAATGTTTATTTTTCGCGAACGCTCGCGGTATCTACTCAAAAACACCACATATTCTTTTTATTATACGATTTTCATAAGAATCTGATCATTCCACTCGTTTCAACCTTGAATCGATGCATGAAAGTAAACAGCACATTGAATCATTGTAACGCGGAAGTGATTTGATCGATACTCGGAACAGATAGCGTCTTGCGATCTGATTTAGCTGGCAGGTTTCTAGTCCAAACATGGCCTGAAAGTCCGTAATATAAGATTTTGGTTTGGTGCGTCCTTTGAAAGGACGTACCAAACCTTTGAAAGGACGTACCAAACGAAAAATTTATATTACAGACTTTCAGGCCATGTTTGGACTAGCGGGTTTCATGCATGAATTCAAGGTGAATAGGTATTGTTTATTTTACGTGAGCGCTCGCGGTATCCACTCAAAAACACCAGATATTCTTTTTAGGCTTTTTCCTCTGGAAAAGACTATTGTTTTTCTATGGATTATTATTTTTTTTTTTTTCTTGGGGGGGGGGGGAGGGGGGGTGGGGGGTTTCCACACTGTTTTGTCCGTACGATTCAGACGCCATTTTCGAACCGATTTTCACACTATTTGGCACACGCATAGAGGGGCAAAAATCTAAAAATGTACCGAAGCGGAATTTTCGATTTAACCCTTGTTTTGCCAGAATTGGAAAAAAACTGCCAAAATTGGGGTTTATCGGCACTTTCTCGAAACACGTCTTGTAGATTTTTTTTAAACATTCATCATTGCTAGACCTGCCTATGACACGACATCTGATACACACGACATATTAGGCGATGCATATGGTAACCCTCCACAGGCTGCCAAATATCGAAATTTTGATGAAATGGGCCGGTTTCAGACCCTCACAGCACCCGAACGATACCCGAGAGGTAAACATAACTTCCTTTACTGGAAGTGGAATTCAGTAATAAGAGTGTTCAAAAAACCAAGCGTTAACCCGTTTTGGGCTGGTTAAACAGCAATACCCCCATAATGCTCAAAAATTCCTGTTTTCCGTGGATTTCTCTAAACGAGTCTTGTAGATTTTCAAGAAAAAATTGTCACTCCCAGGCGTTGGTGTGGCAATAGAAGTTGCATGGACAAAATACTGCAGTGAGCATTTGTTAACCCTCCACGGGCTGCTAAATGTCAAAATTGTGATAAAATGGGCTGTTTTTGGACGCCAACAGCACCCAATGGGTTCGCCACAAAGAAACGTGCCTTCTTTTATCGAGCGCACAATCTATACGCAAACATTTTTGTAAGTAGTAAGGGTATTCAAAAGTCGAAGTCTTAACCCATTTTGGACAGGCTAAAGAGAGAGACCCCTTAAAATCTTAAAATTCCCATTTTCTGTGGATTTCTCTAAAAACATCCTGTAGGTTTTCAAGAAAAAATGACTACTCGCAGGTCTTTATGTGATATTACAAGTTGCAAGGGCAAAATATTCCGGTGAGCGTTTATTAACCCTCTAGAGGCTGCCAAGCATCGTAATTTTGTTGAAATGGGCTGTTTTTGGACACGCACAGCACCCAATGTGTACTTGAGAAATAAACATAATCTCCTTTGTTGGAAGTGGAATTCACCGAGGGCCATTTTTGTAAGTAATAAGAGTATTCAAAAAACCAAGCGTTAACCCCTTTTGTGGTTGTCAATAGTGATACCCATCAAAAGCTTAAAAATTTATGTTTTCCCTGGATTTCTTTACAAACATCTGGTAGAGTTTTCAAGAGAAAATGGCCACTGATAGGTCTTGGTGTCACATTACCAGTTGATAGGTTAAATTATTCCGGGAAGCATTTGTTAACCCTCCATGGGCTGCTAAATGTGAAAATTTTGAAAAAATTGTCTGTTTTTGGACACCAACAACATCAAATGGGAATGCAACAGAGATGCATAACTTCTTTTACCGGTCCCAAAACTGACAAGGAAACATTTTTGTAAGTGGTAAGTGTATTCAAAAATCGAGGTCTTAACCCATTTTTGACTAGTTAAAGAGATATACCCCTTAAAAGCTTAAAATTCCAGTTTTCTGTGGATTTCTCAAACTAAATTTCAAGAAAAATTGACCTTTCGCAGGTCTTGGAGTTATAGTTCAAGTTGCATGGTCAAAATATTTCGGTAAGCATTTGTTAACCCTTCAGAGGCTGCCAAGCATAGACATTTGGAGAAAATGGGCTGTTCTTGGGCAACCATAACACCAAATGTGTACCTGCGAGATAAACATAACCCCCTTCATTGGAAGTGGAATTCACCGATGATCATTTTTGTATGTAATGAAGGTATTCACAAAACCAAGCATTAACCCGTTTAGGGCTGATTACAGAAAGATTCCCCTCAAAAAGTTAAAAATTCATGTTATCCGAGGATTTCTCAAAAAACATCTCGTAGATTTTCAAAACAATGGCCATTCTCAGATCTTAGTGTGACATTACAAGTTGCATGTACAAAATATTCCTGGAAGCATTTGTTAACCCTATGCAGGTTCTCAGACATCAAAATGTTGTTAAAATGGGCCGTGTTTGCATACCCACAGCACCCGAATTTGAGAGGAGAGATCAAAATAAGTGGAAGTAGAATTCACTGAGAATTATTTTTGGAAGTAATAAGAGTATTCAAAAAACAACACTTAACCCGTTTTGGGCTGGATAAACAATGATACCCATCAACAGCTTAAAATTCGTGTTCTCCCTGGATTTCTCTGAAAACATCTTGTAGATTTTAAAGAAAAAATGGCCATTCGCAGTTCTTGTTGTGACATTACAAGTTGCATGAATGAATATTCCTGTTAGCACTTGTTAACCCTCTACAAGCTGCCAGACATCAATATTTTTGGATACATTTGAGATATAATGGACCATTTTCAAATAGCCACAGCACTACGTGGGTATGTGTCAAACAAACATAACTCCTTTTGTTGGTCACTAACTTGTTGGACGACGATACTGACATTAAGCCACTCCACCGTTAATGATGGTTTTTACCTAAACATTTTTTTTATCAAACTGAGTCATTTGAGACTACTATACTCACCTTTCTCATAACACCAATGAAGGAACTACAGTTAGACAGTTAAAAACAATTCATCAGACACTGTGGGGTCATGAAAAATCATGGAATCTCATCGGGAAAAGCCATGATTCTCCAGAATCATAAAGTCTAGTTTGGGTTTTTTTTTGTTTTTTTTTTTCCACACATTTTGTCCGTACGATTCAGAAGCCATTTTCGAACCGATTTTCACGAAATTTTGCACACACATAGAGGGGCACAAAATCTAAAAATGTACCGAAGCAGAATTTTCGATTTAACCCTTATTTCGTCAGAATTGGCAAAAAACTGCCAAAATTGGGGTTTATCGGCACTTTCTCGAAACATGTCTTGTAGATTTTTTTTATACATTCGTCATTGCTAGACCTGTCTGTGACACACCCTTTGGTGCACACGACATATCAGGCGATGCATATGGTAACCCTCCACAGGCTGCCAAACATCGAAATTTTGATGAAATAGGCCGGTTTCAGGCCCCCCACTGCACCCAAACAATACACGAGAGATAAACATAACTTCCTTTATTTGGAGTGGAATTCACCGAGGATCATTTTTGTCAGTAATAAGGGTGCTCAGAAAACCAAGCGTTAACCCATTTTGAGCTGGTTAAACAGCAATACCCCCATAATGCTCAAAAGTTCGTGTTTTCCGTGGATTTCTCTAAACGAGTCTTGTAGATTTTCAAGAAAAATTGGTCACTCTCAGGTCTTGGTGTGACATTACAAGTTGCATGGATAAAATATTCCGGTCAGCATTAGTTAACCCTCCCCGAGCTGCTAAACGTAAAAATTGTGATAAAATGGGCTGTTTTTAGACGCCAACAGCACCCAAACGGTATACCAGAGAGAAAGGGGCCTTCATTTATCGGACGCAAAATTGATCGGAAAATATTTTTGAAAGTGGTAAGGGTATTCAAAATTTGACGTCTTAACCCATTTTGGGCTGGTTAAATAGAGATACCCATTAAAATCTTAAAATACCCGTTTTCTGTGGATTTCTCTATCAACATTTTGTAGGTTTTCAAGAAAAAATCGGCTATTTGCAGGTCTTGGTGCGACATTACAAGTTGCATGAACAAAATATTCCGGTCAGCATTAGTTAACCCTCCCCGAACAGTTGAAGGTCAAAATTGTGATAAAATGGGCTGTTTTTGGACACCAACAGCACCCAAAGGGTGCACCACAAAGAAAAGTGCCTCCTTTTATCGAGCGCACAATTTATACGGAAACATTTTTGTAAGCAGTAAGGGTATTCAAAAGTCGACGTCTTAACCCATTTTGGAAAGGCTAAAGCGAGATATCCCTTGAAAGCTTTAAATTCCCATTTTCTGTGAATTTCCCTAACGGTAACTTGTAGGGTTTCAAGACAAATTGACTATTCATAGGTCTTTATGTGACATCACAAGATGCATGGACAAAATACTCCGGTGAGCGTTTATTAACCATCTACAAGCTGCCAAGCATCGTAATTTTGTTAACATGGAGCTGTTTTCAGACACGCACAACACCCAATGTATACATGAGAGATAAACATAATCTCCTTTGTTGGAAGTGGAATTCACAGAGGACCATTTTTGTAAGTAATAAGGTTATTAAAAAAAAACAAGCGTTAACCCCTGTTGGGGAGGTTAACACGGATACCCATCGATAGCTTAAAAAATCGTTTTCCCTGGATTTCTTTACAAACATTTTGTGGGGTTTCCAAGAGAAAATGGCCGTTGATAGGCCTTGGTGTCATATGGCCAGTTGCATGGATAAATTATTCTGGTAGGCATTTGTTAACCCTCCATGGGCTGCTAAATGTGAAAAAAATTTGAAGAAATAGTCTGTTTTTGGACACCAACAAATGGAAATGCCACAGAGAAACGTAACTTCTTTTACCGGACGCAAAACTAATAGGGAAACATTGATCTTGATATTAACCCATTCTACCATTAATGATGGGTTTTACCTAAACATTTTTTTTATCAAACCCAAACCGAGTCATTTGAGACTACTATACTCACCTTTCTCATAACATCAATGCGGGAACTTCAGTGAGACAGTTAAAAACAATTCATCAGACACTGTGGGGGTCATGAAAAATCATGGAATCTAATCGGGAAAAGCCATGATTCTCCAGAATCATAAAGTCTAGTTATTATACGCTTTTATAAGAATCTGATAATTCCACTCGTTTCAACCTTGAATGGATGCATGAAAGTAAACAGCATATTGAATCATTGAAACGCGGAAGTGATTCGATTGATACTCGGAACAGATAGCGTCTTGCGACCTGATTCAGTTGGCGGGTTTCTAGTCCAAACATGGCCTGAAAGTCCGTAATATAAGATTTTGGTTTGGTACGTCCTTTGAAAGGACGTACCAAACCAAAAACTTATATTACGGACTTTCAGGCTATGTTTGGACTAGCGGGTTTCATGCATCAATTCAAGGTGAATACGTGTTGAATTATTGCTAGAAATGATCGCTATCCACTCAAAACAATAGATTTACTTTTCGTTATACGTTTGTAGAACAAATTGATCATTTCCAGTGATAATTTGACTCGTATTCACCTTGAAGTGATGCTTTGAAAGCCGCCATTTTGATTGATACCGTGAAAGTGAAAATTTCTATATCTTCACAGTGGGGGATACGATTTCTATCTTTCCGCAATTTCTTCGATAATCTATCGTTTAGCGTATACTAAATTTTTGTCTCTAAACTGGATCCACAAACCAGTTGAACATTAGTATATTCTGGCTGCGATGAATGCCGAAAGGCATTCTGTCCACGGACATTTCAGAATAAAGCGGATTGCTGAAATTGGTGACAATAACCGAAATAATATTCAGGAACTATACATTCTCGAATCATTCACACAGAGCTGAGTTGAGCGTTTCCTCAGTCGTTATGGAGGTAGAAACAATCAGGTTTAGTCTACGGGTGTCATAGTGCCGCGTTCGAAGCCTATTGATGCTGTTTCTAAATTTTCAGACCACATTCGGTGAGAGCACATTCCTAGAGGGATAGACGATACACAGTTAACTCCCTGTAAGCTGATAGCTGATATTCCTGCCCAGACAGCAAAACCCCTGCCTCGAGAATAAGAATAATTTTGGCATTTTGAACCATTTTTGTTCCCCAGAAAACAACGCGACAACGCGCCCAAAGCTGTAATACGACAGAACCGCGACAGTACCGTCGTATTGTAGCTCTGTCGCGTTTATGAAAGCAATTTTAGGTGACAACGCGACAGAGCTATATTGCGCCCGAACTCCGGAAATAACGGTACTGACGTATTATATACTATTCAAAAACCGTATAGGATATTTGATAAAAGTGAGATATATGAAAAAATATGTTTATATTTTCACCAAAAAGACAGTTGAGTCATTGCACTGTGACATCTAGTGAATTATTTCAGCAATAGTTTGGGTGTCTAACAAGCACACATTCCACGCACTGAGCTGTAGAAGACGTGGACGGTCAGTCAGAGAATTTACCACATTCAGTCTAAGACCTCAATACCTCGTAAATCCTCCTCGGATCACGAGACAAACGCGGATCCGACGTGGCATACTTCTCACCAAACGCCCAATATCAGCTTGAATGATGTTATTTCATTCTTTCTGCAGTGTAACGGCGACTTCCTGGACATTGTTAGGGGGCTGTTGGCGTTGTCGTAGGCGCCTGCCAAGCATATCCCAGGCGTGCTCGATTGGTGAAAGGTCTGGACTTAGCACTGGCCAAGCAATGTAGTGATGTTTTGCTGCTGGAAGAACTCTGTAGCGACAGGGGCCCTGTGTGCTCTTGCATTGTCATTTTGGAAAATGAATCGACGGCCTTGACGTCGCGCAAATGCCACCACATGATCTGCTAACATATTGTCACGCTAGTACTGCCCCGTGACACGCCATTGGATGACAGGTAATGCTGTTCTCTGCTTGTTATGGTTATGTCTTCCCACACCATAACCGATCCACCACAAAAAAAGCGATCGTGCTGCCTACGGTTACGCCATCGTATCGTTCGTTCCGCCGCCGCCACACTCTGTGTCGAGAGTGAACCTGGATTCATCGAAAAACATGTCGTTGCTCCACCGACGATTGTCCCAGCGCTGTCGTGCACCACACCAATTACGCCTTGCTGCGATGTGACGTTCAGTCAAATGTGGAATTATTCGAGGTCGTCGAGCGTACTAATTCCAGATGTTGTGGGCGATTTCGGATAGTCCGACCACTGACTCGCACATCTGCCGCTGCTGTCCAATTTCTGAAGCACTTTGATGGCGGTTACGTAATGCCATGGTTCGGACGAAACGATCCTGGTTTGCAGCTGTTGCCCATGGACAACCTGACCGACGTCTGTCATCAACATTGCCTGTCTGACGGTAGCTCGACCACAACCTGCTAATCACCGATTGAGTAACGTTGAGAATTTGAGCCACTGTAGTCTGTCTGTTTCCAGCTTCCATCATGCCATCGGCACGTAAACGTTCGTCACGTGTCAATGTTCGCGTACCTCAAAAGTTACGTTTCGACCAGAAACTATTGATGAACGAGTTTATACCAAGAAAAGAACGATGAGACCTCCGAAAAAGCCCGTCCAGCACAAAAGAAAATTTCAAAACGCACCCCACAGACATTAACACGGCGCACGTGTGAAAACCCCGCACGAAGTTTTCGTGGGCCGGTGACATTCATGATTCACACTAAACTTGGTAACATATTGATGTGTCCAATCACGCTTATCCACTACCATTTTCTGAAAATATCCCCTACGTTTTTTGAATAGTATAGGTCGTCGCGTTTTTTGAAGCAGGTATCAATGCGAACCAAAATGTGGACTGAGTAAATTCCATCAATGTATTGGGTAGTGGACTGATGTCAGGTCAGTCGGCAGGGTGGCAAATGTGTGCAGCAGACGATCAGTTCATTATATTTTTATCGACTGGGGCAAATACTACCGGAGAGTAATATGTTCTCTTGTCTATGTCGGTAGGTGAGATTCTACAGTATATGAGCAGAAATCGGACAGAGAATTTCGAAAGAGTCGCGACCCGTTTTTTGTTATCACAGTACCTGCACTGCAAAAAATATAGGTTCTCTTTAGAACCCAAACTGGCTCTAATCTTGTCCCTGAGATGGAACCTGTTTAGTTCAAACAGTATTTATTTCAAATCAAATAAATTTACCAAGATTAGAATTCAATTTTAACAGAATATTACATGAACTGAAGTAGATTCAGCACTAAACTTGGAGTTTATTCAACGCAGTCGCCAAACATTTTGAAACAAAGGAGATGTGAACAGTTGGCATATCGAACCAGTTTTGGTTCTATACAGAAGCAAAACTGGTTCGATATGCCAACTGTTCATATCTCCTTTGCTTAATAATGATTTGAGACAACCTCGTATAAGCTCTAAACTTACGGCTGAACCCCCCTCAATTTATGTTTAATTCTTTTAATATTTAATGTTAATCTTTATAAATGTATTTGATTTGAAATAAATACTGTTTAAACAGAACTGGTTCCATCTCAGGGACAAGATTAGAACCAGTTTTGGTTCTAAAGAGAACCTATATTTTTTGCAGAGTGTAGGCACCTCACTTCGATTGACATTGATCAACCCGATGTCATTTATTTATTTATTTATTTATTTATTTATTTATTTATTTATTTATTTATTTATTTATTTATTAGAGTATTATTGGCACTTTCAACAGCCTGGGTGACCTCATGTCGGACAGTTTTACGGGCGGGGGAAGCGGGAGTACACAGAGAAAACCACCGAACAACGGCGAGCAACACCCAATGTCACCAGGAAAGCGACGAGGAACAAATATGAAGCGAGAAACTGAAATTCAATATAGACATTTGAAATTTAATTTCAAAACATTGTGTAAAATTAATTCTTTACTGATAAAACTGTTGGCTATTTTATTGAATTGTGATTTCTTGTATGGCCTTTAAACGTAGGGCTTTTGTCGTTACCCCGCATGTCACTAGCGAAAAAAAATTAGCTTTCGGATGTCAGTACACTCTGAGAATATTTATTTATTTATTTATTGGTGTTTAAGGTCACATACTTATGCACAATGGCTAATCGTGACCGTGACAGTTTTACGCAGTTTTACGGGTGGAGGAAGCCGGAGCACCCGGAGAGAACCACCGAGCAACGACGAGCAGCTGTCAGCTCTCAACATCGTAACTCTGAATTCTGCACCACAGCACAGGCAGGGTTAGATTGGTTGAAGACATGCGCACCATCGACGTGCAGTACGCCTCAGGTACACGGCGGCATCGTGCCCCCATGGAGGCAATCGGGGTGAAGTGTCTTGCCCAAGGACACAACGCGGTTGCCGCAGGTGGGATTCGAACCGAGGACCTCTCGGCTTGCAGCCTGCACCTCTACCAACTGAGGCACCGCGCCCCCGGTGAAATGGATAAGGCATCCGTGATGGAACAACTGAAAACGCGTTTCTAATGTTGCTTCGTCGGCAATCATCGCTATTTTAACTCCCTTCACTCTGATGTCAAAATATCCAAATTTCAAACAGCCACTTATCCCATAATGCAACTGAGAATTTAACCAATTCAATCTTGTTTGACAGAGCTCAATGAGCTCTGTCAAACAAGATTGAATTGGTTAAATTTCTAGTTGCATTATGGGAAAAGGTTGCACCTTGAACTTTAGATATTTTGACATCAGTGTGCAGGGGGTTAAAACTTCAACTTGGCGCGGCTTCATATTTTACAATTTACACAATGTACAGAGGCCTTGGCAGTCGAGTTAATGTGACAGACCAATGAACCAAAACATGTGTATGTTTGACCCGTGTAACCAGATTTGTTTCCCCTACCAGGACAAACGGAAGAACCAGTTTTTGTTTCTGCTGGAACCAAACTTTCTCTGTGTGTAGCGAGAGTATATTACTCACACCATCTGGCCCGCAAAGCAGTTCTGTTACACTGTCCCTCGTGTTATATATGTTATTAGTCTGTGTGAAACAGACACACTATTGTCTTTGTAATCCTGTTCGTTCTTCTTCTTCTTCTTCTTCTTCTTCTTCTTCTTCTTCTTCTTCTTCTTCCGTTCTTCTGCCTTCTATGCACTTCCTTGTCCTCACGATAACTCACAAACGAATTGTTCTATCTCGCCGATTTTTGACATACTGATAGACTACCACAAGTACTCAGCCACCTATGTTTTTGCGATTCCGAGTAGGCATTGGGATGTCCATATTGGTGTGTTGAAAGTGGATCATGCCCATATCCCAGAAGGCTTGGTATGACCTATGCATTTGGAACCAACACCAAATGAGTAGACATTCAATGGAGGTTTAAAATATGAGCCAAGCTCACTGTGTTTACCCAGGAGTCATTGATTGCATCTATCAGAATTGCTGGAAATTTCATTTTGACGCTCTAATGTATTACCGAAGTGCATGTGCTTTTTACACTCAAAATATTCAAAGTTGGTTACGCCCACATCGCAAGTATGGTATGACAAACACCAAAATGAGTCGAGACTCAGTGGAGGTTCCAAATATGTGTCAACGTCCCCGAGGTCACCAGGGGCCACTGAATACATTTTTCAGAATTGCAGGAAATCGCATATTCTGAAATCAATGCATTGCCGAAGTTCATACATGTATTTTTATCCTGAAAAATAGTGGGCGGGAGCAACAATTTTGAATGTGGATCACACTGATATCTCAAGCATGGTATGACCTATGGACCTGAGACCAACACCAAATGTGTCGAAACACCATTGAAGTTAATAATTTGGGTCCAATTCACTCGGGTCACCCGGGACTCATTGAGTGCAGTTTTCAAAATGATAGAAATTGCATTTTATAACCCCATTGTGTTTCTTAAGTTCATATATGTATTTCGTCACTCAAAAAAGGGGGAAGAGTAAAAAAACATCCATTTCTGATTCCTTTTTAGAACACGTTGAATGCTGAACACACAAGTTATTTCCGGGTTCTTGAAAAATTTTATCTAAATTCTTTATGAAAATCTTTAAACACTGTTTATGAAAACCTACACCTGATTTCTTTAAAAATATTTTATTTCCGAAAATAAGTCTCCACAAACTCTTTTTCATGCAGTTCTGATGCTTTCACCATTTTCAAACAGACTTTGAATGTACTGGTCACAGTAAATTCTGTTTTTATAACTGCTTCTATACATTTCCACATTTAAAAATGAAACAAAAACAATCAGTTCAGTCTAGTGTTCAACCGATGATCGGAACCGGCCACCACAATCGGCCAATTGTGGGCAATCGGATGACAACGGCAATGGCTCCTGGAATATCGGTTCAACCGATTGTTGCCAAGCATTTTGAGATGATTCATTAACCGCATTTTATTCTCTTCTGCAATTGTTTAATTGTTACAGCTTACAACTGGGCGAAATCGCTAGTTCATACCGGAAAAGTGACGGTTACACTCCATTGACTCAGGCAGAAGTGAAATTACCAGTCGCACGCACTTTGGCGGTAAACGTGGCTCTGAGAGCCCCGTTTACCGCCCAAGTGTGACCGACTTGTAATTTTATTTCGATCCCATTCAATGAAGTTTAACAACGAAAAATGTTTAGTTTAATGTAGTTCTGTCGAGCCTCGACTTGTCCTAGTGCACGGTATTACAATCGGAATCGGCATCGGAATCCACCGATTGTGAGCTCAAATAACCGGTAATCGGTCAACGACCACTTTTGGTAATCGGCTGAACACTAGTTCAGTCGTGTATTGGGTGAGGCGGGTTATTAAGGCAATATGTTATCATCACTGGGATATTTATGATCGTCATCATTCAGTTATTTGGAGATTACATTCATTTTTGACGGGTCCGGAAATTGTAGGCGGTTATTGTCAGACTCTTTCTATTTATTGCCTACTTCTGCGCAATGTTTGACGTACACAATTCAAACTAATGGATTACATCCATGTCTGCAGGTATGTACGAGTTTACAAGTTCATACTAATTATAATTATTTACTGTCACAATAATGCATTTGAAAGAAGGAATATAGAGGCAATAATGTGAGATACATACTTGACCTCGTGATTGGATGGCCCGGGGGTGGGGGTGGGCACAGGGTTCACGCGCTCCTCGAACATCACCTCGTGTTCGTTCCAGTGGATACGTTATTCTTTGAAACTAGAAATGCAATTTCTTTTATCTACGAAAAGAATATTGCTAGCATTGGGTCAAGGTCGTACAGGTGAACGATTAATATACACCTTTCGCAAGGCTAACAATTACGTTAACATCAACAGTTAGTTAGTTGTCGTATCCGTCTTGATAAACGGAACTCCTTTCGTAAAAACAATGAACGGCGAATAGGAGTTTTCGTACAGTCAATATCCAGTACCAATATGGGTGGTATGAAAGGCCGATGTTGTCACAGTTTTTTTTTTATGACAAACGGCAAGGTCAGCCCTGCCTGCATTAAGCAAAATAATCACGTTTTTAGGGCACCAAGGTAAGGGTCACTGTAGCTTTTTCTTAGGCCAACAGTGTTGGCCTAAATCCGGTCTTGGACAAGCTGTCATCTCTCTCATTTCAGTCAGTAGTGGAGCACACAGGAGAGAGAATAACTGGCACATCCCGGTTCTCTCAACTTGAACGACTATTTGATTTGTCTGGTGATTCGATATGGTGCTACATGTACACGTGGAGGCTGATCTGTTGACAGGCCAGGGTTCTGTTTATGGATCTAGCTGCCGAAGCTGAAGAATCGGGTTTTGTCCCTTCAAACCGACTTTCCTATTGGATGGATTATCTGACATTCGATGCAGATATTTCTGTTCGATTTTCCAAGCAGGATATTGGAGTTCTTCGTGCAAGATTGGGAATCCCAGACATCGTCAGCCTTCCAAATGGGGGTAAGGTAGATGACACAGAGGGGTTATGTGTGTTATTGAAGTGTTTTTTTTTATGTTGGTAATTCTGTCCGGATATAAACCAAAGGCGGACACTGAATCTACTGGGTCCAGTGTGTTAAGCTGAAACATTGAGTCAAAGATTATAATTTTGACGCTATGATTCGTTGTGTCAAAATTGTAATCAATGATTTTTGCAAGAGCTTACACGTTGGACTAGGTTTTTTCAGTTTTTGTCTTTAGCTAACTGCCAGCCGCAGTCGCACACCTCGTGCGTTTTCTTAACTACCAACGAAAAAGAGCCAGCGCTGATTTTATATTTAGTGCAACGCTCCAAACACTCGCACCGCATTCAGTATGCAACGGCTTTAAGAAAATTGCTCGCTCGCGTTCGGTGTGTTTTTCACCTCCTTTGTCCTCTTCTGCTTCTTCTAACTCGTCTGGTGTGCAGTAATACTATCCGTACTGGCAGATAGGATCTATCGACTACAGATACGAGGCGCGCATATTCTAGTTATCTAATAGTGAATTATTGCGGTTACAAATGCAATAACCTTTTCCTGGATGCCACACCATTATGATTATGATTATCCCGGGATATAAGTTCTTATAAAACGCCTATATGTAAACAAAATAACTATGCTCCCCCAAAACAGTCTTTCTACAATTTTATGCAACGTAAGACAAATTACAAGCTGTACCGCATATTGGGTATGAACAAAATAATGACTTTGCATGCTATGCCTTATATTGGGTCGTACGCTACGCCATGAACAAAATATTGACTTTCCATAACGGACCGTTGCGGTAAAAGTAGAAACAGTGATTCTGTATCAGCTATCTATTTAAAACAGCATAGCGCGAATAATACCAAAACATTTCGCCTGTAATTGCCGTTGAAAGGAAAGAGAAAAGAAAGGAAATGTTGTTGATTATATTGTTGTCACATCATTCGCGTGTCAAAACTAAAAAGATAATATCATTGCATCAAAATCTGAGTCAATTATTTGGTTTCATTTTTCACATTGTATCTTGTAGAATCGACGTCTTTCTTTCTTTTACAGCAAACCACGAATTGCAAGTATCGCCTTGTAGTGTTCAACCGATGATCGGAACCGGTCACCACAATCGGCGGATTGTAGGCAATCGGATGACAACGGCAACGGCTCCTGGAACATCGGTTCAATCGATTGTTGCCAAGCATTTTTCAATGATTCATTAATCGCATTTTATTATCTTGTTCAACTGCTAATGTAAAATGATACCAATGATACCATTCAATAAAGTTGAGAAAGAACCACAGTGTGTATGCTTAATCTCTCCAGACGCCCCTTTTACGGGATACACAAGTTAAACGACAAGTGAAGCTCACAATTGAACGTACTTGCGGCAATCGCCAGTTCCTACCAGGAAAGTGAAGTTTGTACTCCATTGACTAAGGTCGCAGTAAAATTACCAGTCGCGCGCACTTGGGCGGTAAACGTGGCTCCGCGAGAGCCACGTTTACCGCCCAAGTGTGCGCGACTGGTAATTTTACTACGACTCCAGTCAACAAAGAAAAATGTTTAGTTTAATGTAGTTCTTTCGAGCCTCGACTTGAATAGTAGTGCATGGTATTACAATCGGAATCGGCATCTGAATCGGCCGATTGTGAGCTCAAATAACCGGTAATCGGTCTGCGATCATTTTTGGTAATCGGTTGAACACTATCGCCTTGTGTCCAAACAGTAACCAAGTAACGTAGATTCTATCTTGTGCTTATCGTTCGCTGTATTCTTCTCGCATGCAGTTTATGTTTAATATCTTCGTTGTCAAATCTAAACCATTAATCAGCATTAATCATAAGTTTTGTTTCGGCCAGCTGTCAATATTGTGAGTGGGAGGAGTAGATTCTGTCTTATCAAATATATTATGTCAACTGCATTGAGTCATTTTCGCTATCAGCATTATAAGTTATTGTGATGAGTTGACGGTGACACGGTCTGAGGATTGCGGCTCGGAGCTTATGTTCAACTGAGACGCGAAAATAACGTAAATGTTCCAACAAGACACTACGCATACACCAAAACCTACACTGTGAAACGCGAGGGGATTTCTTACTAAACTTGTGATCGTTAAAAGTTGCCTTCTGCAACTTTTAACGATCAAAGGTTTAGTAAATAAACATCTCGTGTACCCACGACGGCACGGGATAAATCATCAATAAACCAAATAAACTCATTCCATCTTAGTTCAAATCGTAAACCGGTTTGTAATTTAAACAACACTTCATGAAACGGGGGGATTTCTCACTAAACTTGTGATCGTTAAAAGTTGCCTTCTGCAACTTTTAACGATCACAGGTTTAGTAAATAAACCTCTCGTGTACCCACGACGGCACGGGATAAATAATCAATAAACCAGATAAACTCATTCCATCTTAGTTCAAATCGTAAACCAGTTTGTAATTTAAACAACACTTCATGAAACGGCTGGCTAGTCTCTCCGTTGATGAAGCAATTACGAAACGGGCAACGTCATTTCAAATACTTCGCGTTGTAACGTCAGACTGTAACATTTGCTACTGGAGCCGTAAAGATAAAAGAAACTTCGCCCGCTCTGAACCCAATCAGAGGGCGAGGATTTTACTCTTATTGGAACATATTTCTGTAGAAATAGTTGGATGTGTTCAGGGACGTAACTAAGAAGAGAGGTGGGTGAAGTGTAAGGGCGTCGTGACACCCTCGATATTTTTCTTTCAGGGAGAACAGTTTGTTTTCTCATTTGGAGTCTTATTTCAATTCTCTTTTGCTAGAAATCACATACATTCTTACGCTACTTGATGTGATAATTGGACTTATGTCACGTGTATTTACTTGTCCGAAAATAAACTCCCGAGAAGTTATCAGTAAGTGAAGGTCTCAACCTAAGGTTTGGAAGATGAAAACTTTAGAACAGTAAAGTAATAAAGATGTTTGTAAATGGCGCTCATCGGTTATGGAGGATTCGTTAAGTAAGAGGCTGCGTGTAACAAAATATCTCCGACCCCCCATGGGAAAAGTACACCGAAGTGGCCAGAACGTCGAGTGGCGTAGAGAGGTTTATCCGATGGTGGATGGAGATCATAAAATTCCCGACAGACGTTAACAGTGAAGAGCATTACACATGTAACACGCTGCTATTCAGAGCGTTTCTAATTTCAGTCAGAAATTTCTTGGCTTTGACCTTATTATGTATATCTACTAAGAATAAAGCGCTTGCAAAGTTCCGATAAGTCTGAAAATTTTCAGACAAAATATTTGGTGGGTACGTTCCTCACCAACACAAACGCCTTTTCCCACGTGTAACTACAGTTAAAACTAGAAGTCCTGTCACGAACTGCGCGCTTATCTAGGCATAATTGCGCGTAAGCATTGCGCGCAATTGCCATATCGAATGGCATCCCAAGCACGGCAGGTTCTCCTGGTTACTCATAGCAAACACAGGCAATGTTTCTGCCAATGGACCTCCGGGTTACCCGGAGGTCCATTGGTTGAAACATTGCTTGTGCACAGGCCATATGTGCAGAATTTGGTGGTAGCCTTACTATGGCCATAACGCGTAGATTAACGCGCAAATCGACGTGCTATTTGTGCGCATTTCATGACAGGAGTTCTAGTTTGAACTGTACGTAGGGGGGAACGCAGTGGCTCAGTGGTTAGAGCATTGAACTTCAAACCGAAAGGCCGACAGTTCGAACCTGATCAACGTTTTCTGCATTGTATCCTTGGGCAAGACACTTAAATCCCGAATGCCCACTTTGGGGAACCGAGGCAGCACAGTGTACTAAGGCATGCTGCACGTCGATGGTGCACTTGCCTTCAACCAATGCTTGTACCAAGTCAGTACGTTGGGGAGTGTTACCGATGCTAGCCGCTGTTTTCTTGTTCTCTCCTGGTACTCCGGCATCCTTCACCCGTAAAACTGTCCGACACGAGGTGACCTGGTTGTCGAAAGTGTCCTTAAACTCCAATAAAAAAACCAAAACTTCACAGCTGAAAAGTAACCGATACATGTATATTGGAAGCCATATCCGGTCTGTACATTTGTTTATTTACTTGATGAAATAAACGTTGTTTTTTTGTATAGGAATTAACTTCTTTCAGTTTACTGGAGAGTGCCTGAGCCTATTGGCATACCGAGAGATTGGGAGATGTCCGTGGTTCCTCAGTCAACCTTGTGGTCAGATCTAACAATCAGTTTCAGTTGGAAATCAATTTTTTGCGAAGCACCTCGATAAAATATTTACCTCTTGACGAATCGCACAACAGAATGACCCTATCGGAATTAACATTACAGTCCAACATTCAATATCTCACGGATTTACTCTTAGTTTGGGCCGGTTAGTTTCCATTGAGCGCTGTTAGACCCACTAAAGTGGGCCGCTTTTGGAGCCACTCTCACTCCTCTGCTACATACTATCGAATTGTACCTGCAATAAAATTCTTGTTTTCTAACTTTATTCATTTATTTATTCATGGGGCTTTAACGACACGTTCGGCAGCCAGGGTTACCTGGAGTAGGAGGTGAATGTTTTGCGTAGCAAAGGGATGGTCGGCCAGTGCAAAGCTATGGTCGAACCAGCAAAAATCGCTCCATTTGTCTACATACAATTGATCCGAAGATAATTTTTGTGTAGTATTTTCTAAAACATTCAGTGTTAACCAGATCTTCACAAAGGAACGTAGCTAAGAGGATTTTGTATGGAGTTATCTCTCCCACCACCCCAAAACTTAGTCGGGGCTTATCTTCAAGATTGGAGTCCAATATACCAATTCTCTGTTGTTGGTAATCACGTACTTTCAAAAAAGACTGGATTTCATACTTAGTCTTGTACCACACACACAAACAGAAGTCTGTATTATCCTATTCGAACTGTTGGTGGCCTGCATGGTCAATTTAGAGTTCCGGTACGGTACCCGTCAATTAAGTAGGAAACTGCGTCCAGACGACTAATCTCTTTTATCACTAATAAATTTCGAAGAAATCTTGAGTTGTTAACTGAAATCCCGACATACTAATTTTCCAACGATATCATCAAGGAATGCCTTCGACGAAGGCATTCCTTGATGATGTCGTTGGAACGTAGTCAGTTGGGACTTGAACCACCACAATCGGATCAAATCAGCCCCCCCCCCCACCCCCCCCCTCCCTCTCCCGAGTCTTTATTCGGTAAACAAACTCGACGTTCTTTTATACATTTAGAGGTGGAAGTATATATTAAATGCTGGTTGTTTTCTTTCGGGCTGAGTTTCTAAAAATTATTTCGACCAAACCCATGAAAGTTTTCGAGGTGTCCGAACACTCTCTGTCAGCATCAATTGTGGGATTAATGCTGTCACAGCGTACCGTCCTATCGGATGGGGAAGTAAAATGGTTGTCCTCTGTGCGGAGAGAGACACACTCCGCGCAGGCTAAAGATCCCTTCGTAGTATTCGAGAAGAGCGAGGCCACAAAGTTGCCGCTACGAAGGTCATCCCACATAACTGCGCCATTGGGTCATGGAGAGGCGTTAATATATGCTGCATAACTTGTTCGCCAATCCTTCTAAAACAAATAAGATGGAATAAATAAATCACTTACGACAGTAGATGGTTCTGAAAATGCAAAGCGAATTTCCAGAAGTCAATCAACGAAGCACGGCCAACGCCAAGAGGACATGTGTCATGGTTAAAACGTTTTCCCCTGTTTAACCCTTTACCTAACTTGAAAAGCACTTGCAAACAAAAACTCTTGAATAACTATTTTTTTTTTGTCCCAAAAACATAGGTTATGACCCCTCTTTGGAACGAGCTCGACGAGCTCGTTCCAAAGAGGAGTCATAACCTATGTCTTTGAGACAAAAAATGAAAAAAATAATGAAAATTAACTGGCGATTTTTGTGAATAGCGCTAGTCGGTTTTGGCCGTTACGTTGGTTAAATGTTAATGTTACAAAAGCCTTATTAGTCCTTCTTGAAATAAATGGTAATTGGTTGCTCTACCTCTCATTGGAGTTAAAACGTGAAATACTTTCGCGCTTTTTGCAGTTCTGCCGCATTTGACTTCATAACATTCAGTATGTGACGTCAATGGCATAAAGATGAAACGAGTGGACGTTTCAAATATTGCTTCCGCTGTGTGTGAAATAATATAAGGGTATCTGTTGTGGATTCGTGTGGATAGCGGTGCTGACAAAATGATATCTAACGTTTGATTTTTAAAATGTTTTCAACTTTTTGATGGGAACCACGAGTACTCAAATGTCGAATGAAGTATAATTTTGACGCGTTCCGACACGCGGTGGGATTTTACGTCGAAGCGTTAAATACCGTTTGACTAAGTGCTACGAACGGGCTCGTGACTTCACTTCAGCTATTCATTTATGTGTATTCGAAGGATTATATCCGTATCTGTTGCATATTTTGAGTTGGGGAGTTACCAAAATGTGAGGCGTACCGCCAACATTGTTTACACCATATCTCCGCAACCTGACGTCAGATTTTCAAAATGTGTTCATCGTTGTATTTGGAACGACGAGTAGTAAACAAGAATGTGTCCTGACTTAAACTTGGTGCAGTTTAACTTAATTTTGCCGTTTTCCCACCCTTGTTGGGAATTTACATCGTGGCGTTAAATATTGTGTGACAATGCGATGAAAATGGCCCAAGCCATTAACTGAACCATTCATTTAGGTGTATGTGAAATATATAACCGAAGCTGTTGGTGGTTGTAGGGTGGGCGCGTTCACAAATGAAAGGCGTGCTTTCAGCGTTGTTTACACAGGGATGTGGTTAGAGGTGTCCGATTGGGGGAGGGGGGTAATGAATTTCCAACTAGGGGGGGGAGGGGGTAACCCCCTTCCAGTCCCTCCCCCTAGTTGAAAATTCACTACAGAGAAAACTTTTGAAAATAAAGCCATGAAAAGGGGAATATAATTGATTCTACTAACTGAAATGCCAACACATCTATAATTGAATTATCAGGTTGTTATTATTATTTGGTATTATTCTGGAAGTTGAATATGTGCTAAACAAATGCTCAAGCTGAGAACTTTGAACAATTCATACTTCCCTAACATTAAATCAGATCTTATGCAGGAATGATCAATTATCGATGTTTCATCATTTTGTAACTGTGAATGATGGAATTAACTCAGGATAACGATTGTACATGTTGCGATTTTCCTGAAGTGCATTTCGAGGATTTTTTTTATTACGATAAGTAAACGTACTATAGAAATCTCGTACCGATTGACATCATGCATACTTATGAAGCTCAATGTTGCGTCCACTGTAGTTGCAAATAGTAACAGCTGGAGTTTTTGCCGATTTGAAACTGAGTCGGGATTTTAGGAAGTAAAGGAGACATCAGCATCGCCAAGGGCGCTCTAAAATCCAGAAAGATTTAATTTCCAACTACGCATGACTTGTCCTCCGAATTTCCAGCTGTAGGAAATTTTGGCCAGGATTGTGGGGGGGGGGGGGGGGGGGGGACCACGTCCCTTACGCCATGCATCCGGCACCGGACGTCGTATCTTCAAATTGCTTCAGCTGTATATTTATTTGTAACAACGAGTACCATGATTTCAATTTTGTGTATTAGACCTTTGATGTGAATTTACCTAGTATCGTTAGATATTGGGTAGCAATGTGATGAAAATGGCAAGGACATCACATCAACTATTTATCTACACTTTAAAATCGGTTGGGTTAAAAATCAACCCAAATCGACTGGGTTGAGTGAATATGAACCCAAATTGGGTTCATATTCACTCAACCCAGTCGATTTGGGTTGATTTTTAACCCAACCGATTTAGAGTGTAGGTGGATGCGAAATATCATATCAGGAAATGTTTCAGTTTGTGGGGTAGAGTGTTTACAAAATGGGAGTCCGTGAGGTTGTTTAAGTCACATCTCCGGTGATTGATGTCGGATTTTCAAAAGAAATTAATTTTGACGTCTGTGACCTCCGTAATGTTAGATGTCATAGCGTTAAGTTTCTTCCTATGGGCAAACTACTGTGCGTAGGCAGCTCTTCTACTATCTTCTGTTTTGTGTGTTTAATCTTTACAACGGTATCGTTCGGAGTTTTGGGGATATGGGTGTTACAATTGGTAGGCTAGCGGGTGTAAAAACATGAATTGATTTCAAAACGTCGAAAGTGACGTTAAATAAAAATTCCAAAAACAGTTCTTTTTTTTTATTTTTTTGAGGTCTACAACATACTATAATAAAGATGTTTTCTCGTTATAACGAGATGTTTTCTCGTTATTGTGTCGTTTCTTACTTGCATCTTATAAACATACTCATTTATATCAGGTCTCTATTTTATTTTGTTTCATCATTATCTTACATTCTGATACAGGTAAGTCAACATAATTGAGAAACAGCACATGTACATATCTATTGTCCACTCCATTTCTCCTAGTCCCTTACCCGAGCACACACTGGAATAACAATTCATGGATCTCGACTTAGATCAATGCTGAACAAAAACTAAACTGATATCACCAATATCGTTACATCTCCCCTTCCAACAAAAAAAAGAACTTTTTCCATAAACAGTTAAACTTAAAGAATTAAACTTTTATTACACACTCTCAATAATCTGTTCTGAATTCAAACCAAAGCTTTACTTTGATTTCCATTGTGAACATGATCATTAAAAGTAGCTTGTGCTCTAAGTTATATACTCATTTAGAAATTAGTTTTTTTCACAACTCTTCCACTGGAAGTTCTAATAACAGATTGATTCAAACTATTCCTTAGTGCAGGTTCATTTTGGACATTACATGTAGCAGTATGAATGTTATTCGGATGTGATTGTTGGTTAAGAACTATTGAATCATTGTTGGATTGCGGACTTTCTGAATCTGACACAGTAATATCAAAATCTGAGTTATTTTGAAAATGATGATGTGTAGTTCGCAAGTGTCTACAACTGCGAACCAACCATCGGCCATTTTCTGTTTCTACCTTGTAAGACCTTACATTTGGGTTTCCAACAATGCGACCTTTCACCCACTGCTTCGAATGACCACTTTGTTGAATTCTAACCACATCTCCAATTTTCAAAGGTTTTAAAGTTTTTGCATTTCTATCATACAAATCTTTTTGAGAAATGTTCAAGCTTTGTAACTTGTTTGTAACACCATGAACTGTCTTAGGTTTATAAAGAGTAGAACATGTGGGAACATGAGTTTTGGTACGTCTACCAAACAATCTTTGTGCAGGGGATGAGTCCATGTTTTCACTGGGAACATTTCTCCAATTAAGATGGGCTAAAAAGGATCAGTTTTGTCTTGGATAGATTTTCTTAACAAACGTTTCGCAGTCTTTACTGCATTTTCCACTTTACCATTAGATTGTGGATAAGTTAGAGAACTAGTAATGTGTTTGAACTCATACTTTTTTGAAAAACTCATAAACATTTCACTGCTAAACTGGGGTCCTTTATCGCACACAAGGCTATCAGGAATTCCATGTCTAGCAAATTGGGCTTTCAACTTCGAAATCACTTCTTTTGATGTGGTCGACGAATAAAGACGGCCAATCGCAAAATAATTTGAGTAATAATCAACAGATATTAAATAGATTTTGGAGTTCAACTCAAATAAGTCACATCCAGTTTTGGACCATGGACTTTCAGGAATGCCATAGATCATCATGGGTTCTTTCTGTTGGGTTGATTGATACAACTGGCATGTATCACACTCATTCACATAATTAGTAATATCTCGAGTCATGTTTGGCCAAAAAACAACATCACGGGCTCTACGAAGAGTACTTTGTAAACCAATATGACCAGTATGAAGTCTTGACATGATTTCATGTCTGTAATTGTGAGGAATGAAAACTCTTTCTCCCTTGAAAATAATTCCATTTTGGACGGATAGTTCTTCACGAAAACCGAAAAATATTTCAACATCTTTTGGGAGTTCGTTTTTTACATTAGGCCAACCCTTATGAATCACAGATATCAACGCACTGGACTGAGGGTCACTAATAACAGCTTGCTGAATCTGGGTTAATTTCTCAGGAGAAATAGACAAACTTTGAGGCAAAGAAATTTGTTCAAATTCAATTTCAATTTCTGACCTTGAACCAACAGACATAACAGTTTCAGTACTAGTACTCTTGTTTGTGTTACTTTTCATTAAATGAGCACGACTCAATGTGTCTGCCAAAAACATTTCACTCCCCTTCTTGTAAATGATTTCAAAATCAAATTTTTGCAGTCTTAACAACATTCGTTGAAGCCTTTTAGGCGCACTGAGTAGACTTTTCTTATAAATGATCTCCAACGGCTTGTGATCGATTTCAATCAAAACAGGTCTACCATAAACAAAATGTTCAAACTTTTCCATAGCAAAAACTATTGCCAATAACTCCTTTTCAATTTGGGCATATGAAGTTTCAGTATCAGTAAACGATCTCGACGCATATGCGACAGGATGATTATCTTGTAACAAACACGCACCAAGTCCATACTCAGATGCGTCACACTGTACTACAGTTTTTTTTCTTAATATCAGGGTTAAAAAAGTTTAAAACAGGAGCTTTTACTAACAGTTTTTTGATATCATCAAATGTTTTTCCGTGGATCTGCTCATTCCATAAAAACCCAACGTCACTCTTTAAAAGAGCTCTTAGTGGTGCAGTTATATCAGAAATTTGAGGAATAAATTTATGTAAAAAGTTTATCATCCCCAAGAGCCTCTGTACCCCTTGTTAGTCTTTGGGAGCTGGCATATTATTAATTGCAGCAACTTTATTCGGGTCTATTCTAAGACCATCCGCAGAAATAATGTGACCCAAATAGGACACTTCAGTGAGTCTCAGTTTCAGTTTATCTTTATTAATTTTCAAATTCTTCGCTTCACAGCGTTCAAAGAACTTTCTGAGTTTAATGTCATGATCAACTCTAGCTTCTGTATCATTATCTCCAACGCCGAAAATAAGAATATCATCGTGGACTGCCTTTACACCATCTAAACCTTGTAACGTTTCATCAATACGTCTTTGAAACTCCGCAGGGGCAGGTGAAATACTCTGGGGCAAGCGAAGCCATCTGAACCTACCCCATGGGGTATCAAATGTGGTAAGAAAACTACTCTCTTCGTCTAAATTAACATGTCAAAATCCATTTTAAGCATCTGCCGCTGTGAAAAGTCTGGCTTTATTCAAATCAGGCAAAATATCCTCGATTGTACACAATGGGTAATTATTTCTTTTTAATGCTTTGTTTAGTGGTTTCGGATCAATGAAGAGTCGAATTTTATTATTCGGCTTCATAACAGTAGGTGATAATTGAGAGTTCAAACACACCTGTACATGTACGTGTACGTGTACATGTACACCTCCATAGGATTTAGTGTTAAAATCGTGTACATGTACAAGATTTTTAACGTTTTTTAGGGTGTGTTAGAATATATTTAACACTGAACCCTATGGGAGAAATCCGTAGTTTTACGTACACGTACATGTACCGTTTTGAATGAAATAGACAAATGGATTTCTCCCATAGGATTCAGTGTTAAATATATTCTAACACACCCTAAAAACGTTAAAAATCTTGTTCATGTACACGATTTTAACACTGAAACCATATGGAGGCGTACACGGAGATCCACTTGCGGATTTTAGGTCGGAAATCGACTCGTGTACAGACGCGGTGTTTGAATTCGCAAACCCACTGTCGCGTTTCTCGAAGTAGGACTAGCGCACGTTATTGAGAGGTGATCTCAACAAACGCTTGATGGAAATGTTTTGAACGAAGAGTGTTGTCGGTGTGTTAGAAATCCACAAACCCAGGTTTTTGTTCAAAAAGAGTCGATTATGAATATGGTCTGTATTATAGACATTCGTGTTTTGTCTTGATGTGACGAAGAGAAATTGAGTTTGGGGGATATTGTTCGAAAGAGTCGATAAAAATATGATCTGTAATAGATATTCGTGTTTTGTCTTGATGTAAAAGAAGAGAGATTGACTTTTAAGCGTTCGTTCAAAAGAGTCAGACACTTAGCAGAATGTTTAAAACGCATTTTCCGCTCAATTAGGTTTTGAGTGGTAAAATTTTTAATATATTCAAGATAGCAATCAGAGAGATGAATAAGTTCTCAGCGTTAAAATTAGTTTTCTTTTGCGTGTTGAAACTGTTTTAACAGTCATCAAAGGGATTCTCTCTTAATTCGACACTGAGTGAATGGTTGTGTGATGTGTGAATGGAAATCTTTTGACAAAATGTAAAAACTACTGTCAAAATGAGTTAAATCAGAAAACGGTTTGTCATGTACTGTTTAAACGTATTTTTTCTTAAACTTCTCCAATTCAATTAACAGTCAGTTGAGATGTGAATATTTTCAGATTATTATATTAAAGACGGAAAGATTTTTATTACTTAAAATCATAAAAATATAATTAAACATTTAATTTTGAAAATAATAAAACAATTAAAAACGAAAGATGTTTTTACAGATGGATTCTAGGCGTCGAGATCGAATTTTAGGCGAGTATGAACGTGCTAAGAAGGGCATTCAGTCAGCTGATAGAAGCAGACGTCTTGGTGAGATGGAACTCAAACGCGAAGCCACAAAAATATTTAAACCCGTGACGGAGGGTCAAGAGCGAAGCAGGAAGGAGATAGTCGAAGAATTGAGACCCATAAAAGAGAGTTCTTTGATAATGGGTTCGTTGCCCGGTAGTTTTGGAAATCGGTATTCCGTTCAATCTACACCGGATTACGTTCCCACGGGAATTCAAACAGATTTGAGCGAGAGCGACGATACAGCTTCGACTATCACCACTAGTAGCGTCGCATCGTCTGATGATGATGGCGGTAAGATAGATCAGTTGTATGGATTTTATAAGGATTCGGAGGGAAGGATTTTTGTAGGAGACACAGAAGTAGATATTGGCGATGATGAATTTATCGTGGGTTCGAACAGATACGAATTGACTGATGGACTGCGCAGATTGCTCCTTTACGACAAGCCTGGCGATTACACGGATCGGATTTCGACAATTACGGCGACATTCTGGTTCAGACCCACGCCATGAAGAGAAATAACGATGCCAGAGAGACGAGACCCAAAGCCAACACAGGTTACAAGTGGACGAAAGTGGTGCAACCCATATGGGATATGAACAAGAAGTTCATCGAATCGGTGACTGGCAAAGGGGTGAAAACCACTTTTCTTCCGAGCGATTCTGACGCTCTGTCTCAGAGATTGAGTTTGTTGATGGCGAGCAGACGGGCTGGTAACACAGGATTAGATAATCAGATAGTTACTATATCTGACGAATTGTTAAGACAGAAGGTTTTGAATAAAAACTACTATAAAAGGCTGATGAACGAATTGAAGGATTGATGTGTATATAATAAGTAGAGAGAAACAAAACAAAAATAAAACAGTAAATTTTTGCACTAGAATAATAAAAGTATTTAAAAACAACAAAACGATTTACCAGTGAAAAAAACAAAAATATATCATAAAAATAAAATATGTTGGTGATAAAGAACAGGGGATACATCAGAACTTACGTTCAAGGCGGTTCTGGCATCGTCGATTCTATAATGCGAGCGTTCACGAGCGATGCGGGTAGAAATTCGCATCGACCGCATTTGAGGTCGGTAAGAAGACGGCTTTGGATGCTGGTAAGAAAGCCGCTTCCGAAGCCAGTGGTAGGATAGCTTCTGTGGCTGGCAAGAGGGCAGCCGACGCGTTGATCGACAAGTTGATCAGTCCGCCGAATAACGAGTTCTTTCCCAAAAGCGTAAGAGGTTTGATAGTGGGAAAATCGAATTGTGGAAAGACCAATCTGTTGATGAATCTGTTGTCCCGACCCGACTGGTTGGATTACGACAGATTGTTCGTGTTTGGCAAGAGCTTGTTTCAACCCGAATACAGATTGCTTCGAGAGTGCATGGATCGTAGATCGTAGATTGCCCAAGGACGTCATAGCCAGAATCTTTGACAGTAGGGAGGAATTCGACAAGAGCGAAGCTCCACTTTCGACCATTTTGGACGGTGCGGCGATGGAGCTGATGAAGAGAAATGCATCTTCGAGCGTCGAGTGTCGATTTTATGAGAACGCTAGCGACGTTCCGGATCCTAGAGAACTGAAATCGGAAGATAAGAATCTCATGATTTTCGACGATCTGCTTTTGGAGAGACAGAACCGATGCGAATCGTATTACGTTAGGGGTCGACACAGCAACGTGGACTGTTTCTACCTGTCGCAGAATTATTTTTGATTGCCCAGACAGACGATAAGGGAGAACGCTAATTTTCTATGTCTCTTTTGCCAAGATCTCAAAAATCTCAATCACATCTACGGCGATCACGTCGCAAACGACATGAGCACGGCGGAATTCAGGAGATTCTGCAAGAGGGTTTGGGATGGTGGACTTTACAATTTCGTCGTGATCGATTTGACAAGCGAATTTAATCGCGGAAAATATCGGTGCAGATTCGACAAGTTTTATGTTTCTGATGATAATAAGATAGAGCGTGAAAATAAAAAAAATTAGAAAATAATAAATCTTCAAATAATTAGTTTTGAATAAAAAAAATAAAATTAAATATAATGTTCGAACATGGAGAATTGTTAGAACGGATAGCCGAGAATACGGCTACAAAACAATCCATTGAAATCGTGGTGAGTGGCGATTCGACTCGATTCGCTACGAAATTCGAACCTTCCATCTAATTGAATAGAGAGAAAAGATACGAGATGGCGTTGGTGAATCTGAAGACTTATTATTCCTTTCCCAACGTCACCGAAAAGAATAACTCGTTCAAGTATTCCGATGGAGTGGATTGGTTGGAGATTCGAATTCCCAAAGGGAGTTACGACATAGACGATTTGAATGATTACATTCAGACGCGAATGAAGACGGATGGAAAGGGAAACAACAAGATCAGACTCGCTCCCAATCCTAATACCTTACAGACGATGTTGGATTTGGAAGATAATTTTCGAGTGGATTTCAACACGGACGATTCTATAGGCAAGATGTTGGGATTCGATCGAAAGATGTATCGAGGCAATGCGGCATCTGAAAATACGGTCGACATTCTCGCAGTCAATAGCATTCTGGTGAACGTGGACATGATTGCTGGAAGCTACGTGAATGGTAGCGCTCAACCGACGATCTATTCCTTCTTTCCAAACGTGTCGCCGGGTTATAAGATCGTGGAGCGACCTTGAAATTTAGTTTATCTACCAGTGATTTTAGACACGTTGTATAGTCTCAAAACCACGTTGACGGATCAAAATGGTGAACTGTTAGATCTTCGCAGAGAGAGAGTGACGATACGATTTCACATAAGAGAAATATAAAAGCAAAAAAAAAATGTGTATATATATAGATAACAAAAATAAAAGAAACGCAATATTAATTTTACAAAATTATTTTAATATAATTATTAAACAAGAAACAATTGAAGTAAATATATTTAAAAAAAATAGAATTATGACAGAATACGTGATTAAAAACGTGAACATATCCGCAGGACAGAGGAAGAAACTTAAGAGAGCGTTAACAACTCGAGGCGAGGCGGTGAGATTCAAATTCACTCACGATGATCTGACGAGAGGCGGTCAGGATTCGATCGCCTGGACCAGAAGTCAAATCAAAAGGATGGAGAAAGCGATTCGCGATGGAAGAGGGTTGACAGTGAGAATGAGTCCCGCTCAATTGAGATACAATTTGAGAATGAAAGGCGGTTTCCTACCACTATTGGCAGGAAAGACTCTCGGCGTGGGAGCTCTCACGGGACTCGCTAGTTCGGCAGTTGAGAAATTAATGGGTGGCAACGGACTGTTTTTGAAGAAGGGAGGAGCCGTGTGTCGCGTCCACGTAGACGACAGGGGTAAAGGATTGTATCTAGAACCCGTTAGAGGTGGCAACTCTCTGAGAGGAAACAGTCTCTATCTGAAGAGTGGACAGAACGTTGAGCGACTCGGCAAGGGTTTGTTGCTCGGTGAGAATTCGCCGTTTAAGAATATACCGATTTTGAATATCTTATTATAATATAAAATTGTATAAAATATAAATCATAGAAAGTATAAAATAATATATTTAAAATTAGTAAAAAGGTGGAGAAATAATTTTATCATCAGGATGACAAGGTGGAGAATTTATCACCTGGATGAAAAGGTGGAGAAACAATTTGACGATAATGACGAATATCGCAAGACAGAGAGCAAAGAAATAAAAAAAATGGTTAGACGCTAATGATGGATATCTAAGGAAAGAGATGGATAAAGCGTGGGATAGACGGTTGAGAATGAGACGCTTTCCACCGTCACCACTACCTTCTGAAGAGAATGGTAATGATGCGAGTGTTACCAAGAGATGCACAACATTCGTTCATCATTATTGTTGGGTTTCAAATCCGAGCCGATTACTATCGAAACAAAATAATAAACAAAACGGAAAGATATCTTTATGTTGCAATTGCATGAACGTGTTTCACAGCGAAGACTCGTTGGCGAAACATCAGGAATATTGCAACGAAAATCAAGGTGTCGCCGTCGAAATGCCCAAACCCAACACCATCGTGAAGTTTGAAAATCACAATAGAAGGTTAAAAGTACCATTCGTCATGTACGCCGATTTCGAATGTTTCACGAATGAGTTCCTGTCAACCCAATGCTCTTCAAAGTTACGTCGAAAGATATCAAAAACACATACCTTCAGGCTATTGCATTTATGTGAAATGCACTTTCGACTCGCAACACGACATGGGTCCCTTCACCTACACGAAACAGTATGAAGATGACGACGTGGCTCAAAGGTTCGTGGAAGAGTTAGAATCGAAAATTCAAATGTTATACGACAAATTCAAAACTCCGGCGAAAATGATCATCACGCGAGAGCAGCAGGATGAAAATAACAAAGCCACCGAATGTCACATATGCAGACAATCGTTCGACGAGAATTCGAAGGAAAATAAGGAGGTTAGAGAACACGATCTTTACACAGGTCTGTATCGCGGTCCGGCTCACAGCAAGTGTAATTTAAATTATCGAGATGCCATTTTCTATCCGGTGATATTTCACAATCTCTCGGGTTATGACAGTCATCTGTTCGTGAAAAATCTTGGCACCTCATACGAAGAATTGAATTGCATCACGAACAGCGAAGAAAGATACATTTCCTTCACAAAATGGAAACTCATGGAGGAGAAAGAGTAATCGACGGAGAGACATTGGAAGAAAAAACGAAATTCATTCGTAGAACCATACGTTTCATCGACAGTTTTAAATTCATGTCGACCGCTCTGGAAAAATTAGTCGATAACATGAGCAAGGATAAATTTAAAATCACGACCGAACATTTCGGAGAGTGAGTAGACGTCATGTTGAGGAAAGGAGTCTATCCTTACGATTACATGAATGATCTAAAGAGATTCGAAGACACCGCACTACCTTCGAAAGAAAATTTTTATTCGAAATTATACGAATCCGACATTTCCAACGAGAATTACGAACATGCTAAAAACGTGTGGAAATCATTCGATATGAAAACCATGAGAGATTATCATGATCTCTGTCTGAAAACCGACGTTCTGCTCTTGGCAGACATGTTTGAAAATTTTCGAGACGTCTGTTGTCGAAATTATGATCTGGATGCAGCTTGGTATTTCACCGCACCCGGTCTAGCGTGGGACGCTCTGTTGAAGACCACCGAAATCAATTGGAATTATTATCCGACGTGAACATGTTGCTCATGTTCGAAAGGGCTGCGAGAGGTGGCATCTCGATGATCTCTTGCAGATATTCTGAAGCTAACAATGCCTACATGAAAGAAGGTTTCGATTCGAAACGGTCGACTAAATACATACAGTATTGGGACGCCAATAATCTGTATGGTTGGGCTATGAGTCATCCTTTACCGATTGGAAATTTCGAATGGGTGAAGGAACCAGAAGAGATGCAAAAATGGAGAGACTATCCTTGCATTTTAGAAGTCGATTTGAACTATCCGGAAGAATTACACGATCCACACAATGATTATCCGCTGGCTCCTGAACGAATGGAACCGAACGAAGGAGACAAGGAAAAACTCATTCCCAATCGAATCTCAGAATTCGAGCTGAGAACGATTTCGAAAAAGATTTCTTCAAACTCATGAACAACTGCGTGTACGGTAAATCGATGGAAAACATCAGGAAGAGAACCAACGTTCGACTCGTCACGTCTGAGAAAAGAGCTAAAACATTAGTGGCGAAACCCAATTACAAACACCTAACCATATTCAACGAAAATCTAGTGGCCATTCACATGCAAAAGACGCACCTGAAGTTCGACAAACCGTATTATCTCGGACCGATCATCTTAGATATCAGCAAGCGATTAATGTATGAGTTTCACTACGATTACGTCAAACGAAAATTTGGTGATAAAGCCAAACTACTGTTCACCGACACGGACAATTGAGTTTACGAGATAGAGACGAAAGACGTCTACCGAGATATATCTCAGGATGTGGCCGAGTGGTTCGGCACAAGCAATTATCCAGTCGATCACCCATCCAACATTCAATCGAACGACAACAAGAAGGTGTTGGGTAAATTTAAGGATGAGAGCGGCGGTAAACAAATCGTCGAATTCGTGGGCTTGAGACCCAAACTGTATGCTTATCGTCTAGAAGATGAAGAGATCAAGAAGTGCAAAGGGGTTAAAGCGTGCGTGGTGAAGAAAAACATCTCTTTCCAAGAGTATAAAGATTGTCTGTTAGGAAGTGGTCCGGTGTATAAGACTATGAAATCGATTCGAAGTGAAAATCACGACTTGTATACCGAAATAGTCAACAAGATTTTGCTAACGGCTGACGACGATAAGAGATTCATGTTAGACGATAAAATAAGCACTTTGGCACTCGGACATTGGACTTTAGATCTAATTAGAGACAATATGAATGTGGATGGTTGGATTCCAGATATGATTGTTGATGATAGGATTCCAGAAAATCAAGAGGAATTAGATGGATTCGAAATTATAGAAATCGATAGAGATGGATTCGAAATTATAGAAATCGATAGAGACATTGAGAGAGTTAGTTTAAAAAGAAAAATAAAAAAATAAAAAAATAACGTCATTTTAGTGAATTATAATATAATAAATAAATAAAAAGAATATATACGCATTTAAGAAAATAATGATATCCGTAGAAGGTGTCGTCTTACCTAACGAACCCCTATCCAACATTGATCTGTTGAATGCGGCAAAAGATTTGAAAATCAAAGATTTTCTAGGTATGTTTTCCAGAGATGCCTTGCCGAAGAGAAGACCTCGACAATCGGAATGCGGAATTTTAAATCTAGATGATTCATTGGGTGAAGGCACTCACTGGATGGCATGGATCAAGAATGGGAAGAAGAAAAATTATTATTTCGACAGCTACGGAATCTCACCGCCAAAAGAAATAAAGAACTATTTCAACAAATCGATGGTTCGTTACAACACGGAACAAGTGCAATCACCAGATCAAGTGTTTTGCGGTCACCTGTCTCAAGAGATGGTCTGAAGGAGATCGATTTCAAGACATTCTCAATGATTTACATTAGAGAGAGATTTTTTTTATAGTATATATAAAGATAAAAAATTATTTAAAAAAAATTTTAATCGAATAAAACGAAAAATAAAATAACATAGTTCGTTTTTAATAAACTGCGTTTTGAATATATTTTTCTAAAAACAAAAAATCCCACAACAACATGCCAGTCGATAAATTTGGTAGAAGTGACGACGAAAAAGTCAACCCAAGAAAGAAGAGGAAGACGTTCGAAGTCGACGATGGTTACGACGTTGCCAACTTGGACGAACGTTACGTTCGGAGATACGAACCTCGAGAAGAACCTTTGAACATGAACGATAAGAAGATCTACAATCTTGCCGAGCCATAGATCTCGCAGATGCTGCGACTAAAAAATACGTCGACAGGGGGAACGCCGATTTCGAATGAATCCTGCTAGATAATTACGTGGGTAAAACCATGACCGACGATCTGGATCTGAAATCCAAACGTCGTTTGGTGAACGTCGCGAATCCCATAGATCCCACCGATGCCGCAACCAAGAAATATGCAGACGACTCTCACGCGAGATTCAGCGAACACCTGAGAAATAGATACATTCAGAAAATGATGCACTCGGAATTGAACGCCAATTCTAACAAGATAACGAACGTGGCCACTCCCACGAATCCCAAGGACGTGGCGACCAAACACTACGTAGATCTGGAACAGAGAAAGTCTGACAGACGAGAAATGAAATCGGATCTGAATGCGGGATTCAACAAGATATTGAATCTGTCAAAGATCGACAACACGGATGCAGACTCAACCGTGGTCAACAAGGGCTACATAGATTCTGCCGTGATACAATCACAAGAATACCTAGAATCGCAAGTGGACGATCTCTACCTGAACAAACAATCTGGCGGAACCATGGAGGGTGGCATCGACATGAACGGTAAGAATTTATTCGGACTCAGTCACGATCCCGAATTCGATTCCAGTGCAGTCAGCAGGAAGTACGTGGACGACAACTCAGTCTGGAGAAAGGGTGACATCATGGAAGGTAAACTAGACATGGGTGGACACGCGCTTACGAATCTACCGGATCCCGTGAACATGACGGATGCCTGCACCCTGATTTCGGTGGTGGAGAAAGTCAAATATGCTAGACAATTGATCACTGTGTGGGCCGAAGAGGCCGGCACCTTAGATGGGGGAAAAGCTGAGTGGTCTTTCGGAAATGGAGGTAGCGGATCGAAACATGGTCAGGTGGGATATCCCATGCCGCTGGGAGGTGAAATCCTTCGAATGAGTCTGGCTTCCTCGGATTTAAATAACAGAGCGGTCGTCAATCAAATGGTGAATGGTGTAGAGAGCGATAAGAGATACAGCGTCGAAAAGACTGAGAATCAACACGCGAATGTTAGCACGTTCGGCACGCCTCTCAAAGTGAATGCCAGAGAGAGGATTAATTTCGTTATGAAAATCAATAATCCCGAAGCCGCCACTTCCGTGGTGAGTCTACTGATCGAACTAGTTCCTTTGAACAAACAGTGAACGCGTGAAAAATAATGAATTAAAAAAAATAATGTGTGATTATTAAAAACAAAAAAAAACAAAAAAAAAGTAATGAGATTTAGAAAGATGTTCAATCTCTCTAGATCACATTACTTTATTTAATTTTTTTGTTTTTTTGTTTTTAATAATTACTCATTACTTTTTATTTTTTTTTGTTTTTTATTTTTTTTTCACACTCGTCTCTCATCGAATGATCGACATCTTATTTCCGTCCGATTCGAATTGTAATTCTCTGTCCGACAGGACCAGGGCAAAGGCTTCGGTTTTTCTCGGCACGTTCCTATCGAATTGCATCTTGATCTGAATGTCTAAGACGCTACTCTTGAGTCGTTCACCCTGTTTACTGACGTCGAATACGAACATGGGATACATCGACTTGTATTCGCCGGGAGACATGTTAGGGTTGCTCATCAATTCGTCTAGACCGTGATACTTCTTTCTAAAATCAGCGGCGTCGCCGTACAGTCTGCAGAAATCGTTCTTGTCGAACAAAGCATTGTAATCGATTGCTGGATATCTCGTGGCGTTCAGAAACACTTGCATGTTTCTCAAACTGCAATGATCGAACAGCAATGCATTCTTTTCCTGAGACCCGTCCCTATCGGTCTGAAACGCAACCACGATGAAACGCGGTCTCTCGGAAGCGGATTTCACCGTCAATCTCCAATCAAAGTGATTCGTGGAGGGAGGAATGCTAGCCGTGTCGCACTGTCTCATTCTAAATCCCACGGGTAATTTACTCTTGGATTCTATTATCTTGTAGAGACGCGCTTTCTACACGATCGAAGGCTCCACGTGCGGAACGAACCACGATATCTTCTGTAGAGTTATCTTACCCACATCGGTCGCAGTGAGTCTCACTATTGTGTCGTCGTTTCCTTTTCGAATCAACGTCAGATTGTGTTTGAATCCGTACATGATCTTGTTGTAATCATCCGCAAATCCGAAGATGTGTTTCAAAGGTATCCTGAACGAAAACGTTCCTTTAGGTCTGGACGTCTTGACGACGTAGTCGAATATCAAGGCGGCGCCTGCGCTAGCAGGACCTACAGTGTCTTTCACCCACAACTGATTAAGTCCTCTGGATTTCGAAAAATCATCAGGATACGTCAAGAGTCCAAACATCATGGTGGCCTGACCGGGATGAAAAACAGATTCTATCTCTTGTCCGGATAGCATGTATTTTATGTTACTGAATAGATGCATGATGCCATTATTGGCTAGAGTAACCATGTCGTCGTCGGCGTAGTCGCTCCCATCTTCCTTGGTGAGACGTCCCTGCACCACTCTGTAACTCTCGCTAGGATGTACGAATAGATCTTGAGTTTCGACGTTGATTCTTATCTCTCCCGCATTGTTCAAACTCGTTCCGGTTACCGGTTCGTATTCATGAGCCTCATATTCTTGAATACTTTCATCTTTCACTATGCTTTGTGCTATATCTAGTATATTTGTCATTTTAAAGGATTTTTACTTTTTTGTTTATTAATTAACTTGCTTTCTTTATCTAAAAATAGTTTTTAATTATTTTTTATTATTTTTTTCTCTCTTATATATATGTGTAAACAAGAAAATGTTAAAGAGAGTAAATAAAAAAAATTTTGTTTTCTTCATCAAAACTTTGTCTTCTGTAATTGTTGTTCGTAAAACTTTCCGATGATCTCTTCTCCATCCAAAGCTTCGATTTCGTAAGTCACCGGATCGGTGTGAAATAATTTGATTATCACGAAGATTTCCGAGGTCCATCGAGGAGTATAACCCCTTTCGAAGTGCTTCTTATAAGCGTAAATTCTCACTCGACCACCGACCGCAAATTTCGGCGTTCTAGACTTCTTCCTGATCTTAGATCTCTCAGGATATAGATTCGCGTAGACCCGTTTTTCGTTTCGAGGATCGCTAGCTTCCGCGGGAGTCATCTTGATCGATCTGTGTCGGGTGTTGTTGTAATCTTTAACCAGACCGTTCAGAGCATATATGTAATTCTTGGTCGAATTCGCCGTGAAGTATCTGTGCATCTTTTCCTTCATCGTTCGATTCCAACGTTCCACCACGCTAGCTTTCTCTTCGTTTTCGATCGAGTAGAGGTCTACCAATCGATGAACGTACTTGTTGTAGAATTCCTTTCCCTTATCCACCCACAATTTACTCCGTTTTCGAGAAGACGAGTCGAACACGCTCTTCAGAGCCTCGGCGACGCAAGGTCCCGATTTATTCTTCAAAGCTCTGATCCAACCGTATTTGGAAAACACGTCGATGACCATCAATAGATATTTGACGCCCTCGTTCCACCTCGAAAACGATCTCATGTCGACCAAGTCGGCAGACCAAATATCATCCAGACCCTTCACGAACACCCTTCTCTTTCAAAATTTACACACTATGGGTTTGTGTAACTCCTCGGCCAATTCGCTCGTCAATAATCGTTTCTTCTTCTTTTCAGATGCGCTTTTTTTTTTGAATGCCCCATCTGAATCGATGGTTCGCACCAATCAGATTGACGACCAGCGAACGTTCCATCTTCTCTCTCCTGGTCGGATTCGATATGCCTCTCAATTTCCCCAACATGTTTTTATCGCAGACGTCGTTGCGAGTCTTGGTGTCGGGATGTTCGACGTAGCACAGATCGTGATCATATGCGGCCGCATCCACCCTATTCACAGGTTTGCTCCAAGATTTGGGAGCCAGATCGGCGTTGAGTCTCTTGTTCAATTTCGTTCCAGGTCCCGTGAAACTGTGACCGGGCAGATGCATTTCGAAAGGTAGATTATTGATCATTTTATTCACGATGCCTTTACCTTTGCTCGCGTTCTTTTTTTTTGACGAATCGTGTCTTGACAGAACCACACATGTCGCAAATTCTGCGAAGCATCTGTCTGTCGTTTTTAGTTCGCACTTCTCGAGAATTACTCGTCTCGGTAACTCTCTTACACTTTACGCAATACACTTTTTTTAAGAGTTATTTAAATTAATTTCGTTTTTTTATTTTATATATAAATTTAATAATGAATCAATTCTGTTCTTATTATATATATTTTTTTTTCAATCGCTGCTCTTGAGTTCTATCATCTTACTGAATTCCTCCCTGGCCTCTTTCCTCCCCTTTTCCACGAGAGAATCCTTCATCTCTTCCTTGATGATCTGACGAGTCTTGATTCTCACGGCTTCTTTCATGGCATCATATTTCGTTTTCTCGCTCAATATCGCGAAGTATTCTCCGTCCGATATCCTACCGTCTTTCAACGCCATAGAGATCATTTCGGATATCGTGTCGATCTTGGAGTCGGCCAAGACGCGAATCTTGTCGTGTTTCCTCGCCTTCAGATATAATTTCCTACTCAAAAAGTTTCCGAGCGTGCTAAACAATCCGGCGGCGAGAGCCACTCCTTCTACGGTCAACACGATCGGAATGCAGACTGCGGTCGACAACAATCCGATGCCGGCCGCGTGTAAACCCATGGAAATTGTGATGAGTGTCGTGTCGATCGCGTTGACGAATTTCACGAAACGCGAATACTTCTTCTTGAGAGAACGACGAGAATCTCTCTCTCGAGTTAGATACTCTTGGATTCTACTGATTTGATCGATGCGATACCTCTCTCCTCTTTCTCTTTCATGTAGTGACGGTGCCGTTGGCAAAACGTCGATCGGCTTCTCGTCCTCGTCGTCCACTAACGTCGGATACAATTTATTTCTGGTTCTCATTTTTGTTTTTTTCTTTCTAATGTTAGATAAAAAATTTTATGTGTGCATTTATTTTTATTTTCTATTCTCCCTTATTTTATATCAACGAGAAAACGTAGACGTATGCTTCATTGAACAATAATTTCATGATGCATCCCTTATCTCGTAAAGTCGGACTTTTATGCGCCAATTTCAGTTCTTCCGAAACTGTGGGCTTGCTTTGATCCTTACAGTAGAGTAATCTCTTCCAAAACGCGATCACTTCATTGATTTGAACGCGTTCGAACGCCGGTTCGAAATACTTGACGACCATATCTTCCCTTTCCATCCACAGACACGAATGATTCTCGTGATCGAAGTCTAGGTGATCCCGACATCTGACGCATCGTTCTAACAAGAGACGACCTAGTTGTTCGTTCACGCAGAATGCGTAGGCTCTCATCAGCATTTTTAAAAGAAACCTTACTCTAATATCCTGAGAATCGCTCATGATTTACGTATTTTTTTTTTTATTATCTATTCGATTTGATATATTTATTTTTTTAAAATAACTATTTATTTATATTTTTTTCTCCCCTATATATATCAATCAAAAACGTGACAGCGGGCTTGCGGATTTCTAACACACCGACAACACTCTTCGTTCAAAACATTTCCATCAAGTGCTTGTTGAGATCACCTCGCAATAACGTGCGCTAGTCCTGCTTCGAGAAACGCGACAGTGGGTTTGCGAATTCAAACACAACGTCTGTACACGAGTCGATTTCCGACCTAAAATCCGCAAGTGGATCTCCGTGTACGCCTCCATAGGGTTTCAGTGTTAAAATCGTGTACATGTACAATATTTTTTAACGTTTTTGGGGTGTGTTAGAATATATTTAACACTGAATCCTATGGGAGAAATCCATTTGTCGATTTCAATCAAAACGGTACATGTACGTGTACGTAAAACTACGGATTTCTCCCATAGGGTTCAGTGTTAAATATATTCTAACACACCCTAAAAAACGTTACAAATCTTGTACATGTACACGATTTTAACACTAAATCCTATGGAGGTGTACATGTACACGTACACGTACATGTACAGGTGTGTTTGAACTCTCAATTATCACCCACTCATATCAACAACCATTGACGAAATCCAATCTGTAGGGACGGTTACTGGTTTAATTATTTTTATTTTAACCAATCTATCAATTTCACTTTTTAGTTTATTCTTTTCTCAAAGGAATTTTCACTGGAGCAACTGATTTATTAATTTGTAAATGCAAATTTCCTTCAAAGGAACCCTCACCTTCAAAACAATTATAAGTTTCTAAAATATTACTCAGTGATAAATCAGTAACACATTGCTTAGTAGTTTTATTTTCTAGACTCAGAATATTCTCTTTATGAACTGATATCAACTGCATGTGTTGAATAACTCTTGCACCTAGGATAGGACTTACATTTCCGGGAACAATACTAAACTCAATATTGTACTTTTTGTTATTTTTCGGATTGCGCACCGATAACCGACATTTGCCCAGAGTTTTCGATTTAGTCTTATTGAACATAATTAAGGTTTCTTCGTCACCAGTCAATTTATCAAACTTTTCATCTTTAGAAAGTTGAATATAAAGATTTTCAGGCAGAACATTGACAGTGGAACCACAGTCCAATAGAAATTTGACTTCAAAAGTTTTATTTAGAAGCATTTTTGCAAAAATTCTCTTTTCATATTTATTTATGAAATCACTCTTGTCAACCGAAAGGATGAACTCTTCGTCAGATGAAAAATTATCAATGTTATGTACGCTTTTCCTGCGTAAATCACCAAAATGTCTGTTTGTACTTTTCCATGTACATTGTTTGGCAAAATGGTTAGGCTTCTTACAGCGATTACAGTATTTGCCGAAAGCAGGACAAACTTCTTTTCGCCTTTCATGTCTACCTCCACAAAATTTACAGTTAATTTCATCAGAAGTTTTTGACTTTCCTGGAAACGGACGAAAATGACTGGTCGTTTTCTTCCTGACTGCTTGAACCTCTTGTGGTTGAGAATGCATTTTATTCATCTGACTACCTACAGCTTCTGAAGCTTTGCAAATGTCAATACATTGCTTTAATGTCAGTTTACTATTTTGTAATAATTTTTGTTGTACTACGCTGTCTCGAATCCCCATAACGATTCTATCTCTAATGAGAGGGTCGGTCAGCTCACCACAATTACAGGATTTAGACAATGTTCTTAATGATGCAACATATGCTTCTATTGACTCATTTATTTCTTGGTTTCGTTTGTTAAAACAATATCGTTCATAGATCTCGTTGGTTTCCCCAACACAAAATGTTTCAAACTTCTGCAGAACAATATCAATATTTCTCTCATCTTCATCTTCAAAGCGAAACCCGTCGAAAATCTCTAACGCGGACGAACCGATGCAGGTGAGAAACGTAGCTGTTCTCGTGGACTTGTCTTTGTTTACTAGGCCACTTGCCACTTCATAATTTTGCCAAACACGTTTAAACTTTTTCCAGTTTGTGGACAGATTTCCCGTAGTTGCCAGCGGTGCTGGACATGGCAAATTATTTTGCTGCCTAAGCCTGAGACCGAGTCACTCCCGGTAACATCTGATTCAGCCATTCTCAAACTCGGAGACAATCGTCGCGCGAAAATTTTATGCAACGCAGAGATAAACCGAACACAACGTCTGACACTTCTGACACCATGTGTCGTTTCTTACTTGCATCTTATAAACATACTCATTTAACCCTTTACCCAACGTAACGGCCAAACCGGCCAGCGCTATTCTCAAAAATCGCCAATTAATTTTCATTATTTTTTTCATTTTTTGTCTCAAAAACATAGGTTATGACCCCTCGTTGGAACGAGCTCGTCGAGCTCGTTCCAACGAGGGGTCATAACCTATGTTTTTGAGACAAAAAATGAAAAAAATTAGTTATTCAAGAATTATTTTTGCAAGTGTCGTCTGCTTTCTACGTTAGGTAAAGGGTTATATCAGGTCTCTATTTTATTGTGTTTCATCATTATCTTACATTCTGATACAGGTAAGTCAACATAATTGAGAAACAGCACATGTACATATCTATTGTCCACTCCATTTCTCCTAGTCCCTTACCCGAGCACACACTGGAATAACAATGCATGGATCTCGACTTAGATCAGTGCTGAACAAAAACTACACTGATATCACCAATATCGTTACAGTTATAACGAGATGTTTTCTCGTTATAATGAGATGTTTTCTCGTTATAACGAGATGTTTTCTCGTTATAACGAAAAACTATCTCGTTATAACGAAAAACTATCTCGTTATAACGAAAAACTATCTCGTTATAATGAGATGTTTTCTCGTTATAACGAGATGTTTTCTCGTTATAACGATGGCAGGCAAGGCAAATTTTCTCGTTATAACGAGATCTTTTCGCGTTATAACGAGATAAAAATAATATTTGAGTGCCCTAAATTAGCCACCGTAATAATTTCATGTAAATTGGACAAAATTTAATTTTTCCGACGCTGATGTCCGTCAACACAATGGCAGGCAAGGCAAATTTTTCGTCGGCTGGAAAGTGCCTTGCATTTTTAGATCTGGTTTTTATTTGAGAGTAAATTCCTAAAATTTTAAGAGTGAGCAGTGGTCACGATTAGCCATTGTGCAGAAGTATGTGACCTTAAACACCAATAAATAAATATAAATATAAATAAATATAATTAAGAGTGAGCAAAACGTTGATGAAAAAGACGTAAAATTGACGCTGATGTGGAAGAGGGTTGAATTTTGAAATTTCAAGAATTGCATTTAATAGAGCCATCATCAAACTGACGGTGTTTAAAATTTGATAGCAGTGTGTGTTATTTACACAGAGCTGTGCGTTTGAGAAAATCAGCATTTTCAGCGAAAAATGTCCAAAATGACCTCCAATATTTGAAATGACGTAAAAAGATGAAAAATGGCTTAAAAACAGCTAACTTCTATTTTTTTTTTTTTTGGAGTTCTACAACATCTTAAAATATCATCAAAATCGGCCAACATTTTTGTGCGTGCGGCGATGTCAATAACATACCGTTCAGCATTTCCCAAGGCGGTGACACATTTTCAGATATGGTCTGTGTTGGAGATGATATTTACAAAAGTTGAAATAGGTAATCCTGATAAAGCGTAGATACTAAAAGATGAAAGAAAAAAATTGGGTATTGTTTTGGATAAGTCAAAAATCGGGCTCCATTACATTGAAATTATCATCATTGTTCACAATTCTTTCATAATAACAGTTCGTTTACATCGGGTACGGATTTAGAAAGACTGACGTCCAGTTGATATTATTTATTTATTTGCAATACAATTATTGAAATTAAATTAGATTGCAGCTGCTGGAAATAAATTATAATTATCCACGACGGGCTGGAGTCGTCGTTCCTTTTGGAGGTGGTTTAACGACCGGCTTTGCACTAGTTCCTGTAAAACACAAACAAAACAAGCAGTTTAAATAATGTTTCAAGAAGAGTAAAATCCTTGCCTTCTGATTTGATAAGAGCTGGCGTAGTTTATTTTATGTTTACGACTCCAGTAGCAAATGTTATCGTCTGACATCTCAACGCGTTATATTTGAAATGACGTCGCCCGTTTCGTAATTGCTTCATGAACGGAGTGACAAGCAAGCGGATTTTTCACACGTGCAGCCGACGGTGTTCCGGATGAAGTGTTGTTTAAATTACAAACCGATGTACGTTTTGAACTGAGATGAAATGAGTTTATCTGGTTTCTTGATTATTTATCCAGTGGTGGGGTATACGAGAGGTTTATTTACTAAGCCTGTGATCGTTAAAAGTTGCCTTGAACAAGGCAACTTTTTAGCGATCACAAGTTTAGTAAATAAGCCTCTCGTGTTTCACAATGTAGGTTTGGGGCTATGGGTAGTGTCGTATTGGAACATATACGTTATTGTGATGAGTTGACGGTAACATGTTCTGAGGTTTGCGGCTCGGAGTGTATGTTCAACTGAGGCGCGAAGCCGCAAACTTCAGACCATGTTGTCGTCAATTCATCACAATAACTTATAGTATTACATTTATCAAGAGTATTATAGCATATTGCTATATTCCCATCTTTCAGCACTTCGGAAGTGACGTCACAACAGGATGCATGTTCGGAGTCATTATCGGGGCGATGAGTTGTGTTGGTGCGCATGTGCAGTTCGTGTTTTTATGGTAATACATGTTCCCCCGATCCTTTGGTAGTGCTATGCGTTTTGCCATCTGGTATGAGAGTGTGTTCGTTTCAATTAGACCAATGTATGTGCTCGAATTCGTCTATGAATCCATGTGTTTGCATATCGTGTGTCCTATTCTGCTTATTCGTCTGCTGTTTTTGGCCATCATTTTGTTCATCTTGCTAGATTCTCCACGCTTCTCACTACAACTACTTGAACCTTAAACCGCTCACACAGCCTCTCTTTTTGTTCATTCCCGACACAAATCAGCTACTTCTGGCTAACTCTGATTTTATCATGCTATCTACATCTGCCTATCTTGTCTCCCTCCTGTACTGTGTTCTCTGCTTCCCATCGATCAAACATCCGTATTAGCATCAAACGACCAATCGGTCACTTCAACCCCAGGGCTAAGGAGAATCCCATCATGGTAATGGTAAATCTCTATCACTTCCTCCCATACTACTACTATGTGTCGCAGCTACTAATTTAGTCTTCGAAGACTACTACACCTACTGGTGACTACCCATACAGTGATTCCCTCTCATCACTATTGTTTGATGCTGCTACTTCCTTTGTTACTGCTTTTATTACTACTATTACTATTAGTGGACACTATTAGTTATCCTTGTGTTTTCCAGGGTGTATGGGAATTTACACCGGTTTGGGAACCCATACACCCTGAGGCGAAGCCGAAGGGTGTATGAGTTCCCAAACCGGTGTAAATTCCCATACACCCTGGAAAACACCAGGATAACGGATTTATTTCCAAGAATTTTGGTGTACTTAATACTTTAACCTACACTGTGGGCAAAGACTGACAGAAAATTTGTACTTTATAAGTTTCTTAATAAATAAAACCAGACAAATATGGATGGCATTGGAATTGGCCCAATGAGCCAGTTCCAATGACATCCATATCTGTAATATTTTATTGCACATAAATATTCAATTTCCTGTATTTTTATTTTTGTTCTAACATAACCGAGCAGAAGGTATGAATTAACAATTAGAAATGGGTACTGTTTTTTTAGCCATATAGCCTGCTATTGTAAATTCTTGTTTTTACACCGTGGTTAACCACGGTGTAAAAAAAGCCACTGTGGATTGCAAGTTACACCGTAACTCTCAACCAATCAAAATGTAGTATTTTGTTTCATTTGGAAATAATTCCTCTTCCACTGCAGTTTTCTGCAGTTTCCTGCAAAAAACACTATTGCATGTGTCTGCTATTGTTGTTGCCGACTGCTCCCAGCGCAGTTACTTCTCTGTCCATTCTCCAATGCTGACACTGCGACTGACTTTTACATTTACTCTGGCAAGCTCTAGTTTGAAGCACTATTGTTTCCTATCGCCATCCCACTGACTACAATACGGGTTCCGGTTCGTATCACTTCTAGATATACGCGTGACTTCCGCCTCCACTGAAAACATCATTAAATCCTACTCTGTAGGTGGTCCTACCCTACGAACACTACCAGCAGTCAAATGTTGACTCCCTGACATGATCGTATAATGTTTCGTTTTGTGTGCGGAAAATATTTCAAAGGGTCTGTTAGCATTTGGGAAAGAGTCAAATTTAAATATTAACTGTCTGTGAACATCCAAAAGGAGACAAATCGTCATTGACGTTGTGGAGTTATGCATAAAGTATGCTGCAGCGGTCTAAGTTTGCATTGGCTATAAAAAGAGTGCACGCGACAGCCGAAATAACCATTCTGGAGGCCCTAAGAAACGGGTTCTTAACTTTCTTGGGCCTTGTTAAGTAATTATGAATGGAGATTCATCACAGCTGTAGGTTTATGTCTGCGCTGCGTAGTTCCACTACCAATGTTAATATGTTTATATTTTCAAGGTGAATTAGCTATTTATTGATTGGAAAATCTATAACTGAACCACAAAAAAAAATTATACCTTCTTGAGTAAAGATAGATAACATTAAATCAATAGTAGTCTGCACGCACACGCGAAAAATGGGTAAACAAGCAGCGAATGACAGCGTCGGATTCCTCACAGAATTTAAGTGTTAGCCAGAGAGCTTGATTTTGTTTACTATTTTCCTCTTTGATTGAGAAAACAATCATTGTTTCATATCAGATAATGATCGCCATAAACAATTTAAATGTTTAGCTATTTTGGCCATTGTGCCTGATTTGAACTCACAACATGGTTGAACGTTTGAACTGTTCGGGAAGACATTTCAACACTTAACAATGAACTGGATTTATTTCATTTTCAAGTGAGGAGAACATGTATTGCTTTTTCAGTTGAGGGAATTGTGAATAATGAACAATAAACGCCAATATTACCGTCCGACAGTATTAGAGACCAACAGAGAAATAATAAATCCCATTCATAAGAATCAAAATTAAAGAGATTATCGAAAAAAGAAACAGTGTTAATCCTGTACCAAACATGAAAAGCAGACAACACTTGCAAAAAAAATTCGTGAACAACTAATGTCTTTCATTTTTTTTTGTCTCAAAACATAGGTTATGACCCCTCTTTGGAACGAGCTCGACGAGCTCGTTCCAACGAGGGGTCATAACCTATGTTTTTAAGACAAAAAATGAAAAAGTAATGAAAATTAATTGGCGATTTTCGAGAATAGCGTTGGACGGTTTTTTCCGTTACGTTGGGTAAAGGGTTAATCTCTCAAAGTGCATATAAGACATTCCAGGATTTTCAGAAAATGAAGTCTTTTGCAATACACAAGCTTTTCTTGAAAAAAAAGTATATGACTTCTTGGTGACCCCAGCAAAGTTGACTTATATTTGCACTTCCTTCGCTTTTAATAAACACTTCTGGTGTTGGTATCATGTGGATACGACATACCACGCCTGGGAGAAGTATGACCTACTTTGAAACAGCTTGCCTCTGCTCACTTCTTTGAGTGCTAAAATTCATAAAAGAGGTTCAGAAAGCGTCAGGTGGTCTTAAAATGTGATTCCCATAATTTTTGAAAATCCGCTTAGTGAAACCAGAACGACCCAAGTTACCTCGTGCCACATTTTGTTTGAACCTGCAATGGCACTCGGCGTATTTGCTGTTGACCCATGTCGATATGTCACAGAGGTACGAGTGTTACCCACAGTATTTCAAACCACGCTTTGGAAGGCAACATAATTAGTATTTCAGGATTGGTAGCAGTTCACATATGTAACTCATACGTGAAAAAGTGAAATGGTTTAAACGAAGAGTTTCTGAGAATGGAAGTTCTAAAAAAAAACAAAATGGAATTCAAATCCGCAATAAATGATGACAGTAGCGTACAACATCAAACTAGACCTGTCATTCATCGAATGTGCAGCAAAAATCTGAAAACAAAAGGTTCTTGGAAAGAGATTTCATCAAACGGAAGGCAGAGAAAACACAACTTTTACAAGAGGTAAAAACTAAATCTGGCCCATATGCCATGAACTATAACCCTTTACCTAACATGAAAAGCAGACGACACTCGCAAAAAAAGTCTTGAGTAACTATTTTTTTTCATTTTCTGTTTCAAAAACATAGGTTATGACCCCTCGTTGGAACGAGCTCTGCTCGTTCCAACGAGGGGTCATAACCTATGTTTTTGAAACAAGAAATGAAAAAATAAAGAAAATTAATTGGTGATTCTTGAGAATAGCGCTGGCCGGTGTTGGCGGTTGTGTTCGGTAAAGGGTTAATATCTTCCAGAAGCTGGAAAACTATCGGCTATGGAAACAGATTTTTGATGACGGAAAACACAGATTTCACCATTTTTCCAATTCACGTGGCGAAACCTTTTATCAACAACTGAGACCAACTTAGAGATCAAACAAGATAAATATAGTATGTTTCGGCGTCTGAAAATAGTCGGTTGTTTGAAAGAGATTGTGTCAGACATAAACCAAAGAAACACAAATTTTATGTTTTTCTAATTCAATGTATGTTACCCCTCAACTACACCTAACACAATGTGAAAATCGAACTTGACCCATATTCTTTCGAAGTTAAAATGCTCCTAATTCCTAAAACCTACCGTTTCTGAAACACTTTCATCTGACGGAAGTCAAAGTTATACACAATTGTTTCCTTTTTCATCTCTAATTTAAGGGTCATAATTCCTGGAGTACTGTTGGAACGAATTTGGAAATCGGACTTGATATACATACCATCCTAGTGAAAATGTTTACAAACTTCGCAAATAATCGCTTCTTTGGGACAGAGATTTAATCTCGTGAAAACCAAAGGAAACCACAGACCCTGCCATAAAACTAATTCAAGATGCTTAACTCTCAGACTACAATCGAATCGAAAAATTGAACATGACCTGCCTAACATATAAATTATTGTGATGAATTGACGGTAACATGGTCTGAAGCATCGAGGGTAAACATACGCTCTGAGCCGCAAACCTCAGACTATGTTACCGTCAACTCATCACAATAATGTATATGTTCCAATAAGACACTACCCATAGACCGAAACCTACATTGTGAAACACGAGAGGCTTATTTACTAAACTTGTGATCGTTAAAAGTTGCCTTTTTCAAGGCAACTTTTAACGATCAAAGATTTAGTAAATAACTCTCGTGTACACCACGACTGCACTGGATAACTAATCAATAAACCAGATAAACTCACTCCATCTCAGTTCTAATCGCAAATCGGTTTGTAATTTAAACAACACTTCACCCGGAACACCGTTTGCTGCACGTGTGAAACATCCAGAACAATGAAGCGGTTTGCTAGTCACTCCGTTTTTTGAAGCAATTACGAAATGGTCGACGTCATTTGAAATATTTCGCGTTGTGACGTCAGATGGTAACATTTGCTACTGGAACAGTAAACATAAAGGAAGCTACGCCAATCAGAGGGCGAGGATTTTACTCGTAATGGAACATAAAGTTCACTAAGTTTGAGAACAATCAATTGTTTGAAACAGATTTTATCAGAGAGAAGCCAAAGAAAAACATAACGCTTGCTACTTTTTAATCCAAAGAACATATCTGTAAAACTAAAATGAGAACGGAGGCGAAAATCTCACTTGGTCAGGCTTCTGTTGATGTTAATGTGCTCCGAAAGTTTGAGAACAATCGCTTAATTGAAACAAATATTATCTAATGCATCGCAAAGAAAAATACTGAGTTTCTAATTAAACGGGTATAGCTTCTTAACTACATAAGGCACTGACCAAACAATATAACTTTGCATGTACTCCATCAAATGTAAGACGTACGAGAAGTTCAAAATCGGGTCAAACAGATTTTATGTAACGAAATCGAAAATTTTGCAAAATGTTTCGTGCACAATGATCAAGGGAAATAACTCTAAAACAGACGCAAACAACATTGGTATCAGTCTTGAGGACTCTGAGAGCTGTGTCAGCAATATGTGTTTCTGAAAAAATTGTATCTCTAATAGTTCTGGAGATGTGACTCCAGAGGAGTAGAGCTGCAGGTTAACCGAAACCGAACCGAGGTTTTTTGTTTTTTTTTAAAACAGAAACCGTCGACATCCCGTAACGTAATCTTAGGTTTTTCGTTTTTATTAAAATACTCTCTTGCTGCAGAAATTCACAGAATGTAGCCATCCCAGAGTAGTGAGAGTACCCAGACACTGCCAATGGCAGTGTCTGGGTACTCTCACTACTCTAGGATGGCTACATTCTGTGAATTTCCGACTTTTCTGCTTAGTTGTGTTCGCAGCTTTCCTCAAGTTGTGCGTAGGTGTCAGACCTCGAAAAATGACCAAGCACAATAAAAGCGCTGTATATTTAGGTAATTATCATATTGGCCTTCCTGATTCTTCATGTATATAGCTTATTTCGGGCATTCATTGAGTTTCATTCAATTTCACTGCCATTCAGTTATGATTCCAGACATATAGAATGAGTTTTATTGAATTTTATTTGGCCTCATGAACAAACCGAAAACCGAACCGAACCGAGGTTTTACTCAACCTGAAAAACCGAAACCGAACAAGAAACTTAAAAACCTACAGCTCTACAGACGAGGCTAATGAGTCACAGAGAGAAAGAGAAAGGAAAGGACTGATGTAGAGATGGAGTGAGTTATGGAAAGCCTAATGCGTTAGTCCATCGCTTTCGCCAAACGTGATGGACAAACAAATCAATTTTAACTTAATATTGTGTGTGTCTAAAATATGAAGAACGTGCCAAGATTATGTGGCATTTATTGCGGAGCATACATTTTTTCACCAAGCCTTAAATTAAGGGTTTCTAGCCCAAAACTCATTAAGAAACATAAGAAACATTCAGCTAATGGACCACCGGGCTGCACCTGAAAGTACATGAACTGAGGGCGCTTTTGCATTTTGCCTCAAAAATGGTAAATATTTTGCTTCTCTGTAAAAAGCCGAAAGGGTTGATACTTTCTGACGTCATTAAATCAGTATAAATGTGTTACTATACAGAATCAGTGTTTTTCTCTCACCTCGGATTCGTACGCATTTGTAACAGCAACCATCCGTTGTCTTTTGATGCTTATAACCACTAGGACAAGGCTTCACATGACAGCTTGAACTGCATGATATGGAATTTGCTCTATAACACCGACACTTCATGCATCCATTCTTAAATGTCTTTCCAACAGGATAAAATGTTCCCTTGCTGTGGCATCCTGTAGAGGTAAGAGTATTGTTCATTTTCAGTTTCTGCGACGTTCTCTTCGTCCTTCAGTTCCGAGTTTCTAAGTGATGACGTAATACACATTGTTATTAACAAGAAATTGGGTGAATATATTTTGTATTTGTAGGGTGACCATAATTTTACCCTGCAATGCGGAGGTGAAACCACACTCATTCCACAAGCGTTCAGAACGCAGAATGTCAACAAACAATTTTTGTTTCAAAGGCGATTATATTTACATGCATCACGCACAGGGACGGTAGTAACCCAAGAAAAGGGGAATCGGACCAAGACTAGCGGGGTTCAGTGGAAGGAAAGTCAAAATTGTACATCGGCAAATGAACGACTTATGAGTAGTCTCTCGTCTGGATGAGCATGACTTGCTGTGATCACTGTTCGGTGGTCTATATCTTCTACTTCAATCATCTTCCAACCATAAGGTCAGCCTAGGTTATAAGATGGTTGAAGCAGAACAGACAGAGGCGACCGAAGGTGGATTCTTTGTCCAAACCCAACTAAATTTGTTTGGTTTTACGATACTGTATTATGGGAATGCCTCTCCATTGACACGCACATTACAGTCGAAATGGATTGGTCGTTGGAATCTAATAATATTCCATCCGTGGAAATATTGCCCATCCGTGGAAAGTGACCAGTACACGACGGCGTGCTGAATGCGTGTGTCCATTTCTTTAACTCCATGTGTAACACGTTTAAATGAGTGTGGAGAAAAGTGGATTGGCAGGTGTTCACTGTGCCCCACTGGTCCCTCCCACACCCCCTACTGAGAACGCACAGGGTAATGTAATTTGGTATCTTGGTTACTCGGCTGTTCCCACCAGCCCATCCTCTTATTTATTGGTCCATAAGAAACATGTTGTTACAAGAACCAATCTTACAATAAGCGAACGACCTGGTAGCCCACCCGATGGCTCTCAAACAGCAACTTTGCTTCGGGCCTCAAGATTCCGATGAGCTTGCTGGCAATGTCAAAGGTGGATGTCCACTCGAGACGTGACTGAGCTCTAAATCCCCCATACACGCTGTAACTTTACACCCCTTGAACTATGAGCTAGCAGTGACCTCTGTTCCGGATTCCTGACCCTTAAATGGGGAATGTTATACACTTTTTTGTGAAAGAATATAGAAAATGCCTTCCGAATGGGGTTTCCTGCCATCTGGCTATTTGGGCGTTTAATGTTTCTGTACGTTACCACATCACGCTTTTAATCACTGCCTTTTGATTGGCTGAGAGGTACGGTGTAACTTGCAATCCACTGTAGTTTTTTTTACACCGTGGTTAACCACGGTGTAAAAACAAGAATGCACAATAGCAGGCTATATGGCTAAAAAAGTACCCATTTTAATTATTAACTCGTCCCTTCTGCTCTGTTGTTAGAACAAAAATCCAAATACAGGAAATGTAATATGTATGCAGGTGGGGGGGGGGGGGGGGGGGGCGTCATTTTTTTCGGACAAAAGGCGGGGGTGGGTGGATAGGTCAGTGGCTCTGAAAACACGTTTTTCCATATTTTGATTTTTTTTCCTCTGAGCTCTTATCTTTCAAATAAATTATGCAAATTGATCAGGGAAGCTTGTGTAGGCTTTTTGCCACCACTCCATCTCCTCTGGGTTAACAAAGGGGTGATTAGTAGTACAGGGTGCTGGCGGCATGGGAATATGGACAGATGTTCACCGTTCCCCCATTACACCATCAGTGGTTCATAATTTTTTAAAAAGTTAAAGCAATTTAAACGAATTATCAATTATGTAATCTAGCATAAATGTAATCTAACCAGATCTGACAATAAGAGGACCCTTCTCACCATGAACAGTAGATATCGTACAGTGGCACAACGCCATTTCCCAGCGCAACTGAATACTTTCTCAGACTCTCATTATGTAATTATGAATTTCTGTCATGCACATGTATGAGCAAAATGTACGGTTGTTATTAATCATTCAAGCCTTGGGCTTTGAAGGTAGCCTTCAAACCAATTCTTTTCAATTTGTGATATACTGTCAGAAAAGGTTGGACCATCAAATAGTCAGGACATTATATCCTATTGATAGAGAGTTAGTGGTGTGTAATGTAGTTTTCACCCCCGAAGTGACGTTATGTCAAGTAATCCAGTGGCGCCATGTTGAGTTGTCATGGTAACACGCGTGAGCGGCCATGTAGCGACGTCATCCCCATAGTGATACGTGGTGTTAGTGCGCATGCGCAGCGCGTGTTGTTAGGATGATACGTGTTTCGGTCGTCCATTTTGTATACTGGAGGCCGCCATCTGGGTTTCTATGGTAGCGCGTGGATGCCATGTGACCTAAAACCTTCTTATAGGATAGGGGTATGTTCGGAGGGTGTGTTCCTTTGTTCAAGAGTAATTTCCCGCTTCGTAGAATTACCACAAACAACTCGACACGTTTACTATTTCGAATACTTTCAGAATTCTCTGCTTCTATCTATCTACGGAAACAAACTTGAATCTGACCCTCCTAAGGATGCCTTATGCCAATAATCAAAACGAATCTCATCGATTGGTGATTCTGGAGAAGATTTTTTGGAAAGGGTGGGGTGGGGGTGAGGGGCAGGGGGTCAGAGTGATACACTCTCTATGTTGACCATGGGCATGGTAACTTCATTTATACAACCTTGAATTGACATGCGATGAGGAAAATGCTTATCAAATTTGGTTAACTTTTAGTTTAAACAATATTTATTGAATAATTGATAAGTATATACACTTCTCAAGAACAGTTAACAAGAAAGATCTGAGCAACACAAGATACAGTAGTATACACGAAATAAGTGAAGACTAGATGAATGCTTACTGTGTAGTTTTTGTCTACCTGACCATGTTAGTCTGTCCTGGAGTAAAAAGAGATGCCATAACCAGAGACATTTCACAAAAAGGGATTTCATGGGACGTGACCCTTGGATATAGAGGTGATAAGAATCCTACAGGACTTCGTTGTAATAAGGGGAGATAACTCTGCATAGAGATTATGGGGGATGGAGCAGTCTGATTGGTTAGTTAGCGTCAGGAAAGTGAAGTGATTAGGTGATCTAGATAAATGAAATAACAAGAGTACTCGGACTAGTGTCAGAACTAACAAGAACAGACCAGAAAAACTAAAAATAGTAATAATAAGCAAAGCTGTTCCAGTTGATAGGCTCTACTACTCTACTGGAGTATACTCCAGGACAAACGAGCATGGTCAGGTAGACGAAAACTATTGCATAGATAGATAGAAGCATTTAGGTCACATAGCAACCACGTGCTAACACCACGTATCACTATGGGGATGACGTCACAACATGGCCGCTCACGCGGGTTACCATGACAACACAACATGGCGACACGGTGTCACGTGACATAACGTCACTTCCGGGGTCCTGCCCGGGGTTCTGCCAATGGGGGGGGGGGGGGTGAAAACCACATTACATACTACTAGAGTTTATCAACAGGGAAACTGATTCCCTGTTAATAAACTGTTTATACAATGGTGTAAACTGTTTGTCATTAGGGAATCAGTTGAGTTAGTATGAATTTCAGTCATTTACCCCTGCACCATAGGGTATAGCACATTAGGGTCCTGCGAATATTCGAGATTCGATTCGATATCGATACCATAAGTATGCTTCGAGATCGATCCCGAATCAGTCTCAGGATTCGATTTTTTCGAATCTCTCGTACTAACTTCAATTTGTTACATTTCCAACAAAAATAGGATAAAACTGTCATTAGAAAATTCATTCATGTAGGCTCAATTCCTATTTATTTGAGTAATTGACAATGTTTAATTGTTAGGTAAGGTGTGAATTTGGCCCAGAACGTTATCCATAATTTTGGTTTTTGAAGGCTTAACTTGTTACTATTCAATTCACGTTCTTAAGAACGTGAATAGTAACAAGTTAGGCCTTCAAAAACTAAAACTATGGACAATAGGCCTAGCTTTTTTCAGCGACGGTGCTGCAGAGAATATTTAGTTATTGGTGTTTAAGGTGTTCACTCCCTCGCGTAAGGGTCGTCACAGTGTTCCGTAACTTCCGTTTGATGCAATATGAAATAACTTGTCTTTTAAGATTCGATTCAGAATTCGATTCGATGTCGATATCAGAGACACGATTCGATTCGAGATTCGATTCGAAAAGAAATTTGTGATTCGCAGATCCCTATAGCACATGTTGAGAAAGATACTGGATGCCTGGAGAAAAACCTGGCGATGAAATCTGAAAACTTTGCAAACACATATAAGGCACCTGGTTGGGCTATCTTGTAATAGAAATAAAATTAACTTCTTTTAAAACAAACTATAGCAATCCGCTGTAACAAAGAATAATGTTAAATTATAGAATAAAGTGTGTTGGGACCATCTGAGTCAGAAAGGATATGCATGTGTATTATATTTCAGTGAGATCAAGCTGAATATTGCAACAACCACTTGGAAAGTTACTGTCCTGTCTCTTGTCCTCTACCATATTTTGAGCAAATAGGTTTCAAGCCTCTTAGCTGAATGAACAACCTCCAATATATTGTAGGATAACACTGACATTCGTTGCGTAAAAGATAGTATATAAATCACGGAGGCGTCACTCGACATATCAGAGCCCCAAAATTTCAAAAATTCATCCTGATGAAAATTTGGAGAGATATTGTAGACCTTTTCAACTCAACGTGGTTACCATTTCTTTTGCACTTTCTCATCTGACTTGCTAAGATGAACCAACCAAAGCTTACTAACCGATCTATCAAATGATGCACTACTCAATTTGTCCAAGGTGCAACGGTGCTGTTTATGGAATGGATTTCCGATACCAAAGAATTACCCGTCATCATATTGACGACTGACAGGTTCAACACAATATTGAGCTAACAGCCTCTACGAATTGTAGAGCAGGCAGCTAGCTCAATTAATGTTTAATAAATTCATATTAGACTGATGAAACTAAAATGAAGTTCTAAAAATGAGTAGAGAGTACTAGAAACAGAAAGAAGTGGTAGAAATAGTAGCAAATGCAGTGATAAAACAAGGTAAAACACCAAAATGTTCAACATATTTCACAGTTGTTCCTGCTACACCTGTCTTAATACTATTCCGCAGAATGCCAGAAAATGCTAATACTCTCCTGATTACCCATGTATAAACTGACTGTCAGTGTCTGTGAGACAGTTTGAATAAATTCATAAACTTGCCAAGAAATGGGACCAAATTCTGACCAATCTTCATTAGCTGGTTGTGGGTAGATTAAATGTTGGGAATGGTTACTGGAACAATACAAACCATGTTCCAGCAAAAATATCAGTTCAAATTGCCTATAAAAGCAGTTTATGTGCTATTTACTCTAATTTTTTTTTTTTTTTTTTTTTTGGGGGGGGGGGGGTACAAAATTTCAAAATGGAACTTTTTTTTTCCTTCAAAAAAGGGGTGGGTGGGTGGCCAAGGGTCGGAAAAAAATTTTTGCGCCTAGTGTCCGAAAAATCCTGAACACCCCCCTCCCCCTCCGATGTATATGCAATTAAAATACAGGAAATTTAATATGTATGTGCAATAAAATATTGCAGATATGAATGTCATTGGAACTGGCTCATTGTTTCAATAACATCCATATTTGTCTGTGGTTTTTTAAGAAACTTCGCCTCAGGGTGTATGAGTTTCCAAACCGGAGTAAATTCCCATACACCCTGGAAAACACAAGGATAACTAATATTATTATTCAGAAAATGATTGTACCCATTAATCTAAATACAACCGGCTTGCTGTAACACTTGCAGATCGTATATAGAAAAGGGTTTCACATTCGTTATCTTAGGAGAGCAGAGGGCGTTTGTTGCTATAAATAATGTTCAACCCAAAATAAAAATAAACATTCTCGGAGATATTCAATTTTTCGACGCCTTGCAATTGCCGATCTCTTCTTAAAGTATGTTCTTTGATGTCTGTGAAAAGTGAAAATGAAATAAAAAAAATCAAGTTTAGTTAAACACATTTTCTTGAGAAAATATTGGCTGTGAGTTACATTTGATTTTCAGAGACAGCTGCATGGATTTTTTCGTGTGCGTTAGTACGTTGCTAGCATTTTTCTAATATCACTGTTTGATGTGCCGCGAAAATGGGAAACATAAACGCGAAAAGTCGCAAATTCCTTGATCGATTTCAACGGAATCTACAGCTAACAAGCATTGATCTGTGAACTGGGGAGTCCTTTTCTGTAACGGTTTGTCTTGTAAAATAATCTCGAACGAACAGCAGATACAGTGGAAATGATTTTTGTTGAAACGTTTGTGTAAAAAAATCCAGTTTCCGAAAATACAAGGTCGTCGAGTTGCACGAAACGAAAACCTGAGTTTGTTTACTCAACCATCTTAATGAAAGTGTCACTGTTTGGGACATATTTCTAACTATGAGTATACATGCATTGAATGATGTCCTCATTCGAGAGATTTGGTCGGTAAGTTTAGTACGGAAATGGAGTGTCCTGCTTTACATTTTGATATCGAAAAAATACATCTGCGTATAACATTAGTTTGGCAATGTGAACGTTGCGGCTACCCTACTCTCGTCGAACTACATATAACACGACACTTGGAGCTGGATCGTCATGGCTATGCTCCTTATAATTCGTAGTTTCGACGGTAATCAAAAAAATAATAATAACCCCCTCCCCCCCCCCCCCCTCACTGATTCGAAAAACAAATTTGTGAATTAAAACTATTTTTTGGTCCAAAGTAAATGTAATCATCTCTCAGTTGACACTGGACTTTGATCACTGACTGATACCAGAGTAGCTCAGGATGTAGCAAGATGGCGACACATAACAATAACATGGACGGAAGGTTTACATAGTGTCTTCAGACATCGCGCAGTGGCACGTTTCCGAATTAAAACATTCCAGTCATATGGTAAAATGATTCCTTTCACTTTCATCAAAACACTTCCTCGTGCAAACTGTGTTAAAATTTGTATTCGGTTTGTAAAGTAGGTGTCAGTTATGAAACGTTTCGCGAAGCGAGGGGACATTTTCAGTCCCCTTGGGTACACTTTGAAAATTTATAGACTGTTACTGGTAAATTATGTTACTGGGCTTCTTTGTATTAATTGTAATGAGAAACCTGGACCGTTTTGAGAGTCTTGCCCGAACATCCTTAACCTTCATCGTCATAGATATTGACTCTAGGGAAAGTTATCTCCCCTTGTAAATACTGGAGTCTAGCTGTAATCCAGTTAATACTGAACCTCTGAAAGGCGTGAATGAAATTTTGATCGTCAGGGAATAGTTGTCGGAAGTGAAGAAATCAGCTGAGAATGAACCGGCCAGCGTTGTACACGAAAATCGGCATTCAATTTTTTTTATATTTTAATTTTTTGCTTCCAAAACATAGGTTATGACCCATCATTGGAACGAGCCCGCCGCGCCGGTTCCAATGAGGGGTCATAACCTATGTTTTCGAAGCCAAAATATAAATTTTTAGTTATACGAGGATTTTTTTACTGGTTGACCAGAAATTAATTAAGACGCTTAGAGGTTATCGCACCTTTTCATTTGTACTTACGCGGAAACCTATCCGATATTGTGGACTGCTGGTTTAAATGTTTTTATTACAATAAAAGTTTTCTTGGTTTTAACATCAAAGGGAAAATGGGCAAATGTCAGCTTGTATATTTTTCTATGGTTAGATAGTACAATATCTATATTATATGCCAGTATGTGCTTGCTAATATGAAGGAAACAAAATATATTAACCGCTAAAAGTTGATAAAAATGCAATTTTCTGTCATTTTACATGGAATATACAGGAAATAACAGTAGCATTTTAAATCAACGTGGGAAAAAATTGGTCGAATGAAATCGTTGGATCATATCACCAACTGAGAGCATATATATTGTTCTCAAAGAATTGATGCGCACCGTGAATATAACTTTCATAGGTTTTATACTATTTTGAGAAATATAAAAACTCCCCATTCAATTAGTGTTAATTTTTCCCAACCAATTCTTAGCAATCTGGGGAGATTACCTTTTCGTAAGTCGATGTGAATGACGAGAAAAGTTAACCATGAATCGAGTTTGAAATTGTCAATTTTTGAAGGGCAGGACTCGGTCTGTTTACAGCAGTTTTAAACGATTTTGGTTAAGGATCAGCTATGTCTGTATTTCAGCGATATGGCCCTCTTAATAATATGGAAACTATTGTTCGTATTCTATCAGAAGAAACATTGTAATATTCTTGGTTCTATTTTGAAATATTTTGTTTTCACATTGAGAGTAAAGTGAAATGGCTAATATCTGGTGACCAAGCTGTTGTCATCACTGCTTGGTAGTTTCGCAAAGCTGATGCTATCGGACTATGAACGTACTAACTCCGTAAAAGCAGGTTCAGCATCGACGTGCAGTGCACCTTAGTACACAGCGCCACGTGGGCAATTGGGAATAAGTGCCCTGTCCAAGGACACAATGCAGCACCCCCACCCCTCCCACTGGTGGGTATCCAACCATAGACCTTTCGGATTGAAGTCCAAAGCCGTCTTCTCCGAGCCACTGCGCTCCCAAATAAAATAACTTCCGGGGAGATGTCCAACATAAGCTCCTAGCTTTCTGTCAGATCACCCAATTACTTAGCAATTTGTTTGGGATTTTGTTTTGTTAATATATGTTATATTTTTTATGTTCAATATAGATACTGTTACTTACATTATTTACAGTTTGTCGAAAAGCTAATTTGATGACGCCGACTCTGTCCCGGCGGTAGGTTATAGGCCATTTTAAACAAGCAGAACATAAGCATATGAAGTTTATTTGAAGATTCCATAATAAAGCCCCGTGTTGTCGATTAGATACATACATATGTTGCATTGAAACAATACTGCTACTACTTGGCTGTCTTCCTCGAGTCTCCCAAGAAGGCCAATAGCATTGTAAGTCCGTTGACTGCTACCATAAAACACACTTGTTGTTGGCACCACAATTTGACTGGTCCAACTTAAATACTGAGAGATTATTACCTTTATGTGGATGTACAAAATATGCCTCCGAGTCGAGCTCCGCGTTCTAAGGGTAGATCACGACGAGTCGAAGATGAGTCGTGATCTACCCTTAGAGCTCGGAGCGAGACTCAGATACATATTTTGTACATCCACATAATGGTAATAATCATTTTATCTCACAATATATTGGGGAAAAGTCAAGAATGTAGATGAATATATAACGAACTATTTATTCGTACGGATGAACAAAAAGAAAAAAAAATGGAACTCACGCGAAAGGAACGTGCGCGTGTATCCGACCCCCTGATACAAACATGTGTATCAGGGGGTCCGATACACGACAGTGCGGAGTTAATGCAGACAAAATGCATGCTGGTTGTAAGATAAAATTACATATTAGATAACGAGTTACTTGATGATGATGATGATGATGATGATGATGATGATGATGATGATGATGATGATGATGATGATGATGATGATTGGAGCTCCCCTTGAAGAACTAACTCCATTTGTGTTTCAAACATTTTGATAAATTGGGGCGACCTCACTAACACCGATACATCGTACGCTGTATCAGGTAAGTTGTTTTAAAACATAATAACCTCGCAATACATGAGAAATTGGCTAAGTTAAACAATCTGGGCTTCTAGGCTTCCTTGGGTGTAGCTGTAACAATTTTGTGAGATACTGTCCGCTGTCACACATGAAGACGTCCAAATAAAATTGCCGGCGTTGTCTCACCGCACCACAACTCTAAAAATCATGGCTTCAAGGAAAGTACACAACAAATTTGATCCTCCGAGTTCTTTCAAGTTTCAAAAAGACAATTTGGGAAGAAAGGAGAAAAGCTCGCATTCAAAGCTGATTGGTGTAGACAATATCCTTGGATCCACTTTGTCCAAGTTTTAATTATGCGAACAGCAACTTCAAACAGCTTCTCAAGTTTCGTGCATTTGGCAGTCTTGACATCGCCGAATGGTTGAAACGGAAAACCAATAAATACACGTCTGCTGATATCCAGAATGAATGTTTACATCTCATGTCACTGCACATTCTTGGAGATACTAGCAAGCAAATAGCAGCCAGCAAAGTTTGCAGGATCATTGCAGCCAAATGTACAGATTCGTCTGATAAAGAATAATGTACTATTTGCATCAGATGGGTCGACGACGAAATGATAGTCCCCGAAGACGTCATGGGTCTTTTTAACCCTTTACCTAACATGAAAAGCAGACGACACTTGCAAAAAAAATTCTTGAATAACTAATTTTTTTCATTTTTTGTCTCAAAAACATAGGTTATGACCCCTCATTGGAACGAGCTCGACGAGCTCGTTCCAACGAGGGGTCATAACCTATGTTTTTGAGACAAAAAATGAAAAAAATAATGAAAATTAATTGGCGATTTTTGAGAATAGCGCTGGTCGGTTTTGGCCGTTACGTTGGGTAAAGGGTTAATGTTGGGACTATTCGTGCAGAGTGCCAGGTGTCGGCGATCAGGGACGTCCTTCTGAAAAGGAATTTGATGTTGACTGATAGCAGAGGACAGTGCTATGATGGCGCGTCAAACATCACTGCTATGGCCATTCCTTGAATTTGGCAGTTGCAGATGCCCTCAAACCGTCGAAAACATGCAGCGATGCGCTGGACACAGGAATGCAGTTGAGCAAATTGGTAAAATTGTCACCTAGACGGAACGCGATATTCGACAGAATGTGGTCAGAGTCAATGGCAGGAGAAGCACAAGATGATATCCTCACAACGGGTATACCAGCGTATTGTCCTACAAGGTGGACTGTTCGCGTGCATGCTATTGACAGCATTTTGGACAATTATAGTACACTGAATGAACTTTGGGAAATGTCACTTGGGTAATATCACTTGAGACTTAGCCTGAACCGGATATTAAAGGGAGAATAATCGGTGTCCAAACTCAAATGGCAAACTTTGGTTTCCTGTTCTGTTTGAGTCTGTGTTAGGTGATACTTGAGATTACTGATAACCACAGCAGGGTGATTCAGTAATAGTCGATGTGAGGTAGAAAGGGCCAGGGAGTGACCAAGAGTGACCAAACTATCTGCGTTAACGTTGTTATCCTCGATGCGAAAGGACGAGGGCTTTGATCTTTTCTTTAGACGCTCGGAAAAGCTTCAATCTGAGAGCGACATCACTGAAGAACCCGATCATCCACGAAGGAGAAAGACACCGGAACGTTTCGACGATTTTGTGATACATTCAGATTATCATGATAATGTGCAGGTCCTGTGATTTGTATAAGATTGGAGGTGGTGTCCAGAATGGGATCTCAACGAGCTGGCTTTGCTGCACATTATCACGATGATTCATTTATCTAACAATTCTGTCACCTAAACAGATTAAATCTTAAATTATTAATACGGTTTTTGGGACATAATGTTGGGCAAGAAAAAGTTTTTAAAACACATATTTTATAGAACAATATTGTTGTGCACTTCAACAGACAATGAGTGACGCGGTCTCTGCAAATTTTCAAAGTTGCGTTGTAAAATTATTCACACTCAATATCACTTCCTATGATGATAGATACGCTTGAATTTACAAGTGTGTAATACTTAATTGTGCTGTTTCTATGTATTGTGTGTGTGGGGGGGGGGGGGGGGGGGGCATTGGCCATTAATAGTTCTGTCGCTAATTGTAAGGAATTTGGGGGGGTTTGTAAGCAAACAGCTGAGTCGATCACTGAAAGGCACATAGAATGTTTTCATGCGCTTGTTTTGATAGCCCACTGCGTTCTCGGAAACGAGTCGTCAATATGATACGGAATCAGAATGCGACGTCTATATGATGCGGGATCGGAACACATTATGTGATACGTACCACTTCTCGTGGTTTTCATGCCAAAATGTATATGATTGTTAGATAAAATTTCGGAGAAGTATCGCCAACATTATTTCGAGGGAATCGACATGGCGATAGCGTGCATTCGGGACAGATTTGACCAGACGGGATACACTGTCTATAACAATTTGGAAGAACTGATTCTGACCATATCAGGACGTTTTGGAGAAAGTTGTCACAATCCTCAAAGATGAAATGTCGTCATCAGATTTAACTTACAGCATCATGCGACAAGATAGACTTAGCCATGTCATGCTTCTGTACATGAACACAGTGCGTGTGGACAAGCTGGACCTTTGTGTCATCGCGATCGAGTTCATCCGTGGAAGTGAGCACCGACTGTCCATGTTCGGAAAATTCTAGCGAGGTAACTTGTATAAATATTTTTTGTGTTTAAACAGCTGTGTAAAATGTCTGATGTTAAATTCGTGTATTCCAAAGTGCTTATGAAGGGATTATTTCTTGAAATGAAGATCAAAATCGTCGTGTGATGCAGATTGAATTATTCATTCGATCGTCGTCATCCGATCGTGTTGGTCTATTGAGGTAAGAATGTACGCATACATTTCTATTTTTTCTTACTGATAAACTTAACAAATAGCACTCTGTAACTTACTTAATTAGGGCCTCAGAATGCCCCAGATTCACGCTCAGAGCGTTGCATTTTCACAATCTTCACAGGGAGAGCCCGGACCCCCTCTCACCGCAAGGGGGGGGGGGGCAATCCACGCCCAGATCCTCCCCACCTTAGGCCTACGGCCTTCAGGATATGCCTTCGGCATATCATGTTGGAGAATTTCGCCTGATCAATAAATAATTGCTTCCAACGCCCCTACCAGCTGCTATCATAGCATAGGGCTCCATTTGACAGATAGGACGAAGCTAACAAAAAGCAATTGGTTAACCCTTTACCCAACGCAGACGATATCAAAATTTAGTATTTTAAATATCATCTTTTGAAATTTTTCAAAACATTTCAACAAAACCATAACATATCATGTGACCCCTCGTTGGAACGAGCTCGACGAGCTCGTTCCAACGAGGGGTCACATGATATGGTTTTGTTGAATTTTTTGGAAAAATAATATTTTTTCAACTGCTGAATTTGCATATTACGCGGGCGGATGCGACCGATTCGTTGGGTAAAGGGTTAAAAAGCTTGCTTTTCCCGTTTCTGAACAGCTGAGTTTGGGCGTCTGACTCTTTGAAATCAATGGGCTTGCATGATAACATGTGATCTTAAGAAGAAGAATTATATGTTAGAAGGTACGTCTAACCGAACCACCCAATTTGTCATTCAGGTTTTTAAACAAGCAAATGACATTACAAACACGGATGAACAAGCGTGGACGCAGACCAGAGGCAAACGCGAATCAATCAGACAAACAATGCAATAAATAATGGAATGAATGCGAAGAATGAGTGAATGAAGGAAATATTAAATTGCTGCACATCAGAATAAACAAATAGACGAATAGATAAATAAGCTATTCAAAAATACATTCATTGTTTGTTTGTTTGTTTACTGGTTTTCACGACACGTTCAACAGCCAGAATTATATCGTGTCGGATAGCTGTATTGATGGAGGAAGTTGAGACTCACAGAGAAAACCACCAGGCAAAGACAAGTAATGTCGGATTCTAAACATCCAACACATAGATAAAATATAACTCAATGGATGAATGAATGAATGAATGAATGAATGAATGAATGAATGAATGAATGAATGAATGAATGAATGAATGAATGAATGATACCGAGTGCAATGCTGAAGGTATCGTATTTTTATTACCTCCTTTTGGTTTCTTGTGAGGGATCGGTTTTGGTACTGAAAGAAGAAATACAAATTCGTTATTAGCAAACCAAATACCAAAATACGAAAGTCTACATAATTGAAGGAAATTTTGGTTAACAACATGAAGGTACCGATTCTGATACATTCAAATGAATGTAAACAGATGGAACGGTTTACCCATTACATGTACACATTTATTACACGGCTGTTCTGTCTAATCCCCATCTACAGCAACATTAAACCATGCGGAAAATGAAAAATTGTTCCGCACATATGTACGGAACGGAAATCGTTGACGGACTAGTTTTAAATAAAAGCGAAATTTCACTGGAATTTTCCACAAATCCTGCGCCGCAATTACAATTTGAATCGCTAGCGATACCTAAAAATCATCCCACGAGTTCCAATGTGTTCTATGTGCCAATAGGCACATTAGAACTCAGGGGACGAAATAGTAACACGGGTTCCCTTCTCAACTTTGGTTGGCGAAAAAATGTGTTCTTTTTGTTGATAGTTGTCAAATGAATTGCTGAGTGTCCTAATAATTATTTTTGTAGACGTGAATGCGTGTAATAATGCGAATATATGCGAAAAAAAACATCATTCAACTAATGTGTTCCTCCATGGCCGTAATTTTCACTTTTGTAAAAAGAAGAACAATTTTTCTGTCTTGTAATCTTCGCTGCATAGTTTTATTGCATTGAAGCATGTTTAATGTTTAGAGGTTAATACTTGTTAGTTTCATATCGGTAGAGATATCAGCCCGAAGTAACTTCATATCAGTCTGAGACCGATATAAATTTAACAAGGTAATACCCCCCTTTTCTTTATTGATTGAACCAAAAGAAATGAGTACAAAATGTTCTCATATCTGTAACTTTCGGTATGTTTTCACAAAGTTCGATGTCTCCTCTTCTCCTTCTATTTCAGCTATATATCCGAACGTCTCGGCTTCCCCATTGGTGAAGAGCGACGTTTGGACAGCAAAACCACCTCTTCACCCCCATTCGGCGAATCTCCGCTCACAACTCTGAATTTTAGTTTGCGATGAATTTCCTCTACAACTCTCATCTTGTGCATTTTCGACACACGTTTCTTTTTCCATCCAATCCTTACCCATTGCCATAATTAATTCATTGTTATTCAAAAACTCGGCTTCAAAACACTCAATTTTATAATTTCAGTTAGAAGAAAGACGACAGGGATAACTCTTCGACAACCCGATTCGCATTTGATGTCAACCACCTAAATTCCTGAGGGTACCGTTCTTGAACATTGACCAAAATTGATCTGACCACTTGAGAACCAAGATATATGTCAAGTTAAGCTAATGTTGTATTAAGTGCTGCCAAAATATTGCGAGAACATACACATATATAAACAAAGTGCAAGGAAGAGACAGAGGACACCGATAGCTTTTCTTTAACCGAGTTCACAGATTGATTTGGATTATTATTCTTAAAATACTAAAGGTGTGCTTTAACCCTTTACCCAACGTAACGGTCAAAATCGGCCAGCGCTATTCTCAAAAAACGCCAATTAATTTTCATTATTTTTTCATTTTTGTCTCAAAAACATAGGTTATGACCCCTTATTGGAACGAGCTCGTCGAGCTCGTTCCAATGAGGGGTCATAACCTATGTTTTTGAAACAAAAGATGAAAAAAATTAGTTATTTAAGAAGTTTTTTGCAAGTGTCGTCTGCTTTCCGTGTTAGGTAAAGGGTTAAATAAACTGCCGTAAAGGGTACAAATGTCAGAATTGACTTTATTAACCCGATGACTGGCACCTTTCATCTAATGCCTTGTAAATGGAAAATTGATATCACAACTTCTTAGGATCCACTGGAGAGTCAAGTATGGCTATATTACCTGTAACGGTTGTGAGATATTGTTCGGACGGACACACACACACACACACAAAGTGAAACATTTACACGGACAGATAGCCAAACGACGCGGATCGATATTCTGTCGCCCAGTTCACATTACCTTGCAATATTTGTAGAGATGTAGGTTTTTAAATTTCTTGTTCGGTTTCGGTTTTGGTTTTTCAGGTGGAATAAAACCTCGGTTCGGTTCGGTTTTCGGTTTGTTCATGAGGCCAAGTAAAATTCAATAAAACGCATTCTTATGTCCGGAGTCATAACTGAATGGTAGTGAAATTGAGTGAAACTCAATGAATGCCCGAAATAAGCTATAATACATGAAGAATCAGGAAGGCCAATATAATAATTACCTAAATATACAGAACTTTTATTGTGCTTGGCCATTTTTCGAGGTCTGACACGTACACGCAACTTGAGGAAAGCTGCAAACACAACTATACTGAAATGTCGGAAATTCACAGAATGTAGCCTTCCCAGAGTAGTGAGAGTACCACGACACTGCCATTGGCAGTGTCTGGGTACTCTCACTACTCTGGGATGGCTACATTCTGTGAATTTCTGCAGCAAGAGAGTATTTAATAAAAAACGAAAAACCTTAGATTACAGGATGTCGACGGTTTCGGTTTTTTAAAAAAACTAAAAACCTCGGTTCGGTTTCGGTTAACCAACAGCTCTAAATATTTGATGTGTTTTTAACCCACAACACGTCCACAAACTAAATAGGTTGCTCTTTATCTTTAACTTTAATATATTAAAGAAGAGGAATGGAATTACATATATAAGCATGCATTCGATTTAACAGATGCCACCTATCTGCAAATATTGTGGTTAAAAATCAACGACTGGGTTCTCTTTACGAACTCAAGACTCTTTAAGGCTGGATTATTCGAAACTAAACTTTGCTCGATCTTTGGAAAGCCATATCTCTCTCGTCCTACGGCTGTTTAGTGTCCAAAACTATTCTTCTACTGCTCCAATATCATTAGGAGACATACTCACTCAAAAATCTTTTGGGTCAAATGTTAATCTAAATCAACTGGGTTGAGTGAATATGAACCCAGTTGGGTTCATATTTACTTAACACAGTTGATTTGGATTGATCTAAATCAACCTAGCTGATTTTAGAGTGCAGTTTGGACTTGGCAGTTAGTAAATTTATTTTTTTTTATTATCGGGGTTTAATCCTGTACCTAACATGAAAAGCAGACGACACTTGCAAATAAAATTCTTGAATAACTATTTTTTTCATTTTTTGTCTCAAAAACATAGGTTAAGACCCCTCATTGGAACGAGCTCGAGGAGCTCGTCCCGGAAATAGGGATCATACCCTATGATTTTGAGACAAAAATAAAGAAAATTAATTGGGGATTTTTGTGAATAACGCTGGCCGATTTTGTACGTTACGTTGGGTAAAGGGCTAACGAGCTCGTTCCAACAAGAATTCATAACCTATGTTTTTCAGACAAACAACTGAAAAAAATAGTTATTCAAGAATTCTTTTTGCAAATGTCGTCTGCTTTTCATGTTAGAGAGAGGGTTAAAAAATCATAAAAACCAAAATATGTTCAAATATACATGAAGAAACGCTCAAAAAAAGAGCGACGATGAAAACATGTGTCATCAGGTCCTCGGTACCTATCCACCCATCTCCACCACCCCTATAACTTATGTCTTGTAATTGTTGACCTCGCCCCCACCCCCTTGCCAAACAACGTATGTTTTTACTAGAGCTGTAGGTTAACCGAAACCGAACCGAGGTTTTTAGTTTTTTTAAAAAAACGAAACCGTCGACATCCCGTAATCTAAGGTTTTTCGGTTTTTATTTAAATACTCTCTTGCTGAAGAAATTCACAGAATGTAGCCATCCCAGAGTAGTGAGAGTACCCAGACACTGCCAATGGCAGTGTCTGGGTACTCTCACTACTCTGGGAAGGCTACATTCTGTGAATTTCCGACATTTCAGTTTAGTTGTGTTTGCAGCTTTCCTCAAGTTGCGTGCAGGTGTCAGACCTCAAAAAATGGCCAAGCACAATAAAAGTTCTGTATATTTAGGTAATTATTATATTGGCCTTCCTGATTCTTCATGTATTATAGCTTATTTCGGGCATTTATTGAGTTTAACTCAGTTTCACTACCATTCAGTTATGACTCCGGACATTAGAATGAGTTTTATTAAATTTTACTTGGCCTTATGAACAAACCGAAAACCGAACCGAACGGAGGTTTTACTCCACCTGAAAAACCAAAACCGAAACCGAACAAGAAATTTAAAAACCTACACCTCTAGTTTTTACAACGTTCTTCTGCAGGCCTCAAAGGAAGCACAGTTTTTCTAGATCCATTTTGGTATTTGTTATCGGGTTTTGTTGTCTTTGTCAGGAGGATATAACGCCTCATATCGGGAAACTGTCGTTATATAAAAGGAATGAAAAGTATAAAATCTTTCAGTTGCATGATGGTACATGCGCTTACCCACTCTTCGAACACATCTGTAGCCGTTCTTATTCCTTTGTCGAAAAGATCCGCGAGGACATCGGATCCGTCGACAGCGACTGCATGACACCCTGTTATTTCCAATGCATTTACAGTTTCGGCAACCACGCCTGAACGATTTGCCATACGCATAATATCTCCCATATCTGTGACATCCTATAAATTGAGAAAGAAATCGAGAGTAATCGTTTATTACAGTATAGTCTCTCGCCTCGAATGAATTATTTCACGTAAGCGATTACCCTGTTTATTACTTTTCATTATTAATGATAATTATATTATTTAACCCTTTACCTAACGTAACTGCCAAAAACGGCCAGCGCTATTCTCAAAACTTGCCAATTAATTTTCATTATTTTTTTATCTTTTGTCTCTAAAACATAGGTTATGACCCCTCATTGGAACGAGCTCGTCGAGTTCGTTCCAATGAGGGGTCATAACCTATGTTTTTGAGACAAAAAAACGAAAATAATAGTTATTCAAGAATTTTGTTTGCAAGTGTCGTCTACTTTTTATGCTCGGAAAAGGGTTAAAAAAAACAATGAAGTCCCCATTACACCCACGGCAAGGCGTCATCGTTTGCGCACACGGATACATGACACAATTGTTGATTGCATAATTCACTTGTGAAGTTATCGTTTATAACCAAACCCGGAAATCCCAGTAAATCAAACTTTGGAAAGGAATAAAACACCATAATATAGTATTCAAAAAAAAAAAATAAGGGATATTTGATAAAACTGAAATATATGAAGAAATATTTTTATATTTTCATCAAAAAGACAGTTGAGGCATTGCACTGACATCTGGTGAATGATTTCAGCGATAGATGGGTGTCTGACAAGCACACCTTCCACGCACTGGTCTGCAGAAGACATGGACGGTCAGTCAGAGAATTTACCACATTCAGTCCAAGACCTCAATATCTTGTAAATCCTCCTCGGTTCGCGAGACAAGCGCGGATCCGACGTGGCATACTCCTCACCAAACATCCAATATCAGCTTGACTGGTGTTATTCCATTCTTCCTGCAGTGCAGCGGCGAGTTCCTAGACATTGGTAGGGGCGTCTTGGCATTGTCGTAGGCGCCTACCAAGCATATCCCTGCCGTGCTCGATTCGAGAAAGGTTTGGACTTAGTGCTGGCCAAGGCAGTGTAGTGATGTTCTGCTCCTGAAGGAACTCTGCAGCGACACGGACCCAGTGTACTCTTGCACTGTCATCTTGAAAAATGAATCGACGGCCGTGACGTCGCGCAAATTGCACCACGCGAGCTGCTAACATGTTGTCACGGTAGTACTGCCTTGTGACAAGGCCTTGGATGACATGTAATTCTAGTCTGCTTGTCATGGTTATGCCTCCCCGCACCATAACCGATCCATCACCAAAACGACCGTGTCGCCTAACGGTTACATCATGGTATCGTTTGTTCCGCCGCCATACTCTGTTTCGCCTGTCGTGGAAGTCGAGAGTGAACCTCGATTCATCGGAAAACATAACGTTGCTCCACCGACGATTGCCAGAGCGCCGTCGTGCTCCACACCAGTTGCGCCTTGCTACGATGACGTTCAGTCAAACGTGGAATTATTCGAGGTCATCGAGCGTACAAATTCCTGCTGTTTAGGCGATTTCGGATAGTCTGGCCACTGACTCGCACATCTGTCGCTCGGTGCAGCTGCTGTCCCTTGGACTACCTGACCGACGTCTGTCATCAACATTGCCTGTCTGACAACCTGCTAATCACCGACTGAGTAACGTTGAGAATTTGAGCCACTGCAGTCTGTTTGTTGCCACTTTCCAACATGTCAACGGCATGTAAACGTTCGCCACGTGTCAGTCTTCGCACACCTCAAAAGTTACGTTTCGACGATAAACTGTTGATGTTTATACCACGAAAAGAACGATGAGACCTCCGAAAATGTCCGTACAGTTCAAATGAAAATTTCAGAACGTATCCCACAGACATTAATGAGGCACTCGTGTGAAAAACCTGCACGAAGTTTTCGTGGGCCGATGATATTCATGATCCACACTAAACTTGGTAACATAATGATGTGTCCAATCACGCGTATCCAATACCATTTTCCGAAAATATCAACATCAGTTTGAATATCCCCTACTTTTTTTAATAGTATTTATTGCCAATTTAATACCAACTACAATTTCCTGACTCCAATTAATCTTTGACCTACCTCGTCTACCCTTCAGACGCAGTAATGGAAAGTGTACCATAATTAGTGACTTAATTTGTATTGGAGTTTCTCAATACATACTCCTCCATTCTCACAGACTCGACTGATTGAAGGATTATTTATTTGTCTTACACCAAAGTGGATGTGAGCGCCGTTCATTATTCTCAGTTCCTTATTCGACACGTGTTATCAACCGTTGATAACGAATGTCGAATAAGGAACTGGGAATAAGCAGCGGTTGTCACGTCCGCCTCCAAAGGGGAGAAGAAACATGCAGGGACATGGTCAGGCCCATGGCAACACAAACATATTTTGTCACCGCCCCAACGTCATTTCACTTCATGGTGGGTTAAGGTTTCGTTTTCCTACAGGTGAAGATCCAGGGTATTCTCCGGGGGTGGGGTGACATTAACTTATCATAGCAATTGAATCACCCTGGGTACCTTTGGAACGCTTGAGTACCCAAAAAGTGGAGGAATAACCTTAGCAAAATTCAGGGTCGGGGAGAGGAAATTCTGCACCCACGGTTAATTCTGTAAAGGCCCCCCTTTCGAAAGTGTCGGGATACTGATGCAGATGCCGAAGGCATCCGCCGCTTGTGCCGAAAGCACGAGAGATGAGAGTGATGTTCGGACAATTTTGAAATCAGTTATTAATGTAGACTTCTGAAAGCATTTGGGATGATAAATCACGTTATTTTTGGCCATCAAAATGACGTTTTTTTAGCAGAATCATGCAGACTGACCATCTCCACGGGACACTCCCATTCCTTCTTTACATGAGTGGCAACTAGTATTCCAATACGGCGACAACTTATCTTGCTGGTTCTCCGCTTGGGGATGATCGGGGAGGCTTGGCACAGGAGTCAGAACTTCTCTGTGTGTGTGTGGGGGGGGGGGGGCTGACCAAGAATCCTGGTCCTCAAAGTTCCGGACTCCGTGGGTTAGTAACCCGGGCCCCGCCCTCTCCCTGGTCAAATAATCCAAGAAATATCACGGGGAGAGTCCATGAACCAGTAATAGGAATTTCAGGCACGAAGGTACAGTACGTGGAGAGTGTATTATCACTAAATCACCCGCAGAGTGGAGATTTCACCCGAGGAATAACTGCAAATTTGTTGCAAAGCATAACCAGCACCAGCAAAGTTTCAGCCAATGGACCTCCGGGTTAAACCTGGAGGTCCATTGGCTGAAACATTCCTTGTGTTTTTTGTCGATATGTACAAAATTTGAAAGTTATAGCTTGGGTGATAACTCCACTCCGCGGGTGATTCAGTTACAATCCACTCTCCACGTACTGTATATAAATTTGACATCTTTCAGTAAATATGTTAAGGGGCAATAACCCCCAATACCCACCCACCCACACTTATTCCCTCTGACAACGTCGCTGGAAACATGGACACTAACGGAGCTTGGGGGACATAGAGAGATCACAACCTTTGAAGCATATGGATCTAATGATTTTCATGGTGTTTTTCAGTCTGCTAGCACATGCGGTTTCATAATATCTACACAGTGCATTAAGCACACCATTTGAAACAGCCGATAACTCTGTACATACCAATTTCGAAAGGGCCATTGCCAAGTAGAAACTACGATTTCCTTTGACAAAGTATTTTTTTAGTAAAATATCATTACCTGTAGTTGCCTGTCGTGGTCTCTTGAATACGTGATGAAAAAATGGTCCTGAAAGAGGTAAAATAAGTTCGTTGTAGAATAGAAGCCGAACATCCAAATGCATTAGTTCTTGTATGGGGTGGTGTCTGACACCAGACTACCATTACCCAGCAAAATAATCTTGTTTCTAACGGGAACAGTTGGACACATCCCCGAAGTTAGAAAAGCATCCCTGACTTATTTCGTCATGAAAATGTACTTTCGATAAAGTTGTCTCCCTAGACATCATTAGACGAGAGAGAAATGTCCAATTAGGAAGCAAGTAATTGTTAACAAAACGCTTATGATGTCAGTAGAAAATAAAGCAAACTTTCATTTTGTTACTTTTAATAAACGGAAACAACAAGCAGCAGTCTGAGCTGTCTGGGTTTTTGTTTCGTTTATTAAAAGTAACAAAGGGAAAGTTGGCTAATTAGAAGCAACTAGTTAACAGATGCCCACATTTGACTTTTTTATCAAATGTATATCTCCTCTCCTAAACTTTTGCATTAATGGAAAGGACAGTGTCTGTGTTATATGTAACCACGCGCACAATGTTGATATAATTAACACAAAAAAGCTGCAGGACATCGAACATGATTTCAGTTGAAAATAAAGCCAAGTTTCCTTTTGCTACTTTTAATAAACGGAAACAACAGACAGCAGTCTGTCTGTTGTTTTCGTTTATTAAAAGTAACAAAAGGAAACTTGGCTTTTTATGACAAGTTAATTAGAAGTAACGAGTTAACAGATGTCCACATTGGACTTTTGTTTATCAAATGCATATCTCCTCCCTTTTATATTAATGGAAAGGACAGTGTCTGTGTCACACGTCTCCACGCGCACACTGTTGATATGTGTAAAAGAAAAAAAAAGCTGCAGAACATCAGAACATGCTGAAAAACGCCGGTTCATCATTTAAAGCTGCAGAACAACAAACATGGTGAAAAACGCCGGTTCATCATTTTTAAATGGGTTTCTAACGAGAATATTAGACAAATAAAACTGAGAGGGGAAAAAATGTAAAAAGCCAGCGTCTCTGTTCTTGTACTACTCTACAGGAAAATGTCTGAAGTTTGTGAAATGATGCTCACATCGATGATACAAAGTCGCTAACATTTCGAAAACTTTATATGAAATTCCCATACCCTTCGTGTTACTTTTTTCTGGCAGTTTTAGGGAATTAAGCGGATCTACTCCTCCTGTAAATCACTTCCAATGTCGAAAATTATCTGCACTGATGGTCCTAAATAGTCACATTGAAAGTCCCCCACCCTACCCCCGCCGCAGCACACAGCACGATACGTTACCATCAGTATTAGAAGGGCGTTGACGGCTTGTGTTAAACAAATATCTTTGTTTTGGTATTAACCTAATACAAGCAGTTGCTAGTTTGGTGATGTTTAAGTCAGGTCATCCCAAGAAGTTAGCAATACGTCCCCTGAGTTCCAATGTGTTCTATGTGCCAGAAGGCACATAGAACACATTAGAACTCAGGGGAATAGCGTGGCAAAGCCGTTACAGTATGCTGCGGATTTCATCACAACATCGCCGATTGTCATGACTAATTTAGACGTCTTGTTTAAATAGTGTAGGTATCAGTATATATGAGCCGTTGGGTAAGTCTATGTTATAGTCTAGCAAACATCCTCATCCTTAGCATTTGAAGATACGGACACGCATGCAAAAAAGACTTCAGTTATTATATTCAGGAATGTTCAGAGATAGAGGGCAGCACTGTATGGAAATGTAGGTTTAATTCCATTAAAACAACGCTGTCCATACCAGGCGTAACGAAGATAACCCAATAGGGTGTAAACCTGATATGTTCCGACTGACTCATATTTCAACTTCGTCATCAAGGCATGTCTTCGTTGAAGGCATGCCGCGATGATGGAGTTGGAATATTAGACAGTCCGTATTATAGTTAGGACACTCAAGACTTCTTCGAAACATTTCTACTATAAAATGGGGAGTGTGCGATTCAGTTCAGCAAGAACTCAACCTTTGATTATCTCCCTGACAAACATTGAATTTGGAAATTTTCCGTCGGTCGTTCAGCGACGGTTCGGCCAGCTGGCTGGTGAATATATGAAATATGAATGTTGCAGTTGTGACGCAACTTCTTTTTTAATTAGCATGTACCGTAACGGTACTCCAAACTGTCATGCTGGGACCACAACAGCCCGAATCGGCTACTAAAGGCCTCCATTTCGTTATCAAACCGATTAAGGAACTATGGAGGGGGCGCGGTGGCGTTGCAGTAACCGGTTGTCGTCAGATGACTGAAGTTAAGCAACATCGAGCCCGGTTAGTCCTTGGATAGGTGACCGTCTGAGCGATCTATTCGGACTCCCGCGTTGTGTTCTTGGGCAAGGCACTTAACCCCGATTGTCCACTATGGGGGGCACGATGACGCCGTGTACTAAGGCGTACTGCACGTCGATGGTGCGCATGTCTTCAACCACTCTAACCCTGCCTGTGTTGCAGTGCGGAGTTACGATGTTAGGGAGCTGGCATCTGCTCGTCGTTGCTCGGTGGTTCTCTCCCGGTACTCCGGCTTCCACCACTCATAAAACTGTCACCGACACGATATGACCTTGACTGCTAATGTGTCGTTAAACCCTAATAAATAATAATAAGGAACTAGGGATAAGTAACGGTTCGGTTGTTACGACCCATGATCGACAGTGTGTGTGTGTGGCAAAAGTTCAAGTATGAAATTTGGTGTTTTAAGTAAGCAGATGATTACTCGCAAGTGGGAATTGATATCTTAATAACTGATAAATAGCTGTTCACGCCAATCCTTGTAAAATGAATACGCCTAAACTAAGTCCATGGTAATGAACACCCGTCATAACTGAAAAAACACTTGTTCAACAAATCTGAAATTATAACTTTGTTTCTACTGTCAAAAATTGAAAATATATATATATATATATTGATATTTTTATAAGAAGAATCTTCTCTTTCAAATAAATAACGGTTGCCACCTCCTTAAATTACGAATGTCTGACTGGTTATAACCACACAACTTTAATTTAGGTACGGTCTGGATTATATTAATAATAACAACATTTTGGAATGTCTGGATATTGAATGCAAACGACCTAGTATGAGCTTTTAGCTTACTGTCGAATCCATGTGTTTGTTTCTGTGAGCGGTATACTTTGAGAATGGGGAATAAAACAAATCCAATCTAGTAATCTTTAGGACGTCTTTAGTCCAAACGTGAACGGCAAAGGCGTTTATTAACCCATAAAACCGAGAGGCCGCTTTTCCGGGACGGGAACACGATACGTCATAATTTCATTAAGTAGGATGGCTGCTTAGTGAATGGGTGTGTTGACCAATAAAATATTTTCTGCGTGCAGCCTTAAGGCTGCACGTTGAAAATATTTTGTTGCTCTCCCTCAAATAAACGATAGGGACTTTTCCAGTTGCTGCCATTGAACTGACATGGAAGATACCGCCAGGCTTAAAAGGATTACGGTTTGGGGGTGGTACGTCCTTGCGGCCTTTTAGTCAATCCTTGTCTGAATTGGGGACGCAACCGGTCTTTTGAAATACGTCACGCACGGTCAAAACAGAAAATATAGAACTGCGACATTCTTCTGCTCAACATTACGTCGCCTGAGTGCTAGAATGTTCTATGTCCCCCAAGGGACATAGAACATTCTAGCACTCAGGCGACGATTACATGACAAGTTAGTGATATATATCAATTTGTGTTGGTGTCAGCATATTGATGAGTGGTTTCATCTGCAGATTTTAGCATGTGTTCACGTAATGTTTTAATATATAAGTTAAATTAACTTTTTTATGAACAGTTCAAGAAATGATAATAAGTCGAAGATTTAACTCTCACTGTTCACGGAAAATCTATGCGATCAAACGACCACTGAATGTGAAATTAACTACTCGCTAAAACTAATATTCACCGATCGTGAACGTACCGCCAGTGACGACAGTGGTGACGCTGCAGGGGATAAGGGGGAGGGGTGTTTGCTCCATATAAAAAAAAATGCTTAGGCCCACACCCACTTGCTCCCTTTTCAAGTTTTAAAATAATAAGAATATCAGTCTAGAAGCTGTTCGCTGTTCCAAAGTGGATGAACTTGTGGGGAGGTCGCACACCATACCTGTCTATTACGTACTGGAGGACGCGTGCTCCCTCAAGCGCTATGGGCACTTTGGGTGACGCATTCATGGCCTGGGTGCAGCACATTATACTACTATTGACCTTTAATACATATAACTTTGAAGCAAATATACTGTTGGTGTTAACGTCTTGCATGCTGCTGGCGCATATTCCTCCCACGACCAAGAGGACAAATTTCCTGCTACTTGAACAAATATAATTTGGACACATTTAACCAATTTTTTTCCCTGTAAATTGAATGAACTTTTTGACCAATGATTTCTGGACTTAACTGTAGATGAACTTTTTCACCAAATCTAGTCATGGCTGCTTCATAGCAGCCATGACTAAATTTGATGAAAAAAATTTGAATATACTCGGTGGGTTAAGAGTTAATCCATGTGGCAAAAATGTATCAATATCATCGAAGAATAGATGTTTTTTTGTTCTTTGAAATTCCACACTGTTTTTGAAAAATAATGTATACGTTTCTGTTTTCGTGTTTTCAACCAATGAATATCTGAAATAAAAAAAATATGAAAAACAAAAATAAAATTTATAAATAAATTATAAACCCGCCAACCTCGCTGAATGATATGCTGTCCTTCACTCGCCCACCCAAAAATCTGAGCCGCCACTGTCGGATGAGGGTTTTTGTGAGCCCTATTCTTCAGTGGTGGAATAACAAGGAAAAAATAAGACCTGTGTGAAGATGGATGATTTGTTTAACCTTTTACCCAACGTAACGACCAAAACCGGCCAGCGTTATTCACAAAAATCGCCAATTAATTTTCGTTATATTTTCATTTTTTGTCTCAAAAACATAGGTTATGGCCCCTCTTTGGAACGAGCCTCCTTCCTTGTTAGAGGCATCTGGGCAGTAACCTCTCTCCGTTTTCATTTTTATGAACATCTACAAGGAATACAAGCCTATTTAGTGTAAACAATATTTATTGAAAAAATCGATATGTGTACAATTGTATACAAGTTGCAGATGGACAAGGTAATGTGAGAGAGGGGATCCGACAGAACGCTTACAGCTTATGTAAGTCGTCAAGCCTATTTTGTCCACAAGCCTGCATCCTCCACCCCCCCCCCCCCCCCAAAAAAATATGGTGTTCACCACCCACTGTATCTATGCCCCACCTATACCACAGCTTCCTCTATTTATACCCAGTTATTACCTCTAAAATTGAATGTTGGCATCCTCCAGTGGTTGTAATATCCTGAAAAAGATGAAAAAGATTATGAGAACATATACAACCAATACTAGGTTTTCTTGGTTTTTGTGGGGTTTTTTTTATCCTTGTCCTGTCAAAACGTCTCTTTTTGTGAACAGTATGAAATTGTGAACGATGTCCATGTGCCCGAACCCGTTGACTGCCGGAGAAAGCTCTACCTATAAGCTCATCCGTCAGAAAATATATTCGCTGAAATAAGTTGTAGGAATTGGCCAAGTTTGTTTTATTAACAGTTTCTTCTGTCCACAATTCCAGGCTTTGACATCGTTTTTTGGGAACCCCTCTTTGAGAGAAATGATATCAAGACTTTGAATTTTAAACAAAGAAGATTGAAGTTGAACTTACTTCAGCGGACAATGCAGATCGGGGACATAAACATTTCCTAAGGTCCAGCGACGCTTGGAAATTCAATTTGATTCGAAACTGTCCCGATGGTTCGATTCCATTCGATTACAGTCGCACCAATTCTGAAATTTTCGAATCTTCAAGATGCTTTCAACAAGTCCCATCAAGTGTCTCCTTTTGAACTCTTCTTCTTATACCAGGTCAGGAAAATAGCTGATTCTTCAGCTTTGACACCTGTTATGGGTAAGTTGAAGCGAGCCAGCTGCCTGGTGGTTTATGTGGAACACAATGTAAGCAACAATGACACGTAAGTGTATCAGACATTTTTAACTCTTTTACTGCCACGCCCACTTTATCCATATATGGAGGACCTTTATGTATGCCTGTAAGGAGGAAGTATAATAAAAGTTATGACACTGAAACTCCATCATCTGATTAATTGTTGGAAAGGGCTCTCTGAGCCCTTTCCAACAATTAATCAGATGGTAGGGTTGATCTGCGCATACCAGATATATAGGTGACAATAGTCGCTTTCAGCAACGTAAGTGTTAAATCATGAGAGAAATTCAACGGCAATTTTGCTGTTTGCCTATAATAAGACTTTGTGCACTTTATAACATCTTCTGTAATGAAAATTCGTGGTTTTTGTTTTGTTATGGCAGGAAAACAGACGTCAAGGCGATGCTACATCTCGTAACACACTTTCTTATGTTTCGGCTCGTGTTTTTGTGTAAACTACAAATAAAAAAATTATTATTTCATTCATTCATATACTCTACAATCAGCGGGGTTAAAATTCAACACAAATCAACTAAGTTGAGTGAATATGAACCCAAATGGGTTCATATCCACTCAGTCCACTTGATTTTTAACCAAACTGATTTCAGAGTGTAACAGTAGAACCAGGGAATCTTGTTTCTACCGGTAGAATCTCAAATTCTAACTTTTACAGATAGAACTTGATATCCGTGTTCTACTATGCCATTTTCCCCCAATAGAAGCTGAAATGCCAACTGATACTGTTAAATGTTGGTATTCCATACTTGGGTGTGGGTAGGGTAGAAATTAAGGATTCAAGCTGTCAGATGCATGAAATTGTTTTTTATAATATCACATTTTACGCAATGTGAAATAGTGTTAATTTTACACTTGTATCATAATAGTTATGTGTTCGTACATGTGTCACATTAACAGGGAGAGTGCACATCAAGTTCGTGGTAATTAACTGTATCATTTACTAAGGTTTTTCAACATCTGACCACACGGAGTATGCATACATGGGGCTAGTTACAATTAGTGCGTGTGCCCACACCAGAGACAAAACTAAACTCAAGGAGTACCCAAGGCATGAATTACTAAAATATTCCAGAATATTGGTCTGCCTACCGATACTGCTGTTTGAGATTCTGGTTTTAGGGAAATGGTATATAAACTAGAGAAACATAATTTACTGTACCCAGTAAATTAAAGTCTGTGTGAAAAGGTTAAAGTATCAGGAATAACTATACAGGAAGAGAATTTAAGGAGGCTTATTTTCAGGAGTAAAATATTTTTAAACAAATCAGAAATGGATTTTTGTTGAGAGTATTTACAGATATTCATACTGGAATCAGAACAATTTTTATAAGAAACCAGAAAAGGCATATATGTGACCAGCATTCAAAGGGTTCGATACACGAATCAGAAATGGACATTTATGGCTCTGCCCACTAATTTGAGTGATGAAATACGTTCATAAACTTTAGAAATGCATTAAGCAGTCTTTCTGAATTATATGCACTTGATGACTATGGTGGCCGCTTTCAGGCAGATTCCTAGGTGACCTCTGTGACCTTGACCCATATTTTGAATTTCTGTCAAGTGTCGACTCATTTGGTGTTAGCCCAGGTCCATTAATCATTCCACGATTGAGATATGAGCGTGACCCATTTTCACAAATTTTGGCCACACCCACTTTTTAAACGTAAAAATGCATGTATGGACCTCTGGAATGCTTTGGGGATCAAAAAATGTGATTTCCAGCAATTATGAAAAATGCACTCAATGACCCCTAGGTGATTTCCCTGACCTTGACCCATATTTTGAATCTCCATTAAGTGTCGACTCATTTGCTGTTGGACCCAGGTCCATACGTCATACCACGCCTGAGATATGGGCGTGACCCACTTTCAAAAGTTTTGGCCACGCACAATTTTTCAATGTAAATATCCATGTATGAACCTCAGGAATGCCTTGGGGGGGGGGGGGGGTCTAAAAATTTCCATTAAGTGTCGACTCATTTGCTGGTGGTCTCAAAAAATGTGATTTCCAGCAATAATGAAAACTGCACTCAATGACCCCTAGGTGATCTCCCTGACCTTGATCATACCATGATTGAGATATGAGCGTGACCAACTTTCAAAAATTTTGGCCACGCCCATTTTTTAACGTAAAAATGCATGTATGGACCTCTGGAATGCTTTGGGAGGGTTGAAAAAATGTGATTTCCAGCAGTTATGAAAAATACACTCATTGGCCCCTAGGTGGTCTCCCTAATCTTGGCCCATATTTTGAATGTCCATTAAGTGTCGACTCATTTGCTGTTGGTCCCAGGTCCATACATCATACCCCGCCTGAGATATGGGCGTGACCCACTTTCAAAAATTTTGGCCACGCCCAATATTTTTCAACGTAAACATCCATTATGAACCTCAGGAATGCCTTGGGGGCGGGGGTCAAAAAGTCTCCATTAAGTGTCGACTCATTTGCTGTTGGTTCCAGGTCCATACGTCAAACCACGCCTGAGATATGAGCGTGACCCACTTTCAAAAATGTTGTCCACGCCCACTTTTTTACGTCAAAATGCATGTGTCTATGTCAGGAATGCTTTGGGAGGTCAAAAATCTGATTTCCAGCAATTATGAAAAATGCACTTAATGACCTCTAGGTGGCCTCCATGACCGTGACCCATATTTTGAATCTCCGTCGAGTGTCGACTCATTTGGTGTTGGTTCCAGGTCCATATCTCATACCACACCTGAGATATGGGCGTGACCCACTTTCAAAAATTTTGGCCACGCCCAATTTTTCAATGTAAAAATCCATGTATGAACCTCAGAATGCCTTGGGGGTCAAAAAATGTGATTTCAAACAAATATGAAAAATGCACTCAATGACCCCTAGGTGACCTCCGTGACCTTGACCCATATTTTAAATCTCCATCAAGTGTCGACTCATTTGGTGTTGGTTCCAGGTCCATTCATCATACCATGCTTGAGATATGAGCGTGACCCACTTTCAAAAATTTTGGCCACGCCCACTTTTTTAACGTAAAAATGCATGTGTGTTCGTCAGGAATGCTTTCGGGGGTCAAAAAATGTGATTTCCAGCAATTATGAAAAATGCACTCAATGACCCCTAGGTGACCTCCGTGGCCTTGACCCATATTTTGAATCCATCAAGAGTCGACTCATTTGCTGTTGGTCCCAGGTCCATACATGATACCACGCCTGAGATATGGGCGTGCCCCACTTTCAAAACACCCCTACTGACACCCCTAAAGCCCCATGAATCTGAAAAACGTAGGTGTCCGGGAACTTGTGACTGTCTATCGGCATGCCAAAAATCAACGAGATAGGACACATCGTTTTCGAGTTATCGTGCGGACAAGGAAGCGCATAGGAGACAGAAGACAGGAGAATAAGAAAAGGAAAAGAAAAAGAAAAAGAAGTAGAAAAATATAAAAAAGAAAAAGAAAACATACAAAAACAATAGTCTGTGTGTTTCACACACACTAATTATAATACCCAATAATCACGGAAGCATGTGCGATTATATTATACGATATCAAAACAACTTAATTCATATATTGGATTGCTTGTAATGAAATATTGGCAAGCGTTGCGTTAATTGCCTTAAAAATTCACTGACAATATGGAAGAGGCTACACTCTAAAATCAGTTGGGTTAAAAATCACCCCAAAATCAACTGAGTTGAGTGAATACGAACCCAATTAATTTTGAATAATGCAATTGATTTTAGAGGGTATAATAGTATTCGACGGGTTACAAAAACTTGATTACATACCTTATTTATTCTGAAATAAAGGACATCCCTCCCCTTTTATCAATAAACATTAGAATTCTAACTTCTACTGGTATAAAATTGGATTAACTTACTGAAATTTTGTAATTCCCGGTTCTACTGGTACTAGTTTGTATTTAGCAATTAAACTAGCTGATTTTATTATTATCCTCGAGTGATGTGGGGGGGGGGGCTGTGTGGACATTTCACCGGGAGGGAGAGGGTGGGGTATTTGGCCCAGACCCGAGGCTTGTCGAGTGACTGGGTCGAAATTTTTTTCCAGTAGGTGAGATTTCCCCAACCCACTCCCACAGCACTCGGGTTTTAGTTCCCAACACACCTCACATGACTTTATCGCAATCAACCTACTGTTCGTGCGATGTAAATTTACTGTTCTAGCGATTGAATTTGCAGAAAATGAATTGAAAATTTGGAAAGAGTATCGAAAGGTTTCGCATATACCGAATAGAATGGAGCGTTAGTTCACAACAGCGATGGATTAACATACGGAAGCAAGTTGAAACAACTGACATTGCGATGACCAAAGTTTTGGGGTGTGGCTGGATAAGACAGATATGTCTCTCCTGGGTATCCCTCCTGGGACACGTGTATCTCAAAAGACAGTTGGTGGGAGAAACATTTCCGCCAGCTGCGGTTCGATTCTATTAGTGGAAACTGGATTTGAAAGTTTTCCGGGTGGATACTCAAATTCTACCAGAGTCCAGTTTCTATCACATCATTTACACGCAAACGCATAAAAGCGTTGTTGGGACGATTCGGGATTTTTTTAACCCTAGCAACGCAGGTCGGAACAATGTAATTTTAAACTTTCTGGTTTGCTAACATTCAATTTCATTGGAACAGATAAAAAAAATATCGTTTGATCACTTATTTCTTACCTCTTCTCCGAACGCATCTATAACAACATCCATTAGGATTTTTTTGTAGAATATACCCAGAGCGACACCGGATCTGAGGACAACCTGTGCACAATACTCTACCATTTTTGGTGCACTTACATCTTTTGCAGTTTCTCGTGAAAGTCTGCCCTATTCTATAAATAGATCTATGTGTGCGACACACTGAAAAGAGAGAATTCCAGTTTATCAATTTACCTGACTGGTTGAGTGCTAGAAGCCCATATTTGGGCATTATTCAGAAGTGCAAGCACTGCAACATAACGGTTTTATGTTCAGTGGGTTCATCTTTGAAGTGAAATAGTTCAGTCTGTATGGATTTGCCTCGTTACAGTTTATGGGAGGGTGCCAAGAGGCACCCTCCCATAAACTATAACAATGCAAAGTCGCGAGAACAAATTTCAAGGATCCGAAATAGTTAAGCACTCTATCATCTAACTATTTGACCAACAAACTCGACAAATTCAACACGCGGTGAGTGTGTTACCACTAAAACCATCGCGTGGTTGAATTAACACCAGGCAATAAGTCATACAGTGCGAGAAACACGAAAAGCGCAATGTTGAGCTCAATAGACCCTACGCTTTTTCACAGAATTTGTGAATTATCTGATGGAAATGCCATTCCTCCTATGTTTTAGGGGTGGTTCGCTCTCCACGCATCGTACACCTGGAGTTATTATATACATGCTTGATGTTTGTTTATTGTGGTTTAAATATACCCTCAACAGGCAGGATCACATCTTGCCGAACAGTTTTTCAGGTGGAAGATTTCGGCGAAGCCGGAGAGAACCCCGAAGCAGCGGCGAACACCTGTAACTGTCAGACTAGCCAACTTTCTAAGCCAGTACAAGCAGAATTAGCGGCGATTGAAGGCAACTGCACCATCAACGAGCAGTGCGCCTTAGAACACGTCGCCACGGTGCCTCGACGTGCGCAACTGGGTTTAAGTTCCATGCGCAAGGAAACAACGCTTCTACAGCTAGTCCGGATTGAACCGTCGACCTTCTGATTTAAAATCCATTGCCCCATCCACTGGGCCATCTCGCTCCCAAAGATATGTATACATATGTCCTTTACACTTCGTAATTTCTTTTTCTTTATATTTCAAGTGCATAAAGGTTTAGACCGTTCATTGGAGCAGTTGCGTATCACGAATTTCGTTAAAGGGCTCAAATTATGTTTTAAAGCAAACAATGTTACAACAAGGGCGACTTCCTGGGAAGCCGTAATCATTAGGTCATGAACAAGCTAACTGAACATATACGTCACCCCCGTTCTTTGGTTAACCCTCATTAAAGGATGCCGAAATATCACAATTTCAGCGTGTAAATATTCTACAAAATGCACCTAAAAATTTAACCAATTCACTCTTGGTTGACATAACTCTCTGGGCTCTGCCAAACAAGACTGAATTGGTTTTTTGCCTTGTTGCATTATGGGAAAAATCTTGGTATTTTAACTTCAGTTTGCCGATGGTTAATAAACAAATCCTGTTCATAGACTAAACAGACTGCCACTGAAAAATTATACACGAAGGAACAGGTTTAGTTTAAAAAACATTTATTTCAAATAAAAAATGGAGCGTGGTGGCTCAATGGTTACGGAACTGGACTCCAAACCTAAAGGTCGACTGTTCGATCCCCACCAGGGGCAACTGCGTTGTGTCCTTGAGCAAGGCACTTAATCCCGATTGCCCACGCGGGGGGGGGGGGGGGGGCACGGTGTACCAGGGCGTACTGCACGTCGGTTGTGAACTTTTCTTCAGCCATTGCTAACCCTTAAGTCCTCAGATTAATTTTAAAGTATTTATGGCCTTTTTCTGCTTACATAGTTATTGATGACTTGGCAGTGGTTCTACGTCACTGCTGGCTGCCTATACAGGCAGCCAGCAGTGATGTAGAACCACTGCCAAAGAAAATTCAGTCTACACACAAGAGTAATAAAAAAGATTACACAAGGGAGCACCTGCTTCAATGCAATATAAAAGTGGCGGTTTGGGGCTATATGGGGGCTTAAGGGTTAACCCTGCTTGTGTGGATTTAGTACGCTGGGGAGTCTGCCTGTTGCTCGCTGTTGCTCGGTGCTTCTCTCTGGGTGCTCCGGCTTCCCCCACCTCTAAAACTGTCCGACACGAGGTGACTCTGGCTGTCGAAAGTGTCGTTAAATCCCAATAAAAAAATGTGTTTAAAATATTGTTTAAAATAAATAAATGTCATATAATCAAGTAAAAGAACAAGTATAGGTTACAGCATAGAAAACGAGTGATATTGAATATACAATCGCGAGAGTTAGTTAACGAGGACTTGTCCGAGTAACTAGCTCGAGCGATTGTATGTTCAATATCACGAGTTTTTGTGCTGTAACCGACTTGTCACATTGATGTTTGCACAAACAATCAAAACACGAACAATCAAACACTCCACTGAACCCTTGTCTGACACGTGTCCATTCCCGTTTAATTAGTTAATTTCTTAAGCCAAACTTGCAAGACACATGAAGATTGATGGAAAGCAAGTGATATTACTTCATTTTTTCCGTTTCGTCATTGCGCTCAAAAGGTTGAGCGAGAAATTAAACGTTCCATTTATCATTTACACCCGGGTGTGGATTTCTTTCTTTAACTCTTTCAATAAAATCAAAAGTCAGGTAAATTCTCGTTTCTCTGTTCAAAACATTTTAGCACAGGTGCCCTTAATCTTTCCTCTCGGCTGTGTTTGTATTAGAACTGACAGGATACACAATCACTGTCTATTGTTCCTTGATTGGTAAAAGTGTGGCGATATATGTTGAATATCACACATGCTCTAACCAACTCTTCGAAATATATCACACACTTTTAACAAAGGCGTGACGTCATAACCATGTGACAAATGTAATGTGAACACAAATGCAGAAACGAAAGTGGATTCTGCAGTAAGCTAATAGCTTATACAAGGTTGTCTCCAGAAAACATTTGGTCACGAAATGAAGGTTTTTAAATAAACAACCTAACACTAATGCAACTAGATCTGCTCATCTCTTATTGAGAGCTAAACCGAGAAGGAGATGAAGTGAAGCAGTTACCATGTAATGCCATACAGCTATTGCCTTGTCAGTTTTTTCAGGTGAAGGTATGCTACATATGGTGTTCAAATATTTATTTTTTATTATTATTCACAATATACAAAGATATGTTCAACACATAGTTAACACTTTACCCAACGCAGACGATATCAAAATTTATTATTTTAAATATCATTTTTTTAAATTTTTCAAAAAATTTCAACAAAACCATATCATGTGACCCCTCGTTGGAACGAGCTCGACGAGGAGGTACAGTTGCCAGATCAATGGTTGGTCTGCCTTGCCATATGTTCTGTTCTTGTTATCCTGTTGGTTGCTCGCGACGATGAAAGTCCAGTGACTGATAAATATGACTATATAGGAATATAGTTACTTAGTTTGTCACTTCTGTCTTATCTTTCTTCCAGATAGATGAAAATTGTGTGTTACTTTTTCTTGAGTTTTGCCAAAACACATACCTGCTGTTTATATCAGCAAACACCATGAGCATCAGCTGGTGTAGGGTTTCGTGTTCAAGAATTAATTAATTGATTGATTGATTGATTGATTTATTGATTGACTGATTGACTGATTGACTGATTGATTGATTGATTGATTGATTGATTGATTGATTGATTGATTGATTGATTGATTGATTGATTGATTGATTGATTGGAGTTTGGCGTCGCTCTCAGCAATGTTCCAGCTATATCACGACGCTGCCATTTTATTTGAGGAGGGAAGTCCAGACACTGATATCTGTCGCAACCCCCGGCCTCTTGCAGGTAAGTGGCAACGTCCCCACTTGAGTTCGAGGTGAAAAATCCAAAAATTGTACAAAAGGCAAGTGAATGTGATTGTCATCCAGATTCACGAGAATAAGGTCTATATCAATGCATGTGTGTTGTTCATTCGTTTGCTCGTGGTGAAAATGCAATATTACACTTTTAGGAGGGAGTGACCTCAAAAAGGAGCCAATATCTCGAGTTGCCCAAGGGATACGGATGGTCCCCCCCCCCCCCCCGATTCTTGAACGTCTGACACCCACCTACTCAGATCGGTAGAGGAAAAAAACTTTAACCGGCAAAACCAGGTTCGACCCCACGGCTCCCGGACTATAATCAAAGTAAACGGTCAATATCTCGAGTTGCCCAAGGGATCCGAACGCCCCCCCCCCCCCACCCCTGAATCTTCAAGAGGTAACCCTGAACTAATGGTAACTGCAAAGAAAAAACTTTAACCGGCAAAATCAGGTCTGACAAAAAATCCCCATCTGGCTCCCGGACTAATAGTAGCTTGGTGTACCAAATGTGCACCACGAGTGGTGAAGTGGTGTTAACCGCGCGCCGAAGGCTCGCTGTTAACACCACTTCACCACGAGTGGTAAACACTTGGTACACCAAGCGACTATGGATATATTCTATATTTATAGCCCCTTCGGTCTGAGGCTGATATGAAGTTACCTCGGGTTAATATCTTGGCCGATATGAAACTAACCAAGTAATAACCTTTAATTGTAGTCAATGCTTTGTTTACCAGTTTCAAAACATTAGGTTGACAACTACTTTACTCCAAGCTTTTGTTCTCACGTCAATTGATTGTCATATGTATTGATCAAATACTGAACCTGTGTTTTGTTGTGATGTGACAGACTACCAGTTTTGTCGAGCGCTCATGTGAAGTTGCAGTGGGCTGATATCTCTAACGATATAAAACGAACCAAGTAATAACCTCTATATTTATTAACCCTTTACTGCCATGCCCTCTTTAGCCATATGTGGAGAACCTCTATGTACGCCTGTATGCGAGGAAGTTTAATAAAATTTATGACATACTTGAAACTCTATCATCTGATTAATCTCTGAGCCCTTCCCAACAATTAATCAGATGGTAGGTTTGATCTGCGCATACCAGAACATTCAGATAATTATCATAAAATAGGTGACAATAGTTGCTTTCGGCAGCGTAAGTGTTAAACCAAAACCAAAATTATTACCACTTTATAGGGCCAGTCCTTAAGCTATTATCACTAAAAATGAGGGCGTTCATTTTGTGTATTCGCCCTGTTCCCAATGACGTCACCGGGCTGGCGGGCCAATAATAAAATTGATTTTCATTATTGGCCCGGCGGCCCGATGACGTCAATGTTCATTCAGCATTTCGGAGCATCAAACCGCCGAGGTAACTCTCCTTCACTTCCGAGAAATATCGATATATTTTGAACGCGGTCGTGTTTAAATTGATCGTTTCTCAGTCGTTTCCTTGAGCTCTCCGTCTTTTCGTGAGAAAAGAGTATTTCATTTGAGTGTATAATCATCCGATGATCATCGTCAGGTAAGTAACATACATTGTAAATAATATATCGTTAGTTGTTCGTCAATTTCGCCTGAACTTGGCTTATGTCTCGCCTAATTTCGATGTGAACAAGACGATTGTCAGCTGATCAGTCATGTGACTATGGAAAGTGACCTTACTAAGTTAGCCCAAAAAGCTTCAATGCTGTGATTGAAAGTGATTGTTTTTTTGTTCATTAAATTATGTTGAGTTCAGTAGCACATTATTTCTCTCCTTGAAAATCCAATGAAGCAATACCTACATGTACCTAGTGCCCCTGAATATTTATTAACAGTCCATGTGGTAATAATAGTAATGACATGATTTTGTAGGGCGTTATGGTTCATTAACGGCCCTACAGGAATGATTAAAAGCCCTTGGGCCTATTAGCGGCCCTCGACTCCGTCTCGGGTCGCTGGTAGTCCCTTGGGCTTTTAATGATTCCTGCTGGGCCGTTAATGAACCATAACGCCCTACAAATTCGTGTTATTGTATAATTACAAAAATTCTCATATCTCTTACATTTTTCTGACAGTGTTATTGTTTCTCAATCTTTTGGTCAGAATTAAAATGTAAATAAATTTGTTTCGCCCAGTAACGCGGCAATCAGGACAACTGCAGCTTAGTTCATATCGGCCGAACTCGGCGTCATAGTAGCCGAGTTTGAAGCCATCTGATTCGATTTGGGACAATTCTGGGAAACAAGATCATATGGAATTGATAATTGAAATTAACTGGTAGAGTGCTAGAAGCCCATATTTGGGCTTTACACTAAAGGCCAGGTGCTGCAAGTTAAAGGCTTCATAATCTATTGATATGCTTCACATTATGCTTGAAGTGAAATTATTTGGACTGTATGGCTTTGCTTTGTTACAATTTATGGGAGAGTGCCTCTCCCATAAACTGTAACAGGGCAAAGACACATGAACAAATTTTGATGACCAAAAATAATTCAGCACTTTACCAGTTAATACCTCGATGGAAATTATATGCGGTGAGTGGATAGGGCTGCTTTGTGAGGTAAATGGTTAAACGACAGCCCACGAAGGGATGGTACATAATCAACACCCCAGGATGAGAGGTTATATCGAAAGATTCCAAGAACAGCAGATCAAGCGGCCTTTGCAGTTTCATTCAGTATGTCAATATGTTGTGCAAGTTTTTAAGCCAGGAGTGAACACTATAAAGTTTTTACAAATGTATTTTCTAGAATTGTGTAAAATTAACCATTAGCATTTTGAAATGAACCATTAGCATTTTAAACGATGTGGCAATTTGCCAGCTGGCAAATTGCCACATCGTTTAAAATGCTAATGGTTTATTTCAACCCATTTAAACTCATAACTAGAAGACGCAATTCTAGAAAATTCTATAGTGTTGTCGCCAGATCTCTAAATAAAGTTGAAAACGTACCTAATGCTTTCATCCGCCGTGGCGGCGGGGCTGGATGCTGGCACCTTGATTTCACGTGACACCATTCCTTGCCAGATGGCGCACATACGCATTCTTTGCAGCCGGACAGATTATACCTTTGTCCCAATCTTCTACCTTCCTTCAAACAATTTTTTTCAGCCCATGAGACTGAGATCACCAATGCAAACAAAATACAAATAAACTTGTTCATGACTAATTTGTTGCTCCTCTTTGCTTGATTGCGAGACTCCCGCTCTTAAATAATGGACGATGACGCATTTTATCTGCCGACATACACAGGTGGAAGTCTGTTGGTCAACCTGTTGCCACCAGAGAGTAGAAAAGAAAACCAATACACATCAAATTGTCTCATTGTTTGATACGAAGCAACATACACGATATCAGCACAATGACTCGCTAATTGGTTACTGTAATCCTAACATCCACATCATCTGCGTCGTATCCTTTGGTGGTGCACTTATTGCACATTGCTCAGGTGAGATCACGATAACGCAGTAGCGTACAGATTGTTGACGGCACACGTGGACTCAATCAATGCTAATACTACGTATTAGTAAATTGGTGAGTACGACATTTACTCGCGTTTGCTCCGTGGTTTGTTCTGTACCTTCCACCACCCACAGAGTTGTCCTACACTATATGACCTTGATCGTTGAAAGTGTCGTTAAACCCAACGAACAAACAAATAAAGGCTTTCACGATCCAGATTTTGCAACTACCATGACGACAATAGTAACAGCAGTCGAGCATATTTTGAGGGACAACGGTTCTGACGTCATTTGACCTCGATATGCATTATTACTCAATACCACTAAAATGAAAGGAAGGCGAACATTAGAGTCAGTACCAAAAGCTGCTCCGGAATAAGCAGTTATTTTCGGTATTTCGTTTGCATATATAAAACTGAGCTCGGAAACGGGGTAACCCATCCTTCCTACGCTTAACCCTATGCCTAATGTAACGGTAAATTCCGACCAGAGCTACTCAAAAAATCGCCTTTCAAAGGTTTGTATTTTGGCATTCTTGTCCAGAAAAACATAACTTATGTACCTCGAGCTCGTTGCAATGAGGGTTTATAAGATAAGTTTTGGAGGCAAACAAATTTTTTTTACAACCATTATCCAGTCGTGTCATTTCCAAACCGAAAGCCATTATCAAATCTTCCTTTTCCAAATTCTTTTAGTAACCCCGTTATCTTAATGGGAATATATACAGAAACAACCTGAAAAGAAAATTATAAAAAGGCACGCTCGGCAAAATGGGCTATTAGTTCTAGTTTGTGATTTATTTTCAATTCATCTGAATTCTATACCACAAATAAAATGCTTAGAGCTGCAGTTCTGTTTTTAACAATTTGAATATTTAATAAATTTGCCTTTAAACACTATCCTTAGAGAATTTTATTCAGATCACCGAAGTTATGCAACGTCAATCCCGGTTAGTCATCGGATGGGTGACCGTCTGAGCGATCGATTCGGACTCCCGCGTTGTGTCCTTGGGCAAGGCAACTTAACCCCGATTGTCCGCCGTGTACTAAGGCGTACTGCACGTCGATGGTGCGCATGTCTTCAACCAATCTAATCCTGCCTGTGCTGCAGTGTGGAGTTACGATGTTGGGGAGCTGGCAGCTGCTTGACGTTGCTCGGTGTTTCTCTCCGGGTACTCCGGCTTCCTCCACCCGTAAAACTGTCACGGTCATGATTAGCCATTGTACGTGCAGTTAAAACTAGAAATCCTGTCATGATATGCGCACAAATAGCACGCTGATCTGCGCGTTAATGTACGCGTTATGGCCATAGTAAAGCTATCAAATTCTGTACATATGGCCTGTGCACAAGCAATGTTTCAGCCAATGGACCTCCGGGTAACCCAGAGGTCCATTGGCAGAAACATTGCCTGTGTTTGCTGTGAGTAACCAGGAGAACCTACCGTGCTCTGGATGCCATTTGATATGGCAATTGCGCGCAATTCCTACGCGCAATTAAGCCTAGATAAGCGCGCTAATCGTGACAGGACTTCTAGTTTTAACTGTCAGTATGTCGCCTTAAACACCAATAAACAAATAATTCTCATCGTGACGAGGCCCTGTCTCGACAAAACCAATATTAACGACTCAGCCTTTTTTCTCGTGTACATGAGTTGAAAACTGAATATTTGATAAATTATGCCACAAAGAAATGAAGTGTGAACGTTTTGAAAACACGAATGAATTTATGATTCTCGGATAAACAAAACTTACCATGCTGATGTGACGAACAGTTTTTGTCTGGTAAGTCTGGTTCAATAATGTTTTCTATGACAGTGTTAACTCAGTACCAGTAGCATTATATTGAAACCGACGCAATCCTTGCAACGCTCAGTTATGACCTCCGGAGTGCTTCCTGAATAAACTTGATTTGGCTAACAGCATGGTGTTGATGTACCCATATATACCTTCTAAATGTCCAGTTGCATTAAAGAAGAAATGTTGCTCAGTGTTTTAATATTTGTAGGTCATCGAAGTAAACTTGATGAATTATAGTTGCACTTCTTTTCGATGTGGTTATAACTGTATCAATTACACCATGCCCAGTCCAGAAGAGTGTTGTCGGCACACAATCACATAAATTTCGCAAACACTCGAGACTCTTGTCGTCCATGAAGCTGCCATTTTGGCCATTTTTTCAGGGTATCTGGGCTAACATAATCTAAATATCATCATTTACATTTATTTATTACTTTTCAAAGTGTGATTTACTGGGATTTTCGGGTTTGATTATAAACGATAACTTCACAAGTGAATTATGCAACCAACAATTGTGTCATGTATCCGTGCGCGCAAACGAAGACGCTTTGCCGTGGGTGTAATTGGGACTTCATTGTTTCTTTTGCTTTTTATAACCCTTTACCTAACATGAAAAGCAGACGACACTTGCCAAACAAATTCTTGAATAACTATTATTTTCATTTTTTGTCTCAAAAACATAAGTTATGACCCCTCATTGGAACGAGCTCGGCGAGCTCGTTCCAATGAGGGGTCATAACCTATGTTTTAGAGACAAAAAATGAAAAAATAATGAAAATTAATTGGCGAGTTTTGAGAATAGCGCTGGCCCTTTTTTGGCCCTTACGTTATGTAAAGGGTTAAATAATATAATTATCGTTAATAATGAAAAGTAATAAACAGAGTAATCGCTTGACTGGACTGGTTACGTAAAATAATTCATTCGAGAGTATGGACTATATTGTAAAACACTCGTGCGCATTCGCGCACTCGTGTTTGTACAACGTCCCTCACATCTCGTGAATTATTTCACGTGACCAGTCCAGTCAAGCGATTACTCTCTATGCCCCACTGTACGTTTTGAAAAAATCTTACATCCCACGTGCAAGATGTCTGTTTTCTGTTTATATCAGCCTTATTAACATTTGTATCAAACTTTCTCTTTTATTCCTCTTGTGACACAATATATCAAAATTTTGATTTTCACCTCATATATACCACAAAACGTTGACAAAACTGTTGACAATGGTTCTGTGGAGGTGGGATCTTACAACAATGAGAATCAGTGCCTTAGAAAAATATTCTTTAAAAGTGAGTTTTTTTTAATATTGAAATTATAAAATAATTTTTGGAGCCCTCAGCATATCCTGTTTATTATATAGAATCCATGTACGCCGAGAATATACCATAAATTATTCATGTTAAGATTTTCACAACGATGCTTTTCACAAAATTGTTTCTCTTTCCCTTTAACTTGCATTGTTGTTAGTTCAGGTGTGATTTCTTTACATGTTCTAACCTGAGACACAAATACCCCCCCTCCCCCACACCTTGAGGGAGTGCAGTGGCTGAGTGGTTACGGCATTGAACTTCAAACCGAAAGGTCCACATTAGTTGAACCACTTCGAAACAGCAGAAAATTCGTTCCGCAGCTGCATTTGTTTCTAAACAATCATCGGCTGTGCCGGAAGTTCGGTTGCCCCGGATGAAAGCATGATGGCATTTCGAAGGAGTTTCGAGGCGAATGTCTTTCTAAGTGGGAAACTTTTGCCTTCCAGTCCCTATTTACTTTATTAATGGAAAAATTAACAATTAATTGGAATCTGGCAAACGGGAATGAAAAGGGAGCATGGTGGCTCAATGGTTACGTTATTGGACTTTAACTCTTCACTCAACGTAGACGATATCAAAATTTATTATTTTAAATATCATTTTTTCAAAACATTTCAACGAAACCATATCATGTGACCCCTCCAACGAGGGGTCACATGATATGGTTTCGTTGAAATATTTTGAAAAATGTTTTTTCAACTGCTGATTTGCACATTACACGGGCGGATGCGGGCGATTCGTTGGGTAAAGGGTTAAAGTCCAATAACGTAACCATTGAGCCACCACGCTCCCTTTTCATTCCCAGTTGCTTGATTCCAATTAATTGTTAACTTTTTCATTAATAATGTAAATAGGGACTGGAAGGCAAACGTTTCCTCACTTAGAATGCCATTCGCCTCTAAACTCTTTCGAAATACCATTATGCTTTCATCTGGGGCAACCGAACTTCCGGCACAGACGATCATTGTTTGGAAACAAACGCAGCTGCGTAACGAATTTTCTGCTGTTTCGAAGTGGTTCTGCTAATGTGTATTCATTCAACTGATGGACAGCACAAGGATTTTGATCAAACAGGGTGTGTGCTTTAGTAAGTACGATTGCTGTAAAACATCCTTCATATCAGAAGTATCGAGGCGGTTAATCCTTTACCTAACATGAAAAGCAGAACGACACTTGCAAACAAAATTCGTGAATTTCTAATTTTTTTCATTTTTTGTCTCACAAACATAGGTTATAAGCCCTCATTAGGAAGAGTTCGACGAGGTCTTTCCAAAGAGGGTCATAAGCTATGTTTTTGAGACAAAAAAAGAAAAAAATTATAATTTTTACCGTTACGTTGGGCAAAGGGTTAATCAATTAGACTGACTACATTGTTCTCGTTGTCGGGTGCTAAGGGTACCAACTGCACTATGAAAATGTTTGTAGCACCAAAAATACAGCATTTGGCACCAGGATTGGGCCAACCAAAATGTGCATTTGGTCCGTCTTAATGGATTTGTAGTTCATTATTTTTCGATAAAATCGCTTGTTGACGACACAGATGAGACAGCATTCAAGACTGTCAAGTAATCAAAAATTAACAGGTGTAATGAAGTTTTTCTGTTATGGTCGACCGAAATAACAGTTTATCCAGTTAATCTGATTCTCATTAAACTTGTTTGTTGCTTTTTTTATCTTGCTTAATAGTTTTTATAAGACTCTTTTTTATTATTTTCTCTGTATGCCAACATTTCGATGGTGGAGTACACAAAATAGGTAACAATAATGAACATAATTACATAATTCTGGAAACCCCGGATGTTAGCAATTAAAGAATGGCAGAGACAAAATAGGAATAAAAATTAAAAGGGGAGCATGAAAGTGACACGGGAGAGTCTCATATGGATAACGGGAAAGATAGAAGGTTGTGAAAGAGAGAGAGAGAGAGAGAGAGAAAAGATGTTCTCCGGCAATCCGGAACAATATACTATTTCTGAACACTATTTTGTGTAAAAACACTCGCTTGTGGACATGCCATATATAAAACCACCATTCACAGTGGTGTTTCACGCATTCGTGTAACGCGACGTCAGCAGCGGCGCAGTAAACATAACCTAACAAACTCAACAGTGTGAGGGAACACGGCTACTGTCATTAACATGGAATATACCTTTTCCTTACTCCGTTTTTTAGAGCAGCAATGCTTGAGCATTCGTCTAATAATATTATGTTGCTTATATAAATGCAAATTCACTTACTTGTTCCTAAAGCCATGAGACAGATAACCAGTTACAGATATGTGGCAACCCACATCGTATACACACGTGTACTCACACACACACACACATGCATACATACATATACATACATGCATGCATATGTGCATTAACATATATAAACACGTATATATGTATATGCATGCACATATGTACATTATGTGTGTACATGTATACATATGCACTCATAAACACACACACACACACCCTCACACACACACACACCTACACACACACACATGCACACACACATAATTTCTGGCAAGGACCTTGATCAGAGAGTCAGATATAAGTTTTAGATAAACGTTACTTACAAATTTGAAGTACTAATGTTTCATCAGAATACTGTGCCTTGTACTTTTGAAACGTAACCCTTTGCACTCTAGTGGTATCTTACATGCCAGTTCAGTGAAAGCACCATATATTCATTATTTGGGGTAGACCAAGCAATATTTTCAACGTGCAGCCTCCGGGCTGCACGTTGAAAATATTGATTGGTCTACCCCCACACATTTATTGAACAGCTATTGTATTTAATGACGTATAATGTCCCTGGACGGAAAGCGGCCGCTAGTGTTCAAGGGGTTAAAAAGTAAGATAGCATATAGACATTATCTTACGAATATATTTGACCAAGTTATTTACAACCTTCAATTTATTACTGTTAAAAAATTCACCCAGTTTCCACATACTAGGACTTTTGCAGTAGTTTGGAGATAGGTAAATTCTGCGTTCCACTGCTAAGGACACGCACTGCATGATACAATGATATTCATCGCCCAGATCAGTAGAGCACATGATACATACTTTACCGCTCCTATCCTGATTTATCCACGTCCCAACCTCGATTGGTAGTCTGTGATTTCTTGTCCTAAAACGTAATGAGCTTAGTAAATTTTTTCCACTTAATTCAGACAAGTGTGGTTCTCTTCCGTTCTCTTCCGTACAAAGTTTTAACACTACTATAGAAATCACATTTCTGCGATGCGTGCATTCTACTCGCCCAGTCATGTACATACGTATTTTTGTTTAATTTCATTATTAAGCCAGCCTAAATTAGGTATGGCCTGATATATGGAAGATAATATATTATTTGCTACCAGTTTATTAGTTGTTGTTTTTTTTTTTGTTATCATCATTTGCGGGATTTTTTCAACTGAAATACTTTAAAGAGCTAAGTAATACTGAATTAAAATATCGTACTTTGAGTGCAACAATGCACCATCTGCAATGCCTTAGCATTGCAGATGGCGCCTTGGTGAACTCAAAGAACGGTACATGGTTATTTTTTCTCATTTGCAGTCAGATTCCCTTTGGTACAAAAATCTTTATTAGGTACAAAAGAACATTTGGCACAGAACATAACTTCCACTTGGCACTAAAACTTTCCACTTGAACCCAGCTGTATCCGGTCCCGATTTTCTTTACCGGTTGACCGCAAACGCAAGACAGAAAAGTGGAAATTGTTTGTATTAGCAGATTGTGACAAACGGAAATACACAGAATTTAACTCATGCAAATCGTGTATGAAATAATAGGGCCTGACTACCAGGCCCGAGAATTTTATGCAAAATTTTCTTGTGCTACGTTCTGTCGAGTGCTGGTGTTTTATGCAGGATTTGCAAAAATCACCTTGTGATTAATTCATATCGTCTGAATTCTCTGACACAAATAATTCCTTTTTATGCCCTAACACCATTATTCCGATTTAAAATCCTAGCTAATGCAATTCCTTTGCAAAAGGTAAATGCAATTAATCAGTAAAGAACAGTTATAAGTAAGCGGTTAACCGGTTACTGAATTCCTAACTGTTTCAGCACCCCCCCCCCCCCTCAAAAAAGGAGCTCACATTTCGCGACATTTTGTGCGCTGTTGTCCTGAATCCACCTTAGAAGCCGTCAAAATGAGGTCACAAGCATGCTATCGGCGTGCAATTTACCACGTCATGTCGCACTCGCACTTGCCCCAGGAAGTATGAATGTTTTGGCTTTCGAAACCATTATTCAAGCTAAGGAGTCGAAAGTCTTGTCTTCCATGAGCGAATTATCCACCTTCTATTTTTGTAAGTCAATTTTTTTTCACAAACTTCGAGATCAAGGGATATGATATTTTACTGCATGCCAATGTTTTTATTTTCATAAAATACACGCTTTTTCTTCAAAAATCGAAGCGAACAATACGTTATGTTGTATTGTCCTTGAACAATACGGATGACGTGCTCGGACTATTTAACTATTTCTTTTTTACTTTTGGGTTATTTTTGGCAATAATTTGTGTTTTTGATATTTTTTTAGTAAACTGTTAGCATGCTAGAAATACAGAACAGCATACCCGTTCGAACAGTTATTTTTTACCGCACTCGATCGATTTCGGTGGAGGGATAATATTGAACAAGAAGACGAAGGCTTCGAGTTCAATATTACCCCTCCGCCCAAAAACGATTAATATAACAATAACATGATTTTGAAGTGCTTTACAGTATATTAACGGCTCAACAGAAATGGTTAACAGCCCCAAGAGCTTATTTGCGGCCCGCTACGAAGTCGAGGGCCGCTAATAAGCTCAAGGGCTGTTAACCATTTCTGTTGAGCCGTTAATACACTGTAATGCCCGACAAAGTCATGTTATTTCTATTATTGCCACTTTCGTACATCGGGTACATTACGATTAAATTATAAGGAAAATAAGATAAATAAATGAAGTTTGACGCTTTAGAATTAAAAAAAACAGCAACACTATCGTCTGATTTGTTGACAAACAAACCGGGTAACATGACTATCGTCTGATCAGCCTACGGCGAAATTTGGAAAGTCAGATGATGAAATATATCTTCGAAATGCGAACTTTAGGCAAAGAGTTTATTCATCAAAGATGTCATCACTTACTTTGCGTGTATCCCTTCCTATATTTGATACATTATCTATCCGTGACACAAAGATAAACACTTGAAAAAACTGTGTTAATTGTGTTTACAAATTAAAAAAAATCCGAATTGAATTTCGATCCAAATGGAAATCTGGGGAAAATATTGTTGATCGGCTGAGAGATGTGACGTCATTGTCTATATTTAGACGTGTCGAGCTGTTATTGACGTGTTGGGCTGTTATAGTCAATAACGGCCCAACACGCCACATGACTTGTACTTGTTGAGCATTACGAGGTTTCAACGCCCGGTAAAACATCGTTAATGTGCTAGGAACGCCCGCAAAAGTGGTAATAATAATTTTTAAATAAACTGTTGGCGTGCAATAAATACAGAACAGCATACGCGTTCGAACTGTTATATTTTACCGCACTCGATCGCTTTTGGCGAGGGATAATATTGATATTAATATTATCCCTCCGCCGAAATCGATTTCGTGCCGCAAAAATAACAGTTCGAACGCGAATGCTGTTCTGTCTATTTATCTCACAATCGGGGCGTTTTTGCACTTTTACGCAATTAAAGTTTAATGTATCTGGGCCCATGTTCGAATCCGTATCAAGGGCCCACGATACAAGCGCGTGATTCTGCTGTTGCCAAAACAACGGCATTAATATCATTTTTCGATCGCTTCGCGTTTTTCCCTTCAGAGAAAACAATATTAGGTGAGGCGAATCCGAACCTAATATTGTTTCTCTGAGCAGTATATGACACTGTATCTGCCAACTAAATGCCCTGTAACGTATTTATTATGCACGGCATGCTAAAATGTCACCGGGGAAGTAAACGCAACGAATAGTTAAATTATGCGCACTTTTCGGCATCTTGGGATGGTTTGTAGCCTATTATTGTGATTTTCCGGAACGCTCGAGTCGAGGCTTCTCTCTTGAAGTTAAATGATCAGTGTAGGTAATAAAGGCCGATATACTATCACTTGTACATGTACGTGTACAAGATACGCACACGATGCGTTCACCAACGTGGAATTCAGTGTTAAATCACACGCTTGTTCACAAAAACTGTACATGATCTTGAATCGCATCATGTACAGTCGCGACTCTTAGATCGAGCTTTTAACGTTCAAATACTCGTGGTGAACGCGCGTTTTTTAAAAAAGGGGTGAAATTGTACAGTTCACTTTCATCTTGTACGTAATTTTGTCGACGTTCCCATCGCAAGATCAGACCACGGATCCATCGTTGGCGAACGCGAGCAAAAGCAAAACGATTCTGAATCATCTGTAAAAACGCAAAAAAAACAGTTTTGGAGGTTCTAAATCAGCGATTCAGAATCGGCAATTGCTTTGGTACAGATGATTTAGAACCGCAATTGTTTTTTTGAGGCGGTGGGTTTTTTTCTCATTTATGACATTATTAGTAGAATTCCTCCACTATGAGAAATTCTCAAAAAAAAACAAAAAAACACTCAGATGATCGAGCGATCGGATCGCTCGATTCTCGTAATAAAACTCGATCTGAACGAAGAGTGTCGTTGTCGTCGGTGTGGTTGGAAATTCGCGAGCTCGCTGTCACGTTTTTGATTGATATATATATAGGAGAGAAAAAAAATATATAAATAAATAGTTATTTAGAAAAATAAATATATCAAATCGAATAGATAATAAAAAAAAAAAAAAATACGTAAATCATGAGCGATTCTCAGACTATTAGAGCGAGGTTTCTTTTAAACATTCTGATGAGAGCATACGCAATCTGCGCGAACGACCAACTACGTCCCATCTTGTTAGAACGATGCGTCGGATGTCGGGATCATCTAGACTTCGATCACGAGGATCATTCGTGTCTGGCGATGGAAAGGGAAGATATGGTCGTCATGTATTTCGAACCGGCGTTCGAACGCGTTAAATTCGACGATGTGATCACGTTTTGGAAGAGATTAGTCTTCTGTAAGAATCGAGACAGGCCCACAGATTCGGAAGAACTGAAATTGGTGCGTAGAAGTTTGACTTTAGAAGACAAGGGATGCATCAAGAAATTATTGCTGAACGAAGCATACGTCTAAGTTTTTTTTTTCGTTGATATAAAAATAAAGGAGAGTAGAAAATAAAAAAAAAAAATAAATACACATATAAATTTTTTTTTATCTATTATTAGAAAGAAAGAAAAAAAAAACACAAAATGAGAACCAGAAATAAATTGTATCCGACGTTAGTGGACGACGAGGACGAGAAGCCGACCGGCGTTTTGCCGACGGCGCCGTCGCTAGAAGAAAGAGAAAGAGGAGAGAGGTATCGCATCGATCAAATCAATAGAATCCAAGAGTATCTAACTCGAGAGAGAGATTCTCGTCGTTCTCTCAAGAAGAAGTATTCGCGTTTTGTGACATTCGTCAACGCGATCGACACGACACTCATCACGATTTCCATGGGTTTACACGTGGCCGGCATCGGATTGTTGTCGACCGCGGTCGCCGTTCCGATCGTGTTGACCGTAGAAGGAGTGGCCCTCGCCGCCGGATTGTTTAACATGGTCGGAAACTTTTTGAGTAGGAAATTATATCTGAAGGCGAGGAAACACAACAAGATTCGCGTCTTGGCCAAATCCAAGATCCACACGATATCCAAAATGATCTCTATGGCATTGAAAGACGGTAGGATATCGGACGGAGAATACTTCACGATATTGAGCGAGAAAACGAAATACGATGCCATGAAAGAAGCCTTGAGAATCAAGACTCGTCAGATCATCAAGGAAGAGATGAAGGATTCTCTCGTGGAAAAGGGGAGGAAAGAGGCCAGGGAGGAATTCAGTAAGATGATAGAACTCAAGAGCAGCGATTGAAAAAAAATAAATATATATAATAAGAACAGAATTTTAAAAAAAAAAATATTAAATTTATATATAAAATAAAAAAAACGAAATTAATTTAAATAACTCTTAAAAAAATGTATTGCGTAAAGTGTAAGAGAGTTACCGAGACGAGTAATTCTAGAGAAGTGCGAACTAAAAACGACAGACGGATGCTTCGCGGAATTTGTGACGTGTATGGTTCTATAAAGACTAGATTCATTAAAAAAAAGAATGCGAGCAAAGGCAAAGGCATCGTGAATAAAATGATCAACAATCTACCTTTCGAAATGCATCTGCCCGGTCACAGTTTCACGGGACCCGGAACGAAATTGAACAAGAGACTCAACGCCGATCTGACTCCCAAATCTTGGAGCAAACCCGTGAATAGGGTGGATGCGGCCGCGTACGATCACGATCTGTGCTACGCCGGACATCCCGACACCAAGACTCACAACGACGTCTGCAACAAAAACATGTTGGGGAGATTGAGAGGCATATCGAATCCGACCAGGAGAGAGAAGATGGAACGTTCGCTGGTCGGCAATCTGATCAGTGCAAAACGTCGATTCGGATGGGGCGTTCAAAAAAAAAAGCGCATCTGAAAAGAAGAAGAAGAAACGATTATTGACGAGCGAATTGGCCGAGGAGTTACACAAACCCATAGTGCGTAAATCTCGAAAGAGAAGGGTGTTCGTGAAGGGTCTGGATGACATTTGGTCTGCCGACTTGGTCGACATGAGATCGTTTTCGAGGTGGAACGAGGGCATCAAATATCTATTGACGGTCATCGACGTGTTTTCCAAATACGGTTGGATCAGAGCTTTGAAGAATAAATCGGGACCTTGCGTCGCCGAGGCTCTGAAGAGCGTGTTCGACTCGTCTTCTCGAAAACCGAGTAAATTGTGGGTGGACAAGGGAAAGGAATTCTACAACAAGGACGTTCGTCGATTGGTAGACCTCTACTCGATCGAAAATGAAGAGAAAGCCAGCGTGGTGGAACGTTGGAATTGAACGATGAAGGAGAAGATGCACAGATACTTCACGGCGAATTCGACCAAGAAATACATATACGTTCTGAATGGTCTGGTGAAAGATTGCAACAACACGCGACACAGATCGATCAAGATGACTCCCGCAGAAGCTAGCGATCCTCGAAACGAAAAACGGGTCTACGCGAATCTATATCCAGAGAGATCTAAGATCGGGAAGAAGTCTAGAAAGCCGAAATTTGCGGTCGGCGATCGAGTGAGAATCTACGCTTATAAGAAGCACTTCGAAAAGGGTTATACTCCTCGATGGACCTCGGAAATCTTCGTGATCAGCAAAATATTTCACACCGATCCGGTGACTTACGAAATCGAAGCTTTGGATGGAGAAGAGATCATCGGAAAGTTTTACAAACAACAATTACAGAAGACGAAGTTTTGATGAAGAACACAAATTTTTTTTTTATTTACTCTCTTTGACATTTTCTTGTTTACACACATATATATATAAGAGAGAAAAAAAATAAATAATAATAAAAAATAATTAAAAACTATTTTTTTAGATAAAGAAAGCAAGTGAATTAATAAACAAAAAAAAAAAAAATAAAAATCCTTTAAAATGACAAATATACTAGATATAGCACAAAGCATAGTGAAAGATGTAAGTATTCAAGAATATGAGGTTCATGAATACGAACCGGTAACTGGAACGAGTTTGAACAATGTGGGAGAGATAAGAATCAACGTCGAAACTCAAGATCTATTCGTACATCCTAGCGCGAGTTACATAGTGGTGCAGGGACGTCTCACCAAGGAAGATGGGATCGACTACGCCGACGACGACACGGTTACTCTTGCCAATAATGGCATCATGCATCTATTCAGGAACATAAAATACATGCTATCCGGACAAGAGATAGAATCTGTTTTTCATCCCGGTCAGGCCACCACGATGTTCGGACTCTTGACGTATCCTGATGATTTTTCGAAATCCAGAGGACTTAATCAGTTGTGGGTGAAAGACACCGTCGGCCCTGCTAGCGCCGGCGCCGCCACGATATTCGACTACGTCGTCAAGACGTCCAGACCTAAAGGAACGTTTTCGTTCAGGATACCTTTGAAACACATCTTCGGATTCGCGGACGATTACAACAAGATCATGTACGGATTCAAACACAATCTGACGTTGATTCGAAAAGGAAACGACGACGCAATAGTGAAACTCACTGCGACCGATGCGGGTAAGATAACTCTACACAAGATATCGTGGTTCATTCCGCACGTGGAGCCTTCGATGGATGAGAAAACGCATCTCTACGAGATCATACAATCCAAGAGTAAATTACCCGTGGGATTTAGAATGAGACAGTGCGACACGGCTAGCATTCCTCCCTCCACGAATCACTTCGATTGGAGATTGATGGTGAAATCCGCTTCCGAGAGACCGCGTTTCATCGTGGTTGCGTTTCAGACTGATAGGGACGGGGCTCAGGAAAAGAATGCGTCGCTGTTCGATCAATGCCATTTGAGAAACATGCAAGTGTTTCTGAACGCCACGAGATATCCGGCAATCGATTACAATGCGTCGTTCGACAAGAACGATTTCTCCAGACTGTACAGCGACGCCGCTGATTTTAGAAAGAAGTATCACGGTCTAGACGAATTGATGAGCAATCCCAACATATCTCCCGGCGAATACAAGTCGATGTATCCCATGTTCGTGTTCGACGTCAGTAAACAGAGTGAACGACTCAAGAGTAGCGTGTTAGACATTCAGATCAAGATGCAATTCGATAGGAACGTTCTGAGAAAAACTAAAGCCTTCGCCCTGGTCCTGTCGGATAGAGAATTACAATTCGAATCGGACGGAAATAAGATGTCGATCATTCGATGAGAGACGAGTGTGTGAAAAAAAAATTAATAAATGTTAAAAATGTGGATGTAAGATTAATTAAAAAAACTAAAATCTCGAAAACAAAATGGATGTTTTTGACACGAAAACAACAAATCATCTGTTCACTTCAGATTACTACGACGTTAAAATAAAATACTTGGAAAAATGGATTCAAATTGAATATGAAGAACGTAACACAAAAAAGGATGGAATAGTTGTGATTTTAACGAATATCATTTAAAAGAAAAAGAAGAGTTTGATCTCATAAGATCTAACGAAGAAATTATAAAAAATACAATTTTAAAATGTCGCAAATGTAAGAAACGTCAAATAAAAATCGAATCTCAACAAACTAGATCTGGTGATGAACCAACAACCGTATTCGCAAAGTATATAAATTGTAATCATAAATGGATAGAAAATTAAAAAAAAAAAAAAAAAGTAGTGAGATATAGAGAACATCTCTCTATATCTCATTACTTTTTTTTTTGTTGTTTTTTTTTTGTTTTTAATAATCACACATTATTTTTTTTTAATTCATTATTTTCCACGCGTTCAATGTTTGTTCAAAGGATCTAGTTCGATCAGTAGACTCACCACGGAAGTGGCGGCTTCGGGATTATTGGTTTTCGTGATGAAATTAATCCTGTCTCCGGCGTTCACTTTGAGAGGCGTGCCGAACGTGCTAACATTCGCGTGTTGATTCTCAGTATTTTCGACGCTGTATCTCTTATCGCTCTCCACACCATTCACCATGAGATTGACGACCGCTCTGTTATTCAAATCCGAGAAAGCCAGACTCATTCGAAGGATTTCACCTCCCAACAGCATGGGATATCCAACCTGACCGTGTTTCGATCCGCTACCTCCATTTCCGAAAGACCACTCAGCTTTTCCCTCATCTAAGGCGCCGGCCTCTTTGGCCCACACAGTGATCAATTGTCTAGCATGTTTGACTTTCTCCACCACCGAAATCAAGGTGCAGGCATCCGTCATGTTCACGGGATCCGGTAGATTCGTGAGCGCGTGTCCACCCATGTCTAGTTTACCTTCCATGATGTCGCCCTTTCTCCAGACTGAGTTGTTGTCAACGTACTTTCTGCTGACAGCGCTGGAATCGAATTCGGGATCGTGATCGAGACCGAATAAATTGTGACCGTTCATGCTGATGCCACCCTCCATGGTTCCGCCAGAATCTTTGTTCAGGTAGAGATCGTCCACTTGCGATTATAGGTATTCTTGCGATTGTATCACGGAAGAATCTAAGTAGCCCTTGTTGACCGCGGTTGAGTCCACATCCGTGTTGTCGATCTTCGACAGATTCAATATCTTGTGGAATCCCGCATTCAGATCCGATTTCATTTCACGTCCGTCAGACTTTCTCTGTTCCAGATCTACATAGTGTTTGGTCGCCACGTCCTTGGGATTCGTGGGAGCGGCCACGTTCGTTATCTTGTTATAATTGGCGTTCAATTCCGACTGCATCGTTTTCATAACATATGTTTTTCTCAGGTGTTCGCTGAATCTCGCGTGAGAGTCGTCCGCGTATCTCTTGGTCACGGCATCGGTGGGATCTATGGGATTCACGACGTTCACCAAACATTTGGATTTCAGATCGAGGTCGTCGGTCATGGTTTTATCCACGTAATTATCCAGCAGGATTCGTTCAAAATTGGCATTCCCCCTGTCGACGTATTTTTTAGTCGCAGCATCTGCGAGATCTATCGGCTCGGGAAGATTGTAGAGCTTCTTATCGTTCATGTTCAAAGGTTCTTCTCAAGGTTCGTATCTCCGAACGTAATGCTCATCCAAGTTGGCAACGTCGTAACCATCGTCGACTTCAAACGTCTTCCTCTTCTTTCTTGGGTTGACTTTTTCGTTGTCACTTCTACCAAATTTATCGACTGGCATGTTGTTGTGGGATTTTTTTTTTTTGTTGTTGTTTAGAAAAAATGTGTTCAAAATGCAGTTTATTAAAAATGAACTATGTTATTTTATTTTTCGTTTTTTATTCGATTAAAATTTTTTTAAAATAATTTTTTATCTTTATATATACTATAAAAAAAAAAAAAAATCTCTCTCTAATGTAAGTCATTGAGAATGTCTTGAAATCGATCTCCTTCAGACCATCTCTTGAGAATGTAGAGACATAGGTGACCGCAAAACACTTGATGTGGTAATTGCACTTGTTCCGTGTTGTAACGAACCATCGATTTGTTGAAATAGTTCTTTATTTCTTTTGGCGGCGCGATTCCGTAGCTGTCGAAATAATAATTCTTCTTCTTCCCGTTCTTGAACCACACCACCCAGTGAGTGCCTTCACCCGATGAATCGTCTAGATTTAAAATTCCACATTCCGATTGTCGAGGTCTTCTCTTCGGCAAGGCATCTCTGGAAAACACACCTAGAAAATCTTTGATTTTCAAATCTTTTGCCGCATTCAACAGATCGATGTTGGATAGGGGTTCGTTGGGTAAGACGACACCTTCTATGGATATCTTTATTTTCTTATTCATAAATAAGTATATATTTTTTTTTATTTATTTTATTATAATTTACTAAAAGTGACGTTATTTTTTTTTCTATTTTTTACTTTTTCTTTTTAAACTAACTTTCTCGATGTCACTATCAATTTCTATAATTTTGAATCCATCTAATTCTTCTTGATTTTCTAGAATCCTATCATCCACAATCATATCTGGAATCTTATCATCCACAATCATATCTGGAATCCAATCATCCACATTCATATCGTCTCTAATTAGATCCACAGTCCAATGTCCGAGTGCCAAAGTGCTTATTTTATCGTCTAACACGAATCTCTTGTCGTCGTCGGCCGTCAGCGAAATCTTGTTGACTATTTCGGTATACAAGTCATGATTTTTGCTTCCAATCGATTTCATAGTCTTATACACCAGACCACTTCCTAACAGACAATCTTTATACTCTTGGAAAGAGATGTTTTTCTTCACCACGCACGCTTTAACTCCTTTGCACTTCTTGATCTCTTCATCATCTTCTAGACGATAAGCATACAATTTGGGTCTCAAGCCCACGAATTCGACGATCTGTTTACCGCCGCTCTCGTCCTTAAATTTACCCAACACCTTCTTGTTGTTGTTCGATTGAATGTTGGACGGGTGATCGATGGGATAATTGCTCGTGTCGAACCACTTGACCACGTCCGGAGATATATCTTGGTAGACGTCTTTCGTCTCTATCTCGTAAACTAAACTGTCCATGTCGGTGAACAGTAGTTTGGCTTTGTCACCAAATTTTCGTTTGACATAATCGTAGTGAAACTCGTACATCAATCGCTTGCTGACATCTAAGATGATCGGTCCGAGATAATACGGTTTGTCGAACTTCAGATTCGTCTTTTGCATGTGAACGGCCACTAGATTTTCGCTAAATATGGTTCGGTGTTTGTAATTGGGTATCGCCACTAATTTTTTAGCTCTTTTCTCAGACGTGACGAGTCGAACGTCGGTTCTCTTCCTGATGTTTTCCATCGATTTGCCGTACACGCAGTTGTTCATGAGTTTGAAGAAATCTTTTTCGAAATCGTTCACGGCTCGAGTTCTGAGATTCGTGTTGAGATCGATGTATTTTTTCATCCAAGGCTCTTCGTCGAATCGAATGATGCGATGTATGTCGACTAATTTCATCCCGTAATCGACGTACTGTTTCAAATTCTTGCTGTAGACGACGTAGTTACGTTTGTTAAATAAATTGGGAATGCATTTTTCCTCGTCTCCTTCGTTCGGTTCCATTCGTTCAGGAGCCAGCGGATAATCATTGTGTGGATCGTGTAATTCTTCCGAATAGTTCAAATCGACTTCTAAAATGCAAGGATAGTCTCTCCATTTTTGCATCTCTTCCGGTTCCTTCACCCATTCGAAATTTCCAATCGGTAAAGGATGACTCATAGCCCAACCATACAGATTATTGGCGTCTCAATACTGTATGTATTTAGTCGACCATTTCGAATCGAAACCTTCTTTCATGTAGGGATTGTTAGCCTCAGAATGTCTGTGAGAGATCATCGAGACGCCACCTCTTGCAGCCCTTTCAAACATGAGCAACATGTCCACGTCGGATAATAATTCCAATTGGACTTCGGTGGTCTTCAACAGAGTGTCCCACGCCAGACCGGGTGTGGTGAAATACCAGGCGGGATCCAGATCGTAATTTCGATGACAGACGTCTCTAAAATTTTTGAACATGTCTGCCAAGAGCAGAACGTCGGTCTTCAGATAGAGATCGTGATAATCTCTCATGGTTTTCGTATCGAATGATTTCCACACGTTTTTGGCGTGTTCGTAATTCTCGTCGGAAATGTCGGATTCGTATAATTTCGAATAAAAATCATCTTTCGAAGGTAGTGTGGTGTCTTCGAATCTCTTTAGATCGTTCATGTAATCGTAAGGATAGACTCCTTTCCTCAACATGACGTCTACTCGTTCTCCGAAATGTTCGCTCGTGATTTTAAATTTATCCTTGCTCATGTTATCGACTAATTTTTCCAGAGCGGTCGACATGAATTTAAAAGTGTCGATGAAACGTATGCATCTACGAATGGATTTCGTTTTTTCTTTCAACGTATTTCCGTCGATTACTCTTTTCCTCTCCATGAGCTTCCATTTCGTGAAGGAAATGTATCTTTCTTCGCTGTTCGTGATGCAATTTAATTCTTCGTGTGAGGTGCTGAGATTTTTCATGAACAGATGACTGTCGTAACCCGAGAGATTGTGAAACATCACCGGATAGAAAGTGGCATCTCGATATTTTAAATTACACTTGCTGTGAGCCGGACCGCAATACAGACCCGTGTAATGATCATGGTCTCTGACCTTCTTACTTTCCTCCAAATTCTCGTTGAACGATTGTCTGCATATGTGACATTCGGTGGCTCTGTTATTTTCATCCTGCTGCTCTCGCGTGATGATCATTTTCGCCAGAGTTTTGAATTTGTCGTATAACATTTGAATTTTTGATTCTAACTCTTCCACGAACCTTTGAGCCACGTCGTCGTCTTCACGCTGTTTCGTGTAGGTGAAGGGACCCATGTCGTGTTGCGAGTCGAAAGCGCATTTCACGTAAATGCAATAGCCCGAAGGTATGTGTTTTTGATATCTTTTGACATAACTTTGAAGAGCGTTGGGTTGACAGGAACTCATTTTTGTGGTGAAACATTCGAAATCGGCGTACACGACGAATGGTACTTTTAACCTTCTATTGTGATTTTCAAACTTCACGATGGTGTTGGGTTTGGGCATTTCGATGGCGACACCTTGATTTTCGTTGCAATATTCCTGATGTTTAGCTGACGATTTTTCGCTCTGAAACATTTTCATGCTGTTGCAACATAAACATATCTTATGTCCATGTTTGACCACGGCGTGTTTCTTAGTCAAGAAATACGGTAATTCCAAGTAGGAAGATCCTTTCAACGGTTCGTTTTTAGTCATGTGAATTTCGAGTTTCAACACCTCACCGAACGTCCAATTACTACCTTCATTTTGATAATTCGCGAGAGACGTCAACATCTTGTCTTTCATCTTTTCGAAAACTTCGGATAGATCTGAACCTCGAAATACGGGTTCGACGTTAGATCTGAAATACACATTTTTCATGATGCTCTCGCCGGACTTCACATCGATTTTATTCATTATGCAATGGAGTATCATCTTAATTTTTAATCCCAAGTTCATGTATTCGCGAAACAAATCCAATACTTCTTTCTTCACCCGTTCCATGAACAATTTTGGATCGACTTTCTTCAATGAGGGAATCACGTCGAAAGTTTTAAAAATGCCTTTGATCGCACTCTCCCTTTCTACAGGTTTCGATTGGAATAGTTCTGCAACGAGTCATGTTACATATTCTTCTCCTTTCTCTTCGTCGATTGCTCGTTGAATTTCGCTCAATATATCTCGTTTGTCTTGAATCTGAAGTGCATCACTCGTTTTCGTTTTAGTTTTTCTTTTCTTTTCTTTGGAAACTTGATGTTTTTCAACAGCTTTTTGTTTAGTCGTCTTCTTATTTTTCACAACCGGTGCATCTTTTGACGTCGTTGCTATCGACATTTCGTTTGCCTTTCTAGCATTTCGCAAATATTCTTGTATGGCTTCAATTTTTTTTTATTTAGTTCTGTGCTTTCTGAAATCTGAAATTTGTAATAGTTTACCAATCTCGTTTAACTGAGGTATGGTTTTCTCATTTAAATTTACCATTGTTTTATCTGTTTGCCTCATTTGTAAAAATATTTTTTTTTTTGAATTTTGTATTAAATAATTTGTTAAAAAAGTGTTGCTTTTTTACTCTTTATATATAATAGAAAAAAAAAAAAAAGTTAAATTTTAAATCAATTTTTTTAATACAAAATTTAAAATAAACATTATTTGTAAGAATTCATAAAAAACCAAATAGTCGATCATGACAACAACACCTAAAAGATGTGAATTGAAATTGAAACGAGACGAAAGGTATGAGAAATCCAGTTTTAATATCTATACATTACAACCACACGATCCCATCGAATTGAATGAGGTCGAGATGGTGGACTTAGAGCGCTACTACCACAAATATCGAATGTGTTTGAAAGTGGATGAAGCCGCGCTCGATTTGTTTTATGAGTACCAAAGCGAACTGTTGATTAATATCATCGTCGCCGAAGACAGAGAATTCAACAGGGGTGATTTATTGTTGTCCTATGGAGGTTACATATATCCAATAATCTCACCCGAACTCGTGAAGAAATCGGGTGGTGAGAGCGCATTCACCTATGAAAAAAAACTCAAAAGAGTAAAGATGAACATTCACACCATTTTCGTATGTGGAAAAATGACGAATGTCAACTTGCTAATAAAGGACTTGGAAATATAAACAATAGAGAGATTGAAATTAAAAAAATTAACTTTTTATATATATAAAGAGAAAAAAAACTTTTACTAAAAAAAATTTTACATTAAAGAAAATTAAAAATTAAAAAAACAACTTTTTTATATATATATAAAGAGCAAAAAAAAATAACAAACTTTTTTTAACAAATTATTATTTAAATACAAAATTTAAAATATACATTATTTGCAAGAATTCATAAAAACAAAAAAAACAAATAATCAATCATGAAGACAACAACACCTAAAAGATGGGAATTGAAATTGAAACGAGTTGAAACGTATAAGAAATTCGGTCATAAAATCTATAGATTACAACGACACGATCCCATCGAATTGAACGATGTCGAGATGAAGGGCTTAGAGCACAAATACAAGAAATATAAGATGCCTCTGAAATTGAATGAAGACACGCTCGATTTGATTTACAAGTATCAAAGCGATCTGCAGAACATCGTCATCACCGAAGATAGAGAATTCGACAAGGACGATTTGTCGTTGCCCTATGGAAATTACATATTTCCAAACATCTCATTTGAACTCGTGAAGAAATTGGGTGGTGAGAGTGAGTTGACCGATGTAAAAAAACTCAAAAGAGTAAATATAAACATTCAACACGTTTTCAAAAAAGGAGAAGACACGAGCGTCAACATGCTAATAACGGACTTGGAAATATAAACAATAGAGTGATTGATTTTTAGCAAAGAAAAAATGAAAAAAAAAAAAGTAATGAGATCATCTTTAGATCTCATTTACTTTTTTTTTTTTTTTTTTCCTTCTTCTTCACTATCATCATGATATATTATAATAAGGTTTCCTTTTCTCTCAAATTTCAGCGTCGATTCTTCTTCTTTTTCTTTTTCTTTGTGATGTGATACGTTTATGGTAACATTTTTGTTTATCCGAATCATAATTATGAATGAATGTTGTGCATCTCTTGGTAACACTCTCATCATTACCATTCACTTCAGAAGGTAGTGGTGACCGTGGAAAGCATCATCTCATTCTCAACCGTCTATCCCGCACTTCATCTATCTCTTTCATTAGTTCTTTCCTTAGATATCCATCATCAGCGTCTAACCATTTTTTTTATTTTTCCGCTCTCTGGCTCGCGATGTTCGTCATTATCGTCAAATTGTTTCTCCACCTTTTCATCCAGGTGATAAATTTGTTTCTCCACCTTTTCACCCATTTTAAATATATTATTTTATACTTTCTATGATTTTATATATTTTATATAATTTTATATTTATAATAACATATTCAAAATCGGTATGTTCTTAAATGGCGAATTCTCACTGAGCAACAAACCCTTGCCGAATCGCTTGACGTTCCGTCCACTCTTCACATAGAGACCGTTTCCTCTCAGAGAGTTGCCACCTCTAACGGGTTCTAGATACAATCCTTTACCGCTGTCGTCCACGTGGACGCGACACACGGCTCCTCCCTTCTTCAAAAACAGTCCGTTGCCACCCATTAATTTCTCAACTCCCGAACTAGCGAGTCCCGTGAGAGCTCCCACGCCGAGAGTCTTTCCGAGAAAGGGTAGCACCTTTGCGGCGAAGGGTAATGCTTTTGCGGCGATTCCTGCCAATAGCGGTAGGAAACCGCCTTTCATTCTCAAATTGTATCTCAATTGAGCGGGACTCAATCTCACCACCAACCCTCTTCCATCGCAAATCGCTTTCTCCATCCTTTTGATTTGATTTCTGGACCAGGCGATCGAATCCTGTCCGCCTCTCGTCAGATCTTCGTGAGTGAATTTGAATCTCACCGCCTCGCCTCGAGTTCTTAATGCTCTCTCAAGTTTCTTCCTCTGTCCTGCGGATATGTTCACGTTTTTAACCACGTATTCTGTCATAATTCTGTTTGTTTTTTTTAAATATATTTACTTCAATTGTTTCTTGTTTAATAATTATATTAAAATAATTTTGTAAAAATTAATATTACCGTTTATTTTATTTTTGTTATCTATATATATAATATTTTTTTTTTTTTTTGCTTTTATATTTCTCTTATGTGAAATCGTATCGTCACTCTCTCTCTGCGAAGATCTAACAGTTCACCATTTTGATCCGTCAACGTGGTTTTGAGACTATACAACGTGTCTAAAATCACTGGTAGATAAACTAAATTTCGAGGTCGCTCCACGATCTTATAACCCGGCGACACGTTTGGAAAGAAGGAATAGATCGTCGGTTGAGCGCTACCATTCACGTAGCTTCCAGCAATCACGTCCACGTTCACCAGAATGCTATTGACAGCGAGAATGTCGACCGTATTTTCAGATGCTGCGTGGCCTCGATAATCTTTCGATCGAATCCCAACATCTTGCCTATAGAATCGTCCGTGTTGAAATCCACACGAAAATTATCTTCCAAATCCAACATTGTCTGTAAGGTATTAGGATTGGGAGCGAGTCTGATCTTGTTGCTTCCCTTTCCATCCGTCTTCATTCGCGTCTGAATGTAATGGTTCAAATCGTCTATGTCGTAACTCCCTTTGGGAATTCGAATCTCCAACCAATCCGTTCCGTCGGAATACTTGAACGAGTTATTCTTTTCGGTGACGTTGGGAAAGGAATAATAAGTCTTCAGATTCACCAACGCCATCTCGTAACTTTTCTCTCTATTCAATTCGATGGAAGGTTCGAATTTCGTAGCGAATCGAGTCGAATCGCCACTCACCACGATTTGAATGGATTGTTTCGCAGCCGTATTCTCGGCTATCCGTTCTAACAATTCTCCATGTTCGAACATTATATTTTAATTTTTTTTTTTTTTTTATTCAAAACTAATTATTTGAAGATTTATTATTTTTCTAATTTTTATTTTCACGCTCTATCTTATTATTATTACCATCGGGAACATAAAACTTGTCGAATCCGCACCGATATTTTCCGTGATTAAATTCCCTCGTCAAATCGATCACGACGAAATTGTAAAGTCCACCATCACAAACCCTCTTGCAGAATCTCCTGAATTCGGCAGCGCTCATGTCGTTTGCGACGTGATCGCCGTAGATGTGATTGAGATTCTTGAGATCTTGGCGAAAGAGACATAGAAAATTAGCGTTCTCCCTTATCGTCTGTCTGGGCAATCGAAAATAATTCTGCAACAGGTAGAAACAGTCCACGTTGCTGTGTCGACCCCTAACGTAATACGATTCGCATCGGTTCTGTCTCTCCAAAAGCAGATCGTCGAAAATCATGAGATTCTTATCTTCCGATTTCAGTTCTCTAGGATCCGGAACGTCGCTAGCGTTCTCATAAAATCGACACTCGACGTTCGAAGATGCATTTCTCTTCATCAGCTCCGTCGCCGCGCCGTCCAAAATGGTCGAGAGCGGAGCTCCACACCTGTCGAATTCCTCCCTACTGTCAAAGATTCTGACTATGACGTCCTTGGGCAATCTGCGATCCATGCACTCTCGAAGCAATCTGTATTCGGGTTGAAACAAGCTCTTGCCAAACACGAACAATCTGTCGTAATCCAACCAGTCGGGTCGGGACAACAGATTCATCAACAGATTAGTCTTTCCACAATTCGATTTTCCCACTATCAAACCTCTTATGCTCTTGGGAAAGTACTCGTTATTCGACCTCTTGGTCGCGGAGTCGTTCCAAGACATATCTTTAATGTTCATCTTTGTTTTATTTATTTTTTTTTTTTTGTCTGTTATTTTAGATTCTTTTCAAACACAAATTTTTTATGTTTTTCAAACTCTGTTTTTTAATGTTATTATTATTATTATTTATTTATATCGCACCGTCGCGAGTTCTCTTCAATCCGGATCCACTCGTCATTTTGACTAAATCTTGTATGGACACCACGCCATCCTTTAAATCATTCCAATCTTTCAGCGTTCGCTCTAACGCAGCTCGCTTCGCCGGCGGACTGATCAACTTGCCGATCAACGCGTCGGCTGCCCTCTTGCCAGCCACAGAAGCTATCCTACCACTGGCTTCGGAAGCGGCTTTCTTACCAGCATCCAAAGCCGTCTTCTTACCGACCTCAAACGCGGTCGATTCGAGTTTTCTACCCGCATTGCTCGTGAACGCTCGCATTATAGAATCGACGATGCCAGAACCGCCTTGAACGTAAGTCCTGACGTATCCCCTGTTCTTTATCACCAACATATTTTATTTTTATGATATATATTTATTTTTTTTTTCACTGGTAAATCGTTTTGTCGTTTTTAAATACTTTTTTTATTCTAGTGTAAGAATTTACTGTTTTAGTTTTTTGTTTGTTTGTTTCTTTGTTTCTCTCTCTCTCTCTACTTATTATTATATACACATCAATCCTTCAATTCGTTCATCAGCCTTTTATACTGGTTTTTATTCCAAACCTTCTGTCTCAACAATTCGTCAGATATAGTAACTATCTGATCATCTAATCCCGCGTTACCAGCCCGTCTGCTCGCCATCAACAAACTCAATCTCTGAGACAGAGCGTCGGGATCGCTCGGAAGAAAAATAGCCTTTTTCACCCCTTTGCCGGTCACCGATTCGAGGAACTTCTTGTTCATCTCCCATATGGGCTTCACTATTTTCGTCCACTTGTAACCTCTGTTGGCTTTGGGTCTCGTCTCTCTGGCATCGTTATTTCTCTTCATGGCGTGGGTCTGGACTAGAATGTCGCCGTAATTGTCGAAATCCTGTTCCGTGAAATCTCCAGGCTTGTCGTAAAGGAGCAATCTCCGCAGACCATCGGTTACTTTATATTTATTCGAACCCACGATCAATTCGTCATCGTACATTTCCACCAACGTATCACCTACAAAAGTTCTACCCTCAGAATCCTTATAAATTCCATACGACTGATCTCTCTTACCGCCATCATCATCGGACGATGCGACGCTACTAGTGGTGATAGTCGAAGCCGTATCATCAGACTCGCTCATATCTGTTTGAATTCCCGTGGGAACGTAATCCGGTGTAGATTGAACGGAATACCGATTTCCAAAACTAGGATGCAACGAACCCATTCTCAAAGAATTCTCCTTTATGGGTCTCAATTCTTCGACTATCTCCTTCCTGCTTCGCTCTTGACCCTCCGTCATGGGTTTAAATATTTTTGTGGCTTTGCGTCTGAGTTCCATCTCACCGAGACGTCTGCTCCTATCAGCTGCCTGAATCGCCTTCTTAGCACGTAAATACCTGTCTAAAATTCGATCTCGGCGTCTAGGATCCATCAGGAAAAACATCTTTCGTTTTAATTGTTTTTATTTATTTTTCAAAATTAAATGTTTAATTAATATTTTTATGTTTTTGTGTTTTAGGTAATAATAAAAAAAACTCTTTCCGTCTTAATATAATATATAATAATCTGAAAATATTCACATCTCAAACTGACTGTGTTAATTGAAGTTTTAAAAAAAAATACGTTTAAACAGTACATGACAAACCGGTTTCTGATTTAATGCATTTTCTGACAGTAGTGTTTACATTTTGTCAAAAGAGCTTCATTCATTCACACATCAATTCATCGAGTGTCGAATTAAGAGAGAATCCTTTTTTTGATGACTGTTAAACAGTTTCAACACACAATGGAAAACTGATTTTAACAAATCTCTCCCCAATTGCTATCATGAATATATTAAAAATTTTACCACTCAAAACCTAATTGAGCGGAAAATGCGTTTTAAACATTCCGATAAGTGTTTTTTTACTTTTTTCAACGAACGCTTAACAGTCAATCTCTCAATCAAGGCAAAACACAAATTATCTATTACAGATCAACTCCCTTCGAAAAAAAAAACCCCAAACTCAATTTTTATCCGTCCCATCAACAGAAAACATCAATGTCTATAATACAGACTATATATTCACAATCGACTCTTTTTGAACAAAAAAACCTCATTCACTCATTACGAGAATTTCTCATAGTGGAGGAATTCTACTAATAATGTCATAAATGGGAAAAAAACCCACCGCCTCAAAAAAACAATTGCGGTTCTAAATCATCTGCACCAAAGCAATTGCCGATTCTGAATCGCTGATTTAGAACCTCCAAAACTGTTTTTTGCGTTTTTACAGATGATTCAGAATCGTTTTGCTTTTGCTCGCGTTCGCCAACGATGGATCCGTGGTCTGATCTTGCGATGGGAACGTCGACAAAATTACGTACAAGATGAAAGTGAACTGTACAATTTCACCCCTTTTTTTAAAAACGCGCGTTCAACACGAGTATTTGAACGTTAAAAGCGCGATCTAGGAGTCGCGACTGTACATGATGCGATTCAAGATCATGTACAGTTTTTGTGAACAAGCGTGTGATTTAACACTGAATTCCACGTTGGTGAACGCATCGTGTGCGTATCTTGTACACGTACATGTACAAGTGATAGTATATCGGCCTTTATTACCTACTGATCAGCTTTCGCTATGAAATGTGGAAAACTCCACCTCAATAAACGATGAGGGATATTTAATTCACCAGTAATTATTGCAAAAGTAACAACCAAATTCACGTTGACGAAACACACAGTTGCTCCACTTCGCAAGACAGTATTCAGTAAAGTGAATCCCAGTGACGTAATTTTGTCTGAAGTGTAACGTCATCACTGACCTCAATATGGAGATCAATGAAAGCTATTCTATTTTTCAATTTGCATCTTTCCATCGATAAGGCAAATGAAAAAGTGCCTCTTAAAATAGTTTTATAACACATTTTGTGGTCAATATTGTGAGATAAATTTATCATCACCACAGTGTGTGTCTCCGGAAATTCTGATCAAGTCTCGTTGTAGGCACAGAATCGCATTTCGACTCGCCCTAACGGGCTGGTCGAAATACTATTCTGTTCCTAAAACTCGACTTGATCTGAATTCCCGGAGACACACACTGTGGTGATAATCTGTATATATGCTTTCGCAAAATTGATCTGACCCTTTCTAAACTTTGCCTCAGCTCGATTTTTGTGAACTTCGTTCAGAAATTTCACTTTAAATCGTGATTCATTGCGCATCCTTTAGTTCTTAACATTGGACTTTTTCTCCAGTGGGTGTTCGGTTGTGACAAAATTTACATTGAGTTCGGTTGCCCGGGATGAACAGCGTGAACGGACTGTATTGTGTTTATTGTTTCTGACTCATTGTGGAAGATTAGTACCGATGTTGTATCGAACAGATCCTTATTTCACAGTAGGGCACGAAGTAACACGTTGCAGTAGAAAACGCAGCAACGATTTTCGCGAAACCAAAGGCATGCTGCATTACTTTGAACAGGATTGTTCTCAATAGATATATTGTTCCGTTATTTGGTGGCCCTGCTGAGATTGTATATCAAGCGACTATTCACGCGACTATGTTTTTAAATTTGAACAAAAACAAACTGCAAGACGCCTCTGCTAATTGAAGCCAGATGTCACATATCTTCCTTCTCACACTTTGATAACAGGATGTGTGTGATTCGACCTGGAAGTAAAGAGGCACATTTTTAACCACAGAAAAGCCAATTTACTTTAGCATTAACATTTTGAGTACGCTGCAAGTTGGTATGTAATTTTTAACCCTCAGTTGACCTAGGGAAATTTCAGTTTTCCCACTACACCCACACCACAGCATAAATGGCAATGTTGGCTTTGAAGACTTCAAATCAAGTTTTGGCTGCCTCTGCAGGCATCCACAACTTGACTAGACGTCACTTGCTAATTATTTTACTACTTATTTATTTATTGGTGTTTAAGGTCACATATTTATGCACAATGCCTAATCACGACCGTGACAGTTTTACGGGTGGAGGAAGCCGGAGTACCCGGAGAGAACCACCGAGCAACTGTCAGCTCCCCAACATACCAACTCCACACAAGCAGGGTTAGCATTGGTTGAAAACAAGTGCACCATCAACGTGCAGTACACCTTAGTACACAACGCCACCGTGCCCCCTCGCGGGCAATGGAGATGAAGTGTCTTGCCCAAGGACACAGCGCGGTTGCCGTAGGTGGGATTCGAACCGAGGACCTCTCAGCTTGTAGCGTGTACCTCTACCAACTGAGCCACCGCGCTCCCAATTATTTCACTACAGTCTACTGCATTTTATTATGATTTGCATTTTGGGGTGCTTGCTCTGAGACCATGAAATTTGTGAAAGTCGTAAATATGCCTGAAAGGGTTTAATTGTGAATTCTATCTCATTGGGTGCAATGCGTTGCACTCTGCCTTCACACCTATTCCCGAAGACCCATTTCCACCTTTTCGATGCCCATCTGCATCATTAAAGAAGCAACTTTTAATCATTTCGTGTAACTAATCTGATTTGGATTTTAACCCTAATTGTTAAGATTTTTCAAAATCTTGTTTTCGGTATTTAAATGCATTCGTGGCTCGGCACCTAAGTACTTACAAGTCCTTCTGGCAATTAAAACACCTGAAAGAAACTTGCGCTCCTCCACACAAATCAAGCTTCAGATGCCCTTCGCTAGGTCCACTTTTTGTAAATAACAGAGCTTTCTCTTTCGCTGGACCTGCACTTTGGAATAATTTACCAGTTCAGGTTCAGGCATCGAAAGATCTCAACCAATTCAAAAAAAATTAAAATCACATCTTTTCAGAGAGGCTGTTGATAGTATGTAACCTGCTGGCCTCCACACCTTTCTCAGTCTGTACATTGCCTTGATAGTCATAAGCTCATTGTTTATTTAACTGCACAGCGTTTTAGAGCACTTTATGAATTTACGCTTTATAAAATGTCCTTATTATTATTATTATTATTATTATTATTTTTAAGAATATATTAACTTTGGAGGAAAATTAGTCAACCGTGGCTTAGAGTTGGTAAATGCACCCTTCTAGTCCCACATCCTCATTGCAGACACACTCCCATTAGTTCACAACGCCTCATGTTCTTCAGTTTTAGACATTAACCATTCTTTCTATATGGTGCTTAGTTTAATATCTAGCATTTGCAATTTTGCGACTAATAAGCCCATAATAAAGATGCACATTTACCGCTTTTAGGTACGTAACATTTAAAACAATATATTTAATATGAGATAGCAACTTTGATCTGTTGTTTTAAGTTTTAAAAAAAAATAAGAATAAGAGGAATAGGAATAAAAACATGTTTTCGTCTCTTCTGGTGATCAAGTTGTTTTTTCAAATCTAATTTTTGATAGAGTTGAAGGTTAACCGAAACCGAACCGAGGTTTTTAGTTTTTTTTTAAAAAACCGAAACCGAAACCGTCGACATCCCGTAATCTAAGGTTTTTCGTTTTTTATTAAATACTCTCTTGCCAGCTCTTGCTGCAGAAATTCACAGAATGTAGCCATCCCAGAGTAGTGAGAGTACCCAGACACTGCCAATGGCAGTGCCTGGGTACTCTCACTACTCTGGGAAGGCTACATTCTGTGAATTTCCGACATTTCAGTTTAGTTGTGTTTGCAGCTTTCCTCAAGTTGCGTGTAGGTGTCAGACCTCGAAAAATGGCCAAGCACAATAAAAGTTCTGTATATTTAGGTAATTATTATATTGGCCTTCCTGATTCTTCATGTATTATAGCTTATTTCGGGCATTCATTGAGTTTCACTCAATTTCACTGCCATTCAGTTATGACTCCGGAAATAAGAATGAGTTTTATTGAATTTTATTTGGTCTCATGAACAAACCGAAAACCGAACCGAATCGAGGTTTTACTCCACCTGAAAAACCAAAACCGAAACCGAACAAGAAATTTAAAAACCTACAACTCTAACATGCATACGTGTATTGACCTCTGTTCTCACACGGGGATTTTGCAGAATACTTTCTTGTATGCATTTTAAAGATCCAAACCCTGATAAGATTAAAAATAATCGAGTAATCCATTCACTGATGATTTGAACTGACCAATCGATGGATTGATTGAAGGAATGCGTGCGTAAATTTATTGTCGATAAGATTTCGTTCATTCTTTCATTCATGAATTCATCCATTCATTCTTTCATTCATTCACCACATTTACGTTCTTGTTCCATAAAATGACACCGCCTTGGCAAATCGAATGTGTGGCAATAGCTGGAAGGAGCTCTTTGATCCTTACATACCATGGGACATGTGGACGATCAGTTGTCAGGCATTTGATTTCACCAACCACCCATTTGCTGCTATATAAAAGTGATTGCCGCTTTCTTAGCAGTTTCTCTCAACCGCATACCCGTGAGGGTCTTTAGCCCTCTGAAACCGAGTGGCCTCCTTTCCAGCCGAGGAACATGTTACATTATAACCTGAATATATTGGTTAGTCTACCCCCAAATAATGAATATGGACCCTACTAACTGCTGCCATTGAACTAGGATGGAAGATACCACCAGTGTTCAAAGGGATAGGATAAGCTCTTTACTTATTCACATACATAATATGTGTATTGACCGCTGTTCTCTCACGGGACTTTCGCAAAATACACCCTTTTGTGTTCGTTTTCAAGTTCAAAACCCCGATAAGATTAAAAATAATTGAGTAATCCATGTATTGATGGCTTCAACTGATTAATCGATGAACTGACTGAGAGAATGCCTGAGAGATTTTATGGTCGATTGGATTCATTCATTCATTCATTCATTCATTCATTCATTCATTCATTAATTCATTCATTCATTCGTTCATTCATTCATTCATTCATTCATTCATTCATTCATTCATTCATTTATAAATGACGCCGCCCTGGCAAATTGAATATGTGTCTACAGCTGGAAGGAGCTCTCTTGTCGGACCTATGATTTCCCCAAACACTCACATTTCAGCTATATAACATTGTTTGCTGCTTTCCTAGCAGTTTCTCTCAAACACATACCGCGAGGGGGTTTAACCCCTGGACCCAAGAGACTCCCTTCCCTGCCCAGGAACGTGACCAGTCAATATTTTCAACGTGAAGTCACAAGGTTGCACTTTGAATATATTGATTGGTCTACCCCCAATCAATGAATACAGATTCTAATTGCTGTCGTTGAGCGGACATGGAAGATATTCCCAGTGTTCAAAGGGGTAAAATAATCTTTTATTTATTCGCAAACATGCATATATGTATTGTCCTCTGTTTTCTCACATAGATGTTGCAGAATACATCTTTTCGTATGCGTTTTCAAGTTCCAAACCCTGATAAGATTAAAATAATCGAATAAGCCATGCACTGCTGGTTTGAATTGACTGCTCAATGAACTGATTTAGAGAATGCTTGAGTGATTTCATGGTCGACTGGATTTCATCCATTCATTCATTCGAACATCCGCTCATTCGTCCATTCACCCATTCGTCAATTTATTCGTCGCTTCGTTCATTTGTTCGTTCGTCCGCTCGTACTGCCAGTTCACTCATCTTTCTTTTCACTCACTATACAGTGTACTCTTTTTTTCATAATCTATCCCGCTTGCCAGTCCACATCCGTTTCCGAGAATGGATGCTTTATAACAAATGTCAACCAGGAGCTAATACTACAGTTAAAACTAGAAGTCCTGTCACGAATAGTGCGCTTATGTAGGCTTAATTGCGCGTTGAAATTGCGCGCAATTGCCATATCGAATGGCATCCAAAGCACGGCAGGTTCTCCTGGTTACTCATAGCAAACACATGCAATGTTTCTGCCAATGGACCTCCGGGTTACCCGGAGGTCCATTGGCTGAAACATTGCTTGTGCTCAGGCCATATGTGCAGAATTTGATAGCTTTACCTGGGCCATAACGCGTACATTAACGCGCATATCAACGTGCTATTTGTGCGCATTTCATGACAGGACTTTTAGTTTTAACTGCATAGAGGTTTTGGGGTGTATTTTCTGGAAATGTCTTTTCTATCTATTAATATAACTGACTGGAATGAAGCATTTGCATTTTAGAAGATGTAACAATTTGCCAACCGGAAAATTGCCTGGTCTTTAGGAGTGCTAATGAGTCTGTTTAACCCATTTAGTATTATAGCTAAATCATAACCAAAACATGCAGTTCTGTAGGGTGCAATTATGAAGGTTGTGTGGTGTTGGCACCTGTTTATTTCGACTCTTTCTTAGAAGCAAATTAATGCTGATTATTCATCAATAAATTAGGGAGCTTACCCCGGAAAGCATGTTATTGTTAGAAAATTTGTTCTTGTTACCAAAAAGCACAAACCTTCTCAGATATGTACATTTATTCTGCTATTGTTTTCAATTAAATTTTTGTTTCAATACAACATGTGCCGATGGGTGTTATGGCTAGATTAGTCTTCTCAAATTTCAACATGGCTAAAATCACAGTTGGCAGTGTGAACTGTCGAGGCCTCTCCTCTGATCCTATCAAACGACGGGACATCTTCTAGCGTTGCAGACATAAATTTGATATCACTTTCCTTGTTGACACTCACTCTTGTCCCGAGGTTGAACAGATATGGAAAAACGAGTGGGGATATGAAGCGGTCTTTTGCTCTTACTCAAGCTCAAGTAGAGGAACAGTAATTCTATTCAAAAATTCGTTTGGATATTCAATAAACAAGTCGATTGTAGATCCCAGAGGTAATTATATTGTACTCGATATAACCATACAGGAACAAAGATTAACAATATCGGTTGTATATGGACCAATGGACCAAATGATGACAACCCGGGCTTCTATGAAAACGTATTTTCTAAAATAGAAGGAATGGGTAACTCCTCAGTACAAATGAGAGGAGACTGGAATGTACCCCAGAACTATGACATGGATACAATAAACTATAAGCACAGAAATAATGCCAAAGCAAATGGGAAAATTTTACAGTATATGCAAAAATTAGATTTACATTATGTATGGAGGATAGAAAATCCCGACTCTAGATGCTATACCTGGAGGGGCCCTGAAAACAAAATGGCTAGATTGGATTACTTTCTTATGTCACGTGATTGCACATATTTTTCCAAATGATAGACATCCAAATTCGATATAAATCAGACCATAACCCTATAAGTATCGGCCTATCCTTCTTTAACCAGCCCCGGGGGAGAGGTTTTCGGAAGTTCAATAACAACCTTTTTAATGACCAAGAATACATAAATGTAGTAAAACGGACTTTTCAGAAACAATTGACCAGTATAACAGCTGTCACTACCAGTAATGCTATTGTCACAGCCAATAATAATGATAATTATAATAATAATAATAATAATAATAATAATAATAATAATAATAATAATAATAATGATAATAATAATAATAATAATAATAGACTACTCTCAATCGATGATCAGCTGTTCTGGGAGACTTTGAAACTCATGATAAGAGGGAAAACTATCTCTTATTCCGCAAACTTAAAACGACTGTCCAACAAACGGGAATCGGAAATTGAACAGACACTGAGAATCTTGAACGAGAATCTAGACAAGGGCGACTTATCTGTTACCGAAGAGATCGAATCCCTGGAAACAGAACTAAAGTCAATCAGAGATAAGAAGGTACAGGGGATAATTCTTCGATCCAGAGCGAAATGGAAAGTGGAGGGGGAGAAAGCTAAGAAATACTTCTGTAATCTGGAAAAAAGACATTATACTGAGAAAAAAAATTCCCAAAATAATAAAATCCGATGGTACAGAAACAAGTGACTTGCAGGAAATAATATCTGAATAGAAAACCTTTTACCAAAACCTGTATGCTAACAAACTTAACCAACTCAAAAACACATTCTTTAACCCTTTACCTAACCTGAAAAGCAGACGACACTTGCAAAAATAATTCCAGCTCGTTCCAACGAGGGGTCATAACCTATGTTTTTGAGACAAAAAATGAAAAAAATAATGAAAATTAATTGGCGATTTTTGAGAATAGCGCTGGCCGGTTTTTGCCGTTACGTTAGGTAAAGGGATAATGCTGAAAACCCATTTCTAAACTTCTCAGAAGAAGATGAAAAAAATTCCCTTGAAGGTCCACTCACTAAGGCAGAATGCTCAAGCTCCCTAAAACAAATGACAAATAACAAATCTCCAGGCTCAGATGGCTTTACAGCCGAATTTTACAAATTCTTCTGGAATGACATTAGTATGTATTTAATCAACTCTTTGAACTTTGGTTATTCTGCAGATAGTTAGGTGGAATGTGCAGTAAGATTGGAAAGTGAGTACAGACTTTTTTCTGGGCTGGGATGGGTTTAGGGATGCCTGAGGATAGAGTTTCCAGAGGGTGTGCAAAATTTCAGTGGTTGGGATTTTTTTTAAATCCAAGATGACCGCCATCGTCCTCGAAAAGACTAAAATGGCCATAACTCCATCAGTATTTGTGCTATCGACACAATTCTTGGCTCTATACCCAGGTTTTGGGGCCAAGGAATCATCTAGAATGGTTGTTTATTTCATTTAACAAGCAGAAATGCATAAAAAGTCACCATAACTGGCAGGTAGCCCTTAAAATCGATCTTTTTATCATGAAAACTGATACTCCCTTTTTGTTTCAGGTAAGTGAATCGTAGAATCTGAAGATTTGTTTGTAAAACAACAGTCATGGAAGCTTCACACAATGGATCATGCTTTCTGAATGAACTGTACAGATGTCAAAATAAGAGGGAACAGTTACAAAATGCATACACAACTCGAATTGAGACTACAATCAAGTGTAGTAAAAAACTAAATGACAATTATCATATAGAAGTTGAGAGTTTACTGCAATCAGAACCGGACAATCCTCATATCAAACTGCATAAATCATGTGTTTTACGGTACACATCTTTATCCAACATCCGGGCACATGTTGCTCACGTGTGGAAGATGACATGCACTGTTGTTGATGAGTGGCAAATTGCGCCAAAACGGTTGAGATCAAATGAAGATAAGTTTGATTTTAAGAGACATTGCTTGTTTTGCCCAAGTGTTTCTGTGTGCCTTCTCTCCGAAGAGTATGACGAGATAAAAACTCCCAAAGAAAAACGGAAACGTACTTTCCCAATAAGAAGCAATGCGAAAGCAAGTGGGCAAGAATATAAACAGTATATTTTAGATATATGTGAAAAACGTAATGATCAGTTAGGCCAAACTGTTCGGGAAAGGGTACTTGGGGCAGTGGGCGATCTGCATGCCGCCGACGCTCGGTGCCACGAAACATGTAGAGCTGCTTTCGTTTCTGCACGTAATATCAAGTACAGTGGTCCAAGTACCAAAGACGTTGATGATGCATTCCAAATTGTGTGCAAACAAATGCTAGATGATTGTCAGAAACTATGGAGTTCTGTTGAATTGTTTGCACTTTATGTGGACGAAGGTGGCACTGACATGTGCCGCAAAACATTGTTGAAAAAGCTGATGGAATATCACGGTGATAATGTAATGATTCTGTCATCTCCTGGTTTTGCAAATGTTATTGGATTCAAAAATCAGTTAGCTAAGACACTGCATCTGGAGAAAAACTCTGATGATGATATGGCCTACTGCTTGAATAGGGTTGCCACTGCAGTAAGGAGTGAGAGTCGTACATTTAAAAAGAAGGTTGACATGAACAACATCAGTATGGACTAAGAGCCGGCCCGTGAATCTGTTAGTGACACCATTGCCTTGCTTCTTCATAAGATTTCACCAAAGTTTGATAATGGCTCCCTATCGGCGATTCTCATTGGAAACATTATAACGTCAACTGTGTGCTCTCAATTAACCTATCTGCAAGTAGCCTTGGGAGTATTGAAGCGACGAAACAAGATTTTGAATTCTGAACTATCCAGATACTCTGTATACTGTTCCTATGATGAAGTCCGCCTGCTCAGGTACTCGGCTGCTTTGTATGTGGTTCAGAATTATGATAATGTTGGATTTGAGTTGGTTCCTGGTGAAGGCCTCTCACATTGTATATCTGACAATTTTGATGCTGAAATATCAACACCTAATTGCAAGCTCTCCGCCCACTGCCTTGCTACGGTCATGGCACAGGACCGTCTACATAGTAATGGAATTGCATGTGCTGGGCCATCCATCAGACGAAAAACTATAAACGCAAGCCAATGCAAGATCGGTCAAAACCTGTAAAGTTTGATATGAAGCTTGAGAACTATGACGGACCAGAGAAGCCTCAAATGCCTGCGGAGCAAGAAGTCTTCAAAGTTCCTCCATTGACACTACTAGCTCGCCAAGCTATCACGGTTCGCAAAGCTCAAGAGAATGATTTGATCGTTTTTCAGGATCTGGCCATTGAACCCAAATGCCCAGAATATAATGGGGAAACACGAAACTAAGTCGCGAAGCAGGGATGTTTCCTGAGTCACAAACTCAAGTTGCCTACCTCCTACTTATCGATCGTTCTCCAGCTGACCATGACACTATAAAAACTGCTGTAGAAAAAGTATTGTCACTTGTGCGAGCACAGGGTAGTAAGGTGCTTATCTTCACTGCTGACCAGCAACTTTACAAAGTCGCCATCGATATATTTTTTCATCAGCCTACATACTTCAAGTATGTAGTCCCAGTGCTCGGAGGCATGCACGTGCTAATGAATTTTATTATATCTCACGTGACTTCCTTGCATTCTGATTGGCTGAAAGATGATACCCTATTTCGTGTAGTTTGCATCCACAGAACTGACCAGGCACTACACCCAGGCATTACACGTTTTCTATTTTTAGCACACTACTATATCAGTTTTCTTTTCATACTGGGCGAATAAAACAAATCAGGCTAAACTTGAATATCGATTCACAGAGGCACAACATCCACAAAACGACCCGGAAAGAAATGTTTGTGGAAAAATGTATCTCTTTTCCATTGTTGAAGTCACATTTTCCGAGGCGTTCATTTTATTCCTTGAGAAGATGAAACATATCTCGTTTCGAAGAGAATGGTCCATACCTGGGTACAACATTCACGAGAACGCGTCCGGATATGAAAAATCGTTTGTTTCGCTGCTAATATTATTCCGCTATTTAATTGTATGTTTTGGGCAGTAAACGATTAAATAATGGAATTCAATTGAATCTTCGGAGTTTGTATCCCGTGCTGACCCATTCGGTAATGTATATGTGTGACAAATGTGTGGAAATTATCAAACTGCGTTGTCAAATTTCGAAAATTTTATTTTTCATTCGCGAGTTGCGCGATTCTAGAATACACAGTTCCGTTTGGGGGAAATGTTTTGTTTACCCTTGCCGACCGATTCAAAATCTGTCTTCTGCTCATATCAATAATCCAAGTTAGCCGTGTTTTAGAAGAAGAAAATGTTTTTTAAAAACTACATGGTATTTTTTCTATATAACGCTGGTTGGTAGGGCTGCTACCTTGGTAACAGATTAACTAACCGGACAGATATTTTTCTTGATGGGTGTTCGATATAATATAAGGATTAGTGCATGTCTTGTCGTTGACTACGCCCATATAGTGCCCAGTGAGGTGGTGTAGTTCCCTCCGCTTCGCGGCGGGAACTACACGATCTGACTGGGCACTATATGGACGTAGTCGACTCCAAGCCATGCACTATTCCTTAATTATTCACGCCATAGATCATGGCTGGTAGTGGTTTGAAAGAAATCATGACTGGGACATTTGGCAGTGTTGACAAAATGCTCACTGGGAAAAAATACCCTCAAAATTTTCGTGTTCTTAGAATGATAGTAGAAGAGTTGATTTAGTACAGCAGGAAGGAGTTAAAACATTTAATGGCCTCATAGAAATGCTTGATGCACGAGCAGAACACAGCAGAACTACGAACTTTTGGACTGAATGTCTCATTAAACCAGTAATCATAATGATGAACTTTTCCCGTGCTGCACATGAGGGGGACTGGGCACTTCATCTATTGTCAGCAGAAGCCATGTCGCCATATTTCCGCTCAGCTGGCTGCCACAACTATGCACGTTATTCTGCATTCTATGTACATTCTATGAAAGGTCTCGATGCAGCTGTGATGAATCAGCTACAACAAGGTGCTTTCGTGTGGCACATACCAGGAATTATAATGCAATTTGGACAGACATGTTCATAGAGACAACATATATGCGTTTGGGTCACGGACCAGCTGGAGCTGTAGGAATTGCATCAGATTATAATCAGATGGTTAAATGGGCTTTGAGCTTTGCCCTGAGTGGTGAACTTTCCAAAAATGTTCAATCTATTGGTACTGATGATCAGACTAACATTCATACTTATCATAAAGAAGAAAGTGATGGTCGAATCAAGACAGACCAAGCTGATCGCCTCAGCATACGTAACGCACTTAATATCTGCATTAACCCACTGGATGATGGATCTCACCCAGATGGTGCGCTGATGAATGTAGTTGCAGGTCAGATCGCACACCCTGATGTCAATGTTGATAAAACCGTTTCCCCTGGACAGCAGTCAATGAAAGAATTCATAGAATGATGGCCAAGACCGTTTTATGATTCTCTTGGAAAGCCTGTCATTACAATGGATTTTAACAAATAACATGTTCTAGTCGGTAACCAGCGTGTTTATGACCAGGAACCTATTTATGCCAGCGTAATTGGTCTCCATGCAAGTTCTCGTGAAATAAAATTTGAGGATGTGCTTGCATGTGAGTTGGCGGCATATCCACCATCCATGATTAACTCAAAAGGTGAAATGAAAATCGCTAAGTCAAAATCAAATCTTAAACTGAAGCTACAGGTGGTAATATCAGAACGGAACTGTCCCATCGCAGATATTGTGATTTTTGATGTGTCGGCACTTATATGGATCATCACCTGGCCAACTGATAAACTTCAAGTATACGTGGATAACTTTAAACGTTTTGTCTACCAAGCACTACAAACTGCACATGTCATCCTTGTGTTTGATAGATATTTCCCAAGGAGCATTAAGACTGTTACGAGAATGCAAAGAGCAGGTTCCAGTCGGGTATACAAACTGCTACCAGATATGCCTGCTCCTGCAAACCAGGCTGTGCTCAGTAACACGAAAAATAAGGTGCAACTTAATGCCATGCTGCTTGAAAGCCTCCTTGATCGTGACTATTATACTGATGCAACACAACGATATAGTCTTACAATTGCTGGTGTGCATGACGTACCTGTGCAGATAGACGATGGTGTTAAAATTGAACTTCGTGATCTGTGCTCAAAACATGAGGAGGCCGATATCCTCATCACACAACATGCTGTATTATCTTCTCTGGAGGGCAAGACCGTTCGCGTTGTGTGCGACGACACTGATGTGTTTGTCCTCCTCGTATATTTTTACCACAAACATTGCAATAATTCATCTGCTATGATCATGTCTTCGTTCGTGAAAAAAAGGCAGTTGTAGATATTCGAGCCACAGCAAGTGCACATACACATAGCTACATTGCAGATGATCTCCTGGCGATTCGTGGAATGTCTGGAGCAGACACGGTGACCTCGTTACACGGCATAGGAAAAGCATCGGTCCTAAAAGTGGCAAAAAGGGGAGTACTTTCACTCTCTAAAGTCGGAGATGAAATATGTGGTATGAAAACTATTGAAGACCAAGCAACTAAGTTCATATGTGCTGCATACGGCAAGGCTACAGAATCATGCTTGTCTATGACTGAGTGTCGAATAAAAATGTGGCGTTTGAAAACTGGGAAGAGTGGTGCAACATCCGTAAAACTTTGCTCCCTGCCACCGACCACTAAAGCTTTTACTGAAAATGTCCATCGATGCCATCTACAAGTCGCAATATGGAAAGCTGCACTTCGTGAGTCACCGCCAGACATGGACCCTGCCAAATATGGCTGGGAACGTGATCTTCAGGAAACTCTAATGCCACGACTTGTACCACCTGGAACACTATCAGCGCCGGCAGACATATTAAAGCTGATACACTGCAAATGTAAGACTTCGGGATGCCAGACAGCAGCATGTACATGCTCCAAGATAGGGTGTACGGTGTTTTGTGTATGTGAAGGTGGCGAACCACGCAGAAATCCACTCACACGAACTCGCTCTGACGATGAGCAGGATGATGAAATGCCAGATCCAGATGTGGATGCTGACTTTAACGAGGACAAACTCTATTGATAACATGCAGACACAGTGTGTTTGAGGTTTAATTAATCAGAAGAAAAAAATTAGCGCCTTGAAAAGGCCCGATTAAATTTTTAGAATCTAAGTGGTGAAAACTTACTTCTGGCATTATTAAGTATTTCAATCAAAGAAATAGTCATTTCAAATGATTCCTTGCCCCTAAAAACCTGGGTATAGAGCCATGAATTTTGTCGATAGCCCAGATACTGATGGAGTTATGGCCATTTTAGTCTTTTCGATTACGATGGCGGCCATCTTGGATTTAAAAAAATTCCAACCACTGAAATTTTGCACACCCTCTGGAAAATTTATCCTTAGGCATCCCTAAACCCATCCCAGCCCTGAAAGAAAGTATGTACTCACTTTCCACCTAACATGCAAAACCCTTGATATCCCACCTAACTAAAAAGAACTTTCAACCACCCAACGACCTGGTTTCATAACATGTATACTGAAACAAAACAAACCAAAAATGTTTTTGAAAAACTGGAGACCAATATCCCTTATAAATGTAGATTTGAAGATCGGTTCTGCTGCTATAGCCAATCGCATCAAAATGGTCATACAACAATTAATATCCGAACACAACTTGTCTTTGTAAAGGGGAGATATATTGGAGAATCAACCCTATTAATCTTTGACCTACTTGAAAAATGTGAGGAACAAAATATTCCCGGAATTTTAACATTACTGGATTTCGAGAAAGCTTTTGATTCCTTGAAGTGGTCCTTTATGTTGAAAACCTTACGTTCTTTAAACTTTGGTCCTTCGATTATCAGATGGTTTCAAACATTCTATAACATTACTTAAAGTTATATTTTAAATAACGGGCATTGTTCTGAAAAAATAAAGTTAGGGCGAGGTGTGAGACAGGGAGATCCACTTTCCCCCTACTTGTTTGTAATCTGTGCGGAAATCCTAAAACTAAAATATAACCCGGATATAAATGGTATTAAAATAAACAACTCCGAATATTTGATTAGCCAATACGTGGACGACTCCACACTCTTTCTGAGCGACGACGGACACTCGTAGGATATAGCTCTTGAAACAGTGAACTCGTTTTCAAAAATCTCTGGATTAAAGGTAAACTTTGATAAAACCGACGTGATATGGATTGGGGCAAAACGGGGTTGTGGTGACGAAACTCCTACACAACAAAATGTTAAATGGAATCACAACAACGCATTTAAAATTTTAGGAATCGAATATAATTAGTTTAGCGGGAATTATATTGTTAATAACTACCTTAATCAGATGGAAAAAATTGCAAAACTTCTTAGTGACTGGTCATTCAGAAATCTGGACACTTACTGGCAAAACGGTGGTTATTAAAACCCTTGCTCTTCCAATTCTAATACACTGCTTGACAGTTCTCCCAGATTCACCTGAAAATATTATACGTAGACTATAGACTCTCTTTCACCAGTTCCTTTGGTCGGGCAAAACGAAAAAGTGAAACACCATACATTAATCAATTTGATATAGAAAATAGAGGACTTAAATTCCCAGATACAAAAACGTACGGCTACTCTCTAAAAGGTAGCTGGATAAAAAGGCTTTAGACCCAGGCACACTGGCACCCTGGGAAACTTTGGTTTTAGACGATTTTGAAGATCAAGGCGCCTTCAGAATTTGGTATTTACACAAGGAAGGACTTCTAAAGATCGGAGAAAAATTGAATACCTTCTGGAAGAATGTAGTAGACAAATGGCCCCGGCTAGATACAAATGCTACCTCAACCCCTGAAGATATTCTGTGTGAACCATTTTTTTATAATGAAAAAATAAAAATCAATTATCGACCCTATTTCCTTAAAAATGGTGTAGAAAGGATATCTTTTTTATCAACGATCTCTCATGTGAGCAAGGAGACTTTTTAAGCTTCCCTCTTTTTTCAAGGAAGTACAACCTCGAGACGCCCTTCCCAGTTTACCAAGGAGTGATTAATGCAATACCAAAGCCGTGGAAAGAAGCAATAAAAGAGACATGTAGAATCCCAACCATAAGAAAGGAATATGTTGGATTATTGAATTTGTCGAAGAAAACGTGCCAAACTGTCTACCCCATCTTTTTAAAGTTAGCTGCTGCGAGACCTTATGAGTCGATATACAAGGGTTCTTTTACTATTAGTGATGACCCCTACCTTCAAAGCCTCCAATACAAATATTGCACAGATCGATTTATACCAACTCCAAACTACTTAAAAGTAAACTGTCTGAAACGAAACTATGTACCTTCTGCAGCAATACAAAAGAAACTCTTTTGCTCCTATTTTTCGAATGCAGTCATTCTAAGACGATACTCGTGAACCTTCAAGATAAATTGCGAATTAATTGTGCTCTGTCCTTCCCTCTTACTCCACAGTATGTGCTTCTGGGTTTCCCAAACCGTCAAATTTATTTATTCATGCAAGGCGAGGGGGCGTGCATCTGTCTTCAAAAGCTTCCTAGAGCAGATAAAAGTATACCGTACATTAGAATTAATGTCCGTTCATAAATATTTGTCAAAACAGGCAAAGTGCATTCAAGAGAGATGTATGCAACTACAAGACCTGCTTGGTATATAGCTTCCTCTAAATGAGATGGGTGGGGAAGCCTAGTCGAATCCACGGTTCCCATTAGTATCCCCTCTTAGGCCCAATTCTTCCCCTATATTTTGAGACCTTATGGTAACGACAGTACACATTGATCATCACCCTCTTTTCAGACACTAGTATAATCTCCTCACAACACCCAGAACTCATCAAAGAAACCAGAAATTTTGTATTATTTTATGTACATTAATTTATATATATATTATATTGTTTGTCAATAAGACAAACCTTGTAAAAAACGGTTTTTGTACATATCTGCTGAAATTAAAAATTATTAAACAAAAAAAAAACAAAACAAAAAACAAACAAGAAGAATGTTACTAAGGTAACACATGCCCCGCCCCCCTTGTGACCTTCACCTTGCAGATGCGGCGGAAACTATTATACGCGATACACCTTCTGACTGTCCTTAACATTTGTAAAAAGTTTAACAATTGTTCTATGATTCGTTTTTGAGTTATGGCTGAGACACGAATATTGACCGATTTTTAGTGTGACCTTGAAATGTGACCTTGTTCTTGAATGTACGAACCGGGCTATGGTATGTGACACATCCTCCCATGGTCCTTTACAATTGTGTGAAGTTTGATGACTGTGGTCCTATCAGTTTTCTAGTTATTGGCTCGGACACACACACACACGGACACACGGACGGACATACGCACACTTCAATCACTATATGCCACCCGACCTAAGTCGGGGGGGGGGGGGGGGCATAAACACTGCAATCCAGATATTTGGTACTGTCATACCTGGAGCAAAAAATCGTATATCATTTATTAAAACAGCACGCTAAAATCAGTTGGATTAAAATCAACCCAAATCAACAGGGTTGAGTGCTCACGCAACCCAGTTGATTTTTGACCTAACTGATTTCAGAAAGCATGAATGCACAGAGAACACATGTTACCGAACACATTGGTACGTCATATCGAGAGGTCCACGGGTTGATACTATCCCTCGAAATCGTGTTTGTGTTATTGTACAAGACGCCTAACCACGAGCGTCTAAGTGTAAGCACAGTGGCGAGGTGCAGCGAAAGCTCCAACCCCATTTGTGCCGGTTTAGTGACTAATCTAACGATTACGCGCTGGTTTTTCGGTGATTCTGTACAGGTACATCCGTAAACTCTCTGCAACAATATAACTCTGATTGCTGGAAGTACTGTTATAGCCAATCAGGGCTGATTTTAGAGTGAGGAATCTGTCGCATTCTATACTTTTGTGGTGCAATAAAATGTCACCTCGCTACTTTCAAGTTGCACGGGTAATTATTATAATACATATCTGAACGGATAGCTGTTCTCCTGATTCCCCATTCGGTTGACGTTTTGTTTGATCTTTGGATTTTCCACAAGGTTATAATTAGCCTTGGTTGTCGGATATCAGACCCACATTTATAGTGTGACCATGGGGTGAGCGAGCGGGGGTTTTAAATGGAGTGTACATGTAACGGAAGATAAAAAACCCTCGATACTGTTTTGTTTATTTATAGTAACCCCCCCCCCCCCCCCCCCCCGGAACATAGCGACAGGTGGGACATTTTTCTGTATGTGACCAATGAGTGGTCCAACAGTGCACTTGCATACAGACCATTGAGTTCGTGTCTATTTGTTTGATATGTCCATCAGGTGTCTTTTTTCTAGCATAGTTTTGACAGTGATGTCCACATAACATAATTGTGCTCTGTGGACATACTGAAACTGATAAACTATATACAGTTAAAACTGGAAGTCCTGTCATAAAATGCGCACAAATAGCACGTTGATCTGAGCGTTAATGTATGCGTGTGGCCATAGTAAAGCTATCAAATTCTGTACATATGGCCTGTGCACAAGCAATGTTTCAGCCAATGGACCTCCGGATAACCCGGAGGTCCATTGGCAGAAACATTGCATGTGTTTGCCATGAATAACCAGGAGAACCTGCCGTGATTTGGATGCCATTCGATATGGCAATTGCGCGCAATTCTAACGCGCAATTAAGCCTAGATAAGCGCACTATTCGTGACAGGACTTCTAGTTTTAACTGTAATTACCCAACAGGAAAAGAGGATGACACTTGGAAAAAAACTGCTTGAATAACTAAACATATTCAATTTTTGGTTTGCCTCGAAAAAACTTTCGACCCCACATTAGTAGGGGGAAATGGAGTGTACGAGCACACCAAATCCTGTGCACAAATCTTGTCGCACCAAAAACTTAGTTTTTTAGACAAATTGCGTTCGTCTCGATCGGATTCTATCGACTTGTTCGATGCGACACGTCTGCGTTCACATCGCCACATTCTCCTCCTTTTTACAGTGGTGGCGGAAGACGAGATGTCGTGGGTTCAACATTCAATTTCTCTAACGGTTTGACACAGGTCTGACTAAATTTCGACGGAATTTTTAAGAATTTAATAATTTGCCCCGCCTCTGCGTTTGATTGGTTGAAAGCAATACAGAGTGAAAGTTGTCAAAATCGTATAGACCAAATCACGTAATGATTTGGAATGTTTTCACGTTCGCACACATCGTATCCAACTTTGAAGACTCTGTAAGCCCCGCCCACTCAACTCAAATTGTCACTGTGAGGGCGTGACGGCAGATTGACAGATGGATAACAAGCTAGTAAACAAAGATCAATGATCGAGTTTTCATCGCCTCCATTCAGCGAGAATATAATGATAATTTCTCGGGAACAATTGAATTTAATAAAATATATCGAAGTGGGAGACGAATAAAAAGATCATAATCCAAACATGATTTTGGGGGAACTTAGAAAAAATGTTTTTAATGCTATTGTTACGTGACTTGCTAACTATCTGTCGTCTGCGATCGAAAATCAAAACAACAAACAATTTGACAATGATTGACGTGACCTGTTTGTGACACACTTTCCTGAGTTTGACTGTTGTCTTTTGCGAAAATTAAACGTTTTTCGTTCACTGCAAAGAAAAAAACTTTAACCGGCAAAACCAGGTCTGACAAAAAATCCCCATCCCGCTCCCGGACTATTGAAGTCGGTGAATTTTTTAACATTTATTCATAATTTAATCCGGCTGTAATATTAAAATATAAAAACTATGTGTACAGTACGTGGAGAGTGGATTGTAACTAAATCACCCGCGGAGTGGAGTTATCACCCAAGCTATAACTTTCAAATTTTGTACATATCGACAAAAACACAAGGAATGTTTCAGCCAATGGACCTCCGGGTTTAACCCGGAGGTCCATTGGCTGAAACCTTGCTTATGCAGCTTAGGATTTGCAACAAATTTGTTAATATTCCTTGGGTGGAATCTCCACTCTGCGGGTGATTTAGTGATAATACACTCTCCACGTACTGTACACATAGGTTTTATATTTTAATATTACAGCCGGATTAAATTATAAATAAATGTTAAAAAATTCACCGACTTCAGTAGTCCGGGAGCCAGATGGGGATTTTTTGTCAGACCTGGTTTTGCCGGTTAAAGTTTTTTATTTGCAGTTTCCATAAGTCCAGGGTTACCTCTTGAAGATTCAGGGGGTGACCGTTCGGATCCTTTGGGCAACTCGAGATATTGACCGTTCACTTTGAACACCCGGTAAACGCCAAATTCGGTATTTGTGGATCGTTGTCGGAATATTGCATAGCCGTTCGGAATACCCTTCGCTGCCATGCCCGTGAACACGGCCCACTAAAATAAGCAGGAAACCTCGGAGATTATGCTGCCAGAAAAACTTCCCATATCAGCGCATGAATAAGGAAGTTACGGGTAAACAAAATGCCAACGCTCTTTATTTAAAAACGTAACTCTGGTAAAAATCGCTTTCTAGCTGCTCTATCGAATAAAAGGCGGTGCGTAGGTCAGTTATCAGACAGTCTGGCAATTGTCCTGCTGTGGTACTGGTCCTATATCTCTTGTCTTTGAAAGATTTTCTCATTTGCTTGTTCTTCCATTGGTCAAATTATTTTTTGTTGAAGGGATTGCTCAACTTTTCTTTCGCTGTTTCATTGGTCCTGTGATTTGTCCCGGAAGATTTTCTAATTTGCTTGTTATTTCATTGGTCATATATAGGTTTTTTATTTTTTAATATCCTTGCTGTTTCACTGGTTCATTCTGATCTTTGTACCAATGATGGATTCTGGTGAAAAATGTTTCTTCAGCTGGAAATATGGATATGAGCAGAAGCCTGAAAGTTTGATTACTGGTACGGCTGTCCGGATAATTCGATGTAGCAAGATATAGCTGCAGAACAAATTAGATCACGACAACGAATTAACGATAAGATATCATAAAACTTGTGTCTCTACTTACACATCGTCTCGTCAAACTGATCGCCCCATACGACAGCGTGAAAGTGATTCAGAAACTCCATCGAAAGTCACAAGACGCTCTTTTTCCAAAGACACCTGAGTGTCATTCAATTTGCGAGAGCATTCTATTTTCTGCGGCCTCCTATGCGATACTCAGAGGGACAAAAAGAAGGTGGAGGCCGGTGTAAAAGGAATGGAAGTCCGTAGGAGCGTTAGTCCCTCTGGACTATTATTCCGCGGAATTATAGTCCTAGGTCTAACATTTCTAGGAATAGTAGTCCGTCGGACTACTATTCCTAGAAATGTTAGACCTAGGACTATAATTCCGCGGAATAATAGTCCAGAGGGACTAATTTTCCTACGGACTTCCATTCCTGTCACACCGGCATATTTGTGTTGCGAAATTGACACAAAACAATCTATATCGGAAATTTAAAAGGGGTGATGCCACTGCTAACGATATTCGGAATTTCGTCGTTTTAAGAAATCAGCCGCAAGAGCAGCCGTAGGAGAAATAGAACACTCTGGCATATCAAATGCACAGAATGGGTTAGTTCAAGTTGTTGTCGACAATTTCGACGCAAATATTGCTTCTCAGAACGGACAGCAGTCAACTCATTCCCTTGCTATCCTCTTAACTCAGTCTCAAACCGGAGAGGAAACCGAACAAGTCGGCAGAATAAAGCGAATTAACAAGGACGACATGTCGGATGATATTCCTTATGACATCGATATTCAAGGGTACCACGGGTCTAAACAACCAGATATGCATGAAAGGGAAGCTTCCAAATCCGCTCTGACCCTGAAATCTTTAGCAAGTCAAGCCGTCACGAAGAAGCGTGCATTTGAGACAGACTTCGCATTCTTGCAGGATGTTGTAACAAAAGAAAATTGCCTCGAATACAATGGTTATAATAACAAACTAAGTAGGGAGCTAGGTCAGAAGGAGCACTCTAAGACATAAGCAAGATACGAGCCGCTCATTAACTTGAAGTCTTCTGACCCTGGCACGATGCTTACAGCTATGATCAAGGCACAGGCTCTGTCATTTGAAACGGGGCAGAAGTTCGCCATTGTATAACATCTGACCAACAGCTCTATCGTGTGGCAGTTCATGTGTTGTGGGCACACCCAGAGAAGTTCAGAAATATGTATTTGAGATTCGGTGGTATGCATGCTCTGATGAGTTTTGTGGGGGCTATAGGAACATTGATGGCTGACAGTGGATTGTCAGACATCCTGGGTGCTGTATTTGGTGGAGTCATGAAAATGTTGTGCAGAAAAAAATTTCCACAAAATGTGCGGGCACTGAGGATGCTCGCTGAGGAAGTAGTGCGCGGTGTTGTTAGCAGTGGCCACTTTGTCAGCGCTGGCTCTGAGTCGCCACTTGTGTTGCAAGATCGAAGCAGATCTGAATGAAATGGAAGAAGGGTCTGTATGCCTGAATCAAACTTGCCATAAAGAAGAAAGCCAGGCCCGTATCAAAGCGGATGCCAAAGACAGGGCTGGAATCCGCGAAAAGTTGGAAATGTGCATAGACCCACTAGACCCCACAAATCACAATGAGAAGATAGTAAACATCAATAGTGGAATTGTAGCTACCGATGACATAAATGTTCACGAAACACTCACTATTGGAGAACAGCTATCAGCAGATTTTGAGAAGAGCTGGCCTGAGGGATTTTACAGCAAAATACCGAAGAAGGTGAAAACCATGACATCATCTGCAAAGTCAGTGAAAGTGGCGGACTCGAAAGTCTATGATCTCAATGCCATTTATTCACGTGTTACAGCTTTGTTGTGTAGCAACCTCGACATTGATATGAAGGATGTCATTGCTCATGAGCTTGCGACCGTACCCACTTCAATCTTCACAGAAGAGGGGATGCGGATTGCAAAAGAACATACCTGCTGTTTATATCAGCAAACACCACGAGACTCAGCTGGTGTAGGGTTTCGTGTCCAAGAATTGTACATTGATTGATTGATTGATTGATTGGAGTTTGGCGTCGCTCTCAGCTATGTTCCAGCTATATCACAACGCTGCCATTTTATTTGAGGAGGGAAGTCCAGACACTGATATCTGTCGAAACCCCCGGCCTTCGGCAGGTAAGTAGCAACCTCCCCACTTGAGTTCGAGGTGAAACATCCAAAAATTGTACAAAAGGCAAGGGAATGTGATTGTCATCTAAATTCAACAAGAATAAGGTCTATATCAATGCATGTGTGTCGATCATTCATTAGCTCATGGTGAAAATGCAAAATTACACTTTTAGGAGGGGTGACCTCAAAAAGGAGCCAGTATCTCGAGTTCCCCAAGGGATACTGCCGGTCACCCCCTGATTCTTGAACGTCTGGCACCCACCTACTCAGATCAGGAGAGGAAAAAACTTTTACCGGCAAAACCAGGTTCGACCCCACGGCTCCCGGACTAAAAAATTCACTTTTAGGTGTGCCTGACAAATTTGACAACGACATTTCTCCGGAAAACATTCACCTTTTCGCAGAGGTAACACGGACTCGCCATTTAGGTGAATTTTTTCGAATTGAATACTACGTATTTTGCAAGATTGCGATCAGAGATAAGATTAGCACTGAGATTCCCAATGCCAAAAATTCCAAGAAACATTGCCGCCGAGGATGGAAGACGAGCGATCTAACGTCGATTACCGCGGGGAAAGTAGAGTCCGAATCGAGCGAGGAATTTTTTTATTTGGTGTGCCGGAACCCTCTCGCAATGATGTAGAGGGTTTTTGGGCATGGAGAGCGAGATCGCTCGTCCGAATCTAAAAATTATGAGGTGTGCTAGAACCGGTCTGCGATGATGTAGGAAGAAGGTTTTTTTTAGCATGGTTAGAACAGTGTACTCCAAAACCAAAAGCTTGAAATAAGAATGAATGATCGACATCACGAAATCACTTCACTTTCCTGACGCTAACTATCCAATCAGACTGCTTGATTCCCATAACCTGTACTTAACCGTACAGAGTTATCTCCCCTTATTACAAAGAAGTCCTATCCGATTCTTATCACCGGATTATTCAAGGAGATTACGAAAATTAATATTTTCAACTCTAATTGTGGGGGTGGGGTCACGACCAGAGCCGAAAAACCAGGCATGTGACGTATCATTTTGAAGGGCTCGACGAGTAGATTACGCAAATGACATTTTCCAATTTACTTGGGGGTGGGGGTCACGACCATCTGAAAATTAAAAGTTTCAAGACGGTAGTCGTGTGACCTATCAAATTAAAGGTATCGACGAGTAGATTACGAAAATAATACTTTCAACCCTCGTCGTGGGGGTTGGATTACGACTAGAGCTAAAAGACCTCTTTCTTTTTTTTATAAAACTAGGCATGTGACGTATCATTTTGAAGGACTCGTCGAGGAGATTACGGAAATGACATTTTTCCATTTTACTTGGGGGTGGGGGTCACGACCATCTGAAAATCGAAAGTTTCAAGAAGGTAGGCGTGTGACCTATCAAATTAAAGGTATCGACGATTAGATTACGAAAGTAACATGTTCAGTCCTCGCCGTGGGAGTGGGGTCACGACGAGAGCCGAAAAACGTCTTCCTTTTTATTGGGGTCACGACAAGAACCGACAAACGTCTTCCTTTTATAAAGCCAAGCATGTGATGTATCATTTTGAAAGATTATTTGCGAAGATTACGAAAATTTTATTTTTTCCGTTTTACTTCGGGGTGGGGGGTCACGACCATCAGAAAATCAAAAGTTTCAAGAAGGTAGTCGTGTGACCTATCAAATTAAAGCAATCGACGAGTAGATTACGAAAATAATTTGTTCAATCCTTCTCGTGGGGGGTGGGGTCTCGACCAGAGCCGAAGAACGTCTTCCTTTTTATAAAGCCAGACATGTGATGGATCATTTTGAAGGATTATTCGAGAAGATTATGAAAATCATATTTTTTTCCTTCCTCTAGTGGTAAGGTTGAGCTCATCTTAATTTCGAAAGTATCAAGAAGGTAGTTATGTGACATATTAAATTAAAAAAAGATAAACAACTTGAACAATGCATCAGATTCAATGCGATCCCCGCGGGTATCCCAGGAAGTGAAGAAGTGCTTGTTCCCTGGGGTAAACAGGCCCTGTTTTACTGGTAAAATAGGGCACAGTCACCCATGCTTGGGAGGTGCAAACTCTCTATAAAATGGACAACTTGACTTATTAACGCTCACCCCTGGTCTTGAGTTGATACTCATGTTGTGGTCATGATTAGCCACTGTATAAAAAATATGTCACCTTAAACACCAAAAAAATAAATGAATGTTCAACGCGGAAGTATGTTTCAACATTATTATTATTATTATTATTTTTCATCGTTTTTTACGTTCCAGAGGAACTTCGAATTCTCCTCCGTTTTTGTTGAGTTTTATCGATTACTAAGGCAAAAAAAAAAATAATATAAACGATTCAGTATAACTCGTTGTATTTTAAAAAGGAAACAAAAATGCAAAATAAATAATAATAGTACAAAAAAATAATGTAATTGATAACACAACAAGCTTATTATAAAAAAAAAATAAAAAATTTCCCCTCTCATTCTGAGAACAGTGTACTCCAAAACCAAAAGCTCGAAGAGCTTGAAGTAAGTATGAATGATCGACACGAACAAAGGCCTTCATCTGATCAAGGCAGAGAAAGGCCACAAATAAATGTTTTTGATTAACATAATCAATTATATGACGCATGAGCTGAAGGTTATCAGCAATTGTTCTCTCAGGAACAGAACAGGTTTGATCCAGGTGAACAATATACTGTAACACTTCGCGCAATCATAAGGACAATGCTTTTGTAAGGATTTTATAATCTACGTCAAGTAGAGATACGGGCCTCCAGAATTTCAAATCCTCGACATTGTCCATATCTTTTACACAGTAGAGTAATAAATCCTAATCTCTGAGACTCTGACAGTATTTACCAGAGATAAAACACTTACGCTGAGATACTTCCACTTCATTTTCTAATGATACTGAAACAGGAGTTCTCTCTGAATACAACTATGGAAACTATGATTATAACCATGTGTGTAAAAATATTTCCTGTACACCACAACATGAGTATCAACTCAGGGGTGGGCGTTAATAAGCCATGTTGCCCATTTTAGAAAGAGTTTGCACCTCCCAAGCATTGGTGACTGGGTCCTATTTTACCAGTAAAACAGAACCTGTTTACCACCGTGAACAAGCACTGCTTCACTTCCCAGGATTTCCACAGGGATCGCGTTGAATCTGACGCCTTGTTCAAATTTTTTATTATTATTTTATTTTCGTAATCTTCTCGAATAATTCTTCAAATTGATCACATGCTTGGCTTTATAAAAAGAAAGATGTTTTCCGGTTCTGGTCGTGACCCCAATAAAAAGGAAGACGTTTTTCGGCTCTGGTCGTGTCCCCATCCCCACACCGAGGATTGAAAATATTTTTTTCGTAATCTGCTCGTCGATACCTTTAATTTGATACGTGTCCCCACCCCCACACCGAGAATTGAAAATATTATTTTCGTAATCTACTCGACGATACCTTTAATTTGATACTTTCTTGAAACTTTCGATTTTCAGAGGATCGTGACCCCCACCCCTAAGTAAAATGGATAAATGTAATTTTCGTAATCTTCTCGACGAGTCCTTCAAAATGATACGCCACATGCCTGGTTTTATAAAAAGGAAGACGTTTTTCGGCTCTGGTCGGGACCCCACCCCACCACGAGGATTGGAAATATTATTTTCGTAATCTACTCGTCGATACCTTTAATTTGATAGGTCACACGACTTCCTTCTTGAAACTTTTGATTTTCAGACGGTCGTGACCCCACCCCCAAGTAAAATGGAAAAATGTCATTTTCGTAATCTACTCGTCGAGCCCTTCAAAATGGTACGTCACATGCCTAGTTTTAAAAATGGAAGACATTTTTCGACTCTGGTCGTGAGCCCATCCCCATAATTAGGGTTGAAAATGTTATTTTTCGTAATCTCCTTGAATGATCCGGTGATAAGAATCGGATAGGACTTCTTTGTAATAAGGGGACATAACTCTGAACGGTTAAGTACAGGTTATGGGAATCAAGCAATCAATCTGATTGGTTATTTAGCGTCAGGAAAATGAAGCGATTGGGTGATGTCGATCATTCATACTTATTTCAAGCTCTCCGGGCTTTTGGTTTTGGAGTATACTATTCTAACCATGCTAAAAAAACCTTCTTCCTACACCATCGCAGACCGGTTCTAGCACACCTCATATGTTTTAGACTCGGACGAGCGATCTCTCTCTCTATGCCAAAAACCCCTCTACATCATCGCGAGGGGTTTCCGGCACACCAAATAAAATTCCTCGCTCGATTCGGACTCTATTTTCCCCGCGGCATCGACGTTATATCGCTCGTCTTCCATCCACGACGGCAATGGTTTTTTTTTAAATTTTTGTCAATGGGAATCTCAGTGCTAATCTTGTCTCTGGTCGCAATCTTGCAAAATACGTTGTGTCCAATTCGAAACAATTCACCTAAATGGCGAGTCCGTGTTACCTATGCGAAAAGGCGAATGTTTTCCGAAGAAATGTCGTTGACTAATTTGTCGGGCATTTTTAAGTCGGTGAATTTTTTAACATTTATTAAAAAGTCCGTCGAAATTTAGTCAGACCTGAGTCAAACCGTTAGAGAAATTGAAGGTTGAACCCACGACACCTCGTCTTCCGCCACCTCTGTAAAAACGAGGAGAAAGTGACGATGTGAACGCAGACGTGTCGCATCGAACCAGTCGATAGAATTCGATCGAGGCGAACGCAATTTGTCCAAAAAACTAAGTTTTTGTTTTGGTGCGACAAGATTTGTGCATAGGATTTGGTGTTCTCGTACACTCCATTTTCCCCTACTTCCACCAACTAAAAATCCTGTAAACTTATAATATTAGGAGAATGGTTGTGGAATTTCACAGAGGGTGTGTAAGCTTAATTCATTCCGGTTGTGATCGCTGAAGTCCCGCTGACTGTTATTCCAACTTCATTACTATCGTCGAAGTAATTGGAATATTAGTGGTATATCATGTACCCGATAGTGCCTGATTACCCGGAGCCACGATCGGGTACATGATATATTAACGTATCAAATGCTTTGTATCATCCTGTTACTGGTAAGGTGGTATGTAATACCAGTAGTTCCTACCCTATTCCGAGTACTCATGGTGTTTCATTTATCCACATCACCCAATCAGTTCACTTTGCTGGCTCTAACTAACCAAACAGATTGCTTCATCCCCGTAATCTATATGCAGAGTTATCTCCCCTTATCCGATTCTCATCACCTCTATATCAAATGGCCACGTCATGTGGCATCCCTTTTTTTACCATAGCATACCATAGCATACTATATATGCAGTAGGTATACCATTTGCGGGATCTAAGTTCAAGGAGCCGAACTTTTGCAAAGGAAAAAGTTGCTCCCCCCAAAGCTCCGGTTCCTATGGGAATTTAACACTAGCTGCTCCCCCAAAGCTCCGGGTAATTAGGCACGATCGTGTACATAATATACTACTACTATTACCGTCTTTTTCATCGGTGGGTCTTCATTTTCCCTTCATTCCACTCAAAAGCTCACCATCGTTGTCATTTAACTCTAGCAGCCGACATATTTGTTTACCAATGACGTAACGGATTGCATAATCTATTTTCACTTGAGGGTTTCGAGGTTTTTGCGATGTTTTCATGGATTTGGATATAGATCTAACATAAATCTGAACCGTTCCAGACATCGGTTTGTTTGTTACGAAATTCGGACCCAAGTCAAACTTACGCTCACAGAGTGATGACCGTTTCAGTAAAATAAATAAAATGCAACGGAAAATAACTGTAGATGCTTTCTAAATAAAATTTTGAAGTTCACACTGCTAAGTTTTGTAACAGCTTTAGAAACATTGTGCACGAAAGCATCACTGTGAACGATTTTATAATCTTTTTCTTTTTTATGCCTAAAATTCCTTTTCCGAGGAAAATTCTTTAGTAGGGTCGAAGTGTATCGCCGGTTGGGGTGCGGATAAACCCCATATTCTTCACCAGAACAAAATACTGATTTCGACAGATTTCTTATTGAACAACCACTCATGTACTGTTTTTGCATCCATCGCGTATTACTTATCGAAAAATCAAGCTCTTAAGTGTGTTTCATCTAGAAAACCAGTTTTTACTTCCATTTTGCAAAATTTACCAAGAAGTGGCCTAAAGCCCTCGAGCCAAGAAATAAAACTTCTCTCACAAAACTATGAGTGGACATTTGGTGATGACTCCCCCCCCCCCCTCCCCGCCCACACCACCACCACCACCCGAAGAATAAGATAATAATCAAGTCACACGAATCGCATTGAAATCAAGTTTGGGAAAATTGTCAGGGCAAAGCCAGCCTAAATATAGGGGCAAGGGGCCTCATATATAAAGATATTGTAAGTTCAAAAGATATTCCGCATCAAGGCGAAAAACCTGCGTGAATTGCGCTTCTCTCTGAAGCTGGACGTGGAAAAAACACACGTGGTGTATATCCAGCTTCAGGGCAGGGACCCAGGAGAGAAACGGTATGTTAGATAAGGTCTAATCTCATTTAAGTTATACAGTAGTCGCGAGTCATACGAGACGTAATCGGTTGGTGGCAGGATATCGTCACGGCCAATTGAGAAACGAGATTCTGAAAGATAGAAATGTCGGTCGTGTCGTCACCTGATCATTAGTTTTGCAATGACTGGCAGGAACGAATCTGTTCTCTCGACAAGTGAAATCACGGTTAAGTCACGCGCGAGATGACTTGCATTGATTCTGCCTCGATATACGTCATCTCCCACCGTTTTGGCAGATGGACAGATGAGCGCCTGTCCACCTGACAGTTTAGGGTAAAACGTATATATACATTGAAGAGCAGAGCATTAGACACACACTTGGGGTCACACACACGTTGGTGAAGTCCAGGGCAGGCGGACTCTGTTTCCTGGCATAGGGGTACCTTCGATCACAGGACCCTGAAACGACTGGAATCGCCAGACAGGGCATTCCACGATTGATTTAGCTTAAGGTTGATAGGCGGCTACAGTGCCAAATTCGTTGAGAAGGAAAACTCAAGGTGAAACGTTAAAGTTTAGATTGTCGAGTAGCAGGTATCAGCCTGCAATAGTCAGAAGTGTAGGTTAATTGTATTGTGCGTATTAACCCTTCGAAGCGTCAGACTGATTGCGTTGGGAGTAGTTTGTTCTGCTGTCGAAGCAACGTAATACCGACTGGAGATCTACCGCTCTTATGGCGAGCTCACGGTAATAATATTTCAGATTTCTGAAGCTCTTATGGCGAGCTCTCCGTAACATAATCTCAGATTTGTGAAGCTGTTATGGCGAGCTCACGGTAGTAACATTTCCAGTGTGTAGACTACAGTGCCAGTACAGGGCTATAGAATGACTATATAATTGTTTAGAATTGTTTAACCCTAGCAACCCATTTTCTGTGAAAAGAATCGAATTGTTGATTGTTGAAATATTGAAACGGCTTTATTTTTATGTGTAAATAAAAGAATCGTTGTTACTTTAAATCATTCTTTCCATTACGCAGCCTGAAGTGATTGTGAATCACACCTAACGGAAATCGAACCTATCTTAGGCCAATTTGGCAGAGGAGAAATCACAGCGCCGGTCGAACTCAGCTCCCAGCGCCGAGTTCGCGGCACCAGGATTCCACGTCGGTCTAATTTTCCCGCAATTTCAACAGCGGGACTAAATAACCCCACGTCAGCCCAGGCCTTATGGGGCCTCAGGTGTCCTGACAAAAATGGGCCAACCATCTTTGGTTTAACGCAAATATGTCTTGAAAGGAAACAAAGTCAAGAGAGTCTGGGTTGGGATAGCTGGCGGTAGGTCCTCGATCAGGGTTCGCTGACTGTCTACGCGATACTCACTCCGCCCCTCCATGTGACATATAGACACACGTACCACATTTTCACTGTCAGTGAATTTATAGCCCATACTCCCTAAAAATCTGGGCGGAGCATACGTATTACTTGAACTAATTAACCCTGCTATTCAACACGTGTCATGTTTCGATCTGCAGCGAACCCCCCCCCCCCCCCCCACCATCCCTCCGTCCGTCCGAACCAGTTCAATAACATTATACTCGCACTTCGCCAAAGAAATTTGTGTCTGTGTTTTACATTATGTTTTTAGGTCGTCAGTGCTTAATACCATTCAAATCATCGTTCGAAAAAAGTGCAACATACTTCGCGAGGGAAGGTTCATTTTTCGCTCATAAATCTTACCGTAAGTACTGTTTTCAGTGGGTAAGTCTGCTTACCGAGAACAACCGAGAACAAAACAAAATAATATATAAAGACGAAAATAAATATTAATTGTTGGCATATGGGTACACAATATTGAGTAAAAAATAAGAAAAATCAAATTTAGACCAGCAAAGTCTATGGTGATGGTGATTATTTATCAATCTCCTGTTTACAACCGAACCGAGAAGAGACTACTCACTGAGAACAAGCTTGTGACTCTTAATCAACACTGACTGCGTGTAATTTCATGCAATAAATGAATTTTGTTGTTTTCGGCAAGTAGTTTCTTCTCGATGTGAATACGAGATTAATGAATAATTCCAATTATTCTTGACTTTGGCTGGTTTAAATTTGTGTTGTTTTTTTTTTTGTTGTTTTTTTTCACATAATAAAGAAAGACAATTCCCATCACCATTTTCCAGGGTTTGGAACCTGCAAGTCACGGAGTTGGCTGGTTTAAAATTGTCTGTTCTTCTGTCACCTATATCGGTACTCACTTCTATTTGTGTTAAATGGACAGCGTAAAGTGTTCCGTCAATGGTGCCAGCTGTCCCTGTCTTAGGTTGTCTCATAATTGGCAGCTTACCCATCATCGAAATAGACCTGCGTCAACTGTACTAACTACCTTTTGTTAAGTGGACACTGTACAGTGTTCAGTTGATGGTGCCAGCTGTCCCTGTCTTAGGTTATCCCATAATTGGAATCTTACCCGTTTAAAATTGTTTTGTTACTATTTTTTACATAACATAGAGTACATACATGTTCTGTACGCTAACATTAAACTTCTATTTTCATCTTTAAATATTATTTGGTTTTGTTCTCGGTAAGTAGTCCTTTCTCGGTTCGGTTCCGAATGCGGGGATTAATAAATAATCCCCTTCACCATAGACTTGACATCAGGTTGCACGTTGAAAATATTGATTGGTCTACCCACACATTCGCTTAGCAGCCATCCAACGTAATGAATAATAATAATAACACTTTGGTCGGCTGCTGATCTGTCGCGGTTCTCGTATGAGAAGGCCTTGGTTAACCCTGTTCTACCAACTGCCTACCTATTCCCACGCTTCTTCTCTCCTCCCAACACTCGGAGACGAACTGCTTGATGACATCCCTTGCCCCATTCTTCCCAATCTCTCCGATTAGCGTATTAACCCTCTCCTTTGAGTCGCCCCCTAACCACATGTCCTTCATTCTCCCATCCCACTTCCCCATTATACTCCCCGCGAATCTTGTTCTTTTAGACTGGTTTTTTGGGCATTCTCGAAGAAAGTGTTCCAGGGTCTCCACCACGCCCAAATTACACATCTGGCACTCCTTTTTACTGTTTTTCCCAATTTTTCCCCTCAGCTCCAGGGACCGCGTCCTCAGCTTGAACAACGGTGACCCCCCCCCCCCAAAAGGTGCCATCAGGGTGCTCTTCAAAACCAGGCTTCTCTTTATCACGCAGGCCACCCAAAGATCTCTTTGATTTGACCCCCTCTCGCCAATTACGGTTACAATCCTCCATGACCCTTTCTCTGACGATCTTTATACCCTGGTTTGCCCTAACGTCTAAGTCCGAGATCTCCCATGAGTAGTTCTCTACTAGCTCCCTCACTTGGACCATCCACCCCATCTTGAAATTGGAGTTGAAAGTTCTCAGGAACATTACTTTACACCATCGGCTATCGGGGAGATTTACCAAATAATTAAGATAACCGAGTTTCAATAGGTCTATCCTGTCCTGGCAATTATGACGTGTCATGTTCCTGGGCCGGAAAGCTTGTTTCAAAGAGTTATTAAGAAAAACAAACATTCAGTATGGCATAACCCTTGAAGATTACGTTTCAACATGCAGTTTCTGTCCAAAACATTGGTGGAGTACTTTAAATCGTTTTTCTAAAGAACAGACCATTAATAACAGTTTACCTTCATTAGAAGAAATGTTGAAGTAGTTAGGAATGCAAAATCTATAGCTGATATGCCGAATTATTTTTTCATAGAACAGTTCAGTTCAGTTAGCGATAAAGAGTTACCTCCCCTAGATCTTAATACTTTCGATTTGAAGAAACTGCACATCACCCAACAGTGATGAGGTTACAGCTACTCTTCTTAAACCAGATCCCCAAAAAGCGAGTGGTCCTGATGAAATTAATAACAGAATTTTATGACAATGTCGGCCCTACTCATGAACTTGCTATCCCAATGAGTATGTTATTTAACCTCTCATTAGCAAGCAAATATTTTTCCAAATCTGTGGAAGTCGCGTCTTACATTAGAAAGAATCAACACACAGTGAAAAAAATGTCACCCTGTGTTCCAAATTAGTATCGTAAGTGAAATTCTAGAGAACTTATATTTAAGCATTTGTTTTCCTTCTTAACAAAAAATAATTTCTTAACTCAAGTACAACTTGACTTCATTCCAGGCGATAGTACGATATATCAATTAACTGACATTATTCCCACTTAAGCGGGCGTTCTCTAGTACATTAACAAAGTTTCACAAGGCATTACAAGAACGTAGCACTCAACTTAAAAAGGTCACTTGACGTTTAGGGTCGGTAATGAGTGATAACTCTCATTAACAGCCCGACACATCACGTGATTTTTGTTACTTGTCGTGGTTTATTAACGGCTCAACAGGTGTGAATAAAAGCCCATCAGCTTATTAACGGCCATCGACTTCGTCTCGAGCCTTTTATAAGCTGTCGGGCTGTTATTCACACCTGTTGGGCGTTAATAAACCACAATGTCCTCCAAAGTCATGTTATTGTTATATCCATCATGATATCTCTACGAGCATGGATACAAATATAGGCATAACAGTTGTATTTTGAGGTTTTCCACAGAGGTCTCGTACATAAACTTAACATAATGAGAATAAAGGGTGATCTCTTATTGGGGTTTGAAAGCAATCTAACACACATTTCCCAATGTGATTTCATTACCCTTTGAACCCGGGTGGTACCTTCCATGTCGTTTCAGCGGCAGCAATTTGACGAGTCCATATTCATTACTTGGGGGTAGGCCAATTAATATTTTCAACGTGCAGCCTTAGCCACGTTGAAAATATTAATTAGTCTACCCAGCACATTAACTTTGAAGTTATCCTATTTAATGAAATTATGAGGTGTCATGTTCTTTCCCGGCAAGCTGCTTCTCAGGTTCAGAGTGTTAATGAAGAAAAGTCTAACAGCAAATTCATACCAACACGGCTCATTATTAGGACCCATTCTGTTTAATATATATAGTAACATTGTTAACTCATTGAACACGAGATGCCGTTTTACCTGCCCAGAGACATGGTACGTCATACTTTCATTAACCCTTTACCTAACGTAACGGCCAAAACCGGCCAGCGCTATTCTCAAAAATCGCCAATTAATTTTCACTATTTTTTTCATTTTTTGTCTCAAAAACATAGGTTATGACCCCTCGTTGGAACGAGCTCGTGGAGCTCGTTCCAACGAGGGGTCATAACCTATGTTTTTGAGACAAAAAATGAAAAAAATTAGTTATTCAAGAATTTTTTTTGCAAGTGTCGTCTGCTTTTCACGTTAGGTAAAGGGTTACGTAGGATGCCGGCTAAGTTAAGGGTAGGGTAGACCAATAATCATTTTCAACGTGAAGCTGCAAGGCTTCACATCGAAAATATTGATTGGTCTTCCCCAAAATAATGAATATGGAATCTTTTAATTGTTTCATTCGAACAGACATGCGCGGTACCATCAGTGTTCAAAGGGTTAATAACATTAATTACATTGCAATTAGCAGTGGAAGATGCTAAGCCTTCGGCCCAAATTTTGAATGACGTCTTGCAAAAAAAATTGCTGCGTGGTCAAGAACCTGGCAGGTGGTATTTATTCCTCAGAAAGCAGAAGCCCAAAATATGTCCCCTAAAATAAATCTTCTTAACTACCCAAGTACAGGCTCTCTAGATCCGTTCCAAAAACGCTCTATAGATACGTCATTCTTCCAATGTTCGATCATGTGGACATAATGTGGGACAATTGAAATCACACGAGGAATACACTTCTTGAAAATTTTCAATTGGACGCATTGCACACAATTATTACTTCTTTAGCGAGCGTTCTCTAGCATATTAATATAAAAATAACATGATTTTCAAGATCAATACAGTTCATTAGCGGCCCAACATACATGATTAATAGTCCGAGGCCTTATAAGCGGCCCGAGACGAAGTCGAGGGCCGCTAATAAGACAGAAGGCTGTTAGTCATTTCTGGCGGCCCGCTAATAGAACTGCAATGCCCGAGAAAGTCATGTTATTACACGTGGTCATTGTGATAAAAGTAAAAACATGAATTTGCTGGACGTCCCGGTTTATTAACGGCCCTTTAGGGCCGATTAAACAGCCGTCTGGCCTATTAACGCCCTCGACTTTGTCTCGGGCCGGTAATAAGCCCACAGACTGTTATTCATTCCTCTCGTTAATAAACCGCAACGCCCCCAAACTCATGTTATTATTATATTTTTGGAGTGCTAACGGGAACAAGTCACAGTCGCATTCATAAAAATACGATACAAAATTATAACTATGTATAAAATTATTAACATGTACCTAACTATATGCGTTTGCTAATTCCCCACCCAATTCGTGAAGTAACCTCCTTTCCACTCAGAACATTCAGTTTATTACGTGAAATTAAATGTAACACGAAACGGTTCTCAAACTCATTTCTGCCGTCAGCTGTGAGGCTCTGGAACAACTTAGGCCATAACGCCAGAAATTTTGAAACAGTCAATGTCCGTAAAAAGCTTTAGCAATTACTGTCCCCATTGCCCGTGAATACTACTACGCCGGTGGCCGAAAAGCTCAAGCTATCCACTCCCGGCCTCGTCTGAATTGCAGTGAACTAAATTACCAGAAGTTTGACAGATTTATCGGGGATAATCCCAGACGCGGCTATCGCTATGACGATTCCAACCATTATATACGACCATGTCCTTTCTGTGCCAATTGATGTTTGACAAAATGGAAAACGACGGCACAGCTATCGAAGTCCCACTCCGCGGTAATCCGTTTAAATCTGATTCGTACAACACTTCTGTTTTAATGCCGTTTAACCCTTTAAACACCAGTGGTATCTTCCATGCCAATTGAATGGCAACAATTGGAAGAGTCCATATTCAGTGTTTGGGGTAGACCAATGAATATTTTCAACGTGCAGCCCGGAGGCTGCACGTTGAAAATATTAATTGGTCTATACCACACATTTACTGAACAGCCATCCTATTTAATAACGTCACGACTTATCAAGTTCCTGGCCGGAAAAAACGACCGCTCGGGTTCAAAGGGTTAAGAGGACATTTTCAAAACAAGGAGGTGTGGAATTAACTTTGTGTTTCCTTGTACCTTCATATACATTGGCGGGCCCAGGTTTCATTACTCCACGATCGTAGCAGAGAGTTTGTGGCGTGCACGAAATGGGGTATCCCACTCTTGCCAGCGGGGTAGGAGGAGACTGGTGTGAAATTGTTGGAACATGGAAGGTCAGTGCGGTTTCTTTGCACATAACCGCAATTTGTTCCAACTGAAGAATTCCAGTTTTCAAATTTTTTGAAGAAAAGACGCCAATTCATATCACACGAGACCCGCGTTGGAGGTTGGACTACAGCTGTAAGCATAGGGAACGGTATTATCGGCGATAAAACATGGTAATGGATGCCAATGTTTTATCATCCATATTACCTCCCATGATATAGAGAAGTGGTAATTGGTCGCCAGTAACTGCATTGAAGTGATAAGGACATTATCTGTCTTTCGCATCCCATTGCAGAGTCTTGGCCACCATGGCGTGTACACTGCGTAAGATGTGAGTTCCCGCTGCCCATCGTCTTTCATTCATCCAGTAATGCCTTCTTGTTAAGCAGTTGTCGAATGACCAGAACAGCGCATTAACAACGTGCAGCGATGGTCGACACGGTTTGGGGAGAGCAAGTTAGGGGTATCCTCCTTTTATAGCCGAGTGTTCGGGATCCCACCCACCGCAGGAAAAGGTTTGAGATTTAGTACCCCCAAACCGTTCAAAACAAGTTGGTTGCTTGAGTTACATACAGCTGAAATGGCCAACAAGACGAGTGCGTTATCGGTGTGTTGGATATTCGTGCAGATCAAGACATTCCAGCTCCTGTAATTCTTGGTGAACGGCACCCCACTAATACAAAGGTAAAGGAATGTCGTTTTCCCAGTACAGCAACACTTCATTCGCCTTTTCTAAGTACTTGAAGAGCTCCAGTACGATATTATCTTGATCGCTTGTACTCCCGCCTAATTCTTGAACACTGTGAAATATTATTTATTTATTTATTTATTTATTTATTTATTTATTTATTTATTTATTTATTTATTTATTTATCTGTTTATTTATTTATTGTCTTACGTATTGTTTAATACCCACGTGAACAATTAACCAGCCTAACATCAGTTGCACCCTCTCGCCCTACACACATCTGTCTCGCAGCATTTGCACCCCCACCCCCCCCCCCCCCCCCACCTCCCACACACACAGCCCTTACAACCACGTGGGCGCTTATCTTTACACAATCAGGCAAACGTTTCGATTTCAACTTACAAGCACCCGCACCGAACAATCACAACCTCGCAAACGAATCTCCCACGCACATTATAAAAGATCAAAAATTGAAGTTTTGTGGAAAAAGGGGACGGTTGCTGCAAAACGAAACATAAAGCCTATATAATTTGGTCATTGTCCGTTAACTCGAAGATCTTTAGGCAGGCATTTAACGTTACCTGTTACCTTTTTTTCTCATCTACATCTTTTTATATATGATATGTACATATGACATAGTCATAGTTATTATGTCGTAATCAAAAGAGGATATCAACATGTGGAGGCTAGGGCTGTCACGATTTTTTAATTTAGGAATCGATTAATCGTCGCAAATAATCGATAATAATCAATTAATCGTACCTAGATAACTCCCCTCCCCCCCCCCCCCCCCCGCTCTCCCTCTCTTTGAAGTTGTTAAAAATGAAGTTCAAGTCAGCTGACCTACCTCAAGTAAACAACGAAGACGAACATCTTTTAGGTACATTCAAAGCTTTGATGTTCTGACTTTTGAACCCTCAGTGTAATAATCAAGACCGGTCGGCAGTTGCGAAGTTCGCAACTGCCGACCGGTCTTGATTATTACACTGAGGGTTCAAAAGTTCAGAACATCAAAGCTTTGAATGTACCTAAAAGACAAATGCTTCTAACAGCTTCTTGAGGTTTAACGTGGACGTTCTTGACTTTTTACCTTTAGAAAAAATAGTTTTTTCATCAATTTTTTTTTTAATTATTAAACGTCTCAAACGGGATAAAATTTACCGATTCTTCGACAACGAAACATACTAATCGATTTCGACGTGATCGATCGACAATCGATTAATCATGACAGCCCTAGTGGAGGCTACTCCTGGGGCAGTCTCCTAAACTTTGGTCATGAATTCTGCTCTATCCACATTATGTAGGGGACATTCCATAAAAAGGTGAAATTCATCCCCAACCATCTCTCTACAAAGGAAACAACACCACCTTTCAGTCATCGGAATAGGATGGATTTTTTATGTCTGCCTAGGTCGACATTAAGCCGATGCGCGCGCTTATTCTTAACTTCGCAAAAGTGTTTTTTCTCCTGTGTCAACACCAAACTGTAAATATTTTTCTAGGTTGAATTCTTTTTTGACAGCGCTATAATGAAAATTTTGTAGAAGCAGAAATTTTGTCCCCCACCATTTACGATACTCTACTTCCAGGGTGTTTGAAAGCTCCATTAAACTCGCCTTGGTGTTGAATGTGGATTTGTTTTCCCAAACGTTTTCCCAAAAATATAACAATTTTTCACCCCCCTGAACCCATGTAGGATTTCCCGATTCGGATGCCTCAACACAACATTTGTATGCGAGGCATTCGGTATCTAAACTGTGAAGGTGTAGCCAGTATTTAATAATGCGACTGGTGATAGAAATACTTAGAGGGTATATACCTAGCTCTACTCTTACAGCAAGGGTACTTGAATATTTTGTAACACCTAGAATTTGTTTTAAAAATATCGAATGCACCTGGTCTGGGTTTCAGTTTATCGTATTTGCCACATAGAGTGTTGGGATATAGAAGACGAGGTAGTTGCAAGGCAGTAACCCTCCAGACTTCAATTCCATATGTGAGGATCGGTGTTTGATGATTTCTGAAGTAACTTTCCAGATTTATTAAATATGGTGATTTTTGGCTTCTCCGCGTTCAACGTTCAAGACCATTTATCCAATTACAAACCTAATTTATTCAGTTTGTTTTGGAGTCTATTGTTTCTACTGGGGAGAATCACGAAATCGTCGGCATACATCAGGCAATGAACATGATCACCGCACAAATCTATGTAATCTGTATCGCTATTGAAAATGTCAGTAACGTATATGTTAAACAATTTCGGACTGAGAACACACCCTTGTTTAACACCGGTGGTCGAGCGAGTTTTACTGAAAAGTTCACCTCCTCGTACATGCTTTATATTGTTTTAAGGAACTTTCGCCCATTCCATAATTTTGTAGTTTTTGGAACATACCTTCTCGATATACCGCATCAAAGTCTTTTTCTGTGACCGCCAAAGCAAGCATACAGGTAGGCCTATTTTCCTTATTTTAGGGATTTGTCAATTAGGGCTGTCATGATTAATCGATTAATCGATTGTCGATCGATCACGTCGAAATCGATTAGTATTTTTCGTTATCGAAGAATCGGTAAATTTTATCCCGTTTTAGACGTTTAATAATTAAAAAAAAAATTGATGAAAAAACTATTTTTTCTAAAGGTAAAAAGTCAAGAACGTCCACGTTAAACCCCAAGAAGCTGTTAGAAGCATTTGTCTTTTAGGTACATTCAAAACTTTGATGTTCTGAACTTTTGAACCCTCAGTGTAATAATCAAGACCGGTCGGCAGTTGCGAACTTCGCAACTGCCGACCGGTCTTGATTATTACACTGAGGGTTCAAAAGTTCAGAACATCAAAGCTTTGAATGTACCTAAAAGAGGATCGTCTTCGTTGTTTACTTGAGGTAGGTCAGCCGACTTGAACTTCATTTTTAACAACTTCAAAGAGAGGGAGAGCGGGGGGGGGGGGGGGGGTTATCTAGGTACGATTAATCGACTATTATCGATTATTTGCGACGATTAATCGATTCCTAAATTAAAAAATCGTGACAGCCCTATTGTCAATAATATGTCGAAGAGTTAAAATATGGTTGGCTGTTCTACAGTTGGTCCAGAAACCAATTTGGCTTGGATGAATAATATAGTTCGCTTCTTAATACTTTAGTAGACTGCAAAACAGTTTGCTTATGCAACTTGTGTAGATGTTTTAAGAGATTGTGCCTCCAAAGAGTTTGGAAATCACTGTTGTCAAGAATCCTGTTGAATAATTTGAGGTAAGTCCCCCATAGGTGGCACTGAACATTTAATGATTTCATTTGTGACCCAATCCATCCCAGTCGATTTTTTGTTTTTCAGGAATGCAACAGCTCGGTGTAATTCTTCGGCTGTTATCTCGAAATCTAATGCGTTGTTCTCCATTTCTATCTGTATATTAGTTTGCGAGGTTGGGTTTTTTGCATCAAACTCTGAAAATGTGGCACCCATTTGTTAGGTGGAATTGGATTACATCTATCCTCAAGGCCAGTGCGTGATTCGTCCAGGTTGTTAATTGTGTCCCGAAAACAGTGCTCAAAATACCTTTTTTTCTATGCGTAGCAAAATGCTACACATTTCCAAAAAATGAATAGCATTTTGTAAAAATTGCATAGCTATTTTTGTATACCGGAGTTATGTTATGCTGTTTTGTATTGAATTCTTCTAAGTAGATAGAATAGTTTCCATCCATTTCTGGGCATTTCCAAATGATCTGCAACACATGAAACATTTACCATGTTTTTTTTTCACTGAACTGCCTTTAAGGGTTGCATGGACTTGGATATTTTCAAATGACGTCGTGGTTGTTTAACAGAGTTCTCAAAATGGAAGTTGGGATTTTTAATTAGATGGGCTTGAAGTTATTTTTAATGGACATTTTATGCAAAATGTTGTAAAAACAGGAAGAATTTAAACGAATAGAATTCATCTTACATATGAAGTTGCTAAATGATACTTGATGGAGAGTTAATCTGATAGTGCCTGGAATGTTTCACAATCAGAAGTAAAGCATCAGTGAACTAGTTTTCAAATTTGTTTGCAAATTTTCATTTACATTTAGCGATGCAAGATAATCAACTGCAGCCTAATAGGCTGCAGTTGATTATCTTGTATTGCAAAATGCTATACATAATTGAACATTGTGTAGCTTTTTGCAAGTTTTGCATAGCAAAAAGCGACGAGACACCGCTTATTTTGAGCCCTGCCCCAAAACATTCAGAATCTTTGGGTTCAGTTGAAGATAATTTGTTAACTGGGTCGTTTTTATATTGCCTATGTTTTCGTCTAGTGAGTGTTTTATATTTCTTTTTTGCCTTGTAATATCGAATAAGAGCGCCCTTACCCCCACAAGCTGACCTAATCTTCCGGGCATGTTTATTCATAATTCTTCTGTATTCCAGGCATTCCTCATCGAACCACTTTTTATTTCACGTATGAGTGACCTTGCGGTGTTTTGCTTTTGTTTTGTGCTCTGACTTTGAAGTTTCCGGGAGAGCCGAATGAAGTAATGACGCTAATTCCTCGCAAAGTACATCCACATATGGTGTATCGTTTTCACCAGAACGTATACCAAGGAATTTCAGGCATCCTTCGGTAACTTCTCTTGAGCCTACCCGTTGCTTGTAGCTACGCTCAAGCAGTGGGTTCCATCTGATTTGGCTGCAAAGACGCTTTAGGGTAACGCTTCCTTCAGTTTTCTGGGGTTTGGGGGCCTGCAATGTGAGCGTTATTGGCACTGGTCGGATAGACTACAGAATTCCCTGACCTCAAAATATAAGATTGTCCCCTGTAGGGAGGCGGAAGCTACACCCCAATCAACAGGTGAAGAGCCATTATATCTGTGACAGGTAAATTCCCTCATGGGAATCGCCAATAGTTCTCCCGTTTAACAACTTGAGACCAGATGATATGCACGAATCAAAAACTAATTTACCATGTTCATTAGTTTTGGCTTGTCTTTTGAATTTCGACTTAAAAGTCCATGATCTCATAAATAATTTTGAGGAAGATCAATAAATTTTGCTGAGTCATCTGGTATAAAATCATAGCTATCTGGGTGAACTATCGCGTTTTAATCCCCAAGAAGAAGAACCTGTCCTTTCCGACTATACCTTGGGATGTCGTTCTCTAACATACCGAAGGTGTTCGCGTTTTCTGACTTATTGTAAACGACGGAATTAACAAGAGAAAGATATGCTGCACAAACAAACAGTTCCTCTTCTTGGCCAAAGTAATCCTTTTATAACTGAAACCAGATAAAATGTTCAGAAGCCGTGGGGTGAACTTTTATGCCAGGTTGCAAGTCCTTTCGACTATTGATTGCTAATAACCCCAGTTTGTTGTTCGGTGCATCCGGGCAAACATAAGTGACTACACAGTACCGGGAAGACAGAAGCCCTCGTCAGCCTCACTACAATGAGTCTCCCCTAAGCAAATTATATCACTATTTAGGCTATGAAATCGTTCGTCGTTTAGTTTGCAGCATCTTGTCCTGTTAATACGTCCGTACAACCCATTTATATTATCATGACTAATTCTAGGTTTTCTCTGTTGCATCATGGAGTACACATGTGGATGTTAACCCTTTACCTAACACGAAGAGCAGACGATACTTGCAAATAAAATACTTGAATAACTAATTTTTTTCATTTTTTATCACAAAACATAGCTTATGACCCCTCATTGGAACAGGCTCGGCGAGCTCGTTCCAATGAGGGGTCATAAGCTATGTTTTTGTAATAAAAAATGAAAAAATAATGAAAATTGGATAGTATTTTTGTGAATAGAGCTGGCCGGTTTTGAACGTTACGTTAGATAAATGGTTAATCCGGAGTCCTTAAACCGTTTGAAGTAAACGACATAATTGGCGAAGTAAATCGATGTCCGATTGTTTACTGTGTCCATTGTTTTGAATAGGCAGTCCAGAACTGTGATTGTGTCTACCATTTTGTCGAATATCTTTTTGCCCTCCGGCTCTTTTCCACTGGTGGTGAAGAATCGGTTAAAACTTTCTGGGATATCTGTTGCGGAGAGGAGGGTGTTACTGGCCGGCTTTGTTGATAGGAACCTGAGGGTCTGGCCTGAGACTGTGTCGGTGATTTGTGAGTAACGGCTCAGCCTGTTATATCATTTTTTATATTTGTCAGTCTGTCGTGGAGCGAGCTTATAATCTATCTTTTCTCACCTACAATAGTCACTGCTTCCACTCTGGCGCATCTCCGTGCTAGTTCATTATTCTCATCAGACAGTTTGTTCGCCTTGTCTACCTCTACATCTAGTTCTTTCTTGGGTGTGTTTTATAGCAATTCAGTTTCCTTGTTGTGGAGGGAAATCTGCTTTTCTAACTTCTGTGAAAACTCTTTCTGTCTTTGTGTCAATAATTTCGAATATCTACATTCCACGTCTTTCGGTTTTAGTTCATACTGCTGAGACAGTTTCATCTCCTGTTCCTTCAGGGCATCATTGGCGACGCTCTCGTTAGCATTACCCAATTTTATTTGCGTTAATTCAGATATAGAATATTTGTAGCGGATTATTTGCTTTGTTTCGTTTTTCATTTTGTTTGTTCGATTATTTGTTTTTGTTTCGTTTCTTCGCCCATTTCCAAATACATTTCAGCTCAGCTCCTTGGGTTTTCTTAGCGTCCGGATGAGACAGCGGTTGCACTATTCCCAATAATTGTCTTCTAACCCTTTACCTAACATGAAAAGAATACTGCACTTGCAAACAAAATTCTTGAATAACTATTTTTTTCATTTTTTTTTTTGTCTCAAAAACATAGGTTATGACCCCTCTTTGGAACGAGACAAAAAATGAAAAAAATAATAAAAATTAATTGGCGATTTTTGTGAATAGCGTTGGACGGATTTGGCCGTTACGGTGGCTAAATGGTTAACCGCACTTACTTTCCTCGTGGTTCTTCGTATCCTTCTATTACACAGCGGAACACTAGGACGACAAGAGGCCTTAGTATAACATCCCTACGTTGAGCTGTATGAATTATAATAGTAGGTGGACGAAATATATTTATATAGAATATACAGTACGTGGAGAGTGCATCATCACTAAATCACCTGCAGAGTGGAGATTCCAGCCGAGGAATAATTGCAAATTTGTTGCAAAGCATAACCAGCACCAGCAAAGATTCAGCCAATGGACCTCCGGGTTAAACCCGGAGGTCCATTGGCTGAAACATTGCTTGTGTTTTTTGTCGATATGTACAAAATTTGAAAGTTATAGCTTGAGTGATAACTCCACTCCGCGGGTGATTTAATTACAATCCACTCTCCACGTACTGTACCCATATTAGCTTGATGTACCAAATGTTCACCACGAGTGGTGAACATTTAGTACACCAAGCTACTTTGGGTATATTTAATTTATACCATGATCGTCAGATTACTAAGAGTTCAAATGTTAAATAAATCAATATTCACACGTGCGAATCTGTTTTTGTTTACATGAGTGGTACTTTCGATGACAATTTTATTGTCGAAATGAAATAGAAAACGAAATGCGCAAATTACGGGGACGGGGCCTTTTTCATTTTAATAACATAATAACATACTATTTCGAGTTAAGGATGCTTTATTAACACGAGACAATGTATGTTAGTCAATTTTTGGTATCTTATGAGGTACACTCATTTAAAAACGTAAAAAATAATTGCCGGTTTCATTTCACTCTCCACGAGTCGAAGAGTGATAAATTTAGACAGGTTTGCATTCAAGGCGAGGTCACCAAAGGTCACCTTGGATGTAGTTCCACTGTAGGTGTAAATTTTAACTACTGAAAGCCCATTGCAGGCGTGTTCACCACAGTTGGTGTGTAAAGCTAGAATTTATGTCATAGGCTTTTTGTGTATAGTAGAATAGGTAATCATGGTATTTATGAAGATTAGTCAGGAAAAAACAATAACTGTTTTTTCCTATATCATAATTATTGACAGGAATTATATCAACGCGACGCGTCCTTGACCTCACGGAATAAAACCGTATGCGTTGGTTCAGGGGCATATAAGATATCGTCTGCTATTCGGGTTTGCTGAAGGAGTAAAATGTATGGCCAATATTCGCGGCATATATATGTTTGAAAACAGGCCAGTATGTATCTTTATATATCGTTTTAAATCGATATAACTCTTTTTATCAAAGGCTCAAAAAAGATTAGATTTCGGCATGAAAATTAGGGTTTGTCGGGAAAACAGTACCGTTTCATTTTATTTTCTCAGCCAAGAATTCAAGAAATGCTCAACTTTATATTTTATTCAACTCATCATTTTCACAAGCAGTATTGACTTCAATTCATTCTTTTGGGATTTCCGTGTTCATTAACATTCCGCCTCAAATCTGGAATAAAAGAAATCATGTGATAAGACGAAATAAAAAAATACAGTTGGTTCTTGAGAAATTAATATTTTAAATCAATGTGGAAGCAGGGGGAGGCCACCAAAAATTTGCAAGACGTGACGTGGGGGTGGGTGGGTTTCTTGAGTGCGCCAAAAATGTGCATTTCCAACTTGTGCAATTTTTTTATTTTTTTAAAAAATATATCAATATATCAGCTAATATATACCATCATTTGTGTTTCAAACCTTAAAGATGATGTTGTGCATTACACTCTTAACATGAATACAACATCAGGAGGCTTTATATGTGAGAATATTGGGCTTAAACTGGGAAAATGTCACACGTTAGTGGGGTGGGTGTCTTGTTCGAAATGTAGAAAATGTGCAGACAATATTTTGGGAACAATTCAAATAAAAATTTATTCCCGTATATGTTCACCTTGTACACCTGCTCTGGCCAAGCCTGATAATGAACAGCTTGTCATTTGTAGATTGGGGCCCACAGCAGCCCACAGAGGTTTAAATTGGTGGAACCAGTTTAACCCTTTACCTAACATGAAAAGCAGACGACACTTGCCAAAAATGATTGAATAACTAATTTTTTTCATTTTTTGTCTCAAAAACATAGGTTATGACCCCTCATTGGAACGAGCTCGACGAGCTCGTTCCAATGAGGTGTCATAACCTATGTTTTTGAGACAAAAAATGAAAAAATAATAAAAATTAATTGGCGATTTTTGAGAATAGCGCTGGCCGGTTTTGGCCGTTACGTTGGGTAAAGGGTTAAGAACATTATTAAAACCCCTCAAAAGACAGCTGTGTCTACTAAGTTTATAAGCTTATTTTGGATTTTAATGGGAGAATGGGGGGGGGGGGAGGGGGGGCGGGTGTCTAAACGGTAGTAGAAAATTTGCACGTAGTGGGTGGGTGGGTGTAAAATGGAGCCGAATAAAAAATAGGGCGTCACGTCTTGCAAATTTTTAGTGCCCCCCCCCCCCTCTTGGTGGAAGGGGGCTTTCATTTTCTAACCCTTTTTATTTTCTGCTTTATTAACTGGTTTGGGTGCTGGAAGCCCATATTTAGGTTCCATTCGTGAGTGTAGGTACCACTAGTTAATGGTTTCTTATTCTGTGGATTTGGATCACATTATCTTTTAAATGAAATATTTCATCAATATGTCATCCTTTTACAATGTATGGATGCGTGCCTTAATAAAAAAATTTTCAACATGCACCATTCCTCACAAAATCGAATTAAATTTAGCACCTTCGAAGTAAATTACCTGTAAAACATCGTCGGAGTTAATTTTCCACCCACACAATAATTGATGGTTCATAAAATGCACTAGTACAGTTTCAACCATTGAATTTCCGATTTTAAGCCGGAAGTCACCTGCTAACACGTTTCTTAGACTTTCCATGCGTTTTCACTGAATTAGATTTTGCCCTGGTTGAAATCCCACCCACGTGTGTTTTAGTCAAAACCCACTTTTTACACACTGTAGGAACAGTCTCCGACTATAAAGAAATGAAATCAGTGGGTTGATAGGCATCCTTGACTAATCTCATCGTGAAAATAGACTTTCGATAAGGTTATCTCCCCTGAAATCATTAGGGCAAGAAAGGTCTAATTAAGAAGCATGTAACTTTTTAGAAAACACCTATGATCTCACTAGACGATAATGTGTGATTTCTTTTTGTTACCTTTGACAAACGAAACAACAGACAGCTCTACGAGCTGTCTGTTGTTTTCGTTCATGCAAAATGTTACAAAAGGAAACTTACCTTTTTATGGCAAGCTGACAGGAAGCAAGTTTGTTTGTGTCGACGTTGGCTCTTTGCTTGGCGAATGTGTCTTTCCAGTAATTTGCAAGCGCTTATTCGTCCCCGACAAAAGAGAAAATCTTTTCTCTTATACTTTTATAGTATAGAAAAGGATAGTGTCTGCACCATACGTCACGATGTGCACGCTGTTATAAAATTAAAACAAAAATATTACAGAGCAAACGATGGTGTAAATGCAGTTTTATTATTTTTGAATGAGTTTAAGCATAGAATAAAAGTCAAACTTTCAAACTAATTGGGAAAAACATGTAAAAGCCAACTTCTGTATTTTTATACTTCTCTATAATAAAATGCTTGAACTTTGAACTTTTTGAAATGATGCACACAGCAATGGTGCCTCTTCAACTTTAAAATTTTATATGTAATTCCCATACCCTTGGTGTTAAATATAAATTAAGGGGAGCTAACTTTCCTGTAAATCTTCATTAATGACAACAATTATCAGCCATGTTCTCCGTCATTCCTATTCAGAAATGAGAATAGCGTAATCGATCAGTCACGATGACATTTAAGAGAGAAACAAATAAACAGGTTCGTATCAACAAAAAATGAACGAGGGAAACAGAGGACGTTCAGTATCTAGAACATCTCCCTCCAAGCGGAAGAACGTGTAACTATATGTTATCGCGGAACTAAATATTTAAATTAGAGTTAACCACCTTAAAAGGTTGCAATCTCTAAAAATAAACAGTCTTGGGAAAATATAGTGTTTCAATAAACGTTTGAAACATTCTATTGACATCTTGCATTATTGTTGAATATTCCTGATAAAAAAGAGAGTGATTTGATGACTTTTGGACCTAACAATACAATTTAATTTTTGTGTTTTTGTAGGGAATTCCATGATAAATATGTGCACGTGACCGCTACGCCCCTTTGTGTCAGTTTTTCACTCTTATTTGTTGCTTAACCCCTGTTTTCGGATCAGAAAAAGTTGTCTGAAGGGCGAAACTTGACAGAGATATTTGAATGTCAAACTTAAAGTGATGCGATCATATTTTCTTCCGCCTGAACGTTATAATGGTCGCCTATTGCAAAATATTTAGTTCCGTGATACCATATGGGGCAATACTATAAACCTTTTACAGTTGTATTTTTCAGAACTGTATTTTCTGTTTATGGAAATAACTAATTGAAATGAATCATTAGCATTTTGAAAGATGTGGCAATTTGCCAGGTGGCAAATTGCCATATCTTTTGAAATGCTAATGATTCATTTATATTTTCTTGTGGAATATATAATTCGAGAACATATATAGAATTCGAGAAAATACAATTGTAAAAGTTTTATAGTATTTGCCCCACTGGCTGGTAATAAATTATTTTTATTGTAGGAAACTATTTTCATCAGTCCCATTGACAAACAAAGGAGTTGTCTTCCCTTAAGTTGCTTAATTTGGTATGCAGGCGCGTTCGAAAGAGAGTTTAGGGTTGAATGTCCTCCTCTACCCCCAAAAAATTTTCCAACGGGGGAATTTTCCTCTGCGTTGAATCTTATATATTGATTTGCTCCTGCTGGAAATAATGTACTTTCTTTCGAGACTACAGGTTTGATACTTGCACTTTTGTCACACACATAGTCGGTCATAGGAAAAGAACGACTGCGGTACCCGATTCAGACAGAGGGGGTGGGGAGGCAGCATGACCAATTGGGAGGACGTCACGTTTAAATTAAATTGAAAGTTGTGTCACAACTACTTCATGCATATTTTACTTATCTACAAATAAATTGCCAAGAAACCTTGTAGAAGTAAAAGAGTATGACTTTTTTCACTATAATTCCGACCTAGTAATATTTTATTAGTTGGAATATTTTACCATTCGGGTCATGAGCCATCAGAGTCGGGACAAACCGGATTTACACTCCCACCACATTTTTTTTAAATTGCTTTAATTTTTTTAGCCAATGGGAAATAAAACAAGGATATTTATTCATTACTTTGGTTAGTGAGAAATTAAGATAATAATGGGTACAGTCAGAGACGGTAGAACCCGTGTACCACATATAACTTTCATGCCAATTGGAGCACCGTGGATACATTTTAACCCTTTTCCCAACCAAATAAACAAAAACGACCAGCGCTATTCACAAAAATCGCCAATTAATTTTTATTAGGTTTTCATTTTTTGTCTCAAAAACATAGGTTATGGCCCCTCTTTGGAACGAGCTCGTCGAGCTCGTTCCAATGAGGGGTCATAACCTATGTTTTTGAGACAAAAAATGAAAAGAATTAGTTACTCAATAATCTTGTGTGCAAGTATCGTCTGCTTTTCATGTAAGGTAAAGGGTTAAGGCTTAAGTACCCGTAATATGGAGGTATAACTATAGTAAAATAACCAAGAAATATCAGCAGAGCAAATGAATCAGTTTTAGTGATTACAGTTATGAATGAATATAAGGCTGATATTTTTCAGGAAAAGACGAGCCACTCCCCCACCCCACCCTTCAACCCCCACTTTCCGTTCCTAAGCCGCTGATGACAACCGTAGAATAGAATTTGTCTCTAAACAAACTTACAAGATCTGGAAAATGCCACACACTACGTTCCAGTAAACTGCCCATGGCAGAGATGGCGTAAGTTCAAATGAACGCTCATGTTAATGGCGGGGAAGTGGGTGCGGATATCAACGATAACGACTCAAAGTCGTATCATGGTTCGGCTTGGTTGGACAAGATATGGAAAAATGGATCCCCGGAAATGTCATTTCCTTGATTCTCACTTCTTCGTAAAGTATGCATACGCCGTAGAAAGTGTGTGTTGGAGGGTGGGGGGGGGGGGAGTGGTGTTCGGTAAATACACCATACTTAATGCAAATTTGTCTCAAGTACCAAGAGGCAACAATGAGACGGTGATGCAGAACACCTGCTCACAAAGAAAGCATAATTAACAAAATTTCTTTCATGCATACGTCGTTAACTCTCTTCATACCGGTGCATAGTCCGATCCTGTTTACTCTCATTCAGTTTTTCAGTACTGTTTTTCCAATTGTATCTATCCTTTTCGCTAACGTAGTTTTTTTCAAATTGCGTATACGTCATCGTGATTAAAAATTATTGTATTTTGACGATTAGACTTAGTAATATCGTTTACTGGGATATATCCTGGTACTACTATACTCGGTATTAGCTTTCTGGTCTTTGATGTCAATGTACGCAGCAAAATATTTCCCATAATACAACTAGGAATTTAATCTTCTCAGTTTTGATTCACAGAGGTCCACGAGTTCTGTCAATCAAGAACGAATGTTTAAATTCGTAGATACATTAAAGGAAAAAATTGTAGGTTGAAACATAAATATTTATTACTTTCCAAAGTGTGATTTACTGTGATTTCCGGGTTTGATTATAAACGATAATTTCACAAGTGAATTATGCAATCAGCAATTGTGTCATGTATCCGTACGCGAAAACGAAGACGCTTTGCGAATGCGCACCAGTGTTTTACAATATAGTCCCTCGCCTCGAATGAATTATTTCACGTAACCAGTCCAATCAAGCGATTACTCTCTATATATATTCCGACATCGACGTGGCAAAGGCTTAAAAAGTTTCAACAGAGACTAAGACAGTATTTCGAGGATACATTTTCTTGTTTGTTACCCTTACCTCTCATCCGGATGCACGTGGAACAACATTTTCCCTCAGGTTTGTGTTTCACGTATCCAGGTGGGCACATTATCGCAGGGCAGCCTACACAAGAGTGGGAACCTCCATGGCAGACACAGTTCATGCAATTTATTTGAAAATGTTCTCCGGTTTTGTAGATCTGTCCGCCGACACTGCACCCTGAAAGAAATTGAACATCTTATTGAAAATTATTACCACTTTTGCGGGCGTTCCTAGCACATTGACGATGTTTTACCGGGCGTTGAAACCTCGTAATGCTCAACAAGTACAAGTCATGTGACGTGTTGGGCCGTTATTGACTATAACAGCCCAACACGTCAATAACAGCCCGACACTTCTAAATATAGACAATGACGTCACATCTCTCAGCCGATCAACAATATATTTCCCAGATTTCCATTTGGATCGAAATTCAATTCGGATTTTTTAAATTGTAAACACAATTAACACATTTGTTTCAAGTGTTTCCCTTTGTGTCACGGATAGATAATGTATCAAATATAGGAAGCGATACACACAAAGTAAGTGGTGACATCTTTGATGAATAAACTCCTTGCCTAAAGTTCGCATTTCGAAGATATATTTCATCGTCTAACTTCTCAAATTTCGCCGTAGACTGATCAGACGATAGTCATGTTACGCGGTTTGTTTGTCAACAAATCAGACGACAGTGTCGCTGTTTTTTTTTAATTCTAAAACGTCAGACTTCATTTATTTATCTTATTTCCCATATAATTTAATTGTAATGTCTCCGATGTACGAAAGTGGCAATAATAGAAATAACATGACTTTGTCGGGCATTACAGTGTATCAACGGCTCAACAGAAATGGTTAACAGCCCTTGAGCTTATTAGCGGCCCTCCACGTCGTCGCGGGCCGCTAATAAACTCTTGGGCTGTTAACCATTTCTGTTGAGCCGTTAATACACTGTAAAGCCCTTCAAAATCATGTTATTGTTATATTAAAAAGGACTTCGTTGGTTCATAAAGTTTGTTCGCAGTCCCATGTGACACTTACAGCTGAAGCTAGAAGTCCTGTCACCATTAGCGCAGAAAATGCTCGTTAGTTAACCCTTTACCTAACGTAACGGCCAAAACCGGCCAGCGCTATTCTCAAAAATCGCCAATTAATTTTCATTATTTTTTCATGTCCACGTCAGATTGTATGCAGGTGCAGTGGGTGACAGATTCATTCTGAAGGACGATAATGCCCGTCCTCATGTTGCGCATGCTGACCTGGAGTACCGACAGAGGGAGGAAATTGAGCGTATGGACTGGCCGGCAAGATCCCCTGACCTTAATCCAATCGAACATGTCTGGAATGAGTTGCAGCTTGCAACTTCAGCCCGTCCAGTCCAGCCAAGAAGTGTTCAGGAGCCTGGTGCCGTGCTGATCCAAGAATGGAACAACATCTCACAAAGGACCATCTGGAACCTGATTGGGAGCATGGGAAGGCGTTGTCAAGCTGTAATTAACAATAATGCGTCTCATACTCGATAGTGAACAAATATTAGTTCGCTCCGTCAGCTTTTTGGCAAATTTGAAAAATTTCCTCTTTTACCAATAATATCCATTTTCCATGGTTATCGTATTCAAAAGCTAAAAAATAATGTCAAACACAAACAAAATTTTAATTTCTGTGCTTAAATCATTTAAGATATAATTAAATATAAAATATATACACTTTTCATAACAATATTTCAACTAAAACGTAAAACAGGTAGTTGGATATACCTGATGCTTAGTAAACTTTGAGTAGTATATAATGCGCTACTAGCGAGGTTGGTAGTGAAATCACGAACTGAACCGATCAAAGAGAAAGTAAATTTTGAGAGTACAGTATGTGGAGGGTGGATTACTACTAAATCGCTGTGGGATAGATTTTTCACTCAGCAGTTATTTACAATTCTTGTGGACAAGACAAAAGAAGCACTTGCACACTTTCACAACATGGACCACCGGGTTGTACTCGTGATGACAGTTTGCAAGTGTCTTTCGTTCTGTTATGAACAATTATAATTACTATTTAAATGCAGTCGAATTTTAATATTTGTTTACGTCATTACTTAAGAATTGAATGCAATTTTTATAATCTTTATTGGAGTATGAACGTGTGGGAATGGGTACAAATTATGTATGAATCCTTCGGGATTCATACATAATTTGTACCCATTCCCACACGTTCATACTACAATAAAGATTATAAAAATTGCATTCAGTTCTTATAATTACATTCCGTAACTGTTTAAACTACTTTTGACCACACACCAAAGCAGAAAGACGAAATAAAACATGTACGAACGAGCGAGGCGAACAACCACCCTCACACAAAAGACAAAGCGCACAACTCTGATTTTTAATTTTCACAACTTTAGAAATGGAAACGAGTATTTTAGTAACGGGCTTTATTCCACAGTTGGGAAATGTCACCAAAGAAACAGCAGCGGAGTTGATCACTGCGAGAGGCGCTAAAAGTTAAAAACTCACCCAAACACCGCCCGAATTACATTCTGTCAACTGCGCCCTAACGTAAATGCGGGTCAAAGTTCGACCAAATGTATTCATTGGAAAATGAAATACATTTGGTCATGACGTTTTCATCCAGCTGGCCAATGGGAATTGAGTATTTGCACCCAAAACGTATAACTACATTACCAATGTAATTATATACACATGTATCGCACTAGAGGTTAGAAATGATGTTAAGGGTATCTATGTACTAGTATGGGGCACGCGGTGGCTCAGTAGATAGAGATGCAGGCTGCAAGCCTAGAGGTTCTCGGTAGATTAAATATGTTTTATTTTTTTCGAATTAACAAAAAAGATTGGATGATAAGTGCCCAGCACTTAGTTTATATTCTTTCCTTGATATACATTTAAAGTTATAAATTATGTTTACATATTTTCTATGATAGTTACATTAATGTGCATTAATGGCAAAACAAACGTAAAAATATCTTGAAAAAATGAGTAAGTACACAGTTAGAGAAGAAAGTTGGGTAATCAACTTTGTGAGAGTCGGAACAGATATTTCCGATGCTACAACACTGCCGGTTTGAGTCAGTAAGCCTACTGGTCATTTTCCACACTCCAGGTTTCTGACAGTACCCCATACCACTTCAAAACCAGGACAAGCAAAACAAGCAATCGAAAAGCAGTAAACCATGTATGAAGTAAACAGACATGGAAACTGATTTGGAAAGTCAGCAGAATGCACATGACATGCTTGGAGATTTGTCCCCTGTACAGGTTTAGTCTTAGAATAGTTTCGTGGTTTTAATAAAGTTGTGTATGGTACGACATAGGTGTAAGTTGAAGATCATTGACCGATCATATAGTCAGGTGCGCACGATTCCCTCACAGGACTAGTCTTTCATCTATATGGTTAGTACAGTCAAAGAAGTAATGTTTGGCATCTTCAGTCCCGTAGCCACATGGCCAGTTTGGTGTGTCTGGAATATAGTTGGAGAACTTATCAAAATTTAGGTCACTGCAGGAATTTCGCAGTTTGAAATGTATTATATTAGTCGCCCTATCCCCTGTATTGAAGTATTTCGGTAGCCAACACACGCCACTGTTGAAATGTTTATTAAAAGTATTCAGAGAACTCAACTCTCTGACTCCCAGGGGCAAAGCGTTCCATTCCGAAATACACGAAGGGATAAATGAGCGCTTGAATACTTCCGTATGTACACGTGGTAGTTGGAAGTTGGAGTGAGATCTGGTTCCATACGGGGAGATGTCCTCAAATGTTCGGGGTAATAGGTCATGGATATAGACGGGGGCCTGATTACTTACAATTTTGAAGAACGTAATCATTTTCGGTTTTCCATCCGAGATCTGCGAGTTGAATAGCTGTAGGGGTAGACCTTGTTAAACCGGATATTATTCTAGCTACATCGACGTGGATTATATCCAATTTGGAAAGTAGGTAGTCCGGCGTGCCGGCCCACACCACATCTGCATATTCTATGACGGGAAGTATGAATGATTTGTATAAAGTTTCCAGGCTTTGCCTATTAAGGATATACTTAAGTTTTCTCAGCTGAGAAAATCTGGAATTAGCCTTTTTACACAATTTGTTAATTTGGGTATGCCAATTTAAGTCCCCCTGCAAGGACACACTGGGGTGAGTGTGTGACTTTGTGAGTTAAACTGGTGTCTCACCAAACATTACAGCAGTATTTAGGTTAGCATTTTTCTTGTTGAATAAAATGACCTCTGTTTTTGAAAGGTTAAACGTAATTAGCTAAGTGTTTGCCCACTTTGAAATGACCTAAAGGTTTCCATTACAGTTTATAGCAACGTCATCTAGTTCGTATCCAATTTCTGGTACATTGGTATCATCTGCAAATAATCTACACACGTCTGGAGAGTCTAAATTTTCAGAGATATCATTAATGTATATCAGAAAAAGGAAGGGTCCTAAGATAGATCCTTGGGGAACACTACAATTTACAGGCAGGTACCCGGAGAAAACTGAGTTAAGAGTTACCCTTTGTTTACGATCGGATAAGTAGCTGCTGGTCCACTCGATGAATGGTCCATATATTCTATTTTGCCACAGTTTGTGGATTAGACGCTTGTGCCAAACCCTATCAAAAGCTTTCGATATGTCACAAAATACTGGTTACTGTCGAAGGCTAAACAAAGATTATGATATATTTCAATTAGCTGTTAAATAGTGCTATGCTATGGAACCTGGACTGATATTTAAAAAAATAAATTATTAACACAGCAGTGTTCGTTCAGCTGGTTAAAGACAATCCTCTCCGTAACTTTACTTACACAACTAAGAAGAGAAACACAAGTCTGTAATTATTGGGATCGGGCGTATCCCCCTTTTAAAAATAGGCACGACTGTTCGTCCCCTGAGTTCCAATGTGTTCTATGTGTCAATAGGCACATAGAACACATTGGAACTCAGGGGATGTGTTGCCATCTTCCATTCTGATGGGTAGACACATGAGGAGAAGGAGGGCCGAAATAATTGAACCAATGGCTTGCATATTGTGGTTTTGGTTTCTTTGAGCAGACGGTCACTATTGCCGCCGTGACCAGTTGCCTTTTTGGTATCTAAATTCCCTGTTATCCGAGTTACTTCATCCTCAGAGAAGTTAATCTCAGAAAAACTCTCAGAACACTTGAGTTTAAAATCAGATAAAGTATGTCTGTCATCATTTATCTTACTATTTGATAAAAAGGTTTTGTTGAACAAGTTAGCTTTGACTTTGTCATCTGTTAACATGGTTATATTGCCGGCATCGTCGTTCTTGTTAAGAAAAGGGACAGAATGCTTACTCTCAAAATTGTTCAGTAACTGTTTAACGGTATGTCAGAAGACGTTAGGGTTTCTACTCGCTCCCAGAGGAGTATCCAAGTTTAAAAAGTAAATAGATTTGGCCTTCTATTTCATATTATTTACTTTGTTTCGGGCATGTTTGTACTTTTCCATTAATTGGGGGTTTTCATATTTCAAAGCTTGTTTCCTAAAACGATCTCTCCTACGATTTTCGTGGCGAAGAGCCGAGTCGAACCATGGTTTATCAGAAGGATGGATGACGACCTTATGAAACGGAATACATTCCCTGGCAATATCCAAAAAATTGGTAACAAATTTATGATATGACGTATCAAGCGAGGTAATATCTGAAATAAAAGACCAATCTCTTTCGGATATCAAGTTTTTCATTTTGGGAAAATCAGCCAATCGGATATTCAAACGGGCATTAATAGACTTGTACAACTCACACAACCTTAACATTATTGATCTAGCATACCTGACCTGACAGTAAATTAAAACAAATTGATTACCCTACGATTGGACAACATGGGGCTTATACAGTTAACTACTGCAACATTGCTTTTAAAGCATAAAGTACCCACCAAGTACTGTCCAACAAACCGTGTAAATTGATTTGTGTACAATTAGGCATTAATAGGTTTGTACAGCTCACACTACTTTAACATCATTGCTATAGAGGACAGAACCTACTTGGCACCCTCCAATAAATTAAAACACATTGATTTCTCCGCGGTTGGACAATATTAGGATTATACAGTCACTACTGCAGCGCTACTGTTGAAACATACAGTACCCACCAGGCTCTGTCCAAAAAATTGGTGCATATTGATATTTTTTTTTAAAATGGGCATTAACAGGCGTGTACAGGTCACACTACTGGAACGCCCCTGTTGTTGCAAACAGTGCCTACGTGAGACTGTCCAATAAGTTGAAGTAAAATAATTTCGCACAGTTGAACGATATTAGGCTTGTACAGCTCACAACACTGTAGTATTATTGTTGTAGCATTCGGGCCACTTTAGTGCGATCACTTGGAGGAAATATCCAACAAATTAAAACGAAATAACTTGTGCAGAATTCTGGGTTACAGGTCAAACTAGAGCTATTTGCTGCTTAAACTTTACTGTTGTTGCATACAGGCCACTTCGTCGCAATTTTGGGGAAAGTTTAAACCGCAAACAGCTCCCGCCCGACCTATAGCACTACATGACACTGTCCAACAAATTGGAGCAAAGTGACTTGTGCAGAATTTGGAGTTATCAGTCAAACAAATGTAATTTTAATACTTTGGCATCACTGACGTTTTGCACAACTGGACATTATTTGGCCCTCAGAGTTCATTACTGCGATATTACTATTGAAGCATACAGTACATATTTGGTACTGTCCAGTAGGTTGAAACAAATTGATTTTCACAATATAGGACATTATCCACCTTATGCAGTTCACACTGTCATGGCTTCACTGTTGTAGCATGAAGTACTTACTTGCTTGATGCTGTCCAATCAATTGAACCAAATTGATTTTTCACAATTGGGCATTATCGGTATTATACAGTTCAGCCATGGCTAGATTTGATGAAAAATAATTCTAAATAGAAATCATTGGTGAAAAATCCTTTCCATTTACATGGAAACAATATCATTAAATATGCACAAATTATACTAATTTCAGAGACAAGAGAAACTCTGTGCTGGGCAGGAATATCCGCCAGGAGCATGCAAAGAGTTAACATTACTGTTAAAGCACACAATACCTACCGGGAACTGTCCGATAAATTGGAAAGATTTGATTTGTGTACAAATGGGCATTTGTAGGCATGCACAGCTCATACTACTTCAACACTACTGTTGCATCAGACAGAGCCTACTTCACACTGTCCAATAAATTAAAACAGATTGATTTCTCCACAACTGGACAATATTTGGCTTATACAGTGCAACCTTATTGTTGAAGTATACAGGACCTGACAGGCACTATCCAATAAAATGAAACAGATTAGTTTTTGCACAATTAAACATTACTTGGCTTGTGCAACTCGTACTTCTTTAACATGAGGTTATAACAAAGGGTCCACTTTGGTGCAATCTTTTGGGGAGTCTCCAAGACATTAAAAAAAAATGACTTGTCAAAATTTCGGGTTATAAGTCAAACAAGAGTTATTTACTGCTATAATATTTCTATTTTATTATGTCTTACGTTTGTAACATCAGCCGTGATTGGTTAATTTGACATCTTCTAAAAGTCATAGTACAGGAGTTTTGGGGCAAAAAACGTGTACTATCGGAACGTTCTTCCCTGGAGACAAGAGAACAAAGAAAATATAAGCTCCACTTCCATTGATCAGCGTCGATTACGCAGGCCCCGAGTCCGTTTAACTTTTTTCGTCACCGACAGACACAAACTTACCAACAAATATATCATCTTCAGTTGGTGTGTTTTCAATTTTAACTGAAAACAGTGAATTCAAAAGAATCAGAAATATTAAAAACTCACGTGTTGTTCACCACTTCAGTGAAATCAATTATATTTCCACAACTCTTCGACCTCACTGAGCCTCCGCCTCAAGTTCAAAATAAATTGTTTCACTCCGCTTAATTCTATCAAGTGTCGTCGTCCAAGAAACATGAATTTATATTCCATTAATTTATTCCACTTATCACACAAGCATTAACAATGAATTATAACACGAACAGCGTGATGCAGTTGTTAACAATGGCATTTGGTGATATAGAAACTCCCAAAGCGACGGCACTTGTGACAAGACATTTTCGAAGAGACGTCATTGGATTCGACTACATTGTTATTACAAGATTGATGGCATGTTGCAATTAACGCTTAACAATGAAAGTTATTTTTTGTTCGGCATAATAAAATAATTAGAACGTTTCTTTTCATGTTCTATTGGTCGATAGTACCTGAGTTTGTGTGATTTTTGAAATAAAACCTTCAGCAGCGAAGCAAAGCTGCTGAAGGTTTTATTTCAGAAATCACACAAACTCAGGTACTATCGACCCATAGAATATGAAAAGAAACGTTCTAATATTATAGTAGCATGAAGGCCACTTCGATACAATATTTTGGACAGTGCCTACATGACACTGTCCAACAAATTAGAGCAAAATAATTTGACAATATTAAGCTTATACAACTAGTGCAACCTTATTGTTGAAGCATACAGGACCTGTCAGGCACTATCCAATGAACTGGAAAAAAGATTAGTTTTTGCACAATTAGACATCGCTTGGCTTGTGCAACTCGCACTACTTCAACATAAGGATATAACACAGGGGCCAGTTTGGTGTAATCTTTTGGGGAGTCTCCAACAAATTAAAATAAAATGACTTTTCAAAATTTCGTGCTATAAGTCAAACAAGCACTATTGACTGCTATAATATTTCTATTGTAGCATGAAAGCCAATTTGATACAATTTTTTCGGCTGTGCCTACATGACTCTGTCCAACAAATTGGAGCAAAATGGCTTGTGCAGAGGTTTGCTTTATAAATCAAATGAATGTAATTTACACAATTGAGAATACATATGTCCTCAATACATGCCAAGCAAGAGTATTGGGGACATATGCACTTACAATTGTGCAGAATTTCGGTCCTCAGTGAGAATCCCACCTGCGGCAACCGCGTTGTGTCGTTGGTAAAGACACTTAATCCCAAAGCCCACGTGGGGACACGGTGACGTTTTGTACTAGGGCGTACTGCACGTCGATTGTGTCTTCAGCCAATGCTAACCCGAGTTAGTACGTTGGGGAGTCTGAAAGTTGCTCGGTGGTTCTCTCCGTACCCGGCGTCCTCCATCCGTAAAACTGTCCGACACGAGGTGACCATGGCTGTCGAAAGTGTCGTTAAAATCCCAATAAATAAATAACATTTTTGTGTATAGAATTGTTGGGCACACAGTTTTTTTATGGGACCTGAGTTTCGCTTGTGGCACAGTTTGAGCTTGATAGGGACAAAAAGTGCACTTACTCAGCGCGCCATTACTTCAGAATAGTGCACAATACAGTGACGGGACTTCTAGCTTCAACTGTAGGGTGCTGCGAAACTTCGAAATTCGAATCGATTTGAAATCGTCCCGCTGATTCGATTCGATTTGCGTCGCCTTGATTCGGAAAAGTTCGAATCCTCGATATGTTCTCAAATTCACACCATGTGAATCCTCTATTTACGTTTTGTTAACCATTTACAAAACGTAACGGCCAAAACAGAAGGGCGCTATTCACAAAATTCACCATTCAATTTTTATTACTTTTTCATTTTTTGTCCCCAAAACATAGTTTATGACCCCTCATTGGAACGAGCTCTGCGAGATCGTTCCAATGAGGGGGTCATAAGTTATGTTTTTGACGCAAAAATTTAAAAAAACTTAGTGCTTCAAGAATCTTATCGCAAGTGTAGTCTGCTTTTCGTGTTAGGTAAAGGGTTAAGGACCTCTCCTACCCATTAACATATTTGATACATAAAAGGTCAAATGCTTATAGTTTTAAGTTTGTTTATTTGTTCATTAGGGTTTAACGGCACTTTCAACGACTTGAATCCTATCTTGTCAGACAACTTTACGCGTAGATGGAGACTGATTACCCGAAGAGAAACACTGAGCATTGATTCGTAACTTTCGGGCCCTCTAATTTAACATCTCGTAACTTTCGGGCTCTCTAATTTAACATCCGGACACAAGGAGGTATTTATTTATTTATTTATTTATTTATTTATTTATTTATTTATTTATTTATTTATTTATTGGTGTTCAATGTCACACATTTCTACACAATGGCTGATCATGGCCACGACAGTTTTACGGGTGGATGAAGCCGTAGTACCCGAAGAGAACTACCGAGCAACGGCGTGCAACTGTCAGCCCCAAACTAACTAACTTCACACAAGCAGGGTTAACATTGGTTGAAGACAGGTGCACCATCGACGTACAGTACGCTTTATTACACAATGCAACCATACCACCACGTGGGCAACAGGGGGTGAAGACACTAGGAGTTAGCACTGATTTAAGGTAATTGCTACAATGACATGTTGTACATCCATGGTCGACGCGCTGTATGCCCACGGTTCACGTGCCTTCAATCAATGACTAACAACGACAATTACACAGCATTGCTGAGGGCTTCCTAACGGGTAATCTGGCTTCCTCTACTCGTAAGTTTGTACGACTTGATATGACCCAGACTGTTACAAGTGCCATTGATCTCCAATAAATGAACAAACAAATAATGTACATAGTTTCTTTTCAGGTTACGGTTCTGCGAAGCCTCAAAATTCGATTCGATTCGAAATAGTCTAGTGTTCAACCGATGATCAGAACCAGCCACCACAATCGGCCGATTATGGGCAATCGGATGACAACGGCAACGGCTCCTGGAACATCGGTTCAACGGATTGTTGCCAAGCAATTTGTGATTTTTCTGAATCGCATTTTATTATCTTCTGCAATTGTTCAATTGTTAATGTAAAATGATGTCGATGATACCATTCAATAAAGTTGATAAACAACCACAATGTGTATTCCTAATCTCTCTACAAGCCCCTTTACGGGATATACGTGTTAAACGAATATAAAGCTTACAACTGAGCACACTTGCAGCAATCGCCTGTTCATACCGGAAAAGTGAAGGATGCACTCCATTGACTCAGGTCGCAGTAAAATTACCAGTCGCGCGCACTTGGGCGGTAAACGTGGCTCTGAGAGCCACGTTTACCGCCCAAGTGTGCGCGACTGGTAATTTTACTGGGACACCAGTCAACGAAGTTTAACACTTCGAAAAATGTGCAGTTTAATGCTGTTCTTTCGAACCTCGACTTGTCTTGTAGTGCACGGTATTACAATCGGAATCGGCATCAGAATCGGCCGATTGTGGGCTCACATAACCGGTAATCGGTCAGCGACCATTTTTGGTAATCGGTTGGACGCTAAAATAGTCCCCATGATTCGATTCAATTCGATCTCAATCGCGCCGATTTGAAAACTTTTAATTGTCGAGATGTTCTCAAAATCCTACAATGTGTCTCCTCTTGAACATGATACCTGATGACAGAAGAAGAGTTCAAGTAAGTTCCGCTTCCGAAATTACATTGATTCCGTTCTGGAATATTCCGCTTTTTTGCTTGATTTACACGAATCGCCAATACTGGGGTGGAGGTTGACTATATTACGGTTGTAAAACGGTGCAATGTCCACAACCAGAAAAGCGGTGAGATTCGATTCGATTCGAAATCTAATGCCTTATTCGATCGAGATTCGATTCGATCCGAAATTTGAGATTCGCAGAGTCATATTTCATGCACAAATTATGTCGATAAATAGGGCGTTCTCCTTAGCAAAATGCGAGTAGTATATTTTGATTCGGTTTTGGAACATTCCACTTTTTGGTTGACTTGCCCAAACAGACGTGTCTCCATTGAATACAAAACACGATTGACGGTTGGCAATATTTACGACAGTACGAAGATATTTACAACATCAAGGGTCGTGAGCTTCGATTCTATACAGAACTGGTTCCATCTCAAGGACAAGATTAGAACCGGTTTTGGTTCTAAAGAGAACCTATATTTTTTGCAGTGTACTATAAACTTCGGCGGTTATAGTACATTTATATAAAACCTACTGGATTTATTCAGTTAAAACTAGAAGTCCTGTCATGAACTGTGCGCTTATCTTGGCTTAATTGCGCGTAGGAATTGCGCACATTTACCATATCGAGTGACATCCAAAGCACGGCAGGTTCTCCTGGTTACTCATAGCAAACACAGGCAATGTTTCTGCAAATGGACCTCCGGGTTACCTAGTTTTAACTGTAAGCTAATTTAAAATGTTAAATTATCTTGAACTTTTCACATGAAGTCTTGACAAACAAGCCTTATTTTTATGCAAAAGTACGTCGATTGAAGGTTAACATTTAGTCTTACGTACCGGTTAAATCGACCCTTGTTATTCACAAAATTCGCAATCAAACTTTTCATATTTTTCCTCGAAGACAGAGCTTATCACCCCTCATTGGAATGAAGCAGTGAGGCGTCATAAGTTATGTTTTTTGAGGAGGAAAGAAGAATTTTATTTATTCAAGAATTTGTTGGCAACTATTGTCCTCTGTTCGTTTTGTTAAAAGGTTAATATAAGAGTTATTTATATTCGGCCAAGGGTTAAGTCTAAGCACCGGGCTCTATACAACTATTTATTTATTTATTTATTTATTTATTTATTTATTGGTGTTTAAGGTCACATACTTATGCACAATGGCTAATCGTGACCGTGACAGTTTTACGGGTGGAGGAAGCCGGAGTACCCGGAGAGAACCACCGAGCAACGACGAGCAGCTGTCAGCTCTTCAACATCGTAACTCTGAACTCTGCACCGCAGCACAGGCAGGGTTAGATTGGTTGAAGACATGCGCACCATCGACGTGCAGTACGCCTTAGTACACAGCGTCATCGTGCCCCCTTGAAGGCAATTGGGGTGAAGTGTCTTGCCCAAGGACACAACGCGGTTGCCGCATGTGGGATTCGAACCGAGGACCTCTCGGCTTGCAGACTGCACCTCTACCAACTGAGCCACCGCGCCCCTCTATACAACTGGAATGCTGGAACGATCATTCGTCATATATAGAAACATTTCTGAACCGCCACCATCTTGGAGGGATGGGGAAGTTGCTACAAATACCCAATGCTCAAAATTCAATATTCTGACGTCTCGCAGTCTCCGATCACTTTTTAAAGAATATTCATTGATATCTGAGACAAAATAAATATGTTGATGATGTGTTAACTTTTGTGACAATGCAAATTGAATATTTACAATTTTTAATTAATATTGACAAAAATAACTATCCAGATTGGAATGTTGATGTAGTGTCATTAGTTTCCATGCAAGATAAACGCAATGCCTTTGGATGAAGTGAAAGCTGTTACGCTGTGACTACAGTCACAGCGTAACAGCTTTCACACCATCCAAAGTCATGAATTGAGAGGAGAGAGGGACAGATTGGCGACATTCTTTTTCCTGACGTTCCAGCGACCCATTTGTCTAGAGAACAGTGGGTCTAAGGTGTTGTTTCTCTATATCCCAATAAAGTTTAAAGGGCGATGTGTGCATATCACATTCAAATGCTGCGCGCATGACACATGTGACGAAAAGGGGATTCTGTAATAATAGGCATACCCCAAAAAGTGATTCCGTAAGTCGAATTCTTATCCGATTCCGTGAAATAGGATTCCGTGATTTGTTTGTTTCCGCGTGTGATTATGTGCTAGTGCATATGATTCCCACTTACGGGTTCCCTTTTTAGGATATGTTTGTTGTTACAGAATCATTTTTTCGTAGCATGTGTCTAGATCCAGCATGTGATGTGCACACATTATGAGATATGAAGGTATTGGGGTTGTCCAGAAGGACTGGCCAAACAGGCACAAGGAGCCATAACTATCTTCAAATAGATATCGTAGATAAGTATTCCCAAAAAGTATCATCGAAAGGTATCCTCAAATGATATACAACCATGTCGCAGGTACTCTCAAATACCCGTATGTGCCTGTGTGCTAATGCACAATATGTCACATAAGGAGGTCAAAATACTTTAAAGGGCGATAGGTGAAGTCATAACAAAACTCACATAGATAGATACATGGGTAGAAACCAAGGATTTGGGAAAATTTGAGCCAATACTCCAGTTCAATACAACGCGTCTTATAGCCCTATGTGCTACAGTTATAAGTCCAGATGGGCCTTCTCCGAGTCCGTTTCGATAGTTTTGTGTTGTTTTGGGGTGATTTTGGAAAATTGTCGGATATATTTGGGTAATTAGATTTACTCTTATTCAATCGAACACACCCTCCGAACATACCCTTGTCCTGTGAAAGGTTTTGGGTCACATAGCAACCACGTGCTAGCATGATAGTCACCAAGGTGGCAGCCTCCAATATACAAAATGGACGACCGAAACATGTGTCACCATAACAACACGCTCTGCTCATACGCAATGACACCACGTATCGCTATGATAATTGCGTCACAACATGGTCGCTCACAAGGGCTACCATGACAAGCCAGCATGGAACCACTAGGTCACGTGACATGACGACACTTCTCCCTCCAGCTGTCCTTCCGGCAAATGTTGACTCAAAAGTCCCTATCATACTACTTAGTGGTACGTGCTGAAGCTAGTAGGACAATAAACCCATAATTGCAATTCGAAATATAGTGAGCATGTTTCAAGTCTAAGAAATCATTCCAATGTTTCAAAATTGTTTCTTTTTTTTACCTTCCGGTGGAAAGCATTTCGGACAACATTCTCCCTTCGGTGTGCGCTGCTGAAAACCAGGCGGACAGATAAATGCTGGGCATCCTAGGCAGGCAATGGCTCCAGGTCCATGACATACACAGTTTTTACAGTCCATCTTGAAAGATTCTCCTTTTTTGTACAGCGTTCCATTGACACTGCATCCTGAAAACAAAACAACAATCATCCAGTGTCTCCTTTTATCCTCTTTCACAAATATTATATACAGATAGATGTTCGTCGATATTAAAATATATTTTCGTCCGTTTGAGTCTCATTTTGTGAAACATCCAGACAAAAACTTTTTGGATATTTAACGCACTGACATTAACGTCAAAATATCGATTTTCAAGCGGCAAGTTTCTCCAAAAATTTAACAAGGAATTCGATGAATTCAGCCCTGTTTAACAGAGCTCATTAACTGGTTGAGTGCTAAAAGCCGCTATCAGGGTTTTCAAAACAATAAGGGTACCAGAGGAAAAAGCAATATTTTCCTTGCCCACTTTCATATTCAGTCAAACGCAAAAAATATTTTGTTTACATTTATTTAATTATATGGGCTTAAGGCCACATATTTCTGCACAATGGCTAATCATGACCATGACAGTTTTACGGGTGGAGAAAACCGGAATAGCCGGAGAGAACCACCGAGCAACGGCGAGCAATTTTGTGTTAGCTCCCCAACATACCAACTCGACACAAACAGGGTTAGCATTGGTTGAAGACAGGTGCATCATCGACGTGCAGTATGCCTTAGTATACAACGCCTCCGTGCTCCCACGTGAACATGGGAGTGAAGTGTCTTGCCGATGGACATAAATTTTGGTTACATAAATTTGTTTTATCACAAATTATTGAAGAGTGCCTATGGGCACTCTTTAATAATTTGTAATAAAACAAATTTTGATGACAAATTCAGACCACCACAACAATGTAACCCACAGCCAATTAAGCTTGTCAAGCAGGACTGAGTTGGTTAAATTTCTCGTTTGATTATGGGGAAAATTTGCAGCTTTCAATTTTTTATAATTTGGCAAGTATTTCCGTCGGCTCCGCCCCCCTCCCCTACATCTAAGTCACTGCTTCCTTCTTCCGACATTGGTCTACTTTCGACAATTGCAAGTGTCTCCTCTGCCCTAGCTGTTTTGCATGCAACTAAATACTGTTTACCATTCATACATACTGATACATATGCGATTTTCTCTGGATTTAATTTATTTATATTTTATTTATTTATTTGGATTTAGCGACACGTGCGACAGGCAGAGTCACCTCGTGTGGGACAGTTTACGGGTGGAGGAAGCCGGATAAACCGGAGAGAACCACTGAGCAACGGCGAGCAACTCTCAGACTCCCCAACGTAATAACTCCGCGCAAGCAAGGTTGGTTGAAGACAAGTGCACCAACAACGTGCAGTACGCCTTAATACACAGCGCCACCGTGTCCCACTGAGCTCCCACATGGGCAATCGGGATTAAGTATCTTGTTTACCCAACGAATCGCCCGCATCCGCCCGCGTAATATGCAAATTCACCAGTTGAAAAAATATTATCGAGCTCGTTCCAACGACGGGTCACATGATCACATGATATGGTTTTGTGGAGATTTTTTGAAACATTTTAAAATTCAGCAGTTGAAAAAATATTATTTTTCAAAAAAATTCAACAAAATCATAGCATGATTGAGCTCGTTCCAACGAGGGGTCACATGATATGGTTTTGTTGAAATATTTTGAAAAATTTGAAAAAATTATATTTAAAATAATAAATTTTGATATCGTCTGCGTTGGGTAAAGGGTTAAGTTGAAATAATGTTTCGGTCAGATGGCGAAGTTTGTTAAATATGTTGCCGAAATATGCATTTTTCTCAATGTTGAGGTGCATTGGGCTTAAACATACCTTTGTGTATTGTTCTCCCACATACCACTGAGGCCCATGGTACAGTTGGGCGGTTTGGGTGTTTACCGGTTCGGTTCCGTTTTTTGCGGCAAACCGAAAATTCGAATCGCAAGACCAAGGAAAAACTGATCGAGCGATATTACTGCGTTTGTGCATAAACTGATTAAACTATCTTATTTATTTATTTATTTATTTATTTATTTATTTATTTATTTATTTATTTATTTATTTATTTATTTATTTGGGTTCAACGACCAGCCTTGGGGCGAATACTTTGTAAATGTATTCGAATACGAATACGAATACTTTGAAATTTCATGAATTCGAATACGAATACAAATACACAAATTTTCGAATGTATTTGAATACGAACAAATACATTACAATGTTTTCATGAATACATTTTTGAATACTTGAATATTTTTTTAAATTAGAAGTATTTATAGCAAGGCCTTTAAGTGTTTTTGTTTCAGCAGCCTCAGTCACCTCGTTTCGGAAGTTTTACGGACGCAGGAAGCAGGAGTACCCGGAGGGAACCACCGAGCAACGGCGACCAACTGTCATGCTCCCCAACGTACTAACTCCGCACAAGCAGGGATAGCATTGGTTGAATACACGTGCACAATCGTTCAAACAGCGCCACCGTGCCCCCACGTGGGCAATCAATGAAGTGCCTTGCCAAAGGGCACAACACAGTTATGGCGGGGATCGAGCCGTGGACCTTTCGGTTTGAAGTTCAATGCCGTAACCACCGAGCCACCGTGCTCCATTAACTATCTTACTAGGAGAGAACTGGACTAATGGCCGCTATTGACTCGCGCCTCCCAGTCTATCCAGCAAAGGAAACCGGAGTAGCCGGAAGAGCAACGGTATTGTGTCCAATACTCAGGACTTCCTGACAAAAATTTCTAAATTGAAAATATCGAAAAATGCAGTTCTGGATTCTTTGGATATCGACAGTGTGTATACGAACATCGATACTGATAAAGGTGTTAACCCTTTACACAACGAATCGCCCGCATCCGCCCGCGTAATATGCAAATTCAGCAGTTGAAAAAATATTATCCAGCTCGTTCCAACGAGGGGTAACATGATATGGTTTTGTTGAGATTTTTTTAAACATTTTAAAAAATTATATTTAAAATAATAAATTTTGATATCGTCTCCGTTGGGTAAGGGGTTAAATCGGTTATGTTATTGTTTCAGTTTCTCCTTTATTGACTCGTCCGTATGATAAAATGTGTCAATGAGAACATAACACAGAACAGATGATGTTTACTCATCTCTTACCCTAATTTATGAGTTTTTTTTCTGACTCACTAGGCTTAACAACTGAGCCCCCAAGAACGCCCAAGAATGATTAAATGGAAGTTAGGCTAAACCCAATGGAGATACTTACAGACAAAACTTTTTGTGATGACGTACAAACTATTCACACTAAAAACTAAAGTGTTAAAACTGACACTTTCAAGGTGTTAAACCCATTCTAACTCTTAGGGTTTGATTTTAACACTCAAAGTGCAATGCTTTAAGCACTTAGACATTACAATCGTCAGACATCTGAAACTTGAATGGATGGCACTTCCCATGTGTCTAGCATTGGTGGTTCTTCCATGAATCGTCCATAATTTGATTTTCGCTTGGTGGGTACATAATTAAAAGGACACAACGCAGATGACGCGGATCAGGCTCGAGAGTTCGAGCCTGATCCGCGTCATCTGCGTTGTTTCCTTTTAAGTATCGTGACATTACACTTGTCAAGTGGTATTATTGTCAACACCTGTCAAGTTCTGGGATATCTACACTTGAACAAAGTGCTAGTTCAGCACTTAGTAAGTGTTAAATACAGTACTTCAAGTGTAGTTTTTAACACTTTAGTTTTTAGCGTGTTGGGGATTTTTTTCAGGTCCAGGAAGCTGAAGATTTTATTTACTAAATGTTCTCAACAAAAAGAAAAACGTAGGTGTTTTACATGAAACTGAATCCGAATCTGAAAAATCAAAACCTCCAAGGTCTATCTCATGGGCCTTATTGAGAAATACAAGTGGGTAGAGTTGCATCTATGACCGAGCCCAGATGCGGCGGAATCTCGATAAAAGTGGAGAGTTCAAATTTTAAAGGCTACAATGGTTCGGCCCAGTGGTCGAAAATTTACAATCGTATTTCGGTAAATGTACCATGGTACACTATAGGCCCTCGTTTAGATGAGCAAGCCGTGGTGTTGTCTCTGCCCTGTCCATTTCTTCTATCTCAAGCATCTTTCAACCCGAAGGCTGGCCTTCGGGTTGGAGAAGGTTGAAGTAGAAGAAACGGACAGAAGCGACCGAAGGTGGAATTTTTTCTCCAAATGTTGTTAGGATTTGCAAATAATATATCACAGGAATATCTGTATACTGACACCTTTGTTTGCGCCCATTTAACTATATAACTTATTGTGTAACCGCGTAACATATCTGTGGAAGAAAGTGGAGGGGCGTGTGTCTCCTGTCCTCCCTGCGTCCGCCGCCTCTGATCGAGCCCATCAAATTACGACCGACCCAGAGCTCTCCGATAAAATCTGAAGGTCTCTTGGGTGGTTCTCCCATGCACTACAGCTTGCCCAAGTTGCTACCCCCACCCACTCCCAATCACCATGAAAGAAACAAACAACGCACGAAACAATAATATGGAGCCCTTGCAGAGGAGGTCGGGACTCGTCTTTGGGAGCTAGTTCCAATAACACGTTTTTCTTAGATTTACTGTTAATAAAAAACATGCCCAATAACTTTCCAATAACAAATACACCTTTCATTGTTAGCGAGAGTACTACATGAATAACTGTAATGACAAGAGGAGCGTCAGGGTTGGGAAGCAATCATTAAATAAGAATTTCTTTCACAAAAAAATATAAAAGCCAGGAGGAGGTAAAATAGCCATACACTAGCCGCACTACATTTGAGAATATTGCGATTTTGTTCGTTATGTGTTTGTCCAAACTAAAATATTTCTAAAAAAGAGAAAAAACAAAAATCTCACCTTCCTCCTCGGTCACTGGTGGTGGGCTTAGGCAGTGGGAAAACCCTGCCAGTGAAAACACAATGATGAGTGTTTTTATCATGATTTCTCTCTTCTGGTATCTTGATAGTGAATATATTTTCAACACGAAGGGATAAAATACTAGCGGTGACGTCGGTTATCTGGGATGCTGATTGGTTGTCCTCATATAATCTGTTGCCATTAGCTATTAAGTTTTAAATAGGTTTCCATACATTTTACAATTCAAGTGTGTTGTGTTGTGAGCACACCCTATAGAGCGTACGATTCAAAGCGAAGACAATCATACAGTGAAGTGCCCACCAGGTATTAACCATTTGAACACTAATGGTATCTTCCATGTCAGTCAATGACAAAACCCGGAAGAGCCCATATTCATTATCTGGGGGTAGACCAATTAATATTTTCAACGTGCAGTCTCAGGGCTGGCCAACTGAAAAACGGATTGGTGTACCCTACACATTCACTGAGCAGCCATCCCACTTAATCAAATTTTGACGTATCAAGTCCCTGGTCGGAAAATTGGCCTCTGGGGTTCAAAGGATTTACTGTTCGAATACTGTAGAAAAATATAGGGAGAAGACATTATTAGTTATCGTTGTGTTTTCCAGGGTGTATGGGAATTTACACCGGTTTGGGAACTCATACACTCTGAGGCTTGGCCTCAGGGTGTGTGAGTTCCCAAACCGGTGTAAATTCCCATACACCCTGGAAAACACAACGATAACGGATTTATTTCCAAGAATTTTGGTGTACTTAATAAAAAACTGACAGAAAATTTGTACTTTGCAAGTTTCTTAAATAAAACCAGACAAATATGGATGTCATTAGAACTAGCTCATAAATATTAAATTTCCTGTATTTTTATTTTTGTTCTAACATAACCGAGCAGAAGGTATGCATTAATAATTAAAAATGGGTACTTTTTAGCCCTATAGCTTGCTCTTGTATATTCTTGTTTTTACACCGTGGTTAAACACGGTGTAAAAAAGCCACTGTGCATTGCAAGTTACACCGTACCTCTCAGCCAATCAAAATGCAGTATTTTGTTTCATTTGGAAATAATATTCTTTCCACATCTGGATTACTCGAAACGGGGGTGCATAAACTGAATAAACCCGCATTAAGTTTCTACAAGAGTTATCCAAAATAACCTCTTCGTGCCCATCAAAAATCACCTGATCCAATTTAGAGTTTCAAATGAACTTATCATACACCCATACCGGCCGTCGACTGTTTTCTTTCCATTTTGTTTTTGTTTTTATTTTTTGTTTAGTATATGTTTATTGTCAAACACAAACACTTATACAAAGGAAGCCATGAGACAACTCAGCAATATTAAACATTATAAGAAAATAGATTCACTTATTTGGCCCAGTAATGTCTAAAAATTCAATAAGATCTTACAATTTCTCCTCGCCAAAGGTCACATAACCAAACAACAACTGAAATATTTAACATCTAAGCTCAGTGATCAAACAAGACAGTTTTTCATTCAACCAAAGATCCACAAGGACCGTTCTTCATGGACGGATGACTTAACTCCACCCGGGAGGCCAATTGTATCAGATTGTAACTCGCAATCTTATGCGATCGCGGGACCAATTGATTATCATCTGATACCTATAGCAAATAGACATCCGACCTATCACAAAAATACACAGGACTTCCTGACAAAAATTTCTAAATTGAAAATATCGAAAAATGCAGTTCTGGATTCTTTGGATATCGACAGTGTGTATACGAACATCGATACTGATAAAGGTGTTAAATCGGTTAATAATGCATTTGAAAAATATCCGGACGCAAAACGCCCGGATGAAACTATTTTGGATCTTTTAGAGCTGAGTTTAAAATTTTCAATTCAATGGAGAATATTTTTTTACAAATAATGGGTTGTCCTATCGACAAAAGATTCAGTCCTAATTTTGCAAGTATTAATGTAGCGGAATGGGAGGAAAATGCCTTAAGCAAATGTACAAAGCATCATCTTGTATATCTCAGATATTTAGATGACATTTTTATTATTTGGGAACATTCAACAGAAGATTTTGATGAATTTTTATAAAGGTTAAACAATCATGATCCAAATATCAAATTAAAAGCTACTATCAGCGAAAATTCTGTTGATTTTCTCGATGTGACCCTGTATAAAGGCAAGCAATTCCAGGCATCCGGTTATTTAGATTAAAAAGTATATTTTAAACCAACTGACTCATATCAATTGTTGCACACAACCTCAACATACATTTGAAGGTATCATCAAATCACAGCCTATTCGTTTCCACCGCAATTCAAGTGATAAGGTAAATTTCAATGAGGCTTGTTCTACTTTATTTGGCGTCCTCAGATCGATGGGGTACTTACCTGCACTTTTTGCGTAGCCTGAAATCTCAAACACTGAAAAAGCTGGAAAGTCCAGCAGAATTTACTGATTTCGAACCACTGAAAATTGAACACAGCAGACCGTTCCAGTATGGTAGTGGTGCGGTACTGAATTGCAAAAAAGCAATGTAGATTGCATACTTGTATGCCTGATCAGAAAGAGGAATTTTCCTCCAAACAAACGAAAAATCATTATCAGATCCGTAACTTCCTTCACTGTGATTCACCAAATATTATTTACCGTATCACTTGCAAACGCTGTCGGAGGCTGTATGTTGGTCAAAGTCAAAATCCTTTTCGAGAGCATGAACATAGACACAAACAGGATATAAAACACAATGCTGATGCCCCAGTAGCACAACATTTCAACTTCCAGGCCATTCTTTGGCTGATTTCTAAATCTATCCTATTGGGCAGCCACCAATTAATGATACATTTGAAGAAACGGATGAATTTATAAAAAAAAAAACGTGAAGTGTTTGGATCAACACGCTTCAAACCTACTGACCATTTTGTATGAACGTAACAGAGGGAGAAAGCGAAAGGAGGTCCATCATTCGTTTCACTTTAACACACAACAGCATGAATAATGAAATAGCAAAAATATTAAAAGATGAATTCAATTTAACCAACTCTAAATTAAATGAACCTTTGAATCTTCGATCTGTCATCGCCTATAAGAAAAACAAAAGCTTGTGTATCATCCTTGTAAGGACTAAATTAGATCCCGTTAATGAATACCATCAATTATTGCCTGTCAGTTTTACCGGTTCCTGAGCTCATCACTTTGTTTAAATCAGTTTTGTGTGTTTTTATCATGTTTGAAACTCATCAAGGTTCGGTAAATGAAAACAATTTTTAGGCGGCATATAATAAGAAAAAAACGTTTCAGAAGGAAATGTCTGTGCCAGTGTGAATTTTTAACCTTAAATACACACACAGTGGTTGGATGTGTGAACACTGTATGCGAACTTGCCTCTGCTTCTGTTAACAAGCTAGGTTTTAGCAATAGTGTGTAATTCATCTTTGCCTGTTGCGTAATAACGCGGAATATATCTTTATTTGTTGCCACCCAAGGAAGATATTATTCGATATTTTTTTCGCATAATTTACGCTTGAATACAAAGAACAACGTGAAACGGGGAACATATCTTTTCTTGTTGCCACTCAAAGGAGATATGATACGGTGGTTTTGCACGCAATACACTTTTATATGGAGAACAACGCATTTGAATGATTCGGGTCAAGGAGTGGTTGGTTGTGTGAATACTTTATACGAACTTGCCTCTGCCTTTGTTATAAGAGCGAGGTTGAGATAAATGCCAGGAGGGTCGTAATTCTAAAGCTGAGAACTAATTTTGCGCGAAATAACGCGGAATATATCTTTACTTGTTGCCACCCAAGGAAGATATGATACGGTATCTTGGTGCATAATTTACATTTGAATACAGAGAACAGCGTGAAACGCGGAACATATCTTTACTTGTTGCCACCCAAGGAAGATATGAAACGGTGGTTTTGTAACTAGGTTCGTGATTAGGAGCTAGGCAGCCACTTGCCAGGCAAAAAATCGACCTGCAAGATGTACGCCCATCTCGAACTTTTTTTAATTCTCATTTAACAATTAGGATAAGCGTAACGCTACCCTTTACGTTCCCGTGACGCGGTATACATTGGTACGGCACTTAACGTAACGGAATATTAATTAATCAAAAATGAAGCCGCTTAGAAGGGAGTAAGCTCCCTAGCATGACGGCAGTTTGACAAAATTATAAAAAAAAAATTATGAAGTGTATATATATATTTACTGATAAGGTAAATCGATCAATTACTTGATAAACAAATAATGACTTGAAAGTTACTGAGAGAGAATTCCGTGTGATCGGTACTGATCTCGTACATACTTGGTTAACTTGCATACCTTTATGGGCCTTTCGGTGACCGAGGAGTGTGCGTGGTTCAGTGCAGTTTCGCTAGGCGGTTGGTGTCGTGGGAAACTCTCTCGGCGTGGGTTGGAACCCCCGCCATGCCATTTGAAAACACAACCAGCGTCCTTGATTCTATTAATTTCTGTAGCAAGCGGAAATTTGACAAAGAGAAGTTCTCACTGATTTCCTTGCAGTGCAGTATGTAGAATCGATCAATTACTATTTATATATTCGTGATTCATGTTTTAAACGGGCATTGTGGAGTGAGAGGATTCATGATTCATGTTGGAAACGGGCATTGTGGAGTGAGGGGATTCATGATTCATGTTGGAAACGGGCATTGTGGAGTGAGGGGATTCATGATTCATGTTGGAAACGGGCATTGTGGAGGGAGGGGATTCATGATTCATGTTGGAAACGGAATATTACCTGCTTAAATTTCAACTTTTTATACCGTGAAAAATTACTCAATGATTTGTTATTATGAAATATCAATCTTGTAGTTTTAAAGCAATGTTGCATTTATAAATATATTTTGACTCATGTGGTGAGTCCATCACCCCCTCCTTATTCGCAATTTGATTCTTTTAGGTGGCGCACATGTCACAACAAGAAAGATATTGTTTCTACTACTATTACTAAACTCCCACTACTACTGCTATTAATATCCATTACTTCATTAATGCAAATTAGTCTGACAGGGCACGGTCATCTGTGGTGGTATGGTTATAGCCCGGTGAGCTCTTTCCGGAAATAACTACAGATGATGGTGCCAAGTACAGACCTGATACTCTTTTAACGCAATTCACCCTCAATGGACTCCGGTTGATTCACCGACTAATTAGTGTCTATCCTCTCCAAAGTTAATGCGTCGTACGCATAGTTTGCGTGGAAGTTATGAATTTACATTTTGTAATTGCTGTCTTTTGAATACTTATATATACTTCACTGTATATATTGTAATTTACTAGGTCATTGTTTTTTATGGATGACTTCCATAAGATGATGTCGTTAAAGCATTATTTTCAGCTGTATCTGAAACATTCGAAACATGAAATTACTCATGCTTTAATTGAAGACAAGAAGTATTTTCTCTTGTAATAGGTTATCCGATCTAAGTAAACATTTGGCACGCATCAATCATTTCTCTTAACGTTATATCTAGATCACAACTCTATTATATATTAACTTGACCCCCTGGTATATTTCATTTTAAAATATCGGTCTGATGAGACTTTAAGTGTCGAAAGTACTTACCGAAGTTTTTGTACATAGTGTAAAAATGACCAAAGATGTTTTGTATCTTATGAAAACGTGGATTACTATGAATAATACAGACATATAAAGAATTGTTTGAAACTCGTATCTTTTAGAATCTTTTTCCTATATAGTAATATATATATATATGCGCATGTGTATTTATAAACATTTTCATCATCATTCTATAATTCCTCTGGCATGTAATATTCGTCCTTCAATACTTTTAGCGCCTCGCTATTTGTTGAATCCGCAAACAAACCACGGGGAATGGCAGGTGACAGCCAATCTGGCTATGTTATTTACCGTGGCACATGTATTTCATTTATATTAGTAGTCATATTGCTATATAATGTTCTATGCGAAATTCTGATGCACACAATGTATTTGTATATGAATATATGCATGTGCTGCAAATAAAGTACCATAAGTAAGTAAGTAAGTTAGTTAATTAGTAAGTAAGTAAGGTAAATCTGACCAGTTATATACTTGGCCACTGAAGTGGTAGGTGGTTGAGACATCACAATGCCGAATGTACATCAACTGAACAATGCTAAATATTTTGTGTTCATTAATTTGTCGAGTGCTGGAAGTCCATATTTTGTTTTTACTCAGAAGTGTATGTTCTACTACTTTAGTGCTTCATATTCTCTGGATGTGCTTCGTATTATTTTTGCAGTGCAATTATTAAGTCTATGTGGCTTTGTGCTGTCACAATTTATGGGAGAGTTCATTTATGCCCTCTCCCATAAATTGTAACCCGTCAAAGACAAGTGACAAATTTTGAAAACAAAAATATATCAGGACGACAGAAGCATCCGAAGGCAAAAGTGGCGTTGGTATCAAAATGGGCATCTGTCTCTGGGTATGAGTTAAGACGAGGAGTTTACAAGGTATGATTAACTGTAATGTGACACTAAATAGTAATTATATTATATATATATATAAAGCTTCACAATTCAGCTCGTCGATTGTGTAGCTTCTTTATTTGGTGATTATCGACCAGCCTCTGACATTATACCTGCCCCCCCCCACACACACACACACACTCAAGCTGTGGTACACGTAACATACGTTAGAAGCGAACACTCGGGAATTTCGCATTTACATTTCTCCAGTGGGGGGGGGGGGGAGAGGGGGGCTGAAAATGCGTGAACATAGGTGGATATTTTTATTTAACTTTGGCCCTCGAACACTAACTCGAAACGCGTAATGCACACTGATTCACTGCATATTTTTATATGTCCATTTACTCTATCAGATGCATTTTTCGAGGCTTACCGGATTCACATCAGTTCCCAAAGACACATTACTGTATAGCTTGAATCCCGTGTGGACTCGGGTATAATAGATCCACATTTGATAGGCAGGTTGTTAACGCACAGAAGCGATGGCCTGGCTGTTGATACATACATTTTAATACTATATTGATGTAGCAAATTCCAAGGAATTTGTTTTATCCTTATATTGAGGTGTCTGTGTGGATGAGCTTGTTTGATCCTCCAGCGGTTGGTAATTCCTTAGGCCATCCGTGGATCTGTTTGAATAAGTCTACCTTCATCTTGGAAACTAACAACGTCGTGATATGGGCATCATATAGCCATGGCTGTTGAAAGCGATGTAAAACCCCAATCAAACCAGATAAGACAATTGAGATAAACTAAATGTGCAGCTTAATATTCTTACAAATCTAGTTTCTCAGTGTTTACCTTGCAAATGAACTCAGTTATTCTTTTTCCCAGAAACTTTTGATTTTAAACCAAATTTAAATAAGCTCTTCCTAATTTTATCTCTGATATGCAGTGATATGCACTTAGAGCAGTCTAGATTCTGTAGCAGATGGCATATGCAGGCATATGTGAGCACTGTGCCTGTTGTGCCCATAATTAATTTACTACTGCTTATACTGTAACCGTGTATTTTGCAAATGTTGGTTGAGTAAATGGGAAATTGTTTTTGTTCTGGCCCAAGAAGGGCAAACCTTGGGTTTTTGTTTTTGTTATCGCATCTGCATACCAGGAAAAAAGACTTTTTTTTTTTGTTTTTGTTAAATCAGACTTTTTTGTTTTTGTTGAAATATAAAATTCATATTTTTATTTTTTTCATTTTGAAAAATCAGTCCCGCCGAGCTGTTATGACTTATTAGACAATATTGTATATACTATGCTTTATTTTAAAGAATGTTCCATTAAAAAAACTTGATATGAATGAATTTTGTTGTGAATGGATATTTATGTTGACTTTAGGAGAAAATTGTCGGGCAATTTTGTTTCGCTCCATATTGGGCGCCCACCCCAATCGGTAAGTCAGTTTTGGATGAAATTCTCCAACATTTTTATTTTATTCATATATATTGTTAAAAAATGCTTCTAAATGAGCTTTTATGATCAATTGGTGACATTTTGTTTCAGTTTGGGACACAAAAGATGCCATAACACTGAAAAAGGAAAAAATGCATTAACTGTTTTCGCATATTTTTTTTTTTTTTTGGCACTTGATCAAAACCACCTATGTTCATGCAATTTTTTTCTCGGAAAGAAAAGTATTTCCCACAAGAGCACTTCTGGAGAAATAAAGGCACGCGCTGTTCCTTTGTCTCCTTGTTCTTTTGCATCCTAGCCACATGACAAGTGGTCAGCCGCCCCGCCCTCTTACAAATCCTTACCCTCCTGCCCCCATCTCCCGTGTTTTTTGCACCCTTGGTACTTTACCGACAAAAGAGAGTGTAATGGAATTTGGATTAACTTGGCCCAAAAGGATTATGCAATTTCATTTTTGTATTACTTTTGTTGGGTTTTCTTAAATTTTGGGTTATCTTAAATTTTCATTCCGGTGGTGGCACACTCGCTGGATGCATTTCGAAAAGTGTCTCACATGCCGCAAACTTGTGATGGTAGTGGTGAGGTGTGGCGATTGCTAATAATTCGAAGTGAAGACAAACAAATTATAAGGTCCCCACCAGGCAATAACTCAGGAACTTCTGTGGAAAAAAAATATAGGGAGTCGTCATCAATCTCTACACAAATAAATAGCTGGAAGTCTCGATGGTCGAATTCGGAAAATTGTCTCACCTACCGCCATATTGGGGTGGGGCTGATGATTCAAAGCGAAGACAAACATATATAGAGGATATGAAATCAGTGTTTTTCTCATATGATATTTGTGAAACGAGTCTAAGAATTTTCCGTTTGGGCAAGTCTCTGGCGAGCCCCAAACGGAAAATTCGGACGAGTTTCATAAATATCATATGAGAAAAACACTTATTTCATATTCTATTTATCATATGACACACATATGCACAAATTAACGACTTAGTATGACTTTTTAACCCTTTACCTTGCATGTGTTGCAGATGACACTTGGAAAAAACTTCATCATATAACTAAACATTTTCATTTGTTACTTCCGAAACATAGGTTATGACCCCTCATTGGAACGAGCGCGATGCGCTCGCTCCAATGAGGGGTCATAACCTATGTTTTGGAAGCAAAAAATGAAAATTTTTCGTATATAGCACTGGCCGGTTTTGGTAGTTATGTTCGGTAAAGGGTTAATGCAATATAACCCAACCTAAATAGGACAGAAAACGTAAATTCTCCCTACTCAAATTATGCAAATATGACCCAGTTGTATTTTGTTCAGCCAATCAAACTGTCCATATTTGAAATTGACCAATGAAATCTTTCAACCCCAATTATGCAAATTATGAAAATATGGCCCAGTTGCATTTTGTTCAGCCAATCAAATTGTCTAGTTTTGAAATCGACCAATGAAATTGACGGAAGGCTTTATTTATCACTGATTAATATGAAAACAAAATATCAAATCTTTTAACGTGAACAAAGCGGACGAGTCATATGATAAAGTAATTTCTCCCACAAGTCAACAACTCTTCGAATTCTATGGAAAATATATATGGCGCGCTCACTGGTCTCAAAACAACTGCATTAGAAGAACGCTGCTTCGTCACGTTTAAAAATTGTCTTACATTCCGTCACCTTGCGATTTGTTGGAGGGTGGAGCAATTGCTGCTGCTTCAATGCGTACTCACCGTAAACTCCAAAACCAGACAATAACTCTTCGAATTATGGAGCGCCGAGATACAGGGACTGGTCGCTGCGCTCTATACAAATGAATTGCAGGAACATATTCACAAAAGTGTCTCACATGTCGCCACCATGGGGTGGGACATTTGTTGATGATTCAAGCGGAGACAACGCCATAGTAAAGTCCCCGTCAGGAAATAAATCATCTCGAATTCTGTGGCACAAAACATACAGGGAGTACAACATCGATTCCTGTGCATATGGATTGCGGGAACGCTCGTTGGTCACATTTAAAAAAATAGTGTCTTACCTACTGCTATCTTGGGGTGAGGGTGTAATTGTTGCGGCAAATATATAATGCACAACCACAACAACAGCAGTTCCAGAGGCGGACTGGTCGTGGGGTCTACCGGGAATTTCCTCGGTGGAAGCCCTGTTAGGAGCCCCCCCCCCCCCCCCCCCAGAACTTCCAACATTTACGCAGCCCAACGCCTGTTGAAGCATGACATTTCGCGAAAACGACCAAAAAGCGAAATGGATCTGATTGCGTAGAGTGTAGTCTGATCGAAATGCTCTCTATGTGGACTGCCATTTTCGATATACCAGAAGTCTAGTCTGTCAGTGATCGGTCATATCCAAGGAAACATCGTTCTTTCGGTTCAAAACATCAACATTTTCTTCCTTTGAGCCAAACTATGGTCAACCATTTTTGTCAAGTGAGAGACAAAGATGATACAAAAATGTCGCCGTAAATGTTCTCTATGTGACTGCCATTGATCCCTCAGGTGCAAGGAAGCAGCGTTCCTCCGGTTCGAAAAATCAGAATTTTGTCCGAATCCTGGAAACTGTTTGGGGCCCAGTCCGCCCCTAAGCAGATCTCGAAGTTTTCAGTTTTCCGTCGCCTCGAAATCGCCGATAGCTTTTTAAAGATTATACTTTGCCGTCTGTGAAAATAAGTACATAGTTGATGGTGTACACAATTTCCGCGGCAATGCAAACTGAATAGGCTTATTTACAACATATTTTAGTTATTATTAACAAGGGTCCAGATGGGGAAATTGATATCGTGTAACTAGTTTTCATACTAGGTTTTCGTTTGATGTTTGATGATGTGAAAATTGTTGCGCAGTGACTACAGTCTCAGCGTAACAGCTTCTGTGTCATCAAACGTCATTGAGGAGTGTGCGTTGACTTGACGTCATCTTAAAAAATGGAATGGTGGTGCGAGAGTTGTATAGAGATTCCTGCACAAAAAATATCTGGTTCCATTTCTTCCAATACTAAATTCCGGGTGCTGCATGCTCCAGTTGCATTCCATTTGTGGAAGTACCCATTGCCATTCTACAAGTCAAATGCTGAAACAAGTATAAAATCAAAGAGATCTATGTCGAAATACCAAAATCGCATGACCTACGTTTTGCAAATTTGGTGAATTGAGTTTCTGAACTAAAATTCTAACCTCTGGAACCACGATTGCACAAACAGAAGCTGATAACAAAATAAAAATTATTTGATCAACAAGATGTCCGGCAAAAATATTTCTTGAATAGCAAACTTTAAAATCTTGTCTGTTATTTTGTGTTTTTCTCACAAAAAAAATATGTAAATCTACATCACGCTTAAGGGGTCGTCCAACCTAACTTTGGTCAATTTTTTGACATTTTTCCCAATGCCTTAGAAACAGATAAGAGAAGTAAGGAAAGGCAAATTATATATCAAAATAATGAGTAAAGTGCATAGAAAAGGTACATATAATTTTTTTCAGGAAAAAAAGTGAATTTTAGTATTTTGAAGAAGATTAATTTGCAAATGGCATAAGTAACGAACCGGTAAAACCACAAAATAATCGGTAATTCGAAAGCCTTGGCCTCAATATAATGATAACATACTACAGACTCGGAGAAAGCATTTTTTTGACACACACTCTAGTGGGTTTTGACGTTTGAATGTAATAACACCAACACAAATTTTTGATGTTCCGGATGTGGCCATGTTTCAATGATGTTTTTCCGGTCATGTGATTACGATGTGGTTCTTGCAGAAATACTCAATTTGGGCAATCGTAAGAATGCAAGGACGTGATCACGCCCCTTATTTGTTCGAGACAATGTATGAGCGGATTTGCAAACAGGTGACAGCAAGTACTTGAGCTGTTAATGTCAAAACTGCAAAATATGGTTCGAAATTCCCTCTCGTGTTTACAGGCCGTCTGAACTTTTTTGTTGACAAAAAATCTGAATTATTGCGCACTAGAAAGACAACATGAACCACTTGTAAAAAAAATAACCGAGTGTATAAAATCGGGACGATACACATAAAATAAGGCAATATTCATAACAAAGTAAGCAGAATGCTTCAGAAATCACTTTTTCACGAAGTATATTCCAAGTGACCTGGAACTATATTGAGCGTGTTAATTTCCCCCTGTCGCTGCGAAGTTATTTACTTCCTAGAAACCATGGAATTTGAAGGCGGGTATGTTTGATGTCTGCAAACGACCGATTGAAGATGGGTTGAAAATGATGCATTCCTGCTTTTAAATAAGGTGCGCTTGGACGATGCTGAGAATTTAGTTTTTTCTTGCAACCAACCATAGTAATACAAGCGTCGATCAGTGTCTTTTATGATCGCTTTACACTGACAAATGTGACAAATCTCCTTCACCGGAAACCATCCCCCAACTTGCATATCACAATAAACATAACCGCTGTCACGGAGTGTCAGCGTGGCCGTGTGGTCAAAACCGAAACGAATTATCGAATGCACGGTCAATATTAGCTGCAATTGGCTTTTAAACAAATGGAATACACGAAATATTCGCAATTTCTTCATTATTCATGCCGAGTTACTTTTTAACCAAACCACATGCATTCAGTTTCGTTTGTCAGCATCAAACTGATATTGTTTGCGGTAATTAAATAGTTCGAGAAGGCGAAGGAAGCCAAATATTTTCCATCATCTATTAATTAATTAAAATTGATAATTTCTTTTATTTTACTGAAATTATGAACTGATAAGGTGGGTGTGTTGCGATTATGCCCCAGACCTGGAAGTTGGAAAATCAAAGGTGCATCTAGGGCCGTGCAGTGCCTACCCCTGTCCTCTTAATCTTAGTCTTACCTTATGATACCTTAGGATTTCTTTATGGACGCAGGCACTTGGTTGCCTCTATGTCCACATCAATATTTATATTCGTCTTTTCCGGTTTCGTATATTCAGATTGAAAATCATATTTCACATCTATGTCTTACCCATTCATCATTACATGTACCAACATTCTCCCTTGTATCTCAACCATTGCTACTCCAATTTGAAGGATATTTGGTGTTGTGATCGAGCATCATGGGGAAACAATGCCTGTGTACCTGCTGTAGCATGTGTTTCTTCCCACATTTTTTCAGAGTTGTGGTACTTTTTCACTCTTTTGAGTTAGAAAATTTTGTTTATAACTAGTTGATTTGTTACAATTTGTTGCAAAGTGCCTGCTAATACCCTCAATTGTATTGCTACAGAATTTTCTTGTGAAGATTTTGTTCCTATTACTTATCAAGCAACGACCTAATGAATATTCTGTATAAAGCCACCAATCTGATGTTTGACACTTTTATCGGAGCTGTTTTGAAGGCTTATGGGACTCAAAATGTTGATTATGGCAGGACTTTTCCATTCACCCATTAATCGATAAATTAAGTGTTATAGTTGGAAGTAAGAAGCATGAAAGGTCCAGAACTAAAACTCTAAAAAGAATGTTTTGCAATGGAACATGATTTTTGCAGATACACTTATTTGGAGGGTTACCTGTCTGATAGTGTTTGGAACATGTGTGGCCAGGATCTTTAAAAAGAAAAAAAAGTTAAACTTTGAGAAAAATGGCATATGCCTTGAGTGCCGGAGGTAGAGTCATACAAGGAAGAGAGCCCCCTCCCCCCCTCCCCCCCCCCCCCACCCCAGGAATTTGTTTGTGTCAAATGGAGCTCACTTGTCATCTTTTGGGGATTGCTTTGTGTACTGCGTTATTGAAAACAATACGTGAGACCCTCTGGATGTGCCCTTCTGATCTCAATATGTCAATAAGCCTCCTTGGGGGAAAGTACATGCAATAATGGTTATGTAAGGTTGATTTGATGTGTTTTGAATAACAATGTACTTTTAAGTACATTAGATGGTTTATTACAGTTACAGTTTACAGTTACCCTTATTTCTTCTCCAACAGATATCATGAGTGTATTGGTGTCCAAGAGTTAAACAAAGCTAATATACTTATTGATAAACCAGGCAAATTTATCAATTTAATCACTATCAAATTGATGCATGGGATAAAAGGGGTTACAGTGCAAGGGGTTTGTAAATATATTTATTCAACTACAATGTATGACTTTGCAGTGCATTCTACAAAGGAGAATATCATATTTTCTTTCCAAACCATTACAGTAACACATACATCTTGATATTGGGAGACACTCTTTTGTCCTTCCATACTTCTTCTGCTGGACTCCTTCAAGTTGACCTTTGTTGAACTCCCCAAATCAAAACATAAACAAAAGAAAATGTCTGCCTTTAATCAGTGAGCACTCCGCTAATAACATTTGGTCTCAATCTTTATTACTTTCATGAATTAGGAAAAGATTTCTTCGAGTATGTACTTAAATGTTTATAGAATACAGCTGTTATTTTATTTTGAGGAATTTTATTGTAAAAATTTTGTTCTCTTACTTATGCCACAGTAGACTTTCAGGTGGTGCTATTTGCACATGGCAGCAGTTCCATGGCAAGTTTCCACATGTTCTATGTATCATTCCAAGCATTTTGGTATCTAATTTATTGGGGTTATTCATTTTGCACCTTTTTTAGACTTGAAAGAAACTTACATAAAATTTGACCAAAGTTAGGTTGGACGTCCCCTTAACACAAACAAAAAAAATCAAAATCATTTCTCCATCACGCATGCAAGTAGCCGTAGCTTGGTCCACATTGTTCCAAACATGGACAGTTGAACTAACTGATATTAAGATGCTAGATTTCAAATTTCGATTCGATTCGAAATCGTCCCAATGATTTGAATCGAGTCGGACGGATTCCAAATTTTTTTAATCGTCGAGATGTTCTCAAAATTGTACAAATTGTCTCCTCTCGAACTCTTCTGCTATCAACAGGTCTCCTCTGCAGGAGACTTGGTGACAGAAAAGGAGTTGAAGGAGGTTCCGTTCTGAAATGATAATTAGTTTTTTCATTGATTTGCTGAAACAGACGAGTAGCCGTACATGCAGTACTTGAGTAAAGACTGACAATATTTACGGTTGTAAGAAGATGCAATGTCTACAATTTGAAACGCGTTGAAATGTACTTTCAGATTCGATTCGATATGATTGAACAGTCCATGTCGGATTCGAATTCGGGTCTGTCATTTCCAAAATGGGAGGATAGCAATGGTGGCCCGCTTTACAGGAACTTAGTAGGACCATTTTGTCCCACCTTAATTTGACGTAAGGAGGGCCACTGAGGTCTACTTGAAATTGGTAGTTTTATCGTATCTTTGCATCTTATTGGTTGTATTCTGCATATAGTATGAAATGTAAGTTTGAAAAATGCAATAATTTCTTGCAGAACATGTCGGGATTTCTACCTGAATTATGTATGTAGTCATACAATTATAGCCAGCATCCGATAAGTAAGCAAAATGGTTACAAGTTAGTCTCCGTGAGACCCCAACACCTTGCCTCCGGCTCAAGCCGGAGGCCAGGTATTGCGGCCTCACAGAGACTAGCTACCAGTAAGCTTTAAGGAAGTGCATGATCACATATTGAGATGGGCGATAATCGCCGCCACTGAAAAAAGTGCACTTTCGTGGCTCTCCTCGGATGGGGCAAGGAGGGCATTTACCGCCCTCGCAAATTTTAGTTCAGGAGATCCATTGAGAGCGTGAGCAGTCACCCTTCTTGAAATGATAGGCCGGCGAATTGGTATTCGATTCGACCCAGAATGTGAGACTCGCAGGTTCCTAAATGAAAGTGATGGTAAAGTGACCTGACATGGTTGAAAAATGGATTTGGGTGTTGAGATATGCAAATAGTTATAGTAGAAACGAATTCAAGTAGTCTTCCACCAAACATTCCTAGCACAGAGTTACAAAATGACTGAATATTTTAAAAATTTATGGTAGGAAATGCCCCGGAAAACACGTCACAATAATGGAGTTACAACATTTAAACTTGGAAGAAATGATATGGGAGGTTGAAATGAAAAAAAAATGAGAAAATTAAATCTCACCCAAATTTTTTATCTTGATATCCATCAAGCTTTCCCAGCACAGTGTTAAAAATCTCTGAATGTTCTTTAAAAGAATGGTAGTCACTGTCGCGCCAAAACAAACTGCAGTAAAGCCTTCACACGTCTTGGTGCGCGTACATTACCCCAGACGGATACTACTCATACATGGTAGACGTACATTTCTCCAGCATGTTTTTCCCCGCAGCATTTCTTTCTGTTATATTTTACTTTGTTTATGCGATGAATTTCCCGCGTTTGTGTTTGTTTTGTTTTTTATAGCAATTCCAAATTTATAGCCTCAATGGGTTTATCAACAACACAGAAAAAATATAATGCAAACCGTTCACGTTCTTGAAACGATACTAGAACCTTCTTTTGACAATGTAGGAAATTTAAAACATAGTGAATAAAATCCATACGATAGCACCTAAAACTCGAGAAACAGCATTTACTGCGACCAGTAAATTCGAGTCTGTTTGAAAATGGTAAAAGTATTAGAACTAAATAATGTAGAAAGAGAATTTATGGAGACTTAATTTCGGGGGCAAAATATCTTCGAAAAAGTCAGAAATAGGTTTTCGTGAACAGCGTTTAAGATTTTCATACAGGATCCCGATAACATTTTCCACGAAATCGGAAATAATTTCTGTGCGCAGCATTAAATGTGTTCTTTACAGGAAGCGGCAAGGGGTATTTTTGACTCTGCCCGCTTTTTAGAGAAGAAATACATGAACTTCAGAAATGCATTGGGGTTATAAAACGCAATTTCAAGCAATTCTGAAAACTGCACTTAATGAGACCAACGTGACCCCAGTGAACTGGACCCAAATTATCAACTTCCACGATGTTTCAGCTCATTTGGGGTTGTCCCAGGTCCACATTGTTATATCATGCTTGAGATATGAGTGTGACCAACTTTCAAAATATGTGGCTCCAACCAAAATTTTGAGAACAAAAATACATGTATGAACTTTGGCAATGCATTAGGGAGTCATAAAATGTGATTTCGAGCTATTCTAAAAAAATACACCCCTTGAGACCTGGGTGGCCTCAGTGACGTTGACCCAAAATATTGAACCTCCATTGAATTTCAACTCATTTATTGTTGGTTCCAGGTCCATACACCATACAGTGCTTAAGATATGAGCATGACTTACTTTCAATAATTTTGGCCCACGCCCTTTTTGAGTGTGAAAATACTTGTATGGACTTCTGCAATGTATTTTCTAGCATAAAATACGATTTTCAGCCATTCTGATGCATTCAATGACAACTGACTGACCTCTGTGACCGTGGACCAAGTTTTGAACCTCCTTTGAGTTTCGACTCATTTGGTGTTGGGATATTCAAAATTTTAAAAGTCCTTCCACTTCTGTGCTGCTACTCTTTACTCTATTCGATGCATTGGGAGAAAAGCAAGTAACAGTTAAACTGTCAAAAATGCGATTTGAATGGCGCTAGAAGTCATTTCAACAATCAAACTTTCCCAAACCTGACGTGGCCTATTCATGATACTACTGAAATCTGGCAATAATAAATCGATAATCAGATTTTATTAATAGAATATTCTTGCACAAAATAAGGTTTTACACTTTTGTCAGAAAAAGTAATTTTCATGAACGTTTCCCAATAAATTACTTCAAGTACCAGTATTGGACAATGTGTTCATGCCACAAAGCCCTATTTATACGCTTTTATATCTAGTTTTGCAAGTGTTTAGCAAAGCTTTTGTTTCTTAACAAAGGCTTATGGTGGCAACAGTATGACAAAATATAGTGCTATTAAGGCAGTAGTTACATCAGACGGGTCTATTTGGGGGTACACAGGGGCCGATATCCGGCCCCTTCCATAACGGGAAAAATGTAACAGTTTTTTTCAATGTGGTTTTCAAATTGTCCAATTGTCATCACATACTGCCCGATCATAAACACCGGCTGTTATTCATATTGGCAATTAGGATTGAATTTGAGCCCAACAAACGGGGAAAGAAAATCAAATTTAACCACCAGCTTTCCACTTTATTATAGGTTGCAAATATTGTACTGTTCATGTAGAGAAGATAATTACGTGGGAGCACGGTGGCTCAGTGATTATGGCAATGGACTTCAACCGTGCGGTCCACTCAACGGTACGATTCCCACCAGGGGTAACGGCATTGTGTCCTTGGGCAAGTCACTTAAGACCGTGTGCCCACGTGGGGATATGGTGCACTCTGTACTAAGGCGTACTGCACGTCGACGATGCGCTTGTCTTCAACCGATGCTAACCCTGCTTGTGAATAGTCAGTATGCAGAGGCGTCTGACAATTGCGCGCGGCTGCGCAGTGGTTTCTCCAAATATACTCCGGCTTCCTCCGCCCGTAAAACTTTGCGACATGAGGTGTTCCTGGCTGCTGAAATTGTCATTAAACTACAATACAAAAAGAAGTTAAGAGAATTATGTACACGTAATAATATTACTGGCTCTTAACAAAATATACCTTTAAAAGTAGGAATAGACCTTTTTACAATGATTCCTTGATGTCACACTCCATTGATTTCCAATCAAATCAAGTCATGGCTGCTTCACATCAGCCATAACTTTATTTGATAGGAAATGTAGAGAAATATTCATCAGGTTAGGAGTTAAGAGCTTATTTCCAACAAGTATCAACATGCTTTAATTTTCCTTAATAATATAGTTGAATGTACAAATAGTGCAAGCTGACGTATTACATGCATGGACTGATTTGTGTTGATCTAACAGGAACATAGATGGTACATGTATTAGAACGTTAATAATCCTTAACCATTCGCCCTCTACGTACATGTACGTAAACAGCCAGTGTTGTTTATAAAAATAGCCATTCAAATTTTTATTATTTTTTAAAACTTTTACATCCCCTACACAGCTTATCATCCCTCATTAGAACAAGCTCACCAATTTATATTTCATCTCATCAGCTACGTTTTGAAGTTATGTTTTAGAGTTAAATTGAAAATGTTTGCCAGTGACACACCTGAAGATGACATCAAGAGCCTTCGCTTATTGCCTGTACACCCTCCAAATAAGCATGCACAACGTAATCTGGTCGTTAATGACCTTGATTCCAAAGTATATGAGAAAATCTTGCTGTACCCATTATATATTACCAAAAGCTGTGAAGTCCCTGCTTGTACATGTAAGTGCTCACTATTCCCAAAGTTAGTAAACTGAAGCTGACCATGTCCATAACCGACTGCAAGGGAGTAATATTGAGGGTGCGATGCACTGCTACAGCCTTTATATGCTTCTGTGGAAGGAAGGCCACTCTTCATGGCACATTATTGGGATGAGCTGGTATTTGTTGCCTTGAAACCCTTTACCCAAGGAATCGCCCGCATCCGCCCTCGTAATATGCAGATTCAGCAGCTGAAAAAATATTATTCTTCAGAAAATTTCAACAAAGCCATATCATGTGACCCCTCGATGGAACGAGCTCGTCGAGCTCGTTCCAATGAGGGGTCACATGATATGGTTTTGTTGAAATTTTTCGAAAAGAATTAAAAAACTATATTTGTATTAATAAGTTTTGATATAGTCTGCGTTGGGTAAAGGGTTAAAAAACTGATGGTCTTGCCTATTGAAATTCTGGTTAATAAATAATTGTGAAAAGTTGATTTTTGATCTGGATAAAGGTAAGAAACATTTTTACATTCTGTATCATTCTTTATCATACTTTTTCTTTTCTTTTTTTTAGGGAGGGAGGGGGGGGGGGGGTTCTATTTATACTTCCATTTTGTTTTTAATTTTTCTGATTATGCTCCACCAGTAACAATTTTCTACAGATCATACCCACCTTGTGCCTCAAAATAAAATTTAAAAAAAAATCAAGTTTTTCATTACCAATATCATCAGCTTCATTCAAGGATTGATAATAAAGCCTCTGGGGGACGTCACGTGACAAGCTTCTCCGTCTGTCTTAGTGTATGCCAGCTCTAGTATCTTCATTCTTCAGTGGCAAATAGTGCTGTGGTGAAATCAGGTCACACGATATACATGTACATGCATGTGCTGTTTATACCATCTTCTGGAGAAAAGTTTCCATGGTGGTAAGTTGGTTAGATTGTGCTTCCACTTGCCATGCTGGCTCTTGAAATACGTTGAGGTGAATGATGTTTATTTTTCATTTTCTTGATGTTACATAATAGAGTAGTGGTGTCTCACAAAATGTCCAACTTGAATATTTATTTTTTTCATCAGAAGACCTCAGTGTTAGAGAGAGTTGTTCTTATGTGTTAAGTGTTCACGCTGGTCATCCGATTACCGCCTTTGCGGTGCAGTACCTCATTCGCGGTTTAAAAAAAACAGCAGATTGTTACGCATACAAGTTGGAAAATTGGTAAGTACACGCATTTCAACAAGCCTACTTGTGTTGCAAACTCTTTCAGGGTAGGTATTAATCATCAATACTTTCATCCAAGATATATTTTCATGAGAGAAATAAAAAACAATTTTTGAAGTATTTTAAAGTGGAAATATGGAGATAAAAATTCTAGTTGTTGGGTTTGAATTGCGAATTATATTTAAAATATGCTATTGTGAGTCCTTGGAGCAGCATCCGTATAGAGAATTGTCTTATTTTAGTCAAGTGTGTAAGTTATGTTTGTGAGCCTTTTATCCGGAATTTATCGAGAGGTGTAATTGATTTTTATGAATACCTTATTTGCGGTGTAAAGTTACAACCTTTTGCGGTTTAGACAACACCGCAAATCAGGTATTCTAAAAGTTCAACACCTCTCGTCGAAGCTGCCAAATAAGGCGAATGCAGGACTTTTTATGAAAGCTGAAGCTGACCTAAACTCAACGACTGAAGCAACAATGGAGCGAAGGTTTGACCTTCTATGTCCTTGATATTCACGGAAAGAACAAATTTTGTCGAAAATTTCCGAAACAATGAGGATGAACACTAATGTATTTTCAATAACAGAGCTCAATTCCTTCATAAAACACACCGACACTTTGTACAAGAATGCAATAACATTCCATAGTTCGCCAGATTAAATTGTTTTAGTGATACACGTAAGTTAGTAGCAGTTATACCATATTTTATGACACCTACCTACAACAGTTTCCGTTTTTGTAAACCACAAACGAGGTAATGCACCGCAAAGGTGGTAATCGGATAACCAGCGTGGTGTTCCTGGGTCCATTTCGCAAACTGATTCTGGATTGGGAAAGTGCATCTTTAGTCCTCTGTTTTTGATGTGCGCTAAGGTATTTTCATGACATTAGCGTGATATTTGCATGGCACGTGCAAATTTGTGAGTGCCGAATGACTGATGGTACTCTTCAGAAAAACACCTCAAGATCGCAGAACTATTTTTAGCACAGAGCAATGTAGCATTAGGACTAAATCTCAATCATTAAATTATTTTAAAGACCTACAATGAAACAAAAAACCATTTGAACTCGAGAAGCCGTTTTTTCACAGTCCCGGGACAGGATATGTTATAATTTCATTACGGAGGATGTGCGCTAAGTGCACGTGTGGAGTAGACCAATCAATATCTCCAACGTGCAGCCTCGAGGCTGCACGTTGAAAGTATTAATTGGACTACCGCCAAATAATGAATATGGACTCTTCCAACTGCTACCATTGAACTGACAAAGAGGATACCACCAGTGTTCAAAGGGTTCAAAATTATACATTTTTCACCACACTGATAATGTTGGTGTCAGATTGGAGTAAGAGTAACGACAGAATAAAGCCGCATTGTCAGTATTCACTGCATGATCACCTTCTGCAACGCCACGGGCTATAATTATGTGTATACCACTCAAAGCGGGGAACTTTAATGGCACTGAACTGATAGATCTCCAACCAAGTGTTTCCCTGCCTTGAGCACGCATTTCCAATAGTAATATGAAGTCAACAGGGTGTTGAGTTTGCGAACGTGATTTCTAGCAGTATAGGATTAATTTTACTTTCATAGCTACCCTATATACATGTACACATGTACATAGCTGCAGATGACCTGACAGTGTTTCTAGAATTATTGTTGGCTGCCTATTCACAAGCAGACAACAACGATGTAAAAACACTGCCAAGATAAATACATCCTAACCTGTAGAGTTCTTAAAGAAGAATACATTTGGAGCAGCTTTTTCAGAGCAACTCTATAAAAGGGACATTTTATGGCTGTATGGGGACTCAAGGGTTAAACTGATCTGTACAAAATGTGCTTCCGTTTGTCAAACATTCAATTTCTGATATTAAGTAGTGGTTCAACTGAACATGTTTTTAATATTATCCATATTGTACAGTGTCCTTTTTACTGATATTCATACCCAATTACCCGGTGCCATGGACTCTGATAAAATGAGCACGTTAATCCTCAAACGTCCAAGCTGTTCATGAGGCACATGCATTTTTTCAAATCGAAGCACTGAGATTTTTTTTTGCTCCAGTGTGCAGTGACATGGCATATTGGTGTAAACACAAAAGTCCCCACAAATCCTTGAAGCTATAAGTCACTATAAAAATAATGACCTGCCAAGGGAAACGTTAGTTCCAAGGGGAAGCAATCTGCAATGTTACCCTCAAGCCGGGTCCTTATTATTTTTATTATGCCGAATGGTTTATGCCGAATGATTTTATTCCCATCTACTATCCCACCCCCACATTCAGATGAATTTGAAATAAAACGGATATCCAACAACTCTATACTAATACGTGACCACTTGTTTTCATGTCCAAGCGTTTCCACTAGCCAGGAGACAATATTGAATGCTGGAACCTTGAATAATTTAATTTGAAGGGTTAAAATTTGGTTAAAATAGTTAATTTCAATGGTTACATTCCATGATCATTAATCTGAGAGTATGCAAGATGAAAGCTTCTTCTTCTTCGTTCGTTTCCGGTATCATAGGGGAACCTCGGTCCGAGCGAGAGACATTACCGAAACTGTCACACGGGAATAGCACCCGCGGGAGTAATATTGCAGAATAGCATATTAATCAAATGGCAGCTTAATATAAGGTTTTAAAATGAGGTATTATAATGAAGTATTTGTTTCCTCCCATGTGCATTGACATGGCATATTGGTGAAAACGGAATACCTTGACTGCAGAAAGAAAATTCACTGCGAATAGTAGTTCGGAGATACGGTGATACGCGTATATAAAGAGGGTCGCGAGATGTTCACTAGAGGTTTTACGACGCATTGGTGTTTCATTCAGAGCGGAGATATGTGGACTCTTGGATGGGGACACGATTATATAAGCGGCAAGGGTATGTCACCTCACCGGAGGTGTTATAACGCGTGAGTGTCTTCGTTTAGTGCAGCGTCAGCAGAAGGATGCGGGTCTTGGGTAGGGGCATAGGGGCCCGGGTGGCACGATCACGGTATTGTCACCAGAGGTACTGGGAGCTATGGCTGCCTTCGTTTCCGGTGGGGTGGCGCCTTGGGTAAGCAGAAGGGGAAAAACTATTTGATGGAGACACACGCGGATTGATGAGCCGCCAGGCCCTCTTTGGGAAAACTAATAAAAAAACATACTCCCGCCAGGCAGAATGCTTTTGAGATGTGGTATTCATCTTCTTTTAGTGAGAGAGATTCAAGTTTGTTCACAGAATGTTTCTTGTTTATGTTCTTCTATGAAAAGTTTGCATGATATATGCACAAAATAAGAGTGTTTCGTGGGAATCTTCTCGCGCCCTTGTGCTTGCACAAAAAGTTTTCTTTTTTAAACGTGGTTTCAGACTGAATGTAACATGAGATTGAACTAGAGAAACAGAAGTTACAGCGACCAGTAAATTCAAGTTTGTGTGAAAATGGTGAAATATAAAAGAAAAACCACTAAAAAGAAAAGAGAATTTATGGAGGCTTATCTTTAAATCATTTTAACGAAATCAGAAATAGGTTTTCGTTAACTGAAGTTAAAGATATTCATACAGGAATCAGATAAATGTTTCCAAGAAACCAGAGAAAAACATTTATGTGCACAGCATTCGAAGGGTTCGATGAAGAAATGGATATTGTGGGCACCGCCCACTTATATGAGTGATGAAATGCACGTATAAACTTCAGGATTGCATTAAGGTGTAATAAAATGTAATTTTCAGTTGTTCTGAAAAATATGCACTTAATGACCACTGGCGACACCAGTGAGGTGAACCACATTTTGAACCTCCAGCGAGTTTCGACTCGTTCGGTGTAGGTCCCAGGTCTACAGAAGATACCACTTTTAAAGTATAACCACAACTCACTTTAAAAATATTGGCTTCACCAACTCCAGATCTGCCATATTGAGTGATGATAGCAAATATTGTCCAGTATTGGCTAGAAGACCTTAAGGTACATAGTACCTCTGAAAAATATATTTTGAGTTAAACAATTCATTAATGTGGGTATACAGACATAAAAATACCTTAAAGGGCCCAAGAGCTCATCTAACGGCCTACTGGCACTGGCACAATACTGAGATCTCATCGATGTCCATGTGTGTTTAGAGTAGTAATGTGAGCATGGAAAGGGTTATCATTATTCTCAAATTGCACGAAATAAAATCTTTGGAACCAACATTGAAGTCTTGAGAGGGTTAAAAGCATGTCTTTTAAATACTCTATTTTAATAATGCCTTACTGTGGAAAGTTCACTGAAAAGGCGTCGCACGCGAGACAGAACTGAACAATTTATACATTTCCTTGTAAAGCAAAGGATTTCTCTCAACAAAGGATTTCTCTCAACTTGGTTTGAGGATAAAACTGACATCTGATGAAAATAACAGATAACATTTAATGTTTGACAGCTAAGTCCACTTCTGTAATTTGTATGTTTACATTGTTCGCCAGTGTGAATAAATATGATATAGCTATTGCTTCGGGATGAATTACTTTTACAAGAAACCGTACACAAACAATAGTCTGTGTGTTTCTCACAGACTAATAAACAGATAATGTTATGAAATGGGACAGTTTCACCACACTCTTTCAACTTTGTTTATAAGAGAGTCTCCCCTTTTTAAATAATGGCTATTGCTTCAATAATTACATTTGCCAGAAAAAGTTGAAGCTGTGAACATCGAGCCTCCAGAGTGACACCCAAGACCTGAAAATCATAAATGGCCTGTTACTTGTGGCTATCTACCAGTAGAGAAAAACTCTGGGATAAGATACTGTGTATTCGAGTTATAGTGCGGAGAGCGAGTGGGGAAAAGACGGAAATATTCCAACTGCATCACCGCGTCATGCCTTCTACGAATGTAATTGGAATAATAGAGAAAAAGAATTTACTGCAACCAGTAAATTCAAGTCTGTGTAAAAATGGTGAAAGTAAATTATATAGAAAAAGAATTTATGGAGACTTATTTTCAGAACCAAAATATCTTCAGAAGAATTCAGAAATTTCGTCAATAGCATTTAAAGATTTCCATACAGAATTCAGATACATGTTTTCAAGAAACTCGAAATAACTTCTGTGCATAGCATTAAAGGTGTTGTATAAAGGAATCAACAATGGATATTTTTGACTATTTTTCGTGCAAAAATACATTACGAACTTCGAGAATGCATTAGCAGGTTAAAAAATGCGATTTCCAGCAATTCTTAAAAATGCACTCACTGCATATGCCATACCATGCTTGAGATATGAGCAAGACCAACTTTTAAAAAATTTGGCCACGCCCAATTTTTCTCATATAAAAATGGATATATGAACTTCTGGAAGGCATTAGGTCAAAAAATGTGATTTTTCCAGCAGTACTGAAAGTGCGCTCAATGACCCCTAGGTGACATCAGTGGCCTTGGCCCATATTTTGAACCTATACTCAGTTTCGAATCATTTGCTGTTAATCCCAGGATCATAAGTCATACCATGCCTAAGATATGGGTGTGACCCACTTTGAAAATACCCCTACGGACACCTCTAATGCCCCAATCTGAAAACCACAGGCGGTTGAGTACTTGTAACTATCTATCAGTATGCCAACAATCAGTGAGACAGTTTCACACAGACTAAAAATCCACATCTGCAAGTAGTAGCTTGGTTTCACCTACCCAAATTAGCAAAGCTTTGAACAGAAATGAACAGTTCTACTCATGTGAACTAGCTGATCTGCATCCTCTGAAACTTCATTTAAAAAGAATTCATTCAACACCTGTATCTGGATACCGCTTGTTTAATATTCCAATGTTTGAGAAACATTTCAATGAATTGGCTTCGCATTGCGTGCAAAGTAATTTTGCAAACTTGAGAAACAGAATTTACTGCAACCAGTAAATTCGTGTCTGTGCGAAAATGGTGAAAGAATCAGAAGTAAATCATATAGAAAAAGAATTTACGGAGACTTCTTTTCGGGAGTAAAATACCTTTCAAGAAATCAGAAATAGGTTTTCGTGAACAGCATTTAAAGACTTTCATTCAGGATTCAGATTAAAGTTTTCAAGAAACCGGAAATAACTTCTGTGTATAGCATTAAATGTGTTCTATAAAGGACACATCAATGGATATTTTTTACTCTGACCACATTTTTGAGAGAAGAAATACATGTATGAACTCCAGAAATGCATTGGGGTTATAAAATGCAATTTCAACAATTATTAAAGATGAACTTAATGAGAACTTTGTGACCTTAGTGAACTGAACTGTACTCAATTAGTGTTGGTCAGATGTCCATGCTTGAGATATGAGTGTGATCAACTTTCAAAATTTGTGGCCGCCACCCATTTCCCTGCCGAATGCTTTGAGAATAACGGTACTTGTATGAACTCCGGCAATGAATTAGGAGATAAAAAAAATGTGATTTCCAGCAATTCGGAAAAATGCACTCAATGACCCCTGGGTGACTTCAGTGACCTCAACCCATATTTTGAACCTCCATTGAGTTTCAACTTGTTTGGTGTTGGTCCCAGGTCCATATGTCATACCATGCTTCAGATATGGTAATGACCCACTTTCAATATTTTTGGTCACTCCCACTTTTTTGATGTAAAAATCCATATATGAACTTTGAGAATGCATTAGGGGTCATAAAATGGCATTTTCAGCAATTCTGAAAAGGCACTCATTGATCCATGGGCGTCCTCAGTGATGTTGACACATATTTTGAACTATCTTTGAGTTTCGACTCATTTGCTGTTGGTCCCAGGTCCATATGTCATACCATGCTTGAGATCTGAACGTGACCCACTTTCAAATTTTTTGGCCACACCCACTTTTGTAAATGTAAAAATGCATGAACTTTGGGAATGCATTAGGAGTCAGAATATGTGATTTCCAGCAATTCTCAAAAATACACTTATTGACCCCTGGGGGACCTCAGTGACCATGACCGTGTTTTAAGCCCCCATTGAGTTTCAACTCATTTGCTGTTGGTCCAAGGTCCATAAGTCATATTAGGCTTGAGATATGAGTGTGACCCACTTTCAAAATGTGTGGCCACTCCCACATTTTTTACGCAAAAATGCATAAATGAACTTTGGGAATGCATTGGGGGTCATAAAAGGTGATTTCCAGCCATTCCGAAAAATGCACTCACTGACCCCTGGTTGACCTCAGTGACTTTGACCCATATTTTGGACTCCCATTGAGTTTCGACTCATTTGCTGTTGGTACAAGGTTCATATTTCATACCATAGCAAATTATTGGCCACCCCAACTTTTTTAACGAAAAAATGCATGAACTGTGGGAATGCATTAGGGGTAAAAAAAATGTGATTTCCAGCAATTCTCAAAAATACACTTATTGACACCTGGGTGACCTCAGTGGCCTTGACCCATATTTTGGATCACCATTGAGTTTCAACTCAGTTGTTGTTGGTCCCAGGTCCATAAGTCATACCATGCTTGAGATATGAGCGTGACACATTTTCAAAATGTTTGGCCACGCCCACTTGTTTTGGCGTCAAAATCCATTAGGGGGTCAAAAAATGTGATTTCCAGCAATTCTGATAAATGCACTCATTGACCCCTGAGTGCCCTCAGTGAAGTTGATCCATGTTTTGAACCTCCGTCGAGTGTCGACTCATTTGGTGTTGGTCCCAGCTCCATAGGTCACAGCATGCTTGAGATATGGATGTGAACCACTTTCAAAACACCCCTACGACACACCTAACATTCCAGGAATCTGAAAAACATACGTGGCCGAGTACTAGTGACTGCCTATCCATATGTCAAAAATCAGCGAGATGGAACAATTTGTTAGCAGAAACGTATATCGATAAATGTACCATGACATACTAGAGGCCCTCGTTAGATGAACAAGCCGCGGTGTGGCCTCTGTCCTGCCCATTTCTTCTGGTTGATGGTTGAAGTATAACAAACGGAATGAAGCGACCGAAGGTAGAATTCTAGAATGTATCTAAAAAAGGATCGTCTTCGTTGTTTTCTTGAGGTAGGTAAACTGACTTGAACTTCATTTTTAACGACTTCTAAGAGAGTGAGAGACGGGGGGGGGGGGGGGTCATCTAGGTACGATTAATCGATTATTTGTGACGATTAATCGATTCCAATATTCAAAAATCGTGACAACCCCAGTTTGCGCCCATTATCTCTGGAAAAACGTGGAGGGGCACGTGTCCCCTGTGCCTGTCTGGTTCCGCTGCCTCTGCATAATATTATATCCAACAGGATATTATCCATCTCTTCCAATTCTTCGCATTAATATTATTTTAGTTCTTTAAGTGTTACAAAAATCACAAAAAATGTGTTGTAAAATATACTCCGCGCTATTCTGCGATTTGGCCTAATGTGGCCTAATGTGTTTTTGCGACGAAATATTTGACTGTGTTACTTTTTTTTCAATTGAAATAGAGAATTAAAAAAACATAAAAATATACATTTGAAGGTGTCCTTACTGACTCGTAATGTCCACACATCTGTGAGGAAATGTCTAGAGTAACGTCCGCTTAAATTAGGAAATATCCGCCAGGGATAATGCACGCTGGGGAAATGTCCGATATTTTAGACATCTGAACGCAGTTTTGAATACCGACTAAAACATGGTAACCTTTATCCATAAAATGAGAGACAGTGACGTTTTAGATAATTATAAAGATATCCGTTAGTAGCAATATTGGGGAGTTATTTAGCAACGTCCTCCTTGGAAATCTAGAGGAAATTGTGGAAGAGAGGTTATTCCTGGGGGAAATCTAAAATGGGTTACGGAAAGAACAAAGGGGCACTGACCACTTATTTACTCTTTCGCTACTGATAGAATCAACAAAAGGCAATAAGAAAAGAAGGATGTTTATGGCATTCCTAGATGCACGCTAAAACCTAAAGTGTTAAAAACTAAACTTGAAGTGCTGTATTTAACACTAAGTGCTGAACTAGCACTTTGGTCAAGTGTAGATATCCCAGAACTTGACAGGTGTTACAATAATACCACTTGACAAGTGTAATGTCGAGACACTTAAAAGGAAACAACGCAGATGACGCGGATCAGACTCGAACTCTCGAGCCTGATACGCGTCATCCAGTGCGTTGTGTCCTTTTAATTATGTACCCACCAAGCGAAAATCCAATTATGGGCGATTCTGGAAGAACCACCAATGCTAGACACATGGAATTGCCATCCATTCAAGTTTCAGATGTCTGACGATTGTAATTTCTAAGTGCTTAAAGCATTGCACTTTGAGTGTTAAAATCAAACCCTAAGAGTTAGAATGGGTTTAACACCTTGAAAGTGTCAGTTTTAACACTTTAGTTTTTAGTGTGTGCGACGAAAGCATACGACAGAGCATGGAGAGAGGAAATGTGGTGGAAACTTAAACAAAACTGTTAACCATTGTAGGAAACTACGGGGACAAACGGCGACTTGAGTTGTTAACCCTTTACCCAACGTAACGGCCAAAACCGGCCAGCACTATTCAAAAAAATCACCAATTAATTTTCAAATTATTTTCATTTTTTGTCTCAAAAACATAGGTTATGACCCCTCGTTGGAACGAGCTCGTCGAGCTCGTTCCAACGAGGGGTCATAACCTATGTTTTTGAGACAAAAAATGAAAAAAATTAATTATTCAAGAATTTTTTTTGCAAGTGTCGTCTGCTTTTCATGTTAGGTAAAGGGTTAAGTAAGGTAATACCGGTGAGCCGTATGGTAGATGGGTCCCGAAGTTGGAGGGTGGGTAATTTTTGTATTGATGATGGGAAAAGAAAGGATACAACATTGCGGGAAACAGGAGAATATGAATACTTAGGGGTGATCTTAATGTGTCACAGGTGGAGGTATGTACAGAAACCACACCAACAAACATAACAGAAGGGAAAAGAATGCTCAGTCAGTTAAAACTTCTTGAAATAAATGGCTTTAACCCATTACCTAACGTAATCGCCAAAACCGGCCAGCGCTATTCACAAAAATCACCATTCAATTTTCATTATTTTTTCATTTTTTATTTCAAAAACATAGCTTATGACCCCTCATTGGAACGAGCTCGTTGAGCTCGTTCCAATGAGGGTCATAAACTATGGTTTGGACACCAAAAATGAAAAAAAAACTAAGCATTCAAATTAAGTTTGCAAGTGTCGTCTGTCTTTTGTGTTAGGTAAAGGGTTAACAATATGATCGTTAAAAAACTGCTTGGGAGACGATGGAGCTACCAAGTATAACTTATGGAACGGATGTGATCCATTTGAACCAAACGGTAGTGAGGAATGAAACGTGTCGGTGGATACACGGGTCAAGTAACGCAGTCGCACTGGAATGGTCAGAGGACGAACTTGGTTGGGTGCCTGTGAAGATAGAGTGGATAGGGGAAAACTATGTTACTTGAATTACCTGGTAAACCTTCCAGGTGTATGACGACATTTTACTATGTGTGGGATTCCAACATTCAGAAAGGATGGACAAGGCAGGTTAGGAAGTTAATGGAAAATTATTCCATTGAGACTGGAGATCTAGAAGGGGCGTGAAGCAGGGGGTAATTTGAATAGGGGAGGGGATCTAGAGGATTGCAATAGAAACTGGCGAGCTGGGGTTAGAGTCAAGTGCTCCTTGGACGAGTTATGCAAAAAGATGCTTCAGCGTTTGAGTACATCAATAGATCGTTTAGATGGTCATTGGTTGGTGTTCAAAGTGAGATCAAAGTTGAGGGGGAAACCTTTGCTTCATCTTTTTTGAATTTATTTATTTATTTATTTATTTATTTATTTATTTATTGGTGTTCAAGGTCACATATTTATGCACAATGGCTAATCATGACCGCGACAGTTTTACGAGTGGAGGAAGCCGGACTACCCGGAGAGAACCACCGAGCAACGGCGAGCAACTGTCAGCTCCCCAACATACTTACTCCACACAAACAGGATTAGCATTGGTTGAAGACAAGTGTACCATCGACGTGCAGTACGTCTTAGTACACAACGCCACAGTGCCCCCACGCGGGCAATGGAGATGAAGTGTCTTGCCCATGGACACAACGCGGCTGCCGCAGGTGGGATTCGAACCGAGGACCTCTCGGCTTGCAGCCTGAACCTCTACCTACTGAACCACCGCGCTCCCTTCTTTTTTGAATAAATATATAAATGAGTCAACTAGAAACATGTTCTCAGATCAGTGAGTGTATCCTAGTGTTATTTGAACAGAATTTGAATGTAGCAAAATCGGAATATTTGGGGAATGAAAGAAATGCTAGAACAGGATGACTTCGTGAATTCGACATTTTCAAAATATCGACTTTAACCTTTAATCTAACGAATCGGCCGCATCCGCCCTTGTAATTTATAAATTAGGCAGTTGAAAAAAATATTTATTTTTTAAAAAACTCAACAAAACCATATAATGTGTCGTCTCATTGGAACGAGCTCGCCGAGCTCGTTCCTATGAGGAGTCACATCATATGGTTTCTGTGAATTTTTTTGAAAAAAAAAACAATAATTGAAATAATAAACTTTGATGTCCTGTGAGTTGAATAAAAAGGCTAACATCGATAGTTTGATAAAGTGCAGTTACTTTCGATACACCGGTATTTAAAACAATGCCGGTATCGGTACGGTATCGTTTTAAATATCGGTAATTATCGGTTTATTGGTATACCGCGCAGCTCTATTGAAGACAACTTCCTCGATAATTTTGTGTCCGTCAAACAAAAATACTGGCAAAGTGTTTTTTAATTGACACGATGAAGGGCTACTTTTCACTGTTGCGGTATCAAGGCGAAAGTCATTTGAATATGCTGAACCATTTCTGGAGATTTTCTCATTAAGATTTATTTATTCATTGGGATTTAACGACACTTTCGACAACCAGGATCACCTCGTGTCGGACAGTTTTACGGGTGGAGGAAGCCCGAGTACCCGGAGAGAACCACAGAGCAACGGCGAGCAACTGTCAGGTTGCCCAACGAACTCCACACAAGCAGGGTTAGCATTGGTTGAAGACAAGTGCACCATCGACGTGCAGTACGCCTTACTACACATCGCCACCGTGTCCCCACGTGGGTAATCGGGATTAAGTGCCTTAAGATGATGGACTGCTACTCTTCAACACGCTCAAAGAAACCTCTCGGAGAACCCTTTCAAAAGGTTCAAGAGAATAGGGGGAGGCAAACGAACACTATTTTTTTCCGAAATAGTTGAGGGAGAGAGGGAGCCAGAGGAGGGGGAGAGTGTTTAGGCCAACATTATCTTTATACCAACCCGTCATCGCAATCTTATTGGAAATTAGTAGGAAAGGATGCAGAGACTCTTTAACCCTTTACCTAACGTGAAAAGCAGACGACACTTGCCAAAAAAATTCTTGAATAACTAAATTTTTTCATTTTTTGTCTCAAAAACATAGGTTATGACCCCTCGTTGGAACGAGCTCGACGAGCTCGTTCCAACGAGGGGTCATAACCTATGCTTTTGAGACAAAAAATGAAAATATTTTGAAAATTAATTGGCGATTTTTGAGAATAGCGCTGGCCGATTTTGGCCGTTACGTTGGGTAAAAGGTTAATCTTTAGACGGTGGGGAAACTTCTCAAGTATGAAGCCTAAAATATACATTTTCTCAATTTTAGGGTGGGTGGCAATGGGTGCGTGAGTACCGAACACAGCTTTGTGTATTGTAATCCTACCAGGCCACACAAGCACACGGGCCACCGCTTATATACACCAGATTTTGGGCACCCTTGTATGACCGTACCCCTTTAGTTCGAAATGCTTCCTTCCAGGGGCGTAGCTAGGATTTTCTATTGAGGGGCCATAAATTATTATTATTTTTTTTTTTTAGGGGGGGGGGGGGGGCTGTCAGATCGATATATGCCACAAGCAGATCCGAACGAAGGCCTTAGGCCTGAGGTGGGGTGGGTACTCCCCTCCCCCTAAACCCCACCAATGCGAGGGTCATACCACCCCTCATCAGGCCTACTGTATCCCCCGATCAAAGTTTGAAACTTCACTGCCCTGAGAATGAAGCTGGGATTCTTTGGAGCTTTAATTTTCCTATTTTGAGGGGGGCACTGTAATTTTTAGGCGCATGCTCCCCCCCCCCCCCACCCCCACACACACACACCCCGTTGGCTACGCTACTGCCTCCTACATCCCTGGTGTATCACAATACAATACTTCGTTAGCTAAAGTAAATGCACTAGAAATCTTGTTTCCGCGCTTGCAATGATCATCGCACTAAAGGGGTTAATTTATGGTATTGTTACCAATGTTATGTTTTGACACGATAGTGAAAAGAAAAGAAAAGAAAACACTCCCAGCAACTGAACAGGCTGTTGGATAATGATGTCATGATGACGGTATTCTGTATAGATGCTAGCGTGGAAGGAAGCAGCGAGAAGAGAATAGCGGAACATACGTTTTTGTACGACAGAAGAAAATGTTCCACATTTTCCAGCTGTCGGGTGTTCTTTTCTTTTGTCTTGAATTTGGTCACTGTATTATAACTATAAATGTTGGTGGGGGAAGTTCGTCATCAGTTACATGATTTAAATGAACAAAGGGATGCAAAGTGTTTTCACGACGAGAAGGATCGTGGCATATGTTACATTTTAAGGATAATTACGTGGTAGGAACTGTGTTTTGGTAACATTGCGCCTACGATTATTATTCTTTTTTCTTGGTTGAAAAGAACTTATTTTTGAACGAATATGAAATGATTCACTGAATGCCAAGCATAATAGTTGTACCAGACGAACGCTATTCACAAAAATCTGCATTCAGTTTTTTTTCAATGTTGCTTATGCCCCCTCATTAGAACGCACTGCTCGATGTTCTGGAGGGGGAAAATGATAAAGCTCAAGTCTTGCAGTTTATTGCAATAAACGTATTTTCCTGCACTTCTTAACCCTTTATCCAGCGTAACGGCCAAAACCGGCCAGCGTTATTCTAAAAAATCGCCAATTAATTTTCATTATTTTTTGTCTCAAAAACATAGGTTATGATCCCTCGTTGGAACGAGCTCGTCGTCGAGCTCGTTCCAATGAGGGGTCATAACCTATGTTTTTGAGACAAGAAATGAAAAAAAAATAGTTATTCAAGATTTTTTTTTTGCAAGTGTCGTCTGCTTTTCATGTTAGGTAAAGGGATGAATTAGGAGGAAGCTTGACTGTGAAACACGAGGTGTACTGTTAGGCAACTCTCTCTAAGAAACCGTTTGTCTTTGTGTTGTCTTGTCTGTGTGTTGTTGTTACGCAACAGCGGATAACACCGTGTGCTCTCGTGTCGGCACTTGGGAAAAGTTACCAAAATAGAAAGAGAACGTGCCCCCCCCCCCCCCACCCCTCTCCTTGGGTCCGCCCATGAATAATGATCGGGGTCCGATTAGTTTGTCCAAAAGTGGAGAAATTGTGTACATGTTGATCTATTCTTTCAACGCTTCCAGGCATAAGGGATCGCTCCTGAAATTGTATGATTTTGATTTGTCAGCTGTCGGTACTGGAAGATTTCCGCTGTCAGAGGAAAGCCAGTTTAGAAGGGAGGAGGCCCCCTCCACCGACTTTCAAGTTCAGATATATGTATATATTTCTTCTCCCCGTGTTGTAAGCACACATGTTTTAATTAGATAATTAGCCAAAGGCAAATCACAGTGGGATGCCCCATTGACATACTACCAGACTCCACGTTATCGTCGGCCAATTAATCTAGCAGTGACTAGCAGTTATAAATTAATTTCAATCGTCACGGCTATCAAGTATATTATTTCTCGAACTACTCTTTATAACACATGCATTGATGCACGCTGATTTTATCTTCAGAAATGTCGCGTGCCAATTTAGGCATCCGGGATTATTGCTATCTGACATCCCAGGACAGGGTATAAAGTTTATAGAGAACTTGATAGTTCAGAGAGACGTTTAGGGGACGCCATAATAGGGTCCTGTGCGAGTAGCATTGCTGGGCAACCCACGGAACTCTGTGGTACGCCGCTGTTCTCAGATTAGGTGGACGTAGGAGGACTACAGGCCCGAATTCATAGAACAGATTATCAACCCAAGTAAAGGCTTAGTTTAGATGTCCTTAGCGAGGATGGACTTGCACATGTCTCAAAGTATTATGGTATTAACCACTAGGGATGCAGAGGTTGATCGCGTAGTAGCCTGTTTTAGTCTCAGAGTGTTCTGAACATCGCCTCAAAGTCGATCAGTGACAAATTGTGAGTTCTGCCATGAACTGTGTGAATTCCAAAAGACAGGAATATTCGACGAGAGTTCTATCAAAGGACAAATGTATAAGGTATATGACGTAGACTTGCTAAACTAGCCGCCGAGTGGATGGACCGAGTCCAAATTAGAACTATGTTGCCACAAGGTAATTAACATTGCTAGTCGTGATGCCCCGGCAGATGTGATAAATCTTCTGCCATGTTGATGAAATTGTGGAATGTGTTAAATATGGAAATTAGTTTATTTTAAATGTAAATAAAAGAATCGTTGTTACTTTAATCATTGTTTCCTTTCCGCAGCCTGAAGTGATTAGGAATCACACCTAACGAAGACCGAACCTATTTCGAGTTCACTTGGCAGGGAACAAAATCACAGTGCGGTCCCAACTGAGCTCTGCGAGCCCAGTTTGGCCCGTGCCCGGATATCGACCCTCATTGTGGCTCGTCCCCAATATTTTGAATGGCGAGGCTAAACAACCTCATGTCATCCCTCCCACGCAGATAAATATGTTGACATCCCCCCGATCTTGTGCACAAACGTATTTCTGGCCACTTCTCGGGGTTCGGAGGAATTCGCCTTTAGCTGCATGGTGTCGATGACTGTTACACAAAAAGGTGATCGACATGGGTTCATTGCAAATCATTCATTTAAACATGTAAAGTACAACGCCACTTCCATAAATAAGAATCTTCAAGAAAGTCAAAACATTTTTAAAAAATCACAGGGATTTTTTCGTGCCCCTCAGTAGTAAAAAATATTGTTGAAAACAAAATGAAAAAGTACTGCAAGTAGCTGCCGGTATACTACCGTCAAATGTTTGGTAAAGCCCCGTATTTTTAAGATGGCGACATTTTGTTCGATGAAGAAGCTGGACCAAAGATCGGCAGCAGGTTAAAGATATTAATTGGTCAACCTAAAGAGTGGTCATATCGACCTGGATGGATGGTGTTGTTACGCAAAATGTCTTCGTACCGAAAAGTACAAGACCCGCTGAACATGAACAGTTCCCTGTTGGTGTGTTTACAGTCTGATCAGAATAGTTGTTACCGAAAAATCCACAGTGGCCGAGTCCAGAGCTAGTTGCCAGTATATTTAACGGTAATTTGTAACAGTGATTACCACGAAAAATGCTTCACTGTGACGAGGCCCAATCAGTACAGAGGCTGGTTTGAACCTTATTTAGCTAGCCCTTCGACATAAGACTAGCTGCTACCGTGCCTATGTTTGTCATCTATTTCAGTTTCCTACCAATTCTATTCCATCCAGTCGTATAATTGGCTTGCAGAATCACTGTCTCCGGTCATTTCTCCAGTGGCGGCGCCAGAAATTTTTTTGTGGGGGGCAACTAGGGGGCAGACTCCCATGAAGGGGGGGGGGGGGGCAAATACGTAAAGGATCATATCATTACTTTGTTATGAGGTAGTCCAAACTTGGACCCAAAGTCCGTAATATACTTTTTTGGTTTGGTACGTCACTATCTCTTTACCGTAGTTATACTGCCAGTTCCGTCTATCCCTGTTACTTTCTACCCCACTACATTATCTTCGATGACCACCACACCTTCTATGTCTATCATTGTCTCCTGTCATAACTGTTAGCTCTACGGTGACAGTACGACCACAGCTTCTATCACTACAGGATTGTGGCTTACGTTAATTTGAGCAGTATTTGGCCTTCCTTCCGCCACCCATATTTTCCTGTAGGTTTATGTAAAACACCCACCGAAACAAACACATATCGCGTTCTGTGAATTAACATTCAATTAAATAAACATTTTTTTAATTCCGATGTTTAAACCAAAAGGTGAAGAGTCCGTTTGTTTTGTTTGAAGGTATACTTATAAAATGGATTGATAAAAATTTAAAAACAACCTTTTGGGAGCCAGTCAAAATTCCATTCGTTATCTTTTCTATTGGGCGTTTTTGTTGAAATTCATGTCGCTGTTTCTCTTTGGCTGGTGTCCATTCACGCCTAACCATTTGGTGGCTATTACTGTTAGTAAAAATATAAGTACAAATTTGGGCAGATTTGCAAAACAGCTCGGAGAAACTTTTTTAAAAGAGGTTCGAAGCATGTCAAGATGCGCGAAGATTTACCGAAACAAAGTTGACCAATTTAGATAAAACGGGATCCGTAGACGAGACGGCCACGGGTAGTGTCCAACCGATTACCAAAAATGGTCGCTGACCGATTACCGGTTACTTCAGCCCACAATCGGCCGATTCTGATGCCGATTTCGATTGTAATACCTTGCACTACAAGACAAGTCGAGACTCGAAAGAACTACATTAAACTGCACATTTTTCAAAGTGTCAAACTTCGTTGACTGGGGTCCCAGTAAAATTACCAGTCGCGCACACTTGGGCGGTAAACGTGGCTCTCAGAGCCACGTTTACCGCGCAAGTGCGCGCGACTGGTAATTTTACTGCGACCTGAGTCAATGGAGTGCACCCTTCACTTTTCCGATATGAACTGGCGATTGCTGCAAGTGTGCTCAGTTGTAAGCTTTACATTCGTTTAACACGTATATCCCTAAAAGGGCTTCTAGAGAGATTAGGAATACACATTGTGGTTGTTTCTCAACTTTATTGAATGGTATCATCGACATCATTTTACATTAACAATTGAACAATTGCAGAAGATAATAAAATGCGATTCAGAAAAATCACAAATTGCTTGGCAACAATCGGTTGAACCGATGTTCCAGGAGTCGTTGCCGTTGTCATCCGATTGCCCATAATCGGCCGATTGTGGTGGCCGGTTCCGATCATCGGTTGAACACTAGCCACGGAACTGGGTTAATGTTGTGGCTGGAAATGCTTGTTCTTTATATTATCTCATTTTTTTGTTAACTAATTTATTTTATTTTTTTTTTGTGAACCGACTTTATTTTGCTTTGGACTTTTTCATTTTCACACTTCGTGACAGAACAGACGATCGATAATTGTACAACGAAATTTGAAACTAATGATTCGACGGGAAAGGAACTGGTATGAACGGTGCTGGGAAAACAGCTCGTTCCAATGAGGTGTCACATGATACAGTTTTGTTGTAATTTTCTGAAAATTAATATTTTTTCAACTGCTTAATTCGCATATAACGAGGGCGGATGCGGCCGATTCGTTAGGTAAATGGTTAAAACGTTAATATAATGCGTTTGATAACCATGTTGTAAAGGATCAACGAGACTAAGAGTAGACGTGTAATTCCCTAATCGTGTTCGGATTAATTTATCCAGGAGTTTGTGTATGACAGGCCAAGGTCTCGGGCCACCGGTCTAATTTTGCTCGAAATTAGACACTGTTATGGGTTGTTTGTTTGCCCGTCTTTTTGTGGAAATTTGTGCGCTGGCTACCGTTGATGCAACGTGATATGCCTTTAATTACGAAGATATGTGGGTATTTTTTCCTGCCCCAGTTACAAATATTCCAGTAATAAGTGCTCAATTTACATTGAAATCATCTAATTTGTGGAGGTACCCGCTGTAAAAGGAATGGAAGTCCGTAGGAACGTTAGTTCCTCTGGACTATTATTCGGCGGAATTATAGTCCTAGGTCTAACATTTCTAGGAATAGTAGTCCGGCGGACTACTATTCCTAGAAATGTTAGACCTAGGACTATAATTCCGCGGAATAATAGTCCAGAGGGACTAATTTTCCTACGGACTTCCATTCCTGTTACACCGGCGTAATTATAAAAGTACGACTGTGGTGTGTCTTCATTTCTAATTACAATTTCATCAAAATGTCGATAAAATCAAGTCTCGACAGACTAACATTTCTACCTTTGACTCACAGCAAATAAAATGAATCTGTATGAAATGTTTCAGATTCTATCGTTCACGAATTTATCTCACAATTGGGGCGTTTTTGTACTGTTACGTAACTAAAGTTTAATGTATCTGGGCCCTTGGTCCGAATCCGTATCAAGGGCCCCTGATACAAGCGCGTGATTCTGCTGTTGCCAAAACAACGGCATTAATATAATTTTTCGATCGCTTCGCGTTTTTCCCTTCAGAGAAAACAATATTAGGTGAGGCGAAGCCGAACATAATATTGTTTTCTCTGAGCCGTATATGACACTGTATCTGCCATCTAAACGCCCTGTAACGTATTTATTATGCACGGCATGCTAAAATGTCACTGGGGAAATTAACTCAACGAACAGTTAAATTATGCGCACTTTTCGGCATCTTGGGCTGGTTTGTAGCCTATTATTGGGATTTTCTTGAACGCTCGGGTCGAGGCTTCTCTCTTGAAGTAAAATGATTAGCTTTCACTATGAAATGTGGAAAACTCCACCTCAGTAAACGATGAACGGCATATTTTAAAATATAATAAACATTTACACCAAGAGAGATATTTAATTCACCAGTAATTATTGCAAAAGTAGCAACCAAATTCACGTTGACGAAACACACACTTGCCCCACTTCGCAAGACAGTATTCAGTAAAGTGAATCCCAGTGACGTAATTTTCTCTGAAGTGTAACGTCATCACTGACCTCAATATGGAGATCAATGAACGCTATTCTATTTTTCAGTTTGCGTCTTTCCATCGATAAGGCAAATGAAAAACTTCCTCTTAAAACAGTTCATAACACATTTTGTGGTCAATATTGTGAGATAAATTTATCATCACCACAGCGTGTGTCTCCGGAAATTCTGATCAAGTCTCGTTGTAGGCACAGAATCGCATTTCAACTCGCCCTAACGGGTTCGTCGAAATACTGTTCTGTTCCTACAACTCAACTTGATCTGAATTCCCGGAGACACACTCTGTGGTGATAATCTGTATGTATCAGTTGGGCAGAAAAGCGAACATATGGGACCGCTTTTCCAACCGATATGTTCCAGACGAGTGAATTTAAACGCAGTTTATTCTATTCTATTCTTTATTCTATCATATATATACCACATACATGGTGTGAAATGAAAAAAAATTGACATATATATATAGTGTGTGTGACATGATATCAACGCATATTTCATTCTCTATCCTGCGAATATGTCAGTTTTACGTTGTAACTGGGATGAAATAACCATTGCTAATATGTGTTATCAAATCAAATCCCGTCCACCACTAGCATCAATGATTTGATTTTGGAACACTTCACCACACGTCAAGGTCACAGATCCACAATCCCATTCGCCTGCACCGAGCAATATTCTAACGCCACACTGACTGACGGGGCTCGTTGATCTCAGCCCGTCCGAATATAGGTGGTTAAATCCTCTTCAACACTGATGGAGATAAGCACAGGTATTAAGGTCCATGGCCTCTACATGGGTAGGTGTAATTAAGAAATCTGCCTGATAAGTTTAAAACAGTAATAATCAAAGTCGTCTTTGGATGCTAGGCAACTAGTCCCCACTCGCACGAGTCCGAAGCGCATGAAAGACCACCGTCGTGCTCCCCGACTCCCCGACTCCCCGACTCATGCAAACAGACTCCAGCCGTTCAGCATCCAAAGACCGCGTTTGAGTTTTAATCTGGAAAGAGCACACATTTGATCTTTGCCATGTTCAAGATCTGTCGGTACTGTCATAACAATTATTTTTACCTTGACCGGTTATTTCTTTGAGACGCTGAAAGATTTTTGATATGCATCGACTAAGACCTATCAAAGTAGCCAGGGAGTTACTTGAAAAAAGTTTCTGCAATTTAAATTTATTCCGGTTATAGCAATAATGTGGCTTAAGACACAGTTTTCTGATATCTTTTACTTTTTCACAAAACAATAATGTATGATATTCATCGGCTGGTGAGAAACCACAAAGCGGACATTTTCTTTCTGACATTTCTATATTAAACCAATTTCCAGTTTCTATAACTAGTTTATGATTTTGAGACCTGAATTTAAGGAGGGTTGTCATTAATTTTAATGGCATTTGTGAAATGTATGATTCTCTTTCGAAATTATCCTTAATTATTTTATAAAAATTATATTTTTCTGAATTATGAATAACCCCCCTCCATTCCTGGTTATAAATGTCGCTGATTTTTTGTTTTATTGACTCCTTAAACCAAGAGATATCAAAAACTGTTTGTTCCTCCCACAAATTACACATTCCAATATTATTTAGCAAGTTTTGTACGTACTTTAACCATCCTGTTGTTCCAGATCCCATGCTTAAATTTACCTTTGTGAGTGTGTATAAAGTTTTAGCTATTTTCTCCTCTTTCCCATGTAGCAGGTGTGCCCAAAATGATAAAACCTTTTGCTGTATTTTAGTATGTACTGGGTAAATCCCTAGTTCCCCATAGACAAATACGTTAGGCATGGAAGCCTTTAGGTGGAATAGAAATTTAAGGAACCAGAGTTCCAGCTTCTCAATTACTTTTGTTTTCATATCCCCATATTTCACTGCCGTAAACAAGAGTTGGGACTATTGTTCTTTCGTATATTTCAATCACGCTATCCACGGGCAGATTAAATTTTCTAGTTTTATTCAATATGGCGAACATAGATTTTTTTTTGCAGTTTTACATCTTTCTTTTTCTTTCTATCAAATAGCTCCCGGTTCTACTGAAAGTTACACCCAGATATTTAAATTGGTCGGCTATTTCCAAAGCTGTACCGTCTACTATGAAGTCAACATGCTTTCTAGGTTTTTTCCCAAATATCATTATTTTTGATTTCTCATAATTTATTTTTAATTTCCACGTGTTACAATATTCATATACATTTTCAAGCAAAGTTTTTAACCCTTCTGCGGGCTCTGCCAACAGTACCATGTCATCGGCATATAACAGGATCATTAATGTTAACCCTTTACCCAACGAATCGGCCGCATCCGCCCGCGTAATATGCAAATTCAGCCGTTGAAAAAATATTATTTTTCAAAAAATTTCAACAAAACCATATCATGTGACCCCTCGTTGGAACGAGCTCGTCGAGCTCGTTCCAACGAGGGGTCACATGATATGGTTTTGTTGAAATTTTTTGAAAAATTTGAAAAAATTATATTTAAAATAATAAATTTTGATATCGTCTGCGTTGGGTAAAGGGTTAAGAGGGTTTTTTCTGTATTGGTTGGGTTTGCGAATTGAATGGCGGGGCTCTGCTTAGTCACAAAATAATTTTCCAAGTCATTTAAATAAAGTACGAACATTATCGGGGAGAGATTTTCCCCTTGCCTAACCCCTACCAAGCTACTACAGTGCTCCGATCATACACACGACTTAATATTTTCATACATACGTTTTATAACTTTTTAAAATTTGCCCATCGATTTTCTGTGAAGTTAATTTAACCCACAGTCCATATCGCCAGACAGTATCGAAAGCCTTACTGAGGTCAATAAAAGCACAATATAAACTTTAAGTTTTTTTTCATATCAAGTCTATCAGACAGTGGAGGGCATATATATGATCCAGTGTTGAGCAGTGCTTTCTGAAATCGGTCTGGCATTCCGACAATATAGTATTTTGTTCGATAAAGAATTGTATTCTTGTGCTTAGTATACTAGTAAATAACTTTGATATACAGCTTACCAAAGTTATCTGCCTACAATTTTCAGGATTTCGACTGTCTGCTTTATGTTTATAAATAGGTTTAACTAAACCCCACTGTCCAATTTTCGGGCACCATCACAGTCTTTAAAACAATGTTCAATAGTTTTAGATATATATCTTGGAACAGTGGGTAAGTTGCTTTTATATATTCATTACGAATACCGTCTATTCCGTGGGCTTTATTATTTTTTTTAATGCATGCACTGCTTTATTAAGTTCATCAGTATTTATTTCTTCATTCAGGTAGGTAGTATCTAACTGAGAAATTATTTCATTTACTACTCCTTCTGTTTCCACCGAGTCAATGGGTTTTTCATTGTTTTTATAAGTATTTAGGAATTCATTTAAACTTGGCTTGGGAAAGTCTGTTGGTTGTGAATCCATATGTTTTATTATTTTCCAGAAATCTTTAATATTAGTTACTTTTTGTTTTCGAAGCTTAATTCTTAATGTTTTATTATATTTCAGTTTAGATTTCCTTAGTTGATTTTTGTATAATTTCCGTGCCTCTTCAAGTTGGGTTTTATTTTCAGAGCTTGGGTATCTTTTGAATTTTTTTCTACTTTCTGTCAAATGTTTTCTTTTGCTAGCACAAGTTTTGTCAAACCATGGGTTAATAGGGTAAATTTTTTTATATTTCTTTTTATTCATTTTTCGCGGTTTACCTAATGTTTGCTGAGCAGCCTCATTAAGGGTATCCGTTATTTTTGACATAATATTATCTATGTCAGTTCTTTTGATGTGTATCTAACTTTCAAGTTCTGCAAGTGAAAATGCAATATTATCTAACAGTGGAGAGTCTTTCAACAAATTCATGTGCTTTATCTGTATTTCATTTTAACAAAGTATTTTGATGCTCGTTAAATTGTAATGAATCAGTGTTACTGAAGGGGTTAATACTTGACATACCGGCAGATCTTAACCTAATTTTAATATTAACTAGTGAATGGACGTCTGATAGCAGCTCGTTAAAATCGTGCACTTTAAGATCGGTTACCGAATCAAGGGACGAAACATTAGTTAATGCATACTCCACGAGGCCAACACCTTTACAACACGGGGGAGGAACTGTTCCATGAAAGAGACTCCTGTTCCGACTTTACGGACGGTTCGCTTGCGATTAAATCTCCAGTTCGTTACCGACTTTGGCCGTTTTTCATCGACAGATGAATAAAATATGGTGAGTATTCTATAGATATAATGTTTCTTGAATGGAAGGTCGTTTCTCCGGCAGGTAAAAAGATACACCATGTAACGTTGTCATAAACTATAAATCATTATCTGAGTTTACACAGTAAAAAATGGAGGGTCGAAAGGGGCTATCCCCATAACGTCCCAGCGCGCCTTCGGCGCGCAAAACCATTCTCTTAGACAGTAAAAATGTCCACGATCACTAGATTTTCACTGAAAAAAAAATTAAAGAGTGCTGATACGCCGACATTTTAGAGACCACTTGAGGTTACAGAGGTGAACAGTTTCACCTAGCAGTACAAAAATACCTTGTTTTAATATTGTATGCAAATTTAGAATGAACCGTCGAAATGTAACCCTCTATTAATAATAACACTTTGGCCAGCCGCTGATTTGTCGCGGTTCTAGGACGAGAAGGCCTTGCTTACTCCTGTACTCCCAACTGCCTCCCTATTCCCGCGCTTCTCCTCTCCTCCCTACACTCGGAGACGAACTGCTTGATGACATCCCTTGCCCCATTCTTCCCAATCTCTCCGATTAGCATATTAACCCTCTCTTTTGAGTCCCCCCCCCCCCCCCTAATCACATGTCGTTCGTTCTCCCATCCCACTTCCCCATTATACTCCCAGTGAATCTCATTCTTTTAGACTGATACTTTGGGTATTCTAGAAGAAAGTGTTCCAGGGTCTCCACCATGCCCAAGTTACACATCTGGCACTCCCTTTCACCGTATTTCCCATTTTTTCCCCTCAGCTCCAGGGATCGCGACCTCAGCTTGAACAACAGTGACCCCGCAAAGGTGCCATCAAGGTACTCTTCAAAACCTGGCTTCTCTTTATCACGCAGGCCACCCAAAGACCTCTTTGATTTGACCCCCTCTCGCCAATTCCGGTTACAATCCTCCACGACCCTTTCTGTGACGATTTGTTTACCCTGGTTTGCTCCAGCGTCCAGGTCCGAGATCTCCAATGAGTAGTTCTCTACTAGCTCCCTCACTTGGACCATCCACCCGTTTTGATATTTGAGTTGACAATTCTCAGGAGCATTACTTTACACCATTGGCTGTCGGGGAGATTTACCAAATAATTAAGATAACCGAGTTTCAACAGATCTATCCTCTCCTTGATCCTCATCCACCCAAGCTCACCCCTGATTGCTTCTAGAGCTGCGGCATTACTCGACCCCGTTATCCATCGGTCTGCATCGTTCTGCAGGATTTCCAAGCACTTTACGGCCGTCTGGTTTAGGGGTTCCACTTCCGTACCTTATGTTATACTTGGCAGCCCCACCATTTCCCAAATGCTTTTCCCCACGAAAACCTTATTGAAACTGTTTCTCCTTATAAGTTTCATTTGGTTAAGGATTCGCTTCCCCTTCAGAATCAATTTATTTGTGTGGTTTCGGTAGATGCATCTTCCTGTAATGTTTATATTTGCCCCCAAATACTCGTAATCACCTGTCTCTCCTACACTGAGAAGTTTGCTGCTCCCTTCCGGAATGCAGAACTCATCCACTCTCCACCTTCGAGTGGGGTCCACTTTGCGACCCACAGGTGTAACTTTGCTCTTGCTTCCATTAAGTTCGAGTCTCCATTTGCTCCCATATTTCCCAACAATTCCCAGTATTTTCGTTAGCCCCTCTTCGCTTTCTGACACTAGAACCATATCGTTTGCAAAAATAGCCCTGGGATCTTCAAGTCCCCAACTGCTACCCCCTCGTCGCTACGCAGGCGATCATCTCCTAAACCTTTGTTGTACAATGCAAACAGGATTGGCGAAAGGATACATCCCTGTTTTAGGCCTATCTCCATAGGCGCACGTTTTGTTGTAATGTTTCCCAGGCTAAGTTCACTCTGTACATCTTTATATTATGCTTTCATAATTCCAACAAACTCGCCTCCTAAGCCCAGAACCTCCAGCTTACGCCACATATACTCCCTCCATACTCTGTCGTATGCCTTTTTGACATCCAAAAAGGCCATAAACATCTTTTTCCTTTTTGCTTTCGCGGATTCTATCATTTGGGATAGCGTGAAAGGATGGTCAGTAACTCTCCTTCCCTTCCTGAAGCCATTCTGGATTTCTCCCAAAAAACCCTTCTCTTCAATCACCTCCTCTAGTCTCCCATACAGGACTTTACAGAAAACCTTTCCAATGTTGCTACTGACAGAGATCACTCGATAGTTATCCAAAACGCCTTTTCCCCCCTTTTTGTGAATAAATGTCACTTTGCTTTCTCTCCACTCCTTAGGGACCTCTTGATTTTCTATGGCTAGATTGAATAGGGCAGTTAGGCTTTCCACGAATTCCTCTCCCCCTTTTTTGATAAACTCGTTTGGAATTTCATCCACTCCTCCCGCTTTTCCATCCCTTAATTTTGAGATCACATTTCGCATCTCCTCCGTTTTAATTTCGCAGCGCGCGACGTTCGATAGGTTTTCCTCGACCTGATTCGGACACTCGGGTGGGCTCCCCATGCCCCATCGCTTATCGTTTACCTTTTCCCAGTGCTTGACTAGTTCTGATGCGACTTGATCTTGGTCGTCTGTAACTCTGCCATCTACTTTAATACTCTGTGGGTTACTTCCTTTGTTACGTTTATTCACCCATTTCCAAAATACGTTCGAACTCGACCCCCCGTCGTTCTTATCGTCCTAATAAGACTGCTATTTTGCACTCTCCGATTATCGTCTTTAATCTTATTTACTTTGTTTCGTGCTTGTTGGTATGCTTCCTTTGCTAATGTGGCCTCATTGCTTTCCGCCCCTTAAGTATTCTACTTTCCTGTATGCAGCACATTTAGCTTTTCTTCCCTTTATGGCCCTTTTCAGTTCTTCATTCACTCTGTACCCAAGTTCCCGTGTTGGCACCCTGATCTTTCCTACACTTTCCTTCCCTGCCTCCACTAGGCTCGAAACTATGGCGTCGGCCATCTTCTGGACATTGCCCCCCTTGGGTACGGTTGCAAGCTTTGGTTTCAGTTTTTCATTGAATTTCACCCAGTCAGCATCCTTTTTGAGTTCCCAAATCTCCTTAAAGCTTCCTTTGCTTTTCACTAGGTTTTTGGCTCTGATCGTCAATGTAATCAAGTTGTGATCACTATCCACCTCCACTTTACCCTCATCATCCACTTCTACACCTAACACCTCCCTCCATAAATTAATATCTGTGAGAATGTAGTCGAATATTGATTTTCTGTCGTTCCTCCCCCAGGTCCATTTCCCCTTACACCCCGCGTCCCTGTTCAGAATCTTCAGACCGAGCTCGTTTGTGAAGTTCAACAGCTTCCTTCCATTCCTGTTGACTTTCTTGTCCCCACCCTCTATGCCCTCTTCCTTATCGCCTATGTGGCCATTAAAGTCACCCATCAGAATTATACCGAGCCCCTTGTTTTGTAGCTCAGTGATATTGGCCCTTAGTGTTGAGTATATCGAGTCATTCCACTCGGGTTTACTTCCCTCCACCGCACAGTACACAACCCCAAGGGCAATACTTTTGTTTCTCAGATTGATCCTTACCCATCCAATTTCTTTCGATACATCAGCCGAGGTGCTGACCTCTTCCAGGTCTGTGATCAGCGACGGTTTTAATCCTCTTTAATGTATATGCCTACCCCTCCCCCTCTTTTCTAGCCTTCCGTTCGTCTTACACCTATCCACACGCACCCCCTTACTTGGTCTACCCGTTCCTCGTGTCTTATCTACGTTTCGCTTAAGCCCGTGACGTCAAACTCCTCTGCCTCGATCAATGTAGCAATTTCACTTACTTTCCGGTGGAGACCCTGGATGTTGCTACAACCCACTTTCAGGGTATCAAGATTCATTGGCTTCCCCCTACTGGTCCCATTATTATCCAGTCCCTGTGTGTTTGTATATCCTATTTTGTGTACCTGTGCTTTCCTTGGGATGCTACTCCTATTGAAGTGGATTTTCGGACCCTTTTCCTTATCCCCCTTATCCCATTTTTCACAACTGTGGTTCGTGACACATTTCCTGTGTTCATTCCTCCCTTCTCTGCCCCCCCCCCCCCGTCCCCTCCCTATACCAGTGCTATCAAGTTGAACCTCGTGTAAGCTCAAGTTCGCTAAAAGTGAAGATCCAGTTCGCTCAACAAGAAAAATCATAGGCTCCAGTTCACTTCACCGAAAATCGTCCATTTATCTTGGCAGCATAATTGACGATTTTAACAACGACATTGTAAGCAATATTGTGTTGATTTGCCCGAGCACTACCACATTTTGGTTAAAATTGTCGTATAAGCGAGTAGGGCCGCTGTGGGTACGTTTTGCAATAATTTTGTGAAATTAAACTACTGAGTGTAATTTTATACATACATCATAATTCACAATGTCGCAATGTGCCTGTTCAAACAATCGTTTTCTCCACCCAATATTTATTACACTAGTCTTTGCTGGCCTGCTTACCAATTTTGCAACAAGCCGTGTGATACTATACATGTTACGTTGCATGGTTTTGAGTTTGAGCCGAAGATTCATCAACTTTTAAAGGTGGATAAATCCTCGTGTCAATCTCAAAATAATTAAGCAGCAAATATTTTATGAACATGCCCTCGGCGGTACAGTTCACGTGATAGCCCCGCTAAAGTACTTTTGTAGAAACAAATTGGGGATTGGGCAGATAATTAGATTGTATGACCTTTTAGTTTCTACATAATTTTATGGGATAAATTTAGAGTAATATAATACAAGTTGCTATATATGTAGCTTTTACATATTATAATATATTGGATTTTTGTTTGGGCTACAGTATATATTAAGTGGGAGCAGGCAAGGGGCATATGAGATCCATGGAATCTTGGAAACTCTTGTGATACCGTTGACATCAATGTTCATTTAAAAATGAGGTTCAATGTGGGTGTAAACAAAATACCATATTTGTAAATTTCCTTGATACTTATTAACCCTTTACCCAACGAATCGCCCGCATCCGCCCGCGTAATATTAAAATTCAGCAGTTGAAAAAATATTATTTTTCAAAAATTTTCAACAAAACCATATCATGTGACCCCTCGTTGGAACGAGCTCGTCGAGCTCGTTCCAACGAGGGGTCACATGATATGATTTTGTTGAAATTTTTTGAAAAATTTGAAAAACTGATATTTAAAATAATAAATTTTGATATCGTCTGCGTTGGGTAAAGGCTTAATGTGATTTGTCCTCCTCTTTTCCGGAATAAATTCCGGTGTTATCACTGTAAAAATAAATATGAGAAGCCCCAAAGAACTAACCTAAAATGGAGTAATTAGAGGATTTGACATGAGTACTCGTGTAATATGACATGATAGTTCGTGCAATATGACATTTATGAAACGAGTCGAAGAATGTTCAATTTTGCCTAGCTTCGTGCAAGGCTAAATTTAAAATGCTGGTGAATTTCATGAATTCCATGTTACATGAACATCCTATTTTATTCATCACATAGGCCTAATATACGACAATAACGTCCTGTCCAACATTTTATTTTAGATCGTTCGCGTGGTGTATTTTGACTATATATGAGTGCTACATCATCCTATATTGTACTGTACTACAACTATAATATCTCACAAGTGGCACACATCTATTGATCGTATGCAAAACATAGTAAATATGATTATATACAGACATAAAATAAGTCTCGCAGCGAACTGATCTCAAACAAAGCGAACCGATCTGATCAGTAGTGAACTGGCGCGTTTTGCATGAATGTTTAGAGCTCAAAATCTCGGTCATCCGGATCCCTTGGGTTGCTGTCGAACTTAAAATGTACTGAGAGTGATTATATCTTGCCGGATACCCCAGATTTCATTGAAGAAAATATTTATATGGAAGAAAACGAGGCTTACAAAATTACTGTATAGACAATGGAATTTCTGTACAAAATATAGCTTCTGTTAAAACGCATGGCAACTTTACAATTTGTCCCCTTTGTTTCATCTTGTCCTTCAAATGGACAGCGGAGATATAGTTTTATATGAAACGAAACTTATTTGACTCACATGATGTTAATATGTACCTGCAATCTTCCATTTTTCAACTTTCTGTCAGAAGTTCATTCCCTGGCGAACTGTAACAAATCGGTAAAGAACTGGTTAAAAAATCGGAACAGGAGTCTCTTTCATGGAACAGTTCCTCCCCCGTGCTTTACAAGTAACCTTTCCAAATGATTGATCTGTTCCAATGCGCCCGTTCATTATGATCAGGTCACAGGTTTTGCACAATTCAATAATTATTTACCGTTGGGTCTTGTGTATTTCGTCTCGGGAGTGTTTGACTGCGTGGCAGTTTGTCAGACAAGTTTTTGGTGATCTCATTTTTATCCCCACTTCTTGCATTAAAATCGCCTAATAATGACCAGTTTGGGGGCTAGACTGGTTCTAGGCCATAACAGCGTTGAATTTCTTAGGGACTTAGACTAGTGACCTGGAAGATTGATGACATAGTCCAGGCACATCAGACATAAAAATGAGAAAGTAAGGAAAAAAATCGGAGAAAGCTGATTTTTTTATATGTTTCCAGGACACATATTGCGGATAAAGTGTGAAAAGTCCCCGCGAATCCGAGTTGAGCTTTTTTAGTTATAGCGTTTTTTTGATGAAAAAAAAAAATTTAAAAAAAATTCGACCCAGCTCCATATTTCTCATTCTTATTCGCCTTAGTAGGGTGAGAATCACAAATATCGTGCTGAATTATATTGAGAATACATATCCCCAACAGAAAATGCCAACTTTGTACCAATCCTCACACTCAATGGTGAAATATTCACGAAAATGTACAAAATTACGAAAAAAAATTTATTGTTTTCATACACACAACGGTACACAACGTCCATTAAATCAAATCTACGACTACTTTGGGAGTTAAATTATATATCAAAAATTGCAGAAAAGCAGTGGCTTTATAATGATATATAACAAAAGTCATTTATTCCATAATGAACTGGTGAAACGTGTGAAATATTAACCATGCCCCCTAAACTCAAATTCAAACGGTATCGACTTTTCTCATTCAAATACCGTATTATAGCATCATTGTTTCAATTTCCATGTTCGATTAAATCACATAATGTGGTGTTCGCCTGCACTCAAGATGCAAAATTACACGAACTGCTCCAGAATGCGTCCGTAGGACGCACAGGAAAGCTTTGGGTACAATACCACGAGCAAATAAGTCTTCTCCAGTTGTTCTTGAGAGTAGAGCGCACAGGCGACTGGGAACTCCACACATATTGTGTTCGCAATATGATTCCAGTATTTCACGCAGGTGGTCATTTTGCATACGCAAAAAGTTCTCATCTCTATTTGCAGCAGATGAATGAGCTAACAGAAATAATGCAACAGGATGATTTGAAGTTGTTCATTGAGAAAGGTTACTTTACCATAAGGCGCTCAGATAAATTCTGGGACGGGATATATTCTGATCAGACCATAGAGCAGTGTTTAATGAGAATGTTCAAGCTCCCTGGTGGTCTCACACATGGCAGGGGAATAACCGATAGCACTGTTGCGAAATGGGTACATGGACTACCTCTTTGCCTTCCGATATGCAATGCTCTCGAAAATTTTTTTCATGTTCACACTGGTCATGGCGAACAACATCGGGATCTCCGTCAAAGTTCACAATTGACTGATGCCAATGATATCACCAAATTATTGAACTGGCTCAGAGTGCATTCCCCCTTTCAGAATAGAGATCCACTACAATTAGTCTCTATAGCGACCGGGCTTGTGGCCGACGAAACTGTGAACTGTGACCAAGTTCGCAAAATTGGTGAATGTTGCGTATCGAATGTTGTAAGCAAAACGTTCAACAGCATCAAACTACGACGTGTTGACACTGTGAAGTCTTTCGCATCGATGGCAAATAGCATTAAAGTCCGTGGAAGTAAGGTAGTGATTGACCCCACAATTCTGTTCAACCGCATCACATGTGTTATTCAGTCACAAGCAGAGATGGAAGAGTATCTCAAATATGAACTCGCCCCGAAACCACCAGCATTGTTTGATTCTGCTGGAATGAGGAAGACACAGAAAAGCACGCTCGGTAAGATCCTCAAAACATACGGTTCCGAGCAAACTAAAATCCCAGAACATTCTCTGTTTGTTGTAGATGGTGGATTTTTATTGAGGGCAGTTGTATGGCCTAAACAGTCGTCATATAAGGACATATGTACATCATATTCCAATTATCTAGTGAGACATTTTGGGGCGAACGTCGTGGTTGTTTTTGATGGTTATGCTTGTACAATGTCGACAAAGGGCATGGAACAAGCCCGTAGATCTAAAGACAGGTATTCCATTGATATCAATATCTCACCCGAGTTACCAGCCACCACACCCCAATCCGATTTCCTTGCAAATGCCAAGAACAAAACCCAACTGATCGATCTTCTAATGCAGGAGCTATCTGCTATCAATATTCAGTCCAAGCAGGCCGAGTCTGATAGCCGAAACTGCACTTGACATAGCTCAAGATGACAACAATGTTGTTGTGGGAACAGACACAGACTTGTTAGTCATTCTTACCTCTCGAGTTCAACCGGGATGTAATATTCACATGATGTATTCCATTACCCCAAACTTACTAGTTTCAGTTAGTGAAATAGCAACCAAAATGGGTGACCATAGAAGCAACCTCCTTGTAGCACATTCTATAAGTGGTTGTGACACTACTTCTGCACTCTTTCGAGTTGGTAAGAAGAAAGTATTCAGTACAATTGTCTCCGATGTTACTAGCGACTCACAACAGTATGTCAACACAATTTTGGCGGATGACGGTACACCAAGTGCAGTAGCCGCTGCCGGGGAACAACTTCACCTGATCTTATACGGGAGTAAAACTGTTTCCTCTCTCGACCAATATAGATATGTCACTTACAAGCGTTATGTAGCAAAATCTAAACTGAATAAACCCATCGACCTAGCCTCACTCCCACCAAGCAGCGATGCTGCACAACAACATGTCTACAGATGTTATCTCCAGGTCCAACAATGGCTGGGCACTTCGCTTCCTCCGACGGATTGGGGGTGGTCGCTAGACAATGGACTTCTTGTACCGACTGCAGCCACAAAGCCATGTGCCCCCGATAACCTACTGAATCTGATCAGTTGTGGTTGCAAGAGTGCTTGTACAAAAAGGTGTGGGTGTAAGAAGGCAGGACTCTCTTGCTCAGGTTTGTGTAATTGCAGTTCGGATTCTTGTAACAACCACAGAAACACTGTCCTGTCGGAAATTTCTGAGTTCGATGAATAATATGTATATAGGTCATGTCATTTCTGTATATAGCGTTGATAATAGTCAATGTAACTTAATCCATGTTGATTGATTTGTACATTCTGTAAATATTATTTATTGATTTTTGTACATTCTGTAAATATTATTTATTGATCTAATGCTGCCAGACACAGACGTGTCTGTTCGGTCCCAAGCCCGAAAATAGTTGAGCTCTCATGCTGACGAATTTTATGCCAAAAGGGGAACTCGGCCAGAAGCAGAGGGGGTCTTCCATAATGTCTATTTTGTAAGCAATGATAAAAGTCTTCAAATGGTGGTGGATTTTTTATCGTCTGTCCAACTAACATCCCGTTCTGTACTACGACCCTTTGGGCAAATCCGTTAGGAAAATCGTCATTTTTTGCGTAAATCCGATACTTTTTTGTGAATTTTCAATAATTTTTCGCAGAAATTGTCACAGAATGCACATTTTCCTCTAGGTAAATGTATATTAGACATTATGTAGCTCGAAATACGCGTAAACAAAAAATACAGTTGGATCAATTCGAGGTTACAAAGTTCGTGCGATTTTTTTTGATTTTTTTCAAACGCGTTTTCGAAAAAAGGCTGTAGAAAAAACAGCTCAACTGGGATTTTAGGGGACTTTTGTCTAATCGTTCAGTGACATGTTCTCGACATTCCCTGAAAAAATCAGCTTTCTCCGATTTTTCCCCCTAGTGAAACCTAATGTTCTTGGGCTAACAGGCAAAAATGTAACTGAGTGATAGCTGGAAAAATCGTGTTTAGATTTGCTACCCCCTTGATGAATAGTTACAATTATTTCACACTTTGCTAATGTAGGAACTTATTCCATCACGATCACATTGCTAAGAAATTTTGATGTGCATCTTGTGAGCTCAATTACACCATATATAAGGTGTTCGTTACAAACACCATCCCACCCGGGTGCTTTCCTTTTGGGTAGAGTGGTGTACATCCGTTCCAGCTCCTTTATGGATACACCATCCATAAGAAGAGAATCAACTTACTACCATGGCATTCAATCTCCCCACCCCCCTCCACCCACCCACCCCCCCCCCCCCCCACAGCCCCCCCCCCCCCCTCCCCACAGAAAGGTTTTCATTTTATCAAAGTGATCTTGGTCAAAATTATAGGCCATCAGGTGTGTGTAATGGCATTGGTAATAATCTGCACAAGCCAGAGGCGGCGGATCCAGAGGCACGTGCCCCTCCACTTTTTTAAACAGTTACGTTTCATATGTTTCGCAGTTATACAATGAGTTAAAATTGGCGCACGCAAACGTGTCAAGATATAGGCATTCATGAAACATTATTTGCTGATCCGAACAAAATTCAGCCAAAGAATCCCCCTTTCTGTCGCTTTGGTCTGTTTTTTCCACTTCAACCATCTTCTAACCCGAATGCTAGCCTTCGGGTTGGAAGATGATTGAAGTAGAAGAAACGGACAGGACAGTGACCACACCGCGGCATATTTATCTAAACGAGAGACAAAAGCGAGTCATGGTGCATTTGCCGATATACGATTGTAATCTTTCTCACACTGGATCGAACTATGGTAGCATTGTAAATTCACCCCCCCCCCCCCACCCCACTTTTATCGAGCTTCCGCCGCCCCTGGCCCAAGCTGTCGCTATTTCCGTATCATTCCTGAGAATGGCCCCTGTCTGATAAAACCAGGTAGCCTATTTGTTTCATTAAAATTAGACAGTCCAGAGTAAAAGATTCTGAAGAACATTTCTTGGTCTACCTGTGCGAGTGTTTCAATTTCGTTGTGGTCATTTTGCATAAAGATAACAAATAAAAACTTTTGCAGCATTGCGGAACTCACTGTGAAAATATGTCTTTTTTATTACGTATTCACTAAACATTAAAACCTTGTTTTTAACAGAATCTCCTCTGTGACATAAATGTTTCTGTATTCAACTGGTGATGTACAGGCCGGAACAGCTCGTATGGTTCTCTAAACGAGAGACAAAAGCGAGTCATGGTGCATTTGCCGATATACGATTGTAATCTTTCTCACACTGGATCGAACTATGGTAGCATTGTAAATTCACCCCCCCCCCCCCCACCCCACTTTTATCGAGCTTCCGCCGCCCCTGGCCCAAGCTGTCGCTATTTCCGTATCATTCCTGAGAATGGCCCCTGTCTGATAAAACCAGGTAGCCTATTTGTTTCATTAAAATTAGACAGTCCAGAGTAAAAGATTCTGAAGAACATTTCTTGGTCTACCTGTGCGAGTGTTTCAATTTCGTTGTGGTCATTTTGCATAAAGATAACAAATAAAAACTTTTGCAGCATTGCGGAACTCACTGTGAAAATATGTCTTTTTTATTACGTATTCACTAAACATTAAAACCTTGTTTTTAACAGAATCTCCTCTGTGACATAAATGTTTCTGTATTCAACTGGTGATGTACAGGCCGGAACAGCTCGTATGGTTTTGTTGAAATATTTTGAAAAAATAATATTTAAAATCATACATTTTGATATCCTCTGCGTTGGGTAAAGAGTTAATGACATGATACAGTGATACATCAGACGTCACAGAGCAATATGGACGTTTCAAAGACTTTTCCGTAAAAACCTTAACGTTTTTTAAGTTTATTTTGTTAATTCGATTGAAATTCGATGTATTCATTTTTTTAACCGGTATAGGGGGCCTACCACACACAGAACGGAATTCAAAGCGAAAGGGCACATTTTTCTCTCATCCGAAAACAATGAAGTGTGACTAAGCACCAAAAATGACCACTGTATACAAGAGGATAGCGTAGGTAACTTTGTATTGATTAGGAAGAACCACTAAGACATTTACAAATTATACTCGTGCCAGACATTGTGAATTTGACAAAACTGAAATTAAAAATATCACTCAACCAGAATGGATGATAATTCTTTGCCTGGATCAGAAAGTGACCACATGAACTTAACTTTGACAGAACGAGGAAGCACAGTTTGCGACTGAAGATGGAGTTGGAGAAATAACAAACTGTGATTTAAATATCAAGAAGGTTATGATAGAAGAAAAGGGGAATTAATTGGGAATGTGTTTACGTTCAACAGTGAGTTGTTGTGGAGGATAAGTTATGCATTCAAAAACACAGATAAAATGAAGTTCGAATTCACACTTAATAGTCAAGAAATAGCATATGCTGCAAGGCTCGAAACCAAATATTCGATGGATTTCCAATGAACTCCTGGCCGTTTTCGAACTAAGATTCGAAACAAAATATGAGGAAGACATTAATCCTTTACCCAACGTAACGGCCAAAACCGACCACCGCTATTTTCAAAAACCGCCAATTAATATTCATTCTTTTTTTCATTTTTTGTCTAAAAAACATAGGTTATGACACCTCATTGGAACGAGCTCATCGAGCTCGTTCCAATGAGGGTTCATAACCTAAAAAAGTAGTCATTCAAGAATTTTTTTTACAAGTGTCGTCTTTTTTTCATGTTAAGTAAAGGGTTAAAGACTTGGCAGATAAGTTATATTCATACCAGGATCAAAACGTACCCAACGAAGAAACTTTACAAGCGGACGAAGAGGTCGATGGTACGAGTCCACAAGGTACACCACATTTGTTTATCCTCAAAAGTACACAAAACTGGTGAGAAAAAAATAGAATATCCTTTATGACACCTAAGATAACATATATCATTTCCAGACAGACTGTAATCTCGTGATTTGATTGGCTGATAGGTACGATGTAAATAATACCCTTACTCACTTGAAATATTTACACATTGGTTTAGCCCGGTGTAAAAACACGAATATGCAGGCAGTGTGATTTTTTTTTCAAAGTCCGTAAAAATAGTTTTTGATATTGGATATGTATTTAAAATTTACAGTGCTGTTCGTTGAAAAAAATAATCAAAATAATACCTTTAATTTTGTGTTATTCATGACAAAAAATCAAAACAATGATGGGACTATATTTTAATGTGGAGTTATCAATTTTCATTTTGCTCTCTCAAAATGCCATTTGGACAGTATTTGTTTGATTTCTTATGTTGCTTTGTCACACTGTAAAAAGTCTGACCATCTATTTATTCCTCATCAGTGTCAAGGTACTCACTGATTATTCCGAAAAGCATTATTATTGACAGATTCATTTATCTTTGATACATTTCATCATGAAATTTTATTTATTTATTTATTTATTTATTTATTGGTGTTTAAGGTCACATACTTATGCAGAATGGCTAATCATAACAGTGAATGTTTTGTGGGTGGAGGAACCGGAGTACCCGGAGAGAACCACCGAGCAACGACGAGCAGCTGCCAGCCCCCAACGTTGTAACTCCGCACTGCAGCACACGCAGGGTTAGATTGGTTGAAGACATGCGCACCATTGACGTGCAGTACGCCTTAGTACACGGCGTCACTGTGCTCCCATGTGGACAATCGAGATTAAGTGCCTTGCCCAAGGACACAACGCGGGAGTCCGAATCGATCGCTCAGACGGTCACCCATCCGAGGACTAACCGGGCTCGACGTTGCTTAACTACGGTGATCTGACGAGGACCGGTTACCGCAACGCCACCGCGCCCCTTCCTCTCATCCGGAAAATAACTATAGATATAACCAATTATATTTTGTTTGTCAGAGCTCGTAGAGCCATGTGAAATAAAATATAATAGGTTATTTTCCATTTCTAAGGAATGATACTTTTTTCTTCAATGTGAAGGAATTTAGTGACAGAATAAATTCGTTGTCCATGTATATTCCAGGCTGTATGGAAATTTACACTGGTTTAAAAATTGATACAACCTATGGCTGCGCCTGAGGGTGTATCCGTTTTTAAACCAGTGTAAATTTCCATACAGCCTGGAATATACGTGGGTAACTAATAATACTCAAGGCAAGAAGAAAATACGACAGTTCTATTCGTCCACTCCCAGTACTCATAACACTTATACGAAAATAAAAAAAAACCAGTGGACGAATTACATACAGTACGTGGAGAGTGTATTATCACTAAATCACCCGCAGAGTGGAGATTTCACCCAAGCAATAATTGCAAATTTGTTGTAAAGCATAATCAGCACAGGCAAAGTTTCAGACAATGGACCTCCGGGTTAAACCCGGAGGTCCATTGGCTGAAACTTTGCTTCTCTCTTTTGTCTATATGTTCAAAATTTGAAAGTTATAGCTTGGGTGATAACTACACTCTGCGGGTGATTTAGTTACAATCCGCTCTCCACGTACTGTACTATTATTGATGAAATGAAACTGAACCAATGTGAAAATGAGACAATTTATTCTGAAAAACTTTCACACATGAGAGTGCAGTTTCAAAATACGCTGAAAGTATACACCATTGAGAATGACGATAAACCGAAAACGTTAGATGCAGATATTAGTTCTTTACAACGAGAAAATAATAAACTAAAACGTGAAGTGCAAAATTTCAAAGCGGAATTGAAATTGCTCACAGATAAAAGTGACAAAAAAAACGGGACGTTCGAAACACTTCGATGTCAACATCGTAAGATCTGGACCCAGAAGCCAACATTTTCCACTCGAGAGTGTAACACCATTTGGCGGAGACACATAATTTTCACCAAAAGAAGGACAATGATGATAAATTAACAATTTCTGACGAAGCTTTTGCATCAATCGTCAGCATTGGAAATAAATTTTGTGTTCTGGAAAACGTATCCGAGATCTTAGCACAGTCCTTATCGCACGCAGGGTATACAATAGATCAATAGATCAACCTCGGCAGCAAAACACACTAAATGAAACGTGACCATCGACTTCCTAAACACAGTACAAACAGACTGGAACACCACGATCTCATGCGGCGACTCCTCTACGTTTAATTGTTGGAGATTCTGTGATTCGTAGAATTATCGCAAGAAAAATTTCGAAAAGGGGGAAAGAAGTTAAAACTAGCGTTCTTCCTGGATACAGAATTGAAGGTATGATAGACTGGTTTAAAAACACAGAACTGTACGAAAACGCGAAGAAAGTAACAATACATGTTGGCATTAACGCCTGAAAGAAGAACGTATTAATTGAACCCAGCACAATTAATACTCTTTTGACTTTAGTAGAATCAATATACCCAGAGACAGAAGTGCGTTTATCATCGGTCATTTACATTGGCCACACATTAATGCTAAAATACGAGAAACAAATAAGCGATATAAGTCATCATGTGACTAGCTGAACAGTGCATATATAGATAACACAAGTGGTTTTGTATCTCATCACGGGAAACCACACTGTTATTTCTACAGAGATAGTGTTCATTTGAATAGTACTGGCATCAAATTGCTTGGGAAAAAATTAAAATCTCCAGATAGTACCATGGATAATATTCTTCAAAGATCCTCAACAGAAATTCGAAACAACCGCAACAGACCTTCACCAAGTTATTTACAATATGTAAGTAATGGTGCTCCGTATTCACAGCCAATGGACAGAAAGTCGTATGGGCAAAGTCAATCAAGTAACACAAATTCTTATACATGTGATCAGTGGCGGCCTGTCCATAGGGACTGGGTGGCCCAAGGGCTAAAAAAAAACCGAAATTTGAAGGGTTTGTTTTTTTTTTTTTGGGGGGGGGGGGGGGCTCTTTATTTCTCCACGCGCTGGAATAGAGTTTTCATCAACACGCCGTTCCATAGTTTCCTCTTACAGTAAACCGAAAGTAATACACGATGACAGCTAGTAAAAAAACATCAAGCGTAATCTACATCTCCACAGAAAACCCAGACATTCATGTACAGAGCTCGATATTGCAAGTGAAATGTGGGATTCTTCCTTTAACCCTTTACCGAACGCAGACGATATCAAAATTTATTATTTTAAATACCATTTTTTTCAAAAAAATTCAACAAAACCATATCATGTGACCCCTCGTTGGAACGAGCTCGACGAGCTCGTTCCAATGAGGGGTCACATGATATGGTTTTGTTGAAATTTTGTGAAAAATAATATTTTTTCAACTGCTGAATTTGCATATCGTTGGGTGAAGGGGTAATAGACAACTGAATTCCCCTCTCCAGAGTGAAGGATTTGGCGTTTTTCATCCATAATTTTCAAAATTTTCTCACACGGGGCCGAACCATGGTCGACCCGGTGCGTCCTGTGCCTCCCGCCGCCACTGCATGTGATAACGGTTCTCCAGAAACAAGAAATATTCAAAATAATAACAACATCGGGCGACCCAGAAAAATGTACTTCTTGGCAAAACATGGAAGTTGGAATTTACCAAACCAGGATTATAATAGAGCTTCACATATAACAAGACGAAATGATGACCTTTCACGACTGTGTGAACATATCTATAATCTCACCAACTGCATAAACTCTAAATTTAGGAATTAGTGATCAAAGACTCAATTATATAGAATACTTATATATGGAATGCGATAGATTGTGTGAGGGTGTGTCTGTGGGTGGTAAGGTGGGTGTGTACGGGGTTTTGTGTGGGTGGGGGATAGGGGATTTCGTGATATGGGAAGAGAAGGCAAGGGTGTACATTGTACATATTATGTCAAATGAGTTCAGCTAATTTACTGGTTCCAGGTAATTAACTATCAAACTGCTGAAATTTTGCAGTTATTCATCAACTAATTTCATCAATTCTACATACTGCACTGCAAGGAAATCAACGAGAATTTCTCTTTTTCAAATTTCTACGTGCGATAGATTCAAGAACGATGGTTTTGTTTACAATGGCATCGCGGGGTTCGAACCCACGCCGAGAGAGTTTCCTCTGGCACCAACCGCCTAGCGAAACTGTACTGAACCACTCACACCACTCGGCCACAGTATGGTCTCGCTAGGCGGTTGGTGTCGGAGGTATCTCTTTCTCTCGGCGTGGGGTCGAACCCCCCACATGCCTTTGTAAACAAAAAAGTGCTGGAATTTTGTTTTCTGTAGATTTATATGAAAATGAAAATGATCTTACATGCCATTCCATGTTCATTTGTAAAAGTGAAATGTCTCCTAATCATAACCTAGTTACATGTTCTCTTGGTGGGTGTATAGGTGGAGAGAGAGAGAGAGAGGGATCCTGGTATGTATGAAGAGAAGGGTGGGGTATATTATGACACGGACAAACATTCCAAGAGATGAGTGAATTCAGCTAATTGGCTAATTCAGGTAATTAATGATAAAAATGCTGAAATTCTTTTTTCGATAAGATTTGCATGAAAGTGGTCTTACAGACTATTTCCATGTACACTTGTGGCAATAAAAAAAATCGGCTAACCAACAACCTTTTTCCTTTTTGGGGAAACATAATCTTCTCCATTTTATATTGTTAAATTAAGTGAATTTCAGGTATCTTTAACTGGTAGAGTGCTGGAAGCCCATATTTGGGCTTCATTCTCAAGTGCAGGTACTGCCACAGAAAGGCTTCATATTCAATGGATATGCTTCATATTATCTTTGAAGTGATATTATTTAGTCAGTTATTATTTATTTATTTATTTATTGGTGTTTTAAGGTCACATATTTATGCACAATGGCTAATCATGACCGTGACAGTTTTACGGGTGGAGGAAGCCGGAGTACCCGGAGAGAACCACCGAGCAACGACTAGCAGCTGCCAGCTCCTCAACATCGTAACTCCGCACTGCAGCACAGGCAGGGTTAGATTGGTTGAAGACATGCGTACCATCGACGTGCAGTACGCCTTAGTACACGACGTCATCGTGCCCCCACGCGGGCAATGGAGATGAAGTGTCATGCCCAAGGACACAACGCGGTTGCCGCAGGTGGGATTCGAACCGAGGACCTCTCGGCTTGCAGCCTGCACCTCTACCTACTGAGCCACCGCGCTCCCATTTAGTCAGATAGGATTTGCCTTGTAACAATTTATGGGAGAGTGCCCAATGGCCCTCTTCCAAAAATTATAGCAAGGCAAAGACATGTGAACACATTCTGATTGCCAAAAATAATTCAGCACTCTACCAGTGAAATAATTTCAATTTCGCTGGGTTCCACCACCATCCTTGATTCCTCAGGTGGTATGATTCTCAGAGGCACGGGGGGGGGGGGGGGGGGGTATCAACCACACAATGTTCTTTTCACTACTGTACTGAACACCGAGGTTGCAAACTTTAGAAATGGAAATCGTGTCCTGGAAATTTCTATATAGTTAACAATGAGTCGCCGTTCAAATACACATAGTGTAGCAAAGGAGTATGATATCCCTGCCCATCTCAGTTACCATTGGTGAGGTTAGTCCTAATTTTCCATTTTTCTACGCTAAAGGCCAGTTAAAGAGAGGAATCCTATAGAATCGCCCCATACAGTACAGTCGCTGTGGATTGGTCGTAATCCACACGTGGGCAGTTATGTCCACGCATGTGTTTATCAGGTAGTAAAAATCATCATCAGCAAAATTTTAATTAATGAAGCACCGGGTTGTACCCGGTGCTTCATTAATTAAATTTTTGATGATTATTCCTGCAATTAGTGTTTGGAATCTAATATTATTACGTCCGTGGAAATATAGCCTATGCGTGGAAAGTGATCAGTCCACGGCGACTGTACTGTAGATGTCATTCAGGGTGTATTATTTGGTGCTGTGTTCACGATACTGAAAAATGTTATTCAAGTTGACTTTTATCACGGTCATCAAGTGCGTGTTCATTCGGGTAGTATCTTTGGGGGCTTGTCGTAAATTTTCCTTTTTGACTTCCCGGGGAGGGGGGGGGGGGTGCAGTGGCGGCGCCAGAAATTTTTTTGTGGGGGGGGGGGGCAACTAGGGGGGCAGACTCCCATGAAGGGAGGCAAATACGTAAAGGATCATATCATTACTTTGTTATGAGGTAGTCGAAACTTGGACCCAAAGTCCGTAATATACTTTTTTGGTTTGGTACGTCCTGTGGACGTACCAAACCAAAAAATTATATTACGGACTTTGGGTCCAAGTTTCGACTAAATGTAATGGTAATTAGCGGTCCTCCTTTCAAAAAATCCTGGATCCGCGTCTGGTGGGTCTGTGCGTGAGAGAGAGAGAGAGAGAGAATCTCTACTGCCTGGATGTGTTCATCAGCTAGCCTGAGGCTTTGGGCTAAGTGTGTATGGGAATAAAAACAGAGAGGGGTGTGTGTGTGTGAGAGAGAGAGTGACTGAATGTATTTGTGTGTGAGGGTGGATGGAAATGCATGCGAGATGGTTGGGGTGCAACTGGGGGGGGGGGGGCAAAGCCTTCGTTTGGGGGCAAATGCCCCCCATGCCCCCCCCCCCCCGTAGCGCCGCCACTGGGGGGGGGGGGGGGATTGAAGACTCGATCCATAGATGGCATATCGGGAAACATCCATTTCATACTTCCCGACTCAAACGAGCAAAATTATCAATCAGTTTTTTGTGACTCCCCCTCGATTGTCGTAAATTTTCCTTTGTTTTTCTTCCCAGGGGGTGGGGGTGGATTGAAGACTCGGTTCATAGATGGCATATCGGGAAACATCCATTTCACATTTCCCGCTTCAAACGAGCAAAAATATCAATCAGTTTTTTGTTACTCCCCTCGATCTCAACGCTGAACGTCAAAGTCGCTCGTTGTAGATGTGATGAACTCTTGTTAACACTCGTATGAGTATTAGTGTTAGATAAGTTGTTAACCATTACTCAAGGCTTAAAAGAATAACTATCGTTCGGTACGTAAGCATATCCTCAAAGAACAAGAATGTAAACTTCTTGCTATATGTTCGAACGATATTGTGAAGATAACAGTTTTTCCATTTGGCCGCATTGGCGGTCCGGCTCATTGAGAATCCCTGGCGCATCTTGGGATGCCGTTCGGATTAGCACTTATCTGTATTCTCTCTGCATATGCTTCCCCCAGTCTCTCGGTCGTTACATTAGCTGTGGTGCATTAGTCTCGCTTAGACTTAATAATATTAAACAATTAATGACATCCCAAAATGAAACAAATCATTATTTCAACAAAATTGGTTATACTGTGTGGAATACACAGGGTTTGGTCAGTACAATTCAGTACCCTGAATTCCGACAGATGTTAACAAGGTACGAATTTGCAACCATCACGAAAAGTTGGCATCAGAGCGAATTCGGTTTTCTTGCATAGACTTATGCCGACACAGTGCCAGTAACAAAAAGGCGGTATTGATTTTTATTATCGCTCAAAATATAATTCTTTTTTTGAAGAAAGTTAGTCAAATTGATGATTTAGCTTTATGGGTTACATTTGATGGCAAAATATTCAATCTGCAGTCATCTGTAATTTTTTTTTCTGTCTGTATCCCACCCGAATACTCAAGTTACTGGTGGAAAAGCAAAATGCTCGGACGGGAGTTTGACCGACTTAAGATAGAATAATTATTGTCAACCTGTGCTCCGGAAGATCTCTCAATCTTATAGGCGGGGATTTCAATGCACGCTCTGGTAGAAAGCCGGATTATGTTACAGATAACAGCGACAAGCGCCAACCCCTCCCCGAAGATTATTTGACCGACTCTGCCATAGACAGAGAAAGTCTGGATACAACGTTATATATCTTTGGTAATCATCTCTTGTGTTTGTGCCAAAGAGTTCGACTCAAAATAATTAATCCGAGAGACCACATGGGCAACTTCACTAATTAATAAATATAGCATGGCCTTGAGTTGACTATGCCAAAATAGTGGTCCTCGAGGAGAGGATAGTCCCGACGCGTAGCAGAGGGACTATTCTCTTCTCGAGGGCCATTATTTTGGCATAGTCAACGAAAAGTCATGCTATATTTATTATATTAGATGTGTGTGTGTGGGGGGGGGGGGGGGGGTCTTCATCGGTCATATATGCAAGATAATATTCTTATTCACAGCCAAAGAGAAAAGAAAATGGTTCAGGGTTTAAACAGGTAAGTTAATTCTGCCACTCATAGTTCTGGGATAGAGAGGTGGAGAACCAAAATCCCAAGAAACACAATACCATTATTCCATTAACCCCCCCCCCCCCCACGCCCCAACACTACTACAAACATCACTTTCGATACACATATTTTTATTTCTCCAAACTAAATGTAATAATGTATATGGGACGAGATGCCTTGTAAAGTATTTACGCTTCAATGGAATTCGAATGTTACTATTTATAACCGTGCACTATTACCGTACACTATTCTTTTTTCGAAAATGATAGTAGGTCTGTGCGATTTCGCTGACGAACTATCGGAAAATAGGGTGTTTCTGTTCAACCAAACAGAACGCTGGAAAGTCACGTGACATCTAATATTTACCGATACATTGGGTGTAGGGTAGAGTGGATTATATCAACTACTTTTCTGATATAGACTACTTTTGTGTTAAATCACCAAACGAATATTCTGATCATTGCCAACTATCTCCTCACTTAAATTATTCTGCTCAGAACTACACGGAAAAATCGACAAAGTATGAGTATACAACAGTACGTGGAGAGTGGATTGTAACTAAATCACCCGCGCAGTGGAGTTATCACCCAAACTATAACTTTCAAATTTTGCATATATCGACTAAAAACACAAGCAATGTTTCAGCCAATGGACCTCCGGGTTTAACCCGGAGGTCCACTGGCTGAAACTTTGTGCTTGTTATGCTTTGCAACAAATTTGCAATTATTGCTAGGGTGGAATCTCCACTCTGTGGGTGATTTAGTGATAATACACTCTCCACGTACTGTATATGTATATCAGCACTCAAGTGGACATCGGATAGTGAGAAAAAGGCATGAATATCTTTCAGTAGCCCTAACACAGCCAATCAGCTTCGCCAATTTCGAAACAACATTACCCATTTGATAGGAGAGGTACCGAAGAAGCTACTGAAGACATAACCCGTATTAGCAGATAGTATATAATTTATTTCCATATTACACCCAGTCGGACAGCGTGCAAGAACATTACAAAAACATTGAAAAGAAAATAAAATAATAAAACAATATACAAGAACAATTTCTTTAGAAGATGATTAAGCGACTCAATTTATTTAATGGCGGTCATTGTGAGATTTTTTTTATAGATTTAGGCATCACTCCCCGCCACTTGAAGAACACACTTATTGCATTGCAGATCATGTACAACTATTTCTATCCCCCTAGTTGCGCATGCGTGAAAAACAGAGCTATCTTCATTATCCAATTTACTACAGAGGTCAATGGGAGAAAGCAATAAAACTTCATTTTTCATCCATATTTGCTTTTCAATAAAATTCGCGTACATATGGTCATATAGTTTAAGGCATCCTCTTTAAAGTGATGTTTAATACTTATTGCTAGACAAAACTCTTCATGTTTCCATTTTTGTTTTAAATATCTTATTTTATCTGTGTGCATTTCCTTATGAATTTATGAAAAAAGGCTGATTGAGGTAGCTTTAAATTTAAAAATATATATTAACCATCAATAGCATGCATTCCGCGTACATCATTCGGAATAAAGTAAACTTTAAATTATTTGATTCTATAAAAATATTTCAATAATGGTTTTGTTTTAATGTTTCCATTTCACTTTGAAAATAGTGATTTTTATATTACAAATTTCGTATTATGGGCCATATCAGTTCAGCTGCGTCGACATGTGCCCCATATGGCAAAGGAAGGAAAAAAACAAATCGTAATTGATTTGCCGCTAAATGCAGACATCTCAAGCAAACAATGAAAGATATTGCCCGGAATATTAGGAAAAAAATACACAAAATAAGAGCCTGGTCATTAGTTACTTCACCGCAAGAGGCTTATAAACGGGTCACGAAATATAAATCCAAATTATTTTTCAGACACATGTGTGAACAATTAGATAGTTTAGAGTCGTCGGATCCTAAAACTTACTGTAGAGTAATAAGTAGTGTTAGAAAAAAAAGAATCCACCGACAACGAACTCGATCCCGATATATAGAGGATCTCAAACGAGTGATGTTTGGATATAAGATTTTTTGAAACGAGTTTGATGAATTTGATTCACAACGAGCCTTTAGGCGAGTTGTGAATCGAATTCATCAAACGAGTTTCACAAAATCTTATATCCAAACATCACGAGTTAAAGATTCTGTATATCACATGAATTTTCGAATGTTTTTTACACTTTTTTTTTAAATTCATTGTCGCTAAATTCTCCCAAAACAACCGACAATCAGTTCACTGGCACAGATGCTTCACACCATGACGTCATGAATGCGATTTACTTGCACCTGTTGTCGTAATTGACGCCATGTGAACTACGCACAAGAATACACGCGCCGATTAGACACTAGTTGATAATCAGGAAATAAGACGTGGGTCGTTACGTCGAAATTAACGACGTTTCGTGTGATATATAGAGGATCTCAAACGAGTGATGTTTGGATATTTTGAAACGAGTTTGATGAATTTGATTCACAACGAGCCTTTAGGCGAGTTGTGAATCGAATTCATGAAACGTGTTTCAAAAAATCTTATATCCAAACATCACGAGTTAAAGATTCTGTATATCACATGAATTTTCGAATGTTTTTTACTCTTTTCATTTAATTCGTTGTCGCTAAATTCTCCCAAAACAACCGACAATCAGTTCGTTGGCTCAGACGCTTCACCCCATGACGTCATGAATGCGCTTTACTTTAACCTGTTGTCGTAATTGACGCCATGTGAACGTCATGTCAAGAATACAATGCTGCTGCTATGAGACCACGCGCCGATTAGACACTAGTTGATAATCAAGAAATAAGACATGGGTTGTTACGTCGAAATTAATGACATTCCATGTGATATAACCCTTTACCCAAAGCAGACGATATCAAAATTTATGATTTTAAATATTATTTTTTCAAAATTTTCAAAATATTTCAACAAAACCATATCACGTGACCCCTCATTGGAACGAGCTCGTTCCAATGAGGGGCCACATGATATAGTTTTGTTGTAATTGTCTGAAAATTAATACTTTTTCAATTGATGAATTTGCATATTACGCGGGAGGATGCGGCCGATTCGTTAGAAGTATGCATCCCAACGAATAATTATTAAATAACAGCTACCGAAATACTAAGTGGCCTTCGGAAGCTGAAAAACGATAAATCCTCAGGTCCTGATAATATCCCGAATGGACTTCTAAAAATAATTGTTCCATACATGTTAGACGAAATCACTTTTTAATCAAGTGCCGAAATCGCACCATTATCCACTTGCTTGCAGTAAACCAATACCTTCCACTATTTATAAGAAAGGCAACATACATGACCCAAACAATTTTTGAGCTATAGCTCAAAGCAGCCCTCTAGGTAAACTATTCAACAAAATAATCATTAACAGGATTAACGTGTTTCTAGAAGAAAATAAGTTGATTAGTGATAATCAGCTTGGATTTCGTAAAGGATTTTGTTCGATTGATGGTATGTTTATCTTGAAAACTGCAATACACAAATACAAGAAATTTAAAAAAACATTGTATGCTGTTTTATAGATTTTAGGAAGGCATTCAACACCGTAGATCGTTCTATACTTTTCAACAAATAACAACAAATAGGAATCAACGGAACAACGTTTCAAGCCTTATCGTCCTTGTATCAGTCGAGTTCTTATATATCCAAAACAAATAAAGGACTTGGCCCACCTGAGCTATCGACAACCGAAGTCAGACAAGGTTGTAAAATTTCTCCGACCCTCTTTAAAATGTTTATTGATGACCTTGGGAAAATAGTTGATGAAAGCTGTAAACTGATACGATTAAACAATTGCCAATTAAACCACCTGCTTTTCGCAGATGACTTGGTACTAATTTCGGAAAATTGGAAGAGTATACCTCGTTAAACAATCTGAGTATTAGCAGTGAGAAGAGTAAATGTATGATTTTCTAAGCTCTCTCCAGATTTATATTTGGGCTCGATTAAACTAGAGTACGTAAATAACTACAACTGTCTGAGCCTCAAAGCCCAAAGGCACTTTTTTCTTCCATTAATATATTCAAGTCTAAATGTCAACCCCATTACAAATATATTTAAAACTATCTGACAAATTGATTAAACCCATTTACTCTACGGCAGTAAAATATGGGCTTTGGAAATGATCGATAATGCAGAAAAGACTCTCCCTGTGAAAATGTTCACTTCAGATTTTGAAAACTGATACTTGAAGTGGGCGAAAATTCATCTAATCATGCAGTACGTGCGGAATTACGAAGATATCCAGTCACCATCGACGCTAACTTGCGCCAAGTCAAATACTGATATAAACTAAACTCAATGGCTTCGCAAATTTTACTCGGCGATGCATAAACGGATGCGAATAAGTACGAACTCTTAAAATCTTTCGAACGAAAATTCAGAATCTTACACATCTAGACACCAATAACGTGATATATCAGTCCTAAACATCAGAACAGAAACATGCTGGAAGACCTTCGGAGTAGACACAAAACTAATTTCTTCTCAGCCATTTACGATGTCGAAGAGAGAAACGGAAGCAAAAACAAATTACAGACTACAGAACCTTTTACCCTTTACCTAACAAGAAAAGCAGACGACACTTGCAAACACAATTCTTGAAGAACTAATTGTTTTCATTTTTTGTCTCAACAACATAGGTTATGACCCCTCTTTAGAACGAGCTCGGCGAGCTCGTTCCAAAGAGGGGTCATAACCTATGTTTTTGAGACAAAAAATGAAAAAAATAATGAAAATTAATTGGCGAATTTTGTGAATAGCGCTGGCCGGTTTTGGAGATTACGTTGGGTAAAGGGTTAAAGGTGACTACATCATGGATCAATACCTGATGCATGCCACTTCTCGAAAATCTAGAAACGTCTTCATTGGACTCCGAATCAGTAACCACGGCCTATTAAACGAGAAGGGGGGGGGGGGGGCATTCAAAGCCTCTTATCCCGGTTAAAGAAAGACTTTCTAAAGTGTGTGGTACTGGGGCAATTGAGGACGAGTTTCACTTTGTTATGGAGTGTATCTCGTATGACAAAATGAGAAAAAAATTCCTGAAAGAAATACATAAGGAGGCTGAACAGTTTCAATATATGGATATAAAAGTAAAATTTAACCTGATAATGCGAAACAATATCCCCCAGCTAGGTAATCCAATCTGTAACATGATCCTGTGCTTCTTTCGACATAGGGGAGCTGTGCTCACAAAAAGAAAATAATTGTTCTTCATGTTGATAATATAGTTTATTTTTGTGTACTTTTAACATTTTTTCTTTTGTTTTTGAATGTTTCATCCTGTCATTGTTATTGTTTTGTTTTCGCAATCTGCCTCTCTGCAGGTGTTAATTCCTTGAATAAATCTTATCTGTAGATCTGATATTTGGTCCACGAATGTATTGCCTACACATCAGAAAGGACACAAAGAATATTAGCTTGTTTTCTTGATGTGTGGAAGGCCTTCGCGCAGTTTGGATTAATGGTCGGCGGTACAAGTTATACGAAAGAGGAATACGGGGAGGAATCTGGTGATTTGATTCGAAAGCTGCTCTCTGGCGTGTCGTATAAGATGAGGATGAAAAATTTCATGTCTGTTCCCATAAACATTCAACAGGGCAAACGGCAGGGTGCTCTGTGCTTACTCCATTGTTTTACATCACACGAGACGACGCACACATCTACCAAATTTGTGAATCCAATGTGGACCCTAGGATTTACTCCACAAGCTCTGCGTGTCTAACTCATGCAGATGACTTGCTTCTTCTTTCGCTTTTACAGCGAGTCATACAATTTCTTTGCGACGTATGTTATGAGTACAGTGAGAAGTGGAGGTAATAAACACAGTTGTCAACGAAGAGAAACTTGTGTGTAGATGAATTTCCGATATAGGAAGTAGAAGAGGTGCCCTATCCCTCCTGTCCCTCTTAACACCTTTTGTTGTACTCGTACCTTTGTTTCAAGTATCTGCAACAAAATTCGCAGCACGCACCTTATGCTCTCCAATGCGTGTATGTATGTAGGAGGGATTACACCACCGGGTAGCACTAGTCTGCACAAATCAACTGTTTTATCGAAAGGCTTGTTCGGAGCAGAGGTGTTACGTGGAGAAACAGGAGGAGAAAGAGCACATCTAGGAAATCTGACCGATTCTATTTGAAACGAACGCAAGATTTCAACGAAAGTACTAGAACAATATGCTGTCGATATCCAAAGTAGCCAGGATTGCATTTTTTGATATTTTCAATTTAGAAATGTTTGGCAGGAAGTCCTGTGTATTTTTTAGATAGCTCGGATGTATATTAGATATAGGTTTCAGATGACAGTCAATGAGTTCCGAGATGGCATAAGACTTCGAGTTACAATCTGAGATAATTGGCCTTCCGGGTGGAGTAAAGTCATCCGTCCATGAAGAACGGTCCTTGTAGATCTTTGGTAGTGTGTAAAATTGTCTTGTATGAGCACTGAGTTTAGCTGCTGAATATTTCAACTGTTTTTTTTTTGTTTTTTATATGACCTTCGTCGAGGAGAAATTTTGAGATCTTATTGAATTTTTCTATATTACTCGGCCAAATAAGTGAATCTATTTTCTTATAATGTTTTGTTTTGCTGAGTTGTCTCATAGCTTCCTTGAAACAATTATCCCAAGATAGAACGACAACCCACACACCTTTATTGGCTGGTGTGTGCGGTGAATAGGGGCCAAACTCTATGTTTATGGGTGTTTATGGAGGCAAATGCCTCTATCCCACACTCACGTATCGACGGAACTTAACTGGTCCAGTCAATTAGGTCTAGCCCCGCCAAAGGCTCAGTCCGGATTTAATTTACTCAAACCTCACTAGAACGCCGCGACCTGGTGGAGATCTTTCTTTATTCACCATTTCTCCACAACTTCATTTCAAACTGATTATAATGATAATATTACAGGAGGATAGGCAGGTCTAAACTACTTTCGAAAGGTGTTCGAATAAAATGAGAAATGATATATTTCCAGATTACAATACCCTATATGTCGGCTAGAACACCCCATACTGCTTTTTATTACACGCCTATTCTATGAAATCCCTATCTACAGCAACACTAAACAGTGCGGAAAATGAAAATCTGTTCCGCACAATTGTGCGGAACGGACATTGCTGACGGACTATTTTTAAATAGAAGTGAACTTTTACTGGAATTATCTACAAACCATGCACTGCAATTATAATGTGAATCTCTAGCGACAGCTGAAAATTGTCCCTTGAGTTCCAATGTGTTCTATGTGTCGGTAGGCACATAGAACACATTGGAACTCATGGGACGAAATAGTTCCCCTCGCAAATTTGTTTGGCGATAAAATATGTTCTTTTTTTATAGTTGTCAAATGAATCGCTGAGTGTCCTTGCAATCTTTTTTTTATAGACGTGAAGGCGTGTAATAAACATAGAACGGCACACGCGTGTAAATGGGTAAATCGACATGACACTTGTGCCATCGCGGAGAGATAAAACCTGAGGCCTCAGGAATCTCGTTTTATCCTTCCGCGCTGGCACTCGTGCCGTATCGATTAACCCATTAACACGCATGTGTCGTTCTGTGTATTTACCTCAACATTTAATGGAGCATAAAATGTAGGAGATGCTCTGATTGTAGAAATATCAATCGATTCTGTAATCCTAAGGTGTCCGTTCTGGAAAAGATTGGAAATGTTTGCACTGGCTGTCCTCTCAAAATTGTGAAAGCTGAAAACAAAGATGTGGGGATAAGAAATATCTGTCTTTTCAGTTGAGTGCGAAACTTGGACGGTAGTTATTAGAATACAGTTTATTTTTAATGAGACGATATACTATATATATATATAAGGGGATAGAAGGCTGTTTCCCTAAAAATGAGCTTGATGAGCCGAGAAGGCAGGAAAAGGTTAACACTGTCGCCAATGCAAACCGTTTAGTGTATTGCAATCTTCATGCAGACTGGGGACATCGAAAGCTAAACATCGATAGAAATTGAGTTAACTCCCTTAGAGCACAATTGAATTCACAGGACACTTGAATGTAAATATTGCACACCTTACACAACCAGAAATGATTCCAGATTTGATTAAACGTTTCATTGCGGTCTGATAATGAAGGTGCTATATAAGCAAGGCAAACATTTAATATGGAACTGCCAAGTCTGAAATTCCATACGTTTCCAGTAAATATTCACAACGTGTACATCAAAATGAAGGTTGTGGGGGGGGGGGGGGGGGGGGGATGAGCACGCAAAAATCAATGTGTTCAACTCACATTGTTGATAGCAGGCATCAATGGTTCCTGAAGGTCTCCTGTCATATTTGTGTCAAGTTTCTAGTTGTCAGTAGCTGATAAATTTCACAGGATTAACCCTGTGATATTTGTGCCACACCTGATAATAAAATAATAATATGAGAAATACTCGTGGTCAAATATGCTACAGATATCCAAGAACACGGCATTCAAAATAGCACAAAATGCTACTATGACGACCCCCACCCCTCCCTCACCACACCACCATCCGTTTGCGTCAATTAACCTTGTACCTAACGAATCGGTGGCATACGCCAGCATAATTCACAAACTGAAGAATTGGAAAAAAGATTTTTTTTTTAAATTTCAATAAAACCGTCTTTATTAAGTGACCCCTCGTTGGAATGAACTCGTTCCAATGAGGGGGCCATATAATATGGTTTTAGTGATATTTTTGTATACATTTGAAAAAGTTTTTTTTTTACATCGTGCTCGTTGATATACGACTATAACATCTTTCTCACAGGGCCGAACCATTGTTGGTCTGCAGCGTGTTGGAAATTGATGCCACCCCACTTCCATTGAGCTTCCACACTCCGCAGCTGACTACCTGTCTTTTCACCGTATTTTAAGAGTTATATTTTAATGTATAGGATATTGAGATTTGACAATTTATTATTCTCTATTTATTTATTTATTTATTTATTTATTTATTTATTTATTTATTTATTTATTTATTTATCATTTTTGGTGTTTAAGGTCACATATTTATGCACAATGGCTAATCGTGACGGTGGCAGTTTTACGGGTGGAGGAAGCCGGAGTATATTCTCTCTCTAAACAGGAGGTAATTGGAAAATCAGCGTGCATAACGCAAAGGCGTGTGAACCGGTGGATTTAGCAATTTTTGTGAAAGGGCGGGGAATTTTCTTCAAGGCAAATCGTAAATACATAAGGATATTTTGTCTTTTAAGTTTAGCAATTTTCAGGGCATAAGCATTGGTCAGGGCAAATACTTGGTCGGTTAAAATAATCTGAAAACAATTGTTGGGGGAAAGTCTCACTTCGTTGTTTTCCATATTCAAAAGTTACGAACGAGAATGCCATAACATGAATGAGGCACTGGTGAAAAACATGGGCGGTGCGACAAATTTTTAAAGTGGGACACGTTTATATCTCATTCATGGTATGACCTATTGACATAAGACCAACACCAAATGAATCGAAACTCATTCGAGGTTCAAACTATTGGCCAAGGTCACTTGGAGCACACAGGGGTCATTGAGTCCATGTTTCATAATGTTCGAAATCGCATCCTAGGACCACACCCTCCCCCCCCCCCTTCCACACACACACAATGCATTCCGGAAGTTCACATGTTAGTGTCAACACCCAAACAAGTGTGTGGATCCAAAGTTTGGAAATGGACCATTATTATGTTCAAAGCGTGGTATGACCTATTGATCTACGGCCAACACAAAATGAGCAGAAACACTCTGGATGGTCAAAATATGGGTCAAGGTCACTGATGTCTTACAGGAGTCGTGTGCATTTTCTGAACTGCTGAAAATCGCATTTTAAACCTCTCAATGCATTCCTGATTTTCATATATGAATTTCAAAACACAAAAAATTGGGCGGGGCTCAAACTTTTGAGAGAGGGTCAGGCAAAAATATCAAACATGGTATGATCTATGGACCTGGGACGACACGAAATGTGTCGAAACTCCTTGAAGGTTCAAAATATGAGTCAACGTTACACTGTAACCGAGGCGTCATTGCCTACATTTCCCAAACTCCTGGAAATTGCATTTAAGACTCCTCTGATGTTCCTGGTGTTCACAATATGAATTTCAACACATAACAAAGTGGGCGGAGTAAATATTTTTTGGAACGTGAGACAGGCTCATATTCCACGCATGGTATTGCCTTTTGACTTGGGATCAAAGATAAATGGGTCGAAAGTCATTGGAGGTCCAAAATATGGACCAAGAGCACATAAACAAGGGTCAATGAGTGCATTTTTCAGAAATGCTGGATACCATTAATTTTGTGAAATTCCCAGATGCATTCCTGAACTTTATATATGAATGTCAATACCGAAAAAAGATTTGTGAAAGTGTGTCCGCTTATACCTGAAGCGAAATGTGACCTATGGACATGGGACCATCAGCAAAAGAGTCAAAATACTCTCAAAGTTTAAAATATAGGTGAAGGTCATTGGGGTCACCGAAGGGTCACTGAAACACCAGATTTTTCACATTAACATCCCCTAATGTATTCTTTATGGTCGTGTTAATAAATATGTTTTTTAACGCTCAGTAAATATTTTGAAAGTGGATCAGGCTTAATGTAAAGCATGGCATAACCTAAGGTGTCGGTACCAGCACCAAATGAGTCACACAGGGGTCATTGAGTGTATTTATTGGAAATGCCGGAAGTTGAATGTTATGGCTCAGTGATGTATTCTTTAAGTTCATGTATTAATTCCAACACTGAAAAGGTGAGTGTTGACAAAACATTTTCAAATGGGTCATATCTCAGGCACGGTATGAACTATAGGACAGCAGGTTTTCAGAACTGCTAGAAAAAGCATTTTAAGTCGCCTCAAGGCAGACCTTTTCCGAGCTGTACCTATACTCAGAGTTGTTTATTGCTGTAGAAATCTCTTCCGGTTTCGTTGCTTCTGTGAAGACCGAATTTTTGCCCATTTCTTAATAAGCAGGATTCACTGAATTTTATTGTCGCCAGGGACGTAGGAGTATCTGTGGGGGGGGGGGGGGGGGGGAGGGGGCACATGGACCACTAACACCCTCAACTTTTTTCCAGAACATGTTGAGAGAGAGAGAGAGAGAGAGATTGGGCCGCAGTTAACTTTACCGATATATTGTAAACATAATACCGACTCAATTTGTAATTTTGTTCTTTCTTTCTTTCTTTTCTTTTATTTTTTTTTTTTTTTTTAATTTTTTAATTTGTTTTTTTTTCGGGGGTTGGCGGGTAGGGGAACGGAGGACTCGCCATTGCAATCATATTGGGAATTAGCAGCAAGAGATTACACAGATTCTTCACTCTCAAGATCTGACTGAAGATTCTGTCGTATGAATTTTCTTTCTAATTATTTATTCAACCTCACGATATATTGTATTTTTCTGCCCAAACGATTCAGTTTGTTCTACAAGAGGAGTTAATGGATTTGATATTGTTCCAGCAGCCATTCCATAACTGACTAATATTGTACGGAGCAGGAGGGTGAGTAACCATCATTGCAACAGCCAGTTATTGAACCGCATATTGTGAATTTTATTCGGATGTGTCAGGGAGGATGGTGGCTCTTTGGTTAGAGCACTGGACATCCGATCGAAATGTCATAGGGTCGATCCTGACCTGCGAAATCTGGTACATGTGCCTCAATCTATGCTGGGAGGAATCTGCTTTTAAGTGAAAAAATATTTAAAGTTGTTCATTTTTTTATTTTGTATGTCTGTAGCTGCATTCGAAAGTCTTGCACACACACACATAAACGCCGGGCTCACTGAACTGATCAAAAGTTGGATAAAATTCATATTTCAGTTGCTTCATTCACAGAGGGCTCATCCCAGATCTGACAAGTGCCCCACTCTCTGCTCTAGTATCTAAATAGTGCACCAAATCTGTAACATCTTCAGTGTTATCGCCCAGAATCATGATGTCGAATCTGCTCACTTTTAATGCAATACGAGCAGTGAGGCCAATACTATAAAACGTTTACAATTGTATTTTCTAGAACTGTATTTTCTAGTTATGACTTTAAATGGGTTAAAATAGACGATTAACATTTTCAAAGATCTGGAAATTTGCCAGTTGGCAAATTTCCATATCATTTAAAATGCTAATAATTCATTTTAGTCGGTTATATTAACCCTTTACCCAACGTAACGGCCAAAACCGGCCAGCGCTATTCTCAAAAATCGCCAATTAATTTTCATTATTTTTTTCATTTTTTGTCTCAAAAACATAGGTTATGACCCCTCGTTGGAACGAGCTCGACGAGCTCGTTCCAACGAGGGGTCATAACCTATGTTTTTGAGACAAAAAATGAAAAAAATTAGTTATTCAAGAATTATTTTTGCAAGTGTCGTCTGCTTTTCACGTTAGGTAAAGGGTTAATAGGTATAGAATATAATTCTAGAAAAGACAATTGTAAAAGTGTTATAGTATTGGCCAGGCTCCAGCAGGTGTCCTGACATTGACGATTCACATAACAATGAAGAGAGAGAGAGAGAGAGAGAGAGAGAGAGTCTTAAAATGCGAGCAGTTGTCTCTAATCAAGTGTCACTTTCCTGAACAGGCAGACGACCTTAGATTGGGAACACCTGCTAGACCGATAGTCTTGAGCAAAAGCCATGCTCCATAAATTTACCTTTGTTTCTCAACTTGTACGAGTTGAAGAGTACCATTTGCCTTTCAAACGCGGTTATCAGTCTCTCTTTGATACGGAAGCCCATTAGTGCCAGGCAAAGGATGTTTGCAAATATTCGCAAAGATGTTTGCAATTATTCGCAACGATGTTTGCAAATATTCGCAAAGGTTTGCGAATATTCGCAAAGATGTTTGCGAATATTCGAAAGGTTTGCGCATATTTGCAAAGATATTTTTCCCGTGGCACTAATGGGCTTCCGTAGTACTCACACCTTGTAGTTATTTTTAATATAAATTGATTGTCGCGTAAAGAAAAAAAAATCCAGCAGAACTTTTAATTTCGGACTAAATTCTTGTTTGATAACGGCCGATCCGACCCCACCCCAAAAACCCAAATCTCTCCAATTGTTCATTGTTCCGGTTACATATTTGAGAGTAATGTGAAAGGTAACAATAGCAGACGCATACTCGGGGATTTGTTTGGGAGTTATGCTAAATGGTGATCGACAATCATGGGCGGAGATAACTATAAAAAAAATGAGTATCAAATGGAACTCGGTGATAGAATCTGGCAAATATTATGTGAAATTTAGGATCTAAAATATATGCGCCATTGTAAGTGAAAATCTTCTTATTTAATAGATCGATAAAGGTGATAGGAATATTTTACTTTCTAGATATGTATTATATCTAATTTATACCATGATTACCTATTCTACTATATATGAAATGCCTATGACATAAACTTTAGCTTTACGCACCAACCGTGTTGAACACGCCAACAATCGGATTTCAGTAGTTAAAATTTTCACCTACAGTGGAACTACAGTTAATACTAGAAGTCCTGTCATGAACTGCGCGCTTATCTAGGCTTAATTGCGCGTAGGAATTGCGCGCAATTGCCATATCGAATGGCATCCAAAGCACGGCAGGTTCTCCAGATTACTCATAGAAAACATGGCAATGTTTCTGCCAATGGACCTCCGGGTTACCCGGAGGTCCATTGGCTGAAACATTGCTTGTACGCTGGCCATATGTACAGAATTTGATAGCCTTACTATGGTCATAACGCGTAGATTATCGCGCAGATCGACGTGTTATTTGTGCGCATTTCATGACAGGACTTCTAGTTTTATCTGTACATCCAAGTTGACCTTTGGTGACTTCGACCTGAATGCAAACTTGCCTAAAATTATCGCTCGCCGCCTTCATGGAAAACAGCTATGCAAACAAGAACATTAATGTTTAAAACAGCTTCAATCGGTACATCATCCTCTCTGCGGCTAAAGCCTCTGTCACATCTTTGCGATTTTTGTACGAATGTCCGAGAATAGCAACGATTTCAAATTTCCCCGATTGATCCCGATTTTTTTTAGAAAAATTGCCCAGAATCGGCTTCTCTCACGACCTTAAACGACCTTCGGACGACCTCCATACGACCATGTACGGATTATCACGAATGTGGTAAGAATCTACTAAGATTTTCCAAGCCGATTCATTACCAATCGATACGACCTGGCATGGTGCACGCACGACACCGGTACGAACTAGTACGAACTAGTAAGATGATTCAAGGCCTAGAAAGAATCCTTGTCAGTCAGAACAGAATGATTTCAGAGCCGCAGTTTGCCGAGGTTTATATCTTTTTTGTCGGGAATGGTGGTGAAAAAGTGTGAGTTCTTGGAACTTCCTGCTGTATCCTACTGGATCTTACTGGAATCGTATCAAATCGGCCAGAATCTTGAAACGTCGTAGAGATTCTTAGTGTGGCCGTACTAGTTCTTACTGGTATCGTGATAAATCTTGGTACGTCGTACTATAATCTTGAGAAAGTCGTACGGAGTCTTGGTGATGTCGTACGAAACTGGTAGTGCCGTCGAAGTAGATCTTAATAGATCTCACTTGTTCTTAGTGAATGTTGACGCAACAGTGCTGGCCAAGTGCGCACGAACACCCACGAACACCCACGGACACCAACGAACACTCAAAAATGCCCCATACGGTTTAGAATGGTCTAGTGCGACAGCGGTACGACGCAGTACGGAATTGAAAAATCGCACGAAAGATTTAAACAGTTTAGAATTTCCGTACGCGTATGCCCATCAACCAAGAATACTCAACAATGATCACGAAGCAGTACGGGTGTCAGTACGGATACCCACGATTGCCAAAGATTTTCATGTCGTAGGAGATCGTGTCAAAACATCGCAGAGATGTAACAGGGGTTTTAGCTATAGAGAGTACGATGTTTCAGGGTATGTGAGGTCGCCCCATTTTATCAAAATTTTCAAATCACAAATAGGAGATAGTACCTCAAGTGGAACTCCAATTGTTTGGGGAGGTGGTTCACACCCGGTGCACATCCGGCATGCGTCTGAATAGAATATTTCCTACAGAAACGTCCCCATATTCATCTGTCCACCTAGAAAAACTCCCATCAAAATCGCTAATGGGATGTCACAAAATAGCATATACGTTTAAAGGAGCCCGACAAACGAATGCCTCAGTAAAAAATATCGGGGATATGCATCAGAAGATTGGGAAACCTTCATGCGATCTGGATTCAAATGACAAAAAATGGAAGTATGGGAAGAATACCAACGCTCAAGATAAAATTCTATATTATGAACAGGCCATGGGTGTAGCCAAGGAGGGTCCCCCCCCCCCGATCCCAAAGGTCCGCGACGATATTCTTCACAGCAATCTAATAAATGTTTACATTTAATTTGCTTTACTTTGACTCAGCTTGGAATTTTTTATCACTGATGCAGGGACCGACCTGGGCATGCGCCAGAGCGTATTTGGTTCTGAAACATCAGGACCTGGCTCTTAAATCTCAGAAATAGGCTTCTCAGTTGGCGCGTAACTTCTCAGATCATATTTTGATATTCTTTCGATGGATAATCGAGAGAGACACTCTTACATGTATTATATATATGATTATCATTTATCATTGTGTAGAGTGCTTAAGTTAATACTTCAAGTCTTAATTACCAAGCATTAATCTTCACTGTGGTTTCTGATCAAGTCTTGGCTGCCTAAATAGGCAGCCAAGACTTGATCAGAAACCACAGTGGAGAGTAATGTTTGCTATAGTGTACTAAATGAAAATGATGAGAGCTATTACATACTTGCAGTGTGTGTTACAAACAGCAGTGTGACTCCGTAAATTGAAATCTGGCGCATGAATTGAAAAAATAGGCTCCGAGGCTAGAGCGTATTTTAAATAGTCCTATCGGTCCCTGCTGATGATATCAAATATTGAAGACTTTTTCCGGGCAATCCCCCCCCTCCTCGCCGGACCACCGCAGGAGGCCAAAGGTAAAGTTGGATGAGATTATGGGAGGGGGTCACCCCCTCCCATCATCTCCTCCAACTTGACCTTTGGCCAAGGCTTGGCCTCTGCCAAGATTTCAGTCTTTTTAGTCGCCAGACCAGTGCGGAGTTACGATGTAGGGGAGCTGGCAGCTGCTCGTCGTTGCTCGGTGGTTCTCTCTGGGTACTCCGGCTTCCTCCACCCGTAAAACTGTCACGGTCATGATTAGCCATTGTGCATAAGTATGTGACCTTAAACACCAATAAATAAATAAATAAATATAGTCGCCAGACCTTTTTCATCCTTGAGTTGTATTGTGGGCGAACCCCCTAAAAACAATTGCTGGCTACACTCCTGCAGGCGAAACAGTGTGGGTGGAGAGCCATCATTTCACAGCAGCTAAAGGAAAAACACATTAACTTGGTGAATACAGCATGGAACTGTATCGTGTTATCACAAGACTTGATCGAATTGCTTGTACAATAAACAGCTAGTTGAAAACACTGCATGTTTTGTGTATCATGAATGGCGGGTCTGTTGCTTGATCGTTAACAATCAACGCAAATAAACAAGGTCTTCGTCTATCGTAGTTAGGATATCATTAGGCCTAAAACCATCTGTCCTATCAAACCTTACATCATAAAAATCAATTCATTACATTCACAGTTTATCGTTTAAAATTTACTAATGTACGTGTCCTTCAAACTTACAAATATTATTTCAGTGAAGCTGTCGTCTGAGCAAGGTTTAATTTGTGCTAGTTTAATACGAAGAACGAGCTACGCCCACGAATTTTCGATCCACAATTAACCCATTCAGCCTACGCGAATGTATTTGCGGAGGTGACAAAATATTTTCCATTTGCCGTCATTTTTATCAAGTGGGTGACATGCAGTGTCACCTTTCAGCCATATATGTGCTGAAAGATGATGCTAGGGCACTGCGACCCTCAAATTTCCGGTCGTGTCAAAGCAGAATGAGAATTTTGAATCGAATGTTTAATCTAATGTCACAAAGTTGTAGAAAACCAGAGTAAATATTGCCAGTCTCTACTCAAGTATTGTACACAAAGACGAAGCTTGTCGACAAATCAATCAAAATAGTGGAATATTCCAGAATGGAATTAAAGTAGTCTAGAGGCGGAACCCCCGTGAACTCTTCTTCTACCATTACAGTTAAAACTAGAAGTCCTCTCACGAATAGTGCGCTTATCTAGGCTTAATTGCGCGTTGGAATAGCGCGCAATTGCCATATCGAATGGCATCCAAATCACGGCAGGTTATCCTGGTTACTCATGGCAAACACATGCAATGTTTCTGCCAATGGACCTCCGGGTTACCCGGAGGTCCATTGGCTGAAACCTTGCTTGTGCACAGGCCATATGTACAGAATTTGATAGCTTTACCATGGACATGCCGCGTACATTAACGCGCTGATCAACGTGCTATTTCTGCGCATTTCATGTCAGGACTTCTAGTTTTAACTGTAGGTCTCCTGTAAGAGGCGTCGCATTGGAGGAGTTTGAGAACAGGTTGATGATTCCAAAATGTCTGATTCAGCACGACTAGTATCGAATCGAATCGTATCAATGATTTCGAACCGAACCGAGTTGAATCTCGAAGCTTTGCATTGGCCAAGATAAAACTGCAATTAGCCTTCACTATTGTATTATTCCACCGGGCTGCTCGAATTTTGAAGAATCAGAAACGAATTCAAAAAATCCCTTACAAACCCCAAGCAGAGTTGTCTCCTCTCACTACGCTCGATACATCGGATACAACACTGCTAAAGGATGTTCAGTCTGCAAGATTCTTTTAGATTGTCCATCATGTGGTGTGGGTGCTTCATTGTGCTTTGAGCACTTTTTGAATAACTCTGATTGAATTGCCCGAGTGAAAATTTTCAAAAATACTTCTTGAATGAATGCAAACTCGCAAAAAGTGAAATAAATATAGTCCGTGTATGAAGACACCGTAATGACGTGATATTTAAATAATTAAAAAGCACATATCATTTCTTTCACAATCGGCATGGAGTTGGTCGAGACATGGGGTGCGTAATTCAGACTCGTGTTTTTGTCGAAACAAGGACATGTAGTGGTTGTTTGGAATAATGGTAATGTTCGGTATAGAGTATTTATTGGTCAGATATGGACAAAAAATTATTGTATGCTATATTCTTCGCTCACTACGTGCATTTGAATAAAACTGTCGTTTCGTCTAATTACCACACAGAGCAACATAGAAAAGCCTTATGAATAGAACCATATAGATCCATATAAAGCTATGTAGATATAACTACATGGAACAACATAGATGTCACATAGAACTTATAGCTTTTAGAATAAAACCCACGACAGAACAAGAGCTTTCAGATCAAAACCTTTTATTATCAAAACTGAAATCTAAAAACTGGACAAAACCCACGGTCTTGTTTCTTTTATTATTTACTTGAAATCTGTCGGTTGATTAAGTCATCCAACGAAGTTGGAATGGATTATTGGAATCATTAACCTATTTTTCTTTTTTTTCAGCAGCCATATTTATCGGGCACTCCTCATTGACCTACGATCATGGAATTTGGCACTTCTCTTCATTTTTCTCTTTCATAGTCTAACCTTCATCCAAACAACGTCAATTTTAAGGTTTTTTTCTCCATCTTTTGATATCAACGCCTTTATCAAACCTTCCACCTTAAAAATTCCTAATAGTTATGGCCGAATTTAGGGCTACGTTATTGATGTCGACGTCATTACAAATTAAATGACGTCGGATTCAAATGAAATTTTAGAATTTCGAAGAGGTGAAAAAATTAGGAGATAGCTGTTTTTAGTTTTTCGGTTTATCCCAATTTTTGACGTTTTTACAGTACTTCAATTGAAATTTTAGGACACAAGGCCCAAACGGCGACACGCATGATAACACCCTCGTTACAATATGTACAGCTATGAAACTTCGCGACTTTCGGTCTATTGCATATTTTCAAATTTCAACCTTTATCCAAAACAACATCAGTTTTAACGTTTTTGTTCTTATCCGTGATATCAACGCCTGTATCAAACCTCCTTCTTTCGATTTTTCGATATGTTATCTCCAACAAAAAACATGTCTAAAAAATTGGTACCGACCTGGGGAATTCCCAACAGTCATGTCCCAATTTAGGGTGACGTTATTGATGTCAACGCCATTAATAAATGATGTCGGATTGTCATGAAATTTTAGTATGTTGTAGAGATAAAAAAAGTTAGGACAAAGTTGTTTTATAGTTTTTCGATTTATCCCTTTTTGACATTTTTTCGTCAATTGAAGTTTTAGCAATTTTTAGCTTTTATAATAAAAGGCCAAAACGTCGACACGCATAACTCCATCACTACTGTATCTACTGGTGTGAAACTTCCTAATCGTCTTCATGATGACAGATCTAGTGCATGCCATTTGAATATTTTCAAATTTCAAGCTTTTATCCAAAATGTTTTTTTTTTTAATTCTTTTAAAATCAACGCCTGTATCGACCATCCTGTTTCAAATTTTGAAAATATCATGTCCAACAAAACCCACATCCTAATATTTGGTACCGACCTGCAAATTGCCAAACGATTTGGCAGAATGTAAGGTGGTGTTATGGACGTCAACGTTTTCAGGAGTTCGAAATGCTATGATTTTCCTACAAATAACAATGAAAATTATGAGTATCTGCTCCCACAAGTTTGGTCACAGTTTACGATCAATGGACGGGACTGTTATTCCGGGGTGAGATACTTTCGGCTTTCAGGCGATAGAGAGCGACGAGGAACGCACTATTCATCGGCGTGGTACGTTCAAATGCATCATATACCTTCTCCTCATTGTCATGATTGATGGGCCCACACGCTAAAAACTAAAGTGTTAAAAACTACACTTGAAGTGCTGTATTTAACACTTACTAAGTGCTGAACTAGCACTTTGTTCAAGTGTAGATATCCCAGAACTTGACAGATGTTACAATAATACCACTTGACAAGTGTAATGTCGCGACACTTAAAAGGAAACAACGCAGATGACGCGGATCAGGCTCATCATCCGCGTCATCTGCGTTGTGTCCTTTTAATTATGTACCCACCAAGCGCAAATCAAATTATGGACGATTCTGGAAGAACCACCAACGCTTGACACATGGGAAGTGCCATCCATTCAAGGTTCAGATGTCTGACAATTGTAATGTCTAAGTGCTTAAAGCATTGCACTTTGAGTGTTAAAATCAAACCCTAAAAGTTAGAATGGGTCTAACACCTTGAAAGTGTCAGTTTTACCATTTTAGTATTTAGTGTGCATGGTGATGAACGTTTTTCGTTGGACGACTTCTGGAAATTAGCCTGCACTTTCAAAATATTCTTGTTTTATTTATTTCTCTCTTTCAAGTGTGTGTTTATTTATCAGTATTCCTTTTTTATTTCAAGATAGTATTACTAAACTTTGTGTGTGTGTGGAGTGTGGAGTGGGGGGAGAGGGGCGTGGGGGAATTCAATGAAAATGTAGAGTCTAGTATGTTATTTTCTCGCATTTCATTTTTTGACAGGCGAGAATCCAGAGTGTTGCCTCATTGTCGGGGAAAAATGCTGAAAGAAAATTTCAACCGGATTGCGACCCGGTCGAAATTCTCTGTAGGTATTTGTCATCACAGTACTGGTTCTGTGAGTTTCAAAATGTCAAACTGTACCACATATTTTTGTGTATCTCTATGTAGTTCTATATAGAGTCTATATTATTCTGACACGCTAAGTGGTTCTGTGCAGATTTATGTAATTATTCGACACACACTCCATTTTGGAAATGAACCGGAAAACGCGAACTAGTTGAAGTTATAATCCCCTCACTCCCTCACCAATACACACAACCGCATTCCTTTATTGGGGCAGAAGACCTAGAGAAGATAGATATTGCTTCATTCATCCAAGCTTAGAAATATTTTGATGATGAAGAATCCTTTATGTAAAACTCATCTGAGTTTTTCTTCCTGAACTCGAGGGGTGGGTCTGTAACAAGTTACATTTATAATATGCATATGTATATATATGCACATTTTATGTTCAGATTACAATAAATATGCAGGAATGTGGCTAGAGGTGTCCGATTGGGGAGGGGGTGTAGGGTAGTGAATTTCCAACTAGGAGGAGGGCCGGGAGGGAGTAACCCCCTCCCGGTCCCTCCCCCTAGTTGGAAATTTATTACCGAGAAAAAATTTGAAAATGAAGCCATGAAAGGGGTATAAAATTGATTCTAGTAACTGAAATGCTAATACATTTATCATAGAATTATCAGGTTGTTATTATTATTTGGCATTATTCTGGGAGTTGAATATGTGCTAAACAAATGCTCAAGCTGAGAACTTTGAGCAATTCATACTTCCCTAACATTAAGTCAGATCTCATGCAGGAATGATCAGTTTTCGATGTTTGATCATTTTGTAACTGTGACTGATGGAATTAACTCGGGATAACGATTTTACATATTGCGATTTTCTAGAAGTGCATTTCAAGGAATTTTGTTTATTACGATAACTAAACGTACTGAAATCTCGTACCGATTGACATCAGGCATACTTAAGAAGCTCGATATTGCGTACACTGTAGTTGTAAATAGTAACAGCTGGATTTTTTGCGGATTCGAAACCGAGTTGGAATTTGGGAAGTAAAGGAGACATCAGCATCGCCAAAGAAGCTCTAAAATCCAGAAAGATGGAATTTCCAACTGCACATGACTTGCCCTCCGAACTTCCAACTACAGGATATTTTAGCCAGGATTGGGGGAGGGGAGGTTATACCCCAACACCCTCTGTCGTCACGTCCCTGTAAATATGTCTTCTTATCTTTTAATGGAAAGAGAGCTTTCCAATAAATGATCGTAAGCCAAGAATTTGGTATTGATAAAGCCAACTAAAGTTGGGCATTCTTGTGGTGTTATAGACTCATACTCAGTTCCAATAAAAAATGTTTTACTCCTTATATGAGACAAGTTAATTGGTGCCAGTCAAACATGTTTGTTGACAATGTCAATGACCAGGCTACTTACTTACATGCTTGTCTGAATACAACAATGGCTGTTTTGAAATATCCAAATAAAATTACACCAAGTTTCTAGACGGGATAAATTAGTGTTCAATTTGTGATGACGTTATTGGTGTAGCTGTTGTCGTGGTTGATGTTGTAATGGTTGATAAAGAAGTGGGTGGTATGGTAGTTGTGGGTCTTGTCGAAGTTGGATGATAAGTTGCTGTGTCTCATGTAGTAGTTGTAGTTGTTATTATAGTATTGGTTTGTGTTACTGTAGATGTTGGTGTAGTAGTTGCCTTATCGTTGTGGTGGTTTGCATGGTATTTGTTGTGGACTGCAGTAGTAGATGTAAGTTCAGTAGTTGCTGGTGCACCAGTCGTTGGTTTGAAAGTAGTAATTATGTTGCAACTTTTCATGTTGTAGAGGTTGGGTGTTACAGACTTTGGACACTATTGGGTTTTAGTAGTTGTCGCTGTTGTCGAGATTGGTATTGTAGTGGTTGGTGCAGTGGCGGTTGGTGCTGTCAAGATGTAGTATTGGTTGGTTAAGTAGTTTTTGGTAGTTGTTATCAAAGTGAATGTGTATTTATGGTTGTCATACCTAACTGGTGTTGTTGTAGTTGGTATAGTAGTTGTTTGCATAGTGGTCCTGCTGGTTGGTGCCGTGATTGTAGCAGTTGTTGTAGTGGTTGGCGTTGTCTTTGCTGATGTAGTAGATCCAGGTGCCATTATGGTTGTAGTGGCAGTTGTTGTTCTTGGTGCCGCATCGCTGTGGTTGGTGATGGAGTTATTACCACTTCAACAAGAGCAATGTCATGATGGTCAGCGTCCTAGTCAGTGCCCAAGTTCGTTTGGTTGACGTGGTGGTTGAGGTGGTTGGTGTTGTAGTGTTAACCCTTTACCCAACGCGGACGATATCAAAATTTATTATTTATATATCATTTTTTCATTTCTTTCAAAAAATTTCAATAAAACCATATCATGTGACCCCTCTTTGGAACGAGCTCGACGAGCTCGTTCCAACGAGGAGGGGTCACATGATATGGTTTTCTTGAAATCTTTTTTGAAAAATACTATTTTTTCAACTGCTGAATTTGATTATTACGCGGTCGTATGCGGCCGATTCGTTGGGTAAAGGGTTAAGTGTATTAGGTGTATTGTTGGGGTTTTAGTTCCACTGTTTGTTGTTGGTGATATTGTTATTGTTGCTGTAGTTGTTGGTATTGTGCTAGTTGATGCGGTAGTTGTTTGTGTAACAGATGTGGAGGTTGGTGTTGTAGTGGTTGGTGCTGTAGTTGATGTTGTTGGTTTTATAGTAGTTATTGATGTTGTCTAGGTAGGTGTTGTAGTTGTTGATATAGTAGTTGATAGTGTTGTCATGGTTGTTTGTGAAATAAATTTCACTGAGTAAGGGTTGGTGTAGTGGTTGTTAGCATAGTAGTGGTTGCCACGTTACTCATTTTGATTGTGAAGTAGCGGTTGTATAGTTGAGGTTATTGGTTGTTGTAGTAGGTTAGTAGATGTTGGTAGTTATAATGGGTTGAGTAGTAGTGGGTGTTGTTGTTGGTGTAGTAGTTATTGGTGCTGTCAGTGACAGTGTTACATCAGGTGTATTATTTTGTTTGTCTTGTCGAGGCTGGTGCTGCAGTTCTTGGTGTAGTATCAGTTGGTCTTGTCGATGCTGGTGTACTTATGTTCAGGTTACAGTAGTTGGTGTAGTAGTGGTTGGTGTAGTAGTTATCGGGGTTGCCAAGGTAGTCATACTGATTGTGAAGCATTGGTTGTGTAGTCGAGGTTGTTAGTGTAGTAGTTGTATTGGGTGTTGCAGTGGTTGGTAGGTCATGGTATTTATTTGATTAATAGTTGCTTGCGTTGTAATGAATGGTGCTGTGGTAGTTCATGTGGTACTTGCAGTGGTTGGTATAGTAACTGTATTGGTTGGAGTACTAACTATTAGGTTTTGAAGTGGGTGGTGTAGTATATGTTGTGTTGTAGTATTGTGCAATAGTGGTTTATGCTGTAGTAGTTAAAGAAAATGGAGAACTAGCTGTTATTATTGAAGTAGGTGGTATAATAATTTTGACGTTTTTACGTCACTTGAATATTTAGCTATTTTTGACATATCACTTTAACCCTTTACCTAACATGAAAACCAGACGACACTTGCAAACAAAATTCTCGAATAACTATTTTTTTTTCACTTTTTGTCTCAAAAACATAGGTTATGACCCCTCATTGGAACGAGCTCGACGAGCTCGTTCCAAAGAGGGATCATAACCTATGTTTTTGAGACAAAAAATAAAAAAAATAATAAAAATGAATTGGCGATTTTTGTAAATAGCGCTGGCCGGTTTTGGCCGATACGTTGGGTAAAAGGTTAAAATAAGAACACTGTCTTCTGATTCGTGTAACTCCATATTTATAAACGATAAAGCTATCAAACTTCACACACTGTTTTCTAGTGCATGAAGTTTGGTAGATGTATCGTTTATAAATCAACAATTACAATACAATCATCGTAGCTATCCCACTAACCACTAGAACCAACAAAAATCACCACCACAACAACCTTGACAACACCAATATCTAATATACCAACGACTACAACACCAACCTCGACAACACCTACCATTTTACCGACAGCACTAACCACCACAACTACAATACCAACCACTACTACTACTGTATTAACAACTACTACACCAACTACTACAATACCAAAGTTGACAAAATCAACAACTAGACCACAAACACCATTATACCTGTAAATGATATATAAAATATATGTAAATTCATATTTATAAACGATATAGCTACCAAACTTCATACACTACTTTCTACTGTTTTGAAATTGTTGACAGTCATTTTCAGTTCAAATTTACGTTCTCGATGCCAGCGATGCCAATTTTTTGTTTTTTTTTCTGTTGCTTGTATTTTCAACCTCATTTTCAGCCCCAGCCTCTCGAAATTTTGGGACTGTAATCTCCGTAAAAACACATATCCAAAAATGTATAAGAAGTTCTCAACCGTTATACCGGAACTCTGAGGTGACGTCATGGGAGTCATATGGTAGAGAAATGAAATACATCGGATTTTTTTTTTTTTGATATTTTAGTATGTTGTAGAGTTCCAAAAATTAGGAGATAACTGTTTTTTATGTTTTTCGATTTGATGTCATTTTGACGTGCTTAACCCTTTTAACACTGGTGGTATCTTCCATGCCAGTTAAATGGCAGAAATTGGAAGAGTCCATATCCATTATTTGGGGGTAGAGCAATTAATATTTTCAACGTGCAGCCTTCAGGCTGCACGTTGAAAATATTAATTGTTCTACCACATATGTTCACTTAGTGGCCATCCTACTCAATGAAACTATTACCTATCGTGTTCCTGGACCGGAAAAGCGGCCTCTCGTGTTGAAAGAGTTAATTAACTTCATAGTTTAGCCTATATTGACATAACTCATTAAAACGCTGTCTTCTGATTCATGTAACTCCATATTTATGAACGATACAGCTACCAAACTTCATACATTGTTTTCTACTCATTTAAAATTCTTCATTGTTATTTTTTCATTTCAAATTTACGGCCCGATGCCAGCGATGAAACTTTTATGGGTTTTTTTTTCTATATCTATTATTTTCAACCTGACTCTCAGTCCCAGACTTTCTAAATTTTGGGACTGTAATCTCCCCCAATAAAAACCATATCTAAAAATATATTGCTGTTCTAGGAAATTATCAGCCGTCACACCCGAACGCTGAAGTGACGTCATGGGGGGGGGGGGGAGGGAGGGTCATATGGTCAAAAATTGATATACGTCGGATTTTTCTGAAAGTTTAGTATGCTGTAAAGCAAAAAGTTAAGAGACAGCTGGGTTTTTTTAAATTTTTTTCGATTTGGCACTATTTTGAGGTCCTTACGTCACTTCAATGTTAGCCTATTTCTAATTAACTCGGCCTATGCCACACTGATTAAATTTCCATCGGGTTATTCATATTGTGCACGTTATCTGTTTTTCGGGAGTATTATCTCTATCATTGTGTTGTTTATCTCTATCATTGTGGTGTTTGCATAATTTTATCTCCCCGACGGATTTGGTCGATTTCTCCAACGGGGGCAGGGGGCCGGGCGGGCCCCATCTGACGCCACCCTGAATATGAAAGATTTACTTTTCCAAACTTCAGGGGTTACATTCCTCCCAAACATAATGTGTTTTTCGAAATACACACACGTCCCAGTCTTCATTAGAAGACAAACACTGCACTTTCGCCGTATTTTGCCAGAGTGTGCTACACTTTCATGTATTGTCGAAGGAAAAGTGAACGAAGTAACTAGAGAAACAGAATTTACTGCACCCAGTAAATTTAAGTCTGTGTGAAAAGGGTTAAAGTATCAGGAATAAACTATACAGAAAGAGAATTTATGGAGGCTTATTTTCAGGAGTAAAATATTTTTAAACAAAATCAGAAATGGGTTTTCGTTAACAGTATTTACAGATATTCATACTGGAATCAGAACAATTATTTATAAGAAACCAGAAAAGGCATACATGTGACCAGCATTCAAAGGGTTCGATACTCGAATCAGAAATGGACATTTTTGGCTCTGCCCACTAATTTGAGTGATGAAATACGTTCATAAACTTTAGAAATTCATTAAGGTGTAATAAAATTCATTTCCCAGTATTTCTGAATAATACGCGCTTGATGACTTTGGTGACCTCTTTCAGGCAGACCCCTAGGTGACCTCCGTGACCTTGACCCATATTTTGAATTTACATCAAGTGTCGACTCATTTGGTGTTAGTTCCAGGTCCATTCATCATACCACGATTGAGATATGAGCATGACCCACTTTCAAAAATGTTGGCTACGCCCACTTTTTAACATAAAAATGCATGTATGGACCTCAGGAATGCTTTGGGGGAATGTGCTTTCCAGCAATTATAAAAAATGCACTTAATGCCCCCTAGGTGATCTCCTTGACCCTGACCCATATTTTGAATCTCCATCAAGTGTCGACTCATTTGGTGTTAGTCCCAGATCCATTCATCATACCATGCTTGAGATATGAGCATGACCCACTTTCAATTTTTTTGGCCACGCCCACGTTTTTAACGTAAAAATGCATGTATGAATCTCAGGAATGCTTTGTGGGGCAAAAAATGTGATTTCCAGCAATTATGAAAAATGCATTCAATGACCCCTAGTTGACCTCCGTGACCTTGACCCATATTTTGAACCTCCATCGAGTGTCGACTCATTTGGTGTTGATCCCAGGTCAGTAGGTCATACCATGCTTGAAATATGGGCGTGACCCACTTTCAAAATTTTGGCCACGCCCACTTTATTTACGTCAAAATGCATGTGTGTACGTCAGGAATACTTTAGGGGATCAAAAAATGTGACTTCCAGCAATTCTGAAAAAATGCACTCAATGACCCCTAGGTGTCCTCCGTGACCTTGACCCATATTTTGAGTCTCCCTCAAGTGTCGACTGATTTGATGTTGGTCCCAGGTCCATACGTCATACCATACCTGAGATATGGGCGTGACCCACTTTCAAAAATTTTGGCCATGCCCACTTGTTTACGTCAATATGCATGTGTGTACGTCAGGAATACCTTAGGGGATCAAAAAATGTGATTTCCAGCAATTCTGAAAAATGCACTCAATGACCCCTAGTTGACCCCCCGTGACCTTGACCCATATTCTGAACCTCCATCGAGTATCGACTCATTTGGTGTTGGTCCCAGGTTTATAGGTCATACCATGCCTGAGATATGGCATGACCCACTTTCAAAAATTTTGGCCACGGCCACTTTTTTTATGTAAAAATGCATGTGTGTACGTCAGGAATACTTTAGGGGGTCAAAAAATGTGATTTCCAGCAATTCTGAAAAATGCACTCAATGACCCCTAGGTGACCTCTGTGACCTTGACCCATATTTTGAATCTCCATCAAGTGTTGACTCGTTTGGTGTTGGTCCCAGGTCCATATGTCATTCCACGTCTGAGATATGGGCGTGACCCACTTTCAAAAATTTGGGCCACGCCCACTTTTTTGCGTCAAAATGCATGTGTGTACGTCAGGAATACTTTTGGGGGTCAAAAAATGTGATTTCCAGCAATTCTGAAAAATGCACTCAATGACCCCTAGATGACCTCCGTGACCTTGACCCATATTTTGAACCTCCATCGAGTGTCGACTCATTTGGTGTTGGTCCCAGGCCTGTAGGTCATACCACGCCTAAGATATGGGCGTGACCCACTTTCAAAACACCCCTATAGACACCCCTGGTACCCCAGGAATCTGAAAAACATAGGTGGCCGAGAACTTGTGCCTGTCTATCAGAATGCCAAAAATCAACGAGATAGGGCAATTCGTTTTCGAATTATCTTGCGAACAAAAAAGTGATGAGAAGACAGAAGACAGAAGAAGAAGAAGAAAAAGAAGAAGAAGAAGAAGAAGAAGAAGAAGAAGAAGAAGAAGAAGAAGAAGAAGAAAAAGAATCCGTGTAAAAACAATAGTCTGTGTGTTTCACACAGACTAATTATGAGAACTTCGTCTAAAACCTAGATTCCGGCCATCGTTTTAAGTGTTGAGTGGTATGATGGTTTATGCGTTGGACTCCTCATTACCAGGCAGGATTGTCGTGAGGTCGATTCCAGGTAGGGGATCAGGAACAAACATTCTAAATCCCTCCAAAACATGATTGTGTCCTTCAAAACTCATTAATAGAAACTCCAGCCCTTCCCCTTCCATCCTTTATCTTAATGAATACTGTAAGGGGGGAAATAGAGATAAAGGACGTCTTAGAAGCATAAAACTGAACGAGAAATTGCAGTCATTTTTAGCAGAAACGCTTGCTTCCAGAGCATCGCTTGTGTCCCATAAATAAAATGAACTCGACAAGAAGTAATGAGGAGTTTTTGTAGACACCCGATCAACATGAATGTTCGTGACTTGAATCACTCACTTACAAGTGTTTTTATACTTCTTCTCCCACATAATTTGATTGCATCTGAGGTGAGATTCCACATACAAAGCGTGTGTGGTTTAGGTGGGTGGGTGAGGGTGTATACAACTAAGTCGGTAGGGCATCATGCGTGTAAATGACTTTGAAAGTAATATCACGAATGTACTAACAGATCATATCCTCAAATATGGGCATACTATCTTGGGCATCCTAAGAGAAATATAATATTCATAAAAAGTACGGGATATTTGATAAAAGTGAGATATATGAAGAAATATATTTATATTTTCATCAAAAAGACAGTTGAGGCATTGAACTGTGACATCTGGTGAATGATTTCAGCGATAGTTGTGTGTCTGACAAGCACACATTCCACGCACTGAGCTGTAGAAGATATGGACGGTCAGTCAGAGAATTTACCACATTCAGTCCAAGGCCTCAATACCTTGTAAATCCTCCTCGGTTCGCGAGACAAGCGCGGATCTGACGTGGCATACTCCTCACCAAACGTCCAATATCAGCTTGACTGATGTTATTCCATTCTTCCTGCAGTGCAGCGACGTGTTCCTGGACATTGGTAGGGGGCTGTTGGCGTTGTCCCTGACGTGCTAGAAAGGTGAAAGGTCTGGACTTAGTGCTGGCCAGGGCAGTGTAGTGATGTTCTGCTCCTGGAGAAAGTCTGTAGCGACACGGGCCCTGTGTGTTCTTGCATTGTCATCTTGGGAAATGAATCGACGGCCGTAACGTCGCGCAAATGGCACCACAAGAGCTGCTAACAAGTTGTCATGGTAGTACTGCCCCGTGACACGCCCTTGTATGACATGTAATGCTGTTCTGCTTGTCATGATTATTCCTACCCACACCATAACCGGTCCACCACCAAAACGATCGTGCTGCCTAACGGTTACGTCATGGTATCGTTCATTCCGCCACCGCCACACTCTGTTTCGCCTGTCGTGGAAGTCGAGAGTAAACCTCAATTCATCGGAAAATATGACGTTGCTCCACAGACGATTGTCCCAGAGCTGACGTGCTCCACACCAATTACGCCTTGCTGCGATGTGACATTCAGTCAAACGTGGAATTATTCGAGGTTGTTGAGCGTCCAAATTCCAGCTGTGTAGGCGATTTCTGGTAGTCTGACCACTGAATCGCACATCTGTCACTCGGTGCAGCTACAATTTCTGAGGCACTTTGATGGTGGTTACGTAATGCTGTGGTTCGGGTGAAACGTCCTGGTTAGCAGTTGTCGCCCTTGAACGACCTGACCGACGTCTGTCATCAACATTGCCTGTCTGACGGAAGCTTGACTACAACCTACTAATCACCGATTGAGTAACGTTGAGAATTCGAGCCACTGCAGTCTGTTTGTTTCCAGCTTCCAACATGCCAATGCCACGTGAACGTTCGTCACATGTCAGTCTTCGCAAACCTTAAAAGTTACGGTTCGACCAGAAACTATTGATGAATGAGTTTATACCATGAAAAGAACGATGAGACCTCCGAAAAAGCCCGCCCAGTACAAATGAAAATTTCAAAACGTACCCCACAGACATTAACGCGGCGCTCCTACGAAAAACCTGCACGAACTTTTCGTGGGCCGGTGACATTCATGATCCACACTAAACTTGGTAACATATTGATGTGTCCAATCACGCGTATCCAAGAAGATTTTCCGAAAATATCAACATCAGTTTGGATATCCCCTACTTTTTTTAGTAGTATATTTCATGGCGTATGTAAATGGGCTTGTTCGGGGGAGAGAAAAGATTGAAGGCATAAAGTTGGCTACCAAAATTGGTGATGCCAAAGCACATCCGCGTGCCACGAATGCTTGACAGCGATGCCTTGTTCCATCGGTTATTGTTTTGTAATTTCAGATCATCGAGATTCCTCTCCTCTCACCTCCCAGTATTAATAGAACCCCTCCTCTGACACCGCCGACACGCCCCGGGACATTGCTATGGTAGCGCAGATGGAGGGGGGCGGGGGGGGGTCACCTCTACATTAACAACAACCCCCTGGCAGGAGAAATTTTCTGCCTACTATAACATAATTTCCAACAAGTGGGAAATTCCTTTAGCACCCCCCCCCCCCCCCTGCATAATTTTCCAATTACAGTGTTAAGATCCAGAATTCCAGATTTGGACATTTTGACTGTACATTATCCAACTGAGGCTCTCGGTAGGCACAAATTCCAACTACAATCAATATTTCAGGGGATTTTTACTACATTTCAATCAATATTTGAATGATTTTAACTATGGGAAACATGGGTATGAACGATTGGCTGGACTTGACTTTACATTCAGGTTGGGGGCAAGATTAACCATTGTGCAGACATATATGACCTTAAACACCAATAAATAAATAGAGTGACTTTCACTACTCTTCAATCTGAAAACTCCACACTTTGGCCAAAGGTGTGGAGGGGGTGGGGTCTGTAACGAAATGAAGATCTTACATACTCAATTAATGATCCTCTCCGAAGCGACGCTCTTCAGCTTATCCAAAAGTATTTGCTGCGCATTACACAACACAACCCAACACAAAACATTCAACCCACCCTATTCATCTCTCACACAGCACTGCAAGGGAGATTTATTCATTTAACCTTTGGCTTGAGGTGTGATTCTATACGTATGATACGAAGACCATGTCATTTTTCATTTAAACCACCAACACACAGCCTCTACACCTTCAGATTACATTATACGTACGTTAGCGGGGGTAGGGACGATGGGTGTATATTAGAGCGTGTGCTTGTAAGTGAGGGTGTTTGTGTATGTCTGCTCGTGTTTTTGCTTTTTTCGCGTGTGTGCAGGAGATGCAGGTGTCCAATGTGGTAATGTGTATATGTAAGTGCGTCCGAATGTCCTTCCGCTTGGAGGTATGCAAGATGGAATATCTTTCAGACCTGTAGTGTTTTGGCACAACAATTTGAGTTTTAGGTTTAATAGGTCCATTGGGCCGGATGCAGTTTTATAGTCGTATAACATTATTATGTATCATGCAGATGTCACGGGAACAGTGCCCCTCATTGGTTAGGGGACTGGAGTCACTGGACTTTAAATCGACAGATCGACGGCTCAACCTTGACCGCGTCATCTGCGCTATATCTTTGCGAATTCACCTAATCTCGATTGCCAGTGTGGGGGCAGTGTGGCACTGTGTTCAAAGACATACTGCACGTTAATCCTTTCACTACCACGCCCACTTTAGCAATATATGGAGGACCACTATGTGCGCCTTTATGCGAGGAAGTTTAATAAACATTATGACATACTTGAAACTCTATCATCTGATTAATTGTTGGAAAGGGCTCTCTGAGCCCTTTCCAACAATTAATCAGATGATAGGTTTAATCTACGCATGCCAGAACGTACAGATAACCATCATAAAATAGATGACAATAGTTGCTTTCGGCATCGAAAGTGTTAAAAGTGTACGTACCTCCAACCACTGTTAACTCTGCTTGTGTCGGAATGTCTGCAGTTGCTCTATGGTTCTATCCGAGCACCCCGACATCCTGCTCCTGTCAAACTTTCCAACATAATATGCCCCTAGCGGTTGAAGCACAAAACAAACTCACAAACATTCACATTTCACGTAAATAACTATTATACAATAATAATAACTATTATACTACTATTAATGGCCCTGTATTAACAGAATGGTCTCTGGATGAACGATGAAGATTGTTTGCCTTCATTTAAAATGAATGGTTCAAATTGGATGGCCTGGCAATAACACGTGAACGGTCGTTTAGGTTACGTGGGGGTTACATCAGTTGTGAAAAACGCGACGCAGTACAAGTTACGATAAAACAACAACAGCATAAATTAAGTTCCTAATCCCACAAGTCTCGCCAGTTAGATGTGATTATCTTTCGGAAGAAACTCGCTTTAAAAGTGGCGCATTGCATCCACATATGACCAGAGTGGCTTGCCGTTGACATCTTAACAGAATTTCCATAAAAATAAATAGCAACAACTAACGCGTGATCTCGCCAAGGTTTGGCGAGATCTCGCGTTAGTTATTGCTATCTACTTTTGGAGGAAATTCTGTCAAGATGTAAGCAACATGACTTGCGTAGTAAAAACATAGAAAGTTGAAATGCATTACAACTCGTTTTTTCCTTGGGGTTACCACCATGTTATATAGAGTAATCTGACTGATACTGCGCGGCAAACAGTGAATCCAAACACTTTTGCAAACAGTACCAGCTGGCTCAACCCTACAATTAAGATACTTGTAACAATGGACGTTATGTTTACACAGTGTCGGGCCAAGATTGTCTGGGGCCCCGGGCATACCTATTTAAGGGGCCCTATATATGCCGAAGGCTGCAGGCTGGTTATAGTAGGGGGTGTATCTCTCCTATTGGTGGGGATCTAGGACAGTGGCAGAGCTATGGGGTGTCTACGAGGCCCACTCCTGCCCCAATCTCACTCCCCCTCCCCCAAATTCATACCCCATTTCAGCTATATTCGTCCATCAATCACATGTTACACCCGCGTTGAGGCAAAATCACCGATACACTATTTGTTGTTGGGAACGTTCATTATAGCTCGTTCGGGAATGAAGCACAAACACGACTCAATGTGGGCTATTGTCATGGTTTGAACATCCGATCATGTATGTGTAAATACATGTAGTTTGTCCATCTCTCCACCTGTCCTAGCGTCCATCCAAATTTATTTTGGTTTCCGTACGATAACTTAAGTAGTGAAGGGATCTTGAGTAATGAAGTCATTTATAAGGAAGATTGAGTGAATATATTGGCATGCAGATAGTTGGTGATAGTCACTGACATCATATCTGACATTTGGAGCATGGGTAACTTGTGGCTGTATTTCTATAGATTCTCATTCACATTTATGAAACTTCAAACAATCACCAATCATTTTGCCTGTGTAAGATCCGTTTGAGAATATGTTCCTCGTCAGAAGGATACAAGCATTAGCATGTCTGTCCATACCACAATTTCCCTGTCTTCCTGGTACAGATAATTACCTCCAGTTGGAAGCAAACGTTACCCTTAGAGAACTACATTTTAAAACATTTCCGCGTAGGAAGGAACCTTACTCTAAGACGAGGGACACCTCACCGAGATCCAACCCCACTCGGCCCATCGGGCCTCGAGACATGCCTTTAGCATGTCACGCCGCGCCCCCTGAATATTGTCCAGGCCCCCTTATTTGAGAATCCTAGATCCGCCAATAATCTGCGGGGGGGGGGGGGGGGTGGGGGGGGTCATCCCCGAGAAAATTCTAAAAATCCAAGGCCCTGAGAGCGGAATTTGAGGTCTTTTTGGCTTCAAATTCAAAACTTGGACATATAGGCCTACAGGTCACGCAGCACATGCCGCGTGGCTTGTAAGTGAAGCTAGGCGCACACGTTTGTGGTTGTGGCAACGAATCTAGGGTCCTAGGACCCAATGCTATATTTCGACCGGATGCGTTTGTTGGAGAGAAAATTAATATAGGAACGCACTGACACCAGCACATGTATGTGGTTGCGTACGAAATTGAATCTGCCGCTGCGAATCTCATCAGCATCGGACTGAACATGTCGGCGTTGGCGTTCGATCGATGAAACTTGTAGACCCATATAAAAATGGTCCCATATCTGGCCGTCTTCTTTCTTCTTTCTCTTTTTCATTTTTCTTTTCGAATTTCGCCTTCTTCTTCTTCTTCTTTCTTCTTCTTCTTCTTCCCTCAATTATTTTACCGTTTCACCTCATTTTTTGGAACCCTCTCAGGCCGGTGGCCCCCGGACCCTCTCCACACCGCTCCCCATGTTTGGGCCGCCTGTGTGTTTACACTCTCTTTGTATGCAATGAATTATTTCGAAAATTATCGATTAACGACAACGTGCTGAAGCTAACACACTACATCCTCGCCCCTAATCGTACTCAAGTACTACACTTTCTTTAGTCTTTGTCCAGAGAGAGTATTTAGCATATTTCTGGTTAAAAGAACGCAAGTATGCTAGTTTTAATTCCCTACAAACATTACAACCCCATATCTCAAAAGACAAAAATGATAATAGAGCTCAACGAGCTCGATCCAGTGAGAGTTCATCAGCTCTGTATTGAGGCAAAAATGAAAATATTTACTTGTTCAAGAATGTTTGTTCTTTGGGTTGACAGGTGTCTCCAGTTTGTGTTGGTTAAAGGGTTATTTCGTTTGTGATAGAGATATCTGGGCCGTTTGGGGGATTTAAAAACCGGAAACAGAGTTGAGGAGTTTGCTTGTAGTCTCTGGACCGTTAAAATGAACAAATCTCCTGAACTTATCTTCAATATCACTTTTGTAAAGATATCCTTTAATCTACCTCCTGTTGGCGCCTGTATCATTTGAGATTTTAAATCTCAAAGAGTCAGGTTGCTACTAATTACCCTGTAGATTATAAACATCAGCGTGCTTGTGCACGTGCATGCGTAGATTATTTTATAATTATTTGTGTTAGCGGAGCTATTATATGGTCGTTTTGGTGAACATCTGTCAGATTTGCTTACATGCCCACTGGTATTAACAGAATCAATGCGAAGGACAAATTGACCTGTCCACACGCAGGGTCTTTTTGCCTCGAAATCCGGTCAGAAAATTTGAACTTTTCAGTCCGAATAATCACGGAGAGATCCTAAATATTTTAAAGAAAGGACATTTTGACAAGGAAAATCATTCATGTCTTGGTCGATTTCTCTTGAAGATCTCTAAGAACAGCAGAAGATGAGTTGAAAGTCAACTATATATCCCCGAAGAGAAAACTCTTTATTTGGAACAGAGAGTGGCTCAAATCAATCGTTAAAACGTAGACTATTTATTTTGAAATATTTTCCGACCAGTGTGTTGCCGATGATTAGCATCAATCACATTGGTAATGATTATTTCATAGCTTTTAACCCTTTACCCAACGAATCGCCCGCATCCGCCCACGTAATATGCAAATTCAGCAGTTGAAAAAATAATATTTTTTTAAAAAAATTCAACAAAACCATATCATGTGACCCCTCTTTGGAACGAGCTCGTCGAGCTCGTTCCAACTAGGGGTCACATGATATGGTTTTGTTGAAAATATTTTGAAAAATTTGAAAAAATGATATTTAAAATAATAAATTTGGATATCGTCTGCGTTGGTTAAAGCGTTAAATATAAGTACAAAAAACAGCCATGAAGTTGACCCGCTACATCCCGGCATAAATGCAAATGCTAGTCATGAGCAACATCAAAAGCAAGCGCTCACTCAGGTCACCAGTCTAATTTTGTAAGGAATCCGACGCTGTTATGCGTTACTTATTTACCCAATTTTCGTGGAGTTTGCGTGCAAAATACCGTTTACTCACATATCAGATTCTTTCATGCTCAAGCAACAGATATTCCAATCAACAAGTATTTAACTCGCATTGAAAACATCAAGATGTTAACACAATTAGTGGACCAACGCGGCATAATCATAAACCTATACAGTTGTGGCCAGTGGCGACACCGGATGGTGGTTATGTACCCCTGTCTGGGTGGTCTACCCCTTCACGTTGGGGAAACGACCTCCTTTATTGTGGACGTGTTGAGGAATATCCTATCGGGGAGCAGAAGCCTCCTACCCCTGTCTAGAAAATTCAGGCCCACCACTGGCCTTATCGAGTCTTCATTCATAATTATTCATTTTAGTATCTTCCGATATTAGGAGAGGAGGGGCCCTTGTTTACCAACCATTGTCCCAATGTTCTCGTGTGCATATACCTTTACTTTTCATCGATTTATTCAAAGTTTCTATAGTCATCGTAATTGGCCTCGCCCGTTATAAAAGGTGTCGCAGAATGTCACTCCTTTTCCCAAAACATTCCAGAATGTCGTTGCTAATATTTAGGCCCAAATGTTCACAAACAAGCAACCAACTGCGATAGTTGTGGTTGTGAAAGCCAACAAAAGTGAAAACACCACCTAGTGTATTTGACACCTAAAACTGCAAGAAAGATTGAAGAGGTGTGATCGACTGATTGGTTCAATATACGTTGGCTGTGATGCCATTAATCTATTTTTTGTTATTCACTTTGCAAAGAATTAAAAAGGTTATTACATTGGCATGGCGGGAGTTCGAACCCACGCCGAGAGAGTTTCCTTCGGCACCAACTATACTGAACCACGCACACCACTCGGCCACCGACAGGGGTGCCACCCCTGTCGGTGGCCGAGTGGTGTGCGTGGTTCAGCATAGTTTCGCTAGGCGGTTGGTGCCGAAGGAAACTCTCTCGGCGTGGGTTCGAACCCCCGCCATGCCAATGTAAACAAAACCAGCGTCCTTTCTTAATTCTATGGCATCCGAGAAATTTGAAAAAGACAAGTACTGTCGCTGATTTCTTCTGAGGTGCAGTTCGTAGAATTAAGTGCTTAGATGCAACTATCTGATGGGTTATTTATTACTTCGTGCCTGAATTTGTGTGACACTTTCAAAAATTTGAGACATCAAACAGAGACAAGATCATTCAGTGTGAAGCCATACGGTAGCAGTGACAATTCAAAATTTATAACCTCTATTTCATAGGAGACCATATTTTTCCAGTGTTTTTTTTCAAGAAGTTGTGTACTTTGTGGATGGAAAGGTAATTTATTTCACAACAAATTCCTGTGATCACAGGGTACAGAGAGCGAAAAGTTAGCAGTGTTGCCAGTGGAAGTCTTTAGGCTTTCATAACCTCGTATACTTATGTAAAAGTCTTTAAACATCCTATTTATCAAAGGGTTTACATCCATGGTCTGGTTATCCGACACCACTATAATGTTAAAAAAAATTCCAATCCATTCATTTTCCAGTGATAAATCCCGTAGCGTCGCGTGCCTAAAAATAACACAGTGGAATAATTTCATAAAGAGGCCCTCTAGGCCGTTTTATTTCATTTCAGGCAGGTTTGCCCTTTGTCGTTATGACTTTTAGTGCCACACTGAACGTCCCACCCAAGAATCCTACAAATAATCCAACCTGCTCTGCCGTTAGGGTTATTCAGAAATCTGCAAAATGTAAGCTTTACTACATATAGCAATCAAATGCATCCAGCTGTCATTTCGTCTTTAGTTTAATCCGGCGCCTTCAATAACGAAACTCGACCCCTTTGCAGTTTATTATGACCGATCGTCTTTCGGTTTTTTGACACGACTTTGAAGTTTATCTGACGTTTGTGACCAGTTGTGAAAGCATCACAAATCCAGGTGGCATTAGTAGAAACACGCTGCCAGCATCAATATTTCTGCACGAAGATTTAAATCTAATCCTGTGTTCGTGTTTCACCCATACCACGCGACGTGGCAGATTATATGCAGTATTGACAGTGCGGAAACAAAACAAGGACTGCGTAACAATTTTGCAAGAATAGAGCTGAATCAAAGGTTTGAATTTGTGTGTGTGGGTGTGTGGGGAATTTTTTCGTGGAGCAAAATATGTTTAAAACACTGTAGCTTAGTAGCAACGGTATACTTGATAGAACATGGTACATGGTTTTAAACATCCCACTCAAACGTTAATGCAAGTGAACGATTTTTTGGCACGCTGAAGCATTAAAATCCACACCCCCGTTCCACAGTAACAACGACGGTAGCACACGGTTCTTCCAAACATTCCACACACACATTAATTCAAGTGGAAGATTTCACTCACAGAGTGAGACGAGGCAAGCAATGGTGACACCAAGAAGTGAGTATCTGCAGGTACATGGAACATCAGATTAGGACTGTCACGATTAATCGATTAGTCGATTGTTGATCGGTCACAGCGAAATCGATTAGTATTTTTCGTTGTCGAATAATCGGTAAATTTTATCCCGCTTTAGACGTTTAATAATTAAAAGAAAATTTTATGAAAAAAAAACTATTGTTTCTAAAGGTAAAGAGTTAAGAACATCGATGTTAAACTCCAAGAAGCCGTTGGAAGCATTTGTCTGTCAGGTGCATTCATTTAAGCTTTGATGTTCTGAACTTTTGAACCGTCAGTGTAATAATCAAGACCGGTCGGCAGTTGCGAAGTTCGCAACTGCCGACCAGTCTTGATTATTACACTGGCGGTTCAAAAGTTCAGAACATCAAAGCTTTGAATGTACTTAAAAGAGGATCTTCTTCGTTGTTTAGCGGAGGTAGGTCAACTGACTTGAACTTCATTTTTTATCGACGTCAGAGAGAGGGAGGGGGGGTCATCTCGGTACGATTAATCGATTATGATCGATTATTTGCGACGATTAATCGATTCCTAAATTAAAAAATCGTGACATCCCTACATCAGATTACATTTGGTTGGAAGTTCAAACGGGACATTTTACTTTGTTTCCCAACCACCACCCCACATCCTCCTGTTACCTCCACGAAAAGGTTTGTTCTGGAAGTTCTAGACCTATTTAATTGTTTAACTTGTAGAAAAACATTGACAATTCTGAAAACCTCATCCCAACCTACTTCTCCGAACTTCCGACCTCTAGATGTGTGAGCCATCTTTTTTGTTCAACCAGTTTATCACCTGGGTGCTAGCAATCGAAATGTCAGCATTATATTAGGTATTTTATATCTCATGATAAACACAGTATTCTATTTTGCCACTCGCTGTTTTTAATCACTTCGCAGTATTTCCTTGCCGCTTGATATTGCCGGTCACCATTTGTCACAGTGTTACTCGCTACAACCGAGGCGTCCCGAAAATGCCGATGGGAATGCATGAAGAAGTAATGACCTTTTTGTGAATGTTTAGGCTACAGTATTACCTTCACGCAACTTAAATTAAATAGCTGTTAATTGAATACGAGGGAGCACGCTCACGCCGTGCACTAAGGCGTACTGCGCATCGAAGGTGCACATGTCTTCAACCGCTGTACTCCTGCTTGAGCGGAGCTTGAAAGAGTTAGAACGTTGAGGAGCTGACAGTTGCTTGTCGATGCTCGGTGGTCCTTTCCGGGTACTCCGGCTTCCTCCACCCGTAAAACTGTCACAGTCGCGATTAGCCATTGTGCATAAGTATGTGACCTGAAACAGCGTTAAATAAATAAATAATTTTAACACGAACTGTTTAAAACCCTTTGAACCCAAGCGGCCGCTTTTCCGTGGAACCATTATCGACAACTGGTCATGGAGGACTGCTGCGCCGGAAGCACTTCAGGGCAGGGGGATCAGACCCCGGGAAAAGGACATTTACACACACTAGCAGCCCAGCCATGGCATGCTGAAATGTCTCGAAGGCCCGTTGTGGGGGAGGCTGAGAGGAGGTCCCCCCATCGTGGGGGGTGGGGGAACCTCTTCCCTTATCCCCCAACTTTCCCAGTGAAATTTGAAAGCTCCCAGAACAGATTTGTGGTGAATTTTAGTTTTATTTCGAGAATAAATTATTGAAAAAAATTGAGTGATGAACCTGGGAAGGGCATTGTCTGCCCTCTCCCGCCCTCGTGGCCCGAAGGCAGCCGCCCCCCTCTGCCCCCGTGCTTCAGGTGTCCTTGTTCGGGGAGACAATCTGAAATGTTCCCTCAAGACAGGTCATCATTTTATAATGTACTAGCGGGTATTACCCGGCGTTGCACGGGAGAAGATGTTTATATCAATATACCCGCAGATATGATTGGCTCGTTTTCGAAATAGAAGGTCAAGGTCACCAATTTCAAGGTCAAGGTCACCCCGCACGGGCACCCCGATAAAGGCAAAATGATAGATGAGTCAAGATACCCGCACATATGAAATTTTAGCCCGATCGGCCCAGCCGTTTTCGAAATAAAAGGTCAAGGTCATCAATTTCAAGGTCAAGGTTACACCGCACGGGCATGGCTCTCACCCCATGTTACTCGCAGGGACGAATTACCCCCGTGTACAAAATTTGAGATCGATCGGTCGAGAAACGGAGGAGTTCACCCGGAACAAAGATAGAGAGATAGAGAGATAGAGAGAGATATAGATACAGACATTCGCATTTATATATTAGACTAGCGGGTGTTACCCGACCCGGTGTTGCACGGGAGAAGATGGTTATATCAACCGTTTTCGAAATAGAAGGTCAAGGTCACCAATTTCAAGGTCAAGGTCACCCCGCAACTCGATAAAGTCAAAATGCTCGATGGGTCAATATACCTGCATATATGAAATTTTAGCCCGATCGGCCCAGCCGTTTTCGAAATAAAAGGTCAAGGTGATCAATTTCAAGGTCAAGGTCACCCCGCATGGGCACGGCACCGATGCCATCTTACTCGCAGGGACGAATTACCCCAAAATTTGAGATCGATCGATCGAAAAACGGAGGAGTTCACTCGGAACAAAGATAGATAGAGAGATAGAGAGAAAGAGATATAGATACAGACATTCGCCTTTATATATGGGATAAAAACAAAATTGTGAATTGGAGAAATGGAATTCAGTGTTGTATTTGGAGAGGTCATGAGTGGGGAGGATGAGTGGTGTGCTTCCTGGGTAGAAACTATAATTTTGATAGAGCCTCATATAGAACCCTCAAAATTAATCGCATCAAATGGCAAAACGGTTTAAAATACTTGGAATCTGCTGCTAATGGTCTGTGGCAACTTTGTACTAATGCATACCAGTGGTCCCAGGTTTCTGAATTTCACAGATTCACGATTGATTGAACAAATCCATATCATGTGATCACCTTCTTGGAACGAGGTCGTTCAACTGAGACAGTGACATGATATGGTTTTGTTGAAAGTTTATGAACAATTTCAGAAAAAAATTAATTAAACTAATTTCGATATCATGTTGATTGGGTAAAGGGTTAATTAAAAAAATAAATGTTGAGACCGATGGGTGCAAAATACAATATAACTATTATGAAATCTGCAGAGTTTCCTCTAAAGTAGTATAGTCGCGATGAATCGTGACTGACTACCCAGAGCAGCTAGGGTTAAACTCCCATAGGAAACGGGGGCTTTGCCGGAGCTACTTTTTCTCGTGCAAACCTTCGGCTCTATCCTGCTAGATCCGACATGTGGTGTACATGTTGCATATATAGTATGCTATGGTATTTATAGTGGTGTATGTACACACAGGGCGCTGTGTATTTTGTATGGACACGTGATGGAAAATGGATGGGGAAAGCGAAATTTTTCTGGGAAGTTTTCCCAGTGAAACGGTTGACGTTCCTATTGACGTCATGATATAATGATGCGCACGCGACGCGATAGAAGCGCTGACCGCTGCCTTTGTCCACTGTACGATCCGACATAACGTTGTTCAAGTCAATTGTGTATCTTACTTGACGTACTGGACTGATATGGTAGTACAGTATGGGCGGTATATATACAATACAGTTGCCGTGGACTGGACACGGGCAATATTTCCACGGGCGCAATAATATTAGATTCCAATCACTAATTATAGGAACAATCATCCGAAATTTAATTAATGAAGCACCGGGTATAACCCGGTGCTTCATTAATTAAAATGTTGCTGATGATGATTTTTATAACCTTGAAAACGCATACGTGGACATCACCGCCCACGCGTGTATTCCGACTACTCCACGGCGACTCTACTGCACTCCTGTTGATCTACTGTTAGCCTTTGGTACTAATCGGCCTAATGCTTTATATCATCCTTTGATTAGTATAGGTAGAATGGAATGTTATGTCAGGCGATATTGTAGGGTGAGTAGAGGTAATGCACGGTTGCCTTGTGCTGTATTGCTACGTAGTCCTTGGTAGTTTAGGATGGTAGGATAGTACGTATGGTTTGTACCCCTCTAGGTCTCATGTTAGCCCTTACTACTACAATCTATCCACTGAGTGCGTTATATAGCTCTACAGTTGGTATAGGTAGTACGTAATACAGACAAGGTGGTATTGTGTGGTGGATGGGGGTAATGCATGGTTATCAAGTGCGATGGTATAGTATGGCAGTACATAATGCTAGGTCAAGCGGTATTGTGGTGTAGGGTGGGGTAATGCATGGATGTCCAGTGATGTAATTTAGGGCGTACTGTACCCTGTTGTTCTACTGTTAACCATTTGTACTGTAAAACCACCTAATGTTTTTTACTATCCCATAAGTAGTTCGGAATGCTGGGTCATGCAGTGTGGTGGGTGTCAAGATGATAGCATAAAGTTGGGATTTTCTTGTTTAAAAGTGTATATATTTTCGATAATCTTTCTCACTGGGCTAAACATAAAACGAAAAGATGGGTATCTAGCGAACCCCGAAAACCGATTTGTCACTTAAGCAGACCAGCAATAATCCAAGCCCTGTTAATTAAGCATGAAATTTAATGTCCATTATTGTGCATTTGTTGAACGCCACATGGGCTCTCTGATAACTGATTAAAGAAGTGAGAGGGACCAGTTCTCCTGCAGTCATTATCTCTGTAATTATGGCCAGTTAATAGGTAATTGTTGTAGAAACAGTACATCGCACATGTTCTGGACACACACCCATATTACGCATCAAGCCTGTCACCGAATGCCAGGAGATACCAAATGCAAGGCTTTCAAAGGAACTTAAAAGCGAGTATTGAATTAAGATAGATCTAATCGGTCAAGTTCAAGAGAAGCGATTAAGTTGAGAATTAATATTCTGGCTTTCGAAATAAAAATCGGGGGATTTCTCGAAATCGAAGGGGAGCCACAGAGCTCATATTTAGAATAGGGATAGTCGCGGGCCAAGTCGGTGGCCACATCTGAGTGTTGGGGCAGAAATAGAAAGTGCGAGCTCAGGGAGCTGTTAGTATTTAGGAGGATGGCATACCTGTTGCAGAAGGCAAGACATATGTAGGCAGAGTAGGCTTGCCTGTATAAACATTATTTTGAGATAAACGTAGGGGCGAGTTTAACCCCATAGTGGAAAGCGTTCAGTAAAGTTACAATACGTTAGTGGCCGTGCGACGGCACTGGTAGAGTGATATTCCGTCACTTGTTAGAGGGGATGCGATATAGTAAACTGACAATTAGTGCCCGTGCGACGACAATGGTACAGTAAGATTCCGTCACATGTTAGAGCAAAGGCGTCCGGTGAAGTGACAATACGTTAATGGCCATGCGACGGCAGTGAAAGAGTGAAGTGAAGAGGCGACCACAGAACAAACATCAGCGAGAAGGAGGAAAAACCAGCGACAACAGAGAATGTGGGCCCGCAAGTGACTCAAAAACTGTGTGGGTAGGGAGTGATTGACGTTTTGTTTTCTGATTCATTGGATTTAACCCTTTACCCAACGAATCGGCCACATCCGCCCGCGTAATTTGCAAATTCAGCAGTTCAAAATATATTATAAATTTTTTGAAAAAATTCAAAAAATGATATTTAAAATAATAAATTTTGATATCGTCTGCGTTGGGTAAAAGGTTAATGTAAGTCACCGACTCCCGAGCAGCTTGAGATCAACAAACACATTTTTGTCATGGCATGGGGGAGGGAACTTACCTTCGCAAAGTAAGACCCTGAAATAGACACTCCAAACAAATATGCTTGGATTATAACCCTCAAGTGTGTCTAGCCAATAATGTATTTGTGGTGAAAAGTGGAAACTGAATAACTTTCCAAAGCCATAGATCATATTTTGAAAAACATCCGTAATGAGAACTCAAAATTAAAAATAGTTTTAGACACCTGTCGACATCTGAGGTTAACATTTAGGATGGAATGCCGATAGCAGATGCGATAAGACAAATTGTTGACAGTTTAATTTAAACATACTCTAATTGTTTGTGGGCTGCTGAAGAAAAAATGTAACGTGATGTGGAAGTGAGAATGATCCATTTTTAGCTCACCTACTATCAGTGCGGGCCTTTGCCATCACTTGGTATTCATGTCCCGTTTCCCTGCGTCTCTTAATCCATCAACGCTGACAATCTGAAAGGCAACATTACCTTCTTCCCGACAATGTCTACCGTGGAGTGGGGGGAGTCCATTCTAGATTGGTAGAAGATTCAGTGATATTTTGTTTGTTTGTTTATTAGGGTTTAATGATACTTTCAACAACCAGGATTGCATCGAGTCGGACACGGATGAAGTCAGAGTACCCGGAGAGAACCACAAATTCCAGTTATCTGGCTTTTTGAGATGCACCCGATTTATCATATCCCGGTTAGTGACTACTGACTGCCCTCATTTTGAATAAGACTTTTCGAAATTCGTCCTCCATTTTGAATCTCAGACAGGGCTGGGAGGAGTTAAAATTTCCCTTAACACGTTAACGTGTTAAATATTTCTGCGTTAACGTGTTAAATGACGTTAAATGTTAAAATGAACAAAATTGTAGTATAACAGACCAATTCCGGCCATTATTGCTGACTTGATCTTGAATCTGATTGAACTTACGTACACTATTAACCCTTTTAACCCCAGTGGTATCTCCCATCCCAGTTCAATGGCAGCAATTAGAAGAGTCCATACTCATTATTTGGGGTAGACCAATCAATATTTTCAACGTGCAGCCTTGGGGCTGCACGTTGAAAATACTGATTGGCCTACCTCGCAGATTCACTGAACAGCCGACCTATAATATAATGGCGTTATGAAGTGTCATGTTCCTGGCCGGGAAAGCGGCCGCCTGGGTTCAAATGGTCAATATAGTTCGACAATGCGGCACAGTTTCAGTTAACTGAGTGAGACGAAAAATATAGATGCCCTATACATATACATTAGACGAGTCACGATGAGTACAAAATCATTCCAGATGCACCCTAACAAACTTCAAAGTTAACTGTTAATAACTTAGTTAAAAAATTTTTAACTTTGTTAAAATAATTTAACACGTTAACGTTTGAAACGTTAACTGCTCCCAGCCCTGATCTCAGAGGTCACGTTATATACACAAATGGCCATGTGCTCACTGATCAATGCACATCTATGTTGGCACCTAACGTTTTTGACCGACGGGCACAAAACAAAATACAGAACGTTGTGAATAACAATCCCTATTGTAAACATTGTAATGGTTTGAGTTGACATCCGATGTATCAATAGAAGACTTTAACAGGTAGAATTGGGATATTGTTGTTCTAACCTTTTGAACACTGGTGGTACCAATGTCAGTTCAATGACAGCAAATGGCAGAGTACATATTCTCATTTTATAGGGGTAGACCAAGTAATAACCATGCCCCAAGGCAGCACGTTGAAAATATTGTTTGGTCTGCCCCGCACATTCACTGAGCAGCCATCTTGTTTAATGAAATTATGATATATAATGGTCCTGCATGGAAAAGCGGCCTCTCGGGTTCAAAGCGTTAAGCCATTATTTACGAATGATGGGTTTCACAGTTTCTGGAAATAAAGATACAATTTTGACACTGAAGCGCGATCTTTTTTCGGATTGGGAGATGAATTTATCTTTTATGCCGACAGCAAAAGAAAAGAACCTGGACGACAACAGAACTGTGTTTTTTATGGTGAGTGGGTATTTGTTGTTGCAGGAACAGGCATCTAGAGTAGTAATAGATGTGGAGATCGGTCCATATATGCCGCAGGGTGAGGCGGGGGTGAATGACGCAATAGTCATGTGATTAAGTTACGTCGTGTGTGATTGCCATGGTAGCCCGCATGAGCGGTCATCTTGTGATGCTATCCCCATACTGATACGTGGTGTCACTGCGCAATCGCAGAGCGGTGTGTTTGGAGGACACGTGCTTTCGATGTCCATTTTGTAAAAACGGTCGTATTATGTAAACGGTCTGTCCGTCTGTCTGTCTGTCTGTCTGTCTGTCTGTCCGTAAATAATTGGTTTCAGACCGATAACTCCAGTTTGGATTATTTGATTTCAACCAAAGTTGACGTGTGTTTTTTCCAGTCTGTAATACAGGCTACGTTCGAATATGGGTTCCGTCCAATTATTTTTGCATGAGTTATGCTCCTTTTTCGACTTAGAATTAGATCTTCTATTGAGATTTTTGGTTTCCGACCGATAACTCCAGTTTGGATTATTTGATCTTAACCAAATTTGGTACGTGTATTACCCTAATAGTAATACAGGCCCAGTTTGATTATGGGTTCCGTTTAATTATTTTCACATGAGTTATGGGCCTTTTCGACTTAGAAAGTTCTCATTACCATCAACATTTTGGTTTCCGATAACTTGAGTTTGGATTCATAGATCAGGACCAAACTTACTTTCTGCCTCAGTTATATCAAAATGAAGGTTAAGTTCAAATTGGGGCATGGTCCGATGAGTTTGACAAGAGTTATGGGGCTTTTCGACTTGGAAATTTGCATATTTCAATCAACATTTTTTCAGAACTTTGTTTATGGCATAACTTGAACAATAGTTAACGCATTTCAGTTCTTTTTGGTATATGTCTCTATAGCAACAATGTCTACGTCAAGTTCGATGACCAACCATATCCGTTGAAATTATGGGAGTTATTGCCCTTTGTTAATAAATATCGTGTAGTGCTTGTTTATGGAATAACTTAAACATTAGTAACCAAATATCATTTTTTTGGTATGTATTTCTTTGGGAACAATGTCTACCTCAAGTTTGATGATCAACGTTATCTGATGAAAATTGTCAGAGGTATTGCCCTGCCGCCCCCCCCCCCCCCCCCGCCCCACGTGTCATTTGAGCATTTTTCCCCAAAATGCATTTTGAAGGATTGGGAGTTATTACATGCAAAAAAAAATAATTGTCTCCTGTAGCCCAACCCCCCAACCCCCCGGTATCTTTTTCTTTTAGGTATTTATTTTCTTTGCCACAAAATGCATTTTTAAGGATTGGAGTGATTACGTGCTGAAAACAGTTTGCCCCCCACCCCCCCCCCCCCCCCCCATTTAGGAATTACATGCAGACAAATTGGCTCATATAACCCTATCATACCACCACCCCCTCCCATCCCCCCATCCCCCCCCCCCCCCCCCCATCAGTTAGGCTTTTTTTCTTTACTCCAAAATGCATTTTGAAGGCTTTAACGCTTGGCAACACAGGCCGTTTGTTGGATGAAAACAGTCGTTATGTCCAATTTGAAAAAGGTCTAATCGGGCGTATTATGCACCGGGCGTAGCCCTTATATTTAATGGAGGCCGCCATATAGGATAGCCAAAGGATTAAGAATCTTAGCTGGCAAACATACACCAGTTCAATCGAACACCTCTTTCTAGGGACCCCTCGTCCAATGGCATCATATGCTACTATTATATAGAGGATTCTCAGAAAATCCGAACTAAATTATGTCGTTTCTGGTTTGGTGTAATTGTAGGGTCCATGTGGGTAATTATATTTACTGTTATGCAAAGGAACAACACCCACACATTACTATGGCACTACGCGCTACTATTGTAAAGAGGATTCTGTGGAAAATTCGAACAAAATAAAGTCGTTTTTGGTGATTTGGGGTGATTGTGGGATCTATTTGGTAATTAGATTTATCCCAGTCGAAACGAACACACCCTTGTCAGGGCAAAGCCAGCCTAAATATAGGGGCAAGGGGCCTCATATATAAAGATAGTGTAAGTTCAAAAGATATTCCGCATCAAGGCGAAAACCCTACGTGAATTTCACTTCTCTGTGAAGCTGGACATGGAAAAAACACACGTGGTGTATATCCAGCTTCAGGGCAGGGACCCAGGGGAGAAACGGTATGTTAGATAAGGTCTAATCTCATTTAATTTATACAGTAGTCGCGAGTCTTACGAGACGTAATCGGTTGGTGGCAGGATATCGTCACGGCCAATTGAGAAACGAGATTCTAAAAGATAGAAATGTCTGTCGTGTCGTCACCTGATCATTAGTACACCAATGACTGGATCGAATCGGTTCTCTCGACAAGTGAAATCACCGTTAAGTCACGCGCGAGATGACTTGTATTGATTCTGTCTCGATATACGTCATCTCCCACCGTTTTGGCAAATGGACAGATGAGCGTCTGTCCACCTGACAGTTTAGGGTAAAAAGTATATATACCTTGAAGAGCAGAGCATTAGACACACACTTGGGGTCACACACACGTGGGTGAAGTCCAGGGCAGGCGGACTCTGTTTCCTGGCATAGGGGTACCTTCGATCACAGGACCCTGAAACGGCTGGAATCGCCAGACAGGGCATTCCACGATTGATTTAGCTTAAGGTTGATAGGCGGCTACAGTGCCAAATTCGTTGAGAAGGAAAGCCCAAGGTGAAACGTTAAAGTTTAGATTGTCGAGTAGCAGGTATCAGCCTGCAATAGTCAGAAGTGTAGGTTAATTGTATTGTGCGTATTAACCCTTTGAAGCGTCAGACTGATTGCGTTGGGAGTAGTTTGTTTTGCTGTCGAAGCATCGTAATACCGACTGGAGATCGGTGTGAGTGACAATTTCGCCCTAGCACAAAAAGGGGGCATTTGTGAATCGTGAATTCAACCAGGAACAGTGAACATTTCAATAGGATTTTCACGGAGGACTTTCAAAGGGCACATAAGGTATGAGTAGACAATATCTGACCCAAATCAGAAGTACGGTGGCTTTATAGATGACGAACATTGCTGGTCGGAACCCTCCGATAGCCAGAGGTACAGTTACGCGCAGACGTTGACATTTGAGCCTAAGCGGGTGAAGCTCTTATGGCGAGCTCACGGTAATAACATTTCAGATTTGTGAAGCTCTTATGGCGAGCTCACGGTAGTAGCATTTCCAGTGTGTAGACTATAGTGCCAATACAGGGCTATAGTATGACTATATAATTGTTGAGAATTATTTAACCCTAGCAATTCGTTTTCTGTTAAAAGAATCGAATTGTTGATTGTTGAAATATTGAAACCGCTTTATTTTTATGTGTAAATAAAAGAATCGTTGTTACTTTAAATCATTCTTTCCATTACGCAGCCTGAAGTGATTAGGAATCACACCTAACGGAAATCGAACATATTTCAGGCCAATTTGGCAGAGAAGGAATCACGGCGTCGGTCTAACTCAGCTCCCAGCGCCGAGTTCGCGACACTTGGATCCCAACCCTCCACGTTGGTCTAATTTTCCCGCAATTTCATCAGCGGGACTAAATAACCCCTCGTCAGTCCAGATCTTACGGGGCCTCAGGTGTCCTGACATGCGCTACTAGGATATTTCTGAAAGGTAAAAAAATGGCTATATGGAAATTTTGTTTTATTTTAACGGCGGTTCTGTTTATGTTTTGACGCGTTCGGTCAGCTGATGCCGTTCAAGGGTTTAATATCGCAATACAGTAGTCCGTTCTCAAGAGGATACTTAGTAGCCACTATAACTGCGGTAGGTTTCAGAATATTTGGGGCTTTTAATTACGTTAAATTACACAGGTAAATTAGGATTAATTGCCATATTTTTTTTTTCTTTTCCTTCTTCATTCTTTCTGACGAGTATTGAAGATAGAAAAAAAAAATCAAAATGGATGTTGTTACACCCCTCGCCAACTGGTATCATTAGGCAAGGAAATGGGCCTTGAGGGGGCCGAACTTCATAAGTTCGTTAAAGATGAGCAGAAACGTGAGGCTAAGGAGATTGCCTTACGTAATGACGTAAGTGAGAGAGAAGCCCAATTAGAACGAGCGCGTGAGAAAGACGCAAGAGAGGCGAGAGAGAGAGAAGCCCAATTAGAACGAGAGCGTGAGAAAGACGCAAGAGAGGCGAAAGAGAGAGAGATTCAATTAGCAAATGAGGCGAGAGAGAGAGAAGCCCAATTAGAACGAGAGCGTGAGAAAGACGCAAGAGAGGCGAAAGCGAGAGAGATTCAATTAGCAAATGAGGCGAGAGAGAGGGAAGCCCAATTAGCGAGGGAGGCAAGGGAGGCAGAACGAGAGCTCGAACAACAGAGGCACGAGAGAGAATTAGAGCTCCTCAGAGCAAGGGCCGATGTGGAGAATGAAAGTCGGCGCTCAGGGGATGGGAGTGCAGGGGTAGCAATTCATGCCCCACGCCCCCATCTCGCTCATTTTAATGAAAACACAGATGACTTGGACTCGTACTTGGAGAGGTTCGAGCGTTTTGCCTCCAGTCAAATGTGGCCAGAAGGCACATGGGCTATGTGCTTGAGCCCTTTGTTGTCAGGTAAAGCCCTCGAGGCTTATACCAGTATGCCTCCTGCACTTCTTAACGACTACAGTGAGCTGAAGAATGCCATCCTTCGGAGATACCAGCTCACTGAAGAAGGATTCTGGACCAAGTTCCGAGAAATTAAGCAGGAGAAGGGAGAAACAGTACCTCAGTATTTTGCCCGAGCTAGGCGGTACTTTGACCGCTGGACTGATCTCGCAGAAGTGAATGAGTCATATGGAGCCCTGCGAGATCTATTTCTCCGGGAGCAGTTTTTAACTACATGCTCCAAGGAGTTGGGTCTGTTCATCAAGTAAAGGGGTCCGCCCACCTATGATGAGATGGCAACTGAGGCAGAACGCTACATCGAGGCCCACGGTGGGAGTGTAAACGCACCCAAATCGGCTAGGGGTGGGGCAAACGGGTTGGCAATGGCACCCGTAAGGCAACACCACCCCAATCCGCCTGCGTCGCAGGCCAGCCGGAATGGGAACGCCCCCAAAGACACAACTTGTTTTATCTGCAACAAGCGGGGTCATATCGCCAGGGACTGCTGGCAGAAGCAGGTTAGGACCAATGGGAACATTAGACCACCTCAGCAGGGGGCCGGGAACGCAGCACCAAGGGGTTGGAAGCAAGGTGACCGCATAGATCCAGGGCCCAGTAGACAGACGGCAGCGTTCTGTTAAACTATCGGCCCAGAACACAGTCCCCTCCGGGAATGTATACAAGAGGGAGAATTAAGGCTGGACGGCGGGAAGGTTGTCCCGATAATAAGTGGCATGTGTGAGAGGCTCACAACTTCGCAGGAGAAGGTTAATATGCCAGTGTACCCAGGGTATGTGGGGCAAAGGGAGACCCGTCTGCTCCGGGATTCTGGGTGCTCCTCTGCAGCGGTTAGAAGGCAACTGGTTGACGACAAGCAATTGTTGGGGCGCGACCATTTGTGTATTTTGATAGATGGGACCGTTAGAAGGTTCCCCATCGCGAGGATAACTGTGGATACCCCATTTTATTGTGGCGAAGTGGAAGCCATGTGCATTGAATCACCTGTGTATGACCTGGTCATAGGTAATATCCCAGGGGTGAGGGCAAGCCCTGATGAGTTATGGTCCAGGAGTAGGGGACCAAGTGAGGGCCCAACGAGGGCAAAGGAAGTTCAAGTGGGTGGGCAAGGACCCCCGGCGGTTGCACTCGGTAACGTATCGGGTAAGGAAGGGAAGATTCCCAGGGGGAACCAATCCGATGGTCCAGGGGATGGCCCCTACACGACGAAATGTCGGAAAGTTTCAGGAGGGACGACTCCTGTCCAATTAGGGAGAAGGGGCCGCAGGCGGTCCAGGCTAAACGCCAAACAGCGAGGGAACCCAATGGGGTCATTGTGGAAAGACCCTCAAGCAAATTTATGTGGGGGTGTTGAACGCCCCAAGAAGTCGGTGTCACTCGTGTGGAGAGGGGAGGCCAGACCCACGCAAATGGCTAGGCAAACTTCCCCAGAATTGAGAGGGCATGGGTCAACACAAGTTGAGGGTGTTAAAGTGGATGGGACCGCTAAGATGGGCGCCCAGGGGGCCGAGGAAAGGGTCCACAAATCAAAGGAGAAGCATCCTAAGTAGCGGAGACCACGCACTGAGTGCCGGGGGGGGGGGCGCACAGCGCCCAAGGTGCGCAAGAAGTCGTCGCAATGGACCGGGGGGTCGACGGCACAAGGGCCAAGGACGGCCAGTGTCGTTCGAACGAAGGTAATCGCCGGGACGAGTGAGCCTGGGGGATATAGCGCCAAGGGAAGCTCTTGGGAATGCGACAATAACAGGATATGGGGACCCTGGTGGAATACCCGTAGAAATAACGGGGCGAGAAGTAGGGGTGTGTCAAGGGTTACCCAAGGGGATACTGGGAACAGGGCCCCTACCAATGGTCGGTGGTTATAAAGAAGCAATAGTTGGGTGGCTGCGGGCCTGGCGTCTGGAACGGGGGCTACAGTCGCAAATATTTTTGTGGATGAGGTGATGAGTTTCGTAAACCCGGTGTTAAGGCCCGAGAAACTGTGTTTGTTTTTATTGACGAGAGTTTGTTGGGAATGTGAGGCACACTAACCTCGTCTGTCGCAAAGGCGCGGTCGGGAAATCTATGTGTTGAAAGTGAGTGTGTGAGGCACACTAACCCCGTCTGTCGCAAAGGCGCGGACGGGAAATCTGTGTGTTGAATGTGTGAGTGTGTGAGGCACGATTTTAATCCCCTGGTTGAGCTTTGCGAAGGTGAGGCTCAACATAATGCAGGGGTCGTATACCCCTTCACAAGACACAGGGGAATGGGAGGTGAAGTTACACTCCGTTGGAATTAACCCATCTGACGCAAAGGCGCGGACGGTGTTACTCGTCGGAGTGAGTGCCAAGTGAACTGTTTGCAAAATGGGCGAATGTGTATAAAAATGTGTATGTTTGGTGTAAATATATATAGTATTAGATAGAGAGAGAGAGTGCTGCAAATCTAAGGATAAGGCTACTCTCCATATGTAAACCCGCAAGACAGGAGCATGTGGTGGCGTGTGTGTCGTGGGAATCGACATGGCCGACGCATGAGCGCGGTCATGAGCCCCACGACCACTAGGGTACAGTTTTGTAGTCTTGAACATGATGGGTGTGAGAGGCGAGCGTGCGTGGCTTTGCCCCTTGTGTTTTGAGAGATACACAGGGTGTTTCTCTCGGGAAGGGGGTTGTCAGGGCAAAGCCAGTCTAAATATATGGGCAAGGGGCCTCATATATAAAGGTAGTGTAAGTTCAAAAGATATTCCGCATCAAGGCGAAAACCCTACGTGAATTTCACTTCTCTGTGAAGCTGGACATGGAAAAAACACACGTGGTGTATATCCAGCTTCAGGGCAGGGACCCAGGAGAGAAACGGTATGTTAGATAAGGTTTAATCTCATTTAATTTATACAGTAGTCGCGAGTCTTACGAGACGTAATCGGTTGGTGGCAGGATATCGTCACGGCCAATTGAGAAACGAGATTCTAAAAGATAGAAATGTCTGTCGTGTCGTCACCTGATCGTTAGTACAGCAATGACTGGCAGGAACGAATCGGTTCTCTCGACAAGTGAAATCACCGTTAAGTCACGCGCGAGATGACTTGTATTGATTCTGCCTCGATATACGTCATCTCCCACCGTTTTGGCAGATGGACAGATGAGCGTCTGTCCACCTGACAGTTTAGGGTAAAAAGTATATATACCTTGAAGAGCAGAGCATTAGACACACACTTGGGGTCACACACACGTGGGTGAAGTCCAGGGCAGGCGGACTCTGTTTCCTGGCATAGGGGTACCTTCGATCACAGGACCCTGAAACGGCTGGAAACGCCAGACAGGGCATTCCACGATTGATTTAGCTTAAGGTTGATAGGCGGCTACAGTGCCAAATTCGTTGAGAAGGAAAACCCAAGGTGAAACGTTAAAGTTTAGATTGTCGAGTAGCAGGTATCAACCTGCAATAGTCAGAAGTGTAGGTTAATTGTATTGTGCGTATTAACCCTTTGAAGCGTCAGACTGATTGCGTTGGGAGTAGTTTGTTTTGCTGTCGAAGCATCGTAATACCGACTGGAGATCGGTGTGAGTGACAATTTCGCCCTAGCACAAAAAGGGAGCATTTGTGAATCGTGAATTCAACCAGGAACAGTGAACATTTCAATAGGACTTTCACAGAGGACTTTCAAAGGGCACATAAGGTATGAGTAGACAATATCTGACCCAAATCAGAAGTACGGTGGCTTTATAGATGACGAACATTGCTGGTCGGAACCCTCCGACAGCCAGAGGTACAGTTACGTGCAGACGTTGACATTTGAGCCTAAGCGGGTGAAGCTCTTATGGCGAGCTCACGGTAATAACATTTCAGATTTGTGAAGCTCTTATGGCGACCTCACGGTAGTAACATTTCCAGTGTGTAGACTATAGTGCCAGTACAGGGCTATAGAATGACTATATAATTGTTGAGAATTATTTAACCCTAGCAACCCATTTTCTGTGAAAAAAAACGAATTGTTGATTGTTGAAATATTGAAACCGCTTTATTTTTATGTGCAAATAAAAGAATCGTTGTTACTTTAAATCATTCTTTCCATTACGCAGCCTGAAGTGATTAGGAATCACACCTAACGGAAATCGAACATATTTCAGGCCAATTTGGCAGAGAAGGAATCACGGCGTCGGTCTAACTCAGCTCCCAGCGCCGAGTTCGCGACACTTGGATCCCAACCCTCCACGTTGGTCTGATTTTCCCGCAATTTCATCAGCGGGACTAAATAACCCCACGTCAGCCCAGGCCTTACGGGGCCTCAGGTGTCCTGACAACCCTCCGATCATACCCCCACCCTGTTGTAGGTAATAGGTGACATAGTAACCACATGCCTCCATAGAAACCAAGATGGTGGCCTGCAGTACCAAAACGGACGACGGATATACGTGTCACCCTAACAACACACATTACTATGGCGTCACTTCCCCCACCAGCTCTCTCTCCGGCCAATATGGCCCGATTTCCACATCTACTACTACACCTTTGGATGTGTGCTTTGGATAGGGGCGGGGATGGGAGTGGAGGGGTTCGCCAAAGAAGCCAATGAAGCAGTCGAGTATAGATAGATGCCAGAAACTGGGCTTTACCCCGTATGTACAGAGGAGAAAGGAACATAATTTCGCCCCTTGAGTGCAACAAGGCTCCATTTGCAATGCTAAGGCATTGCTGTTGACGTCTTATTGAACTTAAGGGACGATTTTCAAGTGAAAAGTGCTAAATGTGTTTTAAATACATTCAAACTCATCGCATTTATAAAACTCTTTAGGAAAAACACCCCACAGGTCCGCAATTTAGACTTTTCGGTTGTTAAACCTCTCCACTAAGTTCCCTAAAAGAAATGAGAGTTGTGAGTGGCGATCGAAAGGTTCTAGTTTTCTTAAGATTAGCCCTTCAAACGATTTAAAGCAATCGGTTTTCGCATCTGTCGCTTTGTACGCAGTACCAACGGGTACGAGAAGGCCTACCTGTACCTTTCATATTGCAGGCCTATTTTAATCGGTTTCGCACGAGAACATCTACCCATTCCAACAAAAATATCGTTTTCCATTCTTGCTATCGTTCTAGGTTATCAGGTAAAATTTATCACAAAAATAAGATGTGTACTTTCAAACACAGATTTTTGATGAATGGTACCTTATGTTTAACTTGCCAGCCTGCTGGATATCCACATAAAACTATTATACACAACACATTCTTTTCTATGCGTGCGTGTGCTTTAGAAATTTATTGCAGAGCACGACCTTCTGAGGGATGGAGGTCATTTCAAACATTTGCATCAATTTAGATTTAAAAGAAACCATGTGGCGATTAACTACCTCTGGTGACGTCAATGGAATGACTGGTAATCAACAAAACGCCGGCTGTTCTTTTTTCTTCATTTTTTTATCGGTTTGTACTCTCGATACAGGGAGGGCTTGATTTTTTTTTTCTATCAACTCAGAGGTCAGGTACTTTATATATTGACGATAAGAGTAACAGTAAAATAGTGATATACATATTATAGATCAATCATTTGGTACACCGCCGTTGGAATAAGAACACTTTCCAAACATTTGATCGCCAAAGAAGGCTTAATTTTTTTTCTATTAACGCTGTTGCCTCGAGTTACAATTTAGAATCCTCTCAGTTTGAAAATTTCGATCACAACATTCACCTGTCGTTTTAAGAAAAAAGAGCTGCGAGGTTGGGGTAAGGAAAGGTCTTGGCTGAGACTATTATAATCCCTGATGGGTACGGGTGTGGGATGGGAAATTCTCACCCGAGGGCAAGATATTTGGGCCAGACACGAGGCTTGCCGAGTGTCTGGACCAAATATCTTGTCCCGAGGGTGACATTTTCCCATCCCACACCCGTACCCAGCAGGGATTATTTTTCTTCCCCCACCATACAGCGATTACGTTAGCCAGAGGTAATCGGCGGTCACGTGCTGATATAATCAACTCATTTGGCATTCGTTGTTTTGAAAAACTAATGACACCATCGGAAAGGGCATGTAACACTTATGTATATACCAAAGGTATATACCACGAAATCAATTAGGAACGGTGGCATCTTGGGGTTTAAAGAGTTTTAGAGCATCAAACTTTGATCACACGGCATTCTGATGACGTCAATATGAATTAGTTGGTAGCAAGTAACTGATACGATATGCATAACGTCATAATAACGTTGTAAATGTATAACGTCACGTGGGTGGGGTGGGATACATCTGTCTCTCCTTGCTATCTCACCCTGGACAGACATATGTTACACATGCAGCGGGGGAGAAATATATATTCTTGGTGACGGAGCCAGACCCTTGCAAAACGGTGGGTATGTAGTGGCGGGGAGGGCAAATTAGCCCGTTATAAGCAACTAGTTTGTGACATTTGTGTGCGAAATAAACTATGGTATATCCCCTCATTTGCAAACTCATATACATCTACAGTCCCTATCCCAACAATCACATACCCTAAAGTCCTTTCATCTAAAACGATCTAATAATACAATAAAGTGGCTCCGATATTAGCGTCAAGTGGACATGGGATATCTGAAACTTTCAAGCTCAATTCAAGGCCTTTTCAAACATTTGAGCATATAGTCACTGCATATCGAATTTCATCCCGCAGAAGACTTTTGTCGAAAGTTCGTCCCCTGAGTTCCAATGTGTTCTATGTGCCAGTAGGCACATAGAACACATTGGAACTCAGGGGACGAGTTGTCTAACATGACACTAAAGTGGCCCAGAAGGCACAGCTTAAAGGCACATAGAAAAAACCATTGACCACATCTACAGACCTCATTGCAACATCTGATCAATGGTTTTATATCGTTTCGAATAATAAGGCCTGGAAGCCGTTCGTGGGACGGTCTAAGAAAACATCAAAATGGTACAATTGGCACAAACAAGTGGAACATGGAAAATTCGAATCCCTCCTGCTCAACTACAGACCCGATTGCAATATCTCAGCATGGCGTCAGCGTGTAGAATACATAGTAAAGGAGCCTTTCGCCCAAAACAGTCTGAGAAAACGCTAAAGTGGCACAGATTTCGCAGCCAAGTAGCACATGAAAAATCAGAAACCTTCGTGCACATCTAAGAACCCCATTGCAACATCTGAGCATGGTTTTAGCGTTTCGAATTACATTCGAATTACGTTTCGAATTACATAGTCCAGAAGTCGAAAGGGTTAGGGAAATACTAACGAAGCACAGGTGGCGCCATGAAGCGGCACATGAAAACACTGAAACCAGACACATCTCCATACCCTAACGCAACATCGTAGTGCAAATGCGAAAAGTTGAATAACGCAGGTGGGGAATATTTAAACGAAAGTTGGAAAATAGCGTTTCTTTAAAGTGGCTGCACAGAAGACACCTGTTGGTGAAAATTTTCAAAAATAGTGTTTTCTGAATATACATACCCAACTGGCGAATGTCTCGGTGTTTTATAATCGAACAACGGGAAGTTCGTAGAGACAAAGACTCCGACAATGTCCCCACATTTTTTAAATGCGGGGATAAAAAATTATATGCACGGTATTAAAAACAAGTGTACTTTCCAGTATTATAACACCAAATAAGTGATCACAACACACCAGAGGCTGTAAAACACAAGTCGCTATGCAAATATTTGCCTGCTTAGTCGATGTGTCAGATGTTGTCAAGGAGTTAAAACAATATGTCTTTCGTTTGGGATCATTTTTTTATTTTCTCATGTTTTACACCATGTTGGTGATATTTAGCGATCAGAGCCGTCGCTAAATAATGTAACCGAGCCTTCAACAAACGCCAATTAAAGACATTAGCTGAGTTAAGGTTGGGAATGTCCCGATCATTGAAAATTCTAGAAGCCACATTCCACCGTCTGTTTAGTGCCGCGTCGAAGGAATCGAAGGAGTGGTCAGTTCCGCATTCTTTTCTGTAGATAAAAAAAGCATCCTGTAACGCCCGGTCGATTTGCATATCGTATAAATCTCCTAAAGAAAGCCAATACCCGAATACAAAATGACATGGCCAGGCACCCAAAAATGCCTTCCTTTATGATCAGGGAATGTCTGAGACTTAGAGCTATAAATGAAGTCTAAATTAAAGTGCAACAATCTAGCCGAGTGTGCGCAGTCTCGGATTTCAAAGATCGCAATTTGGGCTAAAGTTGATTGCTTCCAAACTGTACAATTGTGAGATAGACCCAAGGTGGGAAGTCTCCCATACTCCATGGGAACGCTGTGACGGCCCACCTAGTTTTGTCAGTAGACAGCCATGAATCGCGGATGCTTCATGACTGCTAGTCATAAGTGGTAAATAGTCAAAAGCCGTGGAGAGCTGGTTGAGCGCGTGAGATAGATATTTAGTGTTATTCCTGATTGGCGGGAGCCGAACTCGTCTTGTCTGTCTCGAACCCGTGCAGCACTGGAACTTTGATAGAGAATAGTGAGTCTCACGATATTCTTTAATGTCGTTCGTCAAACTGGCATTATAGATGAAATATTTCCCGACCTTATTATAATATGTTTACTTTAACCCTTTACCTAAGGTAACGGCCAAAACCGGCCAGCGCTATTCTCAAAAATCGCCAATTAATTTTCATTATTTTTTTCATTTTTTGTCTCAAAAACATAGGTTATGACCCCTCGTTGGAACGAGCTCGTCGAGCTCGTTCAAACAAGGGGTCATAACCTATGTTTTTGAGACAAAAAATGAAAAAAAGTAGTTATTCAAAAATTATTTTTGCAAGTGTCGTCTGCTTTTCAGTTTACATGTAGGTAAAGGGTTAAATAATCAACAAACATACTCAATTTGCTTCTATTTTGGTTCTCCAATTTACCAAATTTCATTCATTTTCCTTCGTTTGGGAGGTCAAATGTTATAGCCCCCCTGTCGGAGAGATCAGCCCCCATGTCGAGAAATCTCTGGCGCCACCCCTGGTATAAACTACACAGATTTTTGACGGATCCAGGCTTGTAAATAAATTATCTTTTCTGTATTTTATCGTCGATCACCTTTAAATATTTAAAGTCATTGACCCCTTCAGAAGCACAAACAGTTCAAAACAGATAGTGTGTTGATAAGGTGGCGAGACATACTTTCGAACCACTGGGTGTCGACTGTTCCGCAAGCGAAAATGTAGATCTCCCACCACCTGAATGTATTATTAAAACTCATATTCTGCGACACATGTCACGCCCCGGCATTCTCTTAAAACATTCAAACAGCAAACAGGTTGTTATGTGAAAAGTAGAATGCACTGAGCACAGGGTGATCTCCACAGCAGCCTCTGGATTCTCCATTGCTTCCCATTCACATTCAGTACGCCTCTGTTGCTCACCTTTTTTGATAGTACTAGACTGCACTTAGTTTCTATCCCCTTCACTCACCCCCCCCCCCCCACCCCCACCAAAAAAAAAAAACGCAAGTGTTGTCCCACTTTACGTGAGTTTGACATGAATACCCCTCGAGGCTAACCATCGATTACAATGTAAGAGAAATTGACCAAAACTTGCAAGAGATCTAGGCCCGACCTACCGATCTGTTAATGTTGATGAATTTCTTTCTCCTCTTGATGGTTAATGGAAAACAGAAACACATTATATCGGAACATATGCCATATTCGACATGTCTGTTCTGAGTTTCTGTTTATCTAAGATTATTAAAATAGATACTCCAAAAGCACATTGTGTGACCAACACACACCAAGAGATTGTAATGTATTTACGCAATCTTTCCTTCTTTCAAACAATACAATTGACACTGATAAATCCGGACTGCAAGCTAGCAAATATTAACTCTCTAAATACTGGTGTTAAAATATTTAATAAATATAGCATGGCTTTGAGTTGACTATGCCAAAATAGTGGTCCTCGAGGAGAGGATAGTCCCGACGCGTAGCGGAGGGACTATTCTTAGTAGTTAGGGGAGGCATTATAGCCCCAAAATCTGAAACTTATAGCCCCAAGAACTTATAGCCCCAAGATTTGTGAAACTTATAGCCCCAAGAACTTATAGACCCAACATGCATGCACTGGTGGCACAATGCATGCATGTTGGGTCTATAAGTTCTTGGGGCTATAAGTTTCACAAATCTTGGGGCTATAAGTTCTTGGGGCTATAAGTTTCAGATTTTGGGGCTATAATGCCTCCGCATCATGCTTTATGGCCAGATCCTATAGTACATTTTTGCTTATAAGTTTTTTCACTGGAGGATAAGGGAACTGTTTTTTGTCTTTTTATATAACAAAGACTTGATTGTGTACATGAGAAGATCTCTTTCTAATAGTGTGGGTAGCCCTTAGAAGGGCTGTTTTAGTTTTTGATGTAGTGCAAGTCACTCAACAGTTAGCAATATTTTTCATGTATCGCCCAAGACCATCGAATCGTACCCGTTTCTTTTTTTTAGGTTTAACAATATCATCAGATGATTCTTCCTCTGGAATAGGTTGTTGAATTACTGTATCTGTTTGTGTGGATGTAGTCACTAACTGATTCTGTGCTTGACGTCCCCTTTTTCTCTTAGGTTGAGGTGTCGGTTCTGCCAACTCATGTGGTACTGTTAAAGGAAGAGATGACACTTTGAATTCTATAGGAACTGTAATCTTATCAGCTGAGAGAACAATCTTTTGGTGAGATGATTTCATGTCTTGTAGAGTCTCCAAGATTTTCTGTAATAATGTTTCATTTTTTTCATCTTGTGAAAAAGTATTATTCACCCTCTTATTTGGTATGGTATCCTTTTGGTTTGGTATTCTCTGCTGTGTCATCAATGAGTTGTCAATACGAATTAAATCGTTAAAATCATCTAGTATATTGTATTCATCCATGATTGAATGCAGAACAGGCGATTGCTTTTTATCAAATGAATTGTCTGGAATGTGTGTTAGATTTTATAGACTATGCGAGGATCGGAAATGCACTGGAGAACGCTCACGCGACAATTTTTGATCGAGTGCGGGAAACGATTGTTGATAACAGACGTTTACTATCACAGCCGTCCGATGTCAACAATCGTTTCCCGCACTCGATCGAAATTGTCGCGTGAGCGTTCTCCAGTGCATTTCCGATCCTCGCATTGTCTATAAAAAGAAGGTGAGTTGAGGATTTGGATACATTTCATCATCTGACTAAAGAAAATCATCTTTTGACAGAGAGGAAAAAGACATGGAGCCAACGAAGATCAATTACAGTTCCGTAGAGAGTTATGAGAGAACCAAGAAACAGAGAGCCGATGAAGAATTCGCCTTGGCTTTGAGAAAGTGGTGGTCGGCAACACTTTCGATGGAAGAACAACTTAAGAAGATTGAAGACCACCCTTTCGTCAAAGCCGCCACACGTCCGTTCGGGGAGATCCAGTACAAGAATCGACCTAAACACTGGTTTGATCTCCCCGTACATTTGCAGGAGGAAGCTCTTGTAGGACGAAGCTATGCATGGGAACAAGATTGCTTTACAGATGAAGAGATGCTAGCAACAACCATAGGCGTGTGGGAAGGTGAATTCTTCACCGAAGCAGAGATGGCTTTACCAAACAGCTCTCTACGGAACTGAAGATTTTTAAAAACGGCCCTTTTCAGGGCCAACCCACACTATTAGAAAGAGATCTTCTCATGTACACAATCAAGTCTTTGTTATATAAAAAGACAAAAAACATTTCCCTCCCTAGAGTGTGACCCAATGTCTATATTAATTTAAAATCATTTTATATTAGGGGTTATCCATATGGTTTTGGGTTTTGTCATCTCTCCACCCTGTGTATACAACTTCTATAAATGGGGAAATTTTGTGTGTCTTCTTGTGTTTTGTTGTAAGTATAAGGAAATTATGCTTACAATAAAACACAAGAACACATGCACAAAATAAAAAAACTTAGTGATTCGCGTTGTGGTCGAACTCTCTGTGATAGTTGTTTTTTCTATAGTAAGAATAGTATTCATTGTATGTTTAGCAATCAAAATTATCTCTACAGTATAAACTGTATATCAGGTTACACTATAAAAGTTTTTGATAAGTATGCATACAATATTAAATCCTAATACTCTCAGTGAAAAAGAGAAGTGACTCTTAACTCTTTTTTACTGTTGGGAAATAATAGGGACACGGTGATAAAAAAGGGATTATAGGACTAACCTGACAAATTCGACAAAACTATCACAAAGGTTTTAACAAAAGACAAAACTGTATTTAAAGTTGAATCATTATATTGAAATGAACTCTGAACATATATACACCGAGATCTGAGTTTGCCTATCCATGAGAAAACCTATTTACATCAAGATTCTTTTTTATGCTAGCTTTTTTATTTGATACCCAAGATTGTTTTTTGAAAACAATCTTGGGTATCAAATAAAAAACTGATATCACTCAAGTGATCTGATCTTGAAACAAATATAAAAAATAACTAAAAACCCTATCTCTCTGTTACACAAATGTCTGGCGAAAATTATATAATAGATGATTGTCTTTTAATAAAAAACTTAAAAAACTAAAAGATGTAAAAAATTACCTCTGTGGGATTGTTTTGACACCTGATATTTATTACAGTTATTTCAAATAATGTCTATAAGTTTGCTCAAACCATCGTCGAACATCTCTATCATTCTCTTGAAAATTTCTTGGATCAAATTTGATAGTAAGAACTGTCTCTAAATCATATCCTCTTGCAAGATGATCTAAAGCAAATATACAGTACATTCCACACACAACAGTAAATTCACTTTGTAGTCTCATTGTATTTATTGTCCAGGAATCTGTATTTTTCACTATGAAATTGTATATGTCTCTATCTAATGGTGGTAAACCATATGAATCAAAGTAGATAGCAGAATGATTGTCTTTAAAATATATTGCTATCCAATGTTCTCCTGGTTCTTTTGATGAATCTGTGTTCACAATATATGCTTGTCTGTGTTTAGGTTTTCGTTTTGGTAACAAGTCTTTTGAACACACTTTTCCTTTTAAGGATGATAACCTTTGAGAACTGTCAAGTATAGTTTGTAATTGTATGGTTTCCATCTTCTTAGCCTTGAAAAAGGCTGGCACGGAGCCATTAATCAAGATATCCTGTATAATATGACCAGTCTCTTTTAACTAAATCTGCCCACTTTTGAATGTCTTTTTGGCAGTCTATTTCAAAGTCTATATGAGCACAATATTCTAATAAGTTTATTTTTCTTGCTCTCTTGTGTAGATTATATAGTATAGTCACTGGACACACTTTCTGTAAACACTCTGCAATGTTCATATCTATTAATGTTGTTGTGTTGGTTCGATTTTCTTCTTCACAGATATTTTTCATTTTCTGTTGAACAGATTTTGTCAGTTCTATCACTACACATTCTTGAAATAATGTTTGTATTTTTTCTTTACACATCTTGCAATGTTCACACTGACTCATCTTGTTTAATAGTCAAATATCACTTCTCTGAATTTGTTGATTTCTATCTCACTATCAAATTCTGCATAGACAACAACGTTGATCACCTCTGGAAGAGCTTGAGCAAACTGAAGTTCAAACCTAAGATTGCCAGACTTTATTGGGTGAGCCAAGGGCCCACTACTACTCTGATCAGGTGTCAAATCAATACCCCAAAGGGTATACCCTTTTGCATAATCCTGCAAAGATAAATTAAATGATTGATTTTGTCCAAAATAGCCCATAGCTTCAAACAATGATAAATATGAATTTAGATAAAGTCCACCTTCAAAATTCGGTTCAAAGGGACGTGCTTTAATGGAATGTCCATCTATTGTGATTTCCAACTTATTCAAATCGAAATGTTGAAAATTAAATGGATTACTGCCAACATCTCCATTTATATCTCTATTACTAACTAAACCAAGAATAATTCGTTTTGGCATCTGTTTATGAAACAGATAGTCTTCTATTTTTGAACGAAGACCACTTCCAATAGTAAAAGTTTTAATTTCACTACGTCTTATGGGCATTTTATAATTTGTTCGATCTATTTGTGCATTAAGATCATTCGCAAATTTTGGAAATAAATCCAATGCCGGTATTCTGAATATGGCTTTTTGAATTTCTATTTTTCCATGTTCACTACCAATCAAACAAAATTTAGTTGGAGCACGATGCAATTTAATTCTCATCTCAACTCCATTTGGTAAATACTTATCTTGCACAAACAGATCTAAATGCAGTTTTCCTCTTAGTTGTACATTTTTGCTACCACCAATTATTTTAGCTCGCTCAGTCAAACCTTTGTTCGATGAAGCTTTACTTGTTTCCGTGAGGTGTCCAGGAGTATCTCTATACCACAACTCACTAGCAGCTAGATGTGTTTTTTTCACATCTTTTGAATAACTAAGAAAATTCTCAAAATATGCTCTATAAGGATAAAGATCTGTATTGGTGGTGATAAGATTGCCATTCAGTGTAACATCAATTTTACTGAACATGCTATGAAAAAAATTATTGATAGGAGCAATTTGTGTATCTCCAGCCAAAACACTCCCATCTTGTTTTGTAATTTTAAATTGAACTTCAAGTGTAGATGCTGCAAGATCTAACCACTTGGTTGTTTGTCTTGGAATTAAAAATTCTATTGGTGAAGAATTATTTAAAGATGCAATAGGAAATTGTTCAATTTCACCAATATTTTCTATACCACTTGATGTTGGTGATACATTATCTGGATCAAAACTACTACCAAAATGTTCGCAAGATCCATGTAACATCATGATTTTTTTCAGTCAAATATATCAAGTGGTCTTGATTTTCGTTTTGAATAAGCTTGTCTTTGACGTGTCTTACCTCTACGAGAACGAACCACAGACTGACGTTTTCGTTCTTGTTTTTGTCTTTTTATACCTAAAGCAGATTCACCAACTGATTTCAAAAGATCTTTTCCATGAGTTAATAAAATGTCTTTAGGTGCTTTACGTTTTTTTATCAATTCATTTGCTATTTCTAAACCATGTCTTAATCCATCTCTCTTTAAGGTTTGAAATGCATTTTTTGCAATTGGTTTTATAAATGGTGCAGCTGTTCTTATTGCTGTGCGAAAAATAGACCCTAATCCATATCCATATTGCCGTGGTACACCTTGATACACCGGCATCATTTTTACAAATTTAATTTATGTCTCTGTCTAAAATGCAACTTGACAACTGTCTTGCCACTTGCAAACTGAATGGGTTTACCAGTGTTCCCATTTATATTTATACTAATCTGATCAAAATAAGATTTTGATACTGGTACATAATGTACATTATCAAATTCTATATGAGTATGTAGAGACTCTTTATGTGATTCAAATGGAATCACACGTAAAATAGGTGCTTCAATATCACCTAAAAATGTATAATCTGCTATGTCAGAATAAATAAAGATTTGATTGAAATCCACATTTAAGTCCACATTATATTTAAATGCACCTTTTGATGTGTTAGGAAAAATGACAGGAAAAATATTGTCTTTACATCCCAATTTTTGTAATAAACTTTCTGACATTTCAATACCCACTTTCCCAATACTATTTCCTACTATTTTTACACGCCCTTGGAGAGTTGAAAATCCAACATGAAATAATACATCAAATGATTTAAATATGTCTCCAAGTTTTTCTTGAATTTCTGTTTGCATTGCATCTATGACATGAGCGCCATTTGAATATGCACCTGATAAAATATTTAATTCAACAACAGCAACACCTTTGTGTAATGTATGTTTCAAATTCGTTTTATTAATACGATTTGATATTTTGCTATCTGTTACAATGATTTTAAAAACAGATTCTTCATCTGTAATATTTTTTGCTTCCGAAGGTAAAATTACTTCAACTAATCCCACTTCCCAATGTTCTTTATCAACATGAATGGGTTTAGATAATTGTGTTTGAAAACAACATTGGCTATTACTTGGAAACATATCCATAGAACTATCACTGAGAAGTGTTACGTAAAATGAATTAAATAAATAAAATGATAAATATGAATTTAGATAAAGTCCACCTTCAAAATTCGGTTCAAAGGGACGTGCTTTAATGGAATGTCCATCTATTGTGATTTCCAACTTATTCAAATCGAAATGTTGAAAATTAAATGGATTACTGCCAACATCTCCATTTATATCTCTATTACTAACTAAACCAAGAATAATTCGTTTTGGCATCTGTTTATGAAACAGATAGTCTTCTATTTTTGAACGAAGACCACTTCCAATAGTAAAAGTTTTAATTTCACTACGTCTTATGGGCATTTTATAATTTGTTCGATCTATTTGTGCATTAAGATCATTCGCAAATTTTGGAAATAAATCCAATGCCGGTATTCTGAATATGGCTTTTTGAATTTCTATTTTTCCATGTTCACTACCAATCAAACAAAATTTAGTTGGAGCACGATGCAATTTAATTCTCATCTCAACTCCATTTGGTAAATACTTATCTTGCACAAACAGATCTAAATGCAGTTTTCCTCTTAGTTGTACATTTTTGCTACCACCAATTATTTTAGCTCGCTCAGTCAAACCTTTGTTCGATGAAGCTTTACTTGTTTCCGTGAGGTGTCCAGGAGTATCTCTATACCACAACTCACTAGCAGCTAGATGTGTTTTTTTCACATCTTTTGAATAACTAAGAAAATTCTCAAAATATGCTCTATAAGGATAAAGATCTGTATTGGTGGTGATAAGATTGCCATTCAGTGTAACATCAATTTTACTGAACATGCTATGAAAAAAATTATTGATAGGAGCAATTTGTGTATCTCCAGCCAAAACACTCCCATCTTGTTTTGTAATTTTAAATTGAACTTCAAGTGTAGATGCTGCAAGATCTAACCACTTGGTTGTTTGTCTTGGAATTAAAAATTCTATTGGTGAAGAATTATTTAAAGATGCAATAGGAAATTGTTCAATTTCACCAATATTTTCTATACCACTTGATGTTGGTGATACATTATCTGGATCAAAACTACTACCAAAATGTTCGCAAGATCCATGTAACATCATGATTTTTTTCAGTCAAATATATCAAGTGGTCTTGATTTTCGTTTTGAATAAGCTTGTCTTTGACGTGTCTTACCTCTACGAGAACGAACCACAGACTGACGTTTTCGTTCTTGTTTTTGTCTTTTTATACCTAAAGCAGATTCACCAACTGATTTCAAAAGATCTTTTCCATGAGTTAATAAAATGTCTTTAGGTGCTTTACGTTTTTTTATCAATTCATTTGCTATTTCTAAACCATGTCTTAATCCATCTCTCTTTAAGGTTTGAAATGCATTTTTTGCAATTGGTTTTATAAATGGTGCAGCTGTTCTTATTGCTGTGCGAAAAATAGACCCTAATCCATATCCATATTGCCGTGGTACACCTTGATACACCGGCATCATTTTTACAAATTTAATTTATGTCTCTGTCTAAAATGCAACTTGACAACTGTCTTGCCACTTGCAAACTGAATGGGTTTACCAGTGTTCCCATTTATATTTATACTAATCTGATCAAAATAAGATTTTGATACTGGTACATAATGTACATTATCAAATTCTATATGAGTATGTAGAGACTCTTTATGTGATTCAAATGGAATCACACGTAAAATAGGTGCTTCAATATCACCTAAAAATGTATAATCTGCTATGTCAGAATAAATAAAGATTTGATTGAAATCCACATTTAAGTCCACATTATATTTAAATGCACCTTTTGATGTGTTAGGAAAAATGACAGGAAAAATATTGTCTTTACATCCCAATTTTTGTAATAAACTTTCTGACATTTCAATACCCACTTTCCCAATACTATTTCCTACTATTTTTACACGCCCTTGGAGAGTTGAAAATCCAACATGAAATAATACATCAAATGATTTAAATATGTCTCCAAGTTTTTCTTGAATTTCTGTTTGCATTGCATCTATGACATGAGCGCCATTTGAATATGCACCTGATAAAATATTTAATTCAACAACAGCAACACCTTTGTGTAATGTATGTTTCAAATTCGTTTTATTAATACGATTTGATATTTTGCTATCTGTTACAATGATTTTAAAAACAGATTCTTCATCTGTAATATTTTTTGCTTCCGAAGGTAAAATTACTTCAACTAATCCCACTTCCCAATGTTCTTTATCAACATGAATGGGTTTAGATAATTGTGTTTGAAAACAACATTGGCTATTACTTGGAAACATATCCATAGAACTATCACTGAGAAGTGTTACGTAAAATGAATTCATTTTTCTTATCTTGTGGTTGTTTCAAATATTTTAAACCTGGACTTGGAAGAATATATCCTAATGAACTACTTAATAACACTAACCATAATTCTTTATCAGGGCTTTGTAAACTCAAATGTGCAATGGCAGTAATTATAATACCATAAATGATAATAATCTGTGTGAAATAAGTGACTTGATTTTTTGCAACACGATTTCCACAAATTTTAAATTGTTGACTTTGTTGACTTTGTACATCAACACTTGTGGTTTCATTAGGTAATGAAGTTTCATTTAATGACATATTCTTTTTATATCAAATCTGATTCTGCTATCCAACTATCAAATTTCTTTGGATAACCTTCCCAGTGTACTTTAAGTTCTTTGATAATTTTCTTTCCCACACGTCTTGACCGTCTATTAAGAATTGATTCAATTATATATTTTTTATCATCTTTTATACTTTGAATTTCTTGTGGATAAAATGTCCCTTGTATATTTTCACCACCCATATCTTCAAGTTTATAAGTGGGTGGTATTGTATGTTTTACATGAGTAATTTTAAATAACTCTTTTGTCCAATTTGGTAAATACCATTTTTCAAATGTACGTTTGGTTTTATTAATACGTACTATATCACCAACTTTAAATTGTATTTTTTTCTTTTTAGACTTTTTTTTACCATACAAATGTTGAGATACTTCTACTTCATTTTCTAATGATACTGAAGCAGGAGTTCTCTGAATACTTCGATGAAAACTATGATTATATCCATCAACTAAATTTTCCAACACATCAATGTACCTTAATGTACGTTTGTGTGTAAAATATTTCCACATTCGTGTTTTCAATGTACGTTGAAAACGTTCAACAATACTAGCTTTGGTTTCAGGATTTTCTGTTGTGAAGAAATGAATGTTTTGTTTCTTTAAAAATTTTTGCACGTCTTTATTTTTAAATTCAGAACCTTTATCAGATTGTAATGATAATGGTTTACGTCCAGAAGTTTTCAAAATACTCTGAAAAGATTTTGTTAATGTCTCTCCTGTTTTATTGTGAATGGGTATTACCCATGCATATTTGGAAAATACATCAATAACACAAACTAAATAACGAAATTGGTCATTGTAAGATTGTAAACTTTGTAAGTCTGCTAAATCAATCTGCCATTGATGATCAATACCACCCACTATAGTCTTACGTCTTGAAAATTTTTTACGGATGGGTTTATGTAAAGTATAAGTTCTTTCTCCTTTCAACCATTTTTTCACTTGATCAATTGTGATGGAATTATCTTTACTATGAGCTGCTTTGTACAATTTTTGTATACCACCATAACCAGCAGGATGTTTTGTATTGTAATATATTTCAGTTAATAAATCATTCAATAAGCTTCCCATTTTTCAGATAATCTATGTTTTGTCAATTTACGCTTTAGTACTGACTTTGGTGTGTCTTCACTCCACTGCACTCTATGACCTCGACGAACTTTACGTTTTGGAGGGGATGATTGAGGAGTTTCAGACCAACTATCTTCTGGAGAACTTTGATATTTACTGGGTTTGGGTATAGGTTGTCTATTCATCCATAACCAACGTTCACGATTACCAACAAAATCTTGAGGGATATTTATATCTTTTAATCCACGACTAAACATTTCCCATCCACTCGGTTTAAAACCTTTTCGGTGTCTAAGAACATCATTGACTAAATCTATGATATTTGAACCTTTTATGACTTCTCCATCGTAACTTAATACACCCTGATCATCCCAACTCATGTGTGGATGAGATGATAAAGCAGATAATAATGAAGTTGCTTTACGTCTCATTGTAACAGGGACACTTTCTATAATACGATCTCGTAAAAATAATGATTTTTCTCCTGACTCAGGCAATGGAACCAATGTTGGTTGTAATGCTTTCTTATGTGACATTTGAAATTTTTGTAAGGTTTCCCCATACTTTTGTTCTTTCTCACTTTCGGACAACTCTGAATTTCCTAACACAGATGATAAATCATTTTGAAGTTGTGCAGTATTTGTAACTTGTGGGTTAGGGGGTAATCTTGGTCTTTGAGCTTTTTCATTTCTAAAACGTTGCATATCTTCTAACATTTGATAAGGTACAATAGCCATCTTTTTCATATTTTATCGACTAATTTATTTGCAAGATTTGTTGCAACTTCTATAGCAGGTCCAAGTAAACCAAGTAATGGTAAAAAACCACCTTTTTGATTTAAAATTTGTTTTTTCTTTTTAAGAGTTATTGATTTACTAGCGAGTGCTTGTAGTTGTTGACGCTTTGGATGTAATTTTTGTTTCTGACTTTTTGTTAGATGTATGTTGCCTTTTAAAAGATTATGACAACATTCTGACACACAATTAATTAATTCTTTAGGTGCATTTTTCATAATTTGTTTTTGAAATGCTGGAGGAGTTTGACTTAAACCTATTAACATACCACCATATTTTTTAACTAAAGGAATTTTTTGTTTCTTATTTTGTCTCACCATCTTGCTCTTATAGAATCTAATGATTAAATGAAACAAATATAAAAATGTAATGCTATTTATATATGTGCAAACTTTATATTATTTAAAGTAAGACCTTATCCCTTTAACAGGTTTGGGTGTATTTAAAGCTGTAAAACGTGCCATTGTGGGAATCTTTTCTTTTAATGGTACATGTTGTGTATTTTGTACAGAATACATTGGGTCATGATTTTTAACACCATCTTTTGTTATTGACACTACACGTGTTAACTTAAGTGGTGATACTTTTCTTTGTCTTTGAAGATTTTTCACAAGTAATGCTTTTGTTTTTGTAGATGGAGATCTATGAGGGGCAATTTCAAAATTTGTGTACATATATTTTGGTCCTACCTTTCTTTGATTTTTTATCTCTCTAGAACTTGATGAATTATTTGATCTTTTCTTAGGGGATTTTCGTTTCCTTTTAGGTGACTTTTGTTTCTTACTCTTTGTTTGTTTGAATGGTGAATAGAATGATCTACTTGTCTTATGACCATCCCATCGAATTAAATTACGAATGATAACACCACCAAAAAATCCACCACCTCCTGGTTTTAAAATAATGTTTCGTTTTGTTGCAAGATCAACTCTGGGATTTGCAAGTTGTTCAAGATCTTGTTTATGTTTATCCATATAAGTTAAAGTTTGTTTTGGCAATTTAATTTTCTTATTAAGTATGATTCTACTTGCTAATGTAAACCATTTTAAAATTTTCTTAAAACCTTTCTTAAGTAATTTTTGTCTTGCAAATGGACTTGTTTCTTGACCAAGTTGTTCTAAAGATTGTATGAATGATACCATGATGATGTGTAGTCGTTGACAAACTTTGACTAACTAACATCAACTCATTAGAACATGGGGAATTTATAGTTTTGTATAAATGATGGGACCACGTTCATTTTGTGTTACCCAAGGATGAAAAATATCAGTTCTTAATCTCAAAGACTCAGGAGTTCTAGGATGAAAATCAATTAATAAATAACCATGATCAATACTTGTTGCATCTTGATAACATGCATTTAAATGTGGTAATTGAACTTGATTTGCCAATACTTTAATTTGCCCTTTATCTCTGGTATTTTGAAATAAAATCATATAATGTGCATTTAAACTTATGGTACGACTAGATTTAGATTGTTGAAACATATTTTGTGTTATGTAAATGACACTTGCATTTCTATGATGTCCTTTTCGTGTGAACCATAATTTAATTTTTTCTTCATCTTTATCTCCTAACATATCATCAAAAACTACAAGATGGGGAATAGTGACATCACTGACAATTTCATATTCATCATCAGGGATACCATCTATGAATTTAATATCTTCACTTTCTTTAAGTAAAGTATATGTATTTTGCCATTCTTTATAACACCAAATGATTTTTTGTGGGGGAATTTGAAATAAGTCATGTTTCATATCAATAAGCTTTTTGACAAATTCTGTTTTTCCTGAACCACTAGGTCCCGAAATAAAGATATTACAAGGGTGTTGAAACAATAAACATTCACTCGATGCCATAATTGTATTTGTGTGAATAAGAGTTGTCAAATCATTCACTTATATACTTTCTGATTCCATACCTTCTTCATGTCTTTTAGTAGGTATTCGTTTTAAGGGTGCTTTTAACTCAAATACAGTTTCTGAAGAATCTATTCTTCTATCTATTTGTGGTACACATTGTCTATACAAGTAATTAATGATTTCTTTATCATAAATTATATTACCCCATACAACTCTTGTCCAAATATTTTCTATATTATCTTTGTAAAAAGCATTCATGATTTGTAATGCATTACAAAATTCCCCATACATTTCATCTTTTCCCAATTGATTATGAATAAACTCTTTTGTTATTGTTAGATAACCAGGAGTGATCAATTGAAATGCATATAATAATGCCTTACGTGTAATCTTGTTGTCTAACATACGTCTTACTGGTTCCATGGTTGAAATCAAAGTGATGATTCTTTTGTCTCTTCTGATGTATTTTGTCCATCAGGTACTATATTACCTGATGCACAAAATACATCAGGACGGTCAGGAAAATCATTTCCTGCATTATCTGAAAACATTTTATCAAACTTAGTTTTGAATTGTCCTGCAGCTTGTCTTGCAATTATGGTACTAAATGGTGTACTTTGATCATTTAGCACCATGAGTGCAAATAAAGACTTAGAATCTGGAAAATCATCTAAACACTTGTCATATTTTTTCATTGTTGAAAATATTTGATTTAAAGTGAATCCATAATCCATCACTGATAATATTTTATCTGGGGGTGTTTGCATACATGTTGGTGGTTTGTATAATTGACAATTTCTTATCAATTGAATATAAGAACAATTTGGTGACCACTTAACATGTTCTTGCAAAGGAATATCTTTTTCTTCCCAATTCATTAAACCTTGTCCACATACAAAACATTTTACTTTACCATCTCCTATATAGAAAAATCCAGCTTTAGCTAAGTCTTCTTTCTTGGATTTTAAAATAGGGTTTGTAGTCATGCTAAAACTCGAAAGTCTTCTTAACTCTGACAAGTATATAGGATAAGTAGGATTGAGTGGTAGAGACATCTTGCCTGCTCAGTGTTCAAAGTTGAAATGAGAAATCTGAAGGGTTCTTTTATACCTTAGGCCCATAAGGTTTTGTGTCATATTTATCCACTACAAAATGGTTTGTGTACACAGATCTGAATGTTTTGGTTTGTAATTCAATTGTGACATGTCTGTTCTTGTTCAAACTTGAAATGAGGAATTTGAAGAGTAATTTTTATACCTTAAACCCATAAGGTCTTGTATCATATTTATCCACTACAAAACGTTTTGTGTACACAGATCTGAATGTTTTGGTTTGTTTTTCACTTGTAACTTGTCTGTTCTTGTTGCGTTTAATTCTATGTGTGTATTCAATGTTCATTTTATAATTATGTCTGTCTTGTACACATTCCACCATGGATTCAAAATTGACTTTCTGTGATGTATTGTAATCTAATGTGATTCCTTTAACTTTACATGAAGTGTGTATTTGACCATCTTTAATGTACTTGTAACCATAATTTTTTGGACCTAATCCTACATATTCAATAATTTTTGCATCTGGATGTTCATCTGTCCATTGACCTAACCTACTGTTTATAATTTGTGGATTCCAAAGTGTGGGGTTATGGATGTAAATACAACTGTCTGTGTCAAAGTATAATACCCGTCTACCCAAACGTCCTATTACTTTATATAATTCCATTCGTGCATAAGCTGTGACAAAAGATGCAACTGCAACATTAGCTGATTTGTGAGGTTCATAAACATCTGTAGATTTTGTGTAATTGACTAAAATACATTTATCATGATCAAACAATTCAACATTTTTAATAATGATGTCTTTATCTTGTATCAGGTCAAAATATTTGGATGGGTCTTGTATGTATTCTGTTTTTGTTTTTAAATTGTTTTGTGCACTTTTCCCCCATAAACAGTTTAACATGGTTTTAGCAAATGATCTTTGTCCTGGATTTTTTTCAATATTTTCCAAACGTATGTTTTCAAATTGTGCATAGTCTTTCTTAAATGTATCTTTGTCTGTTTCTGTTTTCACCCAATCTGGATATCCACTGGCTTCTTGTTTCATTTTTAAATATTTGTTCACATAATGTTTGTAAATTTCTGAAGACCATTCTTCCCAATGCCAAATCTGATAAGTGTCAAGTAATGTGTATCCCATTCCCAATGCTTTAAAAAGTTCAATAGATGTCCATGTACCTGTAATACTGCTTTGATCTGGTGTGTGTTCACATTTGTCTAATTCTTGTTCTGCACATGTATTGCAAAGTGTAAAAACCATTTTCTTGTTGCAATGAATTGGTAATACTGGCATGTGTAGAGATTGTGGTGGTAAAACTTTACATTTGATAAGTCCCCTGTACTGTCTTATATTATTCATGTCTATGTTTTCTTTTGTGAGTATATTTGGATGACCTACTGGATATTCTCTGTGTTTATTGACATAAGGATAGAGTGAACAGATATCTATGTATTTTATTTCATTGTCTGTGCTTTGGTCTATTTTATAATGTAATTTAATGGCATTTGTTCTCCCCCCAAATAATGCTTCACGTGGTTTAATAGGATCCATGTTTGGAAAAAATGAATTTAATGTTGATTTTACTTCAGGATTTGATTTGCAAAAATCATCAAGTTCATGTTCCCATGTTATTCTCATGTTATACCCTAATGATTTTAAATGGTGTATGCGTTCCTGTGTATTGTTGTAGAGAGTTTGGTAATTTAACAAATTGACTGGATTTTTCTCATGTCTGTTGTCTTTGTAACATGTTATGCACCCATGCCACATACATCCATAAAATTCAAAGATTGTATTTGTGTCTTTGTGAAACCCATCAACATAATATCCCCCTATTTTAACCTCCCCACCATTAAGTGCATGTTGAATATGTATGTTTTCTTCCTGTGCAAGTGTCTGTAAAAATCTAATGGCTTTAATGGAGTATTTGACTTTAGCTGGGTAACCTATGTCTGAAATGATTGCCATTTTGTTTTCTGGAAGTGAATTTTTTCTCCAAGCTTTTGTACATGCATCGGCTAAGGTAAATGCTTCTCTCAAAGGATCTATGCCATCACTATCTATAAATTTTTGTCTGAATTCCCCACACCCCCTACGTAAAATATCTACATCTGATTTACAGTATAATTCCATTTCTTTTTGAAAATCAAAACTGGCATTACTAGTAATTTTTTGTTTGTACCACTTGATAAAATCTTCCCTATCTGATGGAGACATTGAATCTGGCATATACAATGTTGAATCTAAATAAAGACCAATATAATTTTGATAAGCTTGTGTGTTTGCCAAATGGGGGAAATAACCTTTTGCTAATTCTGTCAAGCCAAATGTTTTGGGAAATTGTGCCAATCTCATTGAAAGAAAATTTAAAGAATCTATAAGTCTAATACTACAAGCTTTAAGTGAAAGAATTTTGTTCCCATTCATAATTACATCAGGAGTTGTTGTACCAGTTTCAATGAGCTGTCTTAAAATAAATTGTCCATCAAAACCTCTTAAATTGTGAGCAATAGCTGTTGTCCCTTTATGTTCCTTACTGAAAAGCCAATCACAAAAATCTGATAAAGTAGATTCCCCTTTAAATATTGATTGCCTATATCCAAATTTGTCACAGGAAATACATTCTTGATCTATAGATTTGCAAATACATTCCCCACATGCACGATGAGCAACACAGAAATTTGGGATATGAACTCCTGAGTCTTGTGTGGTTTCAAAATCAAAAAATACAAATGGAATGTTTGGTAATTTTTCATCCTCGGGTGAAGTGTATTTTGGAATAAAACATTGGTGATCAGAATTAACTATTTGTTGACAATATTTGCATTTTTTGAATCCTTCACAGATATGCTTTCCTTTTGTTGGATATATTAGTGAATTGCATGTTTTACATTTTTGAACTAATTGACAAATTGTTTTTTCTTCTTTTCCCTTTCTAGTGATATGGTTATTATAGCATGATAGACTTCTAAATTGTCTATTGCAACTGTAACAGGTAGTGGGATGTTCAGGAATACATTTTGTTGGAGCATAGCAAATACAACCAAAAGGGCACATATGACGTTCTCTCTGTTGGACCCCTTTACTGCAAAGTTCACAATAGTAGGAGCATCCTAAAAACCCTTTAATTGTTGTGATAGTATCAAAATGCTGGTCATGGTGGTAAATATGAATAACTTTACTATCAGTGGTGGTAACTGGAGGTTTGAATAAAAATTCACTTTTTGCATACTGTGGATGAATTTTGATGACATACTCTGGGTAAAGCAGGTCTTGTATTTTATAATATTCTTCATATCCACAAGGAATATTATAATCAAGACCTGCTTTGTCCATCAATGCCTTAGCTTCCAACTCTTGTGTCGGTCTATCAGAATTTCTAATATTTTTCCATTTCTTTTGCCAAAGATCAGAATTATCTCTATCAACATGACACTTTCCCACTACAATGGCCCGTGCGAGACACATTGAATCATTAACATTTTTAATTTCAATAATACTTTTCTTGTTTCCCACCATTTTATCAACAGATGAAAATGAAATTGGTGCGTGTCGCCCAGACCCTTGTGGTAGAGAAGTGTGTGTTATTTCCAAAGATAATTGCCCATCATGGATAGTAAAGTTATCATTTGATTGTACAACTTTTTCTATTTCATCTAATATGGTGTTACCAGTGATACCTGAAGCCTTAGTAAATGGAATAAATATACCTATTTCTAATCCTGGGTGGTCAACTGATATTCTCATTGGATCATTGTCTTCTACTCCACATTCTTCTTTAATATCATCTACCAAACTGTCAAATACTTTTCCAAGGGTGTCAAATGGATTCTTTTGATTAAATTGTTTGAATGTTATTCTGCATACATGGGATTTAGAACGGAATTTTCTTGATGTTCTTTGTAGGAGTAGGTGAATGGTGTATAAGTCTCTTGCTGATTCTACTCTCTGCTTCTTGTTATCTACTTCACTCTCCGTCTCACTATATTCTTCAATGGCTCTCTTCATCTTTTCTTCTATCGTCTTCTAGCTTTTGAAAATATGTCTTGTCTTCTTGAAGTCAAAAACCCAAGTGTGAAACATCCTAAGATTCCCCCACTTTTATACTTCCCTTTAATGTACATTTAAATGTGCATTTAAATGTACATTTAATACCCCACTGAATTATACTGTTAATAAATGTTTCTTATACACATTTGAAAAGTCATAAAATGTAATCCATTCACTCTATGGGACAATTCCTATGGTAAATATTTTATTTGTTAAGTGTATCTTTCAGTCAATATTTAACAATACCAATATAGTATCCAGAGATTATTGAGTGTAAGAGATAGCATAACTGTTTGTAACCAAATGAATGCATATTTAAACAATTGTGTGCAAATGCACGTTATGGAACATTTAAGTGTACAATTAGATGTACATTAAAAAAGTATAAAAGGAGGAAGAGTCTTAGGATGTTTCACACTTGGGTTTTTGACTTCAAGAAGACAAGACATATTTTTGAAACGCTCCAAAAGTTAAAGATGGATAGAGTTACAGATCCAAGATTAGAAAAAGCAAGTGATGCTAAAAGTATTTACTATAAACCATCTAAATGGGGAGAAGTTAGAAGACTTGTGAATGAACTTTATAAATTGATATCAACACCTAAAGAGATGATTTGTTCCATTTGTCATCAGAAAGGACATTGGGCGAATACATGTTCAGACAAAGGGCCGTGTTTTTATTGCAATCAGAGAGGACATTGGATAAATGAATGCAGATTGAAAAAGCTATCGAATAACTCTGTGTCTCAACCAAGATGGGGTTCACCAGCTGTTGATCAACGAGGACCGGTAAAAGTTTATCCATGGTCAGAATACATAAAGCATACAGAAGATAGATTACCGATTACAGGTTTCAACTTACAACTTGATGAAAAAAACATTGACAACCACACTTTACAGGGGATGAGCATGATACCAATACCACCACCTCCCCAAATAAATGAGAAAGTTGACTTAGCAGAACCTGTGTTACCAGAGTTTGATGATAATGATGATACATTATTATATAATATGGATATACCCAAAGAAACAAAAATGGAAATAGATGATGAGTTAGAAGTATTATTTCCAGAGAAAGAGGAACCACCAAAGAAAGTTACAAGAAAACGAAAAGCTAAAGACAATAATTCTAAAATAGGAAAACTTGCCAAGAAACATTGAAAACAGTTTTTGAAAGTGACATTTTCATAAAAGACATTTACAAATCTGTAAATATTCATGGAATAAAAATTTCGGATTTTGAAAAAAGGTAATATTATTTTGTTGTTATTTAAACAGGGGAAAATTTTTTCCAACTCACGATTTTTTAAAAATAAAAAACATTTTTCATAACATTATTTTGCAAGCACAAAAAATATTTTTGTGTTTGCAAATGAATGTTATGAAAAAAGTTTTTTTCATAACATTCATTTGCAAACACGAAAATATTTTTCTTATAAAATAAAAAACTTGCAAGACAGAAAATAATTTGCAAACAGAAAAAATATTTTTGGTGTTTGTAAAATGAATGTTATGAAAAAGTTTTTTTCATAACATTCATTTTACAAACACAAAAAATATTTTTCTTATAAAATAAAAAACTTGCAAGACAGAAAAATAATTTGCAAACACAAAAATATTTTTGTGTTTGCAAATTATTTTTGTTTTTTACCTAAATGTTTTCACACAAAACATTTAGGTAAAAACAAAAATAATTTGCAAACACAAAAAATATGCCATGACAGGGAAATCTAGTGTGGGAGCTATGAGGTTAACCTCTTTTGAATTGAGTAATGAAATTACAATTGAACAAAAAAAGTTCAATTCATTCCATTGTGGTAGCACTGAAATGTGCCACTCAAGTGTGTAAACGTGATATCTCTTTTTAAGAATATGGTGGCCCTTATAAGGGCCGTTTTTACTAAACAAAAAATGTTTAGTTTACCAACTTTATTCCATTTCTCTTTGCGGCTCTCTTGACATCCTTTTGATTGACGAGATGTTGTGATCCTCTTCCCCTAATTGTTGCATAATAATAGGTATCTCTTATCAATTTTCGAACAAAACAGTGTAAGGCTTCTTCAGCTTCATCAAGTGACAATGGTGAGATATTATTCACCCCAGCTTTTCTTGCCAATCTTCGCAAATTACTCCTTGGAATAGTATTACGCTCCTCTCTCTCCATCTTCACCTCTTCTGGTGGAATAGTATTGCAGTCCTCTCTCTCCTTCTTCACTTCTCGTGGCCCACATTCACCTTCTAGTGATGGAATCTTTACCTCGATGGATAGCTCAATTCTCATGATTGATGATAAGAAAAATGACGTTATGATATCTCCAGCAGTGTTTTTATAGACAATGCCAGGATCGAAAATGCACTGAAGAACCCTCACGCGATAATTTTATCGAGTGCGGGAAAAAATTGTTGATAACAGACGTTTACTATCACAGCCGTCCGACGTCAACAATTTTTCCCCGCACTCGATAAAAATTATCGCGTGAGCGTTCTTCAGTGCATTTCCGATCCTCGCATTGTCTATAAAATCTAACACGCATTCCAAACAATTCATTTTGAGACAACATGAAGTTCTCGCTAGAGATGAATGAATACAGAATGTGGAGGTCCGGGGAAATGTCTGACGCTGATTGGAATCGCCGATTAGAAGAAGAATCCATCAGAGTAGAGAGAGAGAAAGCACGGAGACGCCAATTAGCTGAAGATATTTTCGGTCATATGAGGAGAAGTGGTGGACCTCAGAAATACACTCGACAGTGGGGTCAGCAGCTTATTGATGAGTTGGAGCGAAAGGCAGGGATAAGACAGTTCTTAGCTGTCCGCGGTTATGAACTGGAGAAATACCAGGTGAAGAAAGTTGACTTGTATCCTGATCTTAATTGGCAGCCAGAAAGACGATATAAAAAATGTGAAGTTAAATCCAATAACCTGTATCCAGATTTAAGTGAATTCTCATGAGGATTCCTACAAAATCTGGATACAAGTTATTGAATTTTATCTTGACAAAAAAATCAGGATACAACTTAAACTCATTCATCCTATTTCTTATTATCTCTGTTTGTCATTCTAACCTATCAATAATTTGTTACTCTCACAAATGAGTGTGATTTCAAAATGTGCCTTCGTGGCAGCCCTTCTAAGGGCTACCCACACTATTAGAAAGAGATCTTCTCATGTACACAACCAAGTCTTTGTTATATAAAAAAAACAAAAACAGTTCCCTTATCCTCCAGTGATAAACTTATAAGCAAAAATGTACTATAAGAGCTGGTCATAATGCATGATGCGGAGGCATTATAGCCCCAAAATCTGAAACTTATAGCCCCAAGAACTTATAGCCCCAAGATTTGTGAAACTTATAGCCCCAAGAACTTATAGACCCAACATGCATGCACTGTGCCACCAGTGCATGCATGTTGGGTCTATAAGTTCTTGGGGCTATAAGTTTCACAAATCTTGGGGCTATAAGTTCTTGGGGCTATAAGTTTCAGATTTTGGGGCTATAATGCCTCCCCTAACTATTACTATTCTCTCCTCGAGGACCACTATTTTGGCATAGTCAACGAAAAGTCATGCTATATGTATTATATTAGATGTGTGTGTGTGTGGGGGGGGGGGAGGGGGGGGGGTTCTTCATCGGTCATATATGCAAGATAACATTCTTATTCACAGCCAAAGAGAAAAGAAAATGGTTCAGGGTTTAAACAGGTAAACTAAGTTAATTCTGCCACTCATAGTTCTGGGATAGAGAGGTAGAGAACCAAAACCCCAAGAAACACAATACCATTATTCCATTAACCCCCCCCCCCCTGCCCCAACATTACTACAAACATCACTTTCAATACACATATTTTTATTTCTCCAAACTAAATGTAATACTGTATATGGGACGAGATGTCTTGTAAAGTATTTACGCTTCAATGGAATTTTCTAAGCGAATTCGAATGTTACTATTTATAAGCGTGCACTATTACCGTGCACTATTCTTTTTTTCAAAAATGATAGTAGGTCTGTGCGATTTCGCTGACGAACTATCGGAAAATAGGGTGTTTCTGTTCAACCAATCAGAACGTGGGAAAGTCACGTGACATCTAATATAGAATTATAAGTACTATTTCTTCCTCGTCATCCATCTAGGACTTTAACCAAAAAAGACTGAATTGGTTGAAGTCCTCGTTGCCCTATGGGGAACAATGCATGTTGAAAAGTTGATATCATTTTGCAGAGGTTTAACTCTGTAGGTGACGAGAAAACAATCTACCAAATTACCAAACAGGATGTGAAAACTCGGAGTATGATTCATATTGATGATATTTCACCTTTACAGAGAACAATACATTTATCAGATGGAAATTGGAATTTAACCCATTGCAGATATTCCTGAAAAAGACAGCAAATCTTTTACCACTAGTATTGGACAAAGATGGTTAATTTTCATTTTCTGTGTAAACTGAATCAACACTTTGAAATATGATTTCTAGAGTTGAATTTTCAAGCACTTTTCCTAAAACCCGCCCATGGCTGTTTCACAACAACATTGACTTCATTTGAAGAAACACCATGTCAAAAATTACATAGGGGGTTAAAAATTAATAGCCTTTCTGATATTTACACTGCATTGGACTGTTTCACACCGGGGAAATCGGGAAGAGTAATTCCAGTTTGACAATAAAGTGATTCTGAGATCTGCTATTCAATGGTAGAATTGAAAAAAGACATTATTCAGTCAGCCTCATACGCTTATGCACACTGCCTAAGCGTTTTTCATGGGCATACCCATGCAGGCTTTTCTTGGAGGAGAACCACCTTTTAGCTTGATGGTGAAGCATTGAAGTGACCAAAGGCTGGTCGATTCTGTGCTGCCAGGGAAATTCAGGGGACGCTGTTGGAAACCGGGCTTTGTCGTTTCTGGGGGAAATAGATTCACGCCGCGTATTCAACCAAAACCCAAGGAGTGTCGCCTGAATCCGTGCGTGAACGTATGTCTCGCCGTGACGAACCCGCCCGTTTCGTTTTTTTGTGGGGTGGTTCTTATCCTGAAGGGGTCAATGACTTTTTCTCAAAAACATAAATCAACACAAATATATACACATTTAACCCTTTACCCATCGTAAACCGGCCAGCGCTATCCTCAAAAATCGCCAATTAATTTTCATTATTTTTTCATTTTTTGTCTCAAAAACATAGGTTATGAAATAGGGATCTGCGAATCACAAATTTATTTTCGAATCGAATCGAGTCTCTGATATCGACATCGAATCGAATCCCGAATCGAATCTTAAAAGACAAGTTATTTCATATTGCATCAAACGGAAGTTACGGAACACTGTGATGACCCTTACGCGACGGAGTGAACACCTTAAACACTAATAACTAAATATTCTCTGTGCCACCGTCGCTGAAACAGCTAGGCCTATTGTCCATAATTTTAGTTTTTGAAGGCCTAACTTGTTACTATTCACGTTCTTAAGGTTAAGCCTTCAAAAACCAAAACTATGGATAATGTTCTGGGCCAAATTCACACCTTACCTAACAATTAAACATATTGTCAATTACTCAAATAAATAGGAATTGAGCCAACATGAATGAATTTTCTAATGACAGTTTTATCCTATTTTTGTTGGAAATGTAACAAATTGAATTTAGCACGAGAGATTCGAAAAATCGAATCCTGAGACTGATTCGGGATCGATCTCGAAGCATACGTATGGTATCGATATGGAATCGAATCTCGAATATTCGCAGGACCCTACCCTGAAAAAACGATTTGTTTCTTAAACAGACAAGTTACGTAATTCAAGCGCTGCTAATTAAGCATAAAAGTTTATGACCATTATCGCGCGTCTGACGAACCCAATATGGTCTGTCTGATTATAGATTAAAGGAGTTAGAGAGACTAGTGTTCTCCTGCAGCGATTATCTACCGTTTGATGCAATATGAAATAACTTGTCTTTTAAGATTCGATTCGGGATTCGATTCGATGTCGATATCAGAGACACGATTCGATTCGATTCGAAAAGAAATTTGTGATTCGCAGATCCCTATTTCAGGGACCCTCATATATCCATCCTTCCACTTTTAGCTCAAGTGAGAAAAAAATTATCACAAATATATACACATTTAACCCTTTACCCAACATAAACCGGCCAGCGCTATCCTCAAAAATCGCCAATTAATTTTCATTATTTTTTTCATTTTTTGTCTCAAAAACATAGGTTATGACTCCTCGTTGGAACGAGCTCGACGAGCTCGTTCCAACGAGGAGTCATAACCTATGTTTTTGAGACAAAAAATGAAAAAAAAACTTAATCAAGAATTGTTTTTGCAAGTGTCGTCTGCTTTTCATGTTAGGTAAAGGGTTAAGCAACAAAATCGTAAAGTCAGGCTACCACCTTGACAGATGCACAATCACCCTATACACCATTATTTGATAATACTTGTTTTCTATGCGTGACGCCCAATGCACATCAAGGTTTACTTCATTGTTCTTTTACTTCGGTGTAGATCATTGATTCCAGTAGTTAGTATCCTTTTATGGCTTCACTGTGGCGTATTGGGTTCCTTTAGGCGTCCCCTTTCATGGCTTATAATAATAATAATAACACTTTGGCCGGCCTCTGATTTGTCGCTGTTCTCAGATGAGAAGGTCTTGGTTACCCTTTGCTCCCAACTGCCTCCCTTTTCCCACACCTCTCCCCCCCCCCCCCCCCCCACCAACTCTCGGAGACGAACTGCTTGATGATATCCCGTTCCCCATTCTTATCTCTCCGATAAGCATACTAACCCTCACCTTTGTACCACCCACTAACCACATGTCCTTCATTCTTCCATCCTAACTCCCCATTATACCCCCAGTGAATCTTATTCTGTTAGACTAGCATTTTTGGCATTCTAGTAGAAGGTGTTCCAGGGCCTCCACCACGCCTACATTACACATCTGGCACTTCTTTTCACTTTTTTCTCCCAATGTTTCCCCTAAGCTCCAGGGACCGCGACCACAGCTTGAACAACAGTGACCCCTCAAAGGTGCCATCAAGGTACTCTTAAAATCCTGACTTCTCTTTATCACACAGGCTTCCCAAACACCTCTTTGATTTGACACCCTCTCGCCAATTAAGATTACCATCCTCCACGACTCTTTCTCTGACGATTTTTTCACTCTAGGTTGTCCCTACTTCTAAGTTCGAAATCGCCAGAGAGTAGTTCTCTGTTACTCCCTCACATGGACCATCCATCCTGTATTTGTAATTGAATTCCAAATTTTCTGAAACATGTTTACACCATCGGTTGTCGGTGAGATTTAACAAATAATTAAGATAAAATAGTTCTATTAAGTCTATCCTGTCCTTGATCCTCATCCACCTAAGCTCCCACCGATTGCTTGTCGTGTTGCGGCTTTACTCGACCCCGTTATCCATTGGCCTGCATCGATCTTTAGGGTTTCCAAGCACTGTAAAGCCGTTTGGTTTGAAGGTACCACTTCCGTACCATATGTTATACTTGCTACACCCACCATTTCCTAAATGGTTTTCCCACGAAGACTTTATTGAAACTGGTTTTCCATATAAATTTCTTTTTGGTCCAGGATTCGCTTACCCTTCACGGTCAGTTTATTCGTGTGGTTTCTGAGGATGCCTCTTCCCGTAATGTTTAACTTTACCCTCCAGATACGCGTAGTCACCTGCCTCTCCTTCACTAAGAGGTTTTGCAGCTACCCTCCGGAATGCAGAGCTCCCACAGTCTCCACCTTCGAGTAGGTTCCACTTTACGGCCCGCGGGTATAACTTTGCTTTTGTTTCCACTTAGTTCAAGTCTCCACTTTTCACATATCTCCCAACAATTGCCAGCATTTTTGCTAGCCCCTCCCCGCGTCTGGAAAAATAGCCTAGGGTATTTCAAGTCCCCAACTGCTACGCAGGACTTCATCTCCTAAATCTTTGATGTACAATGCAAAAAGAATTGGCGAAAGGATACACCCCTGTTTTAGGCATATCTCCATAGGCACATGTTTTGTTGTTATGTCGCCCTGGCTAAGTTCACCCTGTCCATCTTTATATAATGCTTCCATAATTTCAACAAACTCACAGCCCAAGCCCACGCTTTCTCCACATACCACCCCCACCCCCCACCCCCCACCCCCACCATGCCCTATCGTATGCCTTCTTCTCTTTTTTGCACTAATCTTACCACACTTTGTCGTCCAGCGTTGCACTCAACCAGCTGGTCAAAAAAGTGTAGTAAACTTTGCCAAATGAATCATATCCATGCCACATGCAAAGAAAACATTTACTGCGTGGTAAAATTTACCTAAACACATCAATTGCCAAGAACCTTCTCATCTATGTCAAATACTGTGTGCTCTTGTGGAAATACTCTTAGTCAAAGGCTCACAATTACGCTTGGAAAGATTAACAGCAGTGGAATAAATATAATCTGCTGAATCTGACAGTTCCTTTGATAAGCAGAACTATTACTTTTTCAAACAATGCCGTATTCTTGTAAAATTCCGCAGATAAAATGTCATTTTCAACAGTGGAACTATCTGGCAAACAATCTATTAACAAAGCTGCGTTGTTTCTTTGCCCATTCAGAAATTCGATCATCTGATGTTTCGTAGGCACTTCCTGTGCCGATCAATCCATCAGCCGTCGCTTCGTCTTCGCGCAAATTTTTTTAGAGCTGCAGAAATTCTCCAATCAGACCGTTCACGGTCATCACGTAAACCCGCCTCAGCTCTGCGGATCGTACATGTTCATAGTTTTAAAACAGCTTGACCATTTATCCGACAGGAAACAAAATACTTGTTAGAGGAGGATGTTTGTGTCTGTATTTTTATAAGTACCCACGCCCAACCCCCTATTTTTTGTAACTCATTTTTTCACAAGCACTGAGGACGTGGATACGGTATTTTTTTTTCAAAATTGTGCACGTCGACTACTTACTGAAAAGACCTACTTTTTGATGCACACACTAAAAACTAAAGTGTTAAAACTGACACTTTCAAGGTGTTAAACCCATTCTAACTCTTAGGGTTTGATTCTAACACTCAAAGTGCAATGTTTTAAGCACTTAGACATTACAATCGTCAGACACCTGAAACTTAAATGGATGGCACTTCCCATGTGTCTAGCATTGGTGGTCCTTCCAGAATCCTCCATAATTTGATTTGCGCTTGGTGGGTACATAATTAAAAGGACACAACGCAGATGACGTGGATCAGGCTCGAGAGTTCGAGCCTGATTCGCGTCATCTGCTTTGTTTCCTTTTAAGTGTCGCGACATTACACTTGTCAAGTGGTATTATTGTAGCACCTGTTAAGTTCTGGGATATCTACACTTGAACAAAGTGCTAGTTCAGCACTTAGTAAGTGTTAAATACCGCACTTCATGTGTAGTTTTTAACACTTTAGTTTTTAGCGTGCATGAGGTGGTCAAGTGTACTTGTTATATAAAACGAACAGAGACAATACAGGGATGCACAAATTGAGAATTTAAGACAACCTCACAAATGTTATGCCAAATAAATTTGCATAACCCTTTTGATACAAGATAACCCCAATCCCATTGTACTCTGTTTTGTCAGCGTATTTTTAATTGGTAAAGTGCTTAATTATTTTAGGTCGTCGGAATTTGTTCACTTGTCTTTGAATTGTTACAATTTATGGGAGAGTGCTAGGCACTCTCCCGCAAATTGTAACAAGGCAAATCCACACAGACTGAAGAATTTCACTTTATGAAGACTAGAAGCATCTGCACTAAAGAACAAATATAGGCTCACAACACTCTACCAGTTAACAGAACGTAAAAATACAATATTTTTCATTAGCACTGTTCAGTTGATGCATTTTCTGTTAGTACATTGTGATATCTCCATCGCCAAACCCTTCAACCTTCATTGGCCAAGTATATAACTGGCCAGAGATATTAACTTGGCTCTTCAAAATACACAACATGTAAAAGTGAAAGCATAGTCGTAAATCCTTTGAATTCTGAGTAATCCTCAAGTACTGGAAAGCAACAAATATTAAACATAAAAACACTCAAAAAACAAAAATAGAAATAGAATAATCAGAAATGGTTTGTGAAATTCTAATTTGAATTGGTAACAGGGGTGGCGCCAGGGATTTCTCGACAGGGGGGGGGGGGGGCTGACCTCTCCGACAGGGGGGGGGGGGCTATAACATTTGACCTCCCAAACGAAGGAAAATGAGTGAAAATTGGTAAATTGGAGAACCAAAATAGAAGCAAATTGAGTATGTGTGTTGATTATTTAACCCTTTACCTACATGTAACCTCGTTCCAACGAGGGGTCATAACCTATGTTTTTGAGACAAAAAAATGAAAAAAATAATGAAAATTAATTGGCGATTTTTGAGAATAGCGCTGGCCAGTTTTGGCCGTTACCTTAGGTAAAGGGTTAAAGTAAACATATTATAATAAGGTCGGGAAATATTTCATCTATAAAGCCAGTTTGACGAACGACATTAAGGAATTTCGTGAGAATCACTATTCTCTATCAAAGTTCCAGTGCTGCACGGGTTCGAGACAGACAAGACGAGATATCTACATTCGATTGTCGGAAATTTCTCATGAAGTCGGGTTTACGAGACTCTCCGACGGACTGACTAAAAATCTCTGGCGGGGGGAGGGGGGCTGGACCTCTCCGACGGGGGTGGGAGGGGGCTCTAACGCCCCCCCCCCCTTGGCGCCACCACTGTTTGGTAATTTTAGAGGAACAAGAAAAGGTCATCCAATAAAATTTAGGATAACCTTTGGGGGAACCTAACGCAGGGTTATCTAATTTGTGCATCCCTGCTATAAATTTTAAGAGTATTTTGAAATAAAAAGAATTCGTTTTGAGTTTTAGTTGATTCCGTTCATTTTTTGCTTATTTATTTATTTGTGTTTAAATTAAAGTCAATTTAGGCATTTCTGCTACACCATGACAGAAACACAGGTATAAAGACAGGTTTAGCGAATCGTTATACTGATGCTGCCCATTTAGAGAACGTCCATCCTGGCGTTAATACCGGACCCTACTTAACCGAAAAGAACTTTTTTACCACAGTTTCCCCCCACTTCCCAGGGTTACCACGAGGAGTTGATTCTGTAATACTTCGATTATAGCTCAAAGTAAAATAAGTGAGAAATGGGTTACTCCTAAAGTTCCCCCGAGGAGGCACCCAGACCCAGGAAACTATAGTGGGACACCCAATCTCGTGCGCGCTCCCCCCCCCCCCCCCCCCCCACACACACACACCCATAAAAAAACTTGTCAAAACACGCGCCGGGAATGTATACCATCATGGCGCATACACTGCAAAAAATATAGGTTCCCTTTAGAACCAAAACTGGTTCTAATCTTGTCCCTGAGATGGAACCAGTTCTGTTTAAACAGTATTTATTTCAAATCAAACAAATTTATAAAGATTAACATTAAATATTAACAGAATTAAACATAAATTGAGGGGGTTTCAGCCGTAAGTTTAGAGCTTATACGAAGTTGTCTCAAATCATTATTAAGCAAAGGAGATATGAACAGTTGGCATATCGTACCAGTTTTCAGAACCAAAACTGGTTCAATATGCCAACTGTTCATATCTCCTTTGTTTCAAAATGCTTGGCAACTGCGTTGAATAACCTCCAAGTTTACTGCTGAATCTACTTCAGTTCATGTAATATTCTGTTAAAATTGAATGCTAATCTTGGTAAATTTATTTGATTTTAAATAAATACTGTTTAAACAGAACTGGTTCCACCTCAGGGACAAGATTAGAACCAGTTTTGGTTCTAAAGAGAACCTATATTTTTTGCAGTGTAATTGAAATGTCAACGTCCCCCTCTTCACCCCCCCCCCCCCCCCCCCCCACCGCCAAAAAAAGAAACCTCAGAATCATGGATCCGCCACTACATATTATAGCAATGTACAGACAATGATACATAACGGTTCACGTTGCCCGTCATAAACCCCCCACCCCCACCCCCGTCCACCACCCCACCCCCATCCACCCCACCATCCCTTCCCCCGCAAAAAAAGAAGCCTGAACGCCGTAACATACATTACGAAATAAAGTAGATACTGATTTTATGTCTCCCTAAAAGGGAGGTAGGGGTCTTCAAAGCAGTCCGCCAAATTCATATTAATTCATTTTAATTTTTTCAATATTTTTCATAAAATGTAGTCAAAGTGTATATTTACCAGTGAGCTACCCTTTATTGAGGCGAATTTAGGTGCAGTGAAAGATATCACAGTATCGCCGAGGGTACTATATATTTGGGTTCCTAGGATTGTGGTCAATCAGCAACCACGATAAAAATGTTTATGAGTGAAGCAAATAAATCACGGCATTTTTTAAATTGGGCATTAAAATTTCTTTCAAGCATTCCCCGCTCTGGTATTATGGGGGAATTAATCGAGAGATAAATGTCGGTTATGTGGACAATTTTTGTCTGAGTATTTCCAACAAAACATGCCAATACAATAGTTAGGCCTAATCAATTTTTTTTAGATTCCAATGTTCATCAATTCACACTTTTTCTTTCTACCAAATTCAGCAGCGATGGAAAAATTTACGAATTCATCAGTTGTTTTTTTTTTTCAAAAGGAAACTTGTTAAGATTGCTTATTTTCGATGATTACATCACTGTACCTATTAGGCCGGGTACTGGTGTTCAATTATAATGGAAGTATATGCATTGATGCCCAACAGCTATTTTAGAGCGTTCTCAAGCATTACGATGCCCCAACAATGCCCACCATGTAATGCGAGGGGGATATATAGGCCTAAGTGGGTCCGTCCTTCCATTCGCAGGGCCGTCGTACCATCCGTCTGTCCAGCCGTCCGTCCTTCCATCCGTACAACCGTTCCCGTTTCTTGTCATCACCTTTAAAAGACAACAGCTCAAATTTAATAGCTTTTTGGTGATAATATTATGAATGAGGTTGTGGACTACCAATGTCCAAGTATTCATTCAAGAGTTGTTGCCCCTGTTGGTCGTGGACTTTCTTGTCATCATATTAGCATTTCTTGTCATCAGATTACCATTTCCTGTCATAACATTTCAAAGAAAATCGGTCTGCGATTTTTTTCTCCAAATTTTTGTTGGTGAAACATCAAGAAAGAGATTGCGAACCAGTTATTTTCAAGTACTTCTAGAGCTATTGCTCTTGTTGACCTAGAATATATTGCCTTCGCACTACCATTTTTTGTCTTTCCAAATTTAAAAAATTAACACCTATCTCTTTGGTGTTGATGTCATGAACGTGATGGTGAAGGGACTATGAACTAGCTGTGTCAGAGAATTTTTTCGAGAGTTATTGTCCTTGTTGGACTAAGAATGTCTTGTAATCACAATACAATTTGTTATCAAATTTTAAAGAAATCTGTTCAAGTGTTTTTATCCTAATTAAATACATAGCTTTTTGATGATAATATCATGAAGACATTGCGAATTAGCAGAATCCAAGTATTTCTTCGCGAGTTATTGCTGTTTTTGGTGGACGGGAATGTCCACTTTTTTATCCTAATTTAATAAATAGCTTTTTGGTGATAATATCATGAAGACACTGCGAATCAGCTGTGTCCAAGTATTTCTTTGGCGAGTTATTGCTCTTGTTGGTGGCAGGGGCATGACTATCCCATGGCGTTGCACTTGTTCAATGATATATCGGGATTTATTAGTAGATATTTGACACGAATATGCAATGTTATCCAGTTCTCCAAGGAAATTCTCTGGGCCGGTCTCACCTGTCCATGACTGATCACTCAAGTCTCAAGAGTGATTCCTCGCTTCATAACGGTGATGCAAAAATAGCGCTCTTTAATATCGAGAGACTTATTTATGGCCCACAATGCTGCAGAATATGGGCCAGTATATTTAACTCTTTCAACACTGGCGCCCTGGAAGGTATCAGCAGGGTGTGGGGCGTGGTTGATGCGGCAACAGCTGAACAACTTGTCCATGCCTTCATTACAAGTCGCATAGACTATTGCAACTCTCTCTTATTTGGTTGTAAACAGAGCATCATTGCCAAAATTGCCACTGTACAAAAATGTTCAGCATGTGTAATTACTATGACCAAACCTTCCTGCCACATTACACCTATTCTTAAAAATCTGCACTGGCTGCCTCCGAGGGAACGCATTGAATTCAAAATTCTCATAGTAGCTTGGAAATGCTTAAATGACGAGGCCCCACCGTATTTGTCCACTTTGGTTTCACGTTACGAACCCGGTAGATCACTACGTTCGAAAACGTCATACAATCTTGTCCATGCACCAGGCGACCTCACAACAGCTGGCGATCGGGCCTTCTCGGTGGCTGCTCCATTCCTTTGGAACCTGATTCCGAGTAGGCTGAAAGCATCCCAGAGTCTCCCATCTTTCCGATCAGCTCTCAAATCACATTTGTTCCGACGGGTATATAACTCAGATGAAGACCGCTGATTGTGATTCATCCGCTTGGAGACAGTCAGCAAATAAGAAATGCAGAGTGATATACATATATATAAAGTTTGTTTTTTTTGTGTGTGTGTTAAGCCCAAGAGCTCTATGAGGATTTTCGGCTTTAAACTACATTTATTATTATTATTATTATTATTATTATTATTATTATTATTATTATTATTATTTCAGTCAATACTCTCAACGGCGAAATGGGTGAAATCATCCTGGTTTGTTGGGAGGTTCAGTAATAATTTAATCCAACAGCTCTGTCGAGCTGTTGGATTAAATTACTACTGAGCCCCGCATCAATTTTTTTGCACTTACTTTCGTACGCTCGTCTGGTAACATTTTTTTCTTCACGCAAAGATTTATGCACACCGGGTTGAAAGGGTTAAGGTCACGACAAATCAGCGGCCGGCCTAAGTGTTATTATCACATAACACACCAAAATAAGCTAGTGGGATGCACACATTTCCTCAGATTCAGATTCTTTATTCACGGTACACATACTGTGACATACATGTAAAATGGTTACAAATAAACATATTGCACAAATGTAATGAGTAGTGTACCGTAGGAAGTGGCAGAGCCAAATTGGCTGGGGTGATTGCAAACAGACTGTGACTGAAAGAATGAACTGAGAGTCAATTATGTGACACATGATGAAGAATGACGATCGAATCATTACTTTTCTGGGATTAGAGTATTAGTGTTTCATTTTCGCCAGCGGAAAGACGCTGATTCAAGGTAGGCAAGAAGAACCTGCCAAAAGGTCTCCCTCCACCACTTATCATAACACCTGAGGGCGGCAACAGGTCTCATCGTGAAGTTCGTATCGTTTAGACTGCGACTAAGAGGTTGGTCATGATGTTTGGACGTGGTGTCTACGTTAGCTGCACCACCATCGTAGGGTGACGAATGTTATGACTTATTTGTTTAGACTTTTATTTGCAAGTTCTTAATTGTATCCATATAGCATTTTACATAGCACCACTGTAAGGAGGAAGCGCGACAGGTTGCACAAGACGAGGATTCCAGATTTAGACGCGGGCCTCATACAATGGCCTCACCGATCAAAATATATCCTCATTTTACACTCCCTGGAAGTGAAGCAGTTCGTGTTTACTGTGGTCAACAAACTCTGATGTACTGGTAAAATAGTACCCAGTCCCCAATGTTTGAGTTGGAAGTCCTCTAAAATGGGCAACATGGGTGTAAACGATTGACTGAACTTGTCGTCAACTCCATGTTGCGGTCACCATAAGCCATGGGCCAGAAATATGTCACCTTAAAAAACAATAAATAAATAAATAATCCTCATTTTATACTAAGGATTACGATTTGTGAAAACTATGATGCCAAAAGGAAATATATTTGTCTTTTTCATTAATATCTCGAAACCTGTGGGTCCTGTGTAGTTACAAACGAACATACAAGACCGCACTACTCATCAACAAACTCGACACAGTAGTACTATCAAACAATCAAAACAATCTCTCGGATCAGAACCGAGTTTGGAAGTAATGATGTCAAAAAACATTTTTTTCGAAAGAAATTTCTGCGCTTTTAACCCTTATTATTACCACTTTAGCGGGCGTTCCTCAGGCCATTATCGCTAATTTCCTGGGCATTAATACGCGATAAATGTTCAGGTCATCACGTGACGTGCTGGGCCGCTAATGGGGTTTCCTTCCCATTAGAGCCCGCGGCCCGACACGTCACGCGATTGAATTACCTCCCATTCCCAATCTTCTGTTTCTGCTTTGAAAGTTCGGATGCTGTGCGAGGTAAACAAATCTCACACTGAGCAGTTACTTGAGGTAATTACACCAAATAAAACCTATTTACTGATACATAAAGGGCCCAAATAGTGATATAATGTGAGTATATTTATGTATCATTCTGTTTTTGAAGCTGCTGGATTTTTAACATCGGTTATTTCGTACTTGTTTTCAAAAAACTTCCAAAAATAAACTCCGACAACTCATGAATATTCAATTACTTTGGCTTGTTTTGATCATATGGTATTGTTTGCAAACAGATGTTTGTGATTGTTTGCACATTAAAATTGATTTGGAGTTATTTTGAGGTTACTTGAATGTCCTCCCCTATTAGTGGTAATAATAGAAATAACATGATTTTTGTCGGGCGTTATGGCTTATTAACGGCCCTACAGAAATGATTAGCAGCCCTTGCGCTATTAGCGGCCCTCGACTTCGTCTCGGGCCGCTAATAGACCCTTGGGCTGTTAATCATTTCTGTAGGGCCGTTAATAAACCATAACGCCCTCAAAAATCATGTTATTGGTATAATAATTTGTCCTTTGAGCCCAGTTTTACACAAATCACCAACAAAAGTTACTGCTCCAATCAAAATTTACCATCAGCGCCCAGGAAGACGTTTTGGTAAAGCCGTGATGCTTTTGGTGAAAGAAAATGATTGCCTTTTTAATGATATATCAAGACCTATTGCGATTATTCCACAAAGCTAAATTTGTGGAATTTGTGGAACATATGTCACTCCCTTCCACTCCCATATCTGAATATAGTTACAGCCCTACAATGGCCTGCATCTAAGCGTACGGAACCAGAAAATGGGGAGGGTCTGCACAAAGGGACGAAGCAACCAGAATCTTCTGATTTTTCTGAATTTGTTAGTTTTTTCTGTTTGAGAATACTCAACCACAATGGAAACTGTTATCAGTTAGTTAATACAGAAACGATAACAGTAACAGAATTTAGGCGTGTATTAAATTATGTCTGGGCAGTCCGGTCTATACAATTTCCAAAACTCTCGTTTCAAATTCATTCAGTTCATTCTGGTAGATCGTCAGTATTTTTGCTCTTAGGTCGTCACATTATGGATGAGACTAGGGTACCGATTGTCGGAAAGCCCGGTTTGCGTCCGAGCTTTGCCCATTTGTTCAGTGTGAGGGGGAGTTGCAGCCATTACCCCAGCACTCCAGCATACTCGTGATATTAACTGATAAATAAATCTCTTCGTAACAAATCCTGAATACAGTTCAGTACGAAGAACTGTTTCAAAGAATTCACTGACATGAGCTATTTTTTCACTCAAACCTCATTCAGTTACACACTCTAAAATCAGTTGGGTTATTGAGTGAATATGAACCCAATTGGGTTCATATTCACTCAATATTCACTCAATACTCTCAATTTGAGTTGATGATTAATCCAACCCCAAATCAACTGGGTTGAGTGAATATGAACCCAATTGGGTTCATATTCAACCAACCCAGTGGATTTTGGGTTAATTGTTAACCCACCCCCACATCAACTGGGTTGAGTGAATATGAACCCAACTGGGATCATATTTACTCAGTCGAGTCGATCTGGGTTATTTTTTAACCCAACTAATTTTTGAGTGCATTGAATCATTGAGACTCAGATAATGTCTCTTCAACATAGATCAACAACCATTTCCATCAGTTTATCACCCACCTACTTTTATTCGACAAAACCACAAATTACATAAAAACACGTCTATCCTCTTTTCTGAGTTGGATTTCTAGAGGGTATCCAGTAATGTTAGGTAATCAATTCAAGTTCTTTCAATGGTCGTTTGAAAAGTGAAATTGAAATGTCCGACAAAAATTTAGTTGAGAGGTCCCTCGGTGAAAAAAAACAAGAACATTGTTTTCCGTTTTCATATTTACTGGCATTCCAGCCTGTAACATTCCCTAAGCTCATTAGTAGGGCTGCACGGTATATCGATAAACCGATATATACCGGTATTCAAACCAATATCGATTGAATACCGGTGTAATTACAAAAATATCGGTTTATCGTCATCATTTATTTACCCACAATTTAATTTTCAAGATGTCTTGAGCTTTTTAACTGTAGCTCCAAATTAATAATATTATCCCTTTACCCAAGGAATCGTCTGCTTTTACCCACGTAATATACAATTCAGCTGTTCAAAAAATTATTTTGAAAAATTTCAACAAATCTATATCATGTGACCCCTCATTGGAACGAGCTCGTTGAGCTCGTTCCAATGAGGGATCACGTGATATTGTTTTGTAGAATTTTGGAGAAAAAATCTGATGAACTAATTTTTAAAATAATATTTTTTTTTAATATCGTCTGCGTTGGGTAAATGTTTTTCGGACCGCATCATCAAGGTATGCTCATTCGTTCCGACTGTGATTCCTTAAGTCTCGATTGTGGTATTTGTATTCATATATTTGAACAGTTTTCGATATACCGGTATACCGCGGTATTTTTTTGAATACCGATACCGGTATTCAGTTTTGAATATCGTGCAGCCCTACTCATTAGCACTACTTTCTTGGACAATTGACAATTCAACAATTTATAGTTTGTTTGACACTGCTCACTGAATCTCTATCAAACAAGATTAATGGGTTAAACTTAATTTTCCTCCCATAAAAAAAGCATTTGCTGCTGCAACCTGTTTCACGTGTTTCTAACAAGAATGCGCGGCATAGTTTTCGAGAAGAACTTTCATCCAGCGACCTTGAGGTATATAATGGGGGTTCTGGGGCAGCCACCGTCAGCGCCCCTAACACCCCCTCCCTCGACTATTCCCAACCTGTATTTTGTCAAAACTCAAGCCATATCGCCTAGATAGATAAAGAATTGGGAAACGTTAATACAACCTCAGAATATCTCAGTGTAGACTGACAAAGGTTAACCCTTTACCTAACATGAAAAGCAGACGACACATGCAAAAAAAATTCTTGAATAACTAATTTTTTTCATTTTTTGTCTCAAAAACATAGGTTATGACCCCTCGTTGGAACGAGCTCGACGAGCTCGTTCCAACGAGGGGTCATAACCTATGTTTTTGAGACAAAAAATGAAACAAATAATGAAAATTAATTGGCGATTTTTGAGAATAGCGCTCGTCGGTTTTGGCCGTTACGTTAGGTAAAGGGTTAATAGGTATACTTGGATGAGCTCTTGGCTACCACCTATCGATTATGCCTAGTTTATACGACGCACCACAGACGCGTCATACGACTGTGCGTGGTTCGTCTGTGGTATGACAGTGGCGCATGCTTGATTTACACTGGATTTTCCGCAGCAGGTCTTTTCCGTGGCATATTCACGTGTCGATTGTCGTCACCGCACGTGCATTTGCATACCGCTCGTAAATATGTCTGTTGTAAACATGAGAAGAATGTTAATCTTAAAAAATATTTCTCGAAAGAATGAGACGGAAGAAAATCCTGCTATTTTCCACAGTCATTTCTCTTGTGCGTAAACGAGACACGGCGTTAAAAGGTCTGTTATTGCTTTTGATAAAGTGTTTACATATTCTACGCAACAAACGGAGGCATCATTTGAGATCTTGTAGAAAACTGAAACAGTTTGTCCAGAAAGTTTACAATGAAAAAGAGCATTTCATATTTCAAAAGGCACGTTTGGCTTTATTCTAGATCGAATCTGTCCTAATCTTTAGCAAAACGGGGTTAAAGAATGAAGATTTTCGACACTAATTTATTTTTATAATTTTTATAACAGTCCATTTCAATTTGTTACAAAAACTTTATAAAAAAGAACTACAAAGTAATTACAAAAATCCATTCTTCTCCATTTCTGAATTTTGTGGTTGGTTATTCACTGACTTGAAAAAACCTGAAACCTGTTATGAGAGACCACCTGTCTTGAGAGACCACTTTTGTGTGGCCCAAAGGGCGGTCTCTTAAGACAGGTTCTACTGTAGTTAAAGTGATCACCTATGTGATCCTCTAGTCTAAGTGGGTTTATGTGTAAGCTTTAACTCCTTATATGCTGCTGGTGGATATTCCTGCAAAGAACAGGGGTTTTCTTGTTACTAAAATAAGTATACAGTTAAAACGAGAAGTCCTGTCACGAACTCCGCGCTTATCTAGGCTTAATTGCGCGTAGGAATTGCACGCAATTGCCATATGGAATGACATCCAAATCACGGCAGGTTCTCCTGGTTACTCATAGAAAAAACAAGCAATGTTTCTGCCAATGGACCTCCGAGTAACCCGGAGGTCCATTGGCTGAAACATTGCTTGTGCACAGGCCATATGTACAGAATTTGATAGCCTTACTGATGTCATACCGCGTAGATTAACGCGCAAATCGACATGCTATTTGTGCGCATCTGTAAGACCAGAATAGCGACTGGGAATTTGCATTTACCGCCTTGGTAGAAGTGACTACTATTACACAAGAGGGAAGATGGCTGGTCTGGGTGTAGCCACCGTAACCAAGTTTTAGCTTCATGACGTAGACAGTTTCAGAGGACAGATATTAAATGTTGAAGAAATTTGGCAATTTCCTAATACATGGTCTGTTATTGACAGATGCTATATTCCCATCAAGTGTCCACCTAGAGGTCGTGAAGTGGAAAGAAAACAAACTTATATTCAATTGTACTTATGCCTCAAAGTATAGGTTTATCTGGGCATTATGGAGATATCCCGGTAACTCAATGACGCAGCCATATTTAGGCACACCAAATAAGGGAAGAGATAACCAATGGCGATTTTATAATCATCAGTCAATCGGCAGTATAAGGGAAGTAATTATCTCGACGTTAATCCTAGGCGACTCAGCATTTCTACTCCGAACATGGCTTATGAAGCCATTTACCAATGCAGCGGTAACTGAAAAAGAGTGAAATTTCAATCACCGCCTGAGTCGTGGTCGAAAGGTAACAGAAAGGGCATTTAAACAGCTTAAAGGCCGCTGAAGGCTGATACATGGGAATGTGAATGTAAATCCAAGTCGCCAAAATTGGCCTGTATCGCTTTACACAACATCTGAATTGAACGCGGCGACACGGTTACAAAAAAAACTTGACTTGAACCTGGATCCCTTCACCAATGCCGGTGACCAAGATGAGTTATAGAAAGGCAATTGCATCTGATCCAAGGTACCCTTGTTGCTAGCCATTCAGGGAATGCGACGAGAATAAGAGGCACGTTAGTAAACATGCTGTGGTTTGAAAAAAAAGAAAACATTCAGGCATTTTCTTTCGTGTTCATTCACTGACTTGTATCCTAAGTACTCTGACAGAAAAAAATACTTATCAAAAGGTGCACACGGTTAACACCCTACCCGCTTACACGGTGTTTGTGGGCCATTTGAGACAATAACATAAGTTATACGGAAGTACAATGAAATAACCTTTTTTCTTTGTGTTGTAGTCTAATCCGAAGTTGCCTCCCCCCCCCCCCCCCCCCCAATAGGCTAGCTCTCAACCCTCAGATGGGTTGCGGATAAAACCCAGAGACCATCAGCTGAACTTTATTTATACCCGGAAAAATGTTTGGTCTTGGTTATGGCGCAGCCGACTAAACAGTATTGCAGCTCAGGAAATATAGCAGAAATACTAGTAAATGACCTTCTATGCCTCAGAAGGTGCGTGGTTGGATGCAACATATCTTATTGGCCGCTTCGAGACCTATTAATTCGCAGAAGACAGAACCAATAATAACAAAAACGCTCATGCCTTTGGCAATGAAAGAATCATGTGCGGACAATTTGGTGGTGTTGGCGGTCTCTGTTGTGTGGTGTTGTGTGTAGGGGGTTAGGTGGCGCTGAAGTCATATAATAACTTCATGGTGCGTGAATGTGTGGATGTCATTCACAATGGTGTATCCACTGAGGGGAGGGAGTTTGGAGCTCCGCATCACCAATTAATTCATTCCCCTTCAAATGGATGGTAATGACAAAAGTTTTATATGTTCTCTACATAACGTAACAGTCAAACCCGGCCATCGCTGTATACAAACATTGCTATTTATCATTTATTTACATTGGCATGACGGGGGTTCGAACCCATGCCGAGAGAGTTTCCTTTGGCACCAACCGCCTTGCGAAACTATACTGAACCATGCACACCACTCGGCCACCGACAGACATTGGCATGGCGGGGGTTCGAACCCATGCCGAGAGAGTTTCCTTCGGCACCAACCGCCTAGCGAAACTATACTGAACCACGCACACCACTCGGCCACCGACAGACATTGGCATGGCGGGGGGTTCGAACCCATGCCGAGAGAGTTTCGTTCGGCACCAACCGCCTAGCGAAACTATACTGAACCACGCACACCACTCGGCCACCGACAGACCTCAGCGTAGGTTCGAACCCCCGCCATGCCAATGTGTGTCGGTTGCCGAGTGTATGTCGGTAGCCGAGTGGTGTGCGTGGTTCAGTATAGTTTCGCTAGACGGTTGGTGCCGAAGGAAACTCTCTCGGCGTGGGTTCGTACCCCCGCCATGCCAATGTAAACAAAAATCAGCGTCCTATTCTTTATTCTATGGCATCCGAGAAATTTGAAAAAACAAGTGTCGCTGATTTCTTCTGAGGTGCAGTTCGTAGAATTAAGTACTTAGATGCAACTATCTGATGAATATTCTTTATTTGTTTTTCATTTTTGCGTCCAAAACAGAACTTATGACCTCTAACTCGATGGCAAGTGCGTAGAGCTCGTTCCCATGACGAGACTATAAGCTATATTTTGGATGCAACAAATGAAAAGGTTTGATTTATTGACGAATGTTTTCGGCGAGTGTCGTCTGCTATTCGGATCAGGTAAATGGTTAACTTGTGCATGAATTATTCGGTTTCTCTTAAAGTATGAAATCTTAATAACAGTACACTATATAAAATGTGTATAGCATATTGTTTACTGTTTGATATTACTGTCTGAAACCGGTTTTTGTCGTTGCTGGGAAAATAGATTCACGCTGCGTATTCAGCGAAAACTCAAGGAATGTTGCCTGAATCCGTGCGTGAACGTATGTCTTACCGTGACGAACCCGCCCGTTTCCTTTTTGTTGGGATGGTTCTTATCCGGAAGGTGTCAATGACTTTTCCTCAAAAAGCATAAATCAACAGGGGTTCACTGAAATGACCAATTTTAATACATTTTGAAAAACATAGTGATTTGTAACTTGCATAAAATCCAAAGAATAAAACACAAACGTCAATCACATGCTTCCCACACAGTTTTTGAGTCACTTGCGGGCCCGCGTTCTCTGTTGTCGCTGGTTTCTTCTTCCTTATCGCTGGTGCTTGGACTCTGGTCGCCTTTTCACGAACATACAACTGGAACTTCATCCTTTCATTGCCGTCGCACAGCCACTAACGTATTGTCACTTTACCGGGCGCCTTTGCTCTAACATGTGACGGAATGCCACTCTACCACTGCCGCCGCACGGCCAGTAAAGTATTGTCTCTTTACAGGATGCATTTCACCTGACCTGTGACGGAATGTCACCCTACCACTGCCGTTGTACGGCCACTAATGCATCGTCACTTTACTGGACGCTTTTCACTCAAGCAGTCGCCACTCACAGGGTTAAATGACCCCCTCCGTTTATCACAGAATAATGTTCGTACAGGCAAAGCCTACTCTGCCTACGTATGGCTTGCTTTCTACTACAGGTACTACCGTCTACCTAAATACCAAGTTAATGGGAGCTCGTACTTCTACACTAAAAAATTACCGTCATCCTATGGTAAAGTACTGTCAGATGACTCAAATACAACGGTCTCGAGGCCGTAAATTAATTTTAATGGTGTTGCCGTAGAAAAACACGCAAATTTGATCCAATTAACGTATTTTTTCCCATCACACTGTCCAATTAAGTCGCACGGCGGTATAAATGGTGAATTATGGGATCGCCATATGCCACTCTGGAAGTCGTTATTTCCAAGAAGGACGCTCGATGCTCTTAAAGACGAACAACAACGTTTTACTATCATTTTGTAAGTTTGTGGCCAAGTGAATCATGTTCATTGCAGTCTTGGACATGAAAATCAAATAACGTCATTTTTTTATTGCATATAATTGTTTCGGTAATCATGCAGAATAGTAGACTGTCCGTACTGCGTAACCGATATTCGATGGATCTTATGGCTTGTGGCCACGAATCGCCGCTAAGGCCGCCATACCCATATGCTTTTATTGGTTTGAGGTAAAACGCGGTTAATGATGGCTGGAATTAAATTATGGTTTTCAGTTGATTAAGGGCCATATGGCTGGAACTCTTCAACGGGTCATTTTGACCGCAATTATTTTGATGGTAATTTTTACGGGAAAATAAGGCAAATGATGTTTGAAATTGTTTATGGCCATATGACCGGCAGCTAGTTTCCAGGCATATGATCGTACAAATAACGGCAAACCGTGAAAAACAATTACGGGAATATACGGCAAATGACAGTTAATTTTTTTTACGGTTTGCCATAATGCTTACGGTCATATGTCTGGAAACTAGCTGCCGGTCATATGACCGTAAAAAATTACGGTCATATTTTGCAGTGTACTCCCACACTCGAATATAGCCACCGACTGGCCTGAAACAGCGACTGTTCTTACTCTAAATATGAGCTCTATGGCTCCCCTACATGACAACGTGCCTTTACTTTTGCACCGATGCGGCATCTCCTCTAACCTATAGCACGTGGCATCCCCAGCTCCTCGCCTGTGCCCCATAGTCTTAAACGCCTTCAGACTGGAATGAAATTTCGAAAAATGCCCAGACTCTTATTCGAAAGCAAGGCCATTAATTCACACGCCATAGTTGTTGAAAGTGGTGTAAACCCCAATCAAACCGGATCAGACAATTGATACAAACTAAATGTGTAGCTTATTATTTTTACAAATCTAGTTTCTCGGTGTTTACCTTGCAAATGAAACTAAATTATTATTTTTCCCGGAAAAATTTGATTTTAAACCAAATTTAAATAAGCTTCTCCTAATTAGATCTCTGATATGTAGTGGTATGCACTTCGAACAATCTAGGTTTTGTAAATCATGGCATATCTGAGCACTGTGCCTGTTGTGCCCATTATTAATGTACTACTGTTATACTGTAGCCGTGTATATGTTGCAAATATTGGTTGAGAAAATTGGAACTTGTTTTTGTTCTGGCCCAAGAAGGGCAAACCTTGTGTTTTTGTTTTTGTTATCGCATCTGCATACCAGGATAGCGATAAAAAAGACTTTTTTGTTTTTGCTAAATCAGACTTTTTTGTTTTTGTTGAAATAAAAATTAACATTTTAAATTTTTTTCATTTTGAAAAATCAGTCCCACCTAGCTATTATGACTCATTAGACAATATTGTATATACTATGCTTTATTTTAAAGAATGTTCTATTAAAAAAAACTTGATATGAATGAATTGTGTTGTGAACAGATATTTTTGTTGACTTCAGGAGAAAATTGTCGAACAATGTTTTTTTCGGTCAATATTGGGCTACAGTTGGGACACAAAAGATGAGAGAACAGTGAAAAAGGGAAAAATGCATTAACTGTTTTCGTACATTTTTTTGGCACTTGACCACCCACCCACCCATCTACATCCCCCCCACACACACACCTATGTTCATGCAATTTTTTTCGGCCCTCCCTCCCCCGAGTACTCTGTTAAAAACTAGGCAAGTACATATAACACAGACGTTACACATGCGGCCACTATGAATAGGAGATTATCGACACTAATAACCATATAACTAGACGGCTGATTACCTTGGATGGCTAAACGAGTGTCTTTTGTTTGAAGCATATAAGGTAAGATCGCTGTTTCAGACCAGATAGGCGCTAATTAGCGTTACAGACTCCCATCGAGATTCCTCTCTATTAAAGTTATCACGTTTATCTGATTAATTTCTAGTAGAAAACCAATTTGGCTTTCTTGATAAATCGGTTTTTCCGGGTCCGTCAAAAACCTACATTTGCGCTTATACCCCAAGTGAGAAAAATATCAAAATTATATACACACTTTTAAACAACAAAATCGAATATTCATGCGATCACCTATACAATTACTACTTATTGGTCAGCCTCTCTCCCATCCTCTCCACAGTTCGGATAGAGGCCTGCGAAAAGGTTGCAGACTGACTACGCCCCTCGTCATTCAATATTCCGATGAAAGTTAAAAGTAATAGATATACCACACTTTTTGTGATGTATGGCGAGATAATTGTACAGTTTGCAGGTGTCCTGTGGTATTGGACGAGGTCTCGTCCAATATCACAGGACATCTGCAAACTGTACAATTATCTCGCCATACATCACAAAAAGTGTGGTATATCTATTTTAATCCACAGCCCTTTCCTATTAAGGAATGTCAACAAAAAAAAAATTGGCTTAATTTATTTTAAGTGAAAATATGGTCAAAATGCGTTTTACAATTACTTATCGCCCCCCCCCCCCCCCCAAAAAAAAAAAAAAAAAATTAAATGGATATATCTCATTGTTACTAATCTGAAACGTCCACTGAATATACAATAGATATGTTAGGTGTAAGTGTGACAGTACGATTGATATAAACTAAACACTCATCACATCGTCATCCGTGCGAGTGATTGTGTGAGCAATGTGATATCCCAATTGCAAATTTAATAATGTTTTTCGAGTTAACGACTGTGTACACACAAATTTTAAAGCATCTATTTCTAAACCCATATTTTTAACAAATATTCGATATCTGAAGAGTGGAATCATGTGGAATGGTGATGACGGGGAAGATTTTTTATTGAGTCAGGCAGTAGAAGATGCTGAAAACAAAACAATTTGGCATACCGATGAAATAGACGATTTAACACTTTCGCAAATACAAGTTCAACAATTGCCAAACGACAAAACGATCGACAAAAGAGAGAGAGAGACACACACAGAGACAGAGGGAACGAGAGAGAGATATATATATATACCATGCCAAAATAATATTTAAGGGTTGTTAGTGGAAGGGGTGGGAGGGGGCGGCCTTACAATGCTCTTGGGTAGTGGAAGAAATGGGGTACACATGCTGTTTACTCCTAAAGTATGATCAAAGATACCTCGTATGATTTATCTAAAAAGTGCAAACAATTCACAGAATAATTAACCCTTTACCCAACGCGGTTAGAAGATGTTTAAACTAATTCTCAAATTTTGTCTTAAAAACATAACTTATTGCCCCTCATTGGAACGAGCTCAATAAGGTCGTTCGAATGATGGACCATAATCTATATTTCTAAGACAACAATTCAAAAAATAATAACAGTTTAATGAAGATGTAATTGATATAGCGCTGTGTGGTGTTTGGCGTTAAGTTGGGTAAAGATTTAACATGTTTCTTCACCGGGACGACACAATCTTCACCTGTTTGGTAAATTGGTCAGAAAAGTAGCAAACAATGCGTTTTCTTTCTCAGAGTAGAATGTTTTAGTTCCAAAAATAGCTTTGGGCACCATGTCAGACGCGGAGGTTCGTAGGCCACCAATAACAAATATCAGTGTGCTAGTTCCCTTCTATGGCCGTTCCTCCGAGTGCACAATGCTTCTTACACACCTGTTGTAAACAATCACTCCCCCCACCCCCACCACCACACGCACACTCCCATAACCGAGCGAATCAAATATTTTCTGAATGTGTGAAAATTAACGATAAAGCGATATAAACAGGACTGGAAGAGTTTCCTCTCTTCAATGTTTGCAACACTCGCGACAATGTCTTTCTGTGTTTATCAATCTCACTTAACTCAACAAACAATGGTCTTTTGTCCAGATATTTGTACCGTCCAAATATCTGAAACGATACAAATATCTGGGCTTATCACCTTTTACAGTACATTATGCCGATATATTTGTACGATAAAACATCAACAGAACAAAGGAAAAGTGACGTAGCTGTGGATTAAAGGATGGATATTCTGTCATGTGAGTTTATCTTGATACAATTAACTGGATGGTTCCTTGTGGACAATCACCAACTGACTGTATCAAGAAAAATTCAATAGAACAAAATTTGATTTCCACAAGTAATCTAGCCTATCACCTTATAAGGTAAGTTGAAGAGCTGGTTATATATCAAAAAGTGACTCCGTTCTCCCTACCATGTGCCTATATCAATGTAGTTGCGCAGTTAATCACTGAAGTGATGCAGAACCACACTAACTTGATCTAAAAACAACCTCCAGACTAGGACTGTCAAGAGCACAAATTTTGGAAGTTAACCACTTGATCTTTAATCCTTTATCTCGCGTAACGATGGCACCACCCAGCGCTACTCACGGAAAAACTTGCCGTTTATAAGAGTTTGTAAAATTTTCGAGTTTTGCTTCAAAGTGTTGCTTATAAAACCATAATGGGAGTTTTGTCGGAAACCGGGCCTTGGTCGTTGCTGGGGAAAATAGATTCGCGCCGCGTATTCAGCCAAAACTCAAGAAGCGTTGTCTGAACCCGTCCGTGAACGTATGTCTCGCCGTAACGAACCCGCCCGTTTCACTTTTGTTGGGGTGGTTCTTATCCTGAAGGGGTTAATAACTTTACCTCGAAAAGCATAAATCAACAGGGGTTCACTGAAAACAACAATTTTAATACATATACAAATAAATAAATATGATAATTTGTGACTTACATGGAATCCAAAAGAATAAGAAAACAAAACGTCAATCACCCCCTACCCAGACAGTTTTTGAGTCACTTGCGGGCCCGCATTTTATGTTGTCGCTGGTTTTTCCTCCTTTTCGCTATTTCTTCCGTGGTCGCCTCTTCACTTCACTCTTACCACTGCCGTCGCACAGCCACTAACGTATTGTCACTTTATCGGGACGCCTTTCCGCCAACGAGTGACGGGATGTCACTCTACCACTGCCGTCGCACGGCCACTAGCTTATTGTCATTTTACTTGACACTTTTCACACAAGCAGTCTCCACCAATGGGGTTAAATACTCCCTTACGTTTGTCTCAGAATAATATTGTTCATACACGCAAATCCTACTCTGCCTGCGCATGGCTTGCCTTCGTAATGCCGTTTACCAAAATGCAAATTAGCTCCCTGAGCTCGTACTTCGTGTTTCTGATCCTGTTCTCATATATGGCCACCGACTTGGCCCGCGACAGCTCTTATTCTAAATATGAGCTCTGTGCCCCCCCCCCCCTTCCCCTACAACACAACGTGCCTATACGTTCGCACCGATGCGGCACCTCCTCTAGCCTATAGCATGGGGCATCCCAATCCACACGTAACGACCCCCAGCCTAACACACCTTCAGACTGGAATTGGCTGGAATGAATTTTTCGAGAATTCACCCGATTTTTACTTCCATAGCGAGAACATTTATTCTCAGTTTAGTTTCTTCTCTCGAACATGGCCGCTTTGATCTATCTTAATTTAATATTCGCTTTAAAGTTCCTTTGAAAGACTCAAATTTTGGTATCTTTTGACATTTCGGAGACAGGATAGATGCGTAATGTGAGTGTGTCGAGAACATATGCGATGTGCCGTTTATACCATAATCACCTCTTAGATGACCATAATTACGTGGATAACGATTGTAGGAGAGAACTGGCTTTTACTACCTTTAATGTTTTATCCAGACCGTCCATGTAGTGTTCAACAAATGCTCAATAATGGATATTAAATTTCATGCTTAGTTACCAGAGTTTGAGTATTAGATAGCGTCATCATTAGTGATGCTGCAGAATCACTAAATTTACCTTCTGTGAACCTCAATCTGAATCAGGGTCTCAAAACTAAACAGAAAGAGGAACCCGAGGATAAATTGGCCCACTGTATTAGATAGCGTCATCAAATTCACCCTCTGGGGACCCCATTCTGCAAATGTCAGCCTGCATATTTTCAGGCCTGGTCCTCTGCTTATGTTAGGCTGAAGGTTGACGCGTCACAGTTGATTCGTGGTCGATCAATATATAGCTTCTTATAGAGAGTGGATAGGCAATATTCCCAAATTTGGTTGGGTTTCCTATACACTTCACCAACATATCCGACTACGAGCTTCTTTGGGGTGGGGGGGGGGGGGTCTGGAAATTCTCCAAAAATATCTGCAAATTAACCATTCTTCTGACGTAACAACAAAACAATCAATAGCCGGCGCAATATACTGAAATCAGCATTTTTTTCAACTTTTTTCGAATTTTACTCCTTAAACATATCCTGTAGCTTAACTTGTGTGTTGTATTTGATGAAAAGGATAATGTTCAATGTTTATGAAAGGATTATGAAATCAGATAAAAATTGTGATAATTGGGAATATGTTCATTTCTGTTCCCTGTATGCTATGTTTTTGATAAAAATAATATGAGGTGTACACTGTACTAAAGAGCTGAGGGGAGGGTTAATATGACCTCACAGTTAATGTATGTGGCCCTCACAGTTAACGTATATAAAAAAAGTTACTAAGTTACAGTGAAATTATTCCAAAACGAGTCATCCTATCAAGTTACATTGAAATCACTTCATAAATATGGCCTGTAGACTGTGCTAAAGGTTTTCGGGCTTCGAGCCCCTGTAGCCGTCAGTTTCCCAATTGCGTCCAAATGGTACGTTCTCATCTAGACATTATATGAAGTCAACCCACCAAGTTACAATGGAATCCCTTCATAAATATGACCTGAAGACTGTGCTAAAGGTTTTCAGGCTTTAGGCTCGGGCAGCCATCATGGTTGAATGGTGGCAACCAAAAGGGGATATTCTCATCGGGACATCACCTGGAGTGATCCTACAAAGTTACAATGAAATCCCTCCATAAGTATGACCTGTAGACTGTGCTCAAGATTTTCGGGCACCTGTAGCCATCACAGTTGACCAACCACGACCAAAAGGGGATGTCATCATCTAGGCATTATATGGAGTCAACCTAGCAAGTTACAATGACATCCTTCCATAAATACGACCTACAGACATGCTAAAGGTTTTTGGGCTCGGGCAGCCATCAAGGCTGAATGATCGCGACCAAAAGGGGCGTTCTCATCTAGACATTATTTAGAGTCATCATACCAAGCTACAATGAAATCCCTTCATAATTATGACCTGTAGACTGTTCTAAAGGTTTTCGGGCTTCGGGCCCTGTAGCTGTCACAGTTGCCCAATCATGTCCAAAATAGGACATTCTCATCTAGACATTATATGAAGTCAAACCTACCAAGTTACAATGAAATCCCTTCATAAATACGACCTGTAGACTGTGCTAAAGGTATTCCGGCTTTGGGCTCGGGCAGCCATAATGGTTGAATGATCGCAACCAAAAGAGGACATTCTCATCTGGGAATCATCTGGAGTGATCCTACAAAGTTACAATGAAATCCCTTCATAAATATGACCTGTAGACTGTGCTCAAGATTTTCGGGCTTCGGGCACATGTAGCCATGACAGTTGGCCAATCACGAACAAAAGGGGATGTCATCATCTAGGCATTATATGGAGTCAACCTAATAAGTTGCACTGAAATCCGTCCATAAATACTACCTATAGTCTATGCAAAAGGTCTTTGGGCTCGCGCAGCCATAAAGGCTGAATGATCGCGAACAAAAGGGGGTGTTCTCATCTAGACATTATTTGGCGTCATCATACCAAGCTACAATGAAATTCCTTCATAATTATGACTTGTAGACTGTTCTAAAGGTTTTCGGGCTTTGGACCCCTGTAGCCGTCACAGTTGCCCAATCATGTCCAAAAGGGGACGTTCTCATCTAGACATCATATGAAGTCAACCTACCAAGTTACAATGAAATCCCTTCATAAATATGACCTGTAGACTGTGCTAAAGGTTTTCGGGCTCAGGCAGCCATCATGATTGAATGATCGCAACCCAAGGGGGCCATCCCATCTGGGCATCATCTGGAGTGATCCTACGAAGTTACAATGAAATCCCTTAATAAATATGACCTGTAGACTGTGCTCAAGGTTTTCGGGCTTTGGGCACTTGTAGCCATCACAGCTGACCAATCACGACCAAAAGGAGATGTCATCGTCTAGGCATTATATGGAGTCTACCTAACAGGTTACAATAAAATTATTCTATAAATATGACCTGTTGCCTATGTTAAAGGTTTTTGGGCTCGGGCACCCACCAAGGCTGAAGGATCACGACCAAAATGGGACGTTCACATCTAGACATTATTTGGAGTCATCCTACCAAGTTACAATGAAATCCCTTCCTAAATATGACCTGTAGACTGTGCTAAAGGTTTTTGGGCTTCGGGCCCCTTTAGCCGTCACAGTTTCCCAATCATGTCCAATAGGGGACGTTCTCATCTAGACATTATATGAAGTCAAAATACCAAGTTACAATGAAATCCCTTCATAAATATGACCTAGAGGCTGTGCTAAAGGTTTTCGGGCTCAGGCAGCCATCATGATTGAATGATCGCAACCCAAGGGGACCATCTCATCTGGGCTTCATCTGGAGTGATCCTACGAAGTTACAATGAAATCCCTTAATAAATATGCCCTGTAGACTGTGCTCAATGTTTTGGGGCTTCGGGCACTTGTAGCCATCACAGCTGACCGATCACGACCAAAAGATGTCACCATCTAGGCGTTATATGGAGTCTACCTAACAGGTTACAATGAAATCCTTCTATAAATATGACCTTTTGCCTACGCTAAAGGTTTTTGGTCTTGGGCACCCATCAAGGCTGAACGATCACGACCAAAATGGGACGTTCACATCTAAACATTATTTGGAGTCATCCTACCAAGTTACAATGAAATTCCTTCATAAATATGTAGACTGTGCTAAAGGTTTTTGGGCTTCGGGCCCCTTTAGCCGTCACAGTTGCCCAATCATGTCCAAAAGGGGACGTTTTCATCTAGACATTATATGAAGTCAACCTACCAAGTTACAATGAAATCCCTTCATAAATATGGCCTGTAGACTGTGCTAAGGGTTTTTGGGCTCGGGCACCCATCAGGGCTGAATGATCGCGATCAAAATGGGTCGTTCTCATCTGGACATTATTTGGAGTCATCCTACCAAGTTACAATGAAATCCCTTCATAAATATGACCTCTAGATTGTGCTAAAGGTTTTCGGGCTTCGGGCCCCTGTAGCCGTCACAGTTGCCCAATCACGTCCAAAAGGGGACTTTCTCATCTAGACATTATATGAAGTCAACCCAACAAGTTACAATGAAATTTCTCAATAAATATGACCTGTAGACTGTGTTAAAGGTTTTCGGGTTTTGGGGCTCGGGCAGTCGTCACGGTTGGCAGATTACGCCCAAATGGGGAAACTCTCATCGAGACATCACAAGGAGTCATTCTACCAAGTTACAATGAAATCCCTCTATATTAAACATGACCTGCAAACTGTGCTAAAAGTTTTTGGGTTTCTGGCTTGGGCAGTCATCACGGTTGATAGATCATGCCCAAAAGGGGACGTTCTCATCTAGTCATTATACAGAGGCATCCTACCAAGTTACAATGAAATCCCTTCATAAATACGACCTGTAGACCGTGCTAATGGTTTTCGGATTTTGGGCTCGGGCAGCCATACCGGTTGCCCGGTCCTGACCAAAAGGGGACGGTCTCATCTAGACATGACCCCAAACCTGCATATGAAATTTCGTGACGATCAGACAAGAACTGCGGGGTATAGCCTGTGCTAAAGGAAATTGTGAACAGACTAACAGACCGCACGCGTGATGGCAATAACTCATCTTGACTATGTCAAGTTAAGCTAAAAACGAAATGTTTGACAATTAAATACCAAAAAGCAGCAAATAATAAACACTTACACGCGTTGAATTTTTAAATGTGTTTAAATTTAAAGCAGTTTATGTTTTAAAACATTTTTTAAGTACGCCGTGTGTATGTTTTACACTCCGACAGGGTTTATTACTTAAACGCATACACGTGTTGATGCAGCAGATAAATACCTGAACACATTTAAATACCAATTTTTAAACTCATAAACATGTTTATTTATATTCCAGTTTAAATGTCTAGTGTTTAATATTATGAGAGGCTGGATAAACGCTGGTGTTTAAAAGAAACTCCCAGATATGATGCTTATGAATATGGCAGTTTCGGTAAATGATATGAGCCATTCCCCTGCTGGCCCAACTCCATTCAGCGCGCAGTGAACACATTCAAGTACAGAAAAATATATTCTTGATATACAGGTATCAAACAAATTTTTACTAATATGGGAGTGTGGTTCATTTTATAGGGCTGGAAAATGAAAATATCTGCAAAAACGAAGTGTTTAACAATTAAACACCAAAATGGAACAGATAATAAACACTTACACACGTTTAATTTTTAAATGCGTTTAAATTTAAGCTGTTTATGTTTTAAACTCCAGCAGTGTTTACTACTTAAACACATAAACGGGTTTAATAGATGCAACAGGTAATAAACACTTAAACATATTTAAATACTAATTTATAAACACATAAACATGTTTATTTATATTTTAAATGCCTCGTATATAATATTATGAGAGATTGGATAAACACAGGTGTTTAAAATAAACCCCAAATATGATATCTCACCTACGTGAGCCACCATTCTCGCCGCTAGATTTGATTCCGTATTCAAAGTCCAGAAGTCTGCACCCGTAAAGCTGATCTCTCTAGTCGAGTTTCCCGGCAGTGAGTAATTGAATAAGTATATTTTTATTTCCGGGGCGCGTGGCTTTATGACTTTAAAACAACAGAGAGGTGAGAAGAGGTGTTTCCTCATCGGCAGGGGCATCTCCTCCCAAACTCACGAAACAACCCCATTGAATTTTGAAAGCTCTCAGAATGGATTTGTGGTATTTTTTCAGCTTTACTTCAAGAATAAATCATAGAAAAAATTGAGTGACGAACCTGGAAAGGGCATTGTCTGTCACCAACCTGGAAAGGGCGTTGTCTGCTCTCTTGCGCCCGTGGTCCGAATACAGGGAGGGCAGCTCACCTGTGCTTCCAGAGTCCCTGGTCAGGCAACTCAAATCCACCAGTATAAACAGCCAGGCAATCAACCAACTCACACCGTGTCTGTATTTTATTTTATTATTTTTTTTTTTTTTTTTTGGGGGGGGGGGGGGGGCGTTGGGGAATGTTGAAATGCGGATTATTCTGACGACCAGCAAAGTGAACAAACGCCAGAACCTTGCAAATAGCAGTAGCACATAATGTTTGTATCGCCCATTTTAATGCGTCCTCGGAAGTGCCATCTTTATTCACATGGCATGATCAGTGAAATCATGTTGGTTGTTATTGCAATATACATGGTTACGCCATCAGTTGCGTCATTGATTGTCATGGTAATAGTGCCCATAGATAGAACATGTAGCCATGGAAACATTTGTGTGGATACAGTTGATATGGTAAAAATTAATGTGTTGTGATGCAATGAAATATGGCATCGATCATGACATCAATGGCGTCAGCAGCTGCCATGGAAACGGTTGTTAAGCATGTGCGTCTGTAGTAATGGTTGCTCTGTTGTGGCATCATCAATGAAGTAACCAGTGTCGTCATCAATGCCATTATTATTAACATTATCAATGATAAAATCAGTGACGTTATTACTAGAATGCATGGTAGGTAACCTATAAAGGTTTAAGAAATAGCTACGATTCGTTGTTTGGTAATATAGTGCGGACTTTAACCTTTTTGGTACTATTTAGCTTCCACTGGCTGTGGGCCTGCTTAACGCCGTTCATCGCACATTTTTATAGGTAACACGTATTGCTAAATCACGTGGCGTTGTGATGTATGTTCGAGTTTGATATAGTAGAATGGTTTACACCTTCAATATCAGCTTTAGTTGACGTTTTTGCTCTTCCGCGACTTCGTTGCCTTGTACCCGAAGCGCTATATTATACTAACCCATGGGTGTTATGTAGCAGTATTCTGCTGTTTTGTGGTTGTGTTTGATTAGACGAGTGAGTCGGCAGTACAAACAATCAATATCTTTTTTATTTTAACATTAGCTTTCTCCGACTGTTGGTCTACCTCAAGCCTTATTCTAAACCGCAAGATGGGTGTTATATTGTCAAGGCATCTAAGAATATTTCTAAACCTATTGTTACAGTCTCAAGTAGAGATAACCTAAGCATGCAGTCGATCACGTTAAACTTTAATACCCGTATGACCCTATGATGTGCGGAGCTAAGTTTGCATTTTAGAAGAAGCCTGAGTGAGAGATTTAATCTGATCGGACCAAGCAAGTCGTGATTGCTGTGGTCCAAAGATAAAATGGAATGGTCATATTAGACTTAGAAATACACTGGGAAAGCTAAATATCAACCGACATGCGCAGAAACAACGTATACTTTGCTACCAACTCATACTACTTCAATGAAATGCAGTATACTTAACTACGATATAACGCCCATCTAGGGGTATAGTATAAGGCTTCGGGATGGCCATCACAATGTTTAATCAAGAGCGGCAAACACTGTACCAATAGTCCACTCTACATCAATCAAACACAACCTCAGACTAATACACTGCGACATAGTACCTAGGCTATAGTCAAGTATATTATATTTTACGCAAGGCAACATTTCGGATAAAAACTTCGTGTGGGACCCCCCTTTTCCGCCCACCTCCTCACACATCCGAATACCTACACCATTCCATCTTACACGCATACATTATAGCACTCAAAGACAATTATGCTTTCACACAAGAGACATAGAAGATCTTTAAGCAACTTCTCACAAACAAAAAACTTTAAAGAAATCCACAAAAAAAAACAAATGTTTGGATTTGAAAGATATCTATTACGAAAAAAGATAGTATGCGGTCCCCGAGAGATATTAATACCCTCAAATTGTCTGACACTGTCAATATCTTTCCTTACAGTGTCACCACAATGAAGCTTCGACAATATGCAAAACACTCGTTTTTGCCTGTATATCCACAATAGTAATGCCAATTACCTGTGATTGAATGTGTCCACTTTACTCTTGTTGAAATAGTCAGGAGAATGGTTGATATTTCCCATGCGTTTCACTGTCAATCGAACAAACGACGTCATAACTAAACACAAGCTATGCATGTCTGTAGAAATGTTGAGATACATATAACGAATGAAATGGAATTTAACCTAAAATTGTTCAAACTATCTTTATTCAAAATGGTAGAACGAAGATAAGACGCAACGTCGCTGACGTCACATTACGTAATATCTTGCATCACAAGAGGTTTCAAACGTCTACTAAACACCATGATTATTTTCTAAATACCAGAGTTTAGTTTTTAAACGCGTGTGTTAATTTCGTTAAAAATAATACATTTACTTTGCTGGAAATATCATCTCATTTATTAAACACCAGTCTTTAATTTCCAAATGGGCCGACTATCAACTGTTTTGCTATAACAAAAGAGAATAGCAAGCACTGTTGATGGCAACATTCCAATTTTAGGAACATCCCGCGCAAACATCACGTATCGATCGTAAAGGGTGGAGATAAATGACACTCAGACGTAATACAATTCCGCCAAACTCATGCGGTAAATCAGTTTCAAGTCAGTATTTGGCTCAGCAGTTGTCATCTCAAACTCGGCGTTCTTCCAACGACATGTCGTAAGTTATGAATGATTACAACGATCTTCTCCGAATGCTAGCGACAGTATATGAACGCTCAGTTGTTCAGTGCGAGGATTGACAATCATGCATGGAAATGTATCTTTGCGTTTCTTTAGTTATAGTTTCTTCAGCATAGGCTATAACAAAAGCCGTAGCTGAGAAAAAGACGCTGACAAAAAGACCAAAAAACCCAACGGGTTCAATTTCAAAATACCGTGTTTGTGACGAGAACTGCTAATCGGCTGGAAACAGAATCTGCATCCAACTTATGATGTCGAGCACAAAATAAACACTGCCCGCGTTTACTTCCAGCAAGCAACACACAACAAAGTGCGATAAACACCACATATTTACAATGTAAACATATAGTGAATAATAAATAAACATAAATGTATAGCAATTAAACATCTGAGTTTAAGAACTAAACACAAAATCTTAATATCCAAACACCTCTCAAACATGTAAAGCGTTGGGATTTTTTGCAGTGATATATAGACGAGGCACCATTCCCGGCGAAATAATTTTTTCTTGTATTTAAAGTCCCGAAGTCTACATCCGTAAAGCTGATGTTTCTAGTCAAGTTTCTCGGCAGTAAGTAACTAAGTAAGTATATCTTCATTTCCGGGACTCGTGCCATCATAATTTTAAAACAACAGTATTTAAACACAATATAAAAACAGCACCTGGCACATTAGATCTATAATTCACCACATGTAAACTAGTTCAAAATATTTGTATGATCAAACAAACACTTTCTTTCACTTTCATACTCACACATTACTTCTCTTGCTCTGCCAGGCGCGCTCACGCAGCTGCACCTTCTCCGTCGACCCAGTTTCACCGGTCCCCATTACCCACTCATCCAACCCCTACCACCCAGCGGACCAATCATTCACTCACACATTCACCAATACACACACTAAATCATCCATTCAATTTCACATTTGGTTTACGTGGTTTCAATGTTATGGAGTGGTGGTCACCCACTTCATCGGTATAAACTGTCTATATCCCTTTTGTTTTAATATTAGCTTTCTCTGACTGTTGGTCTACCTCAAGCCTTATACTAAACCGCCAGACTTCTCTGCGCCCTTTCCAACAATTAATTAGATGGTAGGTTAGATCTGCGCATACCAGAACGCACATATAATTATCACAAAATAGGTGACAATAGTCGTTTTCGGCAGCGTAAGTGTTAAAGATTATTCCTCATATCGGACAGTGTTAAAATGCAGGCTCAAATAGGGATCCCACGTGTTCAACCAGGGACTTGGTTTGAACAAACTCAGATCTGACCTCCCTACGGATGTAGTATATCAAAAGATTCTGACTGCTGGATCTGAAGAAGATTTTTAAAGATTATTCATCATATTGCACCGAGTTAAAATAGGGAGTCCAAATATTTGCTGAGGGACTTGATTTGAACAAACTTGAGCCTGACCCCTTAACGATTTTGTATACCAATATCAAAAGGTTCTGACTGCTGGTTCTGGAGAAGATAATTTTTTAAAGAGTACTTCCCATATTTCACCAAGTTAAAATTAGGGCTCCTGTAATGAACCCAAATAGGAACAGATGGGTTTAATTTTAGAAAACTTGTATATGTCTCCCGTATGGATGCTGTATACCAAATATCAAAAGATTCTGATCAGTGGTTCTGGAGAAGAAAATTTTTAAAAGTTTTGTAAAAAATACTGCCTCGGCATTTTTTTCGATTCCGCATACAGTACTCTATGACACAACCGATGGTATTTTTTTTACCATTCCATTCCACCGGCCTTGAGGATGCTTCGTACCAACAGTCTCTGTTCCGCGCAGTTTGGGAAATATGGGTGTTTAAAAATATTGCTGTTTCTAGCCCCTGGGTTTCCCGCAGGGATAGGTAAATGTTTTGTTTTGGGCGGGGGAGGGGGTTGTTGTTGTGGGGGGTGGGGGGTTGCATCAATCATAAACGTATGGCGCGCAATAATACCACATACTAAATTTGGTTCAAATCGGTACATCGGTTCCGAAAATAGAAATTTTGGGCGATGCAAAAATCTTGCCCCTCCCATTACAAAGGCACAAAATGCCCTATTAGTACGAGATTCGTTTGAATAAACTTGATTTTACGCCTCAAAAGGAAGCTCAATGCCAAGTATCAAGTAATTGTACCTGTCAGTTCATGAGAAGATTTTTTTTAAATTTGGGAGCATTTTCCGCTCCTCCTCCCTATGGGGCGGGGCAAGTTGATTGGAACAAAGTCCAAGTGCGATGTGAAAACAAAAAATCACCTCAAATTTAACTGAAATCGGTTCAGCGGATTTTGGGGGAGAAATCGCCAATACCATGTTAGCAGACGACGGACACCGGACGACGGACGGTTAGTGATCACTATAGCTCACTCTTGACTTTCAGACAGGTGAGTTAAAACCCCTCTTTCACGTATGTCTAGGTTTTCAAAATTTCAAATGCTATAATGCTTCATTTTTAGCTGCGACTAGCAGCTCTATAAGTGGCAATGTCGGTCTGTCTCTCTGTCTGTCGGTCTGTCTGTCGGTAGGTCGGTCGGTCTGTCTGTGACCAACGAGTTTCAAAACCCAATAACGTTTGAAATACTTGATGGAATGACTTTATATTTGGCATGTAAGTGTATCTTATCGATGTCTAGCCACTGTTCAATGCATGTGTTGTTCCAAATATGTTTCTTGGAGTTATGGCCCTTGATGAACTTAGAATGTCGGTCGGTTTGTCTGTGACCAACGAGTTTCAAAACTCAATAACTTTTGAAATACTTGATGGAATGACTTTATATTTGGCATGTAAGTGTATCTTATTGATGTCTAGCCACTGTTCAATGCATGTGTTGTTCCAAATATTTTTCTTGGAGTTATGGCCCTTGATGAACTTAGAATTTTGTGAAATTGCCCCACCCGTCGCAGCTACGGCGTCGATGTCGCCATTTTTAAATATTGTCCAACCAACACCCACTCGTATCGCGGATGCTCTGGTAAAAACAGAATCTTTCCTTCTACTACTTTTAACTTTTCACCTTTTTTGTACTATCCTGAATAAATTTTTATTACACGACCTTTGCTCAACATCATACCGTATCCTTCCTACCTCAGAGGACTCCAACGCCAGGAGTTGGCTACCGGGCCCTGTTTTTAGTGTTCAGCCGATTACCAAAAATGGTCGTTGACCGATTACCGGTTATTTGAGCTCACAATCGGTCGATTCCGATGCCGATTCCGATTGTAATACCGTGCACTAGGACAAGTCGAGGCTCGAAAGAACTACATTAAACTGAACATTTTTCGTTGTTAAACTTCGTTGACTGGGGTCGAAATAAAATTACCAGTCCCGCACACTTGGGCGGTAAACGTGGCTCTCGAAGCCACGTTTACCGCCCAAGTGCGTGCGACTGGTAATTTTACTTCTGCCTGAGTCAATGGAGTGTAACCGTCACTTTTCCGGTATGAACTAGCGATTTCGCCCAGTTGTAAGCTTTGTATGTTGTTTAACTTGTATGTCCCGTAACGTGGCGTCAAGAGAGATTAAGAATACACATTGTGGTTGTTTCTCAACTTTATTGAATGGTATCATTTTACATTAACAATTAAACAATTGCAGAAGAGAATAAAATGCGGTTAATGAATCATCTCAAAATGCTTGGCAACAATCGGTTGAACCGATATTCCAGGAGCCGTTGCCGTTGTCATCCGATTGCCCACAATCGGCCAATTGTGGTGGCCGGTTCCGATCATCGGTTGAACACTACCTGTTTTACCAGTAAAACAGATTTTTTGCAACGGAAAACAAGCACTGCTGCACTCCACGAAGTTTCATAGGGAGAGTTATGGCAATGCGTGTTCGATGATTAACATCGATGACTTTATAGAATGAAGGATGTTGTCATCAATGTGATAGGATAGTTCAGAAGTGGGGGCACAGAGAAGTTTCCCAGTGACAGTGCTGATCACTTAGTTATGCATCACCACCACCCCACCTAACGTTCCACGTAGGTACTCCTCAAATAGCGCATTGTTTTTATTACTAACAACGAGATGATTCTATAATCCAGACAGTGGACGTATTTTTCGACAGTAAAATGAAATAGTTTTTTATATTTATTTAACGCTTCGGTTTACGTAACTATAATATATGGCCAGAGTCTTTCACAAAAATGCAGTTCAAGTTTTATTATTGCTTCCAATTCTGGCCTCCAAAGCAAGTCTTACGACACCCTGATTGGAGCATCTTCCGATGAGGTTTTTTTCAAGAAAATTATTTGCAGGTGTCGTTTTCTTGTATTGTTTGGTAAACTGTAAAACAGCTTGAAAAGTTTCAGCACCTCGGTTGAATTTCAGTATCTAGAAACTCCAGGTGGATGAAAATGTATGTTCCTGTGTGGTAATCAGAGAAGAGTATAAGACGATATCAGCTTCCAAAGTTAGGAAATGTTATTAAAATAAATGGACGTAAAAAATGCATTTTTAGAATTCCGGCTCTTAGCAATCACAATTCTTTTTTCAACAACGTGAATGGACTACCAGGCCAACAGACGTTTACACGATTCAACAGAACCAAACTATTCCGATAAAATCTTCATGTGGGATCCACCTTTTCCGCCCCCACCCCACACACACGAATACCTGTCCACCTTACTCGCATAATTTATAGCACCCAAAGACAGTTATGCTTTCACTCAAGAGACGGAGACATAGATGATCTTTAAACAACCTCTTACAAACAAAAAACTTGACAGAAATCCACAAAGAACGAAACAGATGCTTTGATCTGGAAGATGATATTAGGAAAAAAAGTAGTATGCGGGTCCCCGGGTGATATTAATACGAACAAAATGTCCGAAACTGTCAATATCTTTCCCTATAGTGTCAACAAAAATGCATCTTCGATATGCCAAACACTCGTTTTTGCATGCATATCCACAATTATCTGTGATTGAATGGGTCCACTTTACTGCTGTTGAAATAGTCAGGAGAATGGTTGCTATTTCCATTGCGCTTCACTGCCAATCGAACACACGACGTTATAACAAAACACAAACTGTGCACATCTGAAGAAATGTTGATGAACATACAGTACGTGGAGATTGTATTATCACTAAACCACCCGCAGAGTGGAGATTCCACCTGACCAATAATTGCAAATTTGTTGCAAAGCATAACCAGCACCAGCAAAGTTTCAGCCAATGGACCTCCGGGTTAAACCCGGAGGTCCATTGGCTGAAACATTGCTTGTATTTTTCGTCGATATGTATAAAATTTGAAAGTTATAGCTTGGGTGATAACTCCACTCCGCGGGTGATTTAGTTACAATCCACCCTCCATGTCCTGTATAACGGATGAATGAAATTTAACCTAAAATTGTTCAAACTCTTTATTCAATATGGTAGGACGTAGATAATTAGACGTAACGGCATTGGCATCACATTACGTAATATCTTGCGTCACAAGTGGTGTCAAAAGTCTATTAAACACCATGCTTCTTTTCTAAACACCAGTTTAGTTTTTAAACGGGTGTGTTAATTTCCTTAAATAAAATGCGTTTATTTTGCTGGGTACACCATCGCATTTATTAAACACCAGTATTTAATTTCCAAATGAACCTACTTTCAATTATTTTCCGATAACATTAAAAAAATAACAAGCATTCTTGATGGCAATATTCCAATTTTGGGAATATACGGCAAACATCACGTATCGCAGTGGCTGAAAGTAAATGACACTCAAACGTAACACAGTTCCGCCAAATTCATGCGGTAAATCAGTTGCAAGCCAGTATTTGGCCCAACAGTTGTCATCTCAAACGCAGCGTTCTTCCAACGACATTGCGTAAGTTATGAATGATTCCAACGATCTTTAGCGAATATTAGCGACAAAGTATGAACGCTCAGTTGGTTAGTGTCTGGAATGACAATCCTGCTTGGAAATGTATCTTAGCGTTTCTTTAGTTATAAGTTATTGAGCATAGGCTATGACAACAGCAAGCTGAAAAGACGCTGACAAAATACCGTGTTTGTGACGCAAGAACTGCTAATCGGCTTATACAATGGAAACCGAATCTGCATGCAACTTGTGATGTTGAGCACAAATTAAACACTGTGCGCGTTTACTTCCAGCAACCACCACACAGAAAAAAATGCTATAAATACGAGTTTACAAGGTAAACATATAGTGAACAACAAATAAACACAGATATGTAACAATTAAACACCTGGGTTTAAGAACTAAACACGAAGCTTAATATCCAAACACCCGTTAAACATGTTGAGCGTTGGCACTTTTTGCAGTGATGTTGCTTTTGATAAACATAAACGAACTCCTTAAGCTCGTTCCATTGATGAACCATAAGCTAGTAATAGTAATAGTTTATTCAAGCAAAATAACACCTACAGAGAGGCAGATTGCATAAAAAGTTAACAGAGATATGATATGATTATAATAAACGAAACGGCTATTTGTTGTATAGTAAATAAAGCTAATGTATCATACATATAAGTATATAATGTCAAAACCATAGGTCAGTTTAATGACCTACTATTTTGTAATTATTGTTTCTCTTTTCCTGAAGAACAGCAGGATTATGTTGCAGATGGTGTGGCATAATGGGGCCGTATTATTTTTCATAATAAATTCAAACCGATCTTGTTTGCATTTGAGAAGTCTGCATTATTCCTGTTAATTATTGCAAACAACTGTCTCCTGATGTTTGTGTAGGCCGGGCAGTCCATGACAAAATGCATCTCGGATTCCACATCGCCGGCGTCCTTACAAACATCAGAAGCATTGCAAATCCTATCTTCTAAAGGTATTGTTGGTTGTGGATGTCTCCCCTTTTCAATTGCCAAATTATGATTACTAATCCGTAATCTTGCAAACATATTTTGTGCTTCCCTTGTTTTTGAGTAAGCTAAATAGGGCTCGAATTTAATGTCATTTTTGAATGCGCGATAAGTGCGCAATTTATTTTTATAGTTCTTTTTGTTGTCATTGTTAAGGCATTCATTAAAATAGAGTGTGCAATCATTTGTTAAAGTTTCAAGTAATTTACTGGATTTATTATCGTGCATTGCAGACGATGGTATATTGTAACCTTCCAATATTTGACGGAATCCGCTATATTCCGTCGTTAATTTATGCTCTTCCAGTAAATCACGGAGCAATGTACCTGGAGTTGCACAGTGAGGCCTGGCCATGAATTTGAACTTTTTAACGATGCATTCGAGGGATAGTGGGAATCTGCCATGGTTGGAAGAATTTTTATTAACACCGAGTATCATTTTACAGAACTTGATGTGTACAGCCTCAGCAGGCAGTCTATCTCACTTTGCAAGTTGATACTCTGTATCCCATAGTTCACTACCATACAGCAAAATGGGTTTTATTAATTGATCAAATAATTTGGACATCACAGCAGTGGACGGGAGATGTTTACTCTTAAAAGAATTGAAAAGACTGTAAAGTGCTTTCATCCCTTTTAGTTTTATAGCATTTTGTGCCTCTCCAAATTTCCCATTAGCGGAAAACGTTATACCCAGATAAGAATAGCCTGGTACAATCTCCAACGTTTTGTCAGCCAATGTAAAAACTGGGGAGCCTTGTACCTTTTTTGGGGAAAACACTAAGCACTTAGTTTTCTCGGTGTATACCCTCAGATGGTTATTCTTCGCGAATATTTCTAAATTTTCTAAATATGTTTGTAACCCTTTAGGCGTACTTGAAAACATAATTAAGTCGTCTGCAAACAAAAGATGACTTATGTACTTATTATTCAGAACCATGGGGTCGCATTCGCTAGTAAAGATTTTACGAATGTCATCTATAAATATTTTAAATAGGGTTGGGGAGATCGCACAGCCTTGCCTAACCCCGATTGTGGATAGTAAAGGCGGACCTAGGTCCTTGGTAGTTTTAGTAAGATAGTCGCTTGAGAAGTACAAGGACTGTAAAATTCCAAGTATCTTACCAGTTACACCGCTTTTAAGTAATTTGTTCAACAGCAATAGTCGGTGGACTGTGTCAAAGGCTTTCCGGAAATCAACAAAAGCTGCATATAGAGGCCATTTTTCTCGTTTGCACTGATTGAAAATATTTTTGAGAACAAGTGCACTGTCGACCGTGCTACGGTGTTCACGGAATCCAAACTGGTTGTCACTTATAAGCCGGTTATCTTCGAGGAAATCATTTATCCGGTTATTTGTATCCTTGTTTAATAATTTCCCGACGGCAGAGCTAACGGCAATGGCTCTGTAGTTGTTAGGGTCGTGTCGGTTACCCTTTTTGTACAGTAGGGTTAGAGTGGACTTGCTCCATTCAGTTGGATAATGACCAGATTCGAGGACTTGGTTAAACAACTTGACTGTTTCGTCTAGCATGTAAGGAATTACAGTTTTTAGGAGTTCGTTGGATATATTGCCGCGCCCTGGCGATTTTTTATTTTTTATTTGTCGGAGTGCTTTCCTGATTTCATCCGGGGATATTATGTTACAGTTTAATATTTGGGTCAAGGTTCGATATGAATCGGTCGGCATGCTTGCCGTTTCAGCGCTGTGTGCAGGGGAAAACAGTTGTTCTAAGAAATGAACAGCAGCAGTGTCGGGATCAAAACCATTAACGTCACTCCTAGCAGATCGAAATTGTTTATAATTTTCCAGTAACTAGCTGACTCCTTACATTGTAAGTCGTCCAGTTGGTCACATAGTTTTTTTATAAAACATTTTTGATTTGTATTTCACTTCTGTCGTATAAGCCTTCTTCGCAGTGAAGATTTTAGCAATAAGTGATCTGTCACTGGGATTAAGCTTCTTTATAATGCATTCCATTGTACGTTTCAAGTCTTTGCATCTATGATCAAACCATTTCTTTTTGGGGGGTGTTTTTCGGCTAGTCAATTGGACTCGTCGAGAAGCAAAGTTATTGATAGATTGAAGAATATTCATCCAGTCAGCAGCAGCCTTCTCTGTGCCGTCCTGGTTGGAGGAGTATGGCTTCATTCGATAGTGTGAAATATTTGAGATTATATCTGGTCTTGTTAGAATCGGTCTTGCACGTGTAGCGCTCTGTTCTGTCCACCTTGAGGGGATTGGATTTCGGGTGTACTGATACTTGCTCGCCTCGCTGTTATCAAGAAGATCGATACAGAAGTAATCAATATCCGAAAAGTACTCTTCTGATATTATGATATAGTCGACAATACTTGCGCCGTTGTACTGGTATGAGGTAAAGTTACCTAGTTTGTCCCCGAGGCAGCGGCCATTCAAAATTCTTAGTTTTGCTAATTGGCATAGCTCTAGTGAATGTTTTCTGAAGGTGTTTGTTATTCTGTCAGGACATTCCCTGTCTTTTATGCAATCTACAGTGTATGACTCCGGCAAGGGAATGTATTTCTTGTTGACACCCACAATATAATCCGGCTGTCCTCCAGTTCGAACGTTGAAATCCCCTCCTAAAATCAACATATCCCCAGGACTACTGCTCAGTAACTGCTGTTCGAAATCCGCAAATGCGGAAACATTAGGACTAGGTTTCGATTTCCAATAAATAGCATTACTGGGAGGAATACACACAGATACAAAAACGATCTTCGATGGTAAATTAAACATTTTACCATCAAATTCAACCTAGAGAGCAATGTCGCCAATATATCTAATATTACAAAGGAATTCATCATATTTAGAGTTGAAATAAAAACAAATTCCACCCTTGTGCGTGAGGATTTGCCCCGACAGAGATCGGCACGCGTGTAACCTGGTAGATCTAATTCGGTCCCATCACAGTGCCAAGTGTCCGTGAGGGTAATGGAATTGTTCCGAGTTAACAGTGTTTTAAACTCGATGTCGTTCAATTTATTGGAAAGGCCTTGAATATTCCAAGCTGTATAGCCTATTTTCATTCTTGTGCTATTAGTGATGTAAGAACGAAACATCCACTGAATTGTTTGGACCACTGAAGATAACTTTTAAAAGTACTTTGATAGAGAGGGTTTTTGTAGTAAGGCTTTTGACAAGGGGCGTCTGAGGTTAGGTCGCACCCTGTGAGAAACCTCACGATAAAATACCCTCGACGTTTATGTAAGACACACCTGAAACTGGGGCACACGTTATTTAATTGGAGGGGGGGGGGGGGGTAGATTGATTAATCCATTGCAGTAAGCAATTCTTATAGCTACTGATCAGGAGAGACAATCAACAAAAAACCTATATATCTGCTTAAGTGACGTATTCACTTAAGGTGCGGGGCCTGGTGGGGTATTCTAAAAAAAAAAAAAAAAAAAGTTTCGAAGTTATACCAGTGAGGAATTGGGTCTTGCGGTATGCAGTGTGTATTGTGGGTAAGTCGAATTGGTTAACTGCGCAATTGATGCCTGTGTCTTTATAAAGCAGGCCAAATGATGTAGTTAAGCAGGCCGGCGTGTCTCTTTGCATTATTTATTCATTCAAAGAGTGGAGCGAAAATATGGAATATAGCACCTAGGATGATATTATGTTTATGTGCCATACCCATTAATGATATAGTTGTGCAATAAAATTTAACTTATTTTATCTTATCTTATCTCAATAAAACGAAAATATTGAGCTAGTGCCCCTAACAGCTCGCCTCAGCACTTAGACAAATTGTGAATTAATGTAGGCCACTAAATTGGTCATTTGTTGTCGCAGAAATAAAACTTCGTTGGGTACGTTTGGAGTGGAATGCCTGTAGTCGAGCACCAAACAATTATTAGTACCCAGAGAATTCCCTCTTAGCGTTTGAGGAGTTCCGTTGCGTAATAGAGGGTAGTCCTGTGGCAAACAAGTTGCATCTTGAATGATATTATGTTTACTCATGTCATTAAACGATTGTCGGCCACGTGTTTGAGACCTTTGAATATGTCTGTTGGCAGTTGATGGATTGTTCTGGGAATACTGGGGTATGGCTACACTATCTGTAACACTTTCATGTCTGTGGTGATACTTAATCCTTTTAGCGATAATTTTTATGCCAATGTCATTAACGTGCCAGTCGTCTCGAAACAAGTGTGTTCTGATTGAACCGTCTGGGGAAACAAAGCCACTTGTGTTGTCAATAAAATCACATCCCATATTTCCACAGATAAGTCTGTATTGATCATTTGTTTGTTTTATTAAGCGATTAATTCCAGGAGAATGTGTTGTGGGTACGATTGATGAAAATCTGACAACAGCTTTAGGGTACTTCGCACGTATCCAAGTTATTAGTTGTTGAATCTCGCTGTTATCAGTTTCCACATTGTTTCTGCAAGAGTTAATTCCAACGTGAATGGTCACTTTCTTTATTTGCTGGTCTTGATTTGTAGCATTAACCCACTTCAACAACCCCTTGATCTCTGTCCAGGTGGCATGACAATTTTTACTTCTTCGCCCTTGAGCGCAACTTTTTGTGCATTCAGGGGCCGAATTACTGAGTCACCTAATATAAGGTTAGTGTTTTGAGTGGGTTGCTCGTGAAAACGTTTTGATAAATCACAATTCGAGACAGGTAAAATATCCTCCGACTGAACATTGTTGTCCTCGTTTGAAAGACAGTCATATCTTTTACCGATGGACACACTGATATTATGCCCACCGACAGAAGACTGACTCGCCGATGCGCCAATGTTTGATCCTGTTTTATTAAATTCTGGTGTCACATTGCTACTATAGTTTCTGGTTGGAGTTTTTTTGGTGGAACGGCTCCGAAAGTGGGTTGAGGAGTTTGGGCTCCGACCTGGGTTTGTTATCGTTTGTGGTCTGATTAGAGGACCTCTCCTTGATGACTTTAAGCTGAGATTTGATGTTCTGTATGTCGGTTCTCAACTTCACGTTTTCCTGCTCAATAAGGATATTTTCATCCTCAACAGCAGAGGCCGCTATGTTTCGGAAGCACACTCTACATTTGTTTTAGTTATTTAGGAAAACACTATAGCGTGTCGCTCTCAACTCTCGATCGGTAAATCACTTAAGGTAACATTTGGAGCGGTTAAGTGGGTGTGGATTCTGACTTTGATAGAGGGTCCGGAAGAGGCAGGTGTAGGGTGGGAATGCGTACCCCAGGCAATCCAGTTAATATGCACTTTCCAGGGAGATATTAATTTCAGGTTTTTGTATATATAATATAAGAACGATTAACTTCTTACCAATCGTAACAATCAAATATGGCCAACGTAAAGCACAAAAAGTTCTATATTTTTTTTAAATTTAATTTTGTTTTCCAAAACAGATAATACGGCAATCAATGGATCGAACTTAAGGACTTGTTCCAACGAGCAGCTAATAACTGGCCATATGCTTTGTTTCGTAAGTAAACGTAAAAAGACAATTTAAAAAACAATATCCTCCTTTACTGTCGTCTTTTCTCTTCAACTCGTATTCTATTAATTTGTGGGGCGCTAGATATTGGAAGCAAGAATTTGTTCGCTTGGATTTTCTTTAAGTTGATACCAATAATGGGTGACTTGCTTATGAATAGTACCAAGACAAATTCATCTGGACATCATTATTGTGGTTTTCATTGCAATCAAAAGATCAGAAAGCCTATTTGACTGCGACAACAACACTTATCAGTACAGAGTCCAATCGTGGGCTTCCAGCGCTCTAGCAATTAAGAATGGTTTGGACTGAGGGAACATAAAATCGAAACAGAATTGAAAATTCTACCAGCCGTCGGTGTATACTTAAATATAAAATGAAACTGTATAACTTTCCAAATAGAGACTCCGAATCCCTTGCCCACCACCCGGTATCCCCAGCCACAATCGTGAAATTGCATAGCCACGGAGAGAAAAATTCTATCAGCCGAGGCCAAAATGTTCCACCAAGGATCCCGTATAGCAGACACCCCCCCCCCCCCCCCCCTACCCCGCTTTCACTGTTCAAAACAAGCATACTTATTCTCGATTGAGGGCGGGAATAAATAGCCGTCAACTTACATCACTAGCCAACAAAATCAGTCGTTTAATCGACGACTCGCCACTGTCATGTTGTTACACCATAACAGGGGCGGTGGAGCCGGGTGGGGGGGTGGGGGGGGGGGTGGGCGCAAGGAGCTCGTGCCCAACCCCACACCTTTTTCACCAATTACCCTAGATAAGGTACCCTAACGGCATTTTGCGACATGATATACACAACACCATTGGTCACTACAAATCCCCTATACATATATGACCACATTGATTTTCAAGATTTTATTGAATTAAAATAGAAAGCTCCAAATGGAGCGTAATATTTCAAAGGACGGTTTCAAAGTTTTGATTAGCTGTTTGAACCTGAGAGGCCGCTTTTCCAGCCCATGAACATGATACTTTATAAATTCATTAAGTATGATATAGCTGGTAAGTGAATGTCTGGGGAAGACCAATCAATATTTTCAACGAGCAGCCCTGAGGCTGCACGTTGAAAATATTAATTGGTCTGCCCACAAATAATGAATATGACCTCTTCCAATTGCTGCCATTGAATTGATATGGAAGATACCATCAGGGTTTTAAGGGTTAAGTAAAAATAAAACAAAATAAATACGCTGAGGGTTAGTGTCTTAAATAGAGTGGGTTCAAGGGTGAGGGATACGGTATATAAATTTATATAATTTGCATGAATACATGAATACACCGCCCCACCACCATCCTCCCCCCCCCCCCCCCCCCCCCCCCGCTCCGAAGAAATTTATTTTCCATCCTACACTCATACTGTACCCAGAAAGGTGTGATGTCCCCCCCCCCCCCCCCCCACACACACACACTTTTTTGGAGCTTCCGACGCCTTAGCACCATAACTAAATTATCTGATTTGGGGTGAGCAGAGTTTGAGTCCAACTGACGACGATTATTCAAATTCTCCCTTCTAGAGACCATCTATGCGGATACAGAGAAAGGTAGTTGTCTAAAACTGCTCTCAATTAGAATAGCAATCCCCCATTTCAACTGCCCTGTCCTCCTCTGTTTATGTTTGAGGGAAGGAAGTACTTTTCGACACAAAACTTCTCTTGTACAGAACAGAAAGCCCGCGCTATCTCCACCATTAACCTGTTATGTGAGGTTTTTAAAAGGTCGCCCAATACTTAACCCTTTACCCATCGTAACGTCCAAAACCGGCCAGCGCTATTCATAAAAATCATTTTCATTTCTGTCTCAAAAAGAAAGGTTATGACCCCTCTTTGGAACGAGCTCGTCCAATGAAAAAAAATTAGTTATTCAAGAATTTTGTTTGCAAGTGTCGTCCACTTTTCATGTTAGGTAAAGAGTTATTATCCAAGAGGGAAACTGGTGGATCAGTTTTCAAAACAGCTTCTAAATAAAACGTCCGCTCCTTTCTCTTGATAAGATAGCTAAAAATTCAGACTTCATGACAACCCCCCCCCCCCCCCGCCCCCTCCGAAAGTAGTGGAATAAAATAAAACTTCTGTAAAGTTTTCAGAAGTATCTGAATAAGCTTCACACCAACTTTCATTAAGTTTCATTTTCGAGTCTGGCTGCTTCTGTTGCAGCGGAATCAATGATGAAACTTGCTGAGGTGATTGAATTGAGTCCTTAATATATTGTAGATATTTGCAAGGTATTTACAATGGTTCATTTACCCGCACAGTCTCCCAACGCCATTAAAACATTTGGTAAGCAATTTAATTGAATCAAACAAGTAGAATCTCGTGGAGGTGTTTTTCTCCCGGATATAGATTACACAAGGGGATGGAATTTGAGATTGGATTTTTAATTTCCATTGCGCTTCCAGACAAAATGTCACGTCACCAAATGAATCTTGTCTCCCATTTAAGAATGATATCTGACATATTGCAAAATGGAGTTTGAATATTCGAAATAATGTGTTTTGGGTGTACATGTACCTTCGTCTTAAAACTGCTTAGCATTCAACCAACCATACCTTGTTTGGCAGGGCTCATTGAGCCCTGCCAAACAAGGCATGATTGTTTTCATTCTGAATTGGAACTGAATTACCCTTCAGACTTAATTTAGATGCATGTATGGCTATATCAAATCGTATTCTTTCACAGGCTGTTAATACTGATGAGCTGCACAGTCACTTTCTTCACACTTCCCAACTTACCAGGACCTCAAATCACAATAATCATTCCTTTTAGGCTTGTTAGTTATGTACATGATTTTAAACCTAAGTCAGACATTGGCCTTTTTGTACCTGACATTGTCCTTGTCTGACAACTTATTTTCTGGTATGTATGAAACTCATTCCAATCAATTGTGTAGTTTCGAAAATTCACTCTTGGATACCAGACACCATCAAAGAGGGTACATAATCGGATTAGTTTTCAAACAAGCTCTCAAGGATCTTGTTTCCATGAAAGAATTTCAAATTGAAATCCAGACCATCCATCAAGCGAAGTCTTTTAAAATCATTACAAGTTTGTCAAGTTGTCGGAATAATATCATTTTTGTTCCCCGAATTCTTTTTATCGGTTTCCGGATGATAACTTTAGTTATAGTTGGCCAAATCAAATGAAATTTGGTATGTAGGTGCATCACCATAACAAACAGGTTAAGTTCGAATCGGGATGTTGTCCGAAATTTTTGCCAGAGTTATGTCCCTTTTTCGACTTCGAAAATTCTACCTTTTTTTCCAGATGATAACTTTAGTTGTTCTTGCCAGAATCCAATAAAATTTGGTGCGTAGGTGTATCAACATGCAATACAGGCCAACGTCAAATTGAGGTTTGGTTCGACATTTTTTGCCAGAGTTATGTCCCTTTTTCGACGTCGAAAAATTCTATTTTTTTTCAAATACCTTGAATTGCACACGTTTATGAGGGGACATGTGGCCGCGCGGACTTTTATTTACTTATTTTTTTCAAAGCACTTTTAAAGCAAATGGTTGATATGAATGTAAAGCTGGATAACTGGTTTCAACGTAAGAACCGGTATAGATAACTTCAATTCATAATTGGGTTTGACATCGATTAAATTACAAAGAGCAAACACACGATATTTATGCTACACATAAACGTTGAATAGAGGTCTTTGTAATTCCACCAAAAAGCAGTCTATAAACTAAGCCATTTGAGAAGCATAAAGTTAAAAAAACATTGGAGGGGAACTGTGTGATTAAATTATCTTACAAAGATTGACAAGCATATGGACTAGAATGATCAGGGATAAAAGAACCCCCCAACCTGGAAATCCTTGAATGTCTTTCTCTTTGTTTGTTTGTAGACAGAGTGTAGCTATGGCCACTTTTCCTTGATTTTCCGATGTGCCCGCTTGATGGTGTGAAGACAATGTTGATGGGACTAAGAAATTACAGATTTTAGATGGCGTACTGACACTACAGTTGGAACTAGAAGTCCTGCCATTGTAATGTGCTACTGTTTTGAAGTAATAGCGCGCCGAGTAAATGCACTTTTTGTCCCTATCAAGCTCAAACTACACCATTAGTGTAATTCAATTCCCGTAGAAAAACAGTGTGCCCAACAATTCTATTCTTGTAAATAGAGTTCATTAACATCATCCCTAACCTCTAATGGGATACATGTATATGTAATGACTAAAATAGATAGTTAAATTCGACTGCATATACAGAATAAAGAGAGTGGATTACTACTTAAACGCAGCGCCATATATTATCCACTCGAAAAGTATTTATAACTGTTCACAACAGACGAGAAACAAGTGATTTTGTGTCTTGTCCTAAGAAATTGTAAATAATTACTGAGTGAAAAATCTATCCCACAGTAATTTAGTAGTGATCTGCCCTCCACATACTGTAGCCTCAATATTTTCTTTCGATTTGATCAGTTCAGTTTGTGATTTCACTATCAACCTCGCTAATAGCTCATTATATTTTCAATTGCACAGCTCAAACGTTCTTGTCTATTTCAGGCTACTTCATTCTTCCGCTGTAAGGAGCACATTAACTAACGAGCATTTTCTACGCTAATTGTGACAGGACTTTTAGTTACAACTGTAGATATTTTGAAGTAGCTGCTACATGGAAATGACCTGTGTGTGCCTGTATATAGGCCTGTCGTGGGTAACTGTGTGTTTGGCAGTGGCGGGCGGAGGCCATAATTATGATGGGTCCCTCGGGCACAGGACGCACCGGACCGACTATGGTTCGGCCCGGTGTGAGAAAATTATGGATGAAAAACGCCAAATCCTTCACTCTAGAGAGGGGAATTCAGTTGTCTATTACCCATTTACCCAACGAATCGGCCGCATCCGTCCGCGTAATATGCAAATTCAGCAGTTGAAAAAATATTATTTTTCAAAAAATTTCAACAAAACCGTATCATGTGACCCCTCGTTGGAACGAGCTCGTCGAGCTCGTTCCAACGAGGGGTCACATGATATGGTTTTGTTGAAATTTTTTGAAAAATTTGAAAAAATGTTACTTAAAATAATAAATTTTAATATCGTCTGCGTTCGGTAAAGGGTTAAAGGAAGAATCCCACATTTGACTTGCAATATCGAGCTCTGTACATGAATGTCTGAGTTTTCTGTGGAGATGTAGATTACGCTTATTTTTTTTTTACTAGCTGTCATCGTATATTTCTTTCGGTTTCCTGTAAGCGGAAACTACGGAACGGCGTGTAGATGAAAAACTCTATTCCAGCGCGCGGAGAAATTTCATTTATACACATTGAGCCTGTAAATTATCAACTTCTCTGCGGGGGCCCAATATTTTAAAGAGGGGGCTCCCCCAAAAAACCTACAAATTTCTTTTTCCTTTGAGCCCTTGGGGGCCCCCTGGAGCCCGCGGCCCCTGGCCTTTGGCCACCCAGGCCCTATGGACCGGCCGCCACTGGTGTTTGGGTTTCCGAATAAACGCGAGCAGGTAAAGAGCCAAAAGTTTGGAACTGATTAGGATAATTTCCTGGGGGAGCATGACCTTAAAGTGAATTAGCAGCTTGGTCTTGTCCCGGGCATTGCATGAACATTGAAAATAATTGTACTTCATGTTTCCGATATCTTTCGAGGTCTTCCTTCTTGAAATTTATCTGTTCTTGGGTAGGGGCATTTTCAATTGAGGTTTTCAGAAAATTGATTGTTTCTAACACTAAAGCCTCTTCGTTCTCTTTCTTCTTCTGTTTTTCCCTCCAGTTCTCCATCTGGGAAGAACAATGATGCTTCAGTGTCTTCATCTTCTTCTTGGGCAGACCTTCTCTTCCCAGACGGTTTAGGAGCAATGTATGGTTTGCTCGAATCTCTGGTTTTATAGAACATTAAACCAGGAACCATAGCCTTTTTTATCAACAAATATTTTAATACCGGAACCCGTTTTAAATTTAATTGCCACGCTTTTGCAAATACCAATAAGTGTCGTAAATTTTCTACGCATTTGTATAACTGAAAAAGGAATTGGCTGTTTCTCTTAACCCTTTACCCAACGCAGACGATATCAAAATTTATTATTTTAAATATCATTTTTTCAAATTTTTCAAAAAATTTCAACAAAACCATATCATGTGACCCCTCGTTGGAACGAGCTCGACGAGCTCGTTCCAACGAGGGGTCACATGATATGGTTTTATTGAAATCTTTTGAAAAATAATATTTTTTCAACTGCTGAATTTGCATATTACGCGGGCGGATGCGGGCGATTCGTTAGGTAAAGGGTTAAGCAATTCTTTCTGGATATGACAATAATAGTCGGTGGGTTTTTGGAGGTTTTTGTGTTCAAGAAGATAAGTCTACTCTTTAGAATTTCATTATTAACGATGATATCAAGCATGTTATATTCATCGTCTTCTGACCAAAGAACTCTCCTGCTTTTTGTGGAGCCGTCATCACATATGTCGTCTTCAAGTTCATCTTCGAAGTTTGACAAACCAGAAATATCAAAACTGGTAATTAATAGTTGTGTCAACCAAACTAAATCCAGACGTTTCTGGCAAATAGGGCCGAAGGCAAAGTGTCTGACGGAGGGGTGAAAATTTCCTATAGGGTATTAACATCATATGCAAGAATCATATCATGTTAGTACCCTTGTCAAAAGATTTTATACCCCGCGTACACAAAACTGAGCTAGATGGTGTTTGTCGATGTGGGGACAGTGATTCACATTTTTGAAAGTCTGGTGCATCCTCCGTAAACAATTTATAATATCCCCTAAATAGAGCAATGGTGCAACCTTGGGGGGGGGGGGGGGGGGGGGCTACATTTCACTGTCGCCTGCCATGAAAAAAATAAGACGGTGGCCCATGGGAAGAACAAGCATGGCCAAGGCCTTAGACGGCCCCTCCGGTCTGCTTTGCTCCCAGTGGCTCACGAGGACACGAAATGCGACGACGGCCTACATTTCACAGGGGTCGAGGCGTCTACACCATTTCCCAAACTGACAAAAAGTTGAAAAACAACAACTTGCGATAACTGTCTGGCTGGGACAAGGATGTCATCGTGCACCGGCTCAGCAAGCAACCTGAACACATCTCACGAATAAATCTCCTGCAGGTCAAGAGTGCATATAGGTTCCACTGCATCTGGGTCCAGAAACTCAAGCGACTGCTGTATAACCAGTCTAAGCAACGCGTTTTCAGTCACGTTGCTTAGACTGGTCTCCTGGAGACAAACAAGCCCGAGTGCGGGCACATAAGGTGCATAGCTGTCAGAGTGGTGATACCAAAGGAGGGGGAAACAAGCTTGCCTTCCAGAACAGGCACAAACAGCCACCCCCCCCCCCCCCCCCACACACACACATCATCTGTTCGGACTTCCGAGTTCTCTAACTAAGATCGCCGGGCAAAGACCTCGACCCCAATAAGAGAAACACCTAGCATGGGGCATTGTGGTTAGGTGCGGTGGTCACACAGCCTCCCCGGTAGTCTATCGAGGGTCAAATACAACAAAGAGGTACCTACATGCTCTGCAACAGGAAGATCACAGGAGCAGAAGTCATGGTGATGACCGCTGATGACTGATGTGCATATTTGGCAGCAATAAACTCACGTGTGTGAAAAGTTCCTCGATGGAGACTGCCCGTGTCCATTTCTACATCACTGGCAAGTACAGAGGAGTAGCACACAAGTCATGCAACCTGAAGCTGCGGCTGAACCACAAGACGACAAATATCCACAACTTGCGGAGGCACGACAGCCATCTAATCATGCAGTCCAACAGTAAGTTTCCTGCATCCCACTAACACAGAGAAGTACATTAGCTTTACTCTTGGAAAGCTGAGCTTATTCGACAGCGCCCAGTTCCTTCTGACCACCGGTCAGCGGCGTGCAACTGTCAGACTCCCCAACGTACTAACTCCATGCAAGCAGGGTTAGCAGTGGTTGAAGACAAGGGCAGTTCGCGTTACAGAGCGTCACCGTGTCCCCACGTGGCCAATGGGATTAGCAGAGATGACCTTTGAGGGATGAACCGTGTACCTTTCGGTTTGACATCGAATGTCGTAATCACTGAACCACCGCGCTTCCCGGATCTGGAGCGAAGACTTACTATGACAAGCACTTCTTCATTGAGAAAGGGCTACGTGGAGGAATCTTCATGATCTCTAAGCAATATGCCAAGGCTAACAATCCACTGGTGTAAACTGCACGCCGAAACAGCGGTTGAAAAAACTGGTCCCCAACCTTCGAAGCAAGGATCGCATTGTGCTCCCCTACCGCAGCCTGCAGATACATCTCTTTGTCTTAGCATAAGGTTGAATAAGGTATACCGAGCTCTTCGATCAGACCAGTGTCCATGGATGGAGCCCAATATCAGGATGAATATGAAGATCACAAGGGATTACGAAAAAAAACTTCACAAGCTCATGAACAACTCGGTCTTCGGTAAGACCATGAAAAACGTGCGAAGGCATATGGATTTCAAGTTTGTGCGCGCATCTCATGAGGACAAGTTGCGTCGTCTGATAGCTAGCCCAGTCGTTGCCTGACAGAAAATGTTCGACCATAATCTAGCTGCTATACACATGCACAAATGCAGACAGGTGCTGAATCGCCCTGTTTATGTGTGATTGAGCATCCTTGACCTGCAAAGGCATCTGATATACGACTTATTATTAGGATATTCAAAAAGCTAAGGGTGTGAAGAAGTGATGGTGAAAAAGCAGTACATTGGAGCTCTCTAAGAGGAACACCTTCAGGCACCAAGTTGACATGCTGCGAAGCGATGGGCATCAGGTGTACGACATTCGGGTAAACAACGTGACCACCCCTCCCCCATGACTCTACGCTGCAGATTGCGGAAAATAGGGTTGGCATATTGTGACCACAGAGATTCCATGCCAATCAATCCACTCGATGAAATACTTGCCGATTGAGAATCCCTGCCGCCCCGACTGGCGGCAGCTTGGTGCATGTCAGGAGGATCCACAGGCAGCTCTTCCCTTACGAAACGACGGGCGTGTCCATTTTGTAAATAGTAGACCATAGGCTAATCAGGCTTCGTCACTATCATTCCCACCCTATAAACCTGGAGAGACCACATAGGGTAAGTAACACGGCGGCGGTCACCTTCCAGCTCACCTGGCTGGTACAGGTATTTTACGCCCACACCAGAGGGGAGCGTTTGCTCCGAGAGACCGGCACACCTTCCAGATACAATAGAGGTGAGTAGTATGTAATGTATCTTTCACCTCTAGGTAAGGGGACCCCTGTGGGGGACCCCGGAAGTGACGTCATGCCACGTGACCTAGTGGCGCCATGTTGTGTTGTCATGGTAACCCGCGTGAGCGGCCATCTTGTGACGTCATCTCTATAGTGATATGTGGTGTGAGTGCGCATGCGCAGCGCGTGTTGTTAGGGTGTCACGTGTTTCCGTCGTCCATTTTGTATACTGGAGGCCGCCATCTTGGTTTAGGTAGCACGTGATTGCTATGTTACCCAATTTTTCTGCAATAGGACGGGATATGTTTTGAGGGTGTGTTCCTTTGTAGAAGAGTAAATCTAATTACCACAAACAACCAAACAATCTCTCCAAATCACCGAAATTGACTTTATTTGATACGGATTTCCCATTTTATCGGTTTAGCACGTTGTGCTATAATACCGAGGGGTCCCCTGGAGGTGTGTTCCTTCGTAGAAGAGTATTTTTCTGGTTCGGATTTTCCCAGAATTCTCGTTTAAGTACCCAAATAAACCCGTCAAGTTGTACTATTTCGAATTCTTTCAGAATCCTATTTAGGATCGCGAAACCTTTGGTTTATAATAGTAGCACGTAGTGCTATAGATTTTTAAAAGGTCGTGTTCGATTGAAGTGGAGTAATGTTCCCATAATCCCTTTTTTGGATCCCATGACGTGTTTTTTCCCTATTAAGAATAGCACATAGTGCTGTAAGACCAATTTACCCAGAATCCTCTGCTTATATCTATATATGTAATAGTTTTCCTCTACCTAGGCATGTTCCTTTGTTCTGGAGTATACTCAAGTAGCGTAGAAGTGCCTATTAGTTGGAACAGTTTAACTTATTATTACTATATTTAGCAATTTCTGGTCTATTCTTGTTAGTTCTGACCCTATTCCAAGTACTCTTGTTGTTTCATTTATCTAGATAATAACTAACCGATCAGATTGCTTGATTTCCCATAACCTGTATGCAGAGTTATCTCCCTTCTGTATAATAAAAGCCTATATCCAATGGCCATATCCAATGGAATCCCATTTTTGGGAAACACCTGTGGCCGTGGAATCCCTTTTCTCTCATATGTGCTTATGTGAAAAAGCACAATGTAACACAATGTGCCCTAGCACAAAGGCACATGCTTTTTGTGCCGATATGTGCTTATGTGAAAAGGCACAATGTGACACAATGTGCCCTAGCACATAGGCACATACGGGTATTTTAGGATACCTGGTATTTTATTATTTGATGATACTAATTGGACTTTACATCCGTAGATAAGAAACAAACAACAATATATATAACATTTCATTTTTATTCAAGTATAAAATTCAATTTCTCAAGGCATTTCTCTTTGTAGTTCTTCTTGCATGGGCTAACCATTTCATCTTCTTGTGGGTTGGAGCTTCTTCCCATTGCTTGGCTAGGTTCTTGATAAAACACATTCTCTCATTTGATAACTTGGCTTTGTCGGTTGCTTTAATTTCCTGTCTGGCATCTTTGGGTTCCTCTTTCTCTAGCTGTTTCATAGTAGTAACTTCAGTCTTCTTAGTAGTAACTTCATTTGTGGTTTGAGTGGAAACATCCTTCTTAGCTTCAGTAGTAACTTCAATCATAGTGGTAACTTCATTCTTTATGGGAGCTGGCATCTTTTTCTTGTCTTCAGTAGAAACTTCTTTCTTAGTGGAAACTTCTTTCTTTATGGGGGCTGGCATCTTTTTCTTGTCTTCAGTAGTAACTTCGTCCTTAATGGAAACATCTTTCTTTGTTTCTGTAGAAACTTTGTTCATGGTGGTTACTTCGTTCTTGTTTGTATTGGAAGCATTAGTCAGTTCTTCTGTCTTTTCTCTTGTTTACTGATCGGCCAGTATCCACACATCTTTGTTTCTTTCCACCAGAATCCCTGTCTAGATTTTTTATCTTGGCTGCATTTACCACACGATTCACTTGAGCCAGGTCTTGGGAAGTCAGCTTTAATCCAGCATCATTCTTGAAGATCTGTATATGTAAGTCATCTTTGAATCTGAGCACTGTTGTTGACACAGACATCTTCACTCTTCGACGTTCAAAACGGAAATGAATTTATTTTTATACCAACACTCCTTTTATACTTTTTTTTCTAATCGTCTTCTTCATCATCTACTCGGAATGAGTAGTTTGTCATAAGGCTGTCGAACAGAAATCTTCGCTTTTCCAAGGCATATTTCTGGGATTCTTGTCTTTGCAAAACATTCGAATGTATTTATTTATTTATTTATTTATTTATTTATTTATTTATTTATTTATTTATTTATTGGTGTTTAAGGTCACATACTTATGCACAATGGCTACTCGTGACCGTGACAGTTTTACGGGTGGAGGAAGCCGGAGTACACGGAGAGAACCACCGAGCAACGTCGAGCAGCTGTCAGCTCTCTAACATCGTAACTCTGAACTCTGCACCGCAGCACAGGCAGGGTTAGATTGGTTGAAGACATGCGCACCATCGACGTGCAGTACGCCCCAGTACACAGCGTCATCGTGCCCCAATTTCGAATGTACTCAAGGGTATGAATGTATTTCTCACTAATGGCTTCTCTAACATTCTTTTGAAGTGCTCTATTTGCCGTTTCAACTGCATCTTCGCTATCCATTCCATCTTCGATATATTTGTTCATGAGGTTGTCAAAATCGTTTTGGTATTTGTCAAAGGCAATTTGAACGATCCCTCCCATCATAGAAACGTCTTCTTCTTCGTCTTCTTCTTCGTATTCCATATCTTCTGAAAGTTCCGACGATTCATCAGAGTCCGAATCTCTTGACCATTTTTTTGGTGCACAGCTGGATTGCATTGTGTCCGCTCTCTTCGAAGGTCAGATTACAAATAACAAATTTCTTATGAGCACGACCCTTTTATAGGATATCGGACAGAGCATTGATGACGGTTTTGATCAACTTTCCTAAAAATCCTCCTTTCTGTATGATCCGTCTTCTTTTCCAATAAGATAGTTCTATCTTTGGTGAGGCAATTCTCCTTATTTCGTACTTGTGAGGAATCAACTTAGCTCTCTCAGATTTGGTTATAGGTACTGCGCCCTGCAAGATGTTTGAGGCACAATCACATATACATTCTATCAAATCATCACTGGCCATCTTCAGCATAGTCTTGGCTTCATATCGATCCGCATCAGATAGGATTCGCAGTGTATCTAAATTTCTTTCTAATCTTGTAGTGTTGCTCGATGTTTCATATTTCCTCATGGGACAGTAATCATCTTCATATCTCTTACTTGTGAAGCTCCTGGAGAATTCTTTATCACAATATCTGCAGCAATGGACTTTCATGTCTTCCCTCTTTCGTGGTCGTAGAACAAATCAGTTTATTTTCACTCCAACACTCCTTTTATACTTTTTTCAGAGCTAGGACTGGGTTGATAAGCGCCGAGAGAAAGCAACTCTTTCGTAATATACATCTTTTTTTATATCAGGAAAAATTCCATCATCTGTTAGCAGCTTCAATACATGTTCGTATTTTCGCAGGTCATCAAATTCAGCCAAATTCAGTGGTATCTTATCTTCGAGGATGTTGGTAGCACATTTGCAAAAACAGGTAATCAAATCTTCATCAGCAGCTCGTAGAACGGCATCGATTTCCACCTTGTCAGCATCCCGTAAAAATTCTAAAAGTGCTTTATTCTGGTCAGTCAGTCCAGTATCTCTCTCCTCTTCTGTTCTTCTTGGACAGTTATGTTCGTCATGTCTCTTCCTATTGTATGGTTGGGCGAACAACTTAGTATAATATTTGCAGTGGAGCTGATGATGGGTCTTCTCGTGTCTTCTAGCATTATCCGATCTCGAAAATAACTTGGAACAGTATCTGCATCGAACTGGTAACATGTCTTCACTCGACCGACGACGGTCAGGACACAAATGAATTTATTTGCGTACCAACACCCCTTTTATACTTTTCCCAACAGAAGTACCCGGATGTAGCATGAAGTACCCGGATGTAAAGCCCAACTAGTATCCTCAAGTAATAAAATACCAGATATCCTAAAATACCCGTATGTGCCTATGTGCTAGGGCACATTGTGTCACATTGTGCCTTTTCACATAAGCATATATAAGCACATAAAGCATGTGCCTTTGTGCTAGGGCACAGTGTGTCACATTGTGCCTTTTCACATAAGCACATATGACAAAAAGGGATTCTCCAGTAGGTATCCTCGAATAAAACAATACCAGGACATAGGTATCCTCAAATACCCGTATGTGCTAGGGCACATTGTGTCACATTGTGCCTTTTCATATAAGCACATATCGGCACATAAAGCATGTGCCTTTGTGCTAGGGCACATTGTGTCACATTGTGCTTTTTCACATAAGCACATATGATAGAAAAGTGATTCCACAGCCACAGGTGTTTCCCAAAAATGGGATTCCATTGGATATGGCCATTGGATATAGGCTTTTATTATACAGAAGGGAGATAACTCTGCATACAGGTTATGGGAAATCAAACAATCTGATTGGTTAGTTGTTATCTAGATAAATGAAACAACAAGAGTACTTGGAATTGGGTCAGAACTAACAAGAATAGACCAGAAATTGCTAAATATAGTAATAATAAGATAAACTGTTCCAACTAATAGGCTCTTCTACGCTACTTGAGTATACTCCAGAACAAAGGAACATGCGTAGGTAGAGGAAAACTATTACATATATAGTTAGAAGCAGAGGATTCTGGGTAAATTGGTCTTATAGTACTATGTGCTATTCTTAATAGGGAAAAAACACGTCACGGGATCCAAAAAAGGTATTATGGGAACATTAGTCCACTTCAATCGAACACGACGTTTTAAAAATCTATAGCACTACGTGCTACTATTATAAACCAAAAGTTTCGCGATCCTAAATAGGATTCTGAAAGAATTCGAAATAGTACAACTTGACGGGTTTATTTGGGTAATTAAACGAGGATTCTGGGAAAATCCGAACAAGAAAAAATACTCTTCTACAAAGGAACCCACCCCCAGGGGACCCCTCGGTACTATAGAACTACGTGCTAAACCGATAAAATGGGAAATCCGTATCAAATAAAGTCAATTTCGGTGATTTGGAGAAATTGTCGGGTTGTTTGTGGTAATTAAATTTATTCTTCTACAAAGGAACACACCCTCAAAACATATCCCGTCCTATTGCAGAAAAATTGGGTAACATAGCAATCACGTGCTACCATATAAACCAAGATGGCGGCCTCCAGTATACAAAATGGACGACGGAAACACGTGTCACCCCAACAACACGCGCTGCGCAAGCGCACTCACTCCACGTATCACTATGGAGATGACGTCACAACATGGCCGCTCACGCAGGTTACCATGACAACACAACATGGCGCCACTAGGTCACGTGACATGACGTCACTTCCGGGGTCCCCCAACCTAGAGGTGAAAGGTACATTACATACCACTGAGGTGGTCTCATGAAGCTTCTTGCCGGTCAAACACGTCACATCATTATTCAAGATTGAGATAACAGCAGTTAGTGGAGCCAGCCATTCAGCTGACCTCCCGCCCTGAGGGAGCCCCATCTCCTGAGCATAATGGTGCCCAAAGAGTCGCTCTGTAGGGATAGGATTGGAGTGCTCCACAATGCCTTGTCCCCGACTGATATCCACCTAACCTCGTCAAACCGTGACACTTGCTTCGCAAGTAGATGCATGAGACACAAATCCCATAGCCTCATGCTCTTGGTCTACCCACAACAAATTGGGCCGTTCAACCACCTCCACTTGTAAATGCGCGAGAGAGCACCAGCCATCTCATCCGACTCCTTTTGAGGTTAGAGGCCCTGTCCTTTTATAGTGGCTAGCTACATCTACAACGGTTACGGAATACTTGCAGATTTTGGTACGCAAACTTTCGTGGGGGAGGAATAGGAGGTCAGCCTGGTGGACCACATTTGGATCAGAGACGACAAGACGTCAAATTTTGGCCTCAGTAAGTGCCACGGGGTCGGCGGGTAGATCCCAATTTGACAAATAGCCTGTTTTGTAGCCAAGCCACAGCTCCCTCTGTAGAGACCTTGGTAGCTTCTGCAAGCTTATTGATGGCTGGAATCCCTTTCCAGTAGCCCCAGGGGTCGCAGTATTTGTGCGGAGGTCTAATTGCGTCTTTAGTAGCAGATCTCTTCGTTTGTGCAAGCGACTCCTTCCATCAGATTCATGAGCCTCCAACAGGCGTCGCGCGACATATCATCAGAATTCTAAGGTTGGTCGACCCTGATAGGACGCGACACGCGTATCGCCGAATTGCTCCAGGGTCTTTGTTCCATAATTCCAGACAACGGTGTCTACTATGGTCAGAGAAAGAGACCCAGAGGTTTTATTTCGTTTGGCGCAGTAACCCACCACCCGCTTCGTAGCTGCTCCTCTGGTAAACTCATATTGATGATACATGGCGTCGCCGGGACCACTGTTCACTAAATTGATTTCGTTGAGCTACTTAGTTAGTTTATATTGACAACAAACTCATTTCTAGAATGGTAAAGGCCAGTTTTGGTTTGCTTGTGATGGCGGAGGATTTGGTCGTAGAGGATGGCGAGGCACCGGTGAAATGTTTACGAATCATTCTGGCCACGTCTGACAGGGTGCATACTATATCGATATTCTCGATGGTGTACCCACGTTGTGTTCTTGGGCAAGGCCGGTTGCCTACTTGGGAGCACGATGACGCCGTGTACTAAGGCGTACTGCGCGTCGATGGTGCACATGTCTTCAACCGCTGTAACCCTTCTTGAGCCGAGCTTGAACAAAGTTAGAATGTTGAGGAGCTGACAGTTGCTCGTCGATGCTCGGTGGTTCTCTCCGGGTACTCCGTCTTCCTCCACCCGTAAAACTGTCACGGTCGTCACGATTAGCCATTGTGCATAAGTATGTGACCTTAAACACCAATAAATATAAATAAATAAATCAATACGATTATGATTGGTAGTGCAGCGGCCGCTTGACCTGCAAATTCGATAGGTGTTTCAGCTGCTTTTTACCCAATCTCTAATGCCACCTGTGTTGTGTACGAGTGAAGGATTTTAGTTAAGATCTATCGGATCCTATTTGTTTGAAACCATAACCCTCCGCTGGTAGACTATGACATTTCTAAATGAGACGTACGCCCTTCGATATCATGTTGTCACGCTCGTCCTGAGTTTTAGCTCGGACGGCTCCCATAAGTGATATGTTTGTCCAGCACGCACTTTTTTGCGAGATTGTACTCCGGTTCCCCCCCCCCCGCCCCCCCCCCCCCCCACACACACACACACACACACCACGCCCTCGGTTTGCAGAACCTTGTTAAGCCCCTGTATCTCAGGTAAGGCATGTTTGTTTATTCCAGTAACAGCTTGCCAGTCAGTCGTGACCTTAAAGATGTGGGTTTTCAATAGTGTGCAAGACTTCTTTATCCATCGCATCAGTCTCTTGTGCCTCAGCAGAAAGTGCTCTATCACCTGCCCTTTCAGATATCGTGGGAATTTGCTTTACTGCCTCGAGGGCCTATAGTTGCCGTTTCGAGGGTTTACTGGCACTAGCGTAATCTTCCAACCCAGATGTATCCCGCCTAGTTCTTCCACGACAGTTCCCAGTTCCAGAAAGCTGTCTGGATTTTTCAACTGAATGAGCCTCACAGGGGCTTTCCATCTACTCAAAGAAACAAAATTGCGTTAATCAACAGCTTCGACCAGGAAGGGGGGGGGGGGGCACTAAAAATTTGCAAGACGTGACGTCCTATTTTTTATTCAGCTCCTTTTTACACCCACCCACCGACTACGTGCAAATTTTCTACTACCGTTCTCAGACACCCACCCCCCACTCTCCCATTAAAATCCAAAATAAGCTTATAAACTTAGTAGGCACAGCTGTCTTTAGGGGGTTTTCATAATGTTCTTAACCCATTACCCAACGTAACGGCCAAAACCGCACCAGCGCTATTCTCAAAAATCGCCAATTAATTTTTATTATTTTTTTCATTTTTTGTCTCAAAAACATAGGTTATGAGCCCTCATTGGAACGAGCTCGTCGAGTTCGTTCCAATGAAGGGTCATAACCTATGTTTTTGGCAAGTGTCGTCTGCTTTTCATGTTAGGTAAAGGGTTAAACTGGTAGCACCAATTTAAACCTTTGTGGGCTACTGTGGACCCCAATCTACAAATGACAAGATGTTCATTATCAGGCTTGGCCAGAGCAGGTGTACATATACGGGAACACATTTTCATTTGAATTGTTCCCAAAATATTGTCTGCACATTTTCTACTTTTCGAAAAAGACACCCACCCCCTACTAACGTGTGACATTTTCCCAGTTTAAGCCCAATGTTCTCACATATAAAGCCTCCTGATGTTGTATTTATGTTAAGAGTGTCAGCTAATATAAACACAAATGATGGTATATATTAGCTGATATATTGATATATTTTTAAAAAATTCAAAAAACTGCACAAGTTGGAAATGCACATTTTTGGCGCACTCAAGAGACCCACCCACCCCCACGTCACGTCTTGAAAATTTTTGGTGGCCTCCCCCTGCTCCGACTGTTAATTTCTGGATGTTTCTCAAAATAGGCAAATAACCGGCTCCTTTATCAGTTGGTTGGTAATTGCCACCTGATGGATGTTCATTGAATATTTTGGTTTAACTATTTCAGTGATATTTCCCACGTAGCCGTAGCTGTTTTTTTTTAATTCAATAATTAAAAGTCATTTTTTTCAACTTCAAAATCACTTTTTGTTCTCGTTATTTATCATTGATGTGTTAATCAAATAGCCGTGATCCAACAGATTTGAAACATCAACATCCGAAGTGTTTCAATTGTGTATTTTGGCACTATCGGTCGAGTCGGTCAACGAATACATTTCTGTTTTTGCGTGAGACAGTACGAACGGATAGCGTTTGATTGTGCCTTCAAATCCAATGACAATGGTGTGTTCCAAATTCTCGCCGAACTGCTTCTGAACATGTCCATCGAATGCAGTGTCGTGCCCAGCATCGATGGGCAAATCGGAGAATGACAACCAATGATTGCCGAGACATGCGTCCTAACAGAGTCATTAATCCACTCAACCCCAGCCCATGTGAACCTTTCTACCTCGTCTGCCATAAACGTGGTCCGGTCTGCGTGCTATTGTCTGAGAAAGTCCGCATAGTTTGGCCATGCTCAGATCACTGAGCGAAAGTGACTGTGTGGTCGAATCTACGACTGGCGGGTGTGGAGTTCGTTCCGGCGGATGATAGTAAGGCCTGACTTGGTAGAGAGTACCCAAACCGTCGTTATTGTCGCTTTCCCCCTCCAGTTCATACCGGGTGTAACGCCAAGCGCATTGCATAGTCTTTCAGAGTCAAGCCTGTCGTAGGAGTTCTGATATTTTAACCAAGCTATATATATGGTTTTGAACTTTTCAGTTCGGTTGGTATCCACTGTGTTTGGTAGTAGAAATGGAATAAACGAAAGCTTTTTGAGTGAACAGGTCGGTGGCGTCCCTCACATGATCAGTTGTTGAGACTACGCGCCCGCTGATAGCGTACCAAACAACGAACTTAAGTTGATTGTGCCAGAATTGTTTTGGGTGCTGTCGCCAATGCTTGCTGATTGTAGCAGAGTTAATGTGGGGTGCTTGTAGATGGAAAATATATCCAAGTGGTAGGTTTCACAGCCGGCGGCTTCCATGCTATGCTATGGGATTGCGCCGATACGAACCTCATTGCTGTGAGGGGTTTGCGGGGCGGAGACATTGAATGTGCCACCATTCAGTAACGTATAGCCCTCTGTGTTCCAATTTTATTGCTGCGCTTGGCAATAACGGACGCAGCTCGGGTTCTGAAGCCTAATGGCGGCGGCAATCAAAATACCCGATGGCTACAACAACGTCTGCGAGATGAATGACGAGGTATTTTAAAAAGTCGGAGTTGAAATGAACCTTCATAAAACGTCCGTCCGTCTATAATACGGGAGTTACGGGGTTTTTTTGTGTCCGGACAGGTATTATGTTCTTACCGAAATATTATGAGCTTATTTGATATATTATGAGCTTAATTACTAAGATATGAGACTTATGAGGCAAATTGCGAATTTTCGGGGTTTATATTAAGGATTAGGGTCAGCTCAGGGTTGGGGTTAGGATTAGTTTTTTTTCAGCATTAGGGTTGGGGGATGTAGCCCTGTTTATAACCCCCCCCCCCCGACTTTTTTCAAAAAAACGAGGTTTTAACCGTTGTCCTAACGACTTAAAATGATCAATTTTTCCGTATTTTTTTAAGCCGTCCGTCCGCCCGTAACACTACATTGCGGAGCACATTAATCTAGTTTGGTCTTTACAAATGGGAGGGGTTGGGTGGGACGATAGGATGGTAAATAGCGATTTAACGAATATTGTATAATTCGCCCTGAAGGTGTATCTGTTTGGGTTAGCACAAATACCAAAAGGTGGTGGCAAATAACGATAAAAGTCAAAATTGGATGGCAAATAAAAATAATACTGAAAGAGGGTGGCAAATAACTGTAATAATCAAAAACGGTAGCCAATAATGATAACATCCAAACGGAGGTGGCAAATAAAGATTATAGTCAAAAGGAGGTGGCAAATAAAGATTATAGTCAAAAGGGGGTGGCAAATAAAGATGATAATGAAAAGTTGTGGTAAATACCATTCATAATTAACCCTTTACCTAACATGAAAAGCAGACGACACTTGCAAAAAAGAATTCTTGAACAACTAATTTTTTTCATTTTTTGTCTCAAAAACATAGGTTATGACCCCTCATTGGAACGAGCTCGATGAGCTCGTTCCAATGAGGGGTCATAACCTATGTTTTTGAGACAAAAAATGAAAAAATAATGAAAATTAACTGACGATTTTTGAGAATAGCGCTGGCCGGTTTGGCCGTTACGTTGGGTAAAGGGTTAAAAGGTGTAGTGGAAAATAATGATAAAAATCAAAATGGGGTGGCAACTAAAGATAATACTGAAAAGGGGTGGCAAATAACTATGATAATCAAAGGGGTACCAATAATGATAATAGTCAAAAGGAGGTGGCAAATAAAGATTATAGCCAAAAGGGGATGGCAAATAAATATTATAATGAAAAGGGATGGCAAATATCATTAATAATAAAAAGGGGTGGCAAATATCAATAATAATCAAAAGTGGATCGGCAATAATGGTAATAATCAAAGGCGGTGGCAAATAATGATAACAAAAGGTGATGGAAACGTAAGATAATACTGAAGAGGGGTGGCAAATAACTATGGTAATCAAAGGGGGTAGCAAATAATGATAACAATCAAGAGGAGGTGGCAAATAATGATTATAGCTAAAAGGGGATGTTAAATTGATGTTCGAAATGATGGAGGAAAATTTATGTTCTTATCAGTGCTCAGCCGACAGACAGTGACTGTCGTAAACCTTGCCACCTTATCAATGCCCTGTCCGCTTGGGACTGTTAGGATTCCTGAAGGGGCCTGTGTCTTACAACGCCAAAGGGTGATCAACGATAATTCACTGAAAAGATTATTTATTTACATGAACGAAGAAATAAAATATGAAACAAATTACTCACAAAATTATCCATAAGAATACACTAATTACGCGGATAAAAGTTTATTCTTTAGGGCCCTCGACGTCTCACAGCTAGCATACAAAGTGTCTATGTGATACATACAAAGTGTCTTTTCACGTCTCGTTGCTTCCTCCTCGCAGGGTTAACTTCACGGTCATTCGGGCTTAACACATATAATGTTCTGCATGTGTGACTCTATCAGCGTTCTCACAGTTCAATCACAATTCAATCGGCGTCTACGACAGTTCTCGATCACTTTGCGCCTTGCCTGGCTCTCACAGGGTTAAGTTATTCTTCGCCTTCAGATATATACTTGCAAAGCTGACATAAAAAAATATTCTGCAAAGTGTTCTCAACATCACCAAATCTCGCACCGCCTAAAACTATCTTACCTCTCGAGCTAGGAGCGCGGTAGCTCAGTAGGTAGAGGTGCAGGCCGCAAGCCGAGAGGTCCTCGGTTCGAATCACACCTGCGGCAACCGCGTTGTGTCCTTGGGCAAGACACTTCACTCCTATTGCCTACGTGGGGGCACGGTGACGTTGTGTACTAAAGCGTAATGCACGTCAACGGTGCACCTGTCTTCAACCAATGCTATCCCTGCTTGTGTGGAGTTCGTATGTTGGGGAGCTGACATTTGCTCACCGTTGCTCGGTGGTTCTCTCCGGGTGCTCAGGCTTCCTCCACCCGTAAAACTTTCGCGGTCATGATTAGCCATTGTGCAGAAATATGTGACCTTAAACACCAATAAATAAATAAATATCTCGCGAGCTATTCAAGCGTTTACTCAAGATCTTAATACGGTTTCTAGACCTCAATGTTACAGCTTTTACTTCTTTGGCTACTATGCCACTACTGTTCGCAACCGTTAACAAACTACAATCGGTTCCTTACAACCCTCACAGGGTTACGACAATACGCGGACTTTCAATCTCGGTGCCTATGGCCCTCGACGACCAAGGCTAAACTCGGACCTTCTCTGAGTGCCCTCAGGCCAACTGCCCCTCAGAATATTCTGCTTCACTCTTTATACAATCGGAACGCAAAGTTTAAAAATATTAATTCTGATTTAACGAGTGCTTTGTAATTCGATATGGATAGAGATATTAATGCGTATTTTGTTCGAGTTACACTCGCTTGACATTTCGTGGACACTTTTATTATTATGAGCTCGTGTTCTGTGATGTCTGGCAACATATCTCGGAGCTCTCCGGCTTGGTAAGATATGCCTCTTTTGAAACAACTAGACATTTTAATGATTGTCCGAAACGGCCAGAACACGATTAAACTGTTTACGTTCAAATTACCCGTGAACAATCGCTAATTCAAATCCACGATGGACAGGATGGATGCGTAATATGGGTGTGTGTCCAGAACATGTGTGATGCACTCGTTTCCAACAATTAGATTTTAACTGGCTTTAATTACCCAGATAATGACAAGCGGAGAATACTTCTTTGGTCAGTTATCAGATAGCCCATGTGGCGTCCAACAAATGCGTCATAATGGACATTAAATTTCCTACTTAATTACAAGAGTTCGAGTGACAAATCGGTTTTCGGGGTACGTTATATAAACGCACATTCTGATACCTTGGGCCGAACGAGAAAAATTATCAAAGATATATACACTATTATACAACAATATCGCAACTTCTAGCTATCACCTTGACAGTGGCAAACAGCGATAGTAGTAGTATGTCAGGGTTCTTCATCTCCAGGTTGGAGAGGGAATGATGGAAGCGAAAGTGACGTCATGTAACTTACCTATTGGCGCCATGTTGGGTTGTCATGTAAGCATCGTTAGTGGCCTTGTTACGTAAATACCATAGTAATACGTGGAGGCAGTGCGCATGCGCAGCGCGTGTTTGGGGGATATGTGTTTCTGTCGTCAATTTTGTATGTTGAGTCTGCCATCTTGGTTTCTACGGTAGCACGTGGTTTCTATATAACTCAAAATATTATTATAAGAAAGGGGGTTGTTCGGAGGGCATTATTTGCTACCCATTTTGATTATCCTGATTATATGCCGCTCCCTTTTCAGTATTATCTTTATTTGCCACCTCTTTTGATTGTTATCATTATTTGCTACTCACTTTGATTATTATCATTAATCCCCACCCACTTTTGATTATTATTCTTATTTGCCACCTCCTTTTGATTAACAGTATTTGCCAACCCTTTTCATTGTTATTTTCATTTGCCCTCCCCTTTTGACTAATCTTTATTGGCCACACATTTTGATTGTTATCGTAATTTGCCACCCCTTTTCATTATTATAATTATTTGACACCTCCATTTATTATTACCTCTATTTGCCATCCCTTTTGTTATCATTATTTGATTATATCTTTATTCCCTGCGCATTTTTGATTATTGTTATTTGCTATACCCTTAGATTATTAACTCCCCGCACACTGATGTCGAAATATCTAAAGTTCAGGGTGGAAATATTTCCCATAATGCAACTAGAAATGTAACCAATTCAATCTTATTTGACAGAGCTCAATGAGCTCTGTCAAACATGAATGAATTGGTTAAATTCCCAGTTGCATTATGGGAAAAATGGCTACTTCAGATCTGGATATTTTGACATCAGTGTGCAGGGGGTTAATGGTATTTGCCATAACTTTTCACTATCATCTTTATTTGCCATCCCCTTTTGACTACAGTCTTTATTTGCCACTTCGTTTTGGTTGTTATCATCATTGGCTACCGTTTTTGATTATTATAGTTGAAAGGGGGTTGTTCGGAGGGCATTATTTGCTACCCATTTTGATTATCCTGATTATATGCCGCTCCCCTTTCAGTATTATTTTTATTTGCCATCCCATTTTGACTTTCATCATTATTTGCCACCCCATTTTGGTATTTGTGGTAACAGATACCTTTAGGGCGAATTATAATTATACAATATTCTTTAAATCGATATTTACCATCCTATCGTCCCACCCCCACCCATCCCATTTGTAAAGACCAAACTAAATGAATGTGCCCCGTATGTTGTGTTAACGCAACCCGAAACTAAATTTCGCCTGTTACTGAAATCGCTATTTGCCACCCAGGTGGCAAATAGCTAAAATAATGAGGAATAGTTATTTGCACCCACCACCCATCCATCCCCCCTCCCCCGGGTGGCAAATAGACACTTCCGATAAAGAGGGTAATGAGCTAGCTTTTGACTGCCTACCGGTCACACTGCACATTCGAGAAAAGGGACAATAATGGAAGACTAGATACACATAAAGTGAGGACATGCGCAACCCGTAAGCTCGAATTTGTGGAGATACATTCGACTTCGAGGACCCGGGTAGAGATGATGAAGTATACCCATTACAGCTCAATGACAGGATATACAGGAGAAAAGAGGTTCTATTATATTCGATCGGAATACTCCGCTTTATTTGACTGAATTGCCCGAACAGACGAGTCGTGGTTAAAAACAATACTTGAGTGGGAATTAGCAGTAGTTATTGGTGAAAGACGGCAAGCCTGAAAATAAGCAGATTGTCATCTGCCGAATGAGGTTCCCAGAGGGTGAACTTAGTGATGCAACCCTGTATACCTAGGTGGCATCACTAAATGTACCCTCTGTAAACCTCAATCTGAATCAAGGTCTCGGGCCTAAACCGAAAGACGTTCCCAGAGGATAATTTGACCCACTTCATGGGATAGCATCAGCAAATTCACCCTCTGGGGACCTTCTTCTGCAAATGACAGATTGCTTCCAAACTTGTAAGAGGGTGCAATATTACCGTGAGATTCAATTCGATCGACCATTTTAGATTCGAAGGGCCTTCACTTAGGAATATTCAGCTACCATATTCCAAGGGTGTAGCCAGGGATGGTGATGCGGGCCGTACGACCACCCCCCCCCCCCCCCCCGCCCGAATGCCAAAGGTCCGTAGCCGATATTCTCCACAGCAATCTAATATATGTCTACATTGAATTTGATTCACTTCCACTCATCATGAAATATTTGATCATTGCTGATATCAAATACCCCCCCCCCCCCCCTTCGGACCACCACCAATGGCCAAAAGTCAAGTTGGAGGAGATTTCATCCCCTCCCATAATTAGGATCCTGCGAATATTCGAGATTCGATTCGATATCGATACCATACGTATGCTTCGAGATCGATCCCGAATCAGTCTCAGGATTCGATTTTTTCGAATCTCTCATACTAACTTCAATTTGTTACATTTCCAACAAAAATAGGATAAAACTGTCATTAGAAAATTCATTCATGTAGGCTCAATTCCTATTTATTTGAGTAATTGATAATGTTTAATTTTTAGGTAAGGTGTGAATTTGGCCCAGAACATTATCCATAGTTTTGGTTTTTGAAGGCTTAACTTGTTACTATTCACGTTCTTAAGAACGTGAATAGTAACAAGTTAGGCCTTCAAAAACTAAAACTATGGACAATAGGCCTAGCTGTTTCAGCGACGGTGCTACAGAGAATATTTAGTTATTGGTGTTTAAGGTGTTCACTCCGTCGCGTAAGGGTCGTCACAGTGTTCCGTAACTTCCGTTTGATGCAATATGAAATAACTTGTCTTTTAAGATTCGATTCGGAATTCGATTCGATGTCGATATCAGAGACACGATTCGATTCGAGATTGGATTCGAAAAGAAATTTGTGATTCGCAGATCCCTACCCATAATCTCCGCCAACTTAACCTTTGGCCTCTGGCAAAGATTTCAGTATTTTTAGTTGCCAGACCTTCTCATCCTTGAGTTGCATTGTGGGCGGCCCCCTAATAACAATTGCTGGCTACACTCCGGTATTCTCCTTTTACGGAATGTTGCAGAATACAACTTGGTGACGAAGTGGTAACCATAACATGAGTTCGAACGCAACGATTTATGCCCTGTTCAAATATGATAACGACGGAGTGATGAAGGGAAGGAATTCCAGTAATGCCATTGTTTCGAAAATTGTATGATTTCTATGGTGTTAGGTCATGAATGTATGGAATGTCGTTGACATTGTTCGAGATACCTATATTCGTCGGATGAGACATCAGCCTGAATTTATAGCGCGCTCGTGAATCGATTTGACCTAACTATACGTGCAATTTTTTGTTGAAATATTACATTTTTATTTGAAAGCTGGGTCACTGAAACCAAACTTCCAAAACACATCGATGTTTTCCTTCAAGAGTGGCAATTGCAGTTGGCGTAGTTCCTTACTCCATTATGGAACAAAATTGCATATATTAAGCTGGATTGGTGGATTGGACAGAATGTCACTCCAGCATTACATATCTAGGGCCATTGGGATTGTTTGTTTGTTCATTTATTGGGACTTACAACACTTCCAACAGCCGAGTTACATCGTGTCCGCCAGTTTACGGGTGGAGGAAGCCAGAGAGAACATCCGAGTAGCGGTGAGCAAATGTCAAGAGTTAACAGCGGTTGAAGGCAAGCGCAACATTGACGAGCAATACGCCTTAGCACACAGCGTCATGTGCCCTCGCGTGGGTAATCGGGATTAAGTTTCTTGTCCAAGGACACAACACAGTTACTGCTGTCTGGATCAAATCATGGGCCTTTGGGGTTAAAGTCCATTGCTCTAACCAGTGAGAGTGAAGGTAGTTGACGATATACGGACATCTTAGAACAAACAACTGTTGTACAGTTGTTCTTGTATTATGTGCAAATGTTATAGGCGAAAGTGTTCCAACCACCCCATTTCCCAAAGATCGAACGGGTACTCTCTTGTCGTCATGTCTCTTCAAATTGAATTCAGAGTTGTTGTACTTACATTCCATCTCTAGAAGAGATGTAGGAGTACAAATGCCAGAAAATGGTCAGTAGAACCAAAAAGGCTGTTTCTCAAAAGATGTTATTTTCATCTCCTCATCTACCGTATTCGAAAAGGGAGTTTTGAAGTGGGAGTAACAATCTAGAAGTACTGATCAGGTGATCTACGTGTGGCGCAGGTATTGGTGAAAAATAACTCTCATTTTCTGGACGTTTTTAGTACATTTTTTCTATTTTGTCCAATTCGTCTGCATGAGAAATAGACATAACGATCCCGCTTACACAAATGGTTGAATTTTTCACTTATGCACGAAATATTACCCATTATAAGAGTTGTCAAGTTTCTAGTATCTTCCGTATCCCAGGCACATAATATGAAAATGGCTGATAATTGTAGAAAATTCCCCGGCTCGTGCTGAGAACGATAGGACCCCGTGAACTTCTAACACAGAACTGACTGGGTAATTGCAGTGAAATTAACTTTATTGTTTCCGCTGACAGTCGTGGAACCATAATCCATTAACCACGCTTTATCTCCAGATATCGAAATATGATCTTTTCTTTAAGCCTCGTGTGCATATAATCAGTTATTCATCCCATAAGTTTATTATACATTTTAGATACAATAAACAGAGGATATGGGATAAGTGGGTTTTTTTTCATATAATATTTATGAAAGGAGTCTAAGAATTTTCCGTTTTGGCGAGCCTCTTGCGAGTCCAAACGGAAAATTCGGACGAGTTTCATAAATATCATTTGAGACAAACACTTATTTCATATTCTATTTATCACATGACACACATATGCACAAATTAACGACTTAGTATGACTTTTTAACACTTTACCTAACGTGTGTTTCAGACGACACTTGAAAAAAACATCATCTTATAACAAAAAAAAATCATTTTTTGCTTCCAAAACATTGGTTATGACCCCTCATTGGAACGAGCGCGATGGCGCCTCACCTTTATGGGCGCAACAATAAAAAAAAGCTGAAAATTCCAGAACGGAGTCAAATGTTGATTCGGAAACGGAACCTCTCTGAACTCTTATTCTTCCAAGTCTCCTGCACAAGAGACCTGATGGTAGAAGAGGAGACACTTGGTAGAATTTTGACAACATCAGCAATTCGAAAATTTCTAGTACCCTGGAAATACTGTGACTAATCTTCCTGTCATCCAGAACTTATGCCTGTTGACACTGTAGCTTGACGGCACACGAAATTCTGGAAGTGTTTTACAAAAATTGAGACAACGAGAAGCCTAGGATGTAGGATACCCAGAGAGCAATATTTATGTCCGATTTCTTCAGAATTCCTACGTATGAGATAGCAGGTCGTGCCGCTCACCAATAGTAGAATACCATTCGCACAAACCCAGTTTTTATACCTCATATTATGTCCCCTGCGATCCGTGTTTAGTGTCCTTGACGGTGGCGGGAGGGGGGGGGGCACGGTGGCTCGTTGTCCTTAAACCGGAAGTCCGACTGTTCGATCCTGACCCGCGCCATCTGCGTTTTGCCTTGGGCAAGACTCTTAATCCCAGTTGTTCACATGAGTGCACGGTGTGTCTATTTACTATTGCGTACTGCAAATCGATGCTGCACTTCACTCTGTTTGGGCCGGTTAGTAAGTTGGAGAGTCTGCCAGTTGCTTGCCGCTGTTCGGCGTTTCTCTCTAAGTACTCTGGCTTGATTCGATTATAAAACTGTCCGACGCTATATGAACCAGGCTGTTGAAACTGTCGTTAACCCCCAATAATCAAACAAACAATGAGCACACTAGTCAGAAACCTTCGCTACCCGCCCCTCATGTCGGGCTTCGTGTCTTTCGGTCCGTCATTTTTCTTTGCAAGTATGTCACATTCATATCAGAGACATGCACAGAAAGACACACGCGTGTGAATGGGTTAATCGATTTGGCACGAGTGCCAGCGCGGACGGATAAAACGAGAGGCCGCAGTTTCTGACAAGTGCCAGCGTGGAAGGATAAAACGAGAGGCCGCAGGCCTCAAGTTTTATCCTTCCGCGATGGCACAAGTGCCATATCGATTAACCCATTCACACGGTGTGTCGTTCTGTGTTTATTACACGCCTTCACGTCTATAAAAACAATTATTAGAAGGACACTCAGCAATTCATTTGACAACTATCAACAAAAACAACACATTTTATCGCCAACCAAATTTGCGAGAGGAACCCGTGAAACTATTTCGTCCTCTGAGTTGCAGTGTGTTCTATGTGCCTACTGGCACATAGAACACATTGGGTCTCAGAGGACGATTTTCAGCTATCGCTAGCGATTCAAATTGTAATTTCGATGCACGATTTGTAGAACATTCACGTGACATTTCGCTTCTATTTGAAAATAGTCCGTCAACGATTTCCGTTCCGCACAAATTTTCATTTTCCGCATGGTTTAGTGTTGCTGTAGATGGTGATTTCATAGAACAGGCGTGTAATAAAACCACCTATGAAGCCATCCACGTACTTGTATGGCTATCCGACACATATGACTTCGTCAGCCTTCACCTAACGTTTCGTAGAAATGTCAGTAGTTTGAAAATCCCATTGTTTTTCAGTCGAATATCCCGAATACTTTCGATATTCATTTCATATTTGGCCTGCTTCCCATTGAAAATCGCCACATATCAACCGGATGTTTTAAGGATTTATTGTAGAAAAAACAGACTATTTGCAACATCTGATTTCATTTTCACCGGACTCTTTTCTCAACGGATCCTTACAATACATACCGAAACCCATCCTCTAATTCCAAAAATAAAATCGTCCTGGAACTGAAAAGGAATCCTTAAATATACAAAATACTTCGAATGAAACTTCTAGTGCCCAGGAGATCATGATCATATCTCCACGCCGTGGTCTCTATCAAAAATTGACCAAAAGGTGATCCACAGATCCAGACGACGACTGTTCATGAGCTCACCATTCATTGGGGTATTCGAGAAGAGCGGGTTGCTGTTTTGTCATCACCATTCACCTTAAAAACCAAATGCCTCCAGGGACCAGCTTCCGCAGCGTGCAGTACAGAGGTATTAATATTACTGCAGCAAGGCACAGTGGTCACTCCCAACAAACGGTCTTACAACACCATCTTCAGAACGTGAATGGTGGAATAGATTTAACACACTGCACTGTAAGAAAGTAGTGCTAAAATTCCTTCGTTACTAATAACGTAAAGGATATTACAATGAATGAAAATCCCGTATTAACCCTTTGAAAGTCGATAATGTCCTCCATGCCAGTAGAATGCCATCAATTGGAAGAGTCCATCCATATTCTTTATGTGCGGGTAGACCAACTAATATTTTCAACGTGATTGGTTTACCATACGAATGCAAGTAAGAATTATCTACTTTATGATTTCAGATCGCAGGGATCACGGTGGCTCAGTGGTTACGGAATTGGACTTCAAACCGAAAGGTCCACGGTTCGACCCCCGCCAGGGGTAACTACGTTGTGTAACTTGTGTCCTTGGACAACGCACTTAACCCTTTACCCAACGAATCGCCCGCATCCGCCCGAGTAATATGCAAATTCAGCAGCTGAAAAAATATTATTTTTCGAAAATTTTCATCAAAACCATATCATGTGACCTCTCTTTGGAACAAGCTCGTCGAACTCGTTCCAAAGAGGGGTCACATGATATGGTTTTGTTGAAAGTTTTTGAAAAAAATTAAAAAATGATATTTAAAATAATAAATTTTTAAATCGTCTGCGTTGGGTAAAGGGTTAATCCCGATTGCCCACGGTGTGTATTAAGGCGTACTACACGTCGAATGTGCGCTTGTCGTCAACAAATGCTAACCCTGCTTGTGTGGAATTAGCACGCTGGGGAGTCTGACAGTTGCTCACCGTTGCTCTGTGGCTCTCTCCGGGTACGCCGGATTCCTCCATCCGTAAAAATGTCCGACACAAGGTGACCCTGGCTATCGAATGTATCGTTAAATCCCAATAAATAAAAAAATAAATTTCAGGTCCCATCACGATCCTGTACAGTTTAAAAACTTCTCTCGTTTCAAATGGTTAACCTTCATTTGGGCAATGCCGATGTATATTTTGTTGGCTACTGAGCAAAAACTGAAGAACCGATACTTTGTTTCATTTCACAAAAGCAGACGGCTGTTGATTTGTTATACAGAATAAATCAATTAATATCTTTAACCCTTTACACAACGTAACGGCCAAAATCGGCCAGCGCTATTCGCAAAAATCGCCAAATTAATTTTCATTATATTTTCATTTTTGTCTCAAAAACATAGGTTATGACCCCTCTTTGGAACGAGCTTGTTCCAATGAGGGGTCATAACCTATGGTTTTGAGACAAAAAATGAAAAAAAATAGTTATTCAAGAATTTTGTTTGCAAGTTTCGTCTGCTTTTCATGTTGGATAAGGGTTAACACGCAGCCGTATGACCTTCATGTTAAAGATATTAATTCGTCTACCTTAACAATTGTCTCTTCTAAAACAGACTAACTTTCGAAAACGACGATGCAAAAACGGAAATTAAAAGTGTTGCCTTGGTTCGGAAAAATCTTTGCTCCACCGTCCGTGAACACGTCTATGTTTCCACATGATGAAACTTTAACTGGTTGAGTGCTGGAAGCCACTATCAGGGCTTTAAAAAAACTGAGGATACCAGAGAAAAAGCCAACATTTCCCCGACTCGTGTTTCATATTCAGTCAAACACAAATAATATTTTCTTTATAAAAATTTGTTTATTGCAAATTATTGGAGAGTGCCTGCGGGCAATCTCTAATAATTTGTGACAAAACAAATTTTTGAATAGCATATTCAGATGACCATAAATAATCTCAATTAGTTAACGAAATAACGGCCATACCGTAATATTTACTGTAAAATTTACGGCAACTGGTAATCTTAATAGTAATTTTAACAGTGTGTTCTATTCAAGGTTTTTATTTTTGTCTCTGCAGTGGTGTTGATAGCCTTTTCAATGTGGTCATTTAGTGAATGAATATTCGGATGACATAAGTAAGACGTCTAAAAACCAACACTAGCATCTCCTTGTCATGCACTCTTTGACAAAATGTATTTAAATAATTGTCATGAACTTAACGCAACGCTAAGTTGAATAAATGGAAAACAAATTCAAAATATTCTTTTTGGTGATAAGCACCTCTCAGTGTCCCCCATGCTTGCTCTTCCTCCACTGAACCATGGCCGGGCCCCTAGGCTTTTAGGTACTTCGGTCTGGAGGCCCCCTCCGGACGTCAATCTTTCACCCCACTACAGCTGACAGTCTGACCCTGGTACGGTAGGTACTATGCCACAGTACATAACCCTATATCCATTTTGCGGGTCTCCTGAAGAATTCTACTCACAAATTGGCATATTATTTAAATAAGCATTAAAATAATGTACTGTATATAAATATATATATATAGTATACTCATGAGAGTATATATATGGATAAATATATATGTACATGTATCGCTACGGCGCAGAGTGCATATAGTGCCTTTAACCATTGGAGCCCTAAGGCGGTGGAAACACAGTGCCTCAGCAAAAGACAATTGGCGGGGCCCCTGTCCCTGTGGGCCCCTATGCTTCAGCCTAGTCGGCCTTATGAATAATACGGCCCTGCGGTCAAGATGACTTAATCCTTAAAGACCTAATTTCGACTGTTATCATTTTTACTGCAACAGAACAGAACATCATCCAGTGTTTGGATCAGTTGGCAAGGTACAATCTAAGTACTTCACAGTTGTTTCTAGGCAAGTCTTGGCTGCCTGTGCAGGCAGCCAAGACTTGCATAGAAATAACTGAAAAATCTCAGGATGCAGATAGCCACCGTGTAGCAGAAATGTATAAAAAATCTCCAGCCCTTTACATTGCCGCCGAGAGAAAATACGGGCCCCGAGGGGGGGGATCAATTAGATGGTACCACCTGCCCCCCCCCCCCCCCTTGTTTCAAACCCAACTTACCAAGGACCTATGAAAATATTCACCCTTCCCCCGGCCGATATCTATTATGACTCAATTGCCTCTCAAAGACTAGATTGGGTTACACAAGAGAATGTAAGAAGTGAGACAGTTCTTGAAAGGAATATATGCGTACTAGTGAATTCGGGAGCCCGCGGCTCGCCTGTCGATTCACACACACTGGGCATAGTAAAAAAGCTCGCAAATTAGCTGTCTCGGGTGGAGCGGCTTCGTCCTCGCGGGGCCCCCGGACCGTCGGGCCCCCGGCTCCCCCCCCCCCTTCTCGACGGCCCTGTCCCTTTAAGACCTTTAACATCGGCGTGAGAATCATACCATACAGAAATCATTTAAGATTCATTAATTTTTTCCATATGCTTTAGATAATCGCATTTTAATATCTCGTTTTTATTTCTCCTCCTCTGAAATTGAACTCATAAAATGTACCTGATATACTTCAATCAATTAACGTTATCTCTGTTGAAATAACCCATCAAAAAGTTCATCACCCACTATCAAATCAAAACATATACTCTTTGCATGCCTAAATACTTTGTGAGTTTCAAGCTGGGCGGCTATTGGATGCAGCCTTTGATAATTAAAGTCGAGATGAAAACATATCGATGAAATGCGTCCCAGTACGTATCTTCTCCCCATGTAGGTCAAGGCGATTATAAAACTAGCAGGTCATTGGGTTTAACCTACTTGAATCAAGCTGAGGATCACTCCTCATCAAATGGATGAGACTTTATACCAGCTGGGCCGATGCATTTTAACCCTTTTACGAACACAAATAGAGATCCAGTTTTATTTTCTGTCACTGCGGCTGGGCTGCAGCGGTCTATAGCTTCTCTATAAGACTACTCATCTCCTGAGTTCCAATGTGTTCTATGTGCCAGTAGGCACATAGAACACATTGGAACTCAAGAGACGTACTGCAAAAAGTGGAGACTGACAGTCAACCAGAAGAAAACCAAAGTGATGTTTTTTTTCAATAAAGCGGGCAGAAAGGCTGATGTTCACTTTACGTGTGGGTCCTAGAACTTAGAAGTGGCCTCAACTTCCACGTACCTGGAGTTAGTCTTCGCTCGAGAGCATTAAAAGCTTATTTCAAACTGAAAAAACTGTTTGCGTCCGTATCAAAAGAGAATATCCGTATTAGGGAGAAATTGTGTGATGCATTAGTTAAACCTATTCTTCTGTATGGGTGCGAAGCCTGGGGCGATTACTCCTTCAAGTCTGAATATAAGCAAGTCGAATCTTTACACATTAAATTTTGCAAAACTATCCTTCATGTACATTCGAAGTCCTGTAACCGTGCCGTTTTGGTCGAGTTAGGAACATTCCCCATGGCTATAGACATCAAAGCCGCATTTGTTAACAACTGGCTTCACGCGCTACATTATACCAAACAAATGACCTACTGAAAAAAAGCGTTTTCTCTGAAATTGAAATAAACGGTCATCCATGCACCTCTGTTGTCGAAACAATACTGTCAGAATGTGGTTATCGGCATGTATGGCTCAACCCAGCTACTGCCACACAGCATTTTATAAAGCATATAAAACAAAGATTGTGCGATATGCACATCAAAACGTGGCATACAGTAAAAACTAGAAGTCCTGTCATAAGATGCACACAAATAGCACGTTGATCTGCGCGTTAATGTTTGCGTTGTGGCCATAGTAAAGCTATCAAATTCTGTACATATGGCCTGTGCACAAGCAGTGTTTCAGCCAATGGACCTCCGGATAACCCGGAGGTCCATTGGCAGAAACATTGCATGTGTTTGCCATGAATAACCAGGAGAACCTGCCGTGATTTGGATGCCATTCGATATGGCAACTGCGCGCAATTCCAACGCGCAATTAAGCCTAGATAAGCGCACTATTCGTGACAGGACTTCTAGTTTTAACTGTAGTGATAATAAAGGCAACCAGAGTATGAAACTAAACTTTCACTATTCAGTGAAGAAGAACTTTGTTAGGGGAAAGTATTCTGATTTCCTTCCCGCAGAACAAAGAAAATTCTTAACGCGATTCCGGATAGGATCTAGTCAGTTAGAAAAAGAGAGAGCCCCCACCCCCCACCCCCCGGAATAAATCTTCAATATTTTATATCAGCAGTGATCAAAGATGTCATGCTGAGTGGAAGTGAATCAAATTCAATGAAGAGGCATGTAATAGATTATCGTGGAGAATATCGGCCTCGGACCTTTGGGATTCGGAGGTGGGGGAGCCTACGAGCCCCATGAACCCCCATGGCTACACCATTATTACACGAATATTCTGCCCACCTCATCGCTTATCATTTTTCATAATATTGCTCACAAAATGTGCAAATGTCAATAGTGTCTTTGGTAACATTTCTGAGGTCATCTATTATATAGTTAAATGTAAACCAGGCATGTATTAATTGGAAAAAAGTATTTCACTATGACTATAATTGTTACTAATTGGCCTAAATGACACGATAATTTCTGTGGAAAACTAATTCTGACATCGAGCAGAAAACCTCTTCCACCAATGAAATTGTTTTTTCTCAGTTCCTTACCCAACACAAAAATACTTCCTGGTGCCATGCAGAAGAGTGACTCTGCACTCTTTGGAGGGGAGGGAGTGTCCACCTAATGTCCACTTTAAAACACCTACTGTTAAAATAATGGCAAAGTACTGTCAACCAGTTAACGTTACTTCTGCTGTTAATTTTTCGATAAAGTCTGTTGCTTCTTTGAGTTTCAACACATGGAAACTAAAAGAGGGCTATTCTTTTTTAGCGGAGGAAAGTGATCCTTTTTAGAACGAACGCATTCAGCTCTTCTTTACTTCTCGCTTATGCAAAATAGCATTGCCCATGTCGAAAGATACCCTGTTTAAAACCAATTTTAATCTAGACCATTTAATAACTTTAACCTGCAGCCATGTGGCTGCAGGTTAAAAATATTAGTTGGCCTACTCTGTATACATGGACGGATCCAGAGCGAATTTCATACCCGTTAAACTTGCTTATTTGCATGATCATCATACGGTATCAGTCGCTGGAAATGGTCATTCTCAACCTTTTACCCATTGCGGGTAGCAGACGATACTTGCAAAATAAATTCATAAATTACTAAAAATTTTCAATTTTTGTCTCAAAAACATAGCTTATGACCCCTTATTGCAACGAGCTCAACGAGCTCGTTCCAATGGGGGGGGGGTCATAAGCTATGTTTTTTAGACAAAAATTGAAAACATAATAAATTTGAATGGAGATTCTTGTATATAGGCCTAGTCGGTTTTGGTCGTTACGTTGGGTAAAGGGTTCATGCTGTAAATCATTAACGGCATGTCAGTAGTAGGAGAGCGATGGATCGGGCCTATTCAGCCGGACACCAGCCCGGACCCCGGAAGTGACGTCATGTCACGCTACCTAGTTACGTCATGTTTGGTTGTCATGGTAGCCCGCGTGAGCGGCCATCTTGTGACGTCATCCCATAGTGATACGTGGTGTTAGTGCGCATGAGCAGCGCGTGTTGTTAGGGTGATACGAGTTTCCGTCGGCCATTTTGTATACTGGAGGCAGCCATCTTGGTTTCTATGGTAGAATGTGGTTGCTATGTTACCGGAAGGCTTCTTATAGGACAGGGGTATGTTCGGAGGGTATGTTCCGTCGTACAAGAGTAATTTCCCGATCACGACAAAGGCTCGCGGTTAACACCACTCGTGGGGAACATTTGGTATACCAAACTACTTTGGGTATAGTTTATATAGATACGATCACAACGGACACATAACACTTTTATTCAGTCAACAGAACCCATGATTTTTCGAAAATAGTCGTTGACAAACAAAAAACCACACTCATCTAATCAAAACAATAAGACTTCATTTTCAATTCTCTCAACCCAACGGCACGTGAGAAAATTCTGTGAGAAAATTCTTTCAACACGAATAAAAATAATCAAACTCAGCCCATGTGTACATTTTTCGTGGGTCAGTGATATTTCGGACCAATTTCAATCTGATCCATAAAGTCACTCGGGGGATAGGTGGTTGGTTCGCGAAAACAACTAGAGAATTATATTTTTGTTGTTCGCAATGATCTCTTAAATACACGACGTCACTTCTTCATAATTTTTAGAAGCGTAGAAACAGCAATTAGACTGACGTTACGTTTCAAAATTTTCTCGCTCTAACTTACAGGTATTGTGATTCGTCTTCATTTTTTGTGTTTTGCATTTTGGGTTGTTTATGAACTGGGTGGTGCAGTTACCTGCAACTGGTAATGGAATGTATGTTGAGGAAAGTTAGACGCATCATCCGTTGCAGAATTATCAGGTTTTTGTAAGTGAACTACAGGAGACCGCCAGTACCACTGAAATAGTCCGTCAGGCCTCAGTGTGCAAAATTTGATGAGAACGCTCGTTTCGTTCGCGTGGTAATTACGCAAAAAGCCAAAAGTTGCATCTTGAATGGTAAAGTCTGAGTCACTTAACTGGTAGAGTGCTACAGTTAAAACTATAAGTCCTGTCATAAAATGCGCACAAATAGCACGTTGATCTGCGCGATAATGTACGCGTTGTGGCCATAGTAAAGCTATCAAATTCTGTACATATGGCCTGTGCGCAAGCAATGTTTCAGCCAATGGACCTCCGGGTAACCCGGAGGACCATTGGCAGAAACATTGCATGTGTTTGCCATGAATAACCAGGAGAACCTGCCGTGATGTGGATGCCATTCGATATGGCAATTGCGCGCAATTCCAACGCGCAATTAAGCCTAGATAAGCGCACTATTCGTGACAGGACTTCTAGTTTTAACTGTAGTTTTTCTCTAAGCCCCAAGATTCGTTCACACATTTTTGTCTTGTTACAATTCATGGAAATTCATAGGCACTCTCCCATATATTGTAACAATCCAATCCAAATCGATGGAGTGAAATAATATTACTTACAAGATTATATGAAGGACCTCCACAGAATATGAAGCCTTTAACTGGCAGTACCTGCAGTTCAGAATAAAGCCCAAATATGGGCTTCTAACAGTTGAGCAGCCTTTCTTGTGTCTTGGAAGATTTTTAGACTTTTGCCGTGAGAGGCAAAATATATTTCAGTTCTATGCAATATATGAATACTTGTTAATGATAAAAAACAGTTTTCCAAGAATATTTACAAAGCCGAGCGTTCGGTTAGCCATCTCCAACCCACGTGAACGGTCAGTCGGTTAGAGCCATCTTTTAATTTTGCACACTGGGCGCCTGTGCGTTCGTTTCTCTCGACGTCATGTGACTTAAATAACGATTTTTTATCAAGGGGGGGGGGGGGGGCACTAAAATTTGCAAGATGTGACGTCCTATTTTTTATTCGGTTCCTTTTCACCCCCACTCACCCACTACGTGCAAATTTTCTACTACCGTTCTCAGACACCCGCCCTCCCCCCCCCCCCCCCCCCCCCCCCACTCTCCCATTAAAATCCAAAATAAGCTTATAAACTTAGTAGGCACAGCTGTCTTTAGGGAGTTTTCATAATGTTTTTAACCCTTTACCCATCGTAACGGCCAAAACCGGCCAGCGCTATTCTCAAAAATCGCCAACTAATTTTTATTATTTTTTTCATTTTTTGTCTCAAAAACAGAGGTTATGACCCCTCATTGGAACGATCTCGTCGACCTCGTTCCAATGAGGGGTCATAACCTATGTTTTTGAGACAAAAAATAAAAAAAATTAGTTATTCAATCATTTTTTGGCAAGTGTCGTCTGCTTTTCATGTTAGGTAAAGGGTTAAACTGGTACCACCAATGTAAACCTCTGTGGGCTGCTGTGGGCCCCAATCTACAAATGACAAGCTGTTCATTATCAGGCTTGGCCAGAGCAGGTGTACATATACGGGAACAAATTTTCATTTGAATTGTTCCCAAAATATTGTCTGCACAGTTTCTACATTTCGAACAAGACACCCACCCCATTCTAACGTGTGACATTTTCCTAGTTTAAGCCCAATATTCTCACATATAAAGCCTCCTGGTGTTGTATTTATGTTAAGAGTGTGATGTACAACATCATCTTTAAGGTTTGAAACACAAATAATGGTATATATTAGCTGATATATTGATATATTTCTAAAAAATTCAAAAAATTGCACAAGTTGGAAATGCACATTTTTGGCGCACTCAAGAGACCCACCCACCCCCACGTCACGTCTTGCAGATTTTTGGTGGCCTCCCCCTGTTTTTATCGCCGAATTTGTATTACTACTGACGTTGCTGTTTGCCATTGCCTTTTGGGGTAAATGTTAGATAAACCTCAACATCTCACATTCAGACGTTATCGCAAACGAGCATATGTAATTTCAAGATGAGCGATCGAGAGGTATAGGTTTTAGCTTGGAGTACGCCAAACATTTTAGCATTGAAATTTACCGATAACCATGTTTTCCATGCCATTCTAATAAACTTTGCCAGCTCATTTCAAGATGTCTTCCCAAACCTTCAAATGAAATTTCGTGTTGATTTTATCGACGACACAGGCTGTATGTAGGCGATTCATTGTATAGTGAGTGTACTTCAAGGCCACCATTTACCCTCAAGGACATAACACAAAATCCTAGACTGTCGCCATGTCGCTATACCTTCCGGAAACCCGACAAAATTCGATTGCTCACACGCGCACTCTGAAATCAGTTCTGTTAAAAATCAACTGGGTTGGGCGAACATGAACCTAATTGGGTTCATATTCACTCAGCCCAGCTGATATTCGTTGATTTTTAACCCAACTGATTTTAGAGTGCATCTAGATGTATTATAGGGAGCGCGGTGGCGTTGCGGAAACCGGTTCTCGTCAGATCACCGAAGTTGAGCAACGTCGAGCCCGGTTAATCCTCGGATGGGTGACCGTCTTAGCGATCGATTCAGACTCCCGCGTTGTGTCCTTGGGCAAGGCACTTAATCCCATTGTCCACATGGCGTACTGCACGTCAATGGTGCGCATGTCTTCAACCAATCTAGCCCTGCCTGTACTGCAGTGCGGAGTTACGATGTTGGGGAGCTGGCAGCTGCTCGTCGTTGCTCGGTGGTTCTCGCCGGGTACTCCGGCTTCCTCCACCCGTAAAACTGTCACGGTCATGATTAGCCATTGTCCATAAGTATGTGACCTTAAACACCAATAAATAAATAATTAATAAATAAATAAATAGGTGTATTATATCATAAAGATTCATTAAGGTTTGAAGGGCACGAATGTATAGTTATATAGTGTCGGAAACCGGGGCTTTGTCGCTGCTGGAAGAAATAGATTCACGCCGCGTATTCAGCCAAAACTCAAGGAGTGTTGCCTGAATCCGTGCGTGAACGTATGCCTCACCGTGACGAACCCGCCCGTTTCACTTTTGTTGGGGTGATTCTTATCCTGAAGGGGTTAATAACTTTTCCTTGAGAAGCATAAATCAACAGTTCACTAAAAACAAAATTTTTAATACATATATAAGAAAAATAAATATGATAATTGGTGACTTACATGGAATCCATAAGAATAAGAATACAAAACATCAATCACCCCATACCCACAATTTTTGAGTCCCTTGTGGCCCGCATTCTCAGTTGTCGCTGGTTTTTTCTCCTCTTCGCTGGTATTGGTTCCTTGGTCGCCTCTTCTCTTCACCCTTTCACTGCCGTCACACGGCCACTAGCGTATTGTCACTTTATCGGACGCCTCTACTCTAACAGGTGACGGAATGTCACTCTACTACTTCCGTCGCACGGCCACTACCTTATTGTCACTTTACTTGGCGCTTTTCACGCAAGCAGTCGCCACCAATGGGTTAAACTCCCCTTTACGTTTGTCTCAGTACAATGTTCATACAGGCAAAGCCTTCTCTGCCTATGTATGGCTCGCCTTCCAAAACAGGTAATGCCGTTTACCTAAATGGCATTACCTGTTTTGGAAGCTCGTACTTCGTGTAACCGATCCTATTCTCATATATGTCCACCGACTTGGCCCGCGACTGCTCCTATTCTAACTATGAGCTCTGCGGCTCCCTACAACGTGCCTATACTTTCGCACCGATGCGGCACCTCCTCTAACCTATAGCACAGGACCTCCCCGTCTACTCGCAACGACCCACAGCCTTACACACCTTCCGACTGGAATTGGCTGGAATGAATTTTTCGAGAAATCCCCCGATTTTTATTCAGATAGCCAGAACATTTATTCTCAGTTAATCGCTTCTCTTGAACTTGGCCGCTTAAATCTATCTTAATTTAACACCCACTTTAAAGTTCCTTTGAAAGACTCGCATTTTGATATCTTTTGACATTTCGGCGACAGGATAGATGCGTAATATGGGTGTGTGTCCAGAACATATGGGATGTACTGTTTTCTACAACAACCACCTATTAAATGGTCATAACTACTTAGATAACAATTATGGGAGAGGACTGCTTTGATCAGTTATCGGATAGCCCATGTGGCGTTCAACAAATGCGCCCTAATGGACATTAAATTTCATGCGTAATTACTAAAGTTTGAGTTATTTATTGCCTGTTCAAATGACAAATCGGTTCTCGGGGTCCATGATATAAACGCACATTCTTACACCTTAGCCCGAACGAGAAAAATTATCAAAGATATATACACTTTTATACAACAAAATCGCAACTTTTAGCTATCACCTTGACATATAGACACGAGACAGTGGGAGATGGACTGAGGCCTACGAACTTGTTAACATTGCTTATTTCGGTTGTCAGTATATTTATATGCACTTGTCAAAACAAGGAAGCGGTTCTTAAGATTGGAAATGATGGTGTTACTGACAACACACCACCAGAGATGCTAGGAACAAACCAATAAAAAGTCCGAAAGTGTCTAACAAATCTTTATGGAACTGTAACCGCATTGGCTGTGACATATTGGAATCGGCTCGATGAGACGACTCCTATGATATGTCACACTCATTGTACACACTGTACATTAAAACAAAGAAGATAGTATTACTGTGAAATAGTGGAGAACCATTTGGAGGTTAGAAGAAAAAAATAATAGACCTTGTGAATCAATTAATCATCAGTTAGAGGTGGGACTCGCCTGCATCTATGACCGGGTGACTGGCCAGGAAGATATTTCGTACTGGAGATATTACTTCAGAAACGACTGAGACTAAAATTCTTTACACAATACAAATTCAATAACTGGATTCCGGCTTTCATATAATACCAAGTGTTGACGAGGGTCAGGCGGACAAGCTCAAACGTTATTGTCACCTTTTATCAGAATTACATTATTCACAGAAGATAACAAACAGGCTTCAAATGTACTATTTCCATGTAACATTGTCTAAATAGAATAATAAATATTGGTAGCTATGAAAATAATATGTAGTCTCTTGTATTAATCAAATGGGAATTGTGGTGGATTGTATGAGCGGAGAACTCTTAATGCGTTACTTTGTCTATTCATTAACCCTTGAAGCTGGTCGAATCTTCCACGTCAGTTCAATAACAGCAACTGGAAGATTCCATATTCATTATTTGGGGGTAGACCAATTAATATTTTCAACGTGCAGCCTTAGTGGCTGCACGTTGAAAATATTAATTGGTTTACACTACACGTTCAGTTAACAGTCACCCGTAAAGAAATTATGGCGCATCATGTTTCTGGGTCGGAAAACCGGCCCCTCGGGTTTAAATGGTTAATTAAATCAGCCCGTTTATATCAAAGTTTCAGATTTCTTCTGAGTGTTTTCTTTTTCGTATAGTTTTGTCACCTAAGGCATGAACGTTGTTAGTGTGAAAGGTCTTCTACTTTGTTATTCTGTCTTTTTCGGTGTCATGGTATTTGTTGCCAGATTGCCAATCGAGCTAGATTCAGATTGCATGGCTCTGTATCCGTTGTTCGTGTAATGATCTTTCTTTACACGTTGTTAGTGTGAAGGGCTTCTACATTGTTATTCTGTCTTTTTCGGTGTCATGGTATTTGTTGCCAGATTGCCAATCGAGCGTGGCTCTGTATCCGTTTTTCGTGTAATGATCTTTTTTGACACAACCAACGCCTCTTGGGTGGGTCTACTAATCTACGATAACAGCAGATTAAAAAAACGTTTGTTTAGTTGCGTTAGGTTTTACATAGGCTCGTCGATCCTTATGAACATGTACACTACTTCTGCGAGCGTAAGCTTCTCTTTGCTTCCTCACAGGGAAATCTTTCTGGCGTTTTCTGTCTCTGGAACGTTATGCTGCAGACCTCGATTTCTTGACACAAGACGCTGGGTTCTTCCACATATGCATAAGACTGGCCTGGTGTGTTTCTGCCCTCAGCGTTTAAGCCCCGTTATGGGCTCTCGATGTTTAGGGGAATCACACTGCACATACTTAACCCAGAAATGTCCTCTCGATATCTTAAAGTGAACTAAAAAGTCACCGTATGTCTAGATTCTCCAGAAAATGTGACCGGGTAACTGGTCACGCAGATATTTCGTGCCAGAGATCGCACTTCAGAAACTACTGCAACTAAAAGTCTTAATGTATACAAATTTATTAATTGGGCCGGGCATATATGTAATACAAAGTGGTGACGAGACTCGGGTGGCCAAACTCTCTGTCAAACATTCTTGCAATCGGTTATCTGAATTAAATTATTTACCCAAGTTAATGGGCTTTAATATGTACAATTTCCAAGTAACATTACCAAAATGGAACAATAAATATTAGTAGCTATAAAAATAACATGTTTAAATGAGCATGGTAATGGGTTATATAATTGCAAAAAAAAACCACATCTTATTGAGCTAATTCGTCTATTTATTAATTAAAGCAGACCGTTTTTATCAAAGTATCTAAATTAATCCAATTTTTCTAAACTGCAGATTTTCGCCTGGTGATACGTGTGCTAGAAACCTTTATTGTGGAATAACTAAATTGAGAAATATGAATAAATACGGAAACAACGAAGGTCATCTCACGAACCTGAGCCACAGGCCAAGGAGAGGCGTTGATATAAGTTGCATAACTTGTTCGCCAATCTTTGTGAAACAAATAAACTTAACCCTTTACCCAACGAATCGACCGCATCCGCCCGCGTAATATGCAAATTCAGCAGTTAAAAACATATTATTTTTCAAACAATTTCAACAAAACTATATCATGTGCCCCTCGTTGGAACGAGCTCGTCGAGCTCGTTCCAACGGGGGGTCACATGATATGGTTTTGTTGAAATTTTTTGAAAAAATTATATTTAAAATAATAAATTTTGATATCGTCTGCGTTGGGTAAAGAGTTAAAATAAAAAATATATAAAAATAAAATAAAATATGGAAACATGTTGTGGAAAGTATGCCATTCTGTTCAAGTCCGGAAATAGAAACTTATTCTATAAAGTGTAGAATCCTCATGGACAGTACACGTTAGGATGATTTTCTGTTCTGACCATGTCAAGTGACACTAATGACACTTTACCTATAATGAAAGACCTCTGATAGGACTCTGAATGATTATTTGAATAAGGGACAAAATGAGGATTTGGACCTTTTGAAAATTTGACTAACTGGAAACTGCTAATATCCAGCATCATTTTTATAGATACATGCTGGCAAGATTGTTTTCAGCCAGCAGTAGTACAAGTTTCTGTGTAATATTTTTGCTATTAATCAATGTTGATAGGGGTACAAAGAATTTAAAAATATTTGCCATTTTCGTCAGTCAGTGCGCTATGTGCAATACGATGAGGTAACGGAGATGAGACTATGTTGTCTGATCTCCGTTACCTCATCGTATTGCACATAGCGCACTGACTGACGAAAATGGAAAATATTTTTAAATTCTTTGTATTATCAATTTCGGGGTCGTTTTTTGTTGTTGTTGTTGTTGAACATTAAAACATATTGTGAGTAAACTACAAATTCAACTCTGTGGGTGTTGTTTTTAAGAAAAATCTCACAAAATGCAAAATAAATTCATAAAAAATCAATTAAGTATATTAATTCTAGAACAAAAATCTGTAAAATCATAAAGGGCCAATCAGTCATGTAATAAAGTCTGCACTGTCATCGATTTATTTCAGAACTCCTCATTTCTTCAAATGTGACAATGTTTTTCTGACTGGTAATGGGATTGCACATGGCAACAGATTGACTACCGTTCAGTGTTGACGCCTGCGTGATAAAGAGAAGCCAGGTTTTGAAGAGTACCTTGATGGCACCTTTGGGGGTCACTGTTGTTCAAGCTAAGGTTGCGATCCCTGGAGCTGAGGGAAAAAATTGGGAAAGACGGTGAAAGGGAGTGCCAGATGTGTAACTTGGGCATGGTGGAGACCCTGGAACACTTTCTTCTAGAATGCCCAAAGTATCAGTCTAAAAGAATGAGATTCACTGGGAGTATAATGGGGAAGTGGGATGGGAGAATGAAGGACATGTGGTTAGGGGGAGACTCAAAGGAGAGGGTTAATATGCTAATCGGAGAGATTGGGAAGAATGGGGCAAGGGATGTCATCAAGCAGTTCGTTTCCGAGCGTTGGGAGAAGCGTGGGAATAGGGAGGCAGTTGGGAGTACAGGGGTAACCATGGCCTTCTCGTCCGAGAACCGCGACAAATCGGCGGCTGGCCAAAGTGTTATTATTATTATTACATGAACAAAATATATGTCACCCATGTGTAAACAGTATTACTGTAATCTCCGTTGTGAAGTAATAATAAATTAAAACTTTACCACAGTACGAATTACAAATTAATCTGACTGGTTAACCCTTTACCCAAAGCGTAGGATATCAAATTTATTATTTTAATTATTGTTTTTTTTTTCAAAAAATTCACCAAGATCTTATCGTGTGCCCCCCCCCCCCCCCCCCAAGTGCAAGTGCACCATCGACGTGTAGTACACCTTGGCACACAGTGCCAATGTGTCCCTGCGTGGGAAATCAAGAAATAGGGATCAAGTGTCATTCCCAAGGAGACAACGCTGTTACCGCTGGTCAGGATCGAATCGTGGACCATTCTAAGTGAAGTTCAATACTCTAGCCATTTAGCAACCACGCTTCTAGAATCCATGGGTTTATTGTTAATCGTGTATTGGGATGTAACTACACTTCCAACAGCCAGGGTTACATAGCACAGGGCAATTTTACGGATGGGGGAAGCCGGAGTACCCGAGTAGAAGGCAAGTCCACCATCGACGTTCAGCGTTACCGTGCCCCCCCCCCCCCCCCCCCCCCCCCCACGTTGGTAATCGGAGAGGCCATGGTTAGAAACAATATCGCAGTGGGTGAACCGTAAGTTGGACATGCCAGAAAGTGTTGATCGTCGAAGCGAGACATTTCTATTTTTAGGAACAAATTTTTAAAAGCTTTTTATTTCAATCTACTAGTTTTACTGCATCTATAAAATAGATCGTGGTTCTTCATGGAAACATAACTGTGTTATAAGCGTACATTTTTATACTACTCAAAGTTTGCTAAGCACCAAGTAGATCCAAGTACCTGTTTTACGTTTTAGTTGAAATATTGTAATTAAAAGTGTATATATTTTTTATTTAATTATATCTTTAATGATTTAAGTACAGAAATTAAGATTTTATTTGTGTTTGACATTATTTTTTAGCTTTTGAATACGATAACCATGGAAAATGGATATTATTGGTAAAAGAGGAAATTTTTCAATTTGCCAAAAAGTTTACGGAGCGAACTGGTAAGGGTTCAATATCGAGTATGAGACACATTACTGTTAATTACAGCTTGACAACGCCTTCTCATGCTCCCAGTCAGGTTCCCGGTGGTCCTTTGTGGGATGTTGTTCCATTCTTGGACAAGCATGGCACCAAGCTCCTGGACACTTCTTGGCTGGACTGGACGGTCTGAAATTGCACGCTGCAACTCATTCGTGACATGGTCGATTGGATTGAGGTCAGGGGGTCCTGACCAGTCCATACGCTCAATCCCCCCGCCCCCCTCTGTCGGTACTTCCCAACAGCATGGGCAACATGAGGACGGGCATTATCGTCCATCAGAATGAATCTATCACCCACTGCACCTGCATACAATCTGACGTGGACATCCAGGATCTCACCAATATACCGCTGTGTTGTCAATGAACCATGTTCAAGGACACAGAGCTCTGTACATCCATCCCTGCTGATGCCGCCCCAGACCATGAGTGACCCTCCACCATAGCAGTCATGCTCAACAATGTTGGCTGAATGGAATCGCTCTCCTGGTCTTCTCCTTACCCTAGAACGCTTATCTGTGTGGTCGAGGCAGCACCTTGACTCATCTGTAAAAAGGACAGGTTGTTAATCTTCTCTGGTCCATCCAACGTGGTCCATGGCCCTTTCATATCATGCTTGACGGTGGTTCTGGGACAGCGGAATGCGAATACGTGGTCTTCTCGATCGGAAACCGCCTTCGTGCAACCTTGTCCGGAAAGTCTGCGTCGAAACATTTACCCCGGGTGCATTCTGAAGGTCACTGCGAAGCTGGGTTGCTGTGGCAAAGCGTTTCCTACGGGCCTGAATGATCAAACAACTGGTCTTCAGCTGCAGATGTTGTCCTGTCTCTGCCACCACCATGCCGTCTAACTGGTGTGCCATACTGCTGAAATCTTTTCTAGGCTCTGATGATCACCGTATGGTGCACACCAAGGGCTTCACCAACCTGATGATGGGTAGCCCCTTGCTCCACCATCCCTACAGCCCGCCACATTTCTGCTTCAGATAAATGTCTTCTTACATTTGCATTTGCCATATTCAATCATTAAATCACAAGGGTTTGAGTTGAAATGAAGATTGAATACCCTACACATGTCATGTACATGTAGATAGTACACGAAAACATCATGAAAATCAAGGGGTACATGCTTTCCGTTACTGTGCAGAAAAATCTGCCTGTCAAGAGAGCTAATGTAAACACTGGGGACCATCTCAATACATTCCTCAATCATATCCACCGAAAATACCGCAAATATGTCACAAGCAAATTTCACAATGATGCGTCAAATATTTGGTGCTTAGCAAACTTTGAGTAGTATATTTATCACACGCGAACCCCAGAAATTCCGGACCTTTAACACATTTCGAGTAAAAGCGTCAGCTGATCATCTCGAAAAATCTTTTTTTACCGCAGAAATTCCCTCTTCAAATGTCATTTCAGCACATTTTCAACATCGAACAGAAATTCTTAATATTATCTTGGAGATTGGCCATCATGACCCCTACAGAAATGCACAAAGCATGTATTCAAGTGAAAAACATATTCGCATAATGAAATGATTTTTTGAGGAAACCAACTCATTTTAACCGACGCATTCTTGTCAGGGAACACCTAAGGCCCCGTAAGGCCTGGGCTGACGTGGGGTTATTTAGTCCCGCTGATGAAGTTGCGGGAAAATTAGACCAACGTGGAGGGTCGGAATCCAAGTGTCGCGAACTCGACGCAGAGAGCTGAGTTAGACCGACGCCGTGATTCCTTCTCTGCCAAATTGTCCTGAAATAGGTTCGATTTCCGTTAGGTGTGATTCCTAATCACTTCAGGCTGTATAATGGAAAGAATGATTTAAAGTAACAACGATTCTTTTATTTACACATAAAAATAAATCCGTTTCAATATTTCAACAATCAACAATTCAATTCTTTTCACAGAAAATGGGTTACTACGGTTAAATAATTCTAAAAAATCATATAGTCATTCTATAGCCCTGTACTGGCACTATAGTCTACACACTGGAAATGTTACTACCGTGAGCTCGCCATAAGAGCTTCACAAATCTGAAATGTTATTACTGTGAGCTCGCCATAAGAGCTTCACCCGCTTAGGCTCAAATGTCAACGTCTGCGCGTAACTGTACCTCTGGCTGTCGGAGGGTTCCGACCAGCAATGTTCGTCATCTATAAACCACCGTACTTCTGATTTGGGTCAGATATTGTCTACTCATACCTTATGTGCCTTTTGAAAGTCCTCCGTGAAAGTCCTATTGAAATATCCACCGTTCCTGGTTGAATTCACGATTCACAGATGCCCCTTTTTGTGCTAGGGCGAAATTGTCACTCACACCGATCTCCAGTCGGTATTACGATGTTCCGACAGCAAAATAAACTACTCAGAACGCAATCAGGCTGACGCTTCAAAGGGTTAATACGCACAACACAATTAACCTACACTTCTGACTATTGCAGGACGATACCTGCTACTCGACAATCTAAACTTTAACGTTCCACCTGGGGTGTTCCTTCTCACGAATTCGGCCCCGTAGCCGCCTATCAACTTTAAGCTAAATCAATCATGGAATGCCCTCTCTGGCGATTCCAGCCGTTTCAGGGTCCTGTGATCGAAGGTACCCTTATGCCAGGAAACAGAGTCCGCCTGTCCTGGACTTCACCAACGCGTGTGTGACCCCAAGTGTGTGTCTAATGCTCTGCTCTTCCAGGTATATATACTTTTTACCCTAAACTGTCAGGTGGACCGACGCTCATCTGTCCACCTGTCAAAACGGTGGGAGATGACGTGTATCGAGGCAGAATCAATACAAGTTATCTCACGCGTGACTTAACGCTGACTTCACTTGTCTAGAAAACCGATTCGTTCTTGCCATGATTGTTATAACTTATGATGACACGACATTTCTATCTTTTAGAATCTCGTTTCTCAATTTACCGTGACGACATCTTGACATCAACCGATTACGTCTCGTAAGACTCCGACTACTGTATAAATTAAACGAGATTAGACCTTATCTAACATACCGTTTCTCCCCTGGGTCCCTGCGCTAAAGCTGGATATACACCACGTGTGTTTTTTCTATGTCCAGCTTTACAGAGAAGTGAAATTCACGTGGGTTTTTCGCCTTGATGCGGAATATATTTTGAACTTACAATATCTTTAAATATGAGGCCCCTTGCCCCTATATTTAGGCTGGCTTTGCCCTGACAATTCTCTTATTCGGCACGGAAGATAGCTTACACCGGTTATGTGAATCTCGAGTTGTCTTTGCAGATGGTACTTTTTATTCTTGCCCGGGGTTGTTTTACCAATTTTATTCACTTCATGGCAACATCGATGGGAAGGTGTTTCCATTAGTTTATGCTTTGTTACCAAACAAGACACAGTCTACCTATAACAAACTCTTCTCTGTGTTAAAACGGGCCTTTAAGGAACGGAATTTGGTGTTCGAACCCGACAGAGTTCTAATGGACTTTGAAACTGCTGCCACAAATGCTACGGGGGAAACCTTCTCATCTGTGTCAGAGACTGGTTGTTTTTGTTTTGTTTTATTATACCTATCATATCATTCATGTGGACTTCTATGTTCCCTGTATATTCTGTATCGGTATAACAAGTTGAATTTCATATCGAGCAAAAGAAATATCCACATCCTGTGAATTTTTCTTTCGTTTGTAACCAAATTGAACAAAATCTTTGATACAGACTATTCCCTTAACTGGTAGAGTGCTAGAAGCCACTATCAGGGCTTTAATACGAAGAGAGGTACCCCAGCCTGAAGGTGTCATATTCTGTGGATGTGCTGCACATTATCTTAGAAGTGAAATTACTTAGTCTATATGGGTTTGCCTTGTTACAATTTATGGGAGTGCCTCATGACACTCTCCCATAAATTGTAACAAGGCAAAGATGCAGGAACAAATTTTTATGACCAAAAATAACTTAGCACTCTACCGGTTAATTAATATTAGCGTTCAGCCAACCTAACACCTATACGACTCCAGTCAGGAAAAATTAAAAGTTTGGCTGAGTGAGAATAAGACGCTCTGTATTATTTATAGAAGAGACCCGGTTGTAATGGAAATAAAAGTGGTCGACCACTTTAAGGGAGGCGAGCGTTGGTCCTGCGTCCCGCCTCTGCCCCTTTTTGTAAGCGCATTGCGCATCTTTTTATCCCAACCCATTAGGAATACAATGCAGGCCTGCCCCCGAACCAGGGAAGTTCGGGTCTTCTTTCTGGTGGTCCCCGAAAGGGGTCGTTGTTGTTTCCTTTAAAGACATCCTATCAAACAGAGACAGCCTGAGGCAGATTATACTTGCCAGTAATGGCCATCACTCAAAATCATCTCCGAAGTGGCAGACTATACTTGCCCGAAAATCTAGATCGACTGCACCCTCGGGGAGAGGTAGTACCTTTGTGACAGGACGAGACCGCCACGCCGCAACAGGAGACACCTGCCGAGTACCGAAACCTTTTCTTCCTTCGACACGCCTAGACATGTGACAGCCAATCATATACAGTTACCGAGGGTCGAAAGGGGCTTGTTTCCCATATCGTCCCTGCGCGCCTTCGGCCCGCGAAATTATTCCTTTGTTGTAATGGAAATAAGATTAACTTCTTTCAAATTAAACTGTAACAATCAGCTGCAACAAAGAACAGAATTAAATCACAGAATAAAGTCTGTTCGGATCATCTAAGTCAGAGAGGATATGCATGTGTAATATGTTTCAGTGAGATTAAGCTGAATGTTGCAGAAAACTATTTGGAAAGTGACTCTTCTGCACATGTCACTGGTCCTGTAACAGATTCTGAGCTAATAGGTTTCAAGCTTTTGAGTTGAATGAACACTGACATCCATTGCATAAACGGTAATGCTATATAAATCACAGGGCGTCACTCGACTCATCGGAGTCCCAAAATTTCCATAATGCATCCTGACCAAATTTGGAGCGATATGTTAAACCTTTTCAGCTCATATGGTCACCATTTCTTTCTCACTTTCTCGTCTGACTTGGTAAGATGAGAAACAACTTTGTGCAATTATTAACAGTACATGAAACACGTCCTTTGGCTGAGGATGACAAAACAGAAAAATTGGTAATCCCCCCCCCCCCCCCCATAAACTCTGTGCTGTTTTACCTTGACCGAGATGAGTATTGCTTTATTTGACTTTGACCATACAGTAACAGAGAATTCTAACCAGGTGGCCCATTTACTATCGAGGGGAAAACACCGGTAACGTACAGTACGTGGAGAGCGTATTATCACTAAATCACCCGCAGAGTGGAGATTCCGCCCGAGCAATAATTGCAAAGTTGTTGCAAAGCATAACCAGAACCAGCAAAGTTTCAGCCAATGGACCTCCGGGTTAAACCCGGAGGTCCATAGGCTGAAACATTGCTTGTATTTATTGTCGATATATATAAAATTTAAAAGGTATAGCTTGTGTGATGACCCTACTCCGCGGGTGATTTAGTTACAATCCACTCTTCACGTACTGTAGTTGCCATAAAATATAGTTTTATGTCGCACACATTACCTGTGACCCCCCCCCCCCCCCCCTCCCCGGGTAGTAATAAATGTACCACGTGGTTGGAAGTCTTTCTTACTGTCTGACCAGAGCTTACTTACCACTCCATCAAATGAAGCACTACTCATATCGGCCAAGTTGCAACAGTGCAGAGCTTAACCCTTTACCTAACCTGAAAAGCAGACGACACTTGCAAAAATAATTCTTGAATAACTATTTTTTTTCATTTTTTGTCTCAAAAACATAGGTTATGACCCCTCGTTGGAACGAGCTCGACGAGCTCGTTCCAACGAGGGGTCATAACCTATGTTTTTGAGACAAAAAATGAAAAAAATAATGAACATTAATCAGGCTTGGCAATTTCAGGAGAGCGATTTTTTAGCTCTCCTTACTGCCCCCCTGAAAGAATTAAGGAGAGCGAAAAATTGCCCTCCTAAATATTTTGGTCTGGGATGATTGAGATTACATGTATTATGCTCACATTAAATTTTTGTTGTAAAGCAAAAATGTAATTTAACTTCGAAGTCACATAACATCACGTAATTTCATTTTGAAAGTCGTTTAGTGGTAAAAGGTAATGGCTGCAACCATACCCAAACACAGTTGCAATCATTTGAAGCAAAATGGGTCACAGCAATATTTTTTTTTTCTGTCAGTTTCAAGTTCAACAACTGACATCACAGTTTGAGGGGTAATTATTCAAGGAATATTGACACTATAATATACTACCATTACTACTATCCTGTCACTTGAAGCATGTGCACCAGGATGTGACTGTAGATTCAAGCAGACCTGTTGTCCAAGAAAGTCATACGCCTACCACTACCACCTTCAACCCCCTTGGGGGGTTGAAGGTGGTTGTGGTAGGCGTATGACTTTCTTGGACAACAGGTCTGGGTACACACACAGGTCTTGTCAAGTGTGTGTTCGGTTGTTGAGTGAGACATCTAGATGTCTAAGAGATTTCGCTTTACCTTAGTAAAGTTAATAAAATCACTGATGTAGTCTGTTGGTTTCAGGTTCAATGAGTTCGTTCAACTGGATACTTAAAATGCTGTGTGAAGTTAATTGCTCTCCTAAGCTGATTGAGGAGAGCGATTTTTTGCCCTCCTGCATTTTTCAGAATGCCAGGCCTGCATTAATTGGCGATTTTTGAGAATAGCGCTGGCCGGTTTTGGCAGTTACGTTGGGTAAAGGGTTAATATGAGGAATCAATTTCCGACACCAATCAATCACCCCCTCATCACATTGATTATTGACAGGTTCACTACAACATTGAGCTGTCTCTACGAATTCTGCACTTGATAATGCTTAATAAATTCAGATTAGACTGATGAAACTACAATGGAGTGTAGAAATGTGTAGAAACAGAAAGAAATCAGTAGAAATAGCAGCAAATACAGTGGTGGAATCAGGTAAAACTTCAATATTTCACACCAGTTCCTGCTACACCTGTCTTAACCCTTTACCCAACGTAACGGCCAAAACCGGCCAGCGCGATTCTCAAAAATCGCCAATTAATTTTCATTATTTTTTTCATTTTTTCTCTCAAAAACATAGGTTATGACCCCTCGTTGGAACGAGCTCATCGAGCTCGTTCCAACGAGGGGTCATAACCTATGTTTTTGAGACAAAAAATGAAAAAAATTAGTTATTCAAGAATTTTTTTTGCAAGTGTCATCTGCTTTTCATGTTAGGTAAAGGGTTAATACTGTTCAGGTAGAATGCCGGTATATGCTGTATACTCTCCTGATTACTCATGTATACAGTGACTGCCAGTGTTTGGGAGAAAGTTGGAATAAATTCATAAACTTGCAAAGAAATGGGACCAAATTCCAGTTGCAAACTCTGGAGAATTCTGTTTTATCTCCATTAGCTGGTTGTGAGTAGATTAAATGTCGGGAATGGTTACTCGAACACAAACCGTGTTCCAGCAAAAATTCCTGTTGAAATTACCAACGAAAGAAGTTTATGTGCGAGTTACTCTAATTTTGGGGGGTGGGTATTAAATTTCAAAATGAAAAAAAATGTTTTCCTTCAAAAAAATTGCGCCTCGTGTCCGAAATTGTTTTCCTGAATACCCCCCCCCCCCCCCCCCCCCCCCACACACACCCTCCATGTATGGTAGGGAAAATACTGGTACGGAAAAAATGCTTATACAGAAAACTATGCAACCAAATTGACAATTTTTTTTAAAAGAACCCGAATGAATACAAATTCAACAAAAACAAATGCTCCAGTGTATGCAAAACGAGATGGAATGTTTAATTATTTCAACAGACAGAATTAAGAAAACAAAAAATGGAAAGTATGAGGTGGTTGAATCCTCATAACCAAGGCGAAGCCAGTCATAAAAATAGTTATCATCGCTAAACTGAAACAAAAAAGATTCGATGATTTCCACTAAAATAAAACTGTCGCAAAAATATTTCACCAGGCCATGACACTTCCAAGGCCGAAATACCCCATCACATGAAATTTCAACCCGAACCGTTCGGCAGGCAACTTTGCGTACTGTTTTCTTACGACTGGAAGTACAGTGAAAAATGAGTTGCTTTTCTCAAAAAATCATTTCGTTTCGTGGGTATATTTTCCACTTGAATATAGGCTATTTGCGTTTATGTCAGGGACAGAACGTCCTGTCTCCAGGATAATATCAGAACTTCTATTCGATATCACAAATGTGCTCAAATGACTTTTGAAAAGGGAATTTCTGCGGTAAAAAGGAATTTTTGAGATGATCAAAAGAAGTTTTTTCGCTCGAAATGTGCCAGCAGTCACGAATTTCGGGTGTGGTGTCAGCGTGCGATAAATAAGTAAGCTTGCAGAATAGTCATGTTTTCATGAAGAATCCACGGTCTCTTTTATAAATATGCAGCAACATTAGTAGATTGAAATAAAATCTTTTAAAAATTTGTTCCCAAAAATAGAAATGTCTCGCCTCGACGATCAACACTTCCGGTATGTCCAAATTACAGTTTATCCTCTGTGAATAGTAAGTTTTTGAAGCGATGAAGTTTTTTTCAGTCATCTCATTTGCGTTTATTCGACCCGTTTCCGTTGACTTCCCCCAACTGTGTTAACCCTTTACCCAACACAACGTCCAAAACCGGCCAGTGCTGTTCAAAAAAATCGCCAGTTAATTTTCATTATTTTTTCATTTTTTTGTCTCAAAAACATAGATTATGGCCCCTCTTTGGAACGAGCTCGAGGGGTGATAACCCTTTGTTTTTGAGACAAAGATGAAAACAATTAGCTATTCAAGAATTTTGTTTGCAAGTGTTGTCTTCTTTTCGTGTTAGGTAAAGGTTAACCCTTTCAAATTATCATTTCAGTCCGTACCGTCCAGGGCGTAATGAGCAAAACCATCCTGACTTGTTGAGAGATTCAGTAATAATTTTATCCAACAGCTATGAAGAGCTGTTGGATTAGATTATTACCGAGCCACGCTTCAGATTTTTGCTCTTTATGTCGTCTGCTCGTCCACTACTAATTTTTTCTTCACGCAAACATTTATATACACCGGATTGAAAGGGTTGACAGAATGGACGGAGAGGTAATCGACATCTCAATTCGAGTAGGGTTAGCCCTTCACCTAACATGAAAAGCAGACGACACTTGCCAAAATATTCTTGAACAACTAATTTTTTCAATTTTTGTCTCAAAAATATAGGTTATGACATCTCATTGGAACGAGCTCGAAGAGCTCGTTCCAATGAGGGGTCATAACCTATGTTTTTGAGACAAATAATGAAAATTAGCTGACGATTTTTGAGAATAGCGCTGACCGTTTTTTGCCGTTACGTTGGGTAAAGGGTTAAAAGAAGAAAAAATACACGCAAATAAAAAAAAATACACATGCCACGAAAGTCCCTACTTGATAGCTCAAGTCAGAATTTCTCCGCAAGGAAGGGTGCAGGAAGATTTCGAGGGCAGATTCGCGCGAAAATTTATATTGGCCAAACGATTTCTCGCTGCAATACTCCACACACATTCAAACGACGAATTGTTGTCGCCACTGCGTGTCATATCTCTTCCGCCAGTACGGAAATGGAGGATAATTATTTTTCACAGAACTTGACAGAAGTTCCCTCAAAATATTTTTCAACACAGAACTAAGAGTGGCCATCTATAAAAAAAAAATCTGGCTCGTTTCAGACATTCCACGAATCTCCACAATGACGGCATCCGTAAATCAAATGAATATTTTCTGACAGTTCAATCAGAGAAGTCAGTCAGTTTGAGGCTAACAAAGACATAATTGTTGGAAGATGCCGATAACACCATAACGATAAAGACATAATTAATTTCTCGTGAGAAATTCAAATATTAAAACCATTTGACATTTCGCAAGACACGGTGCATTTTGTACTACGAAACATTCTCTAGTAAATTCTTCTGTTGACCTTTTCACTCTGTATGGTGGCATTCATACGTTATTTTTCTTACGCTTCAAACAAGTGGGTAAGCAATAAAATATCTAAATACAGTTAAAGCCAACAAATTATTGTATTTTTTTTTAAATGCAAAAGTGATATTCATATCTTCATTCACCTAATAGAATAACTATCACATAATGCATTTGAAAAATTTCACTGTTACTTTCTCTTCTTCCTCTGTGGTGGCTAAATGTTGCGGATACAACTTTAATTAGGGAAGAACTGAAAATTATTGTTCAAAGAGCCAAATCAATTAATACTTTTGCTGGGCCTGTAAGCGTCGCTTCACATTTGATACCAAAACTGCAGATGCCCCGCTGTAATCGTATCTCCCAGAAAAAATTCTTGAACTGTGAGGTTCCATGTGGGAGTTTTCTAACTTTCGTTTCTAAAAAGTCAGTTTCACACCTAATGCATAATTAAAGTTACTACCATTTTAAAAACCTAAAGCTGAATTGCGCGTAACCAAAAAAGAAAGCAACTTGAAAATATTAATTCTGCAAATAAAAATACATATTTTTGATCATGTATTTAGGTTCAGATGTTTATCTATATTGAGAACAAAAGAAAACTAAAAAGAAACAAAAACATCCGACCTGGAGCGTCGTCAAACAAAATGAAGTCAAGGGCGTTGGGAAGATGATCGGTTATGGGTGTCTTAACCCTATTTGACAGAGTTTCATGATTCAAGCAGTGGCGTAGCCGGGAAAAGGGGGCGGGGCTAAGGGGGGGGGGCAAACCCCCTTAAAATGGGAAAAATAACGACGATAATGATATGAACAAATAATCTCCGAGGCTTATAAATTTATGGAATACAGGTGTGCATCATTTGATTCCAGGTGTTTTACCCAGAGTGGGTTAATCAGACTGGGTAGTCATTTGGAATCAAACCATGCAGACGTGTATTTAATTTGGTGGGTAGTGAAATTTAATTTTTAAAACTGACTAAATCACTAAATTGCCACTCTTTATTTATAAAAAGAAATTAGCCCTGAGTCACCTGATATTACGGTGATTCTAATTTTCACTTTCCTTTTATGTTTCGCAATCGCTGTTCCGGAAAGTGGTACCTACCAGCATGCATGTCCCGCTGCCTGTCTACCTACCTGTGATATTGAGATCGGTATTTATTTCCATGAATTTCATGATTTGTGTATGAATAATGGGCCAACCTGACCTCCTGAAAAATTTCAAATTAAAGCACCAAAGGGCCACAGATTCACTCTCAGGGCATTGCATTTTCAAAAATCTTCTTACGGGAGTCACCACCACACCCCCTTGAACCCCTGCCAATGGGAGGGGGATGCCCCTCACATTCCCACCCCTCCTGAGTTCTACGGCCTTCGAATATGTCTGCGGCATATATCGCACTGCCACCCCCCAAAAATTATGCCCCCCCCCCCTCTTCAATAGGAAATCCTAGTTACGCCCCTGGATTCAGTTCCCCACTGAAGATGAATTCCAACTATATCTTCAAGGCTTGCCTTCTTCGAAGGCATGCCTCGATGATGTACTTGGAATATTTGTCAATGGGGATTATGGTTAACCCTTTACCTAACACGAAAAGTAGACGACACCTGCAAGCAAAATTTTTGAATAACTAAATAAATATTTTCATTTTTTGTCTCAAAAACATAGCTTATGACCCTCATTGGAACGAGCTCATCCAGATACCCCCTTTTGTGTAGGGGGCGCGGTGGTTCAGTGGTTACGGCATTGGACTTCAAACCAGAAAGTTAACGGTTCGATCCCCGCCAGGGATAACTGCGTTGTGTCCTTGGGCAAGGAACTTCATCCAGATTGCCCATGTGGGGGTACGATGGAGATGTGTACTAAGGCGTTCTGCACGTTGATGGTGCACTTGTCTTCAAACAATTCTAACCCTGCTTGTGTGGAGTTGGGCGGTACTTCTGCTGGCAATTTTATCGCCGAAACGAAATAGAAAACGAAACGCGCAAATTACGGGGCCTTTTTCATTTTAATAACATAACAACATACTATATGGATGCTCTTTATTAACATGAGACAACGTACGTTTGTTAAGTTTTGGTATCTTATGAGGTAAACTTATTTAAAAACGTAATAAATAATTACCGGTTTCATTTCACTCTTCACGAGGCGACGAGTGATAAATTTAGACAAATATACATTCAAGGCGAGGTCACCAAAGGTCAGCTTGGATGTAATTCCACTGTAGGTGTAAATCTTAATTACTGAAATCGCATTGCTGGCGTGTTCACCACGGTCGGTGTGTAAAGCTAAAATTTATGTCAAAGGCTTTTTATATATAGTAGAGTAGGTAATCATGATATAAATTCAGTTATTATATATCTGATAACTGAGTGTCTATTCTGTAATCCAATTGCCACAGCCTTCTTACGTATTTTCTTTAATTGTTTATTTTTCAATATTGACAATTTTAATGATCCCTCTCTCTTTTGCGGGGCTGGCTCTACAGCTGGGAATAACTCGTCCCCTGAGTTCCAAGCTGTTATATGTGCCACTAGGCACATATAACACATCGCAACTCAGGGGACGAACTGTCGATGATCGTTGTTTATCAGATGTCGGCTGTGGAGACGTGCTTGTTAGGTTCACCTGTTCCCACACTAATTATTCCAATGACAGATCTTCAATGATATTGCATGGGATCTGAATTTATAGGATTTATAGGATGCAGGGACACGTCAGCAAAATATCAGAGAATCCATCCATTTCAATATGGGAAATATGTAGCAATCATGCAGAAGGTGTTTTGTTTGAGAGAAGTGCGGGAGAGGTATCTTCCATACTCTTTTTTCAGCTGGGGTGCCGCGGCGTATAGATGATAGGCATGTTTCCCTTCTTTACACTTATGAATTCCAGGATTCGCGAAGATTCGATGAGATAATATATGGGGTAGAGAAGACCGTAAGGCGGGGGGGGGGGGTGGGGGCACCCTGTAGTTCGACTGCCACGCCATACTTCTATACATCACCACGAATCCCGAGAGTCATACTTATGAAAATCGTATGGTAGTGTGTGTGTGGGGGGAGGGGGAGGGGAGTGTAATGTTTGCCCATTCACAGGGATCTGTCCTATTCACCTTTCACCTATCCATCATGTGCGCAGAAAAGCAAGTAAAATGCTCCGAGTTTTTTAAATATTTTCCTCGCGAACCGCCCCCCCCCCCCTCCACCAGACCACCATCATTCGCGTCTTTAGTACTCATCGTCCTCAAGAGTTTTAATGTCACCCCACACCCGCCCCACACTTTTGCAAGGCTGGACTTTTTGGTGGTATCCCTCCACACACCCCTTTTTTCTTTTTGCATCGGCGTTGAAGTCACTTAAATGTATATTTTTTTCCATTGACGACATTGTTGTTCTGTTTTCCCATCTCATCAAGAGCAAGAGATAATTCATACAGCTTATTAGATTTGCACACATCCCAAGGATCATACTTGTGAAACGTTGGAAGCACCCCCCCCCCCCCCCCCCCCCACACACACACACACACACACTGGTTGTTCCTCCTCCCTTCCTCTCCACGTTAAATTGTTCCCTGTGCCGAGACACGACATTTTCGAATTCGAAAAACCAGCAGTAATTCTGTTAATTCGTTTATTACGTCTCATAACTATCCGGCCGTGCTGACCAACAGCAGGCCAACATTTGTATACTTCAACAATTTGCATGGTCGTATTGCTATTGAACACAGATTTTGGAACCCTTCAGTTCGTTCGGACGAATTCAACACGTTCGCACGAATTCAACTCGCTGGCCTGAATTGAATTCGTAAGCACGAATTCAGTGCCTTCGCAAGAATTGAACTCGCTCACGCGAATTCAGTTCTTTCGCACGAATTGAACTCGTTTTCACGAATTCATTTCGTGCACATTAATTCAATTAGTCCACACGAATTCAACTCGTGAGCATGAATTCAGTTCGTTTGCACGAATTGAGATTTTTTTTTTTTTTTTTGCATATCATCTGCGGGGCTCCAAAGGAGCAGAGCGAATTCTTCTATCCCTTTACCCAACGAATCGCCCGCATCCGCCCGCGTAATATGCAAATTCAGCAGTTGAAAAAGTATTATTTTTTCAAACAATTTCAACAAAACCATATCATGTGACCTCTCGTTGGAACGAGCTCGTCGAGCTCGTTCCAACGAGGGGTCACATGATATGGTTTTGTTGAAATTTTTTGAAACATTTCAAAAAATTATATTTAAAATAATAAATTTTGATATCGTCTGCGTTGGGTAAAGGGCTGAAAGGATCAAGTACCCAGAACGTGGAGGTAAACTATATCAAAATGACCCAAGAAATATCAGGATGAGAATGCAGTATACATATAGACTGGATTAGCACTAAATTGCCCGTGGAGTGGATTTCCCACCCAGACAAAAACTCGTCTGAGAAAAAGCATTAGAACGACAAGCAGAGCTTCAGCCAATGGAACTTCGGGTTGAACCCGGATGTTCATTGGCTAAAACCGTGCTTGTCTTCATGCATTTGAATGAGTGTTTTAGCGGTAAACTCCCCCCCCCCCCCCCCCCCCCCCGCGTATACTGTACATAAATCGGTTTTAGGAATTTCAGACATGAATGTACAAGCTTGACATTCTTCAGGAAAAGTGGGTGGGGACATGGGACTGAGCCTCTGCATCTAATGCTTCAAAGAATCACCAGAGTGGAAAGGGGGTGATTCCACTCACTTGTATGTATTGATTTTTTCCCTTTGTATTTTTCAGTCATCCTTTCTTTTTCTTGATTTTCTTTCCTTCTTTCTTTTGAAAATAGATTGTCCGAAATGAGCGACTATTTTCGAGTAACAATTTTGTGACAGCCCAAGTCCAAATTACTTGCGGAGTTGGGAATGTTGGTCCATTTTTTCTCTCTCTACCTTTTTTTATCGCCAACCGTAGCTGAGGATCCCGCATTGTTACTTCAACTGTCAGAGTGCTAGAAGCCACTATAATGGCTTTCAAAAATTGAGGATACCAGAGAAAAAGTCAACACTTTCATTATCTTTCATCATCTGAATTTTGGGCATGTGTGGTCAAATAAATGTACGCTTGACATAAGAAAATTACTATTCGCCCTGTCTAAAAAATTACAAGAAAACTATTCAGACTGGTGGTATACTAATTTGGCAAATTCATCTAAATTTTCGTTCTACAGTAATATCAAAAAATGTTTCCAGCCAGAAGATTATCTCGCAGTAGAAAAGAACAGCGTCGTACGACAGTCCTTCACAAAATTAAGAATTAGCGCCCATAGATTGTCCATCGAAACTGGTAGGCACGAAAAACCACCGGTTCCCTCAGATCAAAGGTTTTGTCCGTTTTGCAAGGACAAGGTGGAGGATGAGATACATTTCCTGTTTGAATGTCCGTTATATAGCGTGGAACGGAGAGCACTCTTACGGGAAGTGAATCGCGTCATTCCAGACAGCGCAAATATGAGCTACCAGGAGGTAGCCAAAATACTAATTGGGGAGTTTAACTCCGACTTAATCCCACAAGTTATGCGTTACGTCCATACAATACAAACACAGAGACAAGACACAAGTGAATCTGTCCACAAAACTGCGTTGAAACGAAACTGATATTTACAATTTTTTTTCTTCTGTTTGTTTGTTTTGTATCATTCAGGTGTTCATATCTGAATATGTTTTACTATATGTTTCATGTCATATACCCATGTTTGGGAATGAACGACAATAAATAAATAAATAATATTATTACATTCCTCAGTTCGTTTTGCATTGAATTTAATGTTGATTAAAAAGTGGTAATGTCACGAGTGAATTATGTCACTTCAATAGTAACTTTGGAACGACTGACGTATATAAGCCACGCCCTCACCGATTTGTTGATGGTTTGTTTTCCAGTTCCACATCAGTTAATTAAAATGAATTTTCCTTCTGAATATTTTTTAAAATCCTTTCTTTCCTCTATGAACAGGTTCGTTAGCACAGTTGACAAAATCCAAATAGAAATGTTTTACCTTATAGCTGAATGCCATTCTCCAAATGCGACAGGAACGCCACATAAAATAGTAAAATATCGAACGAAAGTCACAAAAATAAAACTGGGCCATTTCCAATCGAAGATTTGACACAGAAAGTGATGTATTCATACGCGCTAATTTCAGAAGTATTTCAGAGTTGCATTTGCGAATATTTTGTGTTTAACTATTTTTAATGAAAGACATTTTGGTCTAAAATGTCATTTACTAAAGAGAGTGACCCATTCTTACGGCAAGTTACGGTATATAATTCGCCTCGAGACAGGACTATTTCGTAGTATTTCTTCCTGCTAATTTTAGAAATGTTCCGTGTTTACACTAAATTGGATTATATCTGACAATAGTTTGGGTTGAATTATTATAGTAAAAGACCTCTTTATTCCAAATGTCATGTAATAAACAGAGTAATCAATTTGTTTTGAGCGTTACGGTAAATAATTCATCTCGAGAAGGGACGTGAGTAAATCACGACGGCGTAGCCCGAGTGATTTACGAAACAGTCCCGTCTCGAGATGAATTATTTACCGTAACGCTCATAACAAATTGATTACTCTCCATATAATAATAATAAATAATAATAACACTTTCCTTGCTTATATTTCATATTCAATAAAACACAAATAATATGTTGTTTATATAAATTTGTTTTGTTACAAATTATTGGAGAGTGCCCGTTTTGAATAACAAATTCAGACCACCAAACATAATCTAGCCCCTAACCAGTTAAGGAGCTCGTTTCAACGAGAGTTTATAAGTCCCAAGCAAAAGTAAAATGTTTGCCTAATTTTGGAGAAAAAGTGTTACTGACTTTTTGTGTAGGTTACGGCGTGAAAGGGGTCAACCCTTTTTATGAAACTGGGGTAATTTTTCTGAGAAAAAAAAAATCCGCATACAACTCCATTCGCAACAACCCAGAAACAAGTACTTTCAAATGGTTTAATCCTGGTCTATTACACAGCTGTAGAATAAACATTTTATCAATATGTTCTGCAAATCTAAAACAGATTCACTCAACGGTGATTTTGCCAGGGTAGGTTTCCATACTCGCTAATGGGAGGTAATATCCCCCAAAGCTTTCTCATTTTGGTGCTTTACTCTCCCGAAGATCCCGCACATCTTCCATGGCTGCGAGGTGGGTGTGGCGGGGCATATCCTGTAAATGACGGTCCGGTTTAGGTTATTCTTCTGAGATGTACAAACAGCTTGAATAAGGAGATTTAGAGTATGCTTCTTCACCTAACCCAAACAGCAGACGACACACAAAAAGAAATTATCAAACAACTGAAAACATAGCTTATGACACATCACTGGGACGAGCTCAACTCTGGAGGAAGCTGGAGTGCCCAAAGAGAACCACCTAGTCGCGTTGAGCAACTATCAAGACTCCCCCGTTTACTAACCCAGCACAAACAGCGGTTTATGGCAAGAGAACCATCCACGCGCGTGCAGTATACGCCATAATACACAGCGCCTCCGCACTCTAAAATCAGTTGGGTTAAAAATTAACCCAAATCAAGTGGGTTGAGTGAATATGAACCCAATTGTGAATTAACCCACTCAGCTGGGTTGAGTGAATATGAACCCGTTTGGTTCGGGTTCATTTTTAACCCAATTGATTTTAGAGTGTGTGATTTTTGAATGTCTTGCCCATAGTCACACCGCAGATGATGTAGCTGGCGTCCCACCCCTTATTTTTTGTATTTTACAAACAATGATACCAGGGTTAGTGGACGTCCCCGTGTTGTCGAGGATAATACTCCACCCCAGGAATACATCTGGAGATCCTGGGCAGCTCTCCTGTTGTAAGAGCTAATGTTTTCCCCCGAAAAAAATGGGCATTTGAAGGTACATGGACAGTCCCCGACCCTACCTCCTCAGATTCTCGCCAAAGCACCTATAAATATGCGCATGACAAGCGGAACTAAAACTGTAGTTCCTACGAATGTCACTTTTTACTTGTTCCCAATCTCTGTACAGATACCATGTACTCCGTTGGTATAATGGTACTTTAATTATAGGAAAGATCTCCCCAATAAACTAAGACAAACTAATTCCACACGAACAAAACATTGTTTCTTTTTGAGAAAAATCTCTTACAACAAACGATGAAACCTATATGGCAGCCGCAGGTAAGCGCAGCCATCAATGAAACCTTAGGACATTGTTAACTTTTTTCCCTTGCAAATGTTTCAAACAGCAGTCCCATTATTTAATACTCGGGGTTGTTTTTTTTTAAACATAGGTTACGAACTTTTCTTGGAGGGTGGGTGTCAGTGACAACAAGCATAGTTAAAAAAGAAATAAAAACAACCTATAATACCGTTTATACGGTAATATCTCCAAAAGCCCCCCCCCCCCCCCCCCGATCGCCCTCCCCCCTCTCCCCATATTCCGCAACCTTCAATTGAAGGAAATGTTTTCAACCTTCAATTGGCAGGAAATGTTTTGCCAGGGAAGACCCCGCAACTTTACAAATGGTGGATACACATTATTAACACGATTTGAGGTAATTTTTATTGGATTTTAGCGATACTTTTGACAGCCAGGGCCACCTCTTGTCGGGGAGTTCTAAGGTGGAGGAAGCCGGAATACACGGAGAGAACCAGAAGCAAAAGTCAGACACCCCAACGTAACAACTCCGTACAAGCAGGTTCATTGGCTGAAGACGAGTGCATCATCGACGTGCAGTACCAATCGGCACACAGCGCCACCGCGCCTCCACATAGGCAATCGGTATTAAATGCCTTGCCCAAGGACACAACGCAGTTGCCCCTGTCGGGATCGAAAAGTGGACCTTTCGGTTTGAAGTCCAATGCCCTTACCACAGAGCCACTACGACCCCATAAAGTGGAATGAAGTGTGAACATATTTTTCTTCTACCAATGATAGCAGAAATTGTTTTTGTCCCCCTCCCACCCATTTCGTTTAGCCTGGTTACACGACACAGCCACCCACCCCAACCATAAATCATCAGTCGTGACAAATTTCCCCTTCATACCTTCCTCTTTAATTTTAATTTAGTGAAACCGATGTTTGCACTCACGCCGCGCGAGTTCGCCTTATTCTTTTCAAAATTCAGGCGGACATCATCTTTGAATGTTAGAAATGTTTTCCAGGGGAGAACTGCGACTGTTTTCAACTGAATTACAAACGCCGTGCATTTCTGTAAGCTGTTGAAATAATTTACCCCTTGTTCGTGAATATAACAGAAGTATTGGGTGGTAGGAATCAGTTTTCTAACATAATAAAACTCACTCTCTTGGTTTTTCTCTTTGCACACAAGGTGAAAACGTGCATTTAGTAGATAAATATTTATGCTATTAGGCGCGACACTTAATTTCGGCTAATATAAATTGTTCTTATCTCTGTTCTGCACTAGAAAGCTAACAAATTCTAAATACATTATTTTTACTTTCGTTTACGAAAAAGAATTTCCTAAAAAATCTTATTTGTTTTCGTCTACAAATCTCTCCTTCATCTAAAAACACATTCTGCTGATGGCATTTTTTCATATGTTTTAGTATGACAGTTTTACTGTAAATTGACAACACACCACACAACACATTTATTTAACGACTTGTCCTGAATGATTAAACCTTTACCCAACCCACAGGATATAAAAAAAATTGTTATTTTCAATTATTTATTTTCATATATTTGAAAATTTTTCAACAAAACCGTATCAAGTGACCTATCATTGAAACGAGCTCGACGTGCTCGGTCCAACGCGGGGGTTGCGTGATATGATTTTGCTGAATTTTTTTAACAATAATTTATTTTTAACCCTTTACCCAACGCAGACGATATCAAAATTTATTATTTTTAATATCAGTTTTTCAAATTTTTCAAAAAATGTCAACAAAACCATATCATGTGACCCCTCGTTGGAACGAGCTCGTTCCAACGAGGGGTAACATGATATGGTTTTGTTGAAATTTTTTGAAAAATCATATTTTTTCAACTGCTGAACTTGAATATTACGGGGCGGATGCGGGCGATTCGTTCGGTAAAGGGTTAACTGCTTAATTCGTAAATTACACTTATGGATACGACCGTTCGTTTGGTAAATTGTTAACCCAGGTCACCACTCTTGTTACAGAATGGAACCTTTCATGTCAACCCATTGTTTTAAAAACAAACTCATATCACAAATTTTGGGGTAGTTAAACCTGCCGCCATAATTATATGGCTCAGGGCTGAAACATTTGATTTCCCCCCTACAAACCTCATTGATTTCCATTTGGTATTACAGGCCTTTGACTTTTCGGGAGCGCAACCATAAGGGCAGGGCCTCGCGTGGAAAACGTTTAAGGATGTTGGGAAAAGGGGGTTTCGGTACTAAATGTCTAAAGACGTGTGAAGAAAACCTGAAGGGGTTGTGGTTTCCGTACTGAATGTCCCTGTTATTAACTGTCTTTTATTTGTGCCACAGAAAAACCTTGGGATGGGGGTGATGGAATAGGTACTAGATTTTCAAAACGTTTGTGTTTTGTGTCGCCGATAACATACCACAGCAAAACCTTATAGAATGGTGGTGATGGAGTAGGTACTAGATGTTCAAAATGTTTGTGCTTTGTGTTGCCGATAAAATGCGAGTTAAACGTGATGGAGATGACCCGCCCTATACGATATTTTTTTCCTGTCGAAAATTTACTTCACCCGAAGAGAAGAGAAATTTGATATTTTTTGACAGCCCAGGTGCATATGTGTGTGTGTGTGTGCGTGTTTGGGTTGTAGGAATGGGTGTGTGTGTGAAGCTGAATGCCAATGGTGGCCTGGAAATTGGGAACCGGAAACACACTTTTCAGATCATATATTTTGCTTGCCCGCTCCATCCAGTTTTCGATGAATACGAATTTATCTATGGACGTTTTCAATCAACATTTAATGCCATTTTCCTTTCCGTAAACATTCTGGAAAAAACATTCGTTTTCAATATTTTTTCAAAATCTTTCTCATGTGTCACTCAGAACGATCTTAATGAGAATGTTTTTAGGCAAAAATTGAAATAATACTTAGTGCCCCACCCAGTCACCCACTCATTTTAATTCTGTCGTCACTACTGCATGCTGAATTGGGAGTGAATGCACATCCAGAAATTAGGGTATTGCTGAAGATATTATAATGACATTTATTTGGAAACAGAAATTGGTTGCAGTGTGTGAAACCAAATCCGGAAATTTAGGCTTACACCCACCTGTACCGAGTCGAAGGGGATTTACAATAACGCCAGTCTAAAAAATGCCCCCACTCGGAAATTTATAGGGAAAGATGTCCATTCCTGAGAGCACAACCCGACACCCTGTACAGGAATGGAAGTAACCCGAGAACGATCGTTTGGGTTACGTGGGGTTTATATCAATTGCAAAAGACACGAATGGACACTGCAGATAACGAAAAAATAATGTACAACACAAATTATTTATTATTATTTATTGGTGTTTAAGGTCACATATTTATGCACAATGGCTAATCATGACCGTGACAGTTTTACGGGTGGAGGAAGCCGGAGTACCCGGAGAGAACCACCGAGCAACGGCGAGCAACTGTCGACTCCTCAACATACGAACTCCACACAGGCAGGGTTAGCATTGGTTGAAGACAGGTGCACCATCGACGTGCAGTACGCCTTAGTACACAGCGCCACCGTGCCCCCACGTAGGCAATGGGGGTGAAGTGTCTTGCCCAAGGACACAACGCGGTTGCCGCAGGTGGGATTCGAACCGAGGACCTCTCGGCTTGCAGCCTGCACCTCTACCTACTGAGCCACCGCACCCCCTGTACAACACAAAAATTAAATTTCTAATCCCGCATGTTTGCTACTCAGATTTGATAATCTTGCGGGACAAACTTAAACCAAACGCTTCACACGGCACCGACCTATGAGCATGAGGGTGGGGTCGTTTACATCTGCGCTGAATTTCTGCCAAAATAATTAACAAAAACTAACGCGCGATCTCGCAAAAGCGAGATGGCGTGTTAGTTATTGCTGTCTATTTTGGCGAAAATTCTGTTTAGTCGTTCTTAACATGGCTTTTGCAGTAAAAACATAGAAGGCAGAAAACCATCACAGACGGTTTTCCTACAGGTTGCCAACATGTTATATTGCGTAACCCGATAACAGGTTACGATGTAAACTCTTTATGTCCAGGCCTGGTGCGCACACACACTTACCCTTAGGGGTGCGGCTTGGCCGGTGACGGACTGAGCCAGAAAAAGTTACCGGGAAACGTACCAAGCGGGCTGCGGACCAGGACAAAATTTTGATTTTTCAAACCAGAAGAACGCTGCATCCTTGCATCTGAGAGTTCAATGACAGTCCACATAGAGGGCATTTTCAACACCATTATTGTATCATCTTTGTCTCTCATTTGGCAAAAATGGTTGCACCAAAGGGGGCCCGGGCTCATCAGACCGACCATAGTTCAGCTCAATGGATGAATCAGACCGACCATAGTTCAGCTCAGTGGGTGAAAATTTTGATTTATCGAACCGAAAGAACGATCTTTCCGTACAACTAACCCACCAATGGCAGACTGTACTGCTGGCAAACCGAAATGCCCTCTATGTGGACTGCCTATATATAAACCGACAGTCTATGCAATACGTTCCATTTCGAAACTTTCATTGGTGTTGGGCTGCGTAAATTTTGGGGTCCTGGGGGCTCCCAATAGGGGAGCCAACCGGAAAATGTCCAGGTGGACTCTGCGGCCAGTCCACCTCTGTAGCTTGTCTACAAATCCACCTCTAGTGTCGAAAGAGTTAACCCTTTACCCCACGTAACGGCCAAAACCGGCCAGCGCTATTCACAAAAATCGCCAATTAATTTTCATTATTTTTTTCATTTTTTGTCTGAAAAACATAGGTTATGACCCTTCTTTGGAACGAGTTCGCCGAGCTCGTTTCAAAGAGGGGTCATAACCTATGTTTTTGAGACAAAAAATGAAAAAAAAATTAGTTATTCAAGAATTTTGTTTGCAAGTGTCTTCTGCTTTTCATGTTAGGTAAATGGTTAATGCTAAATTACCAAGCAGACTACACAGTCGATGAATTACAGCAATATCCGCCTTTATCTTTATTTATATCTATATGGGTTCACAAGTCGTCTTTTATGTGTTTATTTCATAAATGTATCGTTTTTGAGATGAGAAAAGCTGGTATAGCTATAAACTTCATAACATTTCATTCGGAGTCACAGACAGATATTATTATGCCCACTCCCATAAATTTATTGAATTTAACTCAAAATGCTTGTCAGCAGAATAGGAGCTGAATGAGATGCCGGGAAATGTACCAAGGGGGGCCACGACACAAGTTTGATTTTTCGAACCAGAAGAATACGGCTTCCTTGCATCTGAGGGTTCAACACATACAGGGCATTTTTGACGGCATTTTTGTATCATCTTTGTCGTTCATTTGGCAAAAATGGTTGCATCAAATGGGGGTCCCGGACTTATCAGGCCCACCAAAGGTCGGGCCAATTGGAGAGAATTTTGTTTTTTGGAACCGAAAGAACGCCGTTTCCTTGCATCTGACGGAGCAGTGGAAGACTAGACTGCTGGTATATCGAAATGCCCTCTATGTGGACTGCCAATGGCAGTCCACATAGAGGGCATTTCGATAAACCGGCAGTCCATGCAATCAGATCCATTTCGCCATTTTGGTAATGTTCACGAAATTTCATGCGTCAACGGGTGTTGGTATGCGTAAATTTTGGGGGCTCCCAATAGGGGAGGTGGAGGGGGGGGGGCTCACCGGGAAATTTCCCGACCGAACCCTCTGAGGACATCCATCACGCACTGTAAAAATTACAGTTTAAATTACGTTAGTATTACAGGCGACCACTTGCCGTTACTTCTACCGAAAATTTTGGGATAATGACAGAAAATTTTGGGATAATGACTCCTACTGCTCTAAGATTCATCATATGAAAAATAACAGAGAAGTTAAGTGCTCACATACAGTAGAGGAAAGTCTTTTTAGAACGAATGCATTTATTCAATTCCTGCTTTTGCAAAAAGCGTCGTCAATGACAAAAGATGCCTTGTTTTAGTAGTACGAGTTTTAAAGTAGACTAATCCGTCAACACGTTGTGGTTGACGAAGCTCTAAATTTTTGGTCACCCTAGAGCTCGGGTGTACTCAGAGAGTACCACCTGTCTTTTGAGTGAACATATATCTCACCACCTCGCTATGTTTTGGGGTAGATTCAGGAGCGCCGTGGCTCAGTGGTTACGGCATTAAACTCCAAACCGAGAGGTCCACGCGGTTCGATCCCTACCAGGGGTAACTATGTTGTGTCCTTAGTCAAGGTACTTAACTCCGATTGCCCATCACGTGGGTGCACGATGGCGCAGTGTACTAAGGCGTACTGCACGTCGATGGTGCACCTGTCTTCAACCAATCATCTCCTTGGAACACAGGGGAAGCAACGCTAACCCTGCTTGTGTGGAGTTAATACGTTGGGGAGTTTGACAGTTGCTCGCCGTTGCTCGGTGGTTCTCTTCGGGTACTCCGGCTTCCCCCACCCGTGAAACTGTCCGACCCTGGCTGTCGAAAGTGTTGTTAAACTCTAATAAATAAATAAATTATGGATAGATTCGTCATCTAGGGGTGTCAATGACTTGGTATTTAATAAGCTAACTTACGGGTATCATCTGAATATAATTTGAAAATAATAAACAAGATTTATTTACATGCGCGAGTCAAGAATAGACCATGAAAATATAACTGCAGACAACACAAATCACCATGAATTTATCACCCGCTCGAATGGTCAATTTCTCTTCGGCGCCCCCGGCGTTCTCCTGGTGTCTCTTCGCTGCACAAAGTATTCTCTATTGGCTCCTTCTAAGCTCCCTGCGTTCAGTTGCTTCCACTTTTAACGCTAATTGTTCTTCTGCTTTACTAACTATCACTGTCCGTCAACGCCTCTTGCTCGTTTTACTTGCTTTGATAATAATAACCCTTTATCGTCAGCTTACCCACTTTGGGAAGCACATCATACTCTCGATCCGATTAAACCACTCTCCTTCAACCGTTTAACCCTTTACCTAACACGAAAAGCAGACGACACTTGCAAACAAAATTCTTGAATAACTAAATATTTTCATTTTTTGTCTCAAAAATATAGCTTATGACCCCCATTGGAATGAGCTCATCGAGATCGTTCCAACGAGGGGTCATAAGCTATGTTTTTGAGACTAAAAATAAAAAATAAAGAAAATTGAATGGTGATTTTGGTAAATAGCAATGGCCGGTTTTGACCGTTATGTTGGGTAAAAGGTTGAACATACAATGTCCGTGCATTAGATTTGCACGGCATCCTCTCAACCCACTTCAAGCTCCTAGCTTGATTGGAATCTACGCGCTCTCGATATCTCTGTCCAGCTAACATCACTTCTGCATTACACGACCCCATCAAACTGCATCAGTCACTTAGTGTAATAACTTATTCTACTGTCCTAAACGGTCTGTCACGAAATAAAACTACTTTTGGGTTCACTTAGCCCAATAACTTCCTCTAATGCGCTAAAAGCCTCTCGCCAAATAAAAGTATTTTTGGGGTCACTCATCCCAACAACTCATTCCGTCCCTCATCGCCAAAAGCGGCCCCGGGCTGGAGTTCCAGGCTTCAAACCGACACTGACTACCCAATATTCTCCTAATCCTTAAATGGCGTGAAGGACATTCCAAGAGTCAGTTGAGAACGTAATAGTTATTAATGGGCTCCTTGAATTTTAATGAATTATCTCGTGCACAATATCCCTCTGCTTTCACTCGTGTTTTCGACTATGTTAATATAAGTGGATTCGCTACACCTAATTTGCATCTCCCAAGGATCAGAGTGGTCATCTGTTGCAGACGCACCCGTCGCGTGACTGGTAAAATGCCTATCGCCCGAGGCAATGTTTACTTAATAGCTTGCCATGACCTCCAATAAATCAGTAGATATTAGTACTCAAACGATTAGTCGACTAGTCGATGTCGACTCTGGTCAAACCAGTAGTCGACTCTCAATTGTGCAGTCGACTAGTCGGAGGAGTTCAAGCTTTTAGGTAAATAGTATCCCTTCTGTGCCACTGTCAGACAGTTTGAACAGCAATGTTGGGCAATCAATGTATACTTCTATTGCCATCTAATAGTAGTGACAGTAGTTTATTTTAACTGGTACTAGTAGAGTGCTGAATTATTTTGGGCTATCAGGATATGTTATTAATTTGCCTTGTTGCAATTTATGGGAGAGTGCCTATAGGCACTCTCCCATAAATCGCAACAAGGCAAATTAAATAAGACTATATAATTTCACTCTTAGCATAATTAGAAGCACATTAACAGAATAATGTTCCAGTAAGTTGCTGTATATGAATGCCCAAGTGAAGCCAAATTTGGACCTTCAGCACTCTACCGGAACACCAACACTATAAGGAGACAGGTTATCACCAATGACTTGTCGAAGTCGACTTGACTTTTGGGTATTGACTAGTCGACTTTGGAATTCACTAGTCGTTTGAGCACTAGTAGGTCATAAGGATTTCGAATCGATCTTGACATAATTAATATCTTTAACCAGCAGCCATCTGCTGCTGGTTAAAGATATCAATTGGTCTACTCTGTATGACAATTAAACCAACAAACATAAAACGTTCTGCCTAGTAATGTTAAACGAAATATCGGTTACTTCGTTTTTTGGGTTAAGAATTGCACAAAAGGTGGGCATTGCCAACTGCAGTATGTTCACCGTAATATTTTTCCGATATGTAGCGGCAACTGGATTGCCAGTACTTTTACTGTATTTTTAACGATAATTTTCGCAGAGCACCTTGCTATTATTTACTCAGCAATTGTAAGCCATTTCGATTAGTTTTTAGATCTGTACACCCCCCCCCCCCCCCCCCCAATGCCTTAACGTACCACGTGTATTCTATGTCTCCCAATCACCCACCTGCATTCTAAGCCTCAACGCTCCCTGAAACCTCAACTTTTCAACCGCACGAGTGCAGAAAAAAGAACGGCGTGATTTTAAGCTTCTCTCACAGACTACGGAAGTGTTTTCGATTCCTACGAGTAACAGTGCATGGCGTTAACCTCGCCCAATTGACCCTTCCTGTCCGTCAGTGATCGTTGAATGAGTGTAGTTGGGGGAAGTTTCCATCTATACTATATTTTAGAATGCCTGCCTGCCTGCCTGCCTGCCTGCCTGCCTGCCACTATAGAAACGAATATGGGGCCACCCCGAGTGTTCAAAATGGGTCTACTAGGAGTACTTTTTTATGGCGGAGGTCATCGTCAGGTTTAAAAAAGTGTGTGGGGTGGGGTAGGGGGCACCAAAAGTTCTGACCAAAATTTTTTTTACCGATATATGTCCTCAAAGGGGTCTGCTGGAGGTACGGTTCTATCAGGAATCTAATGGTGAGGTTTAAAAAAGTATCGGGATGGGGGTGAGGGTGTAGAGGGGCACCAAAAGGTATGACGAAAATTGTTCTCACCGATATAGGTCTTCAAAGGGGTCTACTAGGGGGTATTTTTTTACCAGGAATCTAATGGTGAGGTTTAAAAAAGTGCCGGGGTGGGGTGGGGTGGGGGTGTAGATTAAGGGAGAATACTCTCCTCAGCCCGAGCAACGCCGGGTAACCCTGCTAGTAACTTATAAATCTTCGAACAGCGAAGCCGTAATAGCAGGTTTCTTTTTTAAAGTTACATTATTCCACCACAGATATTACTTTTCTTTCCAAGTGCTCAAGAATAAACCTGTGCAAAAGTTGAATGTTCAACCCCTTGAACCCAAGAGGCTGCTTTTCCGGCCCAGGAACATGATGCGTCATAATTGCATTAAGTATGATAGCTGCTAAGTAAATGTGTGAAGTAGACCTATCAATATTTTCAACATGCAGCCCTAAGGCTAAGGTTGGAAATATTAATTGGTCTACCCCGAATAATCAATATGGACTCTCCCAATTGCTGTCAAAGAACTGACATGGAAGATACCGTCAGGGTTCAAAGGATTAATTTTAACAATTCAAAAATTCACGACAAAGTAAGAAAATAGCAGGTTTCTTTTTTATCGTTACCATGTTCCACCACAGATATTACTTTTCTTTCCAAGTCCTCAAGAATAAACCTGTGCAAAGGTTGAATGTTCAACCCCTTGAACCCGAGAGGCCGCTTTTCCGGCCCAGGAACATGATGCGTCATAACTGCATTAAGAATGATAGCTGCTAAGTGAGGTGTGAAGTGGACCGATCAATATTTTCAACATGCAGCCCTGAGGCTGCACGTTGGAAATATGGAAATATTAATTGTTCTACCCCGAATAATCAATATGGACAGGGGCGCGGTGGCTCAGTTGGTAGAGGTGTAGGCTGCAAGCTGAGAGGTCCTCGGTTCGAATCCCACCAGCGGCAACCGCGTTGTGTCCTTGGGCAAGACACTTCACCCCGATTGCCTACATGGGGGCACGATGACGCTGTGTACTGAGGCGTACTGCACGTCGCTAGTGCGCATGTCTTCAACCAATCTAACCCTGCCTGTGCTGCGGTGCAGAGTTCAGAGTTACGATGTTGGGGAGCTGACAGCTGCTCGTCGTTGCTCGGTGGTTCTCTCCGGGTACTCCGGCTTCCTCCACCCGTAAAACTGTCACGGTCACGATTAGCCATTGGGCATAAGTATGTGACCTTAAACACCAATAAATAAATAAATAATCAATATGGACTCTCCCAATTGCTGTCAATAAACTGACATGGAAGATACCATCAGGGTTCGAAGGGTTAATTTTAACAATTCAAAAATTCACGACAAAGTAAGAAAATACAATGTTCACGTTGAAAATAGGTACGAGACTACAGGCGAATATATCCAGGATGGGTGTGGGGTGGTGTTGGGATATGGAGGGGGAGGGTGAACCCCAAAACATTTTCTTTGACGGTATCTAAGATATCGCAATCTCAAACCGGGTGTGACGTTTTCACACATTTCTGCTTGAATGCTTGTTTGCCTGTTTCTTTTTTCTTTCAACAACCAGAATCATATCGAGTTGGACAGTGTTACGGTTGGAGGAAACCCCAGGACCAGAGAGAACCACTGAACAACGGCGAGCAACTGTCAGATTCTCCAAGTTACTAAACCTGCACAAACAGAGTTACCGGGGGCTGAAAGGCGAGGGCACCATCGACGTTCAGTACACCTTTGTACACAACGCCATAGTGCCCCATTTTGACATTCGCGCTTAAGGGTCTTGCCCAAGGACAAAGCGCAGATAGCACGTGTCAGGATCGAATTGCCGAGCTTTCGGTTTGAAGTCCAGTGCTTTGACCAATGGGCCACTGCGATCCTAAAAGGTAAATGTGTTAGTCTACGATCTGGAGAAACGCTGCTTAACAAATCGGTGGGCGATAAAGTAAAAAAAATATCATACATACATTATATATGGAAATAAAGGACTTATATCGAAAACCGTTGGCAGGTTACGCCACATTGCATGCTCGTAACCCATAGAAAAGGGTGTTGTGGTGCTTCTCCACCTTCTTTATTTTTACTATGCTAGTCTAAATGAGATTCCCGCCTATATAATATCAACAACTAACGCGCGATCTGGCCGAAACGAGATCACACGTTAGCTTGTGTTATTTATTTTGGCAGAAATTCTTTTAAGATGTTAATTTTATAAAACTGTGTTGTATTACTTTGTCTTAATCTGTCGCAACCTAGCGTAACCTGTAGTCCATTCGCGTATTTTACAATCGACGTAACCCACACATAACCTAAACGGTCGTTCGCGAGTTATTTTCTGACCTGATTATAGGGCTGTGTGCTGTTTTTTCTATATCGCCCTGTGATTTGTTCCGCAACGAGTTCTGTAGGAAAATATATTACTGATCCCATCGGGGGGGGGGGGGGGGGGGGGGGGCACTAAAAATTTGCAAGACGTGACGTACTATTTTTTATTCGGCTCCTTTTTACACCCACCCACCCACTACGTGCAAATTTTCTACTACCGTTCTCAGACACCCACCCGCACTCTCCCATTAAAATCCAAAATAAACTTATAAACTTAGTAGGCACAGCTGTCTTTAGGGGGTTTTCATAATGTCCTTAACCCTTTACCCAACGTAACGGTCAAAACAGGCCAGCGCTATTCTCAAAAATCATCCATTAATTTTTACCATTTTTTCATTTTTTGTCTCAAAAACATAGGTTATGACCCCTCATTGGAACGAGCTCGTTGAGCTCGTTCCAATGAGGGGTCATAACCTATGTTTTTGAGACAAAAAATGAAAAAAATGAGTTATTCAATCATTTTTTTGCAAGTGTCGTCTGCTTTTCATGTTAGGTAAAGGGGTAAACTGGTACCACCAATTTAAACCTCTGTGGGCTGCTGTGGGCCCCAATCTACAAAGGACAAGCTGTTCATTATCAGGCTTGGCCAGAGCAGGTGTACATATACGGGAACAAATTTTCATTTGAATTGTTCCAAAAATATTGTCTGCACATTTTCTACATTTCGAACAAGACATCCACCCCCTACTAACGTGTGACATTTTCCCTGTTTAAACCCAATATTCTCACATATAAAGCCTCCTGATGTTGTATTTATGTTAAGAGTGTGATGTACAACATCATCTTTAAGGTTTGAAACACAAATGATGGTATATATTAGCTGACATATTGATATATTTTAAAAAAATTTAAAAAATTGCACAAGTTGGAAATGCACATTTTTGGCGCACTCAAGAGACCCACCCACCCCCTCGTCACGTCTTGCAAATTTTTGGTGGCCTCCCCCTGATCCCATAGAAATTTAAAGTATTTTTTTTTCTTTGGGTCGAATTGGTAAAAACGATACCAATCAGGAACGTGCCATTCGAAGGGTTGAGATCCAACAAAAGTTCGAAACGTGCAGATGCGTCCCTCACACTCTGTCGCGTAATATACCAATCAGCTTAACCCTTTCTTGAAAATAGGAAAAACTGGAAAAACTATTCAAAATACACCATTAGAATTTTATTTTATCGATTTGGGCCTCCACAATATGACTTAAATTCCCTCCCTCCCAACACACACACGCGCGCACACACCCACACTGTAACGAGCACACACGCGCACACACCCACACAGAACCGCGCTCGTTGTGCAAGTTCGATTTCAGTCTCGTAGACTGTATTTTGGAATTGGAATATAGAAATGCTCAGTTATATGTCAGGAACTATTGTCTTTGGCGCTTGGATCTGTTACCAAAGCCAACGAGCTAATTTGAGAGACTTTCGAAGAAAAGCTGGATTGGGGGTGGGAGAGGGGATGTGTGGCTCCATTCGGATGTCATCTGGGCAAGACACATGATCAAAATTGCCCAACTTGCCCAAGTGGGAGGAGGTTTGAGCAGTGTGCTGTGACAAACTGATACACTTGCCGTCAGCCTATGCTAACCCTGCTTGCAGACCCATAATGTAACTATCTGCAGACACAGGGAGGATGTCACCAGTGGCGTAGAAACCGGGGGTAAACCGGTGGGTATTTAACCCCCCCCCCCCAGCCATGCCCCCCTCAAAAAAAAATTGTCGAAAATAGGGTTCGTTTTTCGTCCGATTTAAACGCCTCCCATCAGCACGTTCAGCACACATATTTTGTTAACTCTCATGTCCTCTGATTAATTTTACGCAAACTACTGTACATACATGTATTGCTGAAGATGACTTAACACTATTTCTTCATTATTGTTGGCTGCCTACACAAGCAGCCAACAATGGTGTAAAAATAATGTCATGTTAAATGCATCCTTCCAGTATAGAATCTCTAAGGAAGAATACATTTGGGACAACTTTTACAGAGCAATATATAAGAGGCCATTTGCGGCTATATGGGGTTAAGTTTCTTTGACGAATATGTCACTGCATAGCCGACTCTGTTAACCCTTTGAATCCGAAATACCACTTTCCCGGTCCAGGAGCATGAGACGTTATAATTTTATTAAGTAGGATGGCTGCCAAGTGAATGTGTGGAGAAGAACAATCAATATTTTCAACCAAGGCTGCACATTGAAAATAAAAATAGGTCTACCCCCAAATACTGAATATGGACTTTGCCAATTGCTGCCATTGAACTGATACGGAAGGCACTTCCAAGGGTCAAAGGCATAACAGGTAATCATGCATTATAGTTTTTCCACAGAGTTTGCGTGATATTATTCAATGACGGGAGGGGGATGGGGGGGGGAGTACAGAAATCATGTTTGAAGCTAATGGAAAAGCCACCAAATTGCTTTTTTGAACAATAGATTTTTAAAACTATTCCCTGGGGAGGTCCACCGGACTTCACCTCTCGTGCTTTCTCTGGGGCGACGCGATGGATATCCTGCTGGTTCGTCCACTAGAAAGCCCTCACCCCCGTTACATTGTTATTGGATGTGACTCATTTTTGCTCGACTCTGACATGAATTTGTTCAACGATTCTTATGGACGCACACCTATACTTCTCGGCGAGCTATTCAGACATGGAGTGTACAGTTACATCAATCAGTCACGGCATCCGGCAATGTCATGGTAAAAGTTACGGCAGACTGTCACGGTTTTTAACCCTCTGCACACTGATGTCAAAATATCTAAATTTCAGGCAGAAAAAATTTCACATAATGCAACTAGAAATTTAACCAATTAAATCTCGTTTGACAGAGCTCTTTGAGCTCTGTCAAATGAGATTGAATTGGTTAAATTTCTACATGCATTATGGGAAAAAACAGCTTCCTGAAATTTTGGAATTTTGACATCAGTGTGAAGGGGGTTAATAGGCACTGTCGATTGTCGTGACTAATTTCTGGGCAGGACACTTTCTTCAAACAAATGGTTCGACACCTATTTCACCAAAGCAGCAGCCCTCTGTAACAGTTGTATGTCTTTGAATATGCCAATTATCGGGCAACAGTACTCTGCTCTCCGCCCTACCACTGCAAGTGTGAGCATAGATTTATTCATTATTTTCGAGAGTGCTATGGCTCACTGGTAACGGTAATGGACTGCAAGCTACAATGTCAATGGTTCGATCCACGCCCTGCGCCCATGGGCAAGTTATTAATCCCGATTGCCCACGTGGGGGCACGGTGACACTATGTGCTAAGGAGTACTGTACGTCGATGGGACATTTGCCTTCAACGAATGTTTACCCTACTTGTGCGGAATGGGCACGGTGAGGAGTCGCTGCTCGGTGATTCTCCCCAGGTACTCCGGCTTCCTCCGCTAGTAAAACCGCCCGGCTATAGGGGGTCCTGGCTGTCGAATGTGTCGTTAAACCCCAATAAATAAATTGATACATCATAAATAAATTATTTATTTATTTATTTATTTATTTATTTATTTATTTATTTTTCAAGGGGGGCCCCACGTTACACCACATCGGACACTTCCACTTCCCCAATTAGAAACCTGTCCGACACGACATGACCATAGCTGGCGAAAGTGCCATTAAACCCTAACAATCAAACAAAAGTATAAACCAAATGAATTACTATATACATACGGACACAATCAGATGTTAATTACTTTTCTTTCATTTTTGCTTCCAAACCATAAGTTTCACACCTCATTGGAGTGAGTCGTTCAACCGCGTTTCTGTGACAGGTACAATGTCTTGGTGTGGGGAAATAAATGAAATGTTTGGTCATTTAGGTGAAAAAATAGTGCAGTGTCGCCAGGCGGTGTCGCGAAGCTAACCGATTGTGTGTGTGTGTGTGGGGGGGGGGGGGGGGGGGTAAACCTGATTTTTCCCAACTGTGATGGTCCAAGTCCAGATTGGCGAATATTCCAACATTACAACTACATCATTCGTCGAAGGCATGCCTTGATGATGTGGTTGGAATATCAGTTAATCGGGACTGTAGTTAAAAGAATCCAAGACTTCTTAGAAACCTGTTGGTGAATAAATAAAATATAAATGTAATAGACGTGACGCAATTTCTTATTTAATTAACTGGTACCGAACGGGTTCTCGAAATTGGTCATACTGGCCCCAACCAGGGACGTGGCTAGAGGTTTCCGATTGGGGGGGGGGGGGTGTAGGGTAGTGCATTTCTAACTAGTGGGAGGGACCGGGAGGGGGGTCCCCTCCCCCTAGTTGGAAATTCACTACCGAGAAAAATTTAGAAAATGAAGCCATGAACGGGGGAACAAAATTGATTCTAGTAACTGAAATGCCAACACATTTATGATAGAATTATCAGGTTATTATTATTTGGTACTATTCTGGGGACAGAATATGTGCTAAACAAATGGCCTAACATAAAATCAAATCTTACGGAGGAATGATCAATTTTTGATGTTTCATCATTTTGTAACTGTGAAGGATGGAATTAACTCAGGATAACGATTTCACATGATGTGATTTTCTTAAAGTGCATTTCGAGGATTTTTTTTTTATTACGATAAGTAAACGTGGTTTAGAAAACTCGTACCGTTTGACATCATGCATACCTATGAAGTTCGATATTACGGAAACTATAGGAAATTTGGCCAGGTTTTTTTATTTATTTTTTTTTTTTTGGGGGGGGGGGTGACACGTCCCTGCCCCAACTGCCCAACTTTGGATACTACAGGCCCCCATTTGTATTACGGTGTTTGTGACAAAATCTAGTCTTTTAAGAAAGTTTATGATAACTAGCAAGGGAGAACTGGTATCTTAACGCCAATCCTTACGAAAATGTCTCGACTTAAAGACTTTGGAGAGGGGGGGGGGGGTACCACACAACGCCTATCCCCCCCCCCCTCCACCTTTATCGATGCCTCTGTATCATTCAACACATGACATACACTCTCATTCATTAACTTTACAAACTGACACTTAGTTCCAAAATAATTATTCAACCATCAAATGTGATGGCATTGGCCATGCGTATAAGGCAGCGGTGACTTTTTGACGTGAAAAGGGTTTTAGGGCGACCACATCCAGTACAATTTGTTGGCAGAAAAAATATCTGTGATACGTCACGCTCAGATAAATAATTTCTGCAGTATATAATAGACGCGCCCTGGTCTCAAAGTCGGTCAGATAATACAGCAGAAGTAGATAGAGCAATTAACTTCCCGCAGCCGAATATGTGCCAGTCGCCATTTAACAAATGTTAAATTATAAAATAGGTCTGTTCACTTCATGAGAACATAGTCAAGGCTAGCATCTTTCCGAACGCTGACAAAAATCAGAGACATCGAGCATTCACACATGTTGTAAGATAAAGCGGTAAAACGGTGAGCGGATTAATTTCGATAATTGGCTAAAAACCGTAACCTTCCGTGAACCTCTAACATTTGGTCACCGCTGCGCCTATTAAAAGGAAGCGATATGGAATCCGAGAATAGTCAGAAGTCGGTAGACGCTCAGCACAAGAAGGGCTGTGGAGAAGTAATGTGGAAAATTATGCAGGAGAATCTCGAAGATTTGCTCAGCTACAAACTGTGGAGGGCCGTGGTGGCCGAGCTCTTGGGCACCACTTTCTTGGTCCTCCTCGGTTGTGGCACCTACACCGGAAAACATGAGAACATTGTACAGATTTCCTTAGCATTTGGCCTTATTGTGGCAACGATGATGTGGTGTGTTGGTCACATTAGCGGTGGACATTTGAATCCTTCAGTGACAGTTGCTACGATGATCACAAGAAAAATTAGTATTGTGCGAGGATTCTTTTACATTATTGCTCAGGTAGCGGGCGCAATTGCCGCCGCGGGTATCTTGTACGGCCTGACTCCAGTGAGCATGTATGGAAATCTGGGAGCAACCACTCTTAACACGGGAGTTGATGAAGCTCAGGGTTTCGGAATTGAGTTGCTCATCACATTTATCTACGTTTTCACGGTGTTTGCATCATGGGACACGCGGCGTACAGATCTCCATGGCTCTTCACCACTTACCGTTGGGCTGGCTGTTGTCGTATGTCATTTATTCGCAGTGAGTATTATAAGCTTAAAATAAGGCCCCACAAAGTAGATATTCTGTTTCTCAGGCCATTTTTTTGTAAAATTGCATATGGAAGGGCCTTTTTTATTTTATTTTTTATTTTTGTAAGTATTTCTTTGCCATCAAAAGTTCATGTTCTTGGTTTGTTTTATGTTTTAAGCCCCCTAGTCTACAGAATAGCATGGGTGGTGGTGTATTTCGTCCCTTGAGTGCAAAAAGGCTTTGCAATGCTTAAGCATTGCAAAGCCTTCTTGCATTCAAGGGACACATTTATCGTTTTATTAACTTGGTAAAATATCAGACATAAACCATTTTTTTTCAAGTTTGCATTGGTTCTAAAAAGAGAGCATGCGGCAGCCAAAAGGACCACGCAGGAGGGCCTGAGAAACATATTTTTAACTTTGTTAAACCTTATGTTCTTTTTGTGTGTTTGTGTGTGAAAAATGCATGTGTAAAGCCAAGAAGTGACAAAGGTTAGCTCGCCATACTCTGCCGAGCACTCATTGTTCTCTGATTAAGAGATTTTATATAATAAATCAGAAGAGAACTTGACTTCTAATGAGACTGAACGCTGAAGCCTCATCTCCCTTCCCCCACCCCGCCCTAAATGTCGCTCACTGCAGTTTATAAAATAAAAACGGTTACCCCTCCCCGCCTCCCCAATTTTATAATGCTGATCCTTAACTTTATTTTGTAACACATGTTTTAATCCTTTGGGAACATTTGTAATATAGATTTATATATTTTAATAAAAAGAGAAATTCACCAAAACACATAATTTCACCGCTTTCAGCCATTAGTTTTCCATTTTTAAACTTGTGGCGATCTGTTTATTTGTTGATGCCATGCGTTAAAATTACAACACTGAGGAGATTGTAAAACTGGGAGGGGGATTTCTAAACTTTTGGGCATTGATGGGGTCCATTAGAGGGAATCGTCGGGGGGGGGGGGGGGTGTCTTTAACCCTTTGATACTTTTGTACGTGTTATTACGTACGAAATCTTTTGTTTAATTTAACCCTTTGATACTTTTGTAAGTGTTATTACGTACGAAATCAAACAGCACGTTGATACTTTGTGGTCATTTGTTTTTGTTATTATTTTTTCGATTGTTTAAAGTTTTAACCTCAAATTCCTATTTTTTCCTGAATAGTGCCCAGTGACAACCGTTGATCCAAATGTTATCGCAGCTTAAAATACTAACATAATCCTGCTGTCAAGATTTCTCTACGTGGTAGAATGTACTATTAGGGCTTTCAAAAAATGAGGATGCCAGAGCAAAAGCCAACACATTCCTTGCTTGTATTTCATATTCAGTCAAACACAAATAATATTTTGTTTATAGAAATTTGTTTTATTACAGATTATTGGAGAGTGCCTGTGGGCACTCTCCAATAATTTGTAATAAAACAAGTTTTGAACGACAAATTCAGACCACCAAAAATAATCTAGCCCTCAACCAGAAAATCACTAATGTGAAAAATATCTTGTTATTTGTACTTTCCGACGTTTGATGTCGCATCTTGAAAGAAATTGAATTCCCAGTGACGTTTGAACGTCACGATAATTATAGTCTCAAAGAGGTAACCCTTTACCCAACGTAACGGCCAAAACCGGCCAGCGCTATTCTCAAATATCGCCAATTAATTTTCAAAATATTTTCATTTTTTGTCTCAAAAACATAGGTTATGACCCCTCGTTGGAACGAGCTCGTCGAGCTCGTTCCAACGAGGGGTCATAACCTATGTTTTTGAGACAAAAAATGAAAAAAATTAGTTATTCAAGAATTTTTTTTGCAAGTGTCGTCTGCTTTTCATGTTAGGTAAAGGGTTATACAAATAAATCTTGTACTTAAAAGTACCCCATTATTTAAAATGTCATCTTGCTTAACCTTTTATAACACACCCGTAGCTGTATTTGTCACGATCACGTGGATTTTAGGGGCATGCGGTAATTTTAACCGGAAAGCTCTAGTGCGATCCGATAAAAAGTACCCTTCTCGAGCGTGTGGCGCTGGGATAACCACTCGAGCCTACGGCTGTCGTGGTATCACTGCGCCACACGCTCTCGTCCAGTAAACGTTAACCCATTCAAACATAAGTGTGGTTCTGTATATATACCCAACAAAGACAATATCAAAATTTGTTATTTTAATTATCCTGTTTTCACATTCTTAAACAAAATTCAACAAGACCATACCACATGTCCACTCCTTGGGGCGAGCTCTTTCCAATGTGAGAGTCACGTGATATGACTATGTTGCAATTTTTTTTTAAATAATTTTTTTCTAAACTGCTCAATTTGTGAATTCTGCGGATGGATTCGGCCGATAAAGGGTTAACTGAATGGTGCTATTTTTATTTTTTTTTTTTGAAACCAAAAGGAGAAAAGAAACTCAATAAAGGGTCATAAGTTTTGTTTAGAGGCAAAACTTTAAAACAAAGTTATAAAATTTGTTTGGTGATTTTGTGACTATCGACGAGCGCTTATCGCGTTATGTTATAATTTGGATTAACCTTTTACCTAACACGAAAGGCAGACGACACTTGCAAACAAAATTCTTGAATAACTAATTGTTTTCCATTTTTTGTGTCAAAAACATAGGTTATGACCCCTCGTTGGAACGAGTTCAGCGAGCTCGTTCCAACGAGGGGTTATAAGCTATGTTTTTGAGATAAACAACTCATCATTATGAAGCAGCAGACCAAATATAAAACCATTCCCTTTCATAGAAGCCAAGAAAACTTTGACGGAAGAAGTGTTTCGGACGGACTGACTGACTGACGGACGGAGTCGAGCGGTTACTAGACCTGCTCCTCCGCTGGCGACGCGGGTAAAAATGAAAAAAATAATGAAAATTCAATGACGATTTTTGTGAATATCTCTGGCCGGTTTTGGCAGTTACGTTAGGTAAAGGATTAGCAGACAGCGGTGGTATATTCGTCCGTGATTCGGCGATTTTCTTGTTGGGGCCCTCGTGTTTCACCTAACAAGCATATGGTATATACACTGTTGGTACCGCACTAACTGAAAGAGACTGCAGAATAACAAGACGAACATTTTTTTTACATATGTCATTTTTTGAACATTCGAATTCCCGATACCCTTTCAAAATGTTGAAATCTATTTTAGAAAAATACACGAGTGATAATCAAGTTGGTAGGTAGACTAGGACTAGGAAGCCTTATCAACTTTGTCGGTAAGCGGCTTCCTCACTTCCACCCTCTGCGGCAACTAGAAAGATTTGCATTGATATTTGTCTGTGAAGATGTGGAAGTTATTCGCTTGGTCAGTCGATTTGTAACCCATATCCTGACGCACAGAAATCGGTAGAGGGAATGGAGCTCAATGTGGTCATGACCGTGTAAGCACTTTCGAAAGGCTAATGTTCGATACCGCTGGTGAAAACTACCGATGTTTCTTTTTCCTGAGGGCATGGGGGGTGGGGAGGGCACCAAAAATTTGCAAGACGCGACGTGGGGTGGGTGGGTCTCTTGAGTGCGCCAAAAATGTGCATTTCCAACTTGTGCAATTTTTTGAATTTTTTAAAAATATATCAATATATCAGCTAATATATACCATCATTTGTGTTTCAAACCTTAAAGATGATGTTGTACATCACACTCTTAACATAAATACAACATCAGGAAGCTTTATATGTGAGAATATTGGGCTTAATCTGGGAAAATGTCACACGTTAGTAGGGGTTGGGTGTCTTGTTCGAAATGTAGAAAATGTGCAGACAGTATTTTGGGAAAATTCTCTCTGATGCACTAAATTCAACCTAAGTTATTTATTTATTAATAGAATTTGTATGGATAGAAGAGGAAAGTAGCAAACACCTGAGAATACTGACAGAACAATTCAAATGAAAATTTGTTCCCGTATATGTACACCTGATCTGGCCAAGCCTGATAATGAACAGCTTGTTATTTGTAGATTGGGGCCCACAGCAGCCCCCAGAGGTTTAAATTGGTGGTACCAGTTTAAGAACATTATGAAACCCCCCTAAAGACAGCTGTGCCTACTAAGTTTATAAGTTTATTTTGGATTTTAATGGGAGAGTGTGTGTGTGTGTGTGGGGGGGGGGGGGGGGGGTCTGAGAACGGTAGTAGAAAATTTGCACGTAGGGGTGGGTGGGTGTAAAAAGGAGCTGAATAAAAAATAGGACGTCACGTCTTGCAAATTTTTAGTCCCCCCCCCCTCCCTGCTGAGGGCATGATAATCTAATTAGTTTTGATTGTCAATGAGACTCATACATTGTATGCCCACTCACAGGAGTGACGCAACAGATGAGATTAGTCTGTTTAATCTGTTTACTCATAAAATATGTGTCGCATGGTTAATCCATTGCTTATTTTAATTGTCTGTGTGTTTTATGTATGCCATACCTTTTTATTCTTGGTCGTGCAATAAACTTTATCTTATCTTGTGAGTCGTCTCGTAAGTAGTTTCGTAACCAGGATTTCCCTGCACGCTTCTGATGATAGAAGAACTTCTTCTATCATCAGGTCTCCTGGATAGGAGACAGGGGTGGCGCCAGAGATTTCTCGACAGGGGGGCTGACCTCTCCGACAGGGGGGCTACAATATTTGACCTCCCAAACGAAGGAAAATGAGTGAAAATTGGTAAATTGGAGAACCAAAATAGAAGCAAATTGAGTATGTTTGTTGATTATTTAACCCTTTACCTAACATGAAAAGCAGACGAGGCAAAAATAATTCTTGAATAACTAATTTTTTTCATTTTTTGTCTCAAAAACATAGGTTATGACCCCTCGTTGGAACGAGCTCGACGAGCTCGTTCCAACGAGGGGTCATAACCTATGTTTTTGAGACAAAAAATGAAAAAAGTAATGAAAATTAATTGGAGATTTTTTAGAATAGCGCTGGCCGGTTTTGGCCGTTACCTTAGGTAAAGGGTTAAAGTAAACATATTATAATGAGGTCGGGAAATATTTCATCTATAAAGCCAGTTTGACGAACGACATTAAGGAATTTCGTGAGAATCACTATTCTCTATCAAAGTTCCAGTGCTGCACGGGTTCGAGACAGACAAGACGAGATATCTACATTCGATTGTCGGAAATTTCTCGTGAAGTCGGGTTTACGAGACTCTCCGACGGACTGACTAAAAATCTCCGACGGGGGGGGGGGGGGGGGGCTGGACCTCTCCGACGGGGCTGTAACCCCCCCCCCCCGACCCCCCTGACGCCACCACTGATAGGAGACCTGATGATAGAAGAGAGTTGAACGGGAGAAACGTGGTAGGATTTTAGAGAACATATCGAATACTTCTGAATCACCACCACTTCAATTATTTATTTATTTATTTATTTATTTATTTATTTATTTGTTTATTTATTTATTTATTGGTGTTAAGGTCACATAATTATGCACCATGGCTAATCGTCACCGTGACAGTTTTACGGGTGGAGGAAATCGGAGTGCCCGGAGAGAACCACCGAGCATCGACGAGCAACTGTCAGCTCCTCAACATTCTAACTCTGTTCAAGCTTCACTCATGCAGGGTTACAGCGGTTGCAGACATGTGCACCATCGACGCGCAGTACGCCTTAGTACACGGCGTCGTCGTGCCCCCATGTAGACAACCGGAATAAAGTGCCTTGCCCAAGGACACAACACGGGTCGTCCCGGACGGGGATCGAACTCGAGACTTCTAGTACAGAAGTCCAACAGTCTCCCACTGAGCCACCGCGCTCCCACCACTTCAATTGAATCGCTTTGAATCATCGGGGTGGTTTCTAGACTGAAATTGAATTTCGAAGGGTCTACGAACCCTTCGTGATATGACTTGACTCATCAGGGATGATTTTTCAGTTTCTGTTTTTTTTTTGTTTTTTGTCTTGATATTTCCTATTCTTCTTATTGCGTCTTTTTCCTTATCTACTCATTTCTCTCTTTTGTCTTTAAATTTGCATAAAAAATGAACACTTACAATTCAGCCACTTTCCATGTCAATTCGGAGAATTATAAAATGTCCTCCACAACATTAAAAGCTGGGGCGTAAATTCGGTGGTGGGGTAGTTACAGGCTCCATCTTTCCAGTTTGTTTCAGCATTAAAATTCTCATCCCTGTATTTTGCCGGTTGATATTTTAAGCCTTTGCAACACATAGCGCTAACAAATCCCCCTGTGGCGCATTTTTTCACAGTCCTGTCCGAGCTGCAGGTGTCGAGGCCACGATCTGCATTGGACATTAGCTTATAGCTGTCTCGAGCTTACAAAGTCGTGTGCCAAGCCCACTTATATAATAATTGACGAGTTGTGTCATTGCTCCCTCTTTTGTAATACAGATCTCCAGGTTTTGTCATAGCGATTTTATTACAAAAGTGACAAGCAACGACAAAAGTTTCCGACTTTTATTATAAAAGCTGTGCCAAAACTTGCCAGTTATTACAAAAGGTGGCGCAACAGTCGTGCATGTAGATCATAACAACACGAGCTCGATTTTAACCCTTTACCTAACGTAACGGCAAAAACCGCCAGCGCTATTCTCAAAAATCGCCAATTAATTTTTATTATTAGCTCATCTTGACAAAGTCAAGCTGAGCTAATCTCATCGCTTCCCGTCCGTCGTCCGTCAACACCATGTGTTGGTCTTCTCCTCCAAAGCCACTGGGCCAATTCAAGTGAAAGTTTGTGTGAGTGATGATCCCAAAGGGGCATTTCATTTTTGTTCAACTCAGCATGCCCAGCCCCATAGGGAGGGAGTGGGGGAAAATGCTCCAAAATATTTTAAAAATCTTCTTCTCAAGAACCAGTGTGTACAATGACTTGATATATGCTATGGAGCTTCCATATGAGGTGTAGAATCAAGTTTGTTCAAACGAAGTTCGTGAAGTAATATTTGGCTTTGTAATAGGAGGGGTAAGATTTTTGGCCCCGCCCAAAATTTCTATTTTCTGAACCGATGGTCTGGTGTGAACCAAATTTGGTTTGTGGTGGTATTGGGTCATAAGTACTTGACCCATGCAAAAAAGAAAATTCCCGCATCCCCATGGGAACCCTGGGAGCTAAAAATAGAAATATTTTCAAACGTCCATATTTCCCAAACCCCACGGAACAGAGAGTTTTTATTTGGTATGAAGTATCCTTATGACCAGTAGAATTGAATGGTAAAAACAAATTGCCATCGGTTATGTTAGGGTGTTCTGTAATGGGCATCGAAAAAATGCTGAGTCAGCATATTTGCAAAAATTTTAAAAAATCTTTTCTCCAGAAACAATCATCAGAATCTTTTGATATTTGGTATACAGCATTCATAGGGGAGTCAGATAAAAGTTTGTTGAAATAAAGCTCATTGGTTCATATTTGGGCTCTCTACAGGAGCCCGAAGTTTTAACATAGGGTAATATGGGGAATATTCTTTAAAAATCTTCTTCTTCAGAACCACCAGTCAGAATCTTTTAATATTTGGTATACATCATTGTTATGAGGGTCAGATTCTAGATTGTTCAAACCAAGTCCCTAGGGTAATATTTGGGCTTCCTATGGAAGCCCAAATTTTATCTTTGTTCAATATGGAGGGTAATTTAAAAAAATCTTCTTCTTCAGATCCATCAGTCAGAATGCTTTGATATTTGGTATGCAACAACTCTATGGGGGTCAGATTCAAGTTTGTTCAAATCAGATCCCTAGGTGAATATTTGGGCTCACTATGGTAGCCCAAATTTTTACTTAGTGCAATATGAGAAAATTTCTTTAAAAATCTTCTTCAGATCCACCAGTCGGAATGCTTTTATATTTGGTATACAACATCTCTAGGGGGGTCAGATTCCAGGTTGTTCAATTCGAGTGCCTAGGTAAATATTTGGGCTCCATATGGGAACATGAAATTTAACTTAGTACAATATGAGGGAATTTCTTCAAAAATCTTCTTCTTCAGATTCACTTGTCAGAATGCTTTCACATTTGGTATACAACATCTCTAGGGGGTCAGATTCAAGTTTGTTCAAATCGGATCCATAGGTTAATATTTGGGCTCACTATGGTAGCCCAAATTTGAACTTAGTGAAATTCGAAGAAATTTCTTTACAATTTCTCTTCTTCAGATCCAATGGTCAGAATGCTTTCATATTCGGTACACAACATCTCTAGGGAAGTCAGATTTAACTGTGTTCAAATCAAGAGCCTGGGTTAATATTTGGGCTCTCTATGGGAGCCGGAATTGGCCATTTTGCTGAAGAATTAAAAAATTTTGTATTCAGTACCCTCTAGAGGTACTAAGATTAATCCACATAGGTTGTATCAAGGGGCTTCATATGGGAGCTCTACATTTTACTTATGATCAACTGAAGAAAAGGCATGATGCCTAGATTATTTTTGTCACTCCTGAGGGACTCAAGGATTGACAGTGTAGCCTATGGAGATGGCTTGCTGAATGTAGACTCATTCTTGGACTCTGTTTAAATTGTGTTCTGTACAAGATGAGCGCTTCAGGCCCCGTGGGGCCTCTTGTTGTTTTCATTTTTGTCTCAAAAACATAGGTTATGACCCCTCGTTGGAACGAGCTCGTTCCAACGAGGGGTCATAACCTATGTTTTTGAGACAAAAAATGAAAAAAAAATTAGTTATGTAAGAATTATTTTTGCAAGTGTCGTCTGCTTTTCAGGTTAGGTAAAGGGTTAAAAGCAGAAGGCTTTACCAACAAGCGTAAATTACTTTATCATCTTTTGGGTGCATTGAGACTCATCTCGCGACGCCAGTGAATGCTAAAAGTTTCTTTTTATCGGCATCAACGGAACTTCGGAAGGTAACAATAAAAATTAATTTGACACTTCCTTGTCATTGGTGACATTTTGCCATTTATGAACTTTAAACAGTAAGGTAGATATACCTCTAGTAACTACCGTATTTGACATAAACGAGTGCGACAATAACAAAATGACAGGATATAGTATTATGTACACATTTTATTTAACAAAGACGAAACGAACGATTCCATTGAACTCAGACGTTCGGTTTTATCAAAGCTTGAACTATTTGTTTGTCATTACCATGTAATAATAGCAGTTTGTAATAGTTTGGGCGTATTATTTGAAATTGGTGTTGGCTGCTGTAAAGTCATTACGACCTAATCCCAGGGCGCCAAAGGTGAAACTGCTGCATTGTCCATACCCGTGCTCAGGCCGGGGATGGGGCAAAAGAGGAAAGGGTCGTTCTCTGGCTACTAGATCCAGGTGAAAAGAACCTACGCGGGTCGCTGTTTCCGTTGCGTCTCTGTTACAGAGGGAGAGGGCGCAGTTGGTGCCCCATGGAAGTGATCAATGATTATCCTGGGAAATTCTCCGAAGAGACCTTCCTTTTTTTCTCTTCTCCTGTTAAATCTGTACAGCCTCGAACAAATACAACTTCGCAACAGATTATTCAGCTTTTCGGCCACTAAAGCTAACGATGTTTAACCTTTTACTGAGCACGAATAGCAGAAGACAGTTACATTTTTTTCTCTCGATAACCAGAAATTTTCAAATTTTCGTTTGAAAAACATAATTTACGAACCCTGGCTGAAACGAGTTCGTTCCAGTGAGGTTCATGAGCTACGTTGTTGGACCAAAATAAAAAAAAATGTGATTAGCAACTTTTTTGTCCAAGGCCTACATGGATCAATACACAGGAGTAAATCCACCGAAGGATACTCTGAGCAATTAAAGAGTTGATACCAGTGAAGAAGAGAGCTCGATGGATCATTGATTAGAACCTTGAACTTGAACCCTTTGATACTTGTGTGCGTCTTATGACGTACGAAATCAAACAGAGCGTTGATACTTTGTGGTCATTTGTTGTGTTATTATGTTTCGATTTTTTAAAGTTTTATCCTCAATTCCTGTTTTCTCCCGAATAGTGCTCAGTGACAACCGTTGAGCCAAATGTTATCGCAGCTTAAAATACTAATATAATCCTGCTGTCAAGACTTCTTAACTGGTTGAGTGCTAGAAGCCACTATCATGGCTTTCAAAAATTAGGAAACCAGAGCAAAAAGCCAACACTTTCCTTGCTTATATCTCATATTCAGTCTACCAGAAATAATATTTTGTTTATATAAGTTTGTTTTATTACAAATTATTGGAGAGTGCCCACGGGCACTCTCCAATAATTTGTAATAAAACAAGTTTTGAATAACAAATTCAGACCACCAAAAATAATCTAGCCCTCAACAAGATAATCACTATTGTGAAAAATATCTTGTTATTTGTACTTTCGGACGTTGAGTAATAATTGAGTAATAATAACTTTATTGTTGTAAGTTCCATACAAGGGAGCGCGGTGGCTCAGTAGGTAGAGGTACAGGCTGCAAGCCGAGAGGACCTCGGTTCGAATCCCACCTGCGGCAACCGCGTTGTGTCCTTGGCAAAACACTTCATCTCCATTGCCCACGTGGGGGCACGATGACGCCGTGTACTAAGGGCGGTGGCTCAGTTGGTAGAGATGCAGGCTGCAAGCTGAGAGGTCCTCGGTTCGAATCCCACCTGCGGCAACCGCGTTGTGTCCTTGGGCGAGACACTCCACCACCATTGCACACGTGGGGGCACGGTGACGCTGTGTACTAAGGCGTACTGCACGTCGATGGTGCGCACGTCTTCAACCAGACTAACCCTGCCTGTGCTGCAGTGCGGAGTTACGATGTTAGGGAGCTGGAAGCTGCTCGTCGTTGCTCGGTGGTTCTCTCCGGATACTCCGGCTTCCTCCATCCGTAAAACTGTCACGGTCATGATTAGCCATTGTGCATAATTATGTGACCTTAAACATCAATAAATAAATAAATAAATAAATAAGTTCCTTACAATGGTACATAACAATGACATAAAGCTCACAAAATGATAATAGACAAATAATACCAGACAAGATTAACGGACAGGAGATAGCATCCATATACGAATATATGTGAAGAAGCATATATCCACTCGTGTACATCCACCCTTTCACACATAAACACACACGCAAATTTATTCAACGAATTGACAGGTGAACATTTGACATCGCATTTTGAAAAACATTGGAAGTAACTGAATTCCCATTGACGTTTGAACACCAGGATAATTAAAGTCTCAAAGGGTTAAACGGAAATGTCAACGATTCGATCCTGACTCACGCCATGCCACAGGTTATTCGCTATGTCGATAACGATTGGCAACCAAATGTAAAGCCTATTAAGTTCAAGTCACCGGCACAATGATTTTCCGTTAAAGGAATTTTTTTTTTAAAATCAGTCACCGTGCGTCACCGTGCCCCCACGTGGGCAATGGGGATGAAGTGTCTTGCCCAAGGACACAACGCGGTTGCCGCAGGTGGGATTCGAACCGAGGACCTCTCGGCTTGCAGCCTGCATCTCTACCTACTAAGCCCCACCGCGCCCCCGATGCAAACACTGCTGATATAACAACAGACAAAACTTACAGAACATCCATAGATAGTGAAAACGCCGTTTTCTTATTTTTAAATGAGACTAACAGTGAAACGTTCAAACTGAATGGGAAAAATTGTAAAAAAAAAACAGCTTTGTATTTTTATACTACTCTACACGCTAAAAACTAAAGTGTTAAAAACTACACTTGAAGTGCTGTATTTAACACTTACTAAATGTTGAACAAGCACTTTGTTCAAGTGTAGATATCCCAGAACTTGACAGGTGTTACAATAATACCGCTTCACAAGTGTAATGTCGCGACACTTAAAAGGAAACAACGCAGATGACGCGGATCAGGCTCGAACTTTCGAGCCTGATCCGCGTCATCTGCGTTGTGGCCTCTTAATTATGTACCCACCAAGCGCAAATCAAATTATGGACGATTCTGGAAGAACCACCAATGCTAGACACATGGGAAGTGCCATCCATTCAAGTTTCAGATGTCTGACGATTGTAATGTCTAAGTGCTTAAAGCATTGCACTTTGAGTGTTAAAATCAAACCCTAAGAGTTAGAATGGGTTTAACACCTTGAAAGTGTCAGTTTTAACACTTTAGTTTTTTAGTGTGTACAAGAAAATGCCGGAAGTTTTTGAAAGGATGCGCACATCGATGATACAAATTCGCTAACATTTTAATTTAATTTAAAAATTTAAATTTTTATATGAAATCCCCATCCACTTAGTGTTAAAGGCTTAAAGTAACTGAAGGCTTCGTGAAATTAAGGGGAGTAACCTTCCTGTAAATATCTTCCACTGTAAATCTCTTCCATCGACGAAAATTGTGAGCCATGTCCCATTATGACTTTCAAACCACAGTTTTCACATGGAATAGTTTTATCTCCAAGCATGCCGTTCCATCAAACCACAGTTTAAGTTTTCAAGAAATAGTAATCCCAGAGAAAATGAGGACAGGTACAGTACAAGTCAAAATAAGTTGTAGCATAATCCCAATAATCTAAGTATACTGCTGCTCCAGCACTGATAAGATCAGAATCTGACATTATTTTCTGGAAAGCTCCCAGTGAGAGCTTCCAGAAAATTATGTCAGCTTTTGGTCTTATCGGTATAGGAAGAGAAAGATAATCCAACAACTTATTTTGTCTTGTACTGTAGAAAGCAGCATGGGGAGAACTCTGAAAACACGTGAGTGCAATAAGGGGCCATCTGAAATGCTTCAGCACCCAAGACGCCTTCATTCTGCATCAACTGCTATTACATTCCTTTAGTCGTCTCCACTCTTCCTGTATGTTTGTTTACATGGGCGTAACGACACTTTCAACAGCCAATGGCACATTGTGTCGAACAGTTTTACTGGTGGAGGAAGCCTGAATACCCGGCGGAAAGAACCACCGAGCAGCGGCGAGAAACTGCCGACTCCCCAGCGTACAAACTCTACACAAGCAAACTAAGAAGCGGTTGAAGGCGCGTACACCATCGACGTGCGGTACGCCTTAATACACAGTGCCACCGTACCCCCGCGTGGCCAACAATGACTGGGTTAGTCTGATTATAAGTTTGTGTGTTTGTTTCCTCTCTGTCCTCCAAAACCGTACACCGAATAACCAACAAACTTGGTGTGTTTATTCATTTTGAACAACTAAAAATGGTTTCAAGTTTTGATTATGAAGCAGAGCTTATGGCGCTCACTGGAACGATCTCCACTTCATTGTCCTACTGAACGGCTTATAAACTATGATTTGGAGGCGACCGTTGAAAATAAATATAAAGCATTAGAATGCTTTTTCGAGAATAGCTCCCACTCAGGGTTGAGAGAGTTTAGTTAATTATATGTGTTCAGATAATTTATCGAAGTTCTGAAATTTTATTTTCTGTAAATCTACATGAAAATTGTCTTGAAAACCATTTTCATGTAGATTTATGGAAATAAGATGTCTACCAAGTAATACCAGTGGCGGTGCTGCAAGCCAGGGGTGGGGGTGGTTATAGGTAGGGCTGTCGCGACTATCATTTTTTGTAATCGCCTAATTGTGACCAGTAATCGACGGTTAGTCGATTAATAGTCGCTTCCCATGATTTTTTAGCAAATCATTCTTCTGTTCGTAAAACTCTGAAAATGACAATGGCACCAGTGTGTTCAGACGAAGTGGGGCTGTGGGAACAACAAATCGGTCCCGACTGAAGCTACATGTAGTCCAATCTTGGACCCACAGTCCGTAATATAATTTTTGGGGGTGGTACGTCCTGTAGGACGTACCAACCCCAAAAATAATATTACTGACTGCGGGTCCAAGTTTGAACTAGATTGAAGGCGATGAATTAAAATGAATTTACCAAAGAACGTTCTTGCATATGTTTCCTTTCTGCAATAAGTTTCTCGAAATTTTGAACATTGAGATCTATGCATTCCCTCGTCAGTTGTTAAAATTGGATCTTAGTCTGAAGTTCCGAACTTTGAGAAGTGATCTGACGTTCTGACTTTCGTCATAATTTTGTCACTTCCGCGCTTTGGGTTTTCCAATGGGTGCATTCGTGTGTACAAGACTGGAGAAATTCAGAAGAATCTATTCTTCTTGAGTAACTGTGAGTGTTCTTTCTTACACAGTCAGTGACAGTCGTACAGTCTTCCGGATATGAATGCTAACTATGGTTAGATATTTAAAGTTATTCACCTTCATTGATCATTCACCTCACAAAACAATGCAATTTAGCCTCGACGTGTGTTAGACGTGTACCACCTTGAAAATGAACGACGATCGACTAAAAATAAAAAACGTCGACTACTTCAATAGTCGACGGTTAGTCGACTAATCGAATAATCGCGACAGCCCTAGTTATAGGAGGTTAAAGGAATTTTTTTGAAAAATCAATGCCCTGAGAGCGAACCTTAGGGTTGTTTGGCAATATAAATAAACTATATGTTTGCATTCACCCTGCCTAAAATTCTCAGTGGGTATGTAGAAAGTTAAATGTGAGTTTTTACATAATAAAATTAGTCAATATCAGTATGTTTGCGGTTGCGGCAACGAATCTAGGGTCCTATTGTCCGATGCGTTATTTTTACCAGATACATTTGTCGGTGAGAAAATTAATTTAGGAAGGCATTGACATCGGCACATGTATGCGGTTGCGTATGAAACTGAATTTGCTGCTGCGAATCCCATCGGCATCGGACAGAAAAAGTCGGTATTCGTTATTGGCGTCCGTACGATGAGTCCCGTAGGCCCATATAAAAATGGTTCCATATCTGGCCGTCTTCTTTTTTCTTCTACATCCTCTTTTCTTTTCGTTTTTCTTCTTCTGCTTCCTGAATTGTTTTACCGTTTCACCTCATTTCTGCCCCCCCCCCCCCCCCAGACCGGAGGCCCACTGGACCCACTCCAGGCCACTCGCAATGGGTGAGTCGCCTCTGAGTAATACTTTTTGTCCTCTTTTTTCTGAAAATATATCATTTTCGCAATTTTTCAGGTAAAATTTTGAGAGTTTCAGATTATTTTAGATAATTCAGATACTTTCCAATCATCTCATCACTGCGACTAGATACTTCCGTTGAGGTTGATAAAAACTTTACATCAGCGGTGAAATTAACTCCTGCACACTGTTGTCAAAATATCAAAATTTCAGGCAGAAAAAAATTCCCATAATGCAACTAGAAATTTAACCAATTCAATCTCGTTTGACAGAGCTCATTAAGCTCTGTCAAACGAGATTGAATTGGTTAAATTTCTAGATGCATTGTGGGAAAACAAAGCTTCCTGAAATTTGGGTATTTTGATATCAGAGTGAAGGGAGTTAATAACGGACTTAGTACAATACGATTCGGTATAACAGAACTAAATACTTGAATTAGAGTTACCCGCCTTGAAAAGTCATGCTGACTCCGAAACTGAGAAGCCATAAAAAAATATATTATTTTATAACCCCTTGAAGCATTGTATTGGAATCTTGCATCATTGCTGAATATTCCAGAGCGAAAAGAAGGTGAATTGCTACTAACTTTGTGGGCCGAGAAATTAGAATTGAATATTGTTGTATTTTTGTTGGGAATTAACCAAAAAAGGTGCCTGTGACCAGGGGGGGGGGGGGGGGGGGGGGCACCAAAAATTTGAAAGACACAGGGTGGGGGTGGGTGGGCCTCTTGCGTGCGCCAAAAATGTGCTTTGCAAATTTTTGAATATTTAGAGAATATGTCAAAAATGAACTGTCATTTGGGTCCCAAACCTCAAAGATTATATCATACATTCCCTTCTTAACATAAATACAACCTCAAGTCGTCTTGTAGGTGATAACACTGTAATTAACCCTGTTTTTTCTGGGGATATCGCATTCGTTAGTAGGAGTCGGTGTCATGTCTGAGATCTAAAAAATGTGAAGGCAATATGTTTGGAAGATTCTCTTTGAATCACTAAGTTAAACCCAGATTAGTTGATCATTAATGCAATTTCTCGTATAATGTAGCTGCATGTTAATTCAATCTTTTTTAACGACACCTCAACAACGAAGGTCATATCGTGTCAGCAAAAGGTTTATAACCTAGTTCAGGTAGGTTCAGATGCAACAATTCCGAGTTTTCGGACAAAATATCTTCAGGATAACCATCCACAAACTTTTTTGTCACTGCCTGTTTCCATGTTTTTTTCATTGGACTCAACTGTTGGACTGATGACAGCAGGGGAATGAACTTACACCAAGCAATACTTGGTATTACACTGGAAATTCCAGATGAGAAACATGAAGATATTAAGGAAAGTGAAAGTAAAAGTATGATTTCTTGGAACTGCTTTGGACAAAATCCTAGAAATTTGCAAAACTGAAAGTGATTCCAGTTGCTGAAACAAACAATACCTAGAATAGCATTGGGAGTTCCAAGTAAAAGACAATAAGATACTAGGAAACTGAAAATAAAACCAACAATTCTGGGAATTTGTTGAAAATGAAAGTAGAACACTCAAAACAAATCAGCATATTGACAAACTGTGAATTGTAGATTGACGACCACAGTAACCTAATCAGCAGTGTAATGAGTAATTGAATTTGTGGTATCAGCCACTGTATCAGCCGGTACCGATACTGCTCGGCATTAGACAAATAAGAAAAACACCATAGCAAATGATCTCACTGAGTTTATAAACTTATTTTGGCTTTGAATGGGGATGGTTGGGGGTGGGTGTCTTAGAACAGTTGTAGAAAATTTGCATGTTGAGGTGGGTGGGTCTAAAAAGTGGCCGACACAAAAATAGCACCTAGTGTCTTGCAAATTTTTAGTGCCCCCCCCCCCCCCCCCCCCCTGCTGTGACCGACAGTTTCCTTCCTGTAAATGTTTCTCTTTTATTTGTTGCACGTCACCCCGTTTTCAAGATAGAAAAGGCTGTCTGGGGGGGGGGGGGGGGGCATACTTGACAAAGACATTTGAATGCCTAAATTAAAATGATGCGATTGTATTTTTTGGCACGAACGCTGTATTGGCCGCCTGTGGGGAAATATTTAGTACTGCAAAACCAATTAAAGTTACCTCCTTCCTGACAGGTAAATGCTATTTAGATTATCTTTCCCCAAGGGTAACATGTCAGTTTTAAAATTCTCCTAATTAGGATTAATCTGTCAAAAGAGAGCGAAGCCATCAAACACATATCTCCAGATGCTGTGGGCAGATGAGAGTAACAGTGATTCCAAATATAAATGGTCACACGTGTTTTTAAGTAGCTGCCAGGTCATTGTGGAAGATTTATTGACCGAACTTCTAAGCCTGGGTCACGCTGTGGCTACAGAGATTAACAGACGATAACTCTGCTGAGTTTTACAGTCGCCAGTGGGAATTAGCTTTATCGCCAGACGTATCTAAATTATTATTTCTTCACACTAAATGTGTTCCTTTCGGTATCAAATTTTTCCAAGAACAAAGAGATTAATGAATTCCCTGAAACACAAATGGCACAATGTCTGTCATTCACGACTTCTTTCATTCACATTCTTTTAAACCACAAAGAGGTTATTATACATCAAACATGGAAGTATTTTGCGCAGTGTTTGGGGAGTCGAAGACATTGTAATGTTTTATTACTCCAATGGCGTAGCTACTAGGGGAGGGGGCCTGATGCTCACTCCCTAAAATTTCCGCTGCCCACCCACCCAAACATTGGCCCAATGCAAGTTTCACACAACATAAAGCCCCGAAATGGGCGCCAGTATAGGGGCCACATACGCTACAGAATTCGCTAATCCTAAACATGGCCCTTCGGTCGTTGCCTCCTCCTCCCACTTCCCTGAATGGAAGTGGGAGGAGGGGCCAACGATCGAACTGACCTAGTTGGGACTAGGAATGTCCCCCGAAACCTCACAAAATGGCCTTTCATATCTTTGCACCCCCACCCCCCCCCCCAAAAAAAAAGGCTAAGGCACCCCCTTATTATAGAATCCCGGCTACGCGTCTGTCTTACCCAGTGTTTTAAAACCCTGGTGAGTGGCGGCTTCTAAATTTGGTGCCTGTAGCTCGATCTGTACAAACTGGTAAATTATCCCCACTAAAATGTTATATGACAAAGAAGAAAGCATTTCGAGCTGTGGTTTTGGAGAAGATTTTTATATCGTTTTCCCCATTACTGCGGGTTAAAATTTGAGGGTTCCGCGAAACCCCTAAATATAACCCAAGACGTGGAGAAACTTGTAAATCATCCTCATAGCTATGCTTGGAGCAGTGTTTTGGAAGAAGATTTTTAATGTTTTCTCCATTTCCCATAGCGTTATTGTTTGTTTGTTTATTAGTGTTTAACGGCACTTTAAACAGCCAGGGTCCCAGTGTATCGAACAGTTCTTTTTAAGTTGGAGGAAGCCGGAGTACCCGTAGAGAACCACTGAGAAACGGCGAGCAACTATCAGACTCACCTACGTACTAACTCCATACAGGCTGAGTTAGCAGCGGTTGACAGCTAATTCACCACGGACTTCCAGTACGCCTTAGTACCCGGCGCCACCGTACCCTCAGGTTGGCAATCGGGATTAAGTGTCTTTCCTAAGAACACAATGCAGTTACCGCTGGTCAGACTCGAACTATGAACCTTTCGGTTTGAAGTCCAATGCTCCAATCCAGGGGTGTGATTTTTCCGTTTTTAGCTGATTTCAGTTGATTTCTTACCGAATCAAGAATTTTTATTTCCTTAAATTTACCCTCGTGGGAACCCCGGGAAGTGGATTAGTGCTTGTTTACTACAGGACTCTATTTATATCGGGTCTGTTCAAGGTAAGCGCTTCAGGCCGCGTGGGGTCTCTTGTTCAGTATTGTCATGTGATTCCAGTTTTTAATTACTTAATGACGCTTTTTAAACACATAAAATGGTCTTTCAAACTATTTCCATGAAGAAATCAAATGTTAATTACACCTACATTTCAGTAGGATATCATCTATTTTGTGACGAAGGCTTGATATTTTAATCTTTTTTTCTTTCCTGTTGAAAAATGATTTTATAATTCAGGTCAGTTACTTCAATAAAACTAAAATTCCATGCCCGCCGGTGCGACGAGATGTCAAATTCTTCTTTCCTAAAACTTTTCGGCGACTTTCGAGAGTTGTCAAAATGGCGACGATGCGTTTGCATATAATAGACGCAGATATGTTATCAAGTGGTGTTCTTACATTTCAAACAAACCAATAAAGATTATACCGACCGTGTACGACGTTCATGGCATTCTGGGCACGGACATTAATGTTCAAAGAACAATATCTTTGGAATGGAGTTACTTCTAATAAGAAATAAATATCCGCTTATATTGTATGTCGTAAAATTTGATGATAAGCCAATTACACCAAATTCTAGACAAATTTGTCCGATAATGTCACAACTTATTAGCATCGTTTGGTCGCAAGAAAACGGGAATTTGAACTGGTTGCACAGAGCGACGAGATAAATCGGGAGACTTTGAGAGTTGTTTTTGATTAGAGAGGTGGTTTTCCATAATGTCGTTAACTCTTGGAAGCCGGGAGTCGAGTTGTCTTGCCTGTGATGTAATACGACCGGTAATCTGGCTGTGACGGTTCGGCTATCTTTGGGCTGGGGAATAATTAAACACTGAGCAGGTGCTTCTAGTCAAGTGTCGTCTGCCTGAATAGGCAGACGACACTTGACTAGAAGCACCTGTTTTACTGTAACCTTTTCTCCGTATGTCATGTTCAATAAATCCATTCTGATTCCCCGGCTTATAAGAGTCAATATGATTCAGATTGGTTATTTTCAAAGTATTTAACCATTTTCCCGACGCATATATCGATATTGGTTATTTTAATTATTTGCTTTGTTTCAATTGACGAAGTCAAGGTAAACTATTGTCATGGCGTGTGCGGACGTCTGTGGGTCTGTTTATCTATGAGTCTCTTAGTCTTTGGGTCTGTTTTTCCACAATTTATTCCGTATGCGGTACAGTCCACAAATTTTTCCGCTCATTACCATGCTTCATTGATTATGGTCACGGTCGGTTGTCCACAATTGCTGCCACAGCAGCCATCTTGGATATCTCCAACAAAGGCCACTGGTCGGAGTTATGAATCAATTCTTTTTTACAAATTGTATGATGAGTAGATGAGAACATAGCGCACAGTACCCATAACGGCGTCCATCTTGGATTTTTTTCAGAAAACTGTCCATAGTTAGTTCGGCCCGAGCTACAGTCCGCAGTTATTTTCCGTTCATCGCCAATTTTTGTGTGCCTGTTCATTTGAAATATTTTACAAAATTTCAACAAAACCACATCACGTGACTCTTCAATGGAGCGAGTTCATCTGCTTAATTTGTAAATTACGCCGGTGCGTGCTGTCGATTCGTTAGGTAACGGGTTAATAACACAGGCCAGGCCTGGAAATAAAAAGCTAACATAGGAAGACAGATTATGTTAAACAACATGGTGGTAACTCATAGAAATAATGTGCTGTGATGCTTTCTCACCTTCTCCGTTTTACTACGCCAGCCATGTTGTTTACGTCTTAGGTTCCGCTCCACAGTTTTCCAGGCATTTCCAAATATGACATGTCATAAACTCTCTTCAAATGCAAATATTCTGTAGCTTAGTTATCTAACTCATAACATGTATTACATTTCCATAATCCACAAAAAACATATAACACTATCTGACTAAGTAGAAATAAACAATCTGAATGTGGGTGGAATAATTTATTGTCAAAGGCAAGACTTCAACCTGAAAAACTGCATGAAAAAATGCCGAAACCAGTCATTTTCAACCACCTAGCAGCTCAAAAGCAGAATTTTCCCACCAACCTCACCTACCCACCCCTGGAACAGAGCATCCCCTGTTTCTAAAATGCAAAAAAACTTTATATGTTTCCGTCTCATTTTTTAGTTACCTGTCTGGTAACAAACCCGTGTAAAAATTACATTTTAAAAAATAGCCAATTTTTCGAAGCCACTGTTTCCCATAATTCATCTGGTAATTTACCCCTATGTATCAGACTCCAACTTTGGGACCAAAACTTCAAATTCTCTTGTCCAACAAAAAACCTAATGTAATCATATATCTGATACTAAAAATATATCTCTATTTTACATGGCCTTAGTTTCAACATATGCCCTATGTTTAGAATTTCACCCCTGTGCAATAGTGCGGAATGTGGAGCGGAACCTTAACAGAATGTCTGCCACAATAAATAGGAACTAACGCGCGATCTCGCTTTGTCGAGATCGCGTGTTACTTTTTCTATTTATTGTGACAGACATTCTGTAAAGACATAAATGGCATGCAATTCTACTCATACGTGGATGCAGTGCGCAACCAATGAGTCGAGCTAGCCCCCAGAGATCGTACCATCCAGATATGGGAATCGAAGTTATTTTGTATTATTTTGTCATTGTATTATTTCGTCGTAACCTGTACTTCGTTCACGTATTTCACAGTAGGCGTAACCTCTGCGTAACCTAAACGATCGTCCACGGGTTATTTGCAGATCTGACAGACGAAAGACTACCAAGTACCTCAGGTTGTAGTAAATTTCAAGATTCGTTAACCGATATTAGATCCTCCGAATGATAGGTATGGCAACAGGGTTTCCCATGCCGTACAGTTTCCCTGCTAAGATGAGATCGTGAATTCTCTGTGTACTCCAGCAACACTAATCTCAATATGTCACAACTGTTACTCGCCAGAAGACTTATCTTTCTAAACAATTACTGTGGGCAAAAAAGTTCCCACTTTGATTAGCTAAGGCGCGTTTTTAGCTCTCCTTAGCTTTGAGGTCATTATATTTTGAAAACTGTCGTGCGCTTTTGTAGCTTAGTGAGAAATGTGAGAAGTATTGAACATTAAAAATTAACACGACGTATGATCTTAAAGTCGTTTCTAGTCACGTTTCGTCTGCCTGTTCAGGCAGACGGAATTTGCCGAGAAACATCCACTCAGGTTATTTCACGTTTCCTTTTTTACCACTGTCCGAACAGCCAGTGACAGACAACGTGTAGTATAACATCGAAGGAGAGTAGCCTATACTTGACTGTTTTAGAATAGACAAAGCCTGACCTTTCTTAGTGTTGGCAACACAAGGGGTTAACCTTTGACAGAGTAACTCGCCATCAGACAAAGCACAAATGGTGGGGAGCAATTAATGGCTATCCTTTAATGATGAGATGGGGAAATTGCCATTCTTAGAAAATCAGGCAGCAGTCAAGGGGGGGGGGGGGGGGGGGGAACTAAAAATTTGCAAGACGTGACGTTCTATTTTTTATTCGGCTCCTTTTTACACCCACCTACGTGCAAATTTTCTACTACCGTTCTCAGACACCCTCCCCCATTCTCCCATTAAAATCCAATATAAGCTTATAATCTTAGTAGGCACAGCTGTCTTTAGGGGGTTTTCATAATGTTCTTAACCCTTTACCCAACGTAACGGCCAAAATCGGCCAGCGCTATTCTCAAAAATCGCCAATTAAATTTTATTATTTTTTCATTTTTTGTCTCAAAAACATAGGTTATGACCCCTCATTGGAACGAGCTCGTTCCAATGAGGGGTCAAAACCTATGTTTTTGAGACAAAAAATGAAAAAAATAGTTATTCAATAATTTTTTGGCAAGTGTCGTCTGCTTTTCATGTTAGGTAAAGGGTTAAACTGGTACCACCAATTTAAACCTCTGTGGGCTGTTGTGGGCCCCAGTCTACAAATGACAAGCTGTTCATTACCAGGCTTGGCCAGAGCAGGTGTACATATATGGGAATAAATTTTCATTTGAATTGTTCCCAAAATATTGTCTGCACATTTTCTACATTTCGAACAAGACACCCACCCCCTACTAACGTGTGACATTTTCCCAGTTTAAGCCCAATATTCTTACATATAAAGCCTCCTGATGTTGTATTTATGTTAAGAGTGTGATGTACAACATCATCTTAAAGGTTTGAAACACAAATGATGGTATATATTAGCTGATATATTGATATATTTTTAAAAAATTCAAAAAATTGCACAAGCTGGAAATGCACATTTTTGGCGCACTCAAGAGACCCACCCACCCCCACGTCACGTCTTGCAAATTTTTGGTGGACTCCCCCTGCAGCAGTCAGCAAATTGCAACAGTATAACAGACATGCTGTCGGTACCCAGCTGTGACTGTATGGTCTGCCTAAAGTGCAATATGGCGAGCGTCCTCGAAAAGACTCTCGCACAGAAAGCCAACTCAAATCAATGAGATGTGAGTAGCGACAACAGAGTATTGGGAATATATCGAAGGTCATCTTTAACGGCAAATCATTCGGACAAGTGGCGTTAAATGTGTCTCAGACCGATGCGACCTGGTCCTCTCGTTACTTGTGGGCACATCGATGAAATAATTTTGTCATTCTACAATTAATGCGCCATTTTTGTCTGGGAGCAGAGTTAATATAGCCTGTCGAGCGCTGTGGCGTCATGGGTTGGGGATACGAGGGGGGTTACTCCGCTGCTCATGGTTGTGGAACCGGCTCGCTAATAATCCTTGTTAAACAAATGAGCCTAAAAATTAAACTAAATAGATTGTGACGAAATTTGAAGTGTGACCCCCACTTATAGCCTCCTTATTATGTTGCGAAATACTGTACTTACTTAACCCTTTATTTAACATGAAAGGAAGATATTTGCAAACAAATTTAATGAATAACTAATTGTTTGCATTTTTGCGTCAAAGCATAGTTTATGACCCCTTCATTGAACGAGCTGAACGAGCTCGTTCCAATGAGGTGTCATATGCTATGTTTTTGAGGGAAAAATTAAAAAAAATAATGAAAATTGAGTGGCAGTTTTTGTGAATAGCGCTGGCCGATTTACGCCGTTGCGTTGGGTAAAGGGTTAAATTTAGAACACGATCATGACCACAACAATGGCAGGAAGATCATATTTTTTTTGACGACATTTTGTTCGGGTAGTATTAAGAATTACAAACTAACATATTTCACAGAGCTCTTTGATCCAGTACTGAGAACCTTTTGATATTCTCGAATCAGGCCCCTCGGTCCTTATTTAGGCTTATTATGGGAACCCAAATATCAGCTTAGTGCAATATGAGGAGAGTTCTTTAAAACTCCTTTTTTAGATCCCCCAGTCAACAACTTGTTGATTCGGACAAAACATCCCTAGGGGAGGGAAACAGACTCGGATTTGTTCCAATCAAATCCCTGGGTCCATATTTGGGCTCTCAGTGGATCCCGAATTTTAACGTAGTGCAGGGAGTGCGGTGGCTCAGTAGGTAGAGGTGCAGGCTGCAAGCCGAGAGGTCCTCGGTTCGAATCCCCACTGCGGCATCCGCGTTATGTTCTTGGGCAAGACACTTCATCTCCATTGCCCTCGTGGGGGCACGTTGGCGTTGTGTACTAAGGCGTACTGCACGTCTATGGTGCACTTGTCTTCAACCAATGCTAACCCTGCTTGTGGGGAGTTCGTATGTTGGGGAGCTGACAGTTGCTCGCCGTTGCTCGGTGGTTCTCTCCGGGTACTGCGGCTTCCTCCACCCGTAAAACTGTCGCGGTCATGATTAGCCATTGTGCATAAATATGTGACCTTAAACACCAATAAATATAAATATATATAACGTAGTGCAATATGAGGTACATCCTTTAAAAATCGTTTTTTCAGATCCATTAGTCAGAATCTTTTGATGCTTTGTATACAGCATCTTTTTGGGTGCTTGATTTAACCCTTTACCTAACAAATCGCCCGCATCCGCCCGCGTAATATGCAAATTTAGCAGTTGAAAAAATTAAATTTTTCAAAATAATTTAACAAAACCATATCATGTGACCCCTCATTGGAACGAGCTCATTGAGCTCGTTCCAATGAGGGGTCACATGATATGGTTTTGTTGAAAATTTTTGAAAAATTAAAAAAAATTATATTTAAAATAATAAATTTTGATATCGTCTACGTTGGGTAAAGGGTTAAGTTTGTTCAAATAAAGTCACTCCTCTCTACACGAGAAAAATACACACTTAACAGCCATGCAAAAGATTCTATTGGGACCCGTGCGAACTCTTCGCATTCTGTTCTGACTGAAGACCCAAATCCTGACCTCAGCGCACTTATCTAATTGGTCACCAAAATAGACATTTTATTTGAAGTATGTAAAAATATTAACCAAAAGTGTAATGGTTTCATTACAGTATCCTACTCGTTTCCAATTATTATACTAAAGACAACAACAATCGATGGGTTGTAAACCATCGGACGCACATTTACAATTATCAGAAGCACATGTTAACAGCTGGACTGGTGGACTTTGAAAGGCGCCGTGTGATTATTGGTTCAACATTAACCTGCCGTTTATCCTATTAATCCACAGCATGACAGGAAAATATTTATATTCGTTATAATGGAAACTCTAACTCACAGCGACCAACTGTCTGTAGCTCAGTAACTGTTTTCAGAACTGCTCTTAACCATTTCCCAAGCAAACAAAAAAGTCCGACAACACAGGAATGATCGAGTTCAGTTAATTGACTTGGGGCTGCCACACACCCTTTTTGCAGACCGTGAGAAACAAAATGTGCAACGTTGTTTATGCATTCCGTGTTGTCACTTGTTAAGATATATTTTACTTTTGCTGTTGAAATAGTCATTGTTGTTTTGGTTGTATTGTAGTAGACGTTCGCGCCCTTCTGTCAACATTGTGCAGTGGAGGAGGAAGTGTGTCTCGTCGTCCACCCCATATTGTTGGCATAGACGCTGCGCTTCAGGGAAGCGATAATATCTGCCTCTTTCCATTCCAAAATTGTGACAGCTTAGGCAGAATTTGTTAGGACCTGGTGGTGTTTCGAAATTTGGTACTTTTTGAGGTACACTGGCAGTCCACACAGAGGGCATTTCGAAAAACCAGCAGTCTAGTCTGCCATTGAAAGGTCAGATGCAAGGAAGCAGCGTTCTTTCGGTTCGAAAAATCAAACTATCTCCCATTACGCCGAACTATGGTCGGCCTGATGAGTCCGGTGCTCCCTTTGGTGCAACCATTTTTGTCAAATGAGAGACAAAGATGATACAAAAATGACCGTCGAAAATGCCCTCTATGTGGACTGTCATTGATCTCTCAGATGCAACGAAGCAACGTTTTTTTTCGGTTCGAAAAATCAGAATTTTCATTTTTGACCGGATCCGGGCCCCCTTGGTACGTTCCCCGGCGACGTTTTTGGGCCCAGCCCACCCCTGGTTAAGTAGTTGGCTTCAAATAATTTAGTATTTTTTGTAGGATAAGCAATGCAACTGGAAACTTCCGGCGAATGGTCGTGGCTGTTCGTCCTGGGACCAATACTATAAAATCTTTACAATTGTGCTTTCCCGAACTGTATTTTCTACATGTTTTTATAAATGACGGAAATGAATCATTAGCATTGTAAAAAATATGGCAATTTCCCACAAAGTTCTATAGTATTGGCTCCTGGACAGGTTGGTCAGAAGGTGTTCTTTAAATCTGCATGGAAATGTCTTAGGGGCGATTTTCATGGCGAGTGCTAGAAATAAATGAGTTACTGCTAAATATTAACAATTTTAATAAATTACGATCTATTATTTTGCGAAAGCACACATTGGATGCGGTTGAAGAAAGGAGAGAGTAAACCTCGTCAAATGGAACCCCCCCCCCCCCACCCACCCCCCCCCCCCCCAGCGCGCGTACACTTATCTCTATAGTCTCTTTTTCCTGGCCTATCTTTCTTTACCGTGGAGGTCTCAAGAATCTTGTGGCCGTAGATGGTATAAAAACAGTGAAATGAATGACATATCCAGCCAGTTAACCCTTTACCCAACGTAGACGATATCAAAATTTATTATTTTAAATATAATTTTTTCAAATTTTTCAAAAATGTTCAACAAAACCATATCATGTGACCCATCGTTGGAACGAGCTCGACGAGCTCGTTCCAACGAGGGGTCACATGATATGGTTTTGTTGAACTTTTTTGAAAAATAATATTTTTTTTTACTGCTGAATTTGCATATTCATATTACGCGTTTTACTGCATTTTTTTCTGTGGTAATGTTAACCCAATGTCTAACTTTACGCTCATATCCGATCAGCGAGTCTCACAAAACCATTATTCAAACTTTATTATTTTTTAGTCTTTGTCTTTAAAACATAATTTATGATGCCTCCTGGGAACGATCTCCTCTAACTCCTTTCATAGACGATTCATATGCCATATTTTTCAATCAAAAGTGAACAAACGCAGTGATTCAAACGTGTGTTGTTTTTTTTTTTTTTTGTTTTTTTTTTGCAAGTGGCGTTCTCTGGTCGTGTTTCATCTTGGAACCACCCAGAGCTGTAATGACCAATTTATTCTACCCCCCCCCCCCCCCAACCTCCTAAAAAGTAGCCAACTCTTCATTCAGACATTGATCTATTTTTATGTGCATTATACAGCGGTATTGACAAAGGTGGTTTGATAATTCGAGGAAATACGTGCGTGCTTGTTGAAAATAATGTCTTTTTCAATGGAGTTTCCGTTTCGATAGGGCGTAAAACAGTAGATATGCATGTGCGCTCAACGTTTGTTACTCATATTAAATCAGTTACTTCCAGTGACTTAATTGGTATTACCAAAAACATTGACCTCAGCATGTGTACACATTGAAGCATTTGATACTTTGGTGATCGAATGAAGTTTCGAAAATCTCCCTTTTATTGTTAGATGTGCGAGGAGTGTGGCACTCTCAGTACAGATTAGTGTTTAGACTGGAAAATATTTACTTGTGCTGGGGAAAAAGGGACGACATGTCTTAAGGATAAATTAGTATGTGTAGTTTTTTTTTAAGTGAAATAAGTTTTACATTATTTACAATATAAAATATAGCTTTCAACGATAAGTATTGAAGAGCTCTGTTGATAAACGTGCTGTTAGATTTATATATTGCTGTGTGTGATGTTGTTAAAGAGAAACAACTCTTAACCCTTTACTCAACGTAACGGCCAAAACCGGCCAGCGCTATTCTCAAAAATCGCCATTAATTAATTTTCATTATGTTTTTCATTTTTTGTCTCAAAAACATAGGTTATGACCCCTCGTTGGAACGAGCTCGTCGAGCTCGTTCCAACGAGGGGTCATAACCTATGTTTTCGAGACAAAAAATGAAAAACTTTAGTTATTCAAGAATTATTTTTGCAAGTGTCGTCTGCTTTTCAGGTTTGGTAAAGGGTTAAAATACAAGACACAACGTGTTTAAATCTCGTTGAAGAACTTGAAAACACAAATTTAATGATGTTTCCATATTCTGCATATTCGGTATACTGTATTAAGATTAGGGTCAGTTTTCTTTACACCCACCCAGACAGAAGTTAAAACCACATCAATGAAAGTCTTCAGCAAAACGTTGTTTAGAAAATGAAATTATGTTTTCCGTAAATTTAAATCGATGCGTAAAAATGAGTATGCTACGTAAGTGGCGGAAGGAGTCATGTTCTTGATTTATGCACACTGTTATCCCTGCAACTCTGTGGGAACCCCAGGAGTTGCTTCAAGGGGCGCATTATGGTAACACCTTTGGTGATGGGGAAAGTACAGAACAGTCGTCTTTTCATAAACTATAGACTGCAATGACTTGATATTTTGTTTGCCGTCTCATTTAATGATGCAGATCCGATTTTATTAAAATAAAGCTCCTTGGCTATATTTGGGTACGTCCTGGGCGTGGCAGAATTTATGAACCAGTCCCAAATTTCTATTTTCAGAACTGGGTGACCAATTTTTTAATAATGTTTGATAAGCGGTATTTGGTGACGAATGTTTCTGTCGGAAAAAAACTTACACGTCCCTATGGGGGGGGGGGGGGGGGGGGGGGGTATTGTAAATCGTCTTTTGACAGAAAGGAAAATATTACACTGTTGTGTTGTCGATTATTTGCCGTCTTCTGTAGATTCTATTACGGGTTTGATCTGCAAGCCGAGAGGTCCTCAGTTCGAATCCCACCTGCGGCAACCGCGTTGTGTCCTTGGGCAAGACACTTAATCCCAATTGCCCACGTTGGGGCACAGTAGCGGTGTGTACTAAGGCGTACTGCACGTCGATGGTTGACTTGTCTTCAACCAATGCTAATCCTGTTTGTGTGGAGTTAGTACGTTGGGGAGTCACTGAGTTGCTCGCCGTTGCTCGGTGGTTCTCTCCGGTTACTCCGGCTTCCTCCACCCGTAAAACTGTCCGACACGAGGTGACCCTGGCTGCCGAAAGTGTCGTTAATCCCCAATAAATAAATCAGTAACTGGTTTGCTAACTTGGCTTTGTTGCTGCGTAGGCTTCATAACATGTTACCTTTGGAAAAACTAACCTTGAATTTTTTTCCAGGTACCAAAAACCAGAGCTAGCATGAACAGCGCACGAAGTTTCGGACCAGCAGTTGTCACTGGTATATGGACGAATCACTGGGTAAGTCTGAATAAGATGTAATAAGTGTGTATGGCTCCTCACTTTGCTTGAACACAATGACACACATACTGATACGTTTATACAATTCACATCTATCTTCAGTTATTCTTCTTCAACTCACCTGTCAGAGTGCAAATCCGAGTGAGTCCGCCTTCTGTTGTGCGTCGTCTGTTAACTGTTTGAACCGAAAGCCCGCGTCGAAAATTCTTAACCTCCACCCCCTCATCCCAAAGAAATAACGAGATAGCTATTGTAATCAGCTCGACGGCAATTGTGAGCACCATCTAGTTCCACACCATCACCCCAACCAACACATAGATTTTTTTTTTTTTTTGAAAATGCGTTCCGTTTCATCTATCTTTCAGAATTACAATGATGAGAAAATTCAGAAATTAACAGGCTATAGCAAATTCATTATCATTGATAAAAACTCTAAAATTCTGCCTTCTGTACACTTCAAAATCAGTTGGGTTAAAAATTAACCCAAATCAATTGGGTTGAGTGAATACGAACCCAATTGGTTCATACTCACTCAACCCAGTTGATTTGCGTTGCTTTTTAACCCAACTGATTTTAGAGTGTAAATTTGCGGAATGTACATGAAAACAGAGAATCGGGAATTAACCAATGTCCTTTTTTCAAAAACATTGCATTAATTTCCCATCTAAATAATAGAATTTCCTTATTTTAACCCTTAAGCCCCCATATAAACCCAAACCACCACTTTTATATTGCATTGAAGCAGGTGCTCCCTTGTGTAATCTTTTTTATTACTCTTGTGTGTAGAATGAATTTACCCTGGCAGTGGTTCTACATCACTGCTGGCTGCCTGTATAGGCAGCCAGCAGTGATGTAGAACCACTGCCAAGTCATCAATAACTATGTAAGCAGAAAAAGGACATAAATACTTTAAAATTAATCTGAGGACTTAAGGGTTAAAGGATTTATATCTTGAATATCTTTAACTGTCTCATCATAAATGATATCATCGATGGTAACTTGACAGATATGCCATTTAGTTTTGAGAAGGAAGAGAAAATGTGGAACACGGTCTTCACTGAACACATGATCTCTTAGTTTATGAACTTTATGTTTTCCACATTAATATCGAATAACAAAATAAAACATATTATATTATGAGAATAAACAAATGCCAGTCCATGCCAGATATTTCAAACTTTGTTAAGTGGACCAGGAAATCGACCATCAAAGGCGGAATTGCAATTTTCACAGGTTTTATTGATCATGTTGAGATATTTGAACTCGGCTGAGGCACAGCTTTCAGAGATCAAACTCACATATTTCTACGACAATCAACTTCAGTAATGAGATTGTTCGGTGTTTATCTGATTTCATTTTGTTCTTCTTATTATATTTATTTTACACGAAAATGGTCTAACGCCCATATTTCCCAAACTGCGCTGACCAGAGAATTGTTATTTGATACGAAGAATCCAGAAGAACTGAGTGGGTCAAATAAATTAGGATAGACTGTGCCATGGGATACCTAATGTGGTAATGGGAAAACTCCGAGTCCGTGCTTCTCAAAAATTAAAAACAATCTTCTTATGCATAACGTCCAATCAGAATATTTTGATATTTGGTATACAACATCCCTGGGGGGGGGGGGGGGGGGGGGAGATTCAATTTTGTTCATAAGTGGGCTTCTTATGAGAACCTGAATTTTAACTTGCAATATGAGGGAAATTCTTTTAAATCTTCTTCATATGCACCAAAATCTTTCGATATTTGGCATACATCATACTTTGGGGGCAGTTTCATGTTTGTTCAAATCAAGTCCCAGGATTCATATTTCGGTTTTATTTAGGAACCGGAATTTTATCTTGGTGCAATATGAGGAATATTCTTTAAAACTATTCTTCAAATCCACCAGTCAAAACCTTAACATTGATATTTGGTATACGACATCCTTATAAGAGCCAGACTCAATGGTTCGAAACAAAATCCCTGGGTTCATATTTCGGCTTCTTGTGAGTAACTGAATTTTAGCTTTGTGCAGTGTGAGATATAAAGTTTAACAAATCTTCTTATTCAGATCCACGAGCTCAAAACTCTTCATTTTCGTATTCATTCATTCGTCATCCCGGGGTGGGGAGGGGGGGACTAAGTTACCAGTCCACTACAGGATGACTTTCAACTGACCCAACGAGCTCGCTCCAAAGAGGTGTCATAAGCTATGCTTTCGAGGCAAGACTTGAAAAAATATTAACAAAGGTCTGTGAATAGTGCCGGTGTGATACGTTTATAATCTGGTGACAGAAACAGAGGTGAGAATTTTAGCAGATTTACTGATTTCGGCGATCCAAGCCCAAAATGCTGAAAATTTATTTTCTTGCAAATTTAGAAGAAAACAAATATGTCAACTTACATGTTAACTCTGTGTTTTGACCAAAAAAAAAATTCACAAATTTGTCCTAAAACTACTAACTGCTAACTATTAGCCAATTTTAGCAAATTTAGTTACATACCATTCTCGTCCCCGTATATACTAAGTTCCCACACTGTCTCCGTAAACTCAGGAACGCCCAAGTAGTACATTTTAAGGGAAAGTTCTTTCTCTTGAAAAACCTAAATAGGCATATTGCTCATTGTGGGCTCTGCAGAAACCCTGAAAATGGGTAGAATTTGCCTTAACCCTTTGGATACTTATGGTAAATTCCATGTCAGTTCAATGGAGGCAATTGGAAGAGTCTACCCACGCTTTAGCCTTGTCGTCATCATACTTGGTGAAAGTATAAGGTAAAATATTCCTAGACCTGAAAAGTGGCCGCTCGGATTCACTGGGTTAAATACTTGAATGAGAGAGCGTTCACTGCGGTTTTGTTCTTCTGAAAGTGTCCGAATGTCTTTCCATCGAAGTTTTATGGCGATGTCTTGACTAGGGCTGTCACGATTTTTTTAATTTGGGAATCGATTAATCGTCGCAAATAATCGATAGTAATCGATTAATCGTACCTAGATGACCCTCCCTCTCCCTTTCTTTGAAATCGTTAAAAATGAAGTTGAAGTCAGTTGACCTACCTCAAGTAAACAACGAAGACGATCCTCTTTTAGATACATTCAAAGCTTTGATGTTCTGAACTTTTGAACCGTCAGTGTAATAATCAAGACCGCTTGGCAGTTGCGAACTTCGCAACTGCCGACCGGTCTTGATTATTACACTGACGGTTCAAAAGTTCAGAACATCAAAGCTTTGAACGTACCTAATAGACAAATGCTTCTAATGGCTTCTTGAGGTTTAACGTCGACGTTCGTGACCTTTTACCTTCAGAAACAATAGTTTTTTATCCAATTGTTTTTTAATTATTAAATTCTAAAACGGGGTAAAATTTACCGATTCTTCGACAACGAAAAATACTAATCGATTTCGGCGTGAACGATCGACAATCGATTATTCGATTAGTTGTGACAGCCCTAGTCTTGACTATCACGACATGAGCATATTCCCGAACCAGGCATTGTTCACGAGCCTTGCACACAGAAGCCGTTAAACAGCTTCCAGTCATCTTTAATGCTGTCAAAATATATTTCCGTTGTATATTTACAACACACAGGTGGAACTCGTCACTTGATGCGTGAAAGTGTTTGGTTTCAGGATCAAGTAACAACAAAACAGCTGTAGGAACATAAATGTTGTCTGTTCGTTGTAAGATACATTTGGGAGTCGATGATGGGAAGTCTCCCACGTGGCCCATTTGTCAAATAACATGAAGGTTAGTATGAAAGATTTTGAGTGTAATAAATTTTACAGAGATCTGGTTTTCCAATTTATCTTGTGGAAACGATCGTTGATGTCCAATCAAAATGGGCAGTTGCCTGGACGAGAACGAAATATCTCCTGCCAGGAGTAGAGCAGTTGAACCTCCGTGGTACGGGATGCAAAATTTCAGCAAATTTGCTGATTTCAGCGTGTTCATGTTTGAAATGCTGAAATTATATTTCTATAAATGTACATGAAAATGGTCTTAAAGGCCATTTTCATGCACGTTTATAGAAAAAGAATATCTGTCAATCAACATGTTCACTCTGTTTTTTTTTTTTTTTGAAGAAATATAAATTTCACGAAGCAATATTTGGCTTTGTAATGGGAGGGGTAAGATTTTTGGCCCCGCCCAAACTTTCTATTTTCTGAACCGATGGTCCGATTTAAACCAAAGTTAGTATGTTGTATTACTGGGTCATAAGTACTTGACTCATGTAGAAATAAATTCCCATATCCCCATGGGAACCACAGGAGCTAAAAATAGAAATATTTTCAAACGCCCATATTTCCCAAATCACAAGGAACATAAAACTGGTATTTGGTATGAAGCATCCTTAGGACCACTAGAATTGAATGGTAAAAAAATGCCATCGATTATGTTAGCGTGTCCTGTAGGGGGCATTGTTTTTTCTTCTTCTGGTGTCACAAGCCTTTCTCGACAACTTCTTGCTTCTTAATTGGACCTTCCGCGCTCGTCTAATGACTTCAAGGGGGATACCTTTATCGACGTCGATTCTCGTGATCATAAAAGTCAGGCGTGGCATTCTTAAAAATGCAGGAGGGCTAAAAATCGCTCCTCTCGCATAGCCTAGGGGAGCGATTAGCTCTCCTCAAGCTTACATAAGCTAAAAATGGCAAAATAAAATTATCCTATTAATGAATTCTGCCGAGTGTTCTTTGTACATTTTATTCAGTGCTGCTAATAAGGTAGTCTCTGTGAGACGGCTACACTTCCCCTCCCACACCTCCGGGCCTCGACGCCGCCCTGGTGTATGTGAGGGGCAGAGTGGCCGTCTCACAGAGACCACTAACAACACAGAGATCTGAAAACATGTGGGTTTTAGGAACATGCTGTTATGGTAATCATCACTTTTAGCTCAACTTGACAAAGTCAAGCTGAACTATTGCCATCACTTCTCGTCCGTCGGCGTACTACATAGTACGTACGTCCACACTTTCCTTTGGCACACCTCACAGGTCTCATTTATGATCAGATCACTTTGAAACTTGGTATGCTTGTTTGGGGTGACCTCTAGATAGGAGCTATCGATTTTCTTCAATTTCTGTCAAAAAATGTTGCCGCGGCCAACGTTCTTAGAACTTAGTTTAGTTAAACCTCAATATTTACCTTTGGCACACCCTACAGGGCACATTTATGATTGGATCGATTTGAAACTTAGCACGCTTGTTTTGGGGTGACCTCTAGATGGGAGCTATCGATTTTCTTCAATTTCCGTCAAAAAATGTTGCCGCTGCCAACGTTCTTAGAACTTAGTTTAGTCAAACCTTAATATTTCCCTTTGGCACACCCTACAGGACACATTTATGATTGGATCGCTTTGAAACTTGGCATGCTTGTTTGGGGTGGGCTCTAGATGGGAGCTATAGATTTTCTTCAATTTTCTTCAAAAAATGTTGCCACAGCCAACGTTCTTAGAACTTAGTTTAGTCAAACCTTAATATTTCCCTTTGGCACACCCTACAGGGCACATTTATGATTGGATCTGTTATGGTAATCATCATTTTTAGCTCAACTTGACAAAGTCAAGCTGAGCTATTGCCATCACTTCTCGTCCGTCGGCGTACGTACGAGTACGTTAGTACGTACGTCCACAATTTCCTTTGGCACACTTCACAGGTCGCATTTATGACTGGATCGCTTTGAAACTTGGTATGCTTGTTTGGGGTGACCTTTAGATGGGAGCTGTCGATTTTCTTTAATTTCCGTCAAAAGATGTTGTCGCGGCCAACGTTCTTAGAACTTAGTTTAGTCAGAAGACCTCAATATTTCCCTTTGACACACCCTACAGGACACATTTATGATCGGATTGCTTTGAAACATGGCATGCTTGTTTAGGGTGACTTCTAGATGGGAGCTATCGATTTTCTTCAATTTCCGTCAAAAAATGTTGCCACGGCCAACGTTCTTAGAACTTAGTTTAGTCAGACCACAATATTTCTCTTTGGCACACCCTACAGGGCACATTTATGATTGGATTGCTTTGAAACCTGGCATGCTTGTTTGGGGTGACCTCTAGATAGGAACTATCGATTTTCGTCTATTTCCGTCAAAAAATGTTGCCGCGGCCAATGTTCTTAGAACTTAGTTTAGTCAGACTTCAATATTTCCCTTTGGCACACCCTACAGGGCACATTTATGATCGGATTGCTTTGAAACCTGGCATGCTTGTTTGGGGTGACCTCTAGATGGGAGCTATCGATTTTCTTCCATTTCCGTCCGTCAAAATATGTTGCCGCTGGCAACGATCTTTGAACTTAGTTTAGTCAGGCATCAATATATTCCTTCAGCATGCCATAAAGGGCACATTTATGATCAGATCGGTTTGAAGCTTTGTATGCTTGTTTGGGATTACCACTGGATGGGGGGGGGGGGGGGGGGGGCGGTGGCTCAGTTGGTAGAGGTGCAGGCTGCAAGCCGAGAGGTCCTCGGTTCGAATCCCACCTGCGGCAACCGCGTTGTGTTCTTGGGCAAGACACTTCACCCCCATTGCCCACGTGGGGGCACAGTGACGCTGTGTACTAAGACGCACTGCAAGTCGATGGTGCATCTGTTTTCAACCAATGCTAACCCTGCTTGTGTGGAGTTAGTATGTTGGGGAGCTGACAGTTGCACGCCGTTGCTCGGTGGTTCTCTCCGGGTACTCCGGCTTCCTCCACCCGTAAAACTGTCATGGTAATGCTTAGCCATTGTGCAGAAATATGTGACCTTAACCACCAATAAATAAATAAATAAATAAATACCTCTAGATGGGAGCTATCGATTTTCGTCAAAAAATGTTGCCACTGGCAGTGACCTTCGATGAACTTAGTAAAAACTTAGTGTAGTTAAGCATCAATATTTCGCTTTGACACACCCTGCGAGGAACATTTATGATTGGATCGCTTGCATACTCGGTGTGCTTGTGTGAGGTGACATCTATATGGGAGCTGTCGATTTTCTTCCATTTCTGTCAAAAAAATGTTGCCGCTGACCTTTGAACTTAGTTTAGTCAGACCTAAATATTTTCCTTTAACACACCCTTTAGGGCAAATTTATGATCGGATCACTTTGAAACTTGGTATGTGTATTCGGGGTGTCCTCTATATGTGAGCTATTGCTCTTTTTTCATTTCCATAAAAAATTATTGTCGTTATCACCAGCCTTTGAACTTACTGCATTTGTGCATCAAGTTATCCCTTTTGCACTCTCTGCAGGGTATATTTATGAATTTCCGTAAAAAAAACATTGCCACAAGCAATGGCCTTCTACTCAGTGCATTTGTGCATATACATCTTCCTTTGGCATGCCTCCGAGGGCACATTCATTATCAGGTTGTTTTGAAACTTTGTAAGCTTATGCAGGGTGACAAAGATAGGAGCTATTGATTTTCTTTTCATTTTCACCAAGAACTGTTGCTGTTAGCAACAACCTTTGAATTTATTGCATTTGTGCATCAACATTCTTTGACATGGCCTACAGGTCACATTTATCATAGGATTGTTTTTTAACTTGGTGTGCTCATTAGACAATACCTTTAGATAAGAGCGATTGATTAGCATTCCTTTCTGTGAAAAAAAAGTTGCCATTTACAATAACCTCTGAACATACTGCATTTGTATATCAACATTCTTCCTTTAGCCAGTCTTACAGTTTACATTTAAAAATGCATGGATTACTCTGACGTTGTGCACAAACAATGCTGTTATGTTGAAATTTCATCAAATAACATTGGTACCAATGATCTTCAATTTTGCCATTTCATTTATAACTTAACAAGTTCAAGTTTGCCAAGTTGAGCTACAGTGTCATTGACATTTTCATTTAAGGTCAGGATTTCTTTAAGGCGAGCAGTATTCGAGCGAATAAATCGCTCTCCTGAAAATGCCAGGACTGATAAGTGAGGGAGGGTAATGAACAGAGCTGATCGGATATTATCGTTGCATCAGGTAAATGGCCATTGCGTTAGGTAAAGGGTTAAAGAGTTTCAGGAGGACTTATCGTTCATATATGATTAATTTCTCGTTTCGTCGATATTTTCAGGTATACTGGGTAGGCCCCTTGGCCGGTGGATTAATAGCTGGCCTATTGTACGACTACATATTTGCCGAAGATGCAACCGTGAGGAGAGCACACAAGTGTCTTTTCCGCAGCCGCAAACCTCGAACAGAGAAAGAGAAGTTGAAAGATGAAGACCCAAATGCCACTGACTTAGTGGAGATTGTCGAGCAGACAGTCGACGAAGATTTCAAAGAGCCGGAAAAAGTGAAGCTGGCAGATGAAAATTCAAAAGAATAACCATCATATTGAGTCATCAAATGTGTTCATAATGTTAATACTGTTTTTGTCAGACATCTAATATGGAGTCGAGGGGTGTTAATGCTGATCTTGTCTTCTTTTATCACTCTGAAAAATCTGTCCGAATTATCAATCAATTTGAAGATAATCACATTTGAGTACACTACGTAAAATTCTTATACGTGAAATTCTTTCCTGTTTTTCCAAAGAGCTGAAACGGTTAAAGGGTTTTCTTGATCGATTAATCACATGGATTAGCCTGGGTTAACCCTTTACCTAACTTGAAAAGCAGACGACACATTTGCAAAAAAAATTTTTGAATAAATAATTTTTTTTCATTTTTTGTCTCAAAAACATAGGTTATGACCCCTCATTGGAACGATCTCGACGAGCTCGTTCCAACGAGGGGTCATAACCTATGTTTTTGAGTCAAAAAAATGGAAAAATAATGAAAATTAATTGACGATTTTTGAGAATAGCGCTGGCCGGTTTTGGCCGTTACGTTGGGTAAAGGGTTAACCGATTAATCACTTGCCCTTATAGGTAGCTGATAACTGTCGTACCGTTGATGATTCATAGCATTAACCCTTTACTCAAAGTAAAGGACAAAATCGGCCAGCTCTACATACAAAAATCTCCATTCAGATTTTATTTTGTTTTCAATTTTTGTCTCACAAACATAGATTATGATCCCTCATTGGAACGAGCTCGTTGAGCTCGTTCCAATGAGGGATCATACGCTATGTTTTTGAGACAAAAATTGAAAATATTTAGTAATTCAAGAATCTATTTTGCAAGTGTCCTCTGCTTCCCGCATTGGGGAAAGTTTAACTTAAGAATGACCAGTTCCAGCTACTGATACAGTATAATGATCATGCAAGTGAACAAGTATGTCAGCAAGTAACTTGCATGCTTTACTCTGTCTCATATAATTGATGTGAGTCAGTGTGACAACGTTTGCCTGTTATTGGAGCACGTTTGTTCCTTTGTTAACCCCAAAAATACAGAAGTTCAAAAGTAACGGTTAATCGACCAATTACTTTTTTGATCGATCAAACAAATTTCAAATCTTTTCAAATAATAAAACCCTACACCTGATGTAAAGATATCAAAATTTCGAGATCTGTCCAACAAGAATGAATTGGTTAAATTCCTTGGTGCATGATTGGACAGAAAATTTGCTTTTTGAAATTTTGATAGTTTGACGAAAGTGTGTATGGGGGTTATTTGTTCTACGCCAAATAATGAAAATGGACTTTTCCATTTCATTTCACTGACCTGATATGGAAAATACTACCAGCGCTGAAGGGGCCAAATACTCATTCAAAACTGGAAAATGGTTTAAAAACCGTCAGACATGAAAGAATTGCGGTAAATCAACATATTATCTCCCTTACATCGATGAACAAAATCATATAATTTTTTTATTCCCTCGACTCCATTTCAATTTGACAAACCTATCAATCCGACCAAATATCCATTGTTTCGCTCAATGCGTTCAACAGCTTTAGCATATATTATGAAAATTATGTATTCTTTGAAGTTTATTTAATTAATGTTTCATTTCTGTTCTATAAATAATTTCATCAACATTCCTGCATACAGGAAATTTTCTAACAACGCTGTCGGCAGACAAATTTGAGATTCACACAATACTGGGACCAAAACTATAAAACTTCTAAAATTGTATTTTCTAGAATTGTATTTTCTAGTTATGACTTTAAATGGTTTGAAATGGACCATTAGCATTTTCAAAGATTTGGCAATTTGCCAGGTAGCAAATTGCCATGTCTTTTAAAATGCTAATGATTCATTTTAGTCAATTATATTAATAGGTAGAAAATACAATACTAGAAAATACAATTGAAACAGTTTTATAGTATTGGCTCCAGTTTGTAAAATATTCTACTAACCACACAAGGAAATTATCTAACATAATGTACTCTTGTAGATTGGAAATTGCTCATGGTTTGGTACATGTAGATACTTGGAAATTGCTGGAGTTATGGACGGGGAAAGCTCTCGTGGACCGAAGAAGAGCATCAGATTGTTTAGGAGGGTTTGTCTGCTCTGGGGTCAGGGACGTGGCGACAAGGGGGGGGGGTGGAAGGGAGTGACACCCCCACCCCCCCCCCCCCAATCCTGGCCAAAATGTCTTATAGTTGGAAATTCGGAGGGCAAGTCATGAGTAGTTAGAAATTCCATCTATCTGGATTTTTGAGCTTCTTTGCTGATGTTGATGTCTTCTTTACTTCCCAAAATTCGAACTCTATTTCAAATCGGCAGAAATTCCTACTGTTACTATTTACAACAACAGTGTACGCAATATCGAGTTTCATAAGTATGCATGATATCAATCGTACGAGATTTCTACAGTACGTTATTTATCGTAATAAAAAAAATCCACGAAATGCACTTCAAGAAAATCGCATCATGTAAAATCGTTATCCTGAGTTAATTTCATCATTCACAGTTACAAAATGATGACACATCGAAAATTGATCATTCCTGCATAAGATCTGATTTAATGTTAGGACGGTGTGAATTGCTCAAAATTCTCAGCTTGAGCATTTGTTTAACATTCAATTCCAAGAATAATACCAAATAATAATAACAACCTGATAATTCTATCATAAATGTGTTGGCATTTCAGTTACTAGAATCAATTTTATACCCCCTTTCATGGCTTCATATTCAAACTCTTTCTCGATAGTGAATTTCCAAATGGGGGGACGGGGCGGGGCGGCGAAACCCACTCCCGCTCCCTCCCCCTAACTGGAAATTCACTATTCACTTCCCCCAATCGGAAACCTCTAGCCATGTCTCTGTCTGGAGCAGGTTTGTATCCATGTAATTGCTTCATTGGCACGATATAACACATTCTTTTCCACAATGTAGATACTTCATTATAATCATCCATAAAAATGGTCTTTGGAAAAAAAATAATAATCTTTATTTATTTTATACATGTTTGGGAACATTATCCACTTGAGGAGTTTCTCAGGAATATATATGTATTCAGCAACTTACATCCAGTTCTGCAGTGGACCGCATTTTCTGGTATCCCCACCGGGAAATAAATTCTGGTTTAAGCAAGATCTAAACTCTGTCCAAAATTCCTGCTTTCTCCAGTAGCACTGATCCTGTATACCATTTCTCAAAAAAATAATTTTAGTCACTTCTGTGGTTGCACCAGAATTTCCCCAACAGGGGTGGGGTGCTGTGCTCCCCGACGCGGGGGCTGGGGTATTCCCCGACAAGCACACAATAAAGGAGGAAGTTTCCTCGATAGGGGGGAAACCCTCCCTGGCGGGGGCTGTAACCACCTCGACCTCTCCCTTTCGCAACCCCTGTATCGCTTCATTATTTTGTTTTGTTTTTAACAGTATATACACGATGAACGCCACCAATCTATTGGAAAAATAGGTTCAAGTTGATAGAACTACAGTACGTGGAGAGTGAATTGTAACTAAATCACCCGCGGAGTGGGGTCATCACCCAAGCTATAATTTTCAAATTTTATATATATCGACAATAAATACAAGCACTGTTTCAGCCAATGGACCTCCGGGTTTAACCCGGAGGTCCATTGGCTGAAACTTTGCTGGTTCTGGTTATGCTTTGCAACAAATTTGCAATTATTGCTCGGGTGGAATATCCACTCTGCGGGTGATTTAGTGATAATACACTCTCCACGTACTGTATCATGTCGCGGCGACAGAACCATGAGCTTAGCTTCAGCTTGGATTCGATGTTTTCAAACTTAAACTCGGATTTGTTTTAAGCTTTAAACTTTATTATATCGAGATAATGGTAAGAAGCTGGATATGACAAGCTGACGCTCTTTACCACTGCATTGCCTATGAACTTTATTATATCGAAATAATGGGAAGAAATTGGATAGGGCAAGCTGACGCTTTTTACCATTGCATTGCCTATGAACATTATTGATTTTTGTTGATTTTAGAGTCCTTGTCCGAATAGCAGACAGATATGCGTAGGTACGAGTATACTAGAAAGGTCGTGCAACTTCATGTTAATGGTCGGGCAAACATGGACACCCCTCCCCCCCCCCAACCCTCCCTATAGTAATAATCTGATAATCGAAAAGCAGCTGCGTGTAAATTCGCCAGCATTGTATATACAAACATATTCATAAATTTGTTTCACTACTTTACAAACTACCTCCGTTCTTCTTTCGTCTTTCTTTCCGTTGAAAATGGCTGAATCTACCTCTTTTGACAGTTAATGTTTTCATACTTTTATTCACTTGAATCACTTCTGAAAATTAGGATTTGGTTGCTTGCTGTGGTGTGTAAAACAGTTGTTCAAGGGTGGCGCCAGAGGAGTGAGCTGATCTGTCTTAGAAGTTAAAAGTCTTTGAAGAAGAGAGATATTTAGACGACTTTTTAAATAGTGATGGGTCACCTAATTATTTTTCAACTTTTGCTTCAATTACATAGCTTATAACCCCTTATTGGAACAAGCTATTTGAGCTCGTTCCAACACACTAAAAACTAAAGTGTTAAAACTGACACTTTCAAGGTGTTAAACCCATTCAAACTCTTAGGGTTTGATTTTTTCACTCAAAGTGCAATGCTTTAAGCACTTAGACATTATAATCGTCAGACATCTGAAACTTGAATGGATGGCACTTCCCATTCCCATGTGTCTAGCATTGGTGGTTCTTCCAGAATCGTCCATAATTTGATTTGCGCTTGGTGGGTACATAATTAAAAGGACACAACGCAGATGACGCGGATCAGGCTCGAGAGTTCGAGCCTGATCCGCGTCATCTTCGTTGTTTCCTTGTAAGTGTCGCGACATTACACTTGTCAAGTGGTATTATTGTAACACCTGTCTGGTTCTGGGATATCTACACTTGAACAAAGTGCTAGTTCAGCACTTAGTAAGTGTTAAATACAGCACTTCAAGTGTAGTTTTTAGCGTGAACGAGAAGTTATAAGCTATGTTTTTGAGGCAAACATGTTCTGACGTGTTCTGCTTTTATTGTTGTTATAACCTACCGCACGATTGTTGATGTTATTTTATCACCGAAATTATTATGCACTAAATTCCACTTATTTGAACATTTTAAAGTTATGTGGCCACACCCTTATACAAATGACCACATCATCTAGAAGGAATAAAACAGAAGAAGTTAGCGAACCGAGAGAGAAGGCTGCCCAAAGGTATCTGTTACTATTTCACACAGAATCGAAACTTGACCTGTTCTGGTAGCAGTGCAGTAGCCATGTCGAAAAGATATTTTGAAAGAGAGTTTCGATGCATAAGGGAAAATGATCCACCTACATTTTTCTCTTTCTGTCTGTGTCGCCAAACGGTGTGTTTTCAGATCCTGACGTTTTTCTCAGCTTTGAAGAGAGGAATATTGTTGACCGTTAATAGCAACATTTTCTCTATAATGCAACTATGATTTTAATCAATTCAGTATCTTATTTCGAGAGCTCATTGATCTCTCTCAAACTAGATTGAATTTAAGTTCCTAGTTGCATTATGGGAAATATTCACAGCTTGAAATGTTAATATTTCGACAACATTATGAAGGCGGGGAAAAGTAGTCCGGAATTTAGATTGGTATTTGAGGTCTTGAAGAGTGTACAAGAGGTTCATGCAAAGCTTGTACAACCAACATACCATCAGTTTTCTACGTCTAAAGCGCAAAGTTTTTCAATAAAAGATCAGAGCTATGGCTCAGAACAAGGGTCGCTCCTCTAGTCTATTCCTTTTCTAGAAAAATGGATTGCTTAGAAAATGTGTTCTCATTTGGCATACAGTTTTAAAAGACGTCACTTGAGCGCAAGCTGTTTGTAAACATTTTGTTTAAATTTCTTAAAGATAATATGGACAGACCAGCGTCTGATTCCCGGTATGGATATCAAAATGCAGAAGTTACATTAACCCTTTAAACCCGAGCGGCCGCTTTTCAGTCCCCCAAATAATAAATATGGACTCCTCAAATTGCTGCCATTGAACTGACATGGAAGATACCACCAGAGTTCAAAGGGTTAAATGAACTATGTTAGTAAGCAGTTCTAATTCCAGTGGCGGATTCAGATATGAGAGAAATTACGCATGCCTCCTGAAAAAAATCTTAATTTTCAATGAACTGCGAAATCAAATTAACCTCCCTTGAGTACAACAAGGCGCCATCTGTAATGCTTTAGTATTGCAGATGACGTCCTGTTGCACTCGTAAAGGGTTTATCCATCCCTCTCCGTAGGAGGTCTGTCCATATTATCTCCGTAGGAGAGGGATGGATACACCCTTAACGAGGGGCGTAATTATCTTGGCGTTCATTTTTACAATTTTAGACTCATTTCAGTAGCCTAATCTGTGTACATGTGTATGGCCTTGTACACAAAAGTGAGCCTCTTATGGAAAATCTTACGTATTGTCCCAAGATGCCATGGTATACCGAAGCAATAACCTAGGATACCACAATATTTTGGGACAATACCATAATGTACCATATTGCCTTCTAACGTGGCACGCAGAACCTTCCAGTCTCCGCGGGGCATCATTGGCCCTGGACTCAATAACGATTTGGGTTGAAGCTTCTCGCTCCTTTTAATCACAATCCCTGAATTCGCCCCTACATATAGTACCGGAAAAATTCTTCGAGTGACTCTATGTAATGTTGCTGTCTAGAGAAGAAAAAAGAGGTTTAAGAAATTTTACCGCGGTGAATGTAACTATTTACAGCATGTAATTTTGATGAAGAAAAGGTTTAATTAATTTTACAAGTTATACTTTATGCATGAGAAAAAATATTTAAATTCTGATTTGAAAATGGCTATGGCTGGGCAGATTTGTGCATATTCATGTATATTATTTTATTGTAACTTCGGTTCTTTCATTGTTAAATTGACTGGTACTGCCAGGAGGAACAAACTCATCGCTACTCTACACTGGTGTGCGAGTTCCCAGACCATTGAATAAATCCCGTGTCAAACGGGGAATGGGCGAGAGAGAGTGGTGGTCGAGAGGATAAGTGCGCTGCTCTCTCATGCCAGGGGTACCGGGGTCGATCCTCAGACGGGGAAAGTTATTGAGGTGTGTCAGCATCAAGTGTGGGGCGTACCGTCCTGTCGGGCGGTGAAGTAAAATGGCTGTCCTCTGTGTGGAGAGTGGAACACTCCGTGCAGGCTAAAGGTCCCTTCATAGTTTTCAAGAAGAGCGAGGCCACAAAGTTGCCACGACGAAGGTCATCCCATACACCTGCGCCATTGGGCCAAGGAGAGGCGTTAATATAACAATAACATGAGTTTGGAGGGCGTTACGGTGTATTAATGGCCGAAGAGGAATGAATAACAGCCCAAGGTTTATTACCCACCAGAGACTTCGTCTCGGGCGGATAATAAGCCAGAGAGATGTTGTTCAGTCCTCAAGGGCCGATAATAAACCGGGACGCCCGACAAAATCGTGTTATTACTATTATTACCATGACTGGAAGACGGCGGCGGACTTTTAATAAATTTTGTTTTCATTAACGCTCGCCGTTCGCTTTCGGTTGCGTGACATCATGAATTACTGAGTTTTACCACCCCGCCAACCTTCGCTAATATACTTAACAACGTCCGCTAAAGTGGTAGTAAAATAAGTTGCATAACTTGCTCACCAATCCTTGTAAAACAAATAAGCTTAACCCTTTACCCAACTCAGACGATATCAAAATTTATTATTTCAAATATCATTTTCTTTAAGTTTTTCTAAAAATTTCAACAAAACCATATCAAGTGACCCCTCGTTCCAACGAGGGGTCACATGATATGGTTTTGTTGAAATCTTTTGAAAAATATTATTTTTTCAACTGCTGAATTTGCATATTACGCGGGCGTATGCGGGCGATTCGTGGGGTAAAAGGTTCAAAAAGAGAATGGAATTCAGATCTCATTCCGAGCAGCTCGACAAAAAACTTGTCTTATTCACATTTCCGAAAAATATATTAGTTCTGGTGTTATTAAAACAATCCTGTTGATTTAACAATGAATCAAAGAATCTACAAGCTATTGAATGCAAAAAAACGTGTTCTTATCCTCGTCAGGAGCTTGTGAGATGGGGAACGAGGTTTCTTGTGTTTGAAAATTGAATTCCGTCTCTTGAGTGCAACAATGCAACAAGGTGACACCTGAAATGCTTTAGCATTGCAGGTGGCGCCCCGTGTACTCGAGAGACGTTTTTGTACTTGCACACGCGTCGTTCACTCCGCTGAGAGTGGAAGTAAAATGTAAGTTCTGGCTCATTCCGTTTTACGGATCTCTTTGAGGTCGGGATATAGTCATAAGATAAAGAAAAGTGAATCGGCATTGTCAACCATCAATTGCCAAATTGTGCTTCGTTCTGGATGGACTCAGTGACCAGCGTAAATGGATGAATAATTTGGCTTTTGTGAGATTTTTTAAAGAGTCGGAGATGTAATCCGTCGTCTGATGTCATTTTTTGTCTTTGCAAAAATACTTGCTTTTTCTATTGGGAGTGCCACTTTTATAGCAACCTTTACGTAGCGCGACTGGAATACATGACCAGGCAAGATAGTTATCTCAAAAAATTAGAAATAACCATTTCTAATTTCCAGAACATACCATATGTCCCCGCGTTGGTACGACACAGAAAACGAGGTGACTCAATTTCAATGGCGATATTTGTACACAAAACATTGAGCAGGATTGGGCGATTCTTGGAAACTATTGGTTTGTCTCGAGATCCAGGCTGTATCGGTCAATTTAGCTGTGGATCACACTTGTCATTTCTTTTTAGGACAGTAGATATAGCATTTTAGTACATGTAGCGGTCACATGACCATCAGATGATAGCTGGTGGATAGTGGGCACATGTTAATTGTATTTAATTTGTACTTTTCCATTTTGTAATAAAAAAAAGAGTAATAAAATTCCATGCTAATCCATCCTTTATGTTATTTAAACTGGTTAAATCAGTTGAACCCTAAACTGTTGTACATGTCCGTGAGACCATCTTCTGTTCTTCGTGGTGGATTTAGCTGGGTGAGGGGGGCGAGGGGGGGGGGGGGAGTGTCAGGTGCGATGCACGATTTCCACAATTTTTTAATTATCCACCTTTGTTTGATTTATTTCTCAGCTCAGCTGACTGAAAGTCAGCAAGATCTATTCCCGCCACTTGGCGTCCGCCGTCAGTTGTTCGCCGTCTGTTAGCTTTTGCACATCAGTCGTCTTTTTCAGAAACACTGCCCAAATCCAACCAAACACACCCATCCCACACACACTTAATCACCAACCCCCTCTCACACGTACATCCTCACATTGTCTGTCTTTCCTTTTATTTTTTGAACGTCGAAAATGAAGAATCGCAGTAGTAGGAGAGGGTTCGATAAACCCTATTTGATGGAGGGAAAGGTGGAGATGAAATGATGCACAGTCACGTGACTCAGCGGTGTCATGTTGGGATTTGAACTTTCCATGGTAGCTCGCGTAAGTGGCCATGTTGTGACGTCATTATCATAGTGATACGTGGTCCCAGTGAGGATACGCACGTGTTTCTATCGTCCATTTTGTATATTGGTGGCCGTCATCTTGGTCTCTACGGTGGCACGTGGTTTTTAGTATGGAAGACTTCTAATTGGAAGGGGTGTGTTCTCGGGAACACTTGCTTGCATTTTCACAAAAATCTCCGTTATGTCCAAGAATCACCAGAAACAACACAACAGTTACCTAAAATCGTCACAAAACACCCAAAATCACCGAGACGGACTTTGTTTGGCTCGGATGCTTTCAGAATCATTTTTATACTAGTAACGCGTAGTGCTTTGCAGCTCTAAAAGAGCATTCGATTCTATAAAAGTAAGAATAGCGATCAGGCACTGTCTTCCAGAATCCACTTTATATCAGTAGCCCATACGGATTTTGCAATCCTATTCTTTCTCATCTGCATTCCCCATATATGTACTTGAGAGCCATGAAGATATTTCTCAGGAATCTAACCTCAAGTCCATCATATCGTCATCCAACTATTTGGGAATACCAGGCCATGAGTGCTATGAGAACTCCCTCTGTTCCACCTCCAATTCTCATTTTCGTATCGCAAGACCACTCAACGCGAAATCCCTTCTATGGTTTGTCTTTGATTTCAGAATCCCCCTTTAGCTCACCTGGCTGAAAGGGCCATGTGAGCTGTTTCCAGCACTTGGTGCCCGCCGTCGTCCGTAAACGTTTCTCTCATTTTTAGTTCACCTGGCCTAAAAGGCCATGTGAGCTTTTGCCATCACTTGGCGTCCGTCGTCGTCCGTAAACTTTTAACAATTTCATCATCTTCTCTGGAACCGCTGAGCCGGTGCGAACCAAACTTGGCAGGAATGGTCTATGGGAGGTCCTCTACAAACGATCCTCATTTTGTTCCTGTTGGATGAAAAACATAGCCACCAGAGGCATTCTTTGATTTTGGTTGGTGGATTTTGAAAAATCTTCAAATATCTTCTCCTCTGACACAACTTGGCCAAATATTTTGAAACTTTGCATGATCAATCACTGGGATCCCGTCTACCAACGCTCCTCATTTAACGTTGATCGGGTTGCAAACTTGGCCGCAATTGCGGCTTATAGTTACCATAGAAACCCTATGGGAAATAACATTTTCATCTTCTTCCCTGGAACTACTAAGCCGATGTAAACCAAAGTTGGCAAGAATGGTCTATGGGCGGTACTCTAGGAACGATCCTTATTTAGTTCCCGTCGGATGGAAAACATGGCCGCCAGAGGTACTCTTTGATTCTGATTGGTGTATTTTGAAAACTCTTCTCTGAAACCAAAAGGCCAACTGTTTTGAAACTTCACATGCTTAATGACTGGGACACACTCTGCCAACGAGCATCATTTAATGTTGATCGGGTTGCAAACATGGCGGCAATTGCGGCATAGAGTTACTATAGAAACCCTATAGGAAGTCGCATTTCCATCTTCTTCTCTGGAACTACCGAGTCGATGTGAACCAACCATGGCAGCAAGGTGAACCAAGCTTAGTAGGAATGGTCTAAGGGAGGTCCTCTACAAACGATCCTCATTTTGTTTCCGTCGGTTGACAAACATGGCCGCCAGAGGCATTCTTTGATTCTTATTGGTGGATTTTCAAAAATCTTCTCCTCTGAAACTGCAAGACAAAATGTATTGAAACATCACATTATTGATGACTGGGACACCCTCTACTAACGGTCCTCATTTAATGTTGATCAGGTTACAAACATGGCCGCAATTGCGGCTTATAATTACTATAGAAACCCTATGGGAAATCACATTTTCATCTTCTCTGGAACTACTGAGCCGATGTGAACCACACTTGGTAGGTATCGTCTATGGGAGGTACTCTACGAGCAATCCTGATTTTGTTTCCGTCGGATGGAAAACATGGCCGCCAGAGACATTCTTTGATTCTGATTGGTGGATTTTGAAAAATCTTCTCTGAACCACAAGGCCAAATGTTTTTAAACTTCACATGATTGATGACAGGGACACCGTCTACCAACGATCCTCATTTAATGTTAATCGGGTTGTAAACATGGCTGCATCCGATGTGAACCAACTTTGGCGGCAATGGTCTATGGGAGGTTCTCTACAACTATTTCTCATTTTGTTCCTGTCGGATGAAAAACATGGCTGCCAGAGGCATTCTTTGATTCTGATTAGTCGATTTTGAAAAATATTCTCCTCTGAAACTACAAGGCCAAATGTTTTGACACTTCACATGATTGATGCTTGGGACACCTTCTACAATGATTGTCATATAATGATTATCTGGTTGCAAACATGGCCACAGTTGCGGCTTATAGTTACCACAGAAATCCTATAAGAAATCACATTTTCATCTTCTGATCAAACATGGTCACAATTGCGGCTTATAGTTACCATAGAAATCCTATAGGCAATCACATTTTCATCTTCTGTTCTGCCAGGTGAGCGGTTACAGGCTCTTTAGAGCCTCTTGTTATCTTCTTCTCTGGAACTGCTGCGCCGATGTGAACCAAACGTGACAGGAATGGTATATGGGAGGTCCGCTACAAACGATCCTTATTTTGTTCCCGTTGGATGAAAAGCATGGCCACCAGAGGGATTCTTTGATTCTAATTGGTGGATTTTCAAAAATCTTCTCCTCTGAAACTACAAGGCCAAAGGTTTTGAAACTTCACATGATTGATGACTGGGGTGCCCTCTACCAACGATCCTCATTTAATGATGATCGGTTTGCAAACATGGTCGAAATTCCGGCTTATAGTTACCGAGAACCAAACTATGCACAAATAATGTATGGAAAGTCCTCTGAAAACAATCATTCTGTTTCTCTCAGGTGAAGGGGCTTGGCAGCCAGCTGCATTCTTTGATTCTGATTAGAATAACTGAGGGATATGCAGTTCTTCCAGATAGGCGATCTTTTGAGCCTCTTGTTGTAGTTTGAAGCTATGAGGAAATCCCTCAATGAGGTATAATCTACCATCTCTCATGTCCTCATCTCGGCATTTGAAGATACAAATGACACAGTGATGTACTGTTTGATGATACCTTTTGGGGATAGGTATCTGGGGCTGGGTAGGGCTCCTGGCCAGCGCCTTTCACCTCTACTTCTATTTCTGTACCCCAGTACGTGCTTTCTGCCTTCCACTTCTGCTTCTACTTTCTACCCCACTACTAACTTATTATTTGGTAAACGTATAAGTACCATCTGTAATCCCTCCTCTTATTAGGAACTATTAATCCTATGCTTATCCACCATTGCTGCCACTACTAAAATCACCAGTCTCTTCTACTGAACTTCCTACGAAACACCACTAACAGATTCACATGATCGGCTAGGAATTTTCACCTACCGGATTCCACTTACGATATTCCACTTAAAGGAATCGCTTTTTAGGAGACGTCTATATGGTTTTTAGAATCCTTTTCTCGTCGCATGAGGCCATGAGGGGAAAGAGGAAATTCATCAGTGAGGTATAATCTATCATTCCGCATCTCCTCATCTCGGTATATAACGGCCACGTAACGCGGAATACAACTTTGGAATCGTCTATAGTCTGTATATGCCTGCAGAATCCATTTTTGTGCTATGAGGGCCATGAGGAAATCCCTCCATCAGGAATAATATACCATCCCTCATTGCCTTATCTCGGTTTTTGTGGAGGGTGTGTTCGATTCGAGAGGAGTAAATCTAATTCACACAGTTGCTCGCTCTCTCTCTCTCTCTCTCTCTCTCTCTCTCTCTCTCTCTCTCTCTCTCTCTCTCTCTCTCTCTCTCTCTCTGTCTCCCCTCCCCCTCTCTTTCTCTTGTGCTTGTTCCTGGTGGGACTATTATGATCCCCGATGAGTCTGGAGGTGGGATGGGGAAATCTCACCCGAGGGGCAAGATATTTGAACCATATCCGAGGCTTGCCGAGGGTCTGGTTCAAATATCTTGTCCCGAGGGTGAGATTTCCCCATTCCCACTTTCAGACTCATCGAGAATGATTCCCCCCCCCCCCCCCCACACACACACACACACACAAACACGAGGATTACGTCATTATAGATAATTGGCGGTCACGTGCTGACATACCCGATTTATCAAGTCCTAGTCTTTTCGAAAAACGAACTATTTCATCGGAAAGAACGTACAAAAGTTAGGTATATACCATAGGTATGTACTAAAAAATTGATTTGTAACACTGTCCGTTAAGGGGTTAATGAATTTGCGCGTGTCAAACTCTAATGTAAAGGGCATTGTGAGATTATTGATCGATGAATTCGCGCAGTGATATTATTAAATCTGCAGAGAAACATGGGGTTGAAACAAATCAACATTGTTGATTTTGAATGGTACGTGGATTACATGCGGGAAATCGTGAAGCCATTTTGTTTATTTGCAATTGTGCAGGCGATGATGAATTAGTTCCGGCGACCTAATAAAATATGCAAATGAGTATGTCACGTGGGGTGGGTGGGATAGAAATATCCCACCCTGCTGTCTCACCCGGGACACGCGTATGTTTCACGTATAGTGGGGGGAGAAAAAATTTACAGCCCTGACCTATTTTTAAATTTTTGGAACCGATTGGCTGATTTGATCCAAATTTGGTATGCAGTATTATTGGGTGACCTGCACGATGCAGGCCGATGGATAACGGGGTCGAGTAATGCCGCAGCACTAGAAGCAATCATGGGTGAGCTTGGGTGGATAAGGATCAAGGACAGGATAGACTTAATGAAACTCTGTTATCTTAACTATTTGGTAAATCTCCCAAACAGCCGATGGTGTAAACTAATGTTCCAGAATATTTGGAATTCAAATACAAAGGCAGGTGGGTGGTCCAAGTGAGTGAGTTAATAGAGGACTACTCACTGGAGATCTCGTACTTAGAAGTAGGAACAACCCAAGGTAAACAAAAAGTCAGAGAAAAAGTCATGGAGGATGGTAACCTTGGACTGGACTAGCGGTAGAAGCTTGACGCGATCGGGTTGTAACTTTCTTGTGGTCCGCATCCCTCATGTGAGCGAATAAACTGGTACGTCTGAGAATTGGCCAAGGCAAACAACTCTTGGTGGACTGTTATTGGGTATGCCTATTGTAAGAGATGCATCCGAGACAGTCTCGGGCTAATGGATCGATTTGCTTATTAGTCTCCTGTGCAAACCACTAGGTATTCGCCAAGAGGTGAATGCTTAATGGGCTGTGCGGGAGAATGCTTGCGTGATGCATAGAGTCTTTACATGAAGATACGTATTATGGGATACTCTAAACAGGTCCGACGCGATGTGACCATGACTGTTAAAGGTGTTCTTGAACCACGATAAACGTAAACAAACACCAAAAAAGAACAGGAATGGCCAGAGTAGGGTATGAGCAGGTGGATTAAGTGAAAATGCTAAAAACTGACACATAATTCTGTTACCGTTCCAAGGTGGCGGCTCTTCTGAGCTACCATAATATACTCCGTAACAAGCAAACAAACCCAAAGCATACCATTACACTCATATAGGAAGGTATATTATTACCCTTTTAAAATTATACAAGCTTCCTGATTGGTCAGTGACCAATGCATCCAATGCGGTACATTTAACTCCAACGGAGTGTACGAAGTTCAAAGGATTGTATGAGAATATCACGTGACATCTAAACGGGGTGTACGGACATTCTAGTATTCTACACTTCGCCGATTTCTCTTTCACCCTTCGCCTCAAACATTTTCGTCAGTAATAATAAACACTCAGACCCACAAACAAAATTACAACAATATTGTTTCATGAGAATATTCCGAAAACTTGAAATAAAACATATGTACATACCCTCAACGTCCAAGAAGAGGGATTCTGTTGTGGTCTTTCTACACTACAGATCGTTGCGGATTCTAAAAACATGCAATCTCGTTATATGAATTGTCTCTTCCATGAAACTTATTAAAGCACTTGTATCAGTTTGAATATAGTGTCCCCGATGCTCCAAGATGCACGATGGACCACTGTATGTATCGAATAAAACACTAATAATCAACTTGTGCCCCACAATAATAACGACGCGTCATTTCCCAATGTCCTTGAATAGAAGACTCCCAAATGTTTGAGTTCAATCGAAGGGAAATAACTCAAAATCAAATAAAAAATTTTCTTCTGCTTGTCCAAATCATTTTTCAGCAAAAAATTACCGATTGTTACATGTTCAAGTTGTTTCAGGCTTGAACTAATCCGTTCCAGTTTATCGGCTCACATTTTCAAGTTGTTTTAGGTTTGAACTATTCCTTTCCGAAGTTTTATCGTTCTTGTTAAATAATAAAGAAACGTGTTTCTTTCAGTTTCTCAATTTTTCTGTCAAGGTTTTCGTCACTGGATATTCATCACTGTGGGTTATATAACAAAGCAATACACGACACACTGAAGGGGCGGGGTAATAAATTCGCCACACGGTGTTTCAGCAGGGTGTGCGGGACTGTACTACCCTTCTGAGATTCGCATTTTCTTCGGCTTTCAGCCTCAGGAAATACGGATCTCAGAAGGCCAGTACAGTCCCATACACCCTGCTGATACACCGTGTAACTAATAGTGCCATACTTCGGGCTTTGGAATACTACGAAAGGTCGTTCACATTACTACTAACAGACCCATATCTGTACAGACCATTTATAATATACTGCCGGGATGCTCTTTCCACGGCGAATGTGCACATACGTACAGTACAGTCGCCGTGAACTGGTTGTAACACACGCATTGATGTCCACGCATGCGTTTACCAGGTAATAAAAATCGTCATCAGCAAAATTTTAATTAATGAAGCACCGGGTATTACCCGGTGCTTCATTAATTAAATTTTTGATGATTATTTCTATAATTAGTGTTTGCATCTAATAACATTGGAAATATTGCCCACCCGTGGAAGATGACCAGTCCGTGGCGGCCTTACTGTATCTCTGCACTCGCATTAAAACTCCGTAATACACACTAGCACTGAAAGAAAACAATGCAATAGACGTACTAAGTGTGGGAAGGTGTTGCAAGTTGGGCCTGGGTGTGGAAATGCATGGATTTATAGGGAACATTCTAAATCTAATGTAATACACCAACAGAATACACTTTCCACTTCATCTAAACCTATTCGTACCCCATAGCAGTTGAGACCACATGTCGCCTTAGACCCAAAATGTCAGCCTTCATTAAATCAATATGGACGACAGAAACATCTGTCATCCTAACAAATGCTTCAAACAAAGACACAAGATGATCGCTTATGCGCGCTACCTCGACATCCAACATAACACTCCAACATATAGAGTACAGTCGCCGTGGACTGGCCGTAATCCACCGTTTGCACCAGTGCTCAAAATAACTTTTTTTTCTATGCGTAGCAAAATGCTACACATTTCCAAAAAATGAATAGCATTTTGTAAAAATTGCACAGCTATTTTTGTATACCGGAGTTATGTTATACTGTTTTGCATTGAATTCTTCTAAGCAGATAGAATTGTTTCCTTCCATTTCTGGGCATTTCCAAATGATCTGCAACACATGAAACATTTACTATGTTTTTTTTTAACTGAACTGCCTTTAAGGGTTGCATGGACTTGGATATTTTCAAATGACGTCGTGGTTGTTTTACTTGTTTAACAGAGTTCTCAAAATAGAAGTTGGGATTTTTAATTTGATGGGCTTGAAGTTATTTTTAATGGACATTTTATGCAAAATGTTGTAAAACAGGAAGAATTTAAACCAATAGAATTCATCTTACATATGAAGTTGCTAATGATGCTTGATGGAGAGTTAATTTGAGTTATGCCTGGAATGTTTCACAATCAGAAGTAAAGCATCAATGAACTAGTTTTCAAATTTGTTTGCAAATTTTCATTTACATTTTGCGATACAAGATAATCAACTGCAGCCTAATAGGCTGCAGTTGATTATCTTGTATCGCAAAATGCTATACATAATTGAACATTGTGTAGCTTTTTGCAAGTTTTGCATAGCAAAAAGCGACGCGACACCGCTTATTTTGAGCCCTGGTTTGCACTGTTGTCCAAGCATGCGTTTACAAAGTAATAAAAATCATCATCAAAATTTTAATAATGCGGTATTTTTGATAATTATTTCTATAATTAGTGTTTGTCATCTAATATCTCGTCGAGCTCGTTCCAAAAAGGGGTCACATGATATGGTTTTGTTGAAATTTTTTGAAAAAAATTAAAAAATGATATTTAAAATAATAAATTTTGAAATCGTCTGCGTTGGGTAAAGGGTTAAATCACGTTTCGACCGCGGTGGCATTACAGCCCAGAGGCGGCGAAGCTCCCAAAAAAGTGGGAGGTCACACCTTTCTGGTACGGCAAGGGGGTAGGGTGGAGAATAATTTTTGTTCGGGGGGGGGGGGGGGGGCAATGGTTATGGGGAGGTGTATTCATGTATTCATGCAAAATATATAAATCTATATACGCTATCCCTCACCCTTGAACCTATCCTATTTCCTTATTTAAGACACTAATCTCAGCGTATTTATTTGGCTTTTCTTAAAAGGAAAAGACATTTGTTAGTGTACAGGAAAAGTTTTTTCTTTCTTTCTTTCTTTTTATCCACACTTTACAAGAACGGAGTTCTCGAACGCTCTTACAGATTTCGATAAAACTTCGCAAGGTTATAGACAGCTATACTTTGTCTGACAAAACGTTTTTGACTTTGGGCGTTAACTTTCTTCTGCCAAAACCCACCAAAAACGTCGAAATTTTTATTGACCAATATCACCTGGTCCGAATGAGCTAATGACCTTACATTTTCACAGATTTGTTATAAATACACTTTTCCATAAGCAACAGGTTACAAATGTTTACCAAAATTATTTTTTCTGTCAAAATTTTTCTAAACATCAAAAATAGGCCTGAAAATTTTGGCCTACAATCTCGGCACTGTGAGTCAGCAAAACACCAGTAATGGTCTGAATAATAAGAATGTTATGTATCATTTTCATAAGCGCGAAAGAAATTTCATTTCTGTCCAATGTCCGTTATCTTAGTGGAATGACATATATCCAAAGATGCTGGGCGAGCAACTGTCAGACTCTCCACACAAGCAGGGTTAGCATTAGTTGAAGACAGAGGCACCATCGACTTTAAGTATTCCTTAGTACACAGCGCCACCGTACCCCTACGTGGGCAATCGGGATTAAGTGCCTTGCCCAAGGACACAAAGCGGTTGTCGCAGATTCGAGCCCCCACCACCCCCCACACACACACAGAAAAAAAGTTTCAGTCATGTCACCCCCATGTTAATCCATATAGAAAACACAAGGCAAGATTTAAAATAACAAGTAAAAATGGAAATTTTACGATGGGCCTGGGGAGGGAGTCGCGATTCAAAATTAGAGTCTGGGGAGGGGTCAAGACTCAAGATGACAGCGACAGCAGAGGCGGTGGCGTGGGAACCAGGGGGTAGGGAGGTATTTCAGCCCCCACCCCCAACCACCACCCACCCCCAAAAAATGAAAAAATTAGGCCTGACATTCTGAGGAGGACGATCGTCCCTGAGCACTATCGCCCGGTGCCCGCTTGATTTTACACTCGACAAGCGACCATCGTTGCTTACAACGACATTTCAAGCTTGCGCAACAGTCATCACGTCATGATCGTACAATATATTGTACTAACCAGCGGCGCTGATGATGTTTAACAAGAATAACAATAATGATATCCCAAACTCAGATTTAGGGTAATGAGAAAATATTGTTTTTTGTTAAGCTCTCCGGGGCACGTTTAAGCTGGAACCCCAAACCAACCCAATACAGCTCTAGACAGAGTAGAGAATGCACTCCTTCACTTTTGAAAGCTAACCAATTTTAATAAGAAAGTTCTTAGCGCATAAAGACAATGCGTTGGTTTCGATCTGTTGAGTGCTCTGGGGATAGAATGGTTTCGCGCGCCGAAGGCGCGCTTGGACGGTGTGAGGCAAGCCTCTTTCGACCCTCATTAATTGTTGAATGATGTTTCACGCAACATGTCCGGGCGCGTCAAAGGGAGCGATTGGAGGGTACTCCGCAGATATCCGGAATCTTGGTGTTGTTGGGGTGTTTCGTGGCGTTCTTTGATGTTCTTACGTGTTTTCCCTCGGGTGAGAAGCAGTGTGAGAGGGGGGGGGGGGGGGGTTCTCTTGACAAAGGCGCTAACTCTCCCCGAGGGCGGAATTTTCGAAAACGATGTTTTCAGGCGAGTATACTGTTCAAAAACGTAGGGGATATTTTATAAAAGTGAGACATATGAAGAAATATATTTATATTTTCGTCAAAAAGACAGTTGAGGCATTGCATTGTGACACCTGGTGAATGATTTCAGCGATAGTTGGGTGTCTGACAAGCACACGGCATTCCACGCACTGAGCTATAGAAGACATGGACGGTCAGGCAAAAAATTTACCACATTCAGTCCAAGACCTCAATACCTTGTAAATTCTCCTCGGTTCGCGAGACAAGCGCGGATCCGACTTGGCATACTCCTCACCAAACGTCCAATATCAGCTTGACTGATGTTTTTCCATTCTTCCTGTAGTGCAGCAGCGAGCTCCTGGACATTAGTAAGGGGCTGTTGGCGTTGTCGTAGGCGCCTGCCAAGCATAGTCCAGACGTGCTCGATTGGTGAAAGGTCTGGACTTAGTGCTGGCCAAGCCAGTGTAGTGACGTTTTGCTCCTGGAGGAACCCTGTGTGCTCCTGCATTGTCATCATGGAAAATGAATCGATGGCCCTGGCGTCGCGCAAATGGCGCCACATGAGCTGTTAACATGTTGTAACGGTAGTACTGCCCTGTGTCACGCCCTTGGGTGACATGTAATGCTGTTCTACGTGTCATGATTATGCTTCCACACACCATAACCGATCCACCACCAAAACGATCGTGCTGCCTAACGGTTACGTCATGGTATCGTTCGTTCCGCCGCAGCCACACTGTTTCGCCTGTCGTGGAAGTCGAGAGTGAACCTGGATTCATCGGATAACATGACGTTGCTCCATCGACGATTGTCCCAGCTCTGTCGTGCTCCACACCAATTACGCCTTGCCGCGATGTGACACTCACTAAACGTGAAATTATTCGAGGTCGTCGAGCGTACAAATTCCAGCTGTGTATAGGCGATTTAGGATAGTCTGACCACTGACTCGCACATCTGTCGCTCGGTGTAGCTGCTGTCTAATTTCTGAGGCACTTTGAGGCGGTTACGTGATGCTGTGGTTCGGATGAAACGATCCTGGTGGAGTACAGGGGACTGGAATCAAAGACCTTAGTTAGAGTTTCTCCTGTATTTTACAAGCGCCGAAGAAAAACTTCAACAAGGGTCGCCGATTTCTGCCACCATCCATCCCCGCCCTCCCTGTACTCTACCGGAGTTGTGTTCTGCATTTCTACAACGATTAAACTTGATTTAATTGAATGAAGCGGACATTTCTTTTTGACACTGTTTATGTCGAAGTATTCCATTCACGTCATAACGCCAGTCTGATCCGTAACGTCCACTCCGATGCATTCTTACATAACGTTCTTGCGCATAGGCCGGATTCCACGTGCAGGGTATCTAGCACCTTTATCAATGGTATTGTATCGGGTAACGTTGAATACACACCGTAATCGTAGTATAATGTTTTTTGCTCTCAACAAAAGGACCCTGCAGACCAAGTCACTAGTGTTCAACCGATGATCGGAACCGGCCACGACAATCGGCCGATTGTGGGTAATCGGATGACAACGGCAACGGCTCCTGGAATATCGGTTCAACCGATTGTTGCCAAGCATTTTGAGATGATTCATTAACCGCATTTTATTCTCTTCTGCAGTTGTTTAATTGTTAATGTAAAATGATACCATTCAATAAAGTTGAGAAACAACCACAATGTGTATTCTTAATCTCTCTTGACGCCACGTTACGGGACAAACAAATTAAACATCATACAAAGCTTACAACTGGGCGAAATCGCTAGTTCATACCGGAAAAGTGACGGTAACACTCCATTGACTCAGGCAGAAGTAAAATTACCAGTCGCACGCACTTGGGCGGTAAACGTGGCTCTGAGAGCCACGTTTACCGCCCAAGTGTGCGCGACTGGTAATTTTATTTCGACCCAAGTCAATGAAGTTTAACAACGAAAAATGTTCAGTTTAATGTAGTTCTTTCGAGCCTCGGCTTGTCCTAGTGCATGGTATTACAATCGGAATCGGCATCGGAATCGACCGACTGTGAGCTCAAATAACCGGTAATCGGTCAACGACCATTTTTGGTAATCGGTTGAACACTACAAGTCACAATGGGAACGTGATTACGGCGCCTCTGCAGATGATTCTGTTTTGAAGCTTGGGCAATACTGAGAGAGTACAATTAATTTTCATTTATAAGGTATATAACAAAATTTTACATAGGCTGGTCCTTTGAATAGATTATTATTTTCTGATGTGGGTTAACCTTCCATTCTCCCACTCAGCACCAAACGACACAGTTTATATTGGCCCGCAAACGTTGTCCCAAGTGTATTCTTTCTTGGAAACTCTACTGGTAGGATGCACGTATCTTGACAGTGTTTTCACATCATTGTTGACAGCCTCAAAAGGCAGCCAAAAAATAATATTAAAACACTGTTAGGTGATCTTCGTCTGTTGTATATGCATATACGGTGGTTAGTCGCGTAAAATTATTCTGAGGACTTGAGGGTTAAAGTTGTTTCCTATTTTTACAAAATGATTTTAAAGGGATAACCGCGTGTGAATGTATAAAACAAAATTCTGAAGTCAATTTCGTGACGATTATGTGGCGATTGACTGACTGGTAGTATTTCCCGAAAAATAAATATTTTCTCATCAACAAGTTAACGGCGGGAACAGTATCATTCGGGTTCATCATGCATACGCTGTTTTTCTTTTTTCTGTAGTTCCACCTCGCCTCGAAGAGATTTGGAGAATATATTGAATTACATCTGTTCGTTCGTTCGTTCGTTCGTTCCTGTCCCCCGTCCGGTCGTCTTACCGTCCGCCTTACCGCCCGCCTGTTCGTTCGTTCGTTCGTTCGTTCGGTCGGTCGGTCGGTCGGTCGGTCGTTCGTTCGTTCGCTCGTTCGTTCGTTCTCGTTCATTCGTTCGTTCGTTCGTCTTAAGGTAGAACACAACGATGGTCGTTCGTTCGTTCGATCGTTCGTTCGTTCGTTCGTTTTAAGATAGAACACCACGAGGGTCATGCGTCTGTTCGTTCGTCCATTCGTTCCGTCGGTCCGTTCGTTCGTTCGTTTATGACATCTTCAGGAAATTATAATGGATATCTAGCATGTCATGCCCTCTCAGACACTTACCGAAGTATGCTATCAGTACCCAGGGGACCATATGGTGTGTGTGGGTGTTTGAGGGAACTTTTGGGAGGAGAAGGGGGATTTGGGCTTTAAAATGAGTTTTGAAATATTTCTCCCGATTTTATCCTAAAGAAATGTTACCCCGGATGCGTGTTTGGAAGAGTGAGGTCATTAATGATTTCTTTATTATTATTTAACCCTTTACCCAACGAATCGCCCACATCCGCCCGCGTAATACGCAAATTCAGCAGCTGAAAAAATATTATTTTTCTCAAAATTTCAACAAAACGATATCATGTGACCCCTCTTTGGAACGAGCTCGTCGAGCTCGTTCCAAAAAGGGGTCACATGATATGGTTTTGTTGAAATTTTTTGAAAAAAATTAAAAAATGATATTTAAAATAATAAATTTTGAAATCGTCTGCGTTGGGTAAAGGGTTAAATCACGTTTCGACCGCGGTGGCATTACAGCCCAGAGGCGGCGAAGCTCCCAAAAAAGTGGGAGGTCACACCTTTCTGGTACGGCAAGGGGGTAGGGTGGAGAATAATTTTTGTTCGGGGGGGGGCAATGGTTATGGGGAGGTGTATTCATGTATTCATGCAAAATATATAAATCTATATACGCTATCCCTCACCCTTGAACCTATCCTATTTCCTTATTTAAGACACTAATCTCAGCGAATTTATTTGGCTTTTCTTAAAAGGAAAAGACATTTGTTAGTGTACAGGAAAAGTTTTTTCTTTCTTTCTTTCTTTTTATCCACACTTTACAAGAACGGAGTTCTCGAACGCTCTTACAGATTTCGATAAAACTTCGCAAGGTTATAGACAGCTATACTTTGTCTGACAAAACGTTTTTGACTTTGGGCGTTAACTTTCTTCTGCCAAAACCCACCAAAAACGTCGAAATTTTTATTGACCAATATCACCTGGTCCGAATGAGCTAATGACCTTACATTTTCACAGATTTGTTATAAATACACTTTTCCATAAGCAACAGGTTACAAATGTTTACCAAAATTATTTTTTCTGTCAAAATTTTTCTAAACATCAAAAATAGGCCTGAAAATTTTGGCCTACAATCTCGGCACTGTGAGTCAGCAAAACACCAGTAATGGTCTGAATAATAAGAATGTTATGTATCATTTTCATAAGCGCGAAAGAAATTTCATTTCTGTCCAATGTCCGTTATCTTAGTGGAATGACATATATCCAAAGATGCTGGGCGAGCAACTGTCAGACTCTCCACACAAGCAGGGTTAGCATTAGTTGAAGACAGAGGCACCATCGACTTTAAGTATTCCTTAGTACACAGCGCCACCGTACCCCTACGTGGGCAATCGGGATTAAGTGCCTTGCCCAAGGACACAAAGCGGTTGTCGCAGATTCGAGCCCCCACCACCCCCCTCCCCCCCCCCCCACACACACAGAAAAAAAGTTTCAGTCATGTCACCCCCATGTTAATCCATATAGAAAACACAAGGCAAGATTTAAAATAACAAGTAAAAATGGAAATTTTACGATGGGCCTGGGGAGGGAGTCGCGATTCAAAATTAGAGTCTGGGGAGGGGTCAAGACTCAAGATGACAGCGACAGCAGAGGCGGTGGCGTGGGAACCAGGGGGTAGGGAGGTATTTCAGCCCCCACCCCCAACCACCACCCACCCCCAAAAAATGAAAAAATTAGGCCTGACATTCTGAGGAGGACGATCGTCCCTGAGCACTATCGCCCGGTGCCCGCTTGATTTTACACTCGACAAGCGACCATCGTTGCTTACAACGACATTTCAAGCTTGCGCAACAGTCATCACGTCATGATCGTACAATATATTGTACTAACCAGCGGCGCTGATGATGTTTAACAAGAATAACAATAATGATATCCCAAACTCAGATTTAGGGTAATGAGAAAATATTGTTTTTTGTTAAGCTCTCCGGGGCACGTTTAAGCTGGAACCCCAAACCAACCCAATACAGCTCTAGACAGAGTAGAGAATGCACTCCTTCACTTTTGAAAGCTAACCAATTTTAATAAGAAAGTTCTTAGCGCATAAAGACAATGCGTTGGTTTCGATCTGTTGAGTGCTCTGGGGATAGAATGGTTTCGCGCGCCGAAGGCGCGCTTGGACGGTGTGAGGCAAGCCTCTTTCGACCCTCATTAATTGTTGAATGATGTTTCACGCAACATGTCCGGGCGCGTCAAAGGGGGCGATTGGAGGGTACTCCGCAGATATCCGGAATCTTGGTGTTGTTGGGGTGTTTCGTGGCGTTCTTTGATGTTCTTACGTGTTTTCCCTCGGGTGAGAAGCAGTGTGAGAGGGGGGGGGGGGGGGGGTTCTCTTGACAAAGGCGCTAACTCTCCCCGAGGGCGGAATTTTCGAAAACGATGTTTTCAGGCGAGTATACTGTTCAAAAACGTAGGGGATATTTTATAAAAGTGAGACATATGAAGAAATATATTTATATTTTCGTCAAAAAGACAGTTGAGGCATTGCATTGTGACACCTGGTGAATGATTTCAGCGATAGTTGGGTGTCTGACAAGCACACGGCATTCCACGCACTGAGCTATAGAAGACATGGACGGTCAGGCAAAAAATTTACCACATTCAGTCCAAGACCTCAATACCTTGTAAATTCTCCTCGGTTCGCGAGACAAGCGCGGATCCGACTTGGCATACTCCTCACCAAACGTCCAATATCAGCTTGACTGATGTTTTTCCATTCTTCCTGTAGTGCAGCAGCGAGCTCCTGGACATTAGTAAGGGGCTGTTGGCGTTGTCGTAGGCGCCTGCCAAGCATAGTCCAGACGTGCTCGATTGGTGAAAGGTCTGGACTTAGTGCTGGCCAAGCCAGTGTAGTGACGTTTTGCTCCTGGAGGAACCCTGTGTGCTCCTGCATTGTCATCATGGAAAATGAATCGATGGCCCTGGCGTCGCGCAAATGGCGCCACATGAGCTGTTAACATGTTGTAACGGTAGTACTGCCCTGTGTCACGCCCTTGGGTGACATGTAATGCTGTTCTACGTGTCATGATTATGCTTCCACACACCATAACCGATCCACCACCAAAACGATCGTGCTGCCTAACGGTTACGTCATGGTATCGTTCGTTCCGCCGCAGCCACACTGTTTCGCCTGTCGTGGAAGTCGAGAGTGAACCTGGATTCATCGGATAACATGACGTTGCTCCATCGACGATTGTCCCAGCTCTGTCGTGCTCCACACCAATTACGCCTTGCCGCGATGTGACACTCACTAAACGTGAAATTATTCGAGGTCGTCGAGCGTACAAATTCCAGCTGTGTATAGGCGATTTAGGATAGTCTGACCACTGACTCGCACATCTGTCGCTCGGTGTAGCTGCTGTCTAATTTCTGAGGCACTTTGAGGCGGTTACGTGATGCTGTGGTTCGGATGAAACGATCCTGGTTAGCAGTTGTCGCCCTTGGACGACCTGGCCGACGTCTGTCAACATTGCCTGTCTGACGGTAGCGTGACCACAACCTGCTAATCACCGATTGAGTAACGTTGAGAATTTGATTTGAGCCACTGCAGTCTGTCTGTTGCCAGCTTCCAACATGCCAACGGCACGTAAACGCTCGTCACTTGTCAATCTTTGCATACCTCAAAAGTTACATGTCGACCAGAAACTATTGATGGACGAGTTTATACCAAGAACAGAACGATGAGACCTCCGAAAAAGCCCGTCCAGTACAAATGAAAATTTCAAAACGTACCCCACAGACAATAACGCGGCACTCGTGCGAAAAACCTGCACGAATTTTCGTGGGCCGATGACATTCATGATCCACACTAAACTTGGTAGCATATTGATGTGTCCAATAACGCGTGTCCAATACCATTTCCGAAAACATCACATCAGTTTGGGTATCGTATCCCCTACTTTTTTTTAATAGCATATAATCTGCCACTTATAAGGTTGTCTAGTCGTGATGTGGCGGGCCATCGTTGACAAGTATAGTCTGCCTCCGGCAAATGATGGAGGTTGAGCTGGCTTCTTGAGTATGGTCTTCTATTTATAGGAGTGGATCAATTTGAGAAGAAAAACAAAACAACGACCCCTTTCTGGGACTATCCAGAGAAAGGGGGAGGCTGGCAAGGTAACTTATTTTGCCGTAACCTGAGTTGAGTGTTCTAAAGCAGCAGATAAAATGGTTCGCGCACCGAAGGCGCGTAGGAGCGCTATGGGGCAAGCCCCTTTCGACCCTCTTTGACTGTAGAAGATCTTTTGTAGCGACATTTCCAGGCGCGTTGAAGGAGGAGAAGGGTCGGGTACTCGGCAGATGTCCGGGATTAGGTGTTCTTGGGAGTTGTGGCTCGTCTTTTTGATGTTCGTTGGTCTGAACCTTCGGGTGAGGACCAGAGCGAGAGGGGGCCCTCTCAGCAAAGGTGCTACCTCTCCCCGAGGGTGCTGTGATGGTATGTTCAGGGAAGTCTGCCACTTATAGGATTGTCATGTTGTGGTGGTGGTGGTGGGCCATCATTGGCAATTATAGTCTGCCTCAGGCAATCGATCGTTAGTGAAGTTGGGTTTTTTATTGGATTCTGTCTGAGCACTTTGTCGGATCGTGGTGGAGAAAAAAACAACAACGGCCCCTTTGGGGGACCATCCAGAAAAAGACCCGAACTTCCCTGGTTCGGGGCAGGTCTGCATGGTACCTATATGGCCGGGGCAGAATGTGCGCTACCGGCACTTACAAAAAGGGGCAAAAATGGGACGCAGGACCAACGCTCGCCTCCAGCCCAAAATTTCTATTTTCAGAACTGCGTGACCAAGTTTAATAATATTTGATAAGCGGTATTTGGTGACGAATGTTTCTGCCGAAAAAAACTTACACGTCCCTATGGGGGAGAGGTGGATATTGTAAATCGTCTTTTGACAGAAAGGAAAATATTACACTGTTTTGTTGTCGATTATTTGTCGTTACAAGAAAGTTTTTCTGTAGGTTCTATTACGGGGTTGAACAGCAAGGGAGGTCGCTTTTCAGGCGCAGGAACATGATGCATCATAATTTCATTAAGTATAGGGTGGTATTAAATTGCACGTTGAAAATATGTATTGGTCTACCCCCAAATAATGAATATAACAATAACATGACTTTGGAGGGCATTTTGGTTTATTAACGGCCCAACAGGTGTGAATAACAGCCCGACAGCTTATAAAAGGCCCGAGACGGAGTAGGGCCGTTAATAAGCTGAAGGACTGTTATTCACACCTGTTGGGCCGTTAATAAACCACAAGGCCCGACAAAGTTATGTTATTACTATTATTACCACTGCGATTCTGAGAAAGTTTTGACCCTGTACCTTACATGGCAGCTACAAACAGCTAATTGGTCTTCATTCAATTCACTTGACTGAGACATGTTTAACTCTTCACCTAACATGAAAAGCAGACACTTGCAAAAAAAAATTCTTGAATAACTAATTTCTTTAATTTGTTGTCTCAAAAACATATATTATGACCCCTCATTGGAACGAGCTCGTTCCAATGAGGGGTCATAACCTATATTTTTGAGACAAAAAAATCAAAAAAAATAATGAAAATTAATTGACGATTTTTGAGAATAGCGCTGGCCGGTTTTGGCCCTTTCGTTGGGTAAAGGGTTAACGTTTTCAATTTTATTTTTTATTATCGTCTGTTCTCAAACAAACTGGCGTGACATGATTATCACGTGATCGGCACCGGTACTCTTTCAACTGCAACGAAGTTAGAAAACTTAAAAACAAACCCGATATTTACCGCTTTTAAGTCAGGTATAAAGGCTTAAAATGTCTCCAGACTTACTTACTATATACAGCTGCTTGTTCTTATGGGACTAACTTTGCTGGACATTTTAAATACTTAATAATTTATATAAAAATTATATTGTTTACTAATTGAAACCATTTCTGGAAACTGTTTCCATTTTCGAGTGTTCGACAGCGAGGAACAAAAGTCACTTGACGTGTCGGGCTGTTAATGAGATGTTTAACTCATTAACGTCCCGACACATCACGTGGCTTTTTAAGTTGAGCGTTACGTTCTTGTAAAGTCCTGTTAAACTTTGTTAATGTACTAGAGAATGCCCTATAAAGTGGTAATAATATGCACTCTTCTAATTGAAATAGAAATAACATGTAAGATACTACGAGGGTTCAAAGGGTTAAAAAATATTTGCCGTCCAGTCAGAGTTCCACCCCACGATACTGTTATTAAATACAGAATATTATCAGAATGGGCGATCTGATAACATGATCACTTGAATAAGTTTGGTAAATCGAAAAAAAATATGATTTTACGAATCATCAAGGGCGACTCCCACTTATTCGATATAAGAGATGTAAAAAAGGTGGATTATGTAAATAAATCAATGCAGCTGTTCCAGTCATCGCCTATCAGCTTTCACGTCATCAAACTACACCAAACTCAGGAGTTACACGCATTGATTGACCCGACGACATCTGGGGGGGGGGGGGGGGGTGGTTACTGTTTGAGTATCGACTTTAATCGCTGGCGTTGCAGCTATCCATTAATTTTGTAATTTTGTAACCAGAGAAACAGAATTTACTGAAACCAGAAAATTCGAGTCTGTGTGAAGATGGTGAAGGCATTGGAGCTAAATATTATAGAAAACGAATTTATGGAGACTTATTTTCCGAACTAAAATATCTTGAAACAATCCAGAAATAGGTTTTTGTAAACGGCATTTACAGATTTTGATACAGGATTCAGATAAAGTTTTTCAAGAAACTGGAAATAACTTCTGTATACAGCATTAAAGGTGTTTTATCTTACAATCAACATGTATTTTGTCTGTATTAACTCCGCAACTGTCGTGTATCCGACCCCATGATACAGATGTTTGTATCGGGGGTCAGATACAAGCACGTTCCTTTCGCGTGAGTTCCATTTTTTTTTCTTTTTGTTCATCCGTACGAATAAATAGTTCGTTATATATTCGACTACATTCTTGACTTATCCCCAATATATTGTTAGATAAAATGATTATTACCATTATGTGGATGTACAAAATATGTATCCGAATCTCGCTCCGGGTTCTAAGGGTAGATCACGACTCGTCTTCAACTCGTCGTGATCTGCCCTTAGAACCCGGAGCGAGACTCGGATACATATTTTGTACATCCACATAATGGTAATAATCTCTATATATAAAGGAATCAGACGAGCTCGTTCCAACGAGGGGTCATAACCTATGTTTTTGAGACAAAAAAATGAAAAAATAATGAAAATTAATTGGAGATTAATTTCTGGCCGGTTTTTTCCGTTACGTTGGGTAAAGGCTTAGCTCTTTACAGAAAACGCATGATATCAAAATTTGTTATTTCAATTTTTCCTCCAATTCTCAAAAAAATGAGGGTGCCAGAGCAAAAGTCAACATTTTCCCTTGCTCATGTTTCATATTCATTCAAATGCAAACAATAGTTTTGTTTATATAAATTTCCTTTATTAGAAATTATTGGAGAGTGCTTGGACGCACTCTCCAATAATTTCTAATAAAACAAGTCTCGAACAACAAATTCTGATCACAAAAAATAATACAGCCCTCAAACAGTTAAATATTATTTTTTCAAATTTGTTTACAAATTTCAACAAAACCAGTTCATGTGACCCCGCATTGTATATAGTGCAACGATGCTTGTGCAAAGGCAAGGGATCACGGTGCCTCAGTGGTTACGGAATTGGACTTCAAACCGAAAAGTCCACGGTTCGATCCCTGCCAGGGGTAACTGCGTTATGTCCTTGGGCAAGGCACCCAATCTCGATTGCCCACTTGGAGGTGGGGGCACGGTGGCGCTGTGTACTGAGGCGTACTGCACGTCGATGGTGCACTTGTCTTCAACCACAAGTTGGGGACAGTTGCTCGCCGGTGCTCGGTGGATCTCTCCGGGTACTCCGCCTTCTTCCACACGTAAAACTGTCCGAAAGATATGACCCTGCCTGTTGAAAGTGTCGTTAAACCCCAATAGATAAATGTGTACAACAATTACATTTTCAGAGATATCGAGTTGAAAGATGGCACTTTGGCAGCTGACTTGGGCGTAATTTTTAATTTCGAGAAACAAGAGAAGGGTGAATTTTACATGCGTCGTCGATTTAGATAGATAGTTTAACCCCTTGCACACTGATGACAAAATATCAAAATTTCAGGCAGAAAAAATTTCCCATAATACAACTAGAAATTTAACCAATTCAATCTCGTTTGACAGAGCTCATTAAGCTCTGTCAAACGAGATTGAATTGGTTAAATTTCTAGATGCATTGTGGGAAAAAACAGCTTCCTGAAATTTTGGTATTTTGGTAATAATAACAATAAACAATACAAAGATAACCATACATTTCAGTATATATTAGTATATAATCAACACTTATTAGGTGAATCATTTATTTTTCGAAGAAATGATGTAACCATGTTCCAGATGACGTTGCATGTATCACTTCCCTTGTTACTCATTATACATATGAATTTTTGTTTGTCGCTCATGTTTGAAAAGTTTTGATTTAGCGCTTCCTTATTCCCACAAAATATTGTTTTCTGAGTTCAGTATATATTGGACATCTCATGATGAAATACTGTTCTGTTTCGATTTCTGAATTACACTTTTTGCACATCCTTTCATTAAGAGGTACTTTGGGTTGCTTGTGTCGCCCTTTCTGAATTTCCAATAAATGGCTACTAATTCGTAATTCACTGAAAAGTTTTCTTAAGTCCATATCTTTAACATTTTTCAAATATGATTCTAATTTATAATCAGATTTAAATTCTCTGTACGTTCTTAGTTTGTTCTTTCCACTTGGTCTATCGTCGTCAAATATGACATAGATTACACATACCTGGAACATAATTAAGCACCTCCTGAAATATTTCTTGACAGTAAAGTTGCTATTAGTGATTATTATGTTTTAATGATTGCTATGTCTTGCAGTACATTTCATTCAGTGACACGTGATGTTTCTGGTTGATAGTGTACCCGAAGGGAGCGCGGTGGCTCAGTAGGTAGAGGTGCAGGCTGCAAGCCGAGAGGTCCTCGGTTCGAATCCCACCTGCGGCAACCGCATGGGGGCACGATGACGCCGTGTACTAAGGCGTACTGCACGTCGATGGTACGCATGTCTTCAACCAATCTAACCCTGCCTGTGCTGCAGTGCGGAGTTACGATGTTGGGGAGCTGGCAGCTGCTCGTCGTTGCTCGGTGGTTCTCTCCGGGTACTCCGGCTTCCTCCACCCGTAAAACTGTCACGGTCATGATTAGCCATTGTGCATAAATATGTGACCTTAAACATCAATAAATAAATAAATAAGTGTACCCGAAACACATCCCCTCGTCCACGTGAAGCATGCTTCCCACGAAAGTCACAAAAAACACCATCATCCACATGCAGTATCTCATTTCTCTTATCAATAAATCGTCGCATGAGTGTTAGAATGTTCTATGTCCCATAGGGGACATAGAACATTCTAGCACTCAGGCGACGAAATGTTAACATGGCAAGGAGGCTGTCAGAGGCACTAAAATATCAAATTGTTGGCATGCGTGCAACAGGCATGACATTCAAAGCTATTGGAAGGCAACTTGGCTATAGTCACTGTCATCAGCAGTCTTGTTCGAAAACATCAACAAATCAACGATGTTAAGGTCCGACCAGGGCCTAGACAACCCAAAAGACCTCTCCTCGGGAAGATCGGAGTCTGGCACGCTTCGTTAGGCGTAAACCCTTTGCTTCAAGTGGGGTTTTGAAACGCCTTTGGCTCCCCCAACAGGCGTTTGTGCAACCGAGCTGTCCGATCAGCACCAAAGACGACGTTAGGAGCCGTGTATGGTACGACAACACGGGAATCTCAGGACGTGGAGGAGAGTCCATTGGTCAGACGAGAGTGGGTCCCTGCTTCACGTCACAGATGGGATGGTCGCACGAGAGTGAGGAGGCATAGAAATACTGCTTACGTGCCCAGGAACATCTGACCTACTGTTCCTTATGGTGGAGGATCAGTAATGATCTGGGGATGCCTCTCTCATGATTATAAACTTGATATGGTGACTGTACGTGGGTATCCCAATAGGAATCAGTACATCTAGTCCGGCCGCCGAGGCACTGAACATGATTTTGTTGTATTAAGTTTTTTTCTCGGCGGATTATTATTCTATAGGGTCTCCTTGATGAGATTTTTCTTACTGGACAGCTGACAGTGTTGAGCAATTTTTTTATTCGACAAAATCCAAGATGGCCGCCAAGGTGGCCGCTATGAAAAAATACAATACCACCATATAACTTGGATCGGAATTTTTTGTAAGATAATATGGAATTTTGACGATTTTTCTTCTTGATTCATCGTACACATATACAATTGTTACTTATTGGTCAAAATAAGATTACCAAAATCCAATATGGCGGCCAAGATGGCCGCCAATGTGTCACACTTTTCTCATTTTTTTTTAGATTTCCCAACGTATCCTTCAGATTGTTGCTAAAATGTTGACAAATATGCATGCTTATATAATTCTATTTACCAGAGAGGCCATTTCTGCACACACTGGTACTCCAATATCTACCAGAAGTGGATTGTTGCTCACTGTATCACGTTATTTATAAACGCCGGTATAACCTAGTCAATCCGAAAAAAGTTGCGAATTATGTTATGTCCGTCGGAATTAACCGATATTATATGTATAAACAATGTAAGGTAAAAACACATATCGGCACATTTTCATGAACCTACTGTTACTCTCATTTGTCATATGAAATATATTCTCTCAAAACCCAAGATGGCGTCCAAAATGGCCGCAAATATGGCAAAAAAATCATTAAAAATCATCATTTCTTACAAATATAAGCGGCTATTAGGCGCTGTTATTTTGAAATGTCCAACCATGATTACCGATATGAATTAGCCATATGGGGTGATGCTCTTTTGTTATATATGATCAAAGGAATTGTTTGAGAAACCCAATATGGCGTCCACAATGCCCCCAAAATTGGAAAAGTAACAAAGCAATTACAGTCTACATTCATCTGCCCATAGTCCAGTCGCCAATACACTTAACCTGTTTTTTTCTCGGTGTATTATCGTATCACTATATCGTATAACTATATGGTCTCCTCGTGTGATTTCTTTTACTGGGCAGCTGACAGGGGTGATCAATTTCCTTATAACAGCCAAAACCTAAGATGGCCCCAAATTCAAGTTTCCGCCGCTACCACTGAAAATATTGAAATTGAAAGTCAAAAATCTTTACTAAATAATTCAGTACAGCACGCCATTTCCAACTGATTGTGTTGGTCACAAAGCTGGTCAGCTTATCCCCAGATTTTCCAGAAAAAATCAAAATGGCTACCAAAATTAGTAACATTTTGCTATTTTCAGCAGTAGTGTTAAAGACTCCAAAACGGAGGTGGGAACTGAAATGTACGAAAAATTGTAACAAGAGAGATGTTTGCAAATATCATTGGTGAAGTACTTTATAAGGACCACACAAGATGCAGTGAATATCAAGTTGAATGACTGTGTAGTTCCTTAGATCGACTCATCACTACGCATTACTGCCAGCGATGTCTGTTCAGTGCAGCAGTCCTCTGAAACACTGCACGCACAGAAAATGGTTCACGCCATGTTTGTTGCATTACACTTACACCTCGAATATTTGCATGGCGTTTTACTCGAACATGTGCACCTAATCATCTTCAGTATTTCATCAGGTGCTAGCTTGACATTGGACGCGACTGTCACAGGGTTAAAAGATTTTGTATTCACGTCTTTCTCGAATCCAAATACAGTTGGGTTAGGTTGAAGGGCATGCTTCCATATACAAGTTTACAAGTGGGCCCGTTTGACATTCTCAGTAAAAGCCTATGTTGTGGGTGGTAGGCTGCACAATTTAGGAGCAGATTCCCAATTCGTGTTCTCCATATGCACAAACGAGCATCGGACATTGATGTTGATTTAGGAGATCTATAGCATAATACTATGAACTTGGTGGCTTGTTCTATAACATCCGATATCTCCACGTTATTCTCACCAAGTGATTCCAGTGTCCCACCAGTTTGCAGAACCTTCAGTACACGCCCTTTGCCGATACCAAAGTATCCCCCTACAGTATCGCACCCGGAAAGCGCGTGAGCAGCGAGCAATTGAGGAACAATTTTCTTGCGTGTATCAACTGCGGCAGGTATATCTATCACCACCCGTCCATGGATTGGCGACTCCATAGTCATTACAACCGTCAAGTGTGGTTCAAGGTAGTGATGCAACAACAACAAATAGACGTCAGTGTCGTCAGCAACAACCACAATGTTATTACATTCAGCTGCAGCAAACAATATTGCCTGTTGAACGATAATGTTGGCAGCTTCTTCGTGACTAGTTGCCATATCTACTCTATCTGTCACCGATCCACAACTAACCTCAACCGGAACATCATGTTGGCCAGTAATTACAAGTTTGTGAGTTCGTGTGTTTGCTCAGCAAACCTTTTGTCCGTGGTGAGTTGATCACATATAATGGAGATCAGTTGCTTTTTGTTCTCCACTACGGTTAGCACATGTTCTTATGGTGGTAGCAGGGAGGTGGGTACAAGTTGAAACATCCGGCAGCTATCGGCCTTTCTGTGTGCCCTTGTCACGCACTTGGTGCTGTAGTCAACATATCTGTCAAATACCAAATACACATCACTCGATCGCAACTTCTGTTTGATGTTGTCTTTAAACGCTGTAATGAAGTCTAGAACAGTTGCCAGTCTGGTTTTGGTAGACACCGGCTAATGAGGTATCCCGAGCAGTGCACAGCCATCGATAACAGATTTTTTATCCACACCAGACATTCTTTTTGGTTTCTCAACAACTGTTTTATTTTTCAATACTGATCTTGATGTGCACACGCGCATATTCCCGGATTCATCAAATATTGCGGTTGGCAGTGGTGACAGTTCAAAGGAAAGGATATGTTTGATATCTAATTCACGTGAACTACATAAAAGTCCGATAACTCTGGAATAAATGAGATTAGTGTCATATATTTTGACCTCCCCAACCTTCAGCGACTTTTTCAAGATTGACATAGTTTTTACTGGTTTCGAAATTGACTCAAATCCACTCGGGAAGGCCTCTTCAAATTCCGTCATTTTCTGAACACCGAGGCTGACAATTTTATCGACATTGACAAACGTTGGACCTATCCTACCAGTTGCGATGTTAATTATGGTCTCGGGGTTTCCGTTTGGATCCAATGGGTCGATACACATTCTTAGTTTAGTTCTCAGACCCATACGATCGACAGAATCACTTGCAATTCTAGACTTGGCCTCTGCCTTATGTGCGATCTGTAATTTGTCACTATCTCGATCTTCTCGCAAATTTGATATACCGGTAGCTAACTTCCCACATGCATGCAAACTCAATGCCCAGGTTTTTAGTGTTTCTGGCTTTAATGTGATCCCTATTATACCGGATTTGCCATGACCATATCGCATGAAGGTAGTTTCGATATACATATCGCTCCATATGCCATTCCATAGACCAGGTATGTGTCTCATCACATGTCCACCCTTCAAGAAATGAGATAAAATATCCGGTGGCATATTTTGCATCTGCCGCAGATAGTAAAGCCCATATCTTGCGTAATTTGCATGGCCAGAAGCAAAGAAATAAGGAAGCATGCTTTTCACAGCTTCGATGTGCAAAAGCCAGTCACCTTCTCTCTCCGCTCGTACGTACATCATGAGGAAGCATGGTTTCAAAACAAGCATCAGCCCACATTTTTGTCGTGCGACTTTTGCACGCGTTCTCTTCTAGCAATGCAAATAAATTTTCTGCACATTGCAAATCATTATTCTCGAAAGCTGTTCGCAAAAGTTCTTCTGATAACAAACGCATGGCTCTCATATTCATTGGAAACTTTTTCCCAGTCAACATCTTTTCAACCCCACCGAATACTGACTCAAGTATATCTGAAAGTCCAGTATTGGCCATGAGCGTTCCAACTGAACCAATGAAACTCATGAGCAAATGCATACCACCCAATCGAGGAACAAATGCCGCGAATTTGTCTGGATAAGACTATAACACCTGAACTGCTATCTTGTATAACTGCTGATCGGCAGTAAATATAGTGAACGGCTGTCCTGCATCTGACGATAGTTGCTCTGCCTTTTCCATAGCTGTCATGATAGTGTCTGGATCAGCAGGTGTCATGTCTATTAGAGGGGGGTATGCTGCGTTCGTTTTTTGGTTCGTTGCTTGGCCCGAGTCTCTCGTCATGCGGGTATTATTCCCATTGAACTCCGGACAGTTCTGGTCACTGACCATATCTTTCAAAAATCCGAAGTCAAGTTCTATCGCTCTGCGTAATGACATTGTACTGCGACACAATGTTGAAAGAAGGGGAACAGTGTTTCGTACATGTGATGCGGGCATGTCGGGTCGTTTGGGTCCATTGAAACGCACAACATCCAATTCGTACTCTGTTGGTTTTGTCATATCTGACTTTTTCAATCTTGGGATCGTCTGAGACTCAACGGAATCATTATTGTCCTTTGGAGCCATCACGATTGCCAATGAATGGGTGCTTAGCTTCCCATTTTGAGAAGCAATTTCAGCATCAAAGTTGTCAGCAACCACTTGTGTGAGGCCATTGTTGGCATCCGAAATCGGTGTATCATTTGCATTCTTTGCAGTCAGAGCTGCCGCAGATTTTTTGAATCTCAATAACTCGTCATATGAGCATGTAACACCAAAATCATGCATGGTTTTTACCAAGTCTTCAGAATCTCTTAACAGCGTTGCCAACGAAATTTGAAGCGGTGTGTATTTTCCACACAACGCCGATGTCACTATGTTTCCTATCATCAGAGCAGGTAATGTGTGGTCCAACTATGGAGCTAAACGACTTAGTAATGTGAGAAGTGTACTACTTACAAATGAGGATACGCTCTCGCTGTTAACATCAGTGGCGTAGTTATATTTGTCATGATCCATATCTTTGATTTCTTTGCCAATTGCTTTACTGAGAATGTTTATGGAACTGTCAATATTGTCATCATCCGAGTCTTTAACGTGCCTAAGTAAGGTGCCAGCTCTGGGTGGCGATTCCCGGGGAAGACAACACCAAAATGTCATCTCCGCAGCTATCGACTAGATCAGACACAAATGATCGACGGGAATTGTAAGTCCCACAAGATTGCAGATAAAGATCAAATAATTCGACAGAACTCCACGTGGGGATGTGTCATTTTTCATGCAAGATATGGCAGATTGTATGGCCTAACTATGTGGTGACGAAAGATCAATTTTCGGTTTTGCAGCTGATTCTACCGATTTTGGATTCGTACATTTCGACCTACAGTCAACATGGTACCGAGCATCGGCAGCATGTAAGTCGCTAACAGCACCACACACTCTAAGCTTTACTTCTTCGGGCCATTTATCGTTCCTACTACAACAAATGCCATTTAATTTATCACTAACTGACAAATGTGGTGTATGTGTGCCTATTTGGCGAAACAGGTAGGCGGGCCTCCACCTTGAGGGATTCTTCGTATCCCGGTCAACTATGCAGTCATCACCACAAAACAGGCAATGACGCCTGAAAGTAAATTCGTCATGTGAACGTTTGGGTCGTTTTTCGGGCGGAGCATCAGAATCTAGGGATGTGCTATGAGCAATGCTTGCTTGCTTCACATTCTTCGGGTGCAAATACTTCTCAGCACAGTATCTATGGCAACTCAGAGTCAAATCTGGGTCTGCATCGTACCCATGTTGCAAAGCTATATGTAAGTCATCGTTATAAATCCTACTACACCTGAGTATATTCTCAATTCGCTTTGCTTTCACGTTCATTAGAGGATCTTCGCTCCTCGATTCAGCACAACCGAACGTGGTTGAGAAAAAACAAGCATCTGACATGACGGAGTTCGTCTATGTCGTTTCAAAGCAAAGGTCGCCCGAACCTGATGCTATATCGAGTGAAGTTGAAGAAATAGAAACGCTAGTGACAAAAGGCGAGACAAAATTATAAGTTTATGAGGTGTGTAGTGAGACACAATTGCGCAGTTGCAATAATGCGTCCTCGCTCTAAGAAATCAAAGAGAAAGAACAGTTATATGACGTAATCTCCAAACGCGTTCCATATAAAGAGCATTGTTAGATATAAATAGCGTTGATAGATATAAATAGCGGTGTAATATCCGTTCAATTTCTACCAAATACCCAATGCGGATGTAGTTACTATATCGAAACACAATTACATCACGTTTTGTGCTTATATAGTGAATTAAGATGAAATAATCATTCTGATCTGTAATTTCCACATTACTTTTCGACCCCTTCAACAGTACCTCACTTTAAGGCCCAATTAAAAAAAATAAAAATGCTCAATGCTGTCAGCTGTCCAGTAAGAAAAATTAGTAAGAGGGGTGTTTGAACTAATAAAAACCGTTGAGAAAAAAACTTAATACAACAAAACATGGTTTGGTGAAAAAATGGCGTTTGGCGTCCGGACTAATCCGGGACATTTTCAATCCGGTTGTTGTGCCTCATTTTGACAACCACCTGTTGGCTACTCGCCCTGTATTCAATGGACGACAATGCAAGGTCACATCGTTCCCATGCTTCAGAACAACGCTATTACACCACTACCTTGGCCTGCAATGAGCCCCGATTTGAATCCCTTAGAACACACCTGGGACTTTCTTGGACGTCGTGTGCAAGCAAGGGATCCGCCTGTACAGAATTTGGCCGATTTGGAAGCTGCATTGTATGAGGAATGGCAGCAGTTGTCTCTGGACCGTATCACAAGGCTCACTTATATTATAGCATTAGGATGAGGGTTCAGACTGTCGTCCGGGTACGTGGTGGATACACTCGCTACTGACGTCGGACGCTGCTATTGTGTTCAGGAGATCACAAGTTACATTTCTGTCAGTAATTACCGGCATTGTTTCTCAATGGACCATTCCAGAACATTTTTCTATCAAAAACATTAGTGACAGATATGCGTAATTAGCGCAATTAAAATATTGCATATTTTCATCATTGTGTTGCATGTCTTTCATTTGTCAATAGATCATTCTTTCCGCAAACAATCACTTTTGGCCATCTGAAAGATAGCATGAAAGTAATGACAGTGTCTATTACATTAACCCTTTACCCAACGCAGACGATATCAAAATTTATTATTTTAAATAACATGTTTTCAAATTTTTCAAAAAATTTCAACAAAACCATATCATGTGACCCCTCGTTGGAACGAGCTCGTTCCAACGAGGGATCACATGATATGGTTTTGTTGAAATTTTTTGAAAAATAATATTTTTTCAACTGCTGAATTTGTATATTACGCGGGCGGATGCGGCCGATTCGTTGGGTAATGGGTTAATACCACTGCGAAAAAAACAGGGGGTGCTTAATTAAGTTCCTGGTGTATTTGTTATGGCGGGCGTCGCATTACCCCTTAAACACTAGCAACGGTATATTCTCAAACTTGTTGAAACTAAAAGCGCGAATGGGCCTCTCTATATCTTTTCCATGTTTTCTGTCTGTTTGTCACTTATACACACCAATATTTTCAGATATACCGTGCTGACGTTTGACACGTCACATATGGAAGTAATTCTCTGTGTTTTGTCAGTTTTTAATAAATTCTTTCTTCGAACGACCGATTGGACAGGTTGGGGGGAAATTTGTCGCTCCCCTTTCTGATTTCCACGCGAGAATTCAGGGTAGAGGGTGTGTGCCAGGACTATGATCCCCGACAGGGGTGGGGGTGGGGGGGGGGGGGTAGAGTGTCCGTGAACCCACCGAACCTACCATGTGAGAAATTTCCGTTTTACTTGGGAAAAGTCGCAATATATGTGGCTCAAGAGGCTCTGAGAGAGTCAAAACGAAAAGGAAAACACTTGTGGCTTTTCGAACTTGAGTATCAAAAAAGGTGCCTTGGCGATTCGCCATGGCACCTGTTTTTGATACCCTAACTCCACATAAGCCACAAATTTAATAAGTACGATATAACTCACGTCAGAGCAACAGAGACAAGATGTGCGTCGAGTAGTGATTATGTAGAAAGTTTCTGGTATCGGTCTAAAATTAAACTCTTGAAATGTAATTAACTCCTATGCCACAGTGATCGGGTAGTTCCCATTGTGCACGTGTATCGAGTCTTCGGGAGTATTATGTCTATCTTTATGGTGTTTGCATACTTTTATCTCTGCCACGAATTTGGCCGATTTTCCCGACGAGGTTGGGGAGGGGTGGGGGGTTAACCCTCCGACACGGGCGCCCCTTTGACCCCCACCCACACGTCTAGCGACACTGCTGTGAGAATCGGTTAAGTGATGTTCGTGTCGTCGATAACAAGCATAACGACGCGGACATGATGCAATTTTGGGACAGAAATTTGAAAGATGATGGCAGATGTAAAGTACCTTTGATGCACCGATTTTTTCTCTATTCCCAGAAGTTTATACATCTAATAATGATTCACCAGTCATAATCAGCACATCTGACGTAATGTATAAGAATCTATTCATATGCTCCGCAAAGTAACTTCTTGTAAACAATTTTATAATAACAACTACAACGTTATCCGGGTTCATATCCGTGTTTTTCTATTAGAGGATTGCACACCATTTTACTGCATCTTGACGTCCGATCACTTGAATGTTTTTTCACATCGATAGCAACACTGGATCTACAAAGTTTAATGCTCGAATTCTATTGGCTTTAAGAGGTAAATATTACAAAACACTTTACTGTCAGCTCCCAATTCCGTTGCTAAGGCCATAAAAAATAAATATATGGAGATCATCTGATTTTTTTTTTAAACTGGGGTGTGGTGGGGGGAATTTTATTTTTTATTACTTATTTTCAGGGAATCAAATGCCGGCCAATGAAAGTCCCTCCCTGTATGTGCGCATATGAATGCATTAACAGGAAGAGTGCTGAATTATTCTCTGTCGTCAAAATTTGTTCACACGTCTTTTCCTTGTTACAGTTTATGGGAGAGTGTCTGTAGGCAAGTCCATACACAGTAAATATCCCCACGTCAAGGATAATATATATTCCATTTTTGTACTATTACACCAATCCTGGTCAAATGTACATAAATGTTTGTTGTGAGATACAAAAATTTCAAGATATAATAGTAGGTATTTTAACTCTTTACCTAACACGAAAAGCAGACGACACTTGCAAAAAAAATTCTTGAATAGCTCATTTTTTTCATTTTTTGTCTCAAAAACATAGATTATGACCTCTCGTTGGAACGAGCTCGACGAGCTCGTTCCAACGAGGGGTCATAACCTATGTTTTTAAGACAAGAAATGAAAAAATAATATAACAATAACATGATTTTGGAGGGCATTATGGTTCATTAGCGGCCCTGCAGCAATGATGAACAGCCCGAGGGTTTATTAAAGGCCCGAGACGAAGTCGATGGCCGTTAATAAGCCCAAGGGCTGTTCATCATTGCTGCAGGGCCGCTAATGAATCACGAAGCCTGACAACAATCATGTTATTATTATTATTATTACCACTCCCTGTTACAGCTAACCGCACGAGGGAATTGCTGGAAGAAATAATCACTAAAGTCGGTTCGAAATTTCTGTTTCGATCGTGCGTTCAACTTCAGTTCAGAAATACAAAGGGACGTCATCCGAATGGGAGTAATTCATTAGACCATGGAATCTAAAAATAGCCTGGCCGCGGGCCGCTAATGGCTGTTTATACCATTATCGTCCGCGGCCCGACTTCGTCGAATGACGTCACTGAAATTATGGAGTTTTAACGGCCCTCCAAAATCATGTTAATCGACTAGTAACTTATAGATTGAGTGATAATAATGAAAATTACTTGGCTGTTTTTGAGAATAGCGCTGGCCGGTTTTTGCCGTTACGTTGGGTAAAGGGTTAAGCACAAAAATTATAAAATAATAACAATAGGCATTTTAACAGGTTGATTGCTAAATTATTTTTCAAAGGCGATAATATGCTGTACATCAATGGGAAATATAGCCATTAAGTTGTTTAACCCTTTACCTAACATGAAAAGCAGACGACACTTGCAAAAAAAATTATTGAAGAACTAATTTTTTTCATTTTTTGTCTCAAAAATATAGGTTATGACCCCTCGTTGGAACGAGCTCGACGAGCTCGTTCCAACGAGGGGTCATAACCTATGTTTTTGAGACAAAAAATGAAAAAATAATGAAAATTAATTGGCAATTTTTGAGAATAGCGCTGGCCGGTTTTGGCCGTTACGTTGGGTAAAGGGTTAACCTGCACTCTAGAAAAAAGCCCAAATATGGGCTTCCAGTAGAGATGGGAAATATACTGAAAACCCGAACCGATACCGATATCATGTGGATACCGAAAAACCAAACCGAACCAATCGTTGAATACCGAAACCGTCTGAATTTTCAAATTTTCCTACATTTGCTATTTATAAGTTCCTGTTGAAGCTTGATAACAGTTGAAAAGTTCATTTTCATGAAAGAAGTGACTGATTTATTTTCAGTTTTGTTAACCCTCATTGAACTGGGCAACGGTCCTGAATTCCCACTAGACCACAACCTGTACATATCCAATTGCTGTTAAGGCAGCCAAAACCTGACTAGAAATCACTGCTAATCTGTCTTGTCTATTGTCAGCAGGACCTCCTAAAGATGGCATGGTCAGGGCACACGCTCTGAGCTGCAAAGCCTGAAATAGGTGTTTAAACATAAGGTGCGTTTAGAACAAGCCATAAAATTACTGTAGGTGTGATTTCTGACTGTAAAAGAATGTCACTGTTGAACTCATTGGCAGTCGTTTTTAGCGTCGTGGTAGAACGATGCTATAATAACTTATTCTGTTTTTCCTGATATGAATTCATCTTTGGTACTATCAGTAAATCTCTGTCAAGAAAGATACCGAATATCCAGCAGATACCGAGGTATATCACCCTAAAATAACCAAATCGATACCGAGCTCAAAATTACAATATCGCCCGTCTCTAACTTCCAATTCGTGCGTTAACACAGTAAAAGTAACACAGTGGGCCCCCAAAATACACTTCCCATACCCCTGAATATTTGCAATATGCATTTGCTGGATGCTGGTGGGTGCCACAAAGGCTCGACGCTCTTGGCATTGTTTCATCATGGACCATTCCAGCACCATACTTGTTCTGCAACGCCGCGTGGTCTATATGTTGTCTAGAGGGCCTGTATTTTTTGCAAGACGGGTCGAGCCGAGTTAGGGAAACTCTGTTGGCAGCTTGTACATTCCCATCCTTTCAATTAAAATGAGATTGGCGTCTCTTGTTTTGACTTAACAGCGCTCGAAAAATTTTAAAAGAGATGTTCACAAATTTCCTGTGAAGTGCAGAAAGCAACGCAGGCGCGTAGCCATGTATCCAGTTGAGTGGGGTGGAGGACACATGGATCTTTTGAAGGGGGTGCAAGCATTTATATGCCCTGAGTACACCATGAAGATCGAAGTTTAAGAAGGGTATCAAGAGGGGATATCTTTTCAAAAAATTCCCCAGACCTGGGGCTCCCCGAAGAAGTTTTGAAAACTATACCCCAAATGGCGCAATTCTGAAGCTCGAAAGAACGCGACGTGTGGTGTTCCACCTGCAATGCCACAAGTTAATGTCCCCTGTGGATCGTAGAATTCGGGATTTGTAAATGGTTTCGAGTTACTTCCCTTATGCCGAGAGCTAAAAGCAAAATTAGCAATTTATCAGAAATGGACGTCGTGTGAACAAAAGAACCGGTCGTGGTCGCTGAGAGGACGGCAATTCGTCAGTAATATCCCAAGAGGTCTCGAAAGACTGGTATGGCAAGTTGCACATTGAACAGTAATGATCTCCAGATAAATATAATCCAAAAGGTATCCTCCAATAGTACATCGACGTACCATATTACGTATTCGCAAATACAATCACGTATGTGCTCATGAGTAATATGTTTTTGAGGCACAGTGTGCCCTTGCACGCAAGCGCAGATCGGAACGCCTTGAGTATGCCCATGTCCCGCATGCGATGTTTACACAATGTGTGCAAGCTATCCTCCGAAACTTATGCTCATATATTATATCTCACGTGACTTCCTTGCATTCTGATTGGCTGAAATATTGATACCCTACTTCGTGTAGTTTGCATCCACAGAACTGACCAGGCACTACACCCAGGCACTACACGTTTTCTATTTTTAGCACACTACAATATCAGTTTTCTTTTCATACTGGGCGAATAAAACTGATCAGGCTAAATTTAAATATCGATTCACAGAGGCACAACATCCACAAAACGACCCGGAAAGAAATCTTTGTAGAAAAATGTATCGCTTTTCCATTGTTGAAGTCACATTTTTCGAGGCGTTCATTTTATTCCTTGAGAAGATGATCCATATCTCGTTTCGAAGAGAATGATCCATACCTGGGTCCAACTTTCATGAGAACGCGTCCGGATATGAAAAATCGTTTGTTTCGCTGCTCATATTATTTCGCTATTTAATTGTATGTTTTGGGCAGTAAACGAATAAATAATGGAATTCAATTGAATCTTCGGAGTTTGTATCCCGTGCGGACCCATTCGGTAATGTATATGTGTGACAAATATGTGGAAATCATCAAACTGCGTTGTCAAATTTCGAAAATTTTAGTTTTCATTCGCGAGTTGCGCGATTCTAGAATACACAGTTCCGTTTGGGGGAAATGTTTTGTTTACCCTTGCCGACCGATTCAAGATCTGTCTTCTGCTCATATCAATAATCCAAGTTAGCCGTGTTTTGGAAGAAGAAATTTTTTTTTTAAAAACTACATGGTATTTTTTTTCTATATAACGCTGGTTGGGAGGGCTGCTACCTTGGTAATAGATTAACAAATCGGACAGATGTTTTTCTTGATGGGTGTTCGATATAATATAAGGATTAGTGCATGTCTTGTCGTTGACTACGCCCATATAGTGCCCAGTCAGGTGGTGTAGTTCCCTCCACTTCGCGGCGGGAACTACACCACCTGACTGGGCACTATATGGGCGTAGTCAACTCCAAGCCATGCACTATTCCTTAAATAGCTATCCTCTGCAGAGGCGAGAAAGCTCAATAAAAGTGGAGGGGCACAAATTTCCAAGGCCTTCATGGTTTGGCCCGGTGGGAGAAAAGTTACAATCGTATATCGATAAATGGGCGACGCCACACTGTAGTCTCTCGTCTTGATGAACATGCCGTGGTGTGGTCACTGTCCTGTCCATTTCTGTAACTTCAATCATCTTCCAGCCCGAAGGGTAACCTTGGAAGATGGTTGAACTTGAAATGGAAAAAACGGACCGAAGCGACCGAAGGTGGGATTCTTCAGCCATTAATGTTGTTTTGGATTTGCAAATAATATATTACAGAAAAGCATGTATACTGACACGCTTGCACGCACCCATCTTAACTCATTGTGTAACCGCGCAACATGTCTGTGGAAAAAGTGGAGGGGGCACGTATCCCTGTGCCTCCTGGTTCCACCACCTCTGATACTCCGATAGCCACTCCCTTAAGAGCCGTATCATCAAATACCCATATGTTCGCATGTGCTTTTTGTTTTTGAGGTACATTGCGGACTATTGTGTAAGCACATCTCGGTCTTTGAACCGTGTGTCCATGTGATATATCCGTTGTTCTTACATTGTTAACCATCACGTAAGTACATTTCGGCACTATCGCTAGTGTCTCATACGTAGTTCCTAATGTATCCTAGAAGGTACTAGGCCAAAGAAAGAACTGTATAGACCAATGAGGACTCTACTAAGACTGGTCGAGAGAAGGTACCGAGACTTGAGAGAACCGCTAGGTAACAAGCCTGTAGTACTACCACAAATCAGTAGTGCAGATGGGAGTCTCTAGCACAGGACGGATATTAGTAGCTTACAGCAGTGGCGGAAATCTGTAGAATTGGGTAAAGACAATGGAAGCTAATAATAGGACAGATGCCTTTATCCCTTTACCTAACAATGAAAAGCAGACGACACTTGCAAAAAAATTCTTCAATAACTAATTTTTTTCATTTTTTTGTCTCCAAAACATAGGTTATGACCCCTCATTGGAACGAGCTCGACGAGCTCGTTCCAATGAGAGTTCATAACCTATGTTTTGGAGACAAAAAATGAAAAAATCATGAAAATTAATTGGCGATTTTTGAGAATAGCGCTGGCCGGTTTTGGCCGTTACGTTGGGTAAAGGGTTAACCACGGGGAAGCAGTAGCAGTGGCGTATTGGTAGAAGCCATGAAACCATCGACTATCTTGTAACAAGGAGCCAGCCCACATCAATCGATATCAGACGATATCATCCCTGATTAGCCCACCTCAGTCCACAAACCACCACTATTCTTTAGTCCGCAAATATCTAGTTAAGGATATGAGGGATGAGACATTATACCTCATGGAGGGAGTTCCTCATGTGTCACTCATTGCTTTAATATTCTCAAATATCTGGACGAGGATATGAGGTTAGACGTCACTGGGAGATTCCCTCATGGCCCTCGCACGTCTCGCTCTAAACACAATTTGTAGTAAAAGTGGCAAGGGCTAAGGTAAATAGAGTGAGTGATCTGACTGGACTGCATATCCTAAGATTAGGATGAGGTTAGAGTTTGGGCCAAATTGACCTAAGACTAAACATAATGCTAGAGTTAGTTTAACCCTTTAACTAACATGAAAAGCAGACGACACTTGCAAAAATAATTCTTGAATAACTATTTTTTTTCATTTTTTGTCTCAAAAACATAGGTTATTAACGATGAAAATTAATTGGCGATATGTGAGAATAGCGCTGGCCGGTTTTGGCCGTTACGTTAGGTAAAGGGTTAACCGGGAAGTTCCAAAAGAAGTCAACAATAGGGCCTGACACAGACGGAAACGAAGGATCCTTGAAGAATCCTAACCAAATAAACAGTGTCGAGTTGTTTCTGGTAGTTATTTATACCTTCATACGATGGGATCCCCCCCCCCCCCCCCCCCAATGCGGGGTCAAGGGGCCATAAGGGTCATATTGTCGTTATCTTATTTTTTGCATAAAATCACACTAGACCCTTAAAAGCTCATTTTAGAGCAGAAAAACATCACTCAAATAGACACTCACCCTGACCGGGGTCCTCCAAAATTTATTTTAAAGCAGAAAAACATCACAAAAATATACCTTCGCCCTAACCCATGGTCAAAGGGTCATATGGAGGGGTTTTTTTTAGGGGTGGAGTGGAAATACCAGTTATCTGCAATGCTTGTATCGCATCCGGGATGCATCCAGGATGCAACATTAACTAGATAGCAAAAATTGTTACTCTATTAACTAAAATATAATTGGCGTTTCCTTGGTCGTGATTAGACATTCAGCAGAAATATGTGACCTCAAACACAAATAAACAAATAAATTGGCGTTCCCATGCTGCCGTAGTTACCAGCAAAAAAGGGCGGTTTAAAGCATGCCGCATTTCAGGTGATTGAGTGCAAACCTATTTTCTGAACTTGGAAATTCTTGTTGCTTCTTGTTATCCCCATCTCTTGTCTCTGCTCCGCAAACTGATCCCAAACTTCACGAGATCACCAAACATCTTTATTTATCCCATAACTGGCCGTTTATTCGAACAATAGAAGCCTTGGATGCATTTTTGCTTTATTCACGTAGTAGGGGTATAAATTTTCCCCGTAGGGTTAACACTGAAAGAATTTATTCCTATAGCAGAGACGGACTTGTTGACCTCTACCGCGTCCATGCAGCATAATTAGGAGTTCAATAGTTGTTTTCTTTAAAACTTTTTTGAAAGTATTACACAATGCCAGTAGAAAACACTACACATTGTTCATTTAATAAAGTATTTTTGGAAGTTTAGCTCAAGTTTGTAGGGGAATTATTTTTAGACAGAAATGTATTACTGCGCCTTGTTTATTTTTGCCAATTTTGCTTGTCGATCGAATTGGACCGATGTGCTCCTCACTTCTCGTTGTGTTAACCGCACGAGTTCGCCCCGACTGCCCTGTAAAAGATTTAAGGGATAAACAAAATAAACGTAAAGTGTTTTCAAGTAAAAAATTTATTCTACTCGTAGAATTAAGAATGAAACCGACGAGCCAGAGGCTCGTCGGTTTCATTCTTAATTCTCCTCGTAGAATAAACTTTTTATTTGAAAACACTATACGTTATTCTATATTTATCCCATAAATGGACGGTTATTCGAACAATAAAAGTCTTTAAATTTTTGCTTTATTCACCAAGTAGCAGCTGCTAGTAGGGTGATAAATTTTCCCGTAGGTTTACCACTGAAAGAACTTTTTCCTATAGTAGAGACGAACTTGTTGACCTCTGACCTCTACCGCATTCGTGTTGTCATGGCCTGTTTTACGTTTGTGGGAGAATTATCAAACGTTGACCGTCACTGAAATGTTTAGTTTTAGAATGTATGACACATTTCAACTCTGTTTAACAATAAAATGAACAGCAATTAACAAAGAAAACACAAAGTAAATCAATCGAAACCAAGTGTTGAAAAGCATACAAGTCCGATCGCGAAAGGCGGGGGCATGATGAGTGATGTTTCATTTTCCAAATTAGGAAAGTGTAAATAAACAAATTCACGTGTCGTGTGCTTTGTTTATAAAACTCAAGTTGAATCGATAACGAAAAAACAACAACAAAAAACAGCGAAAATAAGAAAGATAAACATTGTTCATTTAATAAAGTATTTTTGCAAGTTTAGCTCAAGTTTGTAGGGGAATTATTTTGAGACGGAAATGTATCAGTGCGCCTTGTTTATTTTTGGCCGTTTTGCTTGTCAATCAAATTGGGCCAATGTGCTTCTCACTTCTCGCAATGTTTCGTAGCGAGTAACAGCACGATTTCGCAGCGACTACCCTATAAATGATTTATGGGAGAAACCAAATAAACGTATAATGTTTTCAAGTAAAACATTTATTCTACTTGCAGGATTAAGATTGAAACCAACTCGCCAGAGGCTCGTCGGTTTCATTCTTAATCCTACTCATAGAACATTTTTTTTTTACTTGAAAACACTATACGTTTATTCTATATATGTCGTTCCACTATGATGGAGTACAGTGATGTGAAATATGCTAACCCATCATTTGTCAGTTAAGACATACAGGATTTTAAACACGATCAACTCATGTTGGACTCATTATGGATAAAGTTGAAAATTGCTGGTGTTCTCCTAATTCATAGTACCGAGTTTGTAGGCAACAAATATTCGATTTTGAGGCCTATTTTTGTAGTTTTGGAAAACTTTGGCAGAAAAGATAATTTTAGTAAACTTCTGTTACCAGTTTATTATGAAAAAGTGTATTTGTGACCAATCTGTGAAAATGCCAGGTCATTCGCCCATTTGGACCAGGAGATATTGGTCAATGAACATTGGGACATTTTTGGGATGGGTCTGGCAGAAGAAAGTTAACGCCAAAAGTAAAGAGCATATTACAAGTTAAAATCTAGCCGCCTATGATTATATCCATTCAAAGGATCCCGTCGGTTCATTCGCCTGTGTTTTATAGTTCGTACATCTTTTTATTGTCTGCACATTAACCGACACGGTATATTACAGTGCATGACCCGAAAAGAACAAACAGGATGAATTCATATTCAACACGACACAATTCTTTTGAGAAATGTCATCAAGGTGACCTGTCTTTATTAATCAGCGGTAACACATGTTTTACAAACCACAGACGTCGGGGAGATTCAGTGTTATCCTGATAATTACTGTAATTAAAATCTAACCCTTCTCTTTAACCCTTTACCCAACGTAACGTCCCAAACCGGCCAGCGCTATTCTCAAAAATCGACAATTAATTTTCATTATTTTTTCATTTTTTGTTTCAAAAACATAGGTTATGACCCCTCGTTGGAACGAGCTCGTCGAGCTCGTTCCAATGAGGGGTCATAACCTATGTTTTTGCGACAAAAAATAGTTATTGAAGAATTTTTTTGCAAGTGTCGTCTGCTTTTCATGTTAGGTAAAGGGTTAAAACATGTTTGTATTAATTTCGTGAAGATTGCCGTAATGTTATCTTACATAAAAGGGGTGGCTCAGTGACTACAGCACTGGACTTCAAACCGATCCCCGCCAGGAGTAACTGCGTTGTGTCCTCAGAAAGGCTCTTAATCCCGAATGCCCACGTGGCGGCACGGTGACGCTGTGAACAAAGACGAATTGCACGTCAGTAGTATGTCATGTGGTTTTTAGGCCTAGGTTGCCGGACCTCGGTGCCGGACCTCGCAAGTGACGTCATGTCACGTGACCCAGTGGCGCCATGTTGTGATGTTATGGTAACCCGCGTGAGTGGCAATCTTGTGACGTCATCCCCATAGTGATACGTGGTGTTAGTGCGCATGCGCAGCGCGTGTTGCTGGGGTGTTACGTGTTTCCGACGGCCATTTTGTATGCTGGAGGTCGCCATCTTGGTTTCTATGGTAGCACGTGGTTGATATATGACCTAAAACCTTCTTATAGGATAGGGGTATGTACGGAGGGTATGTTGATTGAATAGGAGTAAATCTAATTACCGCAAACAACCCGACAATCCCCCCAAATCACCAAGATCGACCCCAAACTACCGAAACTGACTTTATTTAGTACGGATTTACCCTAGTATCCTTACCGTAGATTTTAATAGTAGCATGTAGTGCTATAGTACAGAGGGGGCCACATGGGTAAGTGCGATTGAACTAGAGTAGTTATTCTGGTTTGGATTCCCGCCATTTAGAATATACCATGGATTTTAAAAGTAGAACGTAGTGTTATAGTACAGAGGGGCTCCTTTCGATTATAGCAAACTGATAGATAATCTCCATGAAAGCCTTTATAATCCCTAAAGCCAAGAATCCATCGAGCAATTACTGAAAAGTCATTGCTCGAACGACTCGAATCCCATTGAGCAAATGTGCTATAGAGCAATTGCTCGATCGAGTGACTCCACATACTGCTCGAACGACTCGAATCCCATCGAGCAAATGTGCTATCGAGCAATTGCTCGTTCGAGTGACCCGCACATACGACTCTTAGCCTCATTTCGACATTTGAGGATACCTATGACCTGGTATTGTATTATTTGAGGATACCTCCTGGAGAATCCCTTTTTGTCATATGTGCTTATGTGAAAAGGCACAATGTGACACATTGTGCACTAGCACATAGGCACATGCTGGATGTGCTGATATGTGCTCATGTGAAAAAGCACAATGTGACACATTGTGCACTAGCACATAGGCACATACTGGTATTTGAGGATACCTATGACCTGGTATTGTATTATTTGAGGATACCTATCGAGGATACCTTCTGGAGAATCCCTTTTTTGTCGTATGTGCTTATGTGAAAAGGCCCAATGTGACACATTCTGCACTAGCATATAGGCGCATGTTGGATGTGCCGACATGTGCTTATGTGTAAAGGCACAATGTGACACATTGTGCACCTGCACATATGCACATACGACCAAAAAGAGATTCTGTAGCCACAGACATGTCCAGGGATTCTATAGGAATTCCAAAAAAGGATTTCCATAAGTGGGATTCCATAAGTAGGATTCCTATCTCCTATGCAGTTAGTCTTACCATCGGGTTCCTGGGATTTCAAAGGGATTCCGTAAGAGGGAATCCAACTTTACGGAATCGGTTATGAATCCTACTTACGGAAGCCCTTTTTGAGAATCCCTTTTTGCAAAACGTCTGGGCTTCGGCACCCTTTTTTTCTGAAATGAGTTTAAGAGTCGTATGTGCGAGTCACTCGATCTAGCAATTGCTCGATAGCTTATTTACTCGATGGGATTCGAGTCATTCGAGTAATCGGAGATATTTACCAAGCCTGTAGTAATGATAAAAGTTGTAGACTTATAAGGTTGTAAGGGGTGCAGTCGACTTTAGTATTAGGTAAATACATTCGATCATAGGATAGACAGCACAGGACATGGTGGAAGGAAGCCGATGGTGAGACTGACTGTATAGGAGATTGGAATCCTACTTATGGAATCCCTTTTTGGAAACCCTATAGAATCCTTTTTAGATATGTCTGTGGCTACAGAAACCCTTTTTGGTCGTATGTGCTTATGTGCTAGTGCACAACGTGCCATTTCACATAAGCACATATGACAAAGAAGGGATTCTCCAGAAGGTATCCTCAAATAATAAAAATACCAGGTTATTGGTATCCTCAAATATCGAAATGAGGCTAAGGGTCGTTTGTGCGAGTCACTCGATCGAGCAGTTGCTCTATAGCCCATTTGCTCGATGGGATTCGAGTCGTTCGAGCAATGACTTTTCAGTTATTGCTCGATAGATTATTGGCTTTAGGAATGATGTAGGCTTCCATGGAGGTTGTCTATCAGTTGGCTACAATCGAAAGGGGCCCCTCTGTACTATAACACTAAGTGCTACTATTAAAATCCATGATATATTCTAAAAAGGGATTATGGTGGAATCCGAACCAGAAAAACTACTGTAGTTCAATCGAACTTACCCATGGGGGCCCCCTCTGTATTATAGCAATACGTGCTACTATTAAAATCTACGGTGGCGGTCCAAAAAAGGACTCTACTGGAAATCCGTACTAAATAAATCAATTTCGGAAGTTTGGGGTGGAATTTGGTGATTTTAGGGGATTATCGGTCTGTTTGTGGAAATAAGATTTACTCCTATTCAATCGAAGATACCCTCCAAACATACCCCTATCCTATAAGGTTTTAGGTCACATAGCAACCACGTGCTACCCTAGAAACCAAGATGGCGTCTCCAGTATACAAAATGACCGACGGAAACACGTATCACCCCAACAACACGCGCTGCGCATGCGCACTAACACTACGTATCACTATGAGGATGACGTCACAAGAGGGCCACTCACGCGAGTTACCATAACGACACAACATGGCGCCACTGGTTCACGTGACATGACGTCACTTCCGAGGTCCGGCATCGAGGTCCGGCAACCTAGGCCTCAAAACCACATGACATACTACTCACGTCGATGGTGCACTTGCCTTCAACCAACACTAAACCTGCTACGTTGCGGAGTCTGACAATTACTCGCCGCTGCTCGGTGGCTCTCTCCAGGCACTCCAGTTTCCTCCACCCATAAAACTGTCCGAGATGAGGTGACCCTGGCTGTCGAAAGTGTCGTTAAACCCCAATAAATAAATAATTACCTGGCTAATTGTTGACTTTAAACACTGAACACGTTAAGGTTAATTTTTTTGTACGATGAGGGATTGGGTAAGTGTGGGAATGCTTCCGCGTGATTTTTAATATAAAACTCGCTCACTTGAAATGACGTGTAAGTGAAATGTTTGAGACAATTGTGTAATGAAGTAGCAACGGTAGTACGCAATTGTGTAAACATTCCACTTGCACGTCAGTTCAAGTTGACGATTTTACTCCGTGTGAGACCAGCCACAAAGCGAAGTCGTGAATAGCTGTAGGTGAACGAAACACAACAGCTTTTCCATCGTTAGAGATATTGCTTAATTTCCTCCTGCTACTGCCATGGACTGGATTCTTAAGAAAGTGAAATATCAATTTGTTTTTGTTTGTTGTCAAAGTATTACACCTTCTGAAAACAGTTCGGGGACTATAGCTCAGGCAGACCCTTGTCCTCGCGCTGACTGTAAGTTTCATTTGTAAAGACCTTCTCTTTGTTTTCTCATGGGAACCTACTCCCACTTGATCTAACCGGATCAATCGCAGTTTGTTCTAGATCTGTGTGAAAAAAAACATTGAACCCTGTCCAAACAATGGTTTCTGTGACGAAAAGTTTTTTATCGGATCTAACAAGTTTCATATGTGTGTAAATGAACAGTCTATTGGGTTAATCCTTTTACAAGAACAACAAAAGACGACCATTTTGAAAAACTAAAAGTTTTCATTCTTTGCCTTAGAAACATACACTATAAAGAAAATGTCATTAAAAGCATGGTAAAAGCACTGGCAACCAGCGGTCGGTATTTCTACCGTAAAATATTATTACGACGAAAATGCCGTAATAAACTAATTTTGGCAGTGCCGACCTTTTTTGTTCGATTTTGAGCAAACCAAGGCACTGATATTTGGTTTCTGTTCATCACACAAGTAGATTATTGATTTTCATACAGTAGTCCAGGAGCAAATACACTCCCGAGGGAATTTTCTGCTGAAATGATGGCTTGTGTCTAGAATTGTTGAGTAGACCCCCCAGGAACAAAAAAAAATGGAGGTGGCACTCTGGCATTTCGTTAGGAACTAAATCTTCATTATCGCTGCATCTGCATAAATCTGTGCAGTGGAGCCCAGCTTTTCTACAATTGCAATGACTTGAAGTACATTTAGATTTTGAACAAGCACACTTAACTAGATGAAGAATTGCAGACGGTGCAGGCAACTGGTCCATTGTCACGGTAACCCACTCACTGTCATCAGACTTCCAACCGTAACCATCAGGAGACGGGAGAGATGGGCATGGCACATGATCGTGATTCCAGACCATCAACTGATAGTACGTACGAAGTATGGCGTGTCGCACTGCATCTGAAGTTGGTGGAAGCTTCTCCGACTATGCGTGTGTCTTGTTAACCCTTTACCCAACGTAACGACCAAAACCAGCCAGCGCTGTTCTCAAAAATCGCCAATTAATTTTCATTATATTTTCATTTTGTGTCTCAAAAACATAGGTTATGACCCCTCTTTGGAACGAGCTCGTCGAGCTCGTTCCAATGAGGGGCCATAACTTATGTTTTTGAGATAAAAAATGAAAAAAATTAGTTATTCAAGAATTTTTTTTGCAAGTGTCGTCTGCTTTTCATGTTAGGTAAAGGGTTATAAAACCACCATCTCAAATGACTCACATTGGTTATTCCTGAGCCAGGTTGGTAAATTTGGCAGACAAATTTCTCAAGGGCACGGAGTGTCTCTTCAGATAGCATTTGGCTTGTACCAAGAGGCGAAAGAGGCAGTATGATATCTTTACTTGAATTGTTGAAGGCTTTCCAACATGTCGACTTACCCTTTCCAGCAAAACTACCAGTATTGTCTGCTCCACTGAGTACATGGAAAGCCGGGACCGCAGCTAATTTAGCAGAACCCAAGGTCTCAACTATAGGCTTCAGTGGAATCCGTCTGTGATTTCTTCCAGATCCAGTGACAAATGTTGTATTTCCACAAAGCTCTGGGTATCGCCGCAAAGCGAGGACAAAAACATCAGTGTCAGGAGAACAGATATCGATGTCTGTCGCACCTGAACCAGTGGCATCAATTGCATGCAGTATAAGTTTGGTATCAGTTTCCTCTTGATTACTGTTAATGATGGTCGTATCACTATGCGTACCCTTGCCCTGATTCCCATACGTCACAATGATGGTTGTGCCATCTGAATCATTTCGAAGAAGGATCTTCTCTGCGAGATATTTTGTGAGTGCTTGTTTTGTTTTTGTATGAGCCAATAACTTCCGCAGAGGCAGTTTACTTATGTTTGTTGTATCAGTTATATGGTAATACACTGCTGGTTGGGAATGTTGCCTCTTCATCCGAGTTGCTATCTTCAGTGATTGGGGTACATAATAGCGATCGAATATCAGCCGTAATTCATCATACATGTAGTATTTCTGATTTATTATGCTTTCAAAATGAACTGCCAAGTCAGAGCAAGACTAAATGTTCTCCGGCTTCACCACACTTCAGCTTTAGCATCTACCAAAACAACTCTCTTTGATGTGTTCGAGTCAGTTTCCATAATTGCGCCATGCTGTCCATCATCTTGTTAACCTACAACACCTTCCAGAATACTCATAAGCGCGCTCTTCATAGAGCAATGGGGCATGGATCCATCTGCTGCAAACAGTGATCGTGGTATCACAGAAAACTCGAATTTCCCAACCGCATCTCTCAGATCGATATCTGGTCTCGATTTGCAAACTATCAGCAAACGCGCAAACAGTGAACGGTCCTCTCTAAGTTCAACAACTTTGTCACCAACTGTGATTTTGGCCTTCTTCGCAGCATGCTTCCAAGTAGCAAGTTTCTGCTCTTTTATAGGTGCCCAGAGGTTGGTTGCCTCAGTCTGGATTCTCGACGCAACAAATGTTTCGAAGAGCCTGGTGCCAATGTCACTTTGCCTACAGAGATCTTCTGCGATTTTCTCAGGCACAGCAAACTTCGTGACCAAGTTGAAAAGGTCATGGTGCTCCTCTATCTTGAATGGGTTCGTGAAGCAAGCACTTGTTTTGGCCAGACTGTGAACATTCGTCTCATATCTTCTGAGTTTTGCAGACGAAAGCCCATGGTGGTGTTTTTGCATTCCAGATTTGATACCCGCAATTTGTTGAGCTTCTTCTGTAAGTCTGGCAAGCTCAGGAGCTACCAAAAAGAACTTTGCTCTAGCGGAGGGTTTCAATGTGATGCCGGCCAATCCACCCATAACTTTCATTGACCTGTTGATCTGCTCAAGGGCATGATCAGCCCCAATGGCAGAGAAGGGCACTTGGGAATTTTTATTCACAACCCAGTTGCCAGCTAAAAACTCAGAATGGACTCCTGGTGCTGATGTTTGCAGCATATCCATTTCAGCAAGATAAAGTGGCATCAGGCGGGCGTAGTTTATCCGATCATGTGCAAAAAAGTACTTGGTGAACTTTTCCAGTGCAATCAGATGCAACTTCCAATCCCCCGTTCGTACTGATCTAATGAACATCAACATCTCGAGGACCATTTTCATATACTCTCGAATGACACAAAAGAGGGGATTCGTCCTCCGGCCTCATCAAAAGCATCCATTTGCCCCATAAACTGCTGCGACTTGATCAGACAAACAAGCTGTGCTTGGGCTGTTTTCACTTGGACAGAATCATCTTTGAACTTTCCATCCAGATTAGTTGCGGCTTCTGTGATTTGGGATTTTAACTGTGGGTTTAAAGTAAAGAATGATTATCCGTATAATGCGAAAAGAGCTTCCAATGTCAAAGGATGTGCTGTTTGCCCTCGCACCACGTGTTTACCCTCAATAATTTGCTTCACAGTTGTAGACCCATAGAGGTTCGCCTCAATCCAACATAAGTCTATTCCACTGCCTTCAGTATATGCACCAATGGTTCGTAACTGGGCCATTACAATGTGCAGTTCCCCGGGCCTCAGTATCAAATTATCCATATCCTTCATAGCCATCTGAAGTTGTTTAGCAGGCTTGTATAGTCCCAAGTCTAGGGATATAATAGTTTTCCTTGTTGAACCTAAAACTGTAGTGCTGATTCCATGTGCCTGCATCAAAATCGTCAGCAATGGTGACCACTGAGTTGCGGGAGGAGGAAGAAGAGGGAGGGTACCCACACATGTGACTTGCAGAACAACTGACTGGAATGCAGACCAAGTTGGTATTCCAATGTCGGAGATTCTCTCAGGTGCCATCTCTTGCAACACGCTGGGTCTAATTTGAGCAGTGGTGTCACCTTTGGAGTGAATATCATCCTCGTTATTTTTGCATCTCGTCTGTGCTCTTCCAAGAAGCCAAGCCAATTCAGGTAGATTATTCTGACCATGGGTTTCTGTCTGAAATACGTATGAAGAATACACGGTACTACGAGGCTTTGAAGGAGTATTTGCACAACTCGCGAGCTGTGTCATACTATCGGGCAATTCATAGACTGTTCGCGCCCTTGCAGAACCCGTCAGCTGTAGAAGTTCCCTTTTGTCCCCAGAGTCGGTCTTCTGAAAGATAGTCATAATTGTGGCATGGGTTGTTCTCTTTCCATCTGGTGTATCTTCCAGAAAGTCTATATTATCCACAGCAAAAAGACGTACCGACCATGTATTATTGTGGCATGGGTTGTTCTCTTTCCATCTGGTGTATCTTCCAGAAAGTCTATATTATCCACAGCAAAGAAGACGTACCGACCATGTACTATATTCGGTGGTATGTAAAATCCATCATGATGGGCCATTTGTGCGAGAACGTGGTTTGCTATTTGGATTTATAAACGCAACTGTCTGCCATAATCAGGGCAAATTCCCATCCCATGTAAAAGATCAATAATATTTTTACTCCGTGTTGCTTTGCGTATTGATAGTCCAACTGCGAGATGATGCGGCATCTCCCGTTTCGAGTAAAATAACTCTGATTCCTTATTTTTAACCTGATCGTCAGAGAGGAACATCGACACTGTATTTTGTAATAATGTCGTAACCCGCTTATCCACTTCAGATGATTTTTTGTCACTCAAGAGAACTTTTTGAGGGCCCTGGATGACCCAACGGAAGAAACTATACAGTTCCTTTGGCATGTGTTCCTCGGTTATGTCATCGAGTGAACCAGAAAATGTCCAGATTTTAGATTTGCTAATAGCTTTCCTGAGAACAGAAGCTGAATGAGACATCTCATGTTAGCTGCGATATCGTCAGCCGTATTCTCAGCTGATTGAATTGCTGCGTCCATTGTACTTTTGACAGTTAAAGTCTGAGACTCATTTACACGCTTTGCCTTGTGGAATTCAATATTTGGTATTTCTTTTTGCAATAATGTTTTCAGTTTTTTTGCGAGGGAAATTGGGTTCTGACACATTATTCGCAGACCGAATGCGAGCGTATATATCCTGTAGTGAAGACATGTTCGTGATGGTTCCATCCTTAAGAATTTCATGCACAAGACTGAAGAATTCAATGTTTGATGCAACTTCGTCTGCCGGGTCAACGACACTAGACTCGGCCACATCTGTTCCTCGTAGGATACCATGAACATGCCTAGCCCAACAATGTTTATGATATCGTATGTCAATGGCATGGGCATCCTTTGGATTGATAGCAGATGAAAGTTTCACTCGCAATCTATCATCACCGCTTTTTCTAATGGCATCGTGTAATGCTTGGCCGGCATTCTCTGTTGCAACTTTATGAAGGGGATATCGGTAAGGATTTGACTGGGATCGGGTAAGTATTGTATCTTCAGTAACACAAGGAATCGGAGACTTCCGTCTGGATGTTTGGTTTTCCATCTGCTTCTCATATCGCTCCTTGGCTCGTTTCACCATCCCGGCATGCACAGCCTCTTTGTAGAAACTTCTATCCCAGGTTGCGAGATTATTTTGGAGTTCTATAACATCTCCGAGGCGACTGCTGATATTTGGATAATTACTGTCTCCGTAGTGGGCTCTTTTCCTAATTGACGACCACAGTTTTTTGACAAGTTGCTCATCACTTTTCCTTTGACATATAATACAACAGGAGAACTTTGTGGCACATCTAGGTACTTTAGCTGCTGGTAAACCTGACATTGTTTCACTCATCATGCTAGTTGGAATTCAACCTGCAAGTATAAAAAGAAGTATTCAAAAACGTGTATTTTCACTTTTTTTCAAGAACAAAAGTGGATCAAAATTCTTATTTTTGGCCCAAATTAAATTTTTTCCATATTGCGAATGCCAAAAACATGTTTATCCACCATAAAAATTCGAGAAACGTCGTTTTCGAACTGTAAATTGGATTATCGCATCAAGAAACTGAATAGTTGTTTTGTAAATGGCGGCCATTTTGAAAAATAGCCGCCATTTTGTTTCCAACGGCATGCCGGAGTGCCATCCTCGTTTTTTATGTTCTTAAGGGCCTATACAACAATTTTAGATGGTTGAAGAATTTCAGCAGAAAATTTCCACGGAACTATATTTTGAGGGATTTGCTCCTTGACCACAGAGTAGACATTTTTTTTCTACAGCCATATCGTCCCATGAGTCCCAATGTGTTCTATGTGCCAGTAGGCACATAGCACACATTGGAACTCAGGGGACGATATTAATTAGATTGCATTAAAAAATGGTTCTCCTAAACAAGGCATCATTCAACATGTTTGATGTCATCTTTCAAAATCAGGAATTAAAGAGATGGGTGCGCTCGTTCTCAAAACAACTTTGTTCCATTGTACTTGATTACTACTTTTTCATATATCTTATCTTATAATGAAACTTTGAGAAGAAACAGTCATTACCGCGTAAAAGTGACAGAAACTGGTTGCCAGTTCTTCTACAGTGATTTCTGGGGTAATTGTTACAGTTTAGCTCATCCCAATGAGGGTCATGCGCTATGTTTTGGGGGCAAAAACTGAAAAAATTAAATGGCATTTTTTGTGGAGAGCTTCTGCCGCATATATATGTTAGGTTGGGTAAAAGTGTTAGGATAATTTGCACCGATTTCTTGTGCTTTCATTCAGATTAGACTGTTCAGATTGCTAATTCATACAGGTGAAAGAAATATCCATCCGGCGAGCAGTGACTTTCTGGTTAGTATGTTGGATTTTTAGTCGAGGGATCATGTTGTCCTCAGCCATATCGTCACCTGAGTGCTAGAATGTTCTATGTCCCCTGTGGGACATAGAACATTCTAGCACTCAGGCGACGATATACTGCCATACCAAGTTTTATCATATATGGTGACCCTGTATATATTATATGTCTGTAAGAAAATTTAATAAAATTTATAATACACTTGCAATTCTATTATATGATTAATTGTTGGAAAGATCTTTCTGAGCTCTTTCCATCAATAATTCAGATGATGGTGTTTAATATGCGCATGTGAGAACATGTTCAGAACACCATAATACAACCGTCACAAAAGCCGTGATCGACGTAGTAAGCAAAACCCTAACTACCCCCGAATGTGAATGAATTTTTACGGAAATTTGCAAGTTTTTATTCTTCCCGGGAAAAACTTAGTCAACCCAGATCTATATACCGCTAGTGAGGGTTGCAAAAGGCATGCTCTCACACTCTGCCTTCTTTCTCCATGCCACAAACAGTCCACCATCCAGTGCTAAAATGAAGGTATTGGTGCTATATAGCTGTGCATACTTAAGCAAGGCACATAGTCTTATTGTTTCAAGTGAGAGCTCTATGTGCCCGTTTAGTGTATTAAAACGTCTGAATAAAACGCCTTCCTCAATCCACAAAGCATGTCTAACCGAGATCCAAATACTGCCAGAGGAAGTCGTAACGTTAGTGGCCCCCTCAAACGTTCCCCACCTCTCCACTTCATATACATTTCATTGGGTTTAAATACTTTCAGCTGCCTCTGGATACTTCCTAACGGCTGATGCATTGATAGATCGTTTTTGTGTTTATTTTTTTATCTTTTTAATGATGGTAGTGGTTGTAATTGTGAGAAAGTCGCGAGACTCTGAGGGTATATTCCATTCCTGGTCAACGCCATCAACTGGTAGTGTCTACATTCGTTAAATGGGAAAGTCCAATCAATATTTTCAACATGCCGCCTTGGTCTATCACGTAAATTCAAGGAGCAACTATCTACGTTATGATTTCGGGCCCAAAGGGTAAACTGTATCATAATCTGCACCAATCGTATCTGACAAAAATTCCACGGTGTTCGCTTTTTCGCGTGAAATTCCGTGAAGAGACAAACTGCAGTCAAAATTTCCGAAAGAATTCCAAGAAGGGATGGTACTCCCCGCATCCCCCCCCCACCCCCCTCCACCACGGTCTCTTATATCTACTCCAATGTCTGACTCCACTTGAAATAGTTCAGATATTTTCTACAGGATTCACTGCGGGGTGGAAAAATTGGAAACTGGTTTACGTGCGTGTCATGGGATTTAAATTAGTTCACTGTGACGTACTAGCACGGTACATTTCCCATCTGTAATGCTGTTTACAACAATGTTTCATTTATACTGTAATAATACACCCGTCGAGTTATCACGTTTGAAAGGTCGATCGATATATTGATCGCCGCGTGTTGGGGACACAAAGTAAGTTAATGGGACAAAATCGAATAACAATTGCGCAATACGGAAATGTTCAAAAGAAATCACAATCACAATGATAATCGAAACCAACGCTGGCTATTCCGTCGAAAACACTAAATTTTCCGAAATCATTTATACGGATGTCACGTGACACAAGTTGGCAACAGTCGAGAAAAAAATTGGTCAAACAAATATTAATTCTTTAAAATACTGTCACGAAAAATCTAAGTACCAATGCTATTTATTGTTTGGTGTTTTGTTCTCATTACTCACTACTGTACTAACTCATGCCGGAAAAAATGTAACACTACCCCCCCCCCCTTAATAATGTAGAAAGCACATGACTGATACCAATATTTTGAATCCCGGTAAGGTTGAAGTATTCATAATGACCTTGTTCTTAGGGCCGAGCGAATCAGACATTTCGAATCGAATCCCAAATTGAATCGGAGAATTTCGAACCGAATCGAATCTCAATGGTCTTCAGCTAGTCGATATTGCATCTTCTTACAACCGTAAATATTACCAGTCATGTTTTCACTAAAATATTGTATACATGTACATTATCATGACCATGTGCATGTCCTGTAATTTGTATCAGATTCGAGGTCGTGTTTACAATCGGATCGATCCGATTGTAAACACGACCGAGAATCTGATACAAATTACGGACATGCATTTGGTCATAATAATACATTTATCTAACAATCCCGTTACATGAAGCCCGTTTCCCCGGTTTTTCGGTTTAAAATGGGTTGAAACTGGTCAAAATTTTTGCATTTTTTATTTAATGCGTAATCAAAATGCATATTGCTTTCGTGATGTTGCGTAATGCGATAGTGCAAGTGCAGTGCTTACCGGAAGTTGAATCTGCCAGATACGGAACTGAAGCAGGAGGGGGGGGGGGGGGGCTGATACAAACGTTTTTTGCCGAGTTTTTGGGTGTAAATTAACCCTTTACATAACGTAACGGCCAAAACCGGCCAGCTTTATTCTCAAAAATCACCAATTAATTTTCATTATTTTTTTCATTTTTTGTCTCAAAAACATAGGTTATGACCCCTCGTTGGAACGAGCTCGTCGAGCTCGTTCCAACGAGTGGTCATAACCTATGTTTTTGAGACAAAAAAATGAAAAAATAGTTATTCAAGAATTATTTTTGCAAGTGTCGTCTGCTTTTCAGGTTAGGTAAAGGGTTAAGTTGATTGTTGGATAGAAAGGCGAATCGTCTGTTGGGCAAATCAATCAATAAAACGGAGTATTCCAGAACGGAAATAAAATAATGTCGGTAGCATTACTTACTTGAACTTTTTTTCTACATGTATCATCAGGTAATAGGAAAAAAGTTAAAGAGGAGACACATGGTAGAATTTTGAGACCATCTCTACGATTCGGAAATGTTCGATCGACGCGTCTGGAATCTTGATGACTTCAAGTCGAATCGGAATTTCGAAAGCTTCACAGGGCCATACCTGTGCTGAACCAAACTTATGCCTATAAGTCCACATGGGTACAAAATGGGTCATTTTTTTCGTAGTATATCAGGTAGCGATCTTCCCAGGTTTGGATGACACCACAATTATATTATTCCACGCCACGTGGCTGTCGTGGTAGTCTGCGTGACTGGCGCTGTTGTGATGTCATTGTCATTGTGGTGCGTTCCACGATGCGAATGAACATCACGTGTTGTTAAGGTTACATGCATTTCCGTCATCCATTTTGGTTGATGATGGCCGCCACTGTGGGAAAGAATGGTCGACGGAAGTATGGACGTGTTTTATAAGTGTATTCGATTCAGCAAGGTATTATGGTATTATATTAGTAACAGCTTTTAATATGTTACGTAAAGTTACTGCCATAAGTCGCCAGCGTTATTCACAAAAACTGAATTTTGATTTTATTTTTTCGATTTTTGCCTCAAAAACATAGCTTTGGCTTCCTCCTGGAGCGAGTTCATCCCGTTCCAGTGAGGGGCCCCGAGCTATGTTTTTGAGGCAAACAATGCATTTTTTTAGTAATTCGAGAATCTTTTCTGCAGGTGGCGTCTTCGATTAGTGTTAGTTAAAGGATCAAACATTTTACCCTTTTATAACCCCAGGGAGTGTTCGTTGTTACTAAACAACCACCAAAAGTCTTATATTATACTGTTCTACCGTTGTGGCGTCTTAGTGTGGAGTTCGATCGGTGTCTTTGATTGCTCCGGAGTGCACACCGAAAGAGCGGAAGAGAACTTTACTTGGAAAAGGAACAGTATATTGTTACCCAATTTAGATTGTATGGTTGTCTACTCCTATCCATGTTCTGCGTCAGGAAACCTAAATTACTCTACTCGGATTCTCTAGCGTACACTAAGACCGTCTTCTGGTAATTCCCGACATTATTCTTCATATTGTATAATAGTGTATACCCTTTTCTGGTTACCTTTAAACATATATTCTATCTACTGTTGGTCTTGGGGGCGCGGTGGCTTAGTTGGTAGAGGTGCAGGCTGCAAGCCGAGAAGTCCTCGGTTCGAATCCCACCTGCGGCAACCGCGTTGTGTCCTTGGGCAAGATACTTCACCCCCCTCCCACCCCCACCCCCCATTGTGGTGGCACGGTGACGCTGTGTACTAAGGCGTACAGCACGTCGATGGTGCACCTGTCTTCAACCAATGCTAACCCTTCTTGTGTGGAGTTCGTATGTTGGGGAGCTGACAGTTGCTCGCCGTTGCTCGGTGGTTCTCTCCGGGTACTCCGGCTTCCTCCACCCGTAAAACTGTCATGTTCATGATTAGCCATTGTGCAGAAATATGTGACCTTAAACACCAATAAATAATACTGTTGGTCTTATTCTTCCAATATCCTGCCTTTCGTCGTCTGCTAGTTCACCCAGTAAACCAATCAATCAAATCACCTCAGTTAGGATGAAGTAACTAATCAGATTACATTCTTACCTAGGCTCCGCCTAAATCTGCTCATACGCCGTTGTGCCTCTGAACCAGGTGGGCCCGACTACGATCTCTGCCTCGTCTCTGCGTATACACGTGTACGTCTGATTAGCTTTCACCGGAACTAGCTACGTGAGTCAGTGCAGCACGTGCTCACAATAATCACATGCGACCATTCTTACCACTTGTGTACCCACTTTGGATACAATGCACTATTTAGATCTGATTATGCTAATAGCTCCCTTTTTCCGAGAAGTGTTGAAGATTTATTATGACAGAGTGTGTATTCACATGCCAGTAAACTGTTGTCTTGATACGGAGCTCCGAAGAAGCGTGCTGTGTTGATACTTTTTAAAGCTGATCATGGGAATAAGTGTAAGCGTGAGGCCAATAGCGGCAGTCAGTAGTACTTTTAGTACTGCAAAAATGAAGTGTCGTCTAAACGCTGAGTGGGGTAAGGAGTTCAAGTCAGTAGTGGAGATCAGGGGCGCCGGAAGTACTTTGGGGCACGGGGGGGGGTAGGACCATGGGAAAAGGGCATTTACTCGCACTATCAGCCCCGCCATGACATGCCGAAACATTCATGTCTTGAAGGCTGAAGGCCCGGGATAGGGGGTTTGATAGGGGAGGGGGCGCCCCCTCCTATCGGAAAGGGGGCCTGCTCCCAAACTTAACACCCCCCCCCCTATTAAATTTTTAAAGCTCCAAGAGCGGATTTGTGGTGCATTTTAGCTTTACTTCGAGAGTAAATCATTGAAAAAATTGAGTGACAAACCTGGGAAGTGCATTTTCTCCCACCACTAAGGTACTAGAACATATATAAAGTCGTGTGAAACAGCTGGGAGATGCCTGTCACACCCACCCACGTAACAGCTATCTCACCCCACCCGCGTGACGAATCTGTATTGGCTTATTAACATATTTAATGAGCACCGGGCTATTCAATCATCGCACGTTCTTCTGTAAACAAACAACATGGTGTCACGTTTCGGAAATGTTAGCTGACGAACGTTTTTCGAAGAAAACAGAAATAAAAACACAGAAGGCAAGACCAAAGGACACTTAACTCTTTTATATGAATTTTTGGAGGGATGCCATTATGAGTGGAGAGAGTTGCACTAAAAGTTATGCGAATACATTGCTAAATTCATAATATGACGTCATCGGAATATGTTAATGTTCATTTCGCTACAAATCTTTAACCCCTGTCTTACAGGCGTTGGGATTTAATTTTGTGGTATATACAGAACTTTTGTGCGCTCTTTCCGATAAGCAAATTAGTTTTTTTTTCAGAAATGGACTACAAAATTGTTCGATATAGTTGCACGCGCCCCTGAATTACTTTTGATGACGTCAGGCTGTTTTGGTGGGTGGAGAAAAATTATCCCTGGTGAGGGCGGGAGTGAGATGGGGAAATCTCACCCTCGGGACAAGATATATGGTCGACACATTCGGCAAGCCTCGTGTCTGCCCTCGGGTGAGATTTCCCCATCTCACACCCTCACCCACAAGGGATTATAATAGTCTGCCCCCTCTCGACCCCTGGGTCCGAAGGCAGGGAGGGCAGCTGCCCACCCCCTCCCTCTCACCCACCCCTGTCCCTGTGCTTCCGGCGTTCCTGGTGGAGACCAATACTAGTAGTAAGAGTGGAAGTCTGTAGCAGTAAAAACTTCATAGAGCTGATAGTGGTGCCAGCCTAAAGGTATGGCATATAATAGGACCGAGTAGCACTGTAGTGATAGAAGGCAATAACGGTCGAAGGTAATGGTGATCCCAATAGAGGCAGAAAACCAACAGTGGCATTAATAGTAAGGGCGTAGGCTAGCCGCTTGTTCTTGTACAATCCACTCGCCTGTAGTTGTGACGCTGTATACTTCAGTAACTTTATTGATGATGACTAGCATGACTCCATGTTGCCTGTACATAATCTTTTATCGCGACGAGACTCGTTTTTTTGGGACGTAGAGCTACGAGGCGCGCTTGCCCGACAAATCCATTTACCTCCCAAAACGAGAAGAGTCGCGATACAAGCAAAATGAGCACATGACACTTTTATCTACCATTCGGTCAGCAAAACTCCTAACCATGACCTCTTGAGAAAAATTGTTGACAAACAAAACAGCGACAGTCAACTGATCAAAACAATGGTTCTTTGTTTTCAGTTCTTCCAACCCAATAGCACGTGAGGAAATACCTTCAGCATGAATAAAAATCTCTAAAAATAATCAAACTCAGTCCAAGTGTGCTTTTTCGATCGATGTTTCGAACCGAATTCAATTCAGTTCATAAGGCCCGCCAAGTTGGTAGGTGGGTGGTTTGTAGGGATCTGCGAATCACAAATTTCTTTTCGAATCGAATCTCGAATCGAATCGTGTCTCTGATATCGACATCGAATCGAATCCCGAATCGAATCTTAAAAGACAAGTTATTTCATATTGCATCAAACGGAAGTTACGGAACACTGTGATGACCCTTACGCGACGGAGTGAACACCTTAAACACCAATAACTAAATATTTTCTGTAGCACCGTCGCTGAAACAGCTAGACCTATGTCCATAGTTTTAGTTTTCGAAGGCCTAACTTGTTACTATTCACGTTCTTAAGAACGTGAATAGTAACAAGTTAAGCCTTCAAAAACCAAAACTATGGATAATGTTCTGGGCCAAATTCACAACTTACCTAACAATTAAACATTGTCAATTACTCAAATAAATAGGAATTGAGCCTACATGAAAGCATTTTCTAATGACAGTTTTATCCTATTTTTGTTGGAAATGTAACAAATTGAAGTTAGTACGAGAGATTCGAAAAAATCGAATCCTGAGACTGATTCGGGATCGATCTCGAAGCATACGTATGGTATCGATATCGAATCGAATCTCGAATATTCGCAGGACCCTCGTGGTTTGTGAGAAAAAATGGGGAATTTTATTTTTGTCGTGCGTAAGACTGTCTTTAAAGACATGATGTCACTTCCTTCATAATTTGTAGAAGAGTTCAGATTACAATCAAAGTGACGTTGCCTCCCAATGCTACTTTCAAGTAGTGCTATTTGCTTTTTTATTACACGCCTGTTCTATGAAATCCCCATCTACGGCAACACTAAACCATGCGGAGAATGAAAATCGTTGAAGGACTATTTGTAAATGGAAGCGAAATTTCACTGTAATTTTCTTCAATTCGTGCACCGCAACACTTTGAATCCCAAGCGATAGCTAAAAATCGTCCTCTGCGTTCCAATGCGTTCTGTGTGCCGGAAGGCACATAGAACACATCAATGGCGGATACAGAGGGGGGGGGGGGGGGTCGGTGGGGCGGTCGCTCCCCCTTTAGCCCGTGTTTGTCTCCCATGTAGGGCGTAGCCGGGATTTTCATTTGGGGACAATACATGAACTGAAATAAAAACATACAGCGACATTTATTTCCTCCATCACCATTCGCTATGGAAAACAAATATACCGTTGAAATTATGCAAAATATATCTACTGGTCGCCTCCATTTATACAGCATGATTTTGTGGTGTTACATGCCCCGAGCCTCAGGTACCCCATGCCAATTATGGGTCAGGATCTTAATTGGCATAGTCATGGCGTACCTAAGCCTAGAGGGCTGACTGCTGAAAACTTTCAAACGCTGGCAGATCGCAATGTTCTCCTGAGGTTAAGTCGGTTATGACTGTAAACAATGTGTCCAAAATACAGTATTATGGTAAACGGATCTGAAGAGCATATTTCAAATTTTCTAATTCTGTCTTGAACGTATGACAGAATTTGAAATTCTGAAACATGCTGTTTAAAAAGTATTAATTAGCCGTTCAAAAATTCAAGAGGATTTCCACCCCAGAAACCACCAGAATGCCCCATTTGGTCGCTCATTTCCAAAAAATTTCTGCGGGGAGAACCCCCCCCATCCCCAGACCCCCCTACAAAAGCTCGTGCCTTCGGCACTCGCGGCCTTCGGCATCTGCACGATCCGCCCCCCCCCCCCCCCCCCTTGAGAATTCCTGTATCCGCCACTGGAACACATTGGAACTCAGGGAACGAACTAGTAACACGGGTTCCCCTCGCAAATTTGGTTGCCGATAAAATGTGTTGTTTTTGTTGATAGTTGTCATACAGTTTGTACCCATTCCCACACGTTCATACTCCAATAAAGATTATAAAAATTGCATTCAGTTTCTTAATAAAGAATAGTAAATAATGTAATATTGTAATCCAAATATCCTGGATTTGGGCATATCAACAGGACTTTAACTAACAAATGGGCGACCACTGGGGACTCCTATGGAGAATACACTTTCCAAAGATACAATGGTTCATCGATCGTGGGCTGGTGCGCTGTGAGTGCACTGTTATCTAGTGTGTTATACTTCAAAGTGAATGAATTCCGGAGCTTGTCGGACCATTGCTCGATAACACTGTGCCTACGAACAGGAACGTATTATGCTCCTTCGCAAGAGGAGACCCTTCTTCCAGTTCCTAGGCAACTGAAATGGAACCCGAGAATTGAGAGTTTATTCAAATCTCGTATCCAATCAAGCTCCACTGCCATTAAGATTAACATGTTTTTTAAGACAGTATCGTGTTACTGCAGCTTATACAGATGTTGTCGCTATGTGTAACAGGTTAAATGAGATCATTCTAACAGCCGTGCCAACACAAGTGAAATCTAAAAGGGCATCTAAATCTGAGAAAAAAGACGAAACAAAATATGGTTTGACAATGAATGTCAATAATATAAAAAAATTAGGCGCCAGAAAGCACGTGCAGTCAAAAACGCAGCGTGCAATGGTGACAGAAGTGCTGTCGGTGAATTTTATGCGGCAAAAAAAGAAATAAATATTTAGTTAAATATAGAGTAATCAATTTGTTTTGAGCGTTACGGTAAATAATTCATCTCGAGACGGGACGTGAGTAAATCACGAGGGCGGAACCGAGTGATTTACTCGCGTCCCGTCTCGAGATGAATTATTTACCGTAACGCTCAAAACAAATTGATTACTCTGTTTATTACATGACATTTGGAATAAAGAGGTCTTTTACTATAATAATTCAACCCAAACTATTGTCAGATATAATCCAATTTAGTGTAAACACGGAAACATTTCTAAAATTAGCAGGAAGGAAATACGAAATAGTCCTGTCTCGAGGCGAATTATATACCGCAACTTGCCGTAAGAATGGGTCACTCTCTTTAGTAAATGACATTTTAGACCAAAATGTCTTTCATTAAAAATAATTCAACACAAAATATTCCCAAATGCAACTCTGAAATACTTCTGAAATTAGTGCGTATGAATACATCACTTTCTGTGTCAAATCTTCGATTGGAAATGGCCCAGTTTTATTTTTGTGACTTTCGTTCGATATTTTACTATTTTGTGTGGCGTTCCAGTCGCATTTGGGGAATGGCATTCAGCCATAAAATAAAACATTTCTATTTGGATTTTGTCAACGGTGCTAACAAACCTGTTCATAGAGGAAAGAAAGGATTTTTAAAAATATTCAGAAGGAAAATTCATTTTAATTAACTGATGTGGAACTGGAAAACAAAACATCAACAAATCGGTGGGGGCGTGGCTTTTATACATCAGTCGTTCCAAAGTTACTATTGAAGTGACATAATTCACTCGTGACATTACCACTTTTTAATCAACATTAAATTCAATGCAAAACGAACTGAGGAATGTAATAAACGAAAATACCGACAGTACAAGAATGCATTACTAGAGAAACTTTCGTCCATTGACACCTAAAAACCACGAATTGTTGGGGACACCCTGAACTGCTTAAGCGAATCGGACAGTGATTCAGACAAACCGTCCATAATACAGCCTAACATGTGGGTAAAACATTTGATCGGTTTACTGCAAAAGGTCACACCACAGGGAATACAAACAGATATTGACACGACAATAGATGAGGTAGATTATGACGGAACAACGGAGAAATTGCATAAAGCAGTAGCCCGCACTTAAAAATTAAAAATACACTGCAGTGACTGACGGGATTACCAACGAAATGATCAAATGTTGAATACCCATTTTATCGGAATGTTTTCTTCAACTATTTAACTCTCTACTGAAAACATCCACCTTTGTAGAGTGTGGCGCGATAATTTAATAAAGCCCATATACAAAAATGGCACTCGGCAGCCCTGGTAACTACAGGGTCATTGCATTCTCTAGTTGCGCTAGTAAACTATTCTGTAGAATCCTAGATATATAGAATATACCCATAGTACACACTAAAAACCAAAGTGTTAAAAACTGACACTTTCAAGGTGTTAAACCCATTCTAACTCTTAGGGTTTGATTTTAACACTCAAAGTGCAATGCTTTAAGCACTTAGACATTGCAATCGTCAGACATCTGAAACTTGAATGGATGGCACATCCCATGTGTCTAGCATTGGTGGTTCTTCCAGAATCGTCCATAATTTGATTTGCGCTTGGTGGGTACATAATTAAAAGGACACAACGCAGATGACGCGGATCAGGCTCGAGAGTTCGAGCCTGATCCGCGTCATCTGCGTTGTTTTCTTTTAAGTGTCGCGACATTACACTTGTCAAGTGGTATTATTGTCAACACCTGTCAAGTTCTGGGATATCTACACTTGAACAAAGTGCTAGTTCGGCACTTAGTAAGTGTTAAATACAGCACTTCAAGTGTAGTTTTTACACTTTAGTTTTTAGCCTGTAGGTTGGTGTACCAAATGTTCACCACGAGTGATGAAGTGGTGTTAACCGAGAGGCTTTGGCGCGCGGTTAACACCACTTCACCACGAGTGGTGAGAATTTGGTACACCAAGCTACTTTGGGTATATTTTATTTATACCATGATCGCCAGATTAATAAGAGATTAAATATTAAATAAATCAACATTCACACGTGCGAATCTGTTTTTGTTACATGAGCACCGGTGGGCGGTACTTTCGCTGGCAATTTTATCGCCGAAACGAAATAGAAATCGAAACACACAAATTACATGGCATCTTTCATTTTAGTAACATAAGAACATACTATTTCGAGTTATGGATGCTTTATTAACATGGGACAACGTATGTTTGTTAATTTTTGGTATCTTATGAGGTAAGCTTATTTATATTATAAACGTAATAAATAATTGCCGTTTTTTTCACTCTTCGCGAGGCGACGAGTGATAAATTTAGACGAGTTTGCATTCAAGGCGAGGTCACCAAAGGTCAACTGGATGTAATTCCACTGCAGGTGTACATTTTAACTACTGAAATCCCATTGCTGGCGTGTTCACCGCGGTTGGTGTGTAAAGTTAAACTTTATGGCATAGGCTTTTATATATAGTAGAATAGGTAATCATGGTATAAAATAGATTAATGAATTACCTTGAATCCAATAATGTAATCACTCCAAACTAGTTTGGCTTCAGACCTAAATCTAGAACCACTGATCATATTTATCCACTCAAACACATAATCGATAAACACATCAAAGCGCGCAAACATTTATATACTTGTTTTGTTGATCTTAAAAAGTCATTCCATTCGACACAGTGTGGCGAGACGGATGCTTGCAAAACTCAGCAAATACGGATCAGGTGAAAAATTTGTCAAAATAATTTAATGCATGTATAAAGAGATTAATATTTCGGTTTAGCTCCCAGGGAGCATTACAGAAAAAATGTCTTGTAATATCGGTGTAAAACAAGGCTGCGTGCTCAGCCCCAGGCTATTTAACTTAATTGTATATTTATGATTTGCCTTCAATATTTGATTCTCAGTGTGATCCTGTAAAAATACACGATTTATCCATTAATTGTTTCTTATACGCGGATGATATGGATATTATACCCAACACGAAACAAGGCCTTCAAAACTCTTTAGACAGGTTACTCTGCTACCTATCTAAGTGGGCTTTAGACGTCAATGTTGAAAAAACTAAAATTGTCATTTTCAATAAATCCGGTAGGGCAACCGGGAAGTCATTTTCTTATAACGGCTCCATTTTAAAACATGCGAAAGAGTATAAATACCTGGTTGTTCACTTTAAAACATCTGGAAAAACAGAAAATGCCCCTGATAGACCTAAATCCAAACACAACGATAAAACTTTTTGATACACTAATACAACCTACAATTATATACGAGTGGGGAGTATGGGGAGTCGACGCCCTAAAACTACACCAGTCAGACAGAAATAATAGTCTTTGTGATAGGTTTGATAAACAAAAATACTCTGTAATAGAATCAAAATTTTATAAACACATTCTACGTGTCACCCAACACGCCAGCATACTACACACTAAAAACTAAAGTGTTAAAACTGACACTTTCAAGGTGTTAAACCCATTCTAACTCTTAGGGTTTGATTTTAACACTCAAAGTGCAATGCTTTAAGCACTTAGACATTACAATCGTCAGACATCTGAAACTTGAATGGATGGCACTTCCCATGTGTCTAGCATTGGTGGTTCTTTCAGAATCGTCCATAATTTGATGTGCGCTTGGTGGGTACATAATTAAAAGGACATAATTAAAAGGACACAACGCAGATGACGCGGATCAGGCTCGAGAGTTCGAGCCTGATCCGCATCATCTGCGTTGTTTCCTTTTAAGTGTCGCGACATTACACTTGTCAAGTGGTATTATTGTAACACCTGTCAAGTTCTGGGATGTCTACACTTGAACAAAATGCTAGTTCAGCACTTAGCAAGCGTTAAATACAGCACTTCAAGTGTAGTTTTTAAGACTTTAGTTTTTAGCGTGTAGCTGTACGTGGAGAGGTTCGTGTGTACTCTCTTGATTTAATTAGGATTGATCGTTTTTTTCTACCTATTTATTGAGTTATGAACCCCAACAATCAAAGGCCAAACATTTACAAAGTTTGGCCTTTGTTTTTTAGGGTTCATAACTCAAGAAATAGACAAAAACAAACGATCATTTCTTATCATTTCTTATAATTAAACTTGAGGGGCAATAAATTTAAACACTCTCTGCTTTGTGGAGTTAAAATAAAAAAAACAGGTCGCATCATGTGATAACTGAGTGATATCAGATATCACCTAGTGATAACTCAATAAAAACGGCATAGTTTTCTAAAATTCGGTTTGAAATGACGAGAGATTTCACTGAAACATGTTCTTGTGTCATTAAAAATGTCATTGACCAATGATTTGCGTAAGTTAAAATGAACGTCACAGGCCACACCCACACAAAACTTCAATTTCATTTTCCACTTGACGGGAGGGTGCTGTCATTCAAAACAACGCTGAGTTAAATTTAATTCCGATTTTGACCATTTCCTGAGAAATTGAAAACACAGTTTGTAAATGTGGAGTTTGATATAAACCCAGATGACATGAAGTTGGTTGTACTTTGTCCCAGAAAGAGTTCATTCAAGCTATTTGCAAATTGGAAAGTTTTGTTTGCGTGAGTTTCGTTTGTGGATTATTATGACCGGCCATTGTTTACGTTTGATTTGGGTAAAACGATGAACGCTGACGATCACCTATTGCATATAAACAAATTGAACATGGAATAAAAAGCATGATAAGGATTTCATTGTTCATTAAATTGTATTTTGAAAGTCTGTTTAATATGACGAGATAAATATTAATTACTTTTCATGTTGAAGCAATATGAGCTTGCAGGGGTTCTTTTCCATTCACACTGTGCAATGTAATTTCAAGACAGATATTGGGGGCGTTATTTGGGGCGAGCCTAAATGCGTTTTTTTCAGTTCAGTGTGTTATGGAAAAAATGAAAAACTTTAGCCAATCATTTTGCCTGAAAATGCATGAACAGAAAACAAGGTTTCATTATTTAATTATAAGCAAAATAGTTAAATACTGGCTTCACCTGCAAGAACACAACCCCGAATCACTTGTGTACAAATTTAATAAGGATAAGACATTCGCGGCATGTGAAATGAAACCATATGAAATGTTTTAACCCTTTACACAACGCAGACGATATCAAAAAATTTTATTTTAAATATCAGTTTTTCAAATTTTACAAAAAATTTCAACAAAACCATATCATGTGACCCCTCGTTGGAACGAGCTCGACGAGCTCGTTCCAACGAGGGGTCACATGATATGATTTTGTTGAAATTTTTTGAAAAATAATATTTTTTCAACTGCTGAATTTGAATATTACGCGGGCGGATGCGGGCGATTCGTTGGGTAAAGGGTTAGATTACAATGTTTTGGCCATGTCTGGGTAAATAAAACTACTTTTAATGTAAAAAGACTATGCTTAACAATCAATAGGCATTTCCAACTGTACGCTGATTGGTGGCGGCAAAAAATATTAGCCTCACACCAAATTCTCTTTTCTCAACCAAATCAAAACAGTGTTCAAATTGGAAGATTATCTTCGACTGAATAAAGATAGAGAAATCAGTAGAAATCTCACAAGGATTCGAATAAATAAGTGTCCCATTGTCTAAACATAGAAGTAGACAGACATAAAAGACACCTACCCTGTCCCACGAGACCAACGTTTATGTCCAGTGTGCCCAACAGAAATTTTGAATGAGGGCATTTTGTATTGTCCAAGATATGCAATCGAGAGGTGCAATCCTAAAAAGGAACTGCTCGACGTGATAGACAATGACCACTTACCTACGACTCCAGAAAAACAAACTACCCTACTCGCAAAATTTTACAGAGAAATAACAGGTTGTCGAATGCAATTCGTTAACAATGTATTAAGCATGCGAAAATCTTCCAACGGATAGCTTTGTATATTATGTGAATAATTCGGACAATGCAATTATGGCGTCGTAGACTCAAGGTTGAATAATTTTAGATGCCAAGGCCGCGGCCAAAAGCTAGCAGGAATTCCACCAGGCATAGTCCTAACACCGTGCCACTGGATTGAAAACTTGTTAAAATTGTTCAAGCCAAATGTTTTGTTATATTTTTGTTATATATTTTTGTGTATCACTTTTGACTTGTATCAATAGTTGATATTTAAGACAACAAAAGTATACTTAGTTTCAAGAAACCGAGCCGAGATAATCTTTTCCGAAAATTGAGGAAATTCACATTTAATTTTCTGAAACGCAACAGACCTGATCGCTTCGTACTCCGTGCAATCCTTCCCAAATTGTAACTCATCTTCAAGAACGCAGTGATGAAGCGGAGATAACACTTGCGTCCACTTAGCACACTTGTTTCAGGTAGATAATTTTGTGTAAGCAAAATGGAGTAGAGTTTGTGTAACAAAGTGCAGTTTGCTGTGTTGTTCGATCCTGACCGAGCAATTTGATTGATTTGTTCAGTCAGTCCTTGGAGTATACGGGGGATGGCTAACAGCAGACACAATAATGGAAGAATAGGGCTCTTACTACACAAAATGATAGGTTCGAGGGTAGTCTAACGAATTCATAGAATCAGTGGCGGCGCTACGTGGGGGGGGGGGGCATCTGCCCCCCCCCCCCCCCCCCCAAACGAAGGCTTTGCCCCCCCCCCCCAGTTCCCCCCAACCATTTCGCATGCATTTCCATCCACCCTCACACACAAACACATTCAGTCACTCTCACTCACACACACACACACCCCTCTCTTTTTTTTATTCCCAATAATTTCCCATACACACTTAGCCCAAAGCCTCAGGCTAGCTGATGAACACATCCAGGCAGTAGAGATTTAAAGACTCGGATTCAGATACTTATAAGTTATAATTAAGTTATGAGCCAACAAAGGCATGTCTATCCATATCCCTTGTCTAAAAAAATTCATGGATTTCGCATTATGACAGACGGGCATTATGAGTCTCTCTCTCTCTCTCTCTCTCTCTCTCCATCTCTCCTCTCTCTCTCTCTCACTCTCTCTCTCTCTCTCTCACGCACAGACCCACAGACGCGGATCCAGGATTTTTTGAAAGGAGGACCGCTAATTACCATTACATTTAGTCGAAACTTGGACCCAAAGTCCGTAATATACTTTTTTGGTTTGGTACGTCCACAGGACGTACCAAACCAAAAAAGTATATTACGGACTTTGGGTCCAAGTTTGGACTACCTCATAACAAAGTAATGATATGATCCTTTACGTATTTGCCCCCCTTCATGGGAGTCTGCCCCCTAGTTGCCCCCCCCCCCCCCACAAAAAAATTCTGGCGCCGCCACTGCATAGAATGGATTGAATAGTGTCAGGGAAAGGCAGACAGTAGAAAGCCGGATGTAGCAAGAAATGTAGGATTCTGGCCCTGTACAAGAACATGAGTGGTCGAACCGGACGAGAGCAGACACTGCCAGACAGAAAGGGCTAAAAGTCTAAACTACTAACAAAATACAATTTTTATTCCAAGTTATGATCATGATCATTACATCGGGTTAGCAGATTGACCCCCCTGGTCGAAGGTTGTGTCATTGGAAGAGGCATTTAATCCTATCAAACCAGGACGAAACCTGATGATAGAGTGTGGAAGCCAGCAATACGTTGGTTGTGCACTTCAAACAAAGCTAACCCTTTTTGTGCCGGTTAAAAAGTTGGTTCTCGTCGATGCTCCTTCCACAGAACTTTCAGTCATGATCTGACCCTGCCTGCTATGAGTGTCATCAAACTCCCCAAAACAAACAATCCATTCCCAGCAGTTTACTGCTTCCTTACTCCAATTTTTGCAATATGTTGCTTGAATGATGCAAGTTTATCCTTGCAATTTTTTTCTAACCCTGTTTATTGGAAAACTTTCACGGAAAGCTTTCCAATAAACAGGATCAGAGACTGGTTTCATCAGTGAATCAAAAACCAAAGAGACTTTTTTTTATTGCACTCATCCTCCGACTTATTTTTACTTCGCTGTGGGTTCTTAATACACCAGCCCATTGTGTCGTAAACTATACATTCAAGGTCTACAGAAGCACAAAAGTGCTTACTTTTTGAAGATTATTCGGGGCGTGCAAAACTGGTAGATATCAAAACCAAACAACTTCATTTACTGGGCATTTCCCTGCCAGTGAGGGTTTGGCATATAGAAAATTATAATTGCATCCTTCGTCATCGAGTATCAAAGAATAATCGAAAATCAAATTGTTCGACAGTCTCTCCAGAGTTTAATACTTTACCCAACGTAATGGCCAAAACCGGCCAGCGCTATTCTCAAAAATTTCCAATTAATTTTCATTATATTTTCATTTTTTGTCTCCAAAACATAGGTTGTGACCCCTCGTTGGAACGAGCTCGTTCCAACGACGGGTCATAACCTATGTTTTGGAGGACAAAAAATGAAAAAAAAAAATAGTTATTCAAGAATTTTTTTGCAAGTGTCGTCTGGTTTTCATGTTAGGTAAAGGGTTAATCTCCGGACGCCTCAACAAGAACAATCGAACGAGCACCCCCTCCTCTCGATACCTCCTGGTCGACAGAAGGGTCTGCCACTCTCTACTCCGTGCCCCTGCGCAAAGTCTGTTTCGAAATATCTTATCATAGCAGTTTTTTCTTGGTTACACATACTGTGCATACACTGCGGAGCCTTCCGCCTGTCTTCAGTCCAAATTGCGTCTGACACAGGAAACAGTATATGTTGGTTATAGCCAAAATTCCTTCTTTTGCGGTTGAAACAAATCGTACTCCCACTCCCACTCGCCGAAAATGGTATTCCACTCGCAGCATCGTATTCCACTCTCGGCGATGACGGACTTTTTTATTGTTTACAAATCGGTTGAGTTACATCAATTATAAAGGATTGTTTGGGAAAAACAGATAAGGAGAAAATAAAATAAAAATACCAAAGTTCACTGCACGGATTCGAGTACGATTTTATCCTCTCATGGGCCGCGCGGATTATTTCACTCGGCTAACGCCTCGGGAAATAATTTTCCGCGCGCCCCTCTCAAGGTGGGGGCCACTAAAAATTTGCAAGACGTAACTTTTTTTTTCGGCTACTTTTTACACCCACCAACCCACCCACTACGTGCAAATTTTCTACTACCGTTCTCAGACACCCCCCCCCCCCCCCCCCCCCACTCTCCCATTAAAATCCAAAATAAACTTATAAACTTAGTAGGCACATCTGTCTTTAGGGGGTTTTCATAATGTCTTAACCCTTTACCCAACGTAACGGCCAAAACCGGCCAGCGCTATTCTCAAAAATCGCCAATTAATTTTTATTATTTTTTCATTTTTTGTCTCAAAAACATAGGTTATGACCCCTCATTGGAACGAGCTCCTCGAGCTCGTTCCAAAGAGGGGTCATAACCTATGTTTTTGAGACAAAAAATTAGTTATTCAATCATTTTTTGGCAAGTGTCGTCTGCTTTTCATCTCAGTTAAAGGGTTAAACTGGTACCACCAATTTAAACCTCTGTGGGCTGCTGTGGATCCCAATCTACAAATGACAAGCTGTTCATTGTCAGGCTTGGCCAGAGCAGGTGCACATATACGGGAACAAATTTTCATTTGAATTGTTCACAAATAATTGTCTGTACATTTTCTACATTTCGAACAAGACACCCACCCCCTACTAACGTGTGACATTTTCCCAGTTTAAGCCCAATATTCTCACATATAAAGCCTCCTGATGTTGTATTTATGTTAAGAGTGTGATGTACAACATCATCTTTAAGGTTTAAAACACAAATGATGGTATATATTAGCTGATATATTGATATATTTTTAAAAAATTCAAAAAATTGCACAAGTTGGAAATGCACATTTTTGGCGCACTCAAGAGACCCACCCACCCCCACTTCATTGCTAATTTTTGGTGGCCTCCCCCCTGCCCCACTCGAGGATAAAATCGTGCACGAATCCAAGCAGTGAAATATTGGTCTATATACTTTTTAGGCCTTTTAATTATTATTATTTTTATTTCAGTTAAATTAGTATTTCAGTTTTCATAATTTCTGTAATTTATTCGAAACTTGAGTTTTCGATGAATCGCAAGCATTTGACATGCTTCGTTTATTATTTAACCCCTTGTAGATCTATAAAGATTCTGCTGATTCCACCAACGGAATATATAAGATGGAAATCACCATTCAGTTTTGTAATTTAGCCTATTAATCATTTATAGCAGCCAAAATATAGTTTATGATTCCTCACTGGAGCGAGCTCGCCGAGCTCGTTCCATTGAGGGGTCATGAGCTATACCTTGGAAACAAAAAGGAATTTTGATATGATATGAAAGTTTATACGGATAATGCTGTGAGTGCCGTCTTCAAGCTTTGCTAGATGAAGTGTTCTACATTTCAACCACTTTTACTGATATCCATACGGGGACCGCGGTGGCTCAGTGGTTACGGGACTGGTTTTCAAAAAGAAAGGTTCGATCCCCGCCAGAGGTAACTGCCTTTTGTCCTTGGGCAAGGCACTTCATCCCGATTGCCCACGTGGGGGCACGTTGGCCCAGTGTAATAAGGTGTACTACACGTCCATAGTGCACTTGTCTTCAACAAATGCTTACCCTGCTTGTGTGGAGTTAGTACGTTGAGGAGTCTGACAGTTTCTCGCCGTTGCTCGGTGGTTATCTCCGGGTTACTCCGGCTTTCTCCAGCCGTAAAACTGTCCGACACAAGGTGACCCTTGTTGTAGAAAGTGTCGTTAAACCCCAATAAATAAATAAGTAGATATCCATACGTGGATTTCACGCCAATGTGTTGATACGTGACTTGAGATAATAGGTGCACTCCTGTGTTACAATTCAACCGACTTTACAAAGAGGCATCACAAAGGTCGTTTTGACACGTGAGTCGGATGAGGAAATATTTGGATGGCAACATAAGAAGCAAAATATGCTTGGAATGTTGTTTCCGTGTCAACAACTTATCCTATTTGCAACGATATTTTCTTCTAATCAAATTAAATCACATTATGTGTACCGTCATAAGCGGGGGGGGGGGGGGGGGGGGGGGGGGGAGGGGGGAGGGGGGGGGGGGGGGGTTGCGACCGAACGTCAAATTCGCAGATATTCACTATTCACTATTCTAACATATCTGAATTGCGGACATATTTTCAAATTTTACCGTCGAAATTTCCGGACACTGAGACAATAATGCCATTGCATATGGTCCGATTCGTCTGTTTTGGGTTTATTTTCTTTCGACAGAGCGATTGCATGGTGTCCTAGATACAGTCATATTTTTAGTAAATGTTGTTATTTATTTATTTATTTATTTATTTATTTATTTATTTATTTATTTATTTATTTATTTATTTATTGGGATTTAACGGCACTTTCGACAGCCAGGGTAACCTCGTATCGGACAGTTTTACGGCTGGAGGAAGCTGAAGAACCCGGAGAGAACCACCGTGCAACGGCGAGCAACTGTTAGACTCCCCAACGTACTAACACCACACAAGCAGGGTTAGCATTGGTTGAAGACAAGTGCATCATCGACGTGCAGTACGCCTTAGTACACAGCGCTATCGTGCCCCCACGTGGGCAATCGGGATTAAGTGCCTTGCCCAAGGACACAATGCAGTTACCCTTGGAGGGGATCGAGTCGTGAACCTCTCGGTTTGAAGTCCAAGCCGTAATAATAATAATATATCTTTATTCTACAGTATACTAGTACATTAACAACATAACATTACAATCGACAAGAACATAACCTAGTACACAGCATGGAAATAGCATAGCCTAAAAGGCTGTCTTCCTGCCATTCCCATAAAAAAATGATATCAACACGGTTTGGCATCAGTGTAACAAACGTTCTTTTCAAAGACAGGAATATTTAATAGTTTGTGTATGAATCATGCGGCTAGATGGGATCAATAGGTCATATGCTGGGAGGAGGAGTAACCACTGAGCCACCGCTCTCCGTCTCCCCGAGCAATGATTACAACTGCAAAGGTCAACCGTCGATTCGCCTTCAGGGGTATACATCATCCCTCGAAAGCATAAAGGTGCCCACTGCAATGCCCCGGCATTGCAGTGGAAACCTATATGTTTTCAACGGACAATAATATTGTATAAAATGTAGAAAATAATAGACTGTAAATACTCCACTGTCAAAACAGTGGAATGTGTACATTCTATGAGAAAATCTTTTCATTCTACACTTTTAGCCCGCGACGGAAATTCACCTGATATACAATACCACGGCTGCAAAAAGTGGTAGGTCTAAAGCATACCCCAATCTAAGGAAATCGCGAATTGGATCGTCAAGTACAGTGTAAACTACTGGCATACGAAAATATGTCGAAAACGTTCCCCTCCATCGCCCCCCCCCCCCTAACCCCAATACCCCACCCCCAAATCCCGCTGTCCTGTTATTTTTTAAGAATCACATGGTTCATATGTATACAGATATCTCACGTTCAAAATATTTGACCACACGATTACATCACGTGTGTTTTAGGTGCCGTGCTGCGGTCATTTTGTAAATGGTAAAACCAATGGAGTTGGAGCATTGCCGAAATTTCTATATTCTCGAGGTGCTGTCTCACGATCACAAGTCAACGAGGGCTCAGCGAATCTTAAGTAGATATTCGGTTCGATTCGAAATCGGTTTCCCGATTCGTTTCCTCTCGAATCTTTTTCATAGGAACACACTAAAAACTAAAGTGTTAAAACTGACACCTTCAAGGTGTTAAACCCATTCTAACTCTTAGGGTTTGATTTTAACACTCAAAGTGCAATGCGTTAAGCACTTAGACATTACAATCGTCAGACAGACATCTGAAACTTGAATGGATGGCACTTCCCATGTGTCTAGCATTGGTGGTTCTTCAGAATCGTCCATAATTTCATTTGCGCTTGGTGGGTGCATAATTAAAAGGACACAACGCAGATGACGCGGATCAGGCTCGAGAGATCGAGCTTGATCCGCATCATCTGCGTTGTTTCCTTTTAAGTGTCGCGACATTACACTTGTCAAGTGATATTATTGTAACACCTGTCAAGTTCTGGGATATCTATACTTGAACAAAGTGCTAGTTCAGCACTTAGTAAGTGTTAAATATAGCACTTCAAGTGTAGTTTTTAACACTTCAGTTTTTAGCGTGAATATAGCTTGGTATCAGTCATTTTCATCATCTCACAAAACGTATAATTCAGATGGAAATCGGAAAAAATAAATAACGTTGAAATAAAAGACTGATACATTAACAAAAATAACATCTTCATTCAGTCATGTTTATTCCAATATCACTAGTCCCTACCACTGTTTAAGGTTTCCAAGCAATGTCGACGAGGAACTATAATCCTCACAGGGTAATATTCCAACTTCATCATCGAGGCATGCCTTCGAGGAAGGCGTGCCTTAATGATACAGTTGGATTATTTCATCAGTCGGAACTTGATCCAGCACAGGCGGACAAACCAGGGTTATAATACCCCATCTCCCATTGGTCATCCCCAGGACGCCACTGATTCGATTCGAGGTTCGAGTCAATTTCGAAAATAGACGTGATTCGATTCGAGATTCGATTCGAATCGAAAATGTGTGATTCGCAGGGCTCTAAAGTCAACCACTCCCATTTTCCGAATGATGCGGGCATATTATCAGTCCCACAGTTTGCTGGTGACCTACTATGGTATTAACGAAATCTATAGGTTCCATATTTGTCCGCGTGAGCAAACTGACAAGAATATATCTTACTATTTCCGAATATAATCAACTAGCGGTCCCACTCGACCCAGGACGGGAAACCTCGTCCGCGCGACGTAAAATTTCTAGTTGTATTGCATGTCAAAGGTGATAATAAAAACTTGAATTTCTAGCTGGACATAATCAAGAAATCACACACTTGCGTTTATCAGCTAATTAAAATCATCATCAAGAAAATTTTAATTAATGAAGCACCGGGTTGTACCCGGTGCTTCATTAATTAAACTTTTGATGATTATTCCTATAATTAGTGTTTGGAATATAATATTATTGCGTTCGTGGAAATATTGCCCACCAGTGGAAAGTGGCCAGTCCACGGCGGTAGTACTGTGTATAAGAAGGTCTTTGAAATATTTACATGGTATTTAACGTGTTTACAGAGACAACATGAGAGGAACTTTGTAATCTATATTTTTATTAGGGTTTAACGACACTTTCCACAAGCAGGGTCACCTCGTGTTAAACAGTTTTACGGGTGGAGGAAGACTGAGCACCCGTAGAGAACCGCGGAGTAGAGGCGAGCAACTGTCAGACTCCCCAACGTTCCAACTCCGCACAAGCAGGATTAGCATTGGTTCAAGACAAGTGCACCATCGATGTGCAGTACGCCTTAGTACGCACCGCTACCGTGACTCGACCTGGACAATCGAGATTAAGTGCCTTGCCCAAGGACACAACACAGTTACCCCTGGTGAGGATCGAACCTTGGACCTTTCGGTTTGTCGTAACCACTGAGCCACCGCGTTTCCGTCGCCTACATTTATAAAATTGTGTTAAACACAGAGGGGGGGGGGAGAGGCACACCTTCGATGCGCACGCATCTCACTGCTTAGATGCATGACTTAACAGCTGACGTCAAAAGTTTCTCAAGGTATCGGGGGTGTATTTTGTGAAGCAAGTTGACCTCTTCGTTCGACTCACCACCAACAACTCTAAAAAAATTAAATTGTCCAGAAATTGTTCTCCTTTTATCTTCACAAGGACCTGGCGGACCTTAAATTTCGGGTCGAACCGAATCCCGAATCGAAACAGGAAATGGATTTCGAATCGAATTGAATCACGAATCGAACCTTGTGACTCTTCAAGTTGAAGATATTGCACTTTCTTACAACCGTTAGGCCTGCCAGTCATCACTCAATTATCCCTTTACCCAACGCAGACGATATCAAAATTTATTATTTTAAATATCATTTTTTCAAATTTTACAAAAAATTTCAACAGAACCATATCATGTGACCCCTCGTTGGAGCGAGCTCGACGAGCTCGTTCCAACGAGGGGTCACATGATATGGTTTTGTTGTAACTTTTTGAAAAAGAATATTTTTCAGCTGCTGGATTTGCATATTACGCGGGCGGTTGCGGCCGGTTCGTTGGGTAAAGGGTTATATTGTTTAATTCAACAGTGGCTCGTCTGTTTGGGTAAGTCAAAAAAGCAGAATATTCCAGGACGGAATGAAGGTAGTTTCGGAGGCGGATCCGCCTTGAAACTTCTTACTTCATCAGGTTACCTGCACAGGAGACTTGGATACAATACTATAAAACTTTTACAATTGTATTTTCTATAACTGTAGTTTTTATCTATTATTTTTTTATTTATTGGGGTTTAACGACACTTACGACAGCTAGGGTCACCTCGCTCGTGGCGAACAGTTTTACGGGTGGAGGAAGCCGGAGTACCCGGAGAGAACCACCTAGCAACTGCGAGCAACTATCAGACTCTCCAACGTACTAACTCCACACAAGCAGAGTTAGCATTGGTTGAAGACAAGTGCACCATCGACGTGCAATACGCCTTAGTACACAATGCCACCGTGCCCCTCGCGTGAGCAATTTGGATTAAGTGTCTTGCCCAAGGACACAACGCAGTTGCTGCAGGTGGGATTCGAAACGAGGACCTCTCGGCTTGCAGCCTGCATCTCTACCTACTGAGCCACCGCGCGCCTTTTACCTATTAATATAACTGACTAAAATGAATCATTAGCATTTTAAAAGATGTGGCAATTTGTCAACTGGCACCAAAGCTTCGCAGGGCCATTATCTTTGTTGATAATGTACGGTCAGTGGCGGATCCAGGATTGGAAAAAGGGGGGGGGGGTGGAAAATTGAGTGGCGGAGCCACGAACCGAGCGCCGCAGGCTCAAGTTGGGGGTGAGCTCGAGAGGGGGCTATCCCCCCCCCCCCCTCATACGGGGGAGTCGGGGGTCCTCTCCCGGGAAAATTTTTGAAATTTTGATCGCGGGAGACGCATTCTGGATGCATTTCCTTGTGTACTAGAGGCAATTTAATGATTCGTAAATGACAGATTTTTACACTACATTTCTACGAATCGCAACATTATTCAACTTAAATAGGTTGCACTTGATCATCCAAATACCATGTATCAGACTATTTTCGTTGATGAATCGACATTTATGTTGACTACGATTGGTACAATGAATGGTCTGTAGTCTGTACCTCATTGAGGTACAGACTACAGACCATACATTGTACCAATCGTTTATACGGTGGTGTCTAGTCGCGAGAACTCCTCGTGTAAAGACAATTTCAGTACAGGTTGAATTTGACTTTGAAAAATTGCTTGTTGTCTCCCCTTTCAAATATCAAAAAGGTGGGGGGGGGGGGGGGAATCCACCCTATCCACCCTCCCTGTATCCGCCCATGACGGTACAGGCCTGGACATTACCTGGGTTGCCTCAACTGCAAAAACAAACTACGGTTAGGCTAAAATAATACAACATAAATTAAATTCGGAACTCCGCATGTTATCGCAGTCAGATTTGGAAATCATTCGGAATAACTCGACTCGAAGGTTGCGCACTGGATCCCCACAGAGGTTGCGCGTTGCCTCTGCATATGCTGCGCATTGAACCCACATGGGTTGTACATTGCATCCAACTTAACCGTTTATCTAATATGAAAGGCAGACGACACTTGCAAAGAAAATTGTTGAATAATTGAATATTTTCATTTTTATCTCAAAAACATAGGTTATGACCCCTCATTGGAAAGGATGTCCAGATTCGTTAGATAAAGGTTTAAGGGCAATTAACTGTTAACAGCGGTAGATCACTGAGATTAAACATCGGAGGCTGGTGATCGCCCGATAACTCACTTACATTTTTAAAGGTTCTTGACAGAAACTGTCAACAACATTCCGCTACTTTGTTACTCAACTAGGCGTGAATTATTCAATAGTTACGCTGCTCTGGTTTAAAATGAGATTATTTTTTTAATAGCTCAATACCAAACTACAGAGACGCACTAATATGTTCGTTGTAACAAAGCACCAGTAAACATGAACACGCTAATTACGCATGTCGCCACGCCGAGTCTTGTATTTAACCCTTTAAAACCGATAACCCCCTTTTTCGAACCAGGAACATGTTACGTCATACTTTCAGTAAGATTGTTGCGATGTGAATATTTGGGGTGGAGGGGGTTAGTATGCTTATCAAAGAGATTGGAAGGAATGGGTCACGGTATGTCATCAAGCAGTTCTTCTCCGGTTGCTGGGGGTGAGAAGAACAAATCAGCTGTCGACCAAAGCGTTGTTATAATTATTTTCAAAAAACTATGAACAAATTAATTTGTCTACCCCCAAATAAGGAATATGGTCTCTTCCAATTGCTGGAATTGAACTGACATGGGAGATACCACCATTGTTGTTCAAAGGGTTAATATTTCAAGTTCCTTAACTGGTTGAGGGCAAGTTTATTTTTGGTGGTCTGAATTTGTTATTCAAAATTTGTAGGCACTCTCCAATAATATAACAATAACATGATTTTGAAGGGCATTACAGTGTATTAACGGCTCAACAAAAATGGTTAATAGCCCAAGAGTTTATTAGCGGCCCGCGACGAAATCGAGGGCCGCTAATAAGCTCAAGGGCTGTTAACCATTTCTGTAGAACCGTTGATACACTGCAATGCCCGACAAAGTCATGTTATTTCTATTATTGCCACTTTCGTACATCGGGTACATTACAATTAAATTATGTGGGAAATAAGATAAATAAATGAAGTTTGACATTTTAGAATTAAAAAACAGCGACACTATCGTCTGATTTGTTGAGAAACAAACCGGGTAACATGACTATCGTCTGATCAGTATACGGCGAAATTTGGGAAGTTAGATGATGAAATATATCCGAAATGCGAACTTTAGGCAAAGAGTTTATTCCTCAAAGATGTCATCACTTACTTTGTGCGTATCGCTTCCTATATTTGATACATTACCTATCCGTGAAACAAATGGAAACACTTGAAACAAATATGTTAATTGTGTTTACAAATTAAAAAAATCCGAATTGAATTTCGATCCCAATGGAAATCTGGGAAAATATTGTTGATCGGCTGAAGATGTGACGTCACTGTCTATATTTAGACGTGTTGGGCTGTTATTGACGTGTTGGGCTGTTATAGTCAATAACGGCCCAACACGTCACATGACTTGTACTTGTTGAGCATTACGAGGTTTCAACGCCCGGTAAAACATTGTTAATGTGCGAGGAACGCCCGCAAAAGTGGTAATAATTTATAATAAAATAAATTTATATAAACACAACATTATTTGCATTTGACTGAAAACATGAGCAAGGAAAATTTTGGTTTTTGCTCTGGTACCTACGGCAGCGTATTAGCGCCATTTCGTTTTTTTGCGTAACTTATGTTAAACTGTAATTACAATTTAGCTAAATTGTAATTACAACTTAATAAATTATAATTACAACTTAATAAATTGTAATTACAACTTAGCTTAAATTGTAATTACAATATAGCTTAAATTGTAATTACAATATAGCTTAAATTGTAATTACAACTTATTTATATTGTAATTACAACTTAGCTAAATTGTAATTACAACTTAATAAATTGTAATTACAACTTAATAAATTATAATTACAACTTAACTTAGATTGTAATTAGAATATAGCTTAAATTGTAATTACAACTTATTTATCTTGTAATTACAACTTAGCTAAATTGTAATTACAACTTAATAAATTGTAATTACAACTTAATAAATTATAATTACAACTTAACTTAAATTGTAATTAGAATATAGCTTAAATTGTAATTACAACTTAGCTTAAATTGTAATTACAATATAGCTTAAATTATAATTACAACTAACTTGTAATTACAATTTATTAAGTTGTAATTACAATATAAATAAATTGTAATTACAATTTAAGCTATATTGTAATTACAATTTAAGCTAAGTTGTAATTACAATTTAGCTAAATTGTAATTACAATTTAGCTAAATTGTAATTACAATTTAACATAAGTTACGCAAAAAAACGAAATGGCGCTAATACGCTGCCGTAGGTACCCTCGTTTTTTTAAAGTCCTGATAGTGGCTTCTAGCATTCAACCAGTTAACACTGATGTCGAAATATAAAAAAAAAATTCATCCAACAATTTTTTCCATAATTCAGTTTGAAATTCAACAATTCACTGTTGTTTGACATCGATCAAAGTGAGGGAGTATTGTTTAGCAGTGGGAAGAAATATTCGCTTGCATCAATTAAAGAGTTAACCCTATCTACACTGACACCAACATTTTTAAATTTTAAGCAGGAGTTTTTCCCATAACCCAATTGTGAATGGCGATGGTATAGTATTGTTATCGCGGACGTGTCAACCGTTACTTATTTCCGGTTCTTTATAGGACTCTCGTTATCAACAGCTTTTATCGTTTGATAAGGAATGTCTAAAAAGGAACTACGAATAAGTATGCTTGTCACGTCCCTGTTATTGTCCTTGTAATACGCGTTGTTAGTGCGCGAGTGCATTGGGGAAGGGTAAGGGTGGATTGAGAGTATGCTCTAGTCAATGCTACAACTACAACAACTTCTAGCATGTTCGCTGATACTACTATTTGATAACACCGCTAACTTGTATTACCGTAGGTACAATTACAACTACCAGTACTACTGTCGTTTACTATTTCGACTGTCTCGCTAAACTCCAACTTTCATTTTATAATAAACAATAATTTATTTCACATAAATGAAATAGGTAGTGTCCAACCGATTACCAAAAATGGTCGCTGACCGATTACCGGTTATTTGAGCCCACAATCGGCCGATTCTGATGCCGATTCCGATTGTAATACCGTGCACTACAAGAAAAGTCGAGGCTCGAAAGAACTACTTTAAACTGAACATTTTTCAAAGTGTTAAACTTCGTTGACTGCGGTCCCAGTAAAATTACCAGTCGCGCACACTTGGGCGGTAAACGTGGCTCCCAGAGCCACGTTTACCGCCCAAGTGCGCGCGACTGGTAATTTTACTGCGACCTGAGTCAATGGAGTGTAGCCTTCACTTTTCCGGTATGAACTGGCGATTTGCTGCAAGTGTGCTCAGTTGTAAGCTTTACATTCTTTTAAGACGTATATCCCGTAAAGGGGCTTCTAGAGAGATTAGGAATGCACATTGTGGTTGTTTCCCAACTTTATTGAATTGTATCATCGACATCATTTTACATTAACAATTGAACAATTGCAGAAGATAATAAAATGCGATTCAGAAAAAATCACAAATTGCTTGGCAACAATCGGTTGAACCGATGTTCCAGTAGCCGTTGCCGTTGTCATCCGATTGCCCATAATCGGCCGATTGTGGTGGCCGGTTCCGATCATCGGTTGAACACCAGAAATAGGCTCCTGGGACCAAGCAAGACCAATATTAGCGTCTTTTCCACACAGATAGAGTACATCAGTCAGGCACAAGTGAAAGTGAAGAAAGGAAATTATACATCTTATGACACAGACACGTTTAACCTTTCAACCCGAGAGGTCACTTTTCCGACCCAGGAACATGATACGTCAAAATTTCATTAAGTAGGAGGGCTACTACGTGAATGTGTGGGGTAGACCAATCAATATTTACAATGTGCAGCCCTGAGGCTGAAAATATTAATTGGTCTACCCGCAAATAATCGATATGGATTCTTCCAACTGATGCCATTGAATTGACATGGGTGCCAGGTAGATATATATGGGGCATATCCGAAGGCCGTTGGCGTGAGGTGGAGGTAGGTATGGCCCTCCCACTGGTGGTTGTTCGGGGGGGGGGGGGTCCTCGATCCCCCACTAATTGGAGGACCATACCCACCCCTCCTCGGGCTTATGGTATCCTCCCCTTAGTGAGGGTTCGGGGAGCTCCTCGAGAAAATTTTGAAAATTCAATACCCTCAGAGTGAATGTGGGACCTTCTGGTGCTTTAATTTTCCCATTTTGAGAGGGGGGGGGGCACTGTAATTTTTAGCGGACCATGCCCGCAACCACCAGGTCTCCTGTTCAGGAGGAGGGGGTGGGGGGCAGTGTCCTGTTCAGGAGACCTGATGACAGAAGAAGAATTCAAGACACATTGTAGGATTTTGAGAACATCTCGAAGATTAGAACACTTCTGAATCAATCGATTCGAATCGCATTTCGAGGGGGCGGCGGTGGCGTTGCGGTAACCGGTTCTCGTCAGATCACCGAAGGTAAGCAACGTCGAGCCCGGTTAGTCCTCGGATGGGTGACCGTCTGAGCGATTCGGACTTCCGCGTTGTGTCCTTGGGCAAGGCACTTAACCCCGATTGTTCACATGGGAGGACGATGACGCCGTGTACTAAGGCGTACTGCACGTCGATGGTACGCATGTCTTCACCCAGTCTAACCCTGCCTGTGCTGCAGTGCAGAGTTACGATGTTGGGGAGCTGGCAGCTGCTCGTCGTCGCTCCGTGGTTCTCTCCGGGTACTCCGACTTCCTCCACCCGTAAAACTATCACGGTCATGATTAGCCATCGTGCACAAGTATGTGACCTTAAACACCAATAAATAATAAATTATAATTGTATTCCGAAGCATCGCGGGACCCAGATTAACAAGTAATTCCCATTTGTTTATTCATATTCAACGTTCAAAGTTTAACAAACTCTGTGCATCGCTCATTAGACTTTCCGCGAAGATCGTCTCTGTGTTAATATCTTTCTCTGTTGGACAGGTACCTGTGGTTTCTCAAATAAATACTTGAAAACGATTGGGAAAAACGATTTCAGCTTGCAAAACTTGTCAAAAATAATTCCTTGATACACTACTCCTCGTTATTAACCGTTTGCCTTACGTAACGGTGATTTCCAACCAACGCAATTCGCACAAATCTCCATTAAAATGTTACGATTATTTTTAAATTTTGGCCTCCAAAACATGGTTTATGACGTCCACTTCGAACGAACGCATTGGGCTTATTCCAATTAAGAGCCATAATATATACTGTTGAGGCAAAAAGGGATATTTTTTTTAATTATTAGAGGGTTTTTAAAAGTTCTGTTGCGTGCTTTTTCTTCTGTAAGTGTTAAGGCCGCTGTAAAAGGAATGGAAGTCCGTAGGAACGTTAGTCCCTCTGGACTATTATTCCGCGGAATTATAGTCCTAGGCCTAACATTTCTAGGAATAGTAGTCCGGCGGACTACTATTCCTAGAAATGTTAGACCTAGGACTATAATTCCGCGGAATAATAGTCCAGAGGGACTAATTTTCCTACGGACTTCCATTCCTGTTACATCGGTTTACACTAAACAACTTTTGTTCGAAAGGAATGATTTCGCGCGCCGAAGGCGCGCAGGGACGGTATGGGGAACAAGCCCCTTTCGACCCTCGGTAACTGTATATGATTGGCTGTCACATGTCAAAAACTCCATCCAACATTTATATGATGATGTTCAAAGGAAAATGTTTTATGGTGTACACTGGAATTTGAACATCTGCGAATGCATAATTTGAATAACGTTTGACGATGTTTTACGTTTTATGTTTAATAAATGCTGGATGGAGTTGTTGAACAAAAGCTGTATCGTGTAAATTGGCTTTTAGATTAACTTAGATATCAAAGCTATTGCAGCGACAGAATTCATCATATGACACAGCTGGAGTAGACAACGCGTTATTAACTGGCGGTTTTTCGAAGCACATGAAGAATAAACGGAGGTTCGCGGGACATGCTTCTATTACACCTCGGGTATCGACTGAATTCCAGAAGCTGAGGAGACGTTAATTTTGCTTGGTCACTTAAAGGCCACTAAGTTGATTACATAAAAATGTGAACAAACTTACTAAATGAAAGTGTTTTAAGGCGGATGGGAACGTTCCCTTGGAAATCCCTGCGGGGATTGGAAAGACCCCTAAAATGTACCCGCGCACCATCGGCCCGACAAGTTTGGATTATCCCTTTACCTAACATGAAAAGCAGACGGCACTTGCAAACAAAATTCTTGAATAACTAATGTTTTCATTTTTTGACGAGCTCGTTCCAAAGAGGGGTCATCACCTATGTTTCTGAGACAAAAAAAATGAAACTATAATGAAAATTAACTGGCGATTTTTGAGAATATCGCTGGCCGGTTTTGGCCGTTACGTTAGGTAAAGGGTTAAACTTATTGTCTCCTTTCAAATTCACGATCAAAGCTGGCATCCAAGAAGGAGTAGCATTGCACCGAATGACCATCTATATCGCTCCGGCGTCTTGGCGGCTCGCTCAAACCTTGGTTCTGACTGACTGAACTTGTCTATACCCCATAGACAAATCTACATTTCTAATGTATGTTACGTGTCTGAAAACCTGACCAGACTCTCCTGTAATTTACAACTGACACGGTGCGTAGGATCAGTCATACTAAACGGAAATTCCTAAATCCCCCACACTGGTTTACAAGCTTTCATATCCAAAAAATTCAACTCGTGTTTGGGTGAAACATGAGACCTTTTATGAGAATTATATGCTTCGTTGGATATTTTCAGATAATGAATAGTTTGTCAACATACTTTTAAGGGAACTAACAAACGCCTCAAACTGTCCAGTGACGCTCCTGTTTTTCTTATCAAATCTCATATCTTCAAGTTAACCCTTTACCTAACACAACGGCCAAAACCGGCCAGCGCTATTCTCAAAAACCGCCAATTAATTTTCATTATTTTTTTCATTTTTTGTCTCAAAAACATAGGTTATGACCCCTCGTTGGAACGAGCTCGTCGAGCTCGTTCCAACGAGGGGTCATAACCTATGTTTTTGGGACAAAAAATGAAAAAAATTAGTTATTCAATAATTATTTTTGCAAGTGTCGTCTGCTTTTCAGGTTAGGTAAAGGGTTAAAGGAACAATAAGCTGTAAATATGAAAAAATAAGTTGACCATTTGACGAAACCATAATTTTAATTATGCAAATATACTAGAGATAGTAAAAAAAAAGAACCCATACCGATATCATGGGGTTACCGAAAACCAGACCGAATCAATCGCTGAATACCGAAACCGTCCGAATTTTCAAATGTGCCTACATTCACTATTTATAAGTACCTGTTGAGGCATGAAAACAGTTGAAAGGTTAATTTTCATGAAAGAAGTGACTGATTTTCTTTTCAGTTTTGTTAACCCTCATTGAACTGGGCAACTGTCCTGAATTCCCACTGGACTATAGCCTGTACATGTCCATTTGCATATTGACTTGATCATGAGTTTGGTTTCGGGCAATCAACTCACATATGCTTTCATCTGTCATTCTCGTGTCTTGGTATTGTGTCGAGGGTTGGTACTGGAATGTTCCTTTCAATATTTTGTCTCGATTCTATATGCATCCTCGTTTCCATGGCAGTCATTTTGGTTTCCGGTAACCCTTTACCCAAGGTAACAACCAAACCCGACCAGCGCTATTCACAAAACTTGCCATTCAATCTTTATTTTTTCATTTTTTGCGTCAAAAACATAGCTTATGACCCTCATTTGGAACGAGCTCGTTGAGCTCGTTCCAATGAGGGTCAAAAGCTTTGTTTTTGACGCAAAAGGTGAAAAAAATTAGTTATTCAATAATTTTGTTTGCAAGTGTCGTCTGCTTTTCATGTAAGGTAAAAGGTTAATTATGCTCTCACTGATCTATCTCATCTCTTGGTGATATATCGAGGATGGGCAGTGGAAGGTTTCTTCAGATAACTGTCTGGATTCCATCTTCAGTATGGCTACCACAGTAGGTATATTGAATTGGCCATGTCAGCCATTTTGGTTTTGATTTCTATGAAGTTACTCAGGACTGCCTTCACTTCACTGTCTCATCTCTTGGCGATGTGTTGAGGAAGGTTTCTTTCGATCATTGTCCTGATTCGTCATCTAACATGGCCGCCACGATAGCCACCTTGGTTTTAGTTTCCATCAACTAACTCAAGAAGGCCTTCACTGATCGGTCTTGTGTCTTGATGATGCATCTATGAAGGGCAGTGGAAAGTTTCTTTCGATACTTTTCTAGATTCCGCATTCAATATGGATGCCACGATAGCCATATTGATTTGCCATATCGGCTATATTAATTTTCCCTCATTTAACTCTAAAACGTCTCAACAGATCATTCTCATATCTTGGTGATGTGTTGAGGGTGGGTAGTGGAATGTTCATTTAAATACTTGTCTGATTTCGATAGCCACAATATGGCGGCCATATTGCATTGGCTAGCTAGACCAAAATCGAAATGAAGCTTGTCTAGACATACACAAGTTACCTCTAAAATTATGATTTAATCAAATAAGCAGTTCTTTAGTTATTTATAATTAGACGGAAACCAAACGTTAACGGACGACGGACATGGTGAAAACACACTAAAATAATGCTTGTTATTCGTGACAGTCATTCTTTCCGAGGGCTTCGAAGGCAAAATTATTTCCACGTGTCTCGAGAAATTATGTCACTCTGTCGTGTTTACTTCTGACTACTTTCGAGGAACTACGTTTATTTTTTCGCATCTCATGAAAATTCATCTGGTCTGCATTACAGTTTTACAGTTCAGGATTTAAGTAATTTCGCACTGCTTCTGGTGACTTACTTTTTCCCATTTCCTTATTCGACATTCATTATCAACCGATAAATATACAGAACCGCACATACGTTTGAAAGGGTTTAAGAATTATCGCACGAAATTGCTTTGGCCCAGGATTTCTCGAGAAACAAGTGGGTTGTATCGTGAATACGGGTTGGATAGCAGTAAACCCAGGGTCGGGAACTTTGTGGGGGTCTGGGTTTGGCCCAGGATTATTATTGGGTTAGGGATGCCCCAAGCCCAAACCTGGCCTAAAACTAAAAGACCGTGTTTTAATTTTTGCTTTGGTGCGTCCTTTGCAAGGACGTACCAAACCATAAAATTAAAACACGATATTCTGGCAATGTTTGGACTACTCCCCCCCACCCCCCCCCCCCCCCCCCCCGGTTCTGACTTCTCCGGAAGCAGTAAAGAAGGGTGGCTGTATCGTGAATCCCGGGAGAGGGGGGCGTTTACAAAAAGGGCAAGACGAGGGACTCAGGACCAATGCTCGCCTATCCAGCTGTGGATGACCATCTCTGGGGATGGAGTGAAGGATGATCAGAGTCCATAACGGTTATAAAATGTCCTTAGCAGTTATAATTTGAATAGTTGAATTTAGGGTCTCGGCAGACCTCCGGGTGTTTATTTATGAAGCTATATATAGCGTGTTCGACTTTGTCGTCATACCCAGGGCCTTCATGTGGGAGGTGAGTTTTCGACGGAGATTTATTCTTTTTCTGTTTCTGTTCCGTTGGCTCACGTGGTTTCAGTGGTGGTGGTGGTTGTTGCTTTCTTTCCCTCTTTCTGGTGTGGACCAGTGCGGGCGGGCCAGCGAAAGGTGCTACCACTCCCAGAGGTGGGTGTCATCCGATACTTGACGGTGAGCTGAACGCCACATGGACATCCCAGTTGAGAAGTGAACTGGCGTCCAATACCATCTGGTATTTCTTCGTCAGGAAATCCCTGGCTAATTAAAGAACCTAAAATGCACCCTCAAGCTTAAATACTCAGTTTCAAAACAAAGCACAGAAAATGGCAGAATTAAATGAATTAAATAATGGTGCCGTTTTCGCCATCCGAACTGGTGCCTTTTTCGCCAACTCATGGTGCCGTTTTCGCCAGTGCATTTGGTGCCATTTTCGCCACCATTGGTGCCGTTTTCGCACACCTGGTGACGTTTTCGCCAGGTGCCGTTTTCGCTATAAGCCATACTGATGTAGCAAATTCTGAGGAATTTGTTTTATCCTTATGTTGAGGTGTCTGTGTGAATGAGACTGTTAGTTCCTCCAGTGGTTGGTGGATTCCTTAGGCCATCCAGTGGATATGTTTGAATAATTCTACCTTGATCTTGGGAACTAACAACGTTGTGAAAAAGGCATCATATAGCCACAGTTGTTGAAAGCGGTATAATTACATTGTTAATGTAGTTATACGTTTTGGGTCCAAATACTCAATTCCCATTGGTCAGCTAGGTGAAAACGCCATGACCAAATGTAATTCATTTTCCAATGAATACATTTGGTCGAACTTTGACCCGCATTTACGGTAGAGCGCAGTTGACAGAATGTAATTCGGGCGGTGTATTGGCGGGTTTTTAACTTTTAGCGCCTCTCGCAGTGACCAACTCCGCTGCTGTTTCTTTGGTGACATTTCCCAACTGTGGCATAAAGCCCGTTACTAAAATACTCGTTTCCATTTCTAAAGTTGTGAAAATAAAAAATCAGAGTTGTGCGCTTTGTATTTTGTGTGAGGGTGGTTTTCGCCTCGTTCGTTCGTCCATGTTTTATTTCGTCTTTCTGCTTTGTTATTTGGTAAAAGGTAGTTTAAACAGTTACGGAATGTAATTATAAGAAATGAGTGCAATTTTTATAATCTTTATTGGAGTATGAACGTGTGGGAATGGGTACAAATTGTATCAATCCCTTCGGGATTCATACAATTTGTACCCATTCCCACACGTTCATACTCCAATAAAGATTATAAAAATTGCATTCAATTCTTAAGTAAAACCCCAGTCAAAGCAGATCAGACAATTGAGACAAACTAAATGTGAAGCTTAATATTCTTACAAATCCAGTTTCTTGGTGTTTACCTTGCAAATGAAACTCAGTTATTCTTTTTCCCAGAAACCTTTGATTTTCAATCAAATTTAAATAAGCTTTTCCTAATTTTATCTCTGATTTGTAGTGATATGCACTTCCAACACTCTAGTTTCTGTAAATCATGGCATATGCAGGCATATGTGAGCACCGTGCCTGTTGTGCCCATAATTAATTTACTACTGCTTATACTGTAACCGTGAAAATGTTACATATATTTGTTGAGTAAATGGGAACTTACTTTTGTTCTGGCCCGAGAAGGGCAAACCTGTTTTTGTTTTTGTTGTCTCATCTGCATACCAGGATAGCGATCAAAAAGACTTTTTTGTTTTTATTAAATCAGACTATTTTGTTTTTGTTGAAATAAAATTTAATATTTTCAATTTTTTCATTTTCAAAAATCAGTCCCATCTGGCTATTATGACTCATTAGACAATATTATATATACTATGCTTTATTTTAAAGAATGTTCCATTACAAAAAACTTGATATGAATGAATTATGTTGTGAACAGATATTTTTGTTGACTTCAGTAGAAAATTGTCGGGCAATTTTTTCCGCTCAATGTTGGGCATCCACCCCATCCATGAGTCAGTTTTGGATGAAATTCTCCAATATTTTTATATTAAGGGGGTTAGTTTTGTTAATAATGCTTCTAAATAGGCTTTTATGATCAGTTGGTGACATTTTGTTACAGTTTGGGACACAAAAGATATCATAACAGTGAAAAAGGAAAAAAAATGCATTAACTGATTTCGCTCATTCGTTTGTCACCTGACCGCCCACCCACCCCCACCTTTGTTCATGCAACTACCCCCCCCCCCCCCCCACCCCCTTGCTCCATTTATAATATTCCGTCACCTGCCAAAACTTTTGGATGCGAGCTGACAATTGATTCGAATATGTGCACATAAATTCTGACGCGCAGTGGCTTTATGTCATCGAAAAAAGTTAAATTATCATTAAGTTTTATTATTTTCATCATACTTTCATTATTCTCAGATCTGGGAATATTAGAAAATCATTCATTCCGAAGAGTGTAAGAGGACAGGATTCAGAGAACCAGGATTGTGTGAGTGATGCTTGTCTCGCCTGGAAAGGCCAGCTTTAGGGGTAGTGGCGGCGGGAATGGAAGTGGGGCAAGAAGGGCAACACCCCTCACTTTCTCAAAATCATATATTTCTCTTGCCCCAACACACGCACTCACACACCCTCACACTCACAAACACATACTTCTATTGATGAATAGAAAATTACCATTGGGGCTTATTTAATCCTTTACGCAACGTAACGGCCAAAACCGGCCAGCGCTATTCTCAAAAATCGCCAATTAATTTTCATATTTTGTCTCAAAAACATAGGTTATGACATCTCGTTGGAACGAGCTGGTGGAGCTCGTTCCAACGAGCTGTCATAAGCTATGTTTTTGAGACAAAAAATAGTTATTCAAGAATATTTTTTTTATTATTATTATTATTATTTTCTACCGTTAATTAAATCTTTGCCAAACAAGTAAACATTAATACTTGGCAAAACCATTCTGAAAAAAAGCTAACAAAATTTTAGTTGAACGCCTATAAAATTTAGCCTCTGGTCCCACATTTGTAGCTCGTTTCGATGGTGACGCCAGAACCTCCCCGATAAGGGGGGGGGGGGGGGGGTAGGGTATTCCCGACAAGCACACAGTAAAGGAGGACGTTTCCCAAACGGAGGGCTAACCCTCCTCGAAGGGGGTGCTAGAGCCCCCCCCCCCCTCCCCCCACCGACTCGTTTCAATCGGGAATCATAAAGCATATTGTTGGGGTCTAAATTAAACAAAAATAATAATTAGTGCCCTCCGAATCACAAACACACTTTCATCTCACTTCCGCCCCCATTCTTTCTCTCTATATAGGGTATCTGAGAAGAGAGGAGCACGTCCGGTCGATGTTTAGAGCATTGGGCGGTAAACTGAATGGTTGACGGTTTGATCCTGATCAGCGGTAACTGCGTTGTATTTCCGGCCAAGACTCATAATCCAGACTGCCACAGTAGAGGCTACGTGGGACGTTAGCGCTATGTGCTAATGCACACCGCACGTCGACGGTGAACTTGTCTTCAACCGCTGCTTGCAGCTGTGTCTAGTTAATAATTGGGGGGGGGGGGGGGGGGGGGGGGGCTCCGACTGTTGCACGCCACTGCTTGGTGGTTCTCTCCCGCTTCCCTCGCTCGTAAAACTGCCCGATACAGTGTAACCCTGGTTGTTGAAAGTGTCGTTATAAAACCCCAATAAACAGTAATAAACTTGAGAACAAAGAAACAATGGTGCAATGTTTCCAAGAATAAAGTTAATATAGTTTCAGAGAAGTATTGAAGTGAAACAAAACAAAAATGCAGGAATATGGTCAGAAGTAGACAGCTGAATGGAAAAAGGGAATTTCTATCCTATATTTGTCAAATAAATTACGTTGCCACTCATGTCATTCCTTATACTACCCTAAGAAGGAGCATGACCCATTTCCATGCATATCCTTCAGCATACCACCTACTCCATACTTTGACCCCCAAACCCGATGACAGAAGAAGAGTTCAAGATGAGACCCTTAAGCTAAAAAAAAGTGTTCTGATTCTCAGGCATTCCGTCACTGAATTTGAAATCCCTCATTGGACATTTGTATTGCCTTTCGAGGTCTTCCAATAGTAGTATAGCTCGTACCTTTCACCCGTAGGTTGCAGGACCCCGGTGCAGGACCCCGGAAGTGACGTCATGTCGCGTGACCTAGTGGCGCCATGTTGTGTTGTCATGGTAACCCGCGTGAGCGGCCATGTTGTGACGTCATCTCCATAGTGATACGTGGTGTTAGTGCGCATGCGCAGCGCGTGTTGTTAGGGTGATACGTGTTTCCGTCGTCCATTTTGTGTACTGGTGGCCGCCATCTTGGTTTCTATGGTAGAACGTGGTTGCTATGTTATCCAATTTTTCTGCAATAGGATGGGGTATGTTCGGAGGGTGTGTTCCTTTGTAGAAGAGTAAATCTAATTACCACAAACAGCCCGACAATCCCTCCAAATCACCGAAATTGACTTTATTTATTACGGATTTCCCATTTTATCGGTTTAGTACGTAGTGCTATAGTACCGAGAGGGTACCGGGGGTGTGTTCCTTTGTAGAAGAATATTTTTTTGGTTCGGATTTTCCCAGAATCCCTCAAATAATACAATACCAGGCCATAGGTATCCTCAAATACTGAAATGGGGCTAAGAGTCGTAGTAAATTATACCTCATTGAGGGATTTTTAATGGTCCTCATAACCTCAAAATTCAATGAGGCTATGAGGGATAATAAATGAGGACTCATTGAGGGCTTTTACATAACCCTCAGGGCCTCATACGACAAAAAAGGGATTCTCCTAAAGGTATCCTCGAATAATACAATACCAGGCCATAGGTATCCTCAAATACTGAAATGAGGCTAAGAGTCTTAGTAAATTATACCTCATTGAGGGATTTTTAATGGTCCTCATAACCTCAAAATTCAATGAGACTATGAGGCATAATAAATGAGGACTCATTGAGGGCTTTTACATCATGGCCTCATACGACAAAAACGGGATTCCATAGCCACGGGCGTTTCCCCAAAATGGGATTCCATGGGATATGGCCATTGGATATGGAGGTGATGAGAATCGGATACGACGTCGTTGTAATAAGAGGAGATAACTCTGCATACAGATTATGGGAAATCAAGCAATCTGATCTAGATATATGAAACAACGAGAGTACTTGGAATAGGGTCAGAACTAACAAGAATAGACCAGAATAGCTAATTATAGTAATAATAAGTAAAGCTGTTCCATCTAATAGGCTCTTCTACGCTACTGGAGTATACTCCAGAACAAAGGAGCATGGGCAGGTAGAGGAAAACTATTACATATATAGATAGAAGCAGAGAATTCTGGGTAATGACCAAAGGAACGTGTCTTTTAATGGGAAAAACGTCATGGGATAGGGATCCAAAAAGGGATTCTGGGAAAATCCGAACCAAACAAACACTCTTCTACAAAGGAACACACCCCCGGTACCCTCTCGGTACTATAGCACTACGTGCTAAACCGATAAAATGGGAAATCCGTAATAAATAAAGTCAATTTCGGTGATTTGGAGGGATTGTCGGGCTGTTTGTGGTAATTAGATTTACTCTTCTACAAAGGAACACACCCTCCGAACATACCCCTGTCTTGTTAGAAGCCATTGGTAACATAGCAATCACGTGCTACCATAGAAACCAAGATGGCTGCCTCCAGTATACAAAATGGACGACGGAAACACGTATCATCCTAACAACACGCGCTGCGCATGCGCACTCACACTACGTATCACTCTAGAGATGACGTCACAACATGGCCGCTCACGCGGGTTACCATGACAACACAACATGGCGTCACTAGGTCACGCGACATGACGTCACTTCCGGGGTCCTGCACCGGGGTCCTGCAACCTAGGGGTGAAAGGTACGAGCTATACTACTTCCAATATTGGTACAAATTCAGGGAGACCCGAAACTTTCTACATTTTTTGATTGATGCATATTGCGACTCCAATATGTCTGCCTTGTTGCAATTTATGGGTGAGTGCCTTTAGGCACTCACCCATAAATTGTAATGAGGCAAATCCCCGTAGACTAAATACTTTTACTTCTAAGATAGCATTATATTTATTTATTTATTTATTTATTTATTTTTTTATTTATTTATTTATTGATGTTTAAGGTCACATACTTATGCACAATGGCTAATCGTGACCGTGACAGTTTTACGGGTGGAGGAAGCGGGAGTACCCGGAGAGAACCACCAAGCATCAACGAGCCACTGTCAGCTTCTGAACATTCTAACTCTGTTCAAGCGCGGTTACGGCGGTGGAAGACATGTGCACCACCGACGTGCAGTACGCCTTAGTACACGGCGCCATCGTGCCCCCGTGTAGGCAACCGGGATAAAGTGCTTTCCCCAGGGACATAACGCGAGTCGTCCCGAACGGGGATCGAACTCGGGACCTCTAACATAGAAGTCCAACAGTCTACCACTGAGTCACCGCGCTCCCCTAAGACAACATGACGAGCATCGAAAGAATATGAAGCCATTGAATTGCAATATCTACAGTTTTTTTAGAGGAATGTTTTAGTTTTCAAATTAAAAATGAATTCATTTTGTAGAAATATGCACTTTTTATATTTATGTGTGTAAAAAGACAGCTGAAGTCATCTCGATGTTTGCTCACTTTTTGCAAAAGAAAAATGAAAAATAAAAACTCTCCCTCCAATCCCCCATGTCCCCTCACTCCCCCCATCACTGACTTGAGAAAAAATTGGCGGAGAATCAATTAATTTATTTTGTGTGGCCTTAGGAGTTTAACAAGATTTCGGCCGTTCGGACAATTCCGAATCAACGGGACTCGAATCGAATCATCTAGACGATTTCGAATCGAATCGAATTTCGAAATTTCGCAGGGCCCTACTTTCACCACCACTAAAACTACCCGGTGTTTATTTACGTTTGCCGGATCACACAATATTAGCAAAAGTTTTTTAATAACATTCCAGTCAGCTTAAATAGAACTGATGAGTTCGGCCTTCTTTACTGACATTCCGCAGTACTGACTGACACACAGAAGCATTTGTTTCCAAGGTTATTTGGAGGTTTTTTTTTTTATCTGTTTTCGGAGTAAACTGCACGTTACCAAGAAATTCATTAGCAACCACTTTAGAAACACTGGGAATGAAGTAAAATGTCCCACTGACATTCATTATGCACGTGAGGGAGTCCTTTGCTAGAATTTGAAAAAAAAATCATTTCAGTGTGACTTTGATATGTTAGAATTCGTATCTTGGCTGTTCATTTATTTCAGTTTTTTTTTCCCACCGTTACTCAAAACTGTTATACAGAGTGACATAATTTCTCGAGACACGTGGAAATAATTTTGCCTTCGAAGCCCTCGGAAAGAATGACTGTCACGAACAACAAGCATTATTTTAGTGTGTTTTCACCATGTCCGCCGCCCGTTAACGTTTGGTTTCCGTCTAATTATAAATAACTAAACAACTGCTTATTTGATTAAATCATAATTTTACGGGTAACTTGTGGATGTCTAGGCAAGATTCCTTTCGATTTTGGTCTAGCTAGCCAATGCAATATGGCCGCCATATTGTGGCTATCGAAATCAGACAAGTATTTAAATGAACTTTCCACTACCCACCCTCAACACATCACCAAGATATGAGAGTGATTTGTTGAGACGTTTTAGAGTTAAATGGGGGGAAATTAATATAGCCAAAATGGCAAATCAATATGGTTATCGTGGCATCCACATTGAATACGGAATCTAGAAAAGTATCGAAAGAAACTGCAGTCAGATGCTGTTGCCACTTTCTAGTCACTTTACAATTCTTGAGCCCTCGAAATTGCCCACGGAAGTCGACAAACGTCATGCTACCAAGACAGATAAAGCCACCGCGAATTCATAGATTACGACGTGCAATGCAGTACATCGGGGGTGGGCTGCTGCAAGTGGGGTGCTTTCCAAGCACCCCACTTGCAGCAACCCACTTTCGGCACTCCATTCTTACATTTAACTGGACGTAGGTGCACATTTTCCTGAGATGGGTCGAAGAGTTGTCTGTGGAGTGGTTTGAGCTGTTGCTCGATAACTCATTTGCTCGGGTAATTCATTCCAGTTGTCTGAGAATGTTCCAGTCACTGCTCGATTGGCTGTTCTCAGCACTCTACATCTGGCACCCTATCACATACCTGGCTTGTCTTCGCTGCCCCCGCCCCCTTTCTGGAGATGGGTCGACAAGTCGTATGTTGATTTACTCGTTCGAGCAATTTGTTCGATAGCTCATTTGCTCGATGAGATTCGCGTCGTCCAAGCAGTGCCTGTTCCAGTCGCTGTTCGACACCTCGTTTTCCGCATCAGTTTCGAGTCAGCTGGGCTATGCGTGTTGCAGTCACTGCTCTCGTTGCTTTTGATTCGTTTAAATTTCAGAGAGGTGAAAAACTATTGAATTTCAAAGTAATTTTTTTACGTGAATATTCGAACATTAGTACAAAATTTATTTTATATCTTTTTCGGTCTGGGTTCAACATTCTTTTTCACAATTTTTTTTTTACCACGGCTCAACCGTGAAGTTAAGCCAACCAAAAACTACCTAATTTCGCGTTGAAAGCGTTACTTCATGTTAGAATATGACCATACACTGACAAAAGACCTCCAAGCTGTTTATTGAAGAACTACAGATTATTCAAAAAGATAAAAGATAGCAATAAAAAATGATGAAATAAGATAAAAATTCTAAAAATATCTATGGATTTCAAATTATGGAGAAGTCGTTATATTTGTTTAACTACGCACACCGTTTTCATTAACAGAAACCATACAAAATACATTGTAATAAATTTGCAAGAGACAAATTTCTCCGAATTACCTCCCTTCACCTTTCTCTTTTCAAAAACTTCAAATGCCCAGGTTCAATGCAACTGTTCTTGCAGGATGCTAACGTATAAACATATTAAGGAGAACTGTCACTGATGCACCATGCAGATCGTAAAAGTCAGGATTTTTAGGGGGCCGTTTGGAATTTCGAGGGCCCAGGCTACTCCAGCCCCCCTCTCACATAGCTGTGCCATTGTCTACCCGTGATATCTATATTAACACTTAAATATTCGTAGTCACACATTTCTCTGACACCAAGTAGTTTGTCGTCACCTTTGATAATTAGTAGGTTAGCCAACGCCGACCAAGGACGCTGCCGGACAGGGACGCCGCCGGACGATTGGAGAGGCGGGGTTTGGCACAACCCTGGACTTGGAACGGCAACCTGAACAGAGGGTCAGAATGTTCCAGTTGGATACATGTGTATGTAGAACTAAAACCCACAGATCAAATTCGCAAGGCTTGGTTCAAGGCATCAGCTCCTCACTAAACTTCTCTTCTTCGATTTCAGGCCAAAATCAAGAATTCAAATTATTCAGAACAAATAGGATACTTTGAGAGTCGATTTAAAAACAAACACCCCTTTAAACGTTACAAAAACCGACAGGAGCAAAGGTGCTTCCCACCCCTGCGATCGATGTCCCTTTCGCCGAGCATCTCTTTTTTGTAATCGGAGAGTTTCCCACTTCCCCATCTCCTATCATTTACCTTTTCCCAGCGCTTGACTAATTCTGGTGCATTAGGAACTGTTTCCCCTGGGGTGGGGGCGTCGGCCCCTCCTTTGTGTGTACGTAATTGACTTTAAAACAGAGCGTCCGCTGACAACAAAAGTGAGGATCGAAGGTGGCATCGAAAACGTATACTTTAGTGATTCCTGGAAATCTCTTCGGTTTGAGAGATAAGGGGCATTTATCCACTCGGCATGCAGCCATTGACCTTTCTTTTCTTCTATTCTACTCTGTAAAAACAAAGACTCCCATTACTACATCGAGACCTGGGGCGCCGCTAATGGATTTATGGGTGTACCCCACCCCGCCAATTAACTTTCCCTGTTTGGACCTTTTCGTCGGCATTGCAGTCTTAGATATTGATTTGCTCGTGCTAGTAGGGTTTAATATATTCCCGTTTTCTATAGTAGCGGGAACGGTAATGAAATTACCCTCACCACCGGGAAATGTCCCTGATCATATCAAGTAAATTTACTAGAGTATTAAGACGCAATTTATTTTCGTGAAAATGAACATATTTTATTGTCTGTCTGTCATCCCCATACGGGAAAAGTTCTTTTCCTGAGAAAAGTCGGAAAACCCAAACCCGTTTCGAATCACAGGTACTTGGAACAGACTGAGAAATCGAAAAATGAATTATATCCGTCAATGACCCCCCCCCCCCCCCCCCACCCGGGAAAATTCTAAGAAATCAAGGCCATGAGAGCGAATCCGAGGGCTTTTTTGCTTCAAATTAAAAACTTGGACATATAAGTCTTGGTCTCGCAGTACTTGCCGCGTGGCTTGTAAGCGAAGCTATGCGCACATATTTGCGGTTGCGGCAACGAATCTAGAGTTCAAGGGTCCGATGCTTTATTTGGATGCGTTTGTCGGACAGAAAATTAATATAGGAACGCATTGACATCGGCACCATGTATGCGGTTGCGTACGAAATTGAATCTGCCGCTGAGAACCCCATCGCCATCGGAATGAAAATATTGGTATTCGCGTTCGAACGATGAGACCTATAGACCCATATAAAAATGGTCCCCTAACTGACCGTCTTCTTTCTTCTGCCTCCTTTCCAGTTTTCGTATTTCTTTTCGAATTTCTTCTTCTTCTTCAGTTCTTCTTCTTCTGCTTCTTCTTCTTCTTCCCTCAATTATTTACCGCTCCACCTCCTGCCAGCCCCCCCCCCCCGCCCCCCGGCCATGGACCCACTCCAGACCACTCCCAATGAGGATGCCGCCTCTGAGGTAGTGAACAGTGAGTGATACTAGTGATTCTGAAAATGAAGACGAGTTTGAACTTTGAAGTGAGTGAACAGCTTGCTGTTGAAGAGAGGATTCCTCCGGAACTGATTGAGAACTGCAGTGATCTGGTGACAAGGGTTCTTCAGGAAGCAGAAATGTAAAAAGTTCAGGTGTGGGAGGGTTGGCGAAGTCTGACAAGTTACGTTGGGGCAGTTTTCAATTTTGAAAACTTCAGTTCATGTTCAACACAAACAGTGCCATGCATGATTCCGGTTCCATGTTATAGATCTCCCGGGTATTGAGATTGGCTTTCGAAACCGGAAACCCGGGAATTCCCGTTCCCGGGTTTAAATCCTACTTGCTAGCAATCATGTAATTTTAGTCGGGACATTTTCGTCAGGATTTGAGACCAAGATATCAGTTCTCCCTGACTTGTAATCATGTACTTTTTTAAAAGACTAGATTTGATATTTAGGCTGGTGTTACGAACACAAAAGGTCATACAAATGGAGGTCTGTAGTATTTTTTTCAGCCTGTTGGGGGCCAAACATAACCGATAACCAATTTCGATTCCGGTACAGAGGTATGAGAGTGAAGGATCGTGCCAGATCTCATGGGGGATCTCATGTGACTTCATAGTCACGTGACCAGTTACGTCATGTGTGGTTCCTCAGTAGCCCGCGTAAGCAGCCATCTTATGACGTCATCCACATAGATGACGTCATGTGTCAGTGCGCATGCGCAGGCGCGTGTTGTTAGGGTGACACTTGTTTCCGTCGTCCATTTTGTATAATGGAAGCTGCCATCTTCGTTTCTATGGTGGCACATGGTTGCTATGTGACCTTTGAAAAGGCGTACCAAACCAAAAAATTAAAATACAGTCCTACGGGTCATGTTTAGACTAGGGGGTGGGGTGGGCAGTCATAACCAAGAATCCTTGACACCTGAGCCAACCAGCCCCCCCCCCCCCCAAGTTCCAGGCTCTGTGGTTACTATCCCGGGCACACCCTCTCCCCGGCCCCGGGTCCATGACCAAAATATGCAATCATGGATATTGTATTACAGAACACACAGGGTGATCTTGTACTTGCCCTCCAAGTAAGTGGATAAACATATATTTCCAACACATTCTTGCCAGTCTTGTAGAAAATTTGGGAATCAACAAGCTAATCTGCAATTTATGGACCACCAGATAACTAACTTATCGGTGCTCCTTAAACTGCAGATTTGCTCGGGGAGTCACAAGTTTTTACTAACTGTCAGGTATGGACAGTGGTTGATAATCATGTGCGTTGTTTTGCATAAGCAAAATTCCAGCCAGCGGACCTCCGAGTGGAATTCAGAAATCACTTGACTTACAGTACGAGTCGAAATAAGTTGTAGAATAACCACTATAAACTACTAGTATGCATCTTCAGCTGTATTAATGACACAAGACCCTGACATCATTTTCGGGAATGCTTTCGCAGAAAGCTTTCCGGAAAATGATTTCGGGTTCTTGTGCTATTGGTGTAATGGCAGTGCGCTACTTTGTTAATTGCGGTTATGCTACAACTTATTTTGATTCATACAGTATTTGTAGACTTGAACAAATGCTTCTACCTTGTATCATGCATTTATACTCATATGAACTCTTTTTCAGACATTTAAAAAATTAATTGTTCATTTACAGATTAGTTCTATTAAAAATTATTGGACTGAAGCCATAGCCATATTTCAATATTTCGGGATTATAAAACAAATTTAAAATAAGAAATTTTGACTTGCTGAAATAATCTACAGTACATGGAGAGAGGATTGTAACTAAACCACCCGCGGAGTGGAGTTATCACCCAAGCTATGACTTTCAAATTTTGTACACATTGACAAAAAACACAAGCAATGTTTCAGCCAATGGACCTCCGGGTTTAACCCGGAGGTCCATTGGCTGAAACTTTGCTTGTGCTGGTTATGCTTGCAACAAATGTGCAATTATCCACTCTGCGGGTGATTTAGTGATAATACACTCTCCAGGTGCTGTACAATTGCAGTACTCTGATCTCAAAAAGGCAGTATAATATTTTGTACTTTACTTTTTAAACCTTTACCCACAGATAATATTAAAACTGGAAATTGTGAGGAGATTTCAGTCTTGTTTCGATGATAGTTCACATTACACACTAAAAACTAAAGTGTTAAAACTGACACTTTCAAAGTGTTAAACCCATTCTAACTCTTAGGGTTTGATTTTAACACTCAAAGTGCAATGCTTCAAGCACTTAGACATTACAATCGTCAGACATTTGAAACTTGAATGGATGGCACTTCCCATGTGTCTAGCATTGGTGGTTCTTCCAGAATCGTCCATAATTTGATTTGCGCTTGGTGGGTACATAATTAAAAGGACACAACGCAGATGACGCGGATCAGGCTCGAGAATTCGAGCCTGATCCACGTCAACAGCGTTCTATCCTTTTAAGTGTCGCGACATTACACTTGTCAAGTAGTATTATTGTAACACCTGCCAAGTTCTGGGATATCTACACTTGAACAAAGTGCTAGTTCAGCACTTAGTAAGTGTTAAATACAGCACTTCAAGTGTAGTTTTCAACACTTTAGTTTTTAGCGTGTATGTGGTTCGAGTTTTTGAAAAAAACATTTTTACCTGCTAAATTCATGAATTATGTGTGTAGTTGCAGTCAATTTGTTAGGTAAAGGGTTCGGCAGTGAAGTGTGTGGATTATGGAGATTCTTATCAATCCATTTTCCAATGTTTGAGAAAAAAAATAACAGTATACCAGGAGGGTAAATTCCCACCGCGCATGGGTCGGGGTTTTTGTCATATCAAAGCTTCGTCAACCAAAAAAAATTAGTTTTCCTGAAGTAATATTCTTTCGTGGACATTATTTATTTATTTATTTATTGATGTTTAAGGTCACATATGTATGCACAATGGCTAATCAGGCCCGTGACAGTTTTACGGGTGTAGGAAGCCGGAGTACCCGGAGAGAACCACCGAGCAACGACGAGCAGCTGCCAGCTCCCCAACATCGTAACTCCGCACTGCAGCACAGGCAGGGTTAGATTGGTTGAAGACATGCGTACCATCGACGTGCAGTACGCCTTAGTACACAACGTCACCGTGCCCTCACGCGGGCAATGGAGATGAAGTGTCTTGCCCAAGGACACAACGCGGTTGCCGCAGGTGGGATTCGAACCGAGGACCTCTCGGCTTGCAGCCTGCACCTCTACCTACTGAGCCACCGCGCTCCCCTTCGTGGACATGATAAATTATGAATCGACATAATTGGACATTGTCAGATATGATTTTGACAGGCAGAGTGCGAAGTTGTTTTTAGTTGTCAAAGTTTGTTCACATATCTTGACCGTATCACAATTTATTGGAGAATGGGTTCAGGTAGTTGTTATCCTTGCATAGGCGTCGTCGGGGGTGGGTGCAAATGAACCCCCTTTTAGGTTTTTTTTTAAAAAACGGACAATGCAAATAAATCCCCAAAAGGCCACCAGATATCTCCATTTGATCCTAAAATTAAAACTTTTAACGGGGGGTGTGTACCTTTTTAGTCAAAGCCGAACACCGTTTTAAAAATCCGGGCGAATAACGCTCAAATATTGGCTTCTACCGGTTTAACATCAACAAAAAAAATCATCAAGCTCCAGTTGAAATTAGAGGGCTGGAAAACTCAACAGTCGAGTGCACATAGAAAAGTTTTAAAAATTAACATTAACCCTTTGAAAGCCAGCGGACGTTTTTCCGTCCCAGAAACAAGATATGTCATACTTTTATTTAGTATAGGATGGCTGCTGAGTTAAAGTGTGGGGTAGACTAATCAATATTTTCAACGTGCAGCCCTAAGGCTGCACGTTGAAACTATTAATTGGTCTATCCCCAATATATAAATATGGACTCTTCCAGTTGCTTCCATTGAACTGGCATGGAAGATACCATCAGGGTTCAAAGGGTTAAAGGAACCTTGGTTTTCACAGCTGGTTTGGTTTGATAAAAACTGAACACAGAAAAAGCAAAATATATATAAAAATAAATAACTTTAAGAATTCAAATGACTTTACAAAATAATCCTAAGTCACTGACTGAGATATATGAAAACCAACAATTCTAGATCATAATGTATTTGAAACAGGGCTTTCAACACAAGTATAACCCGAACTAGAGGCATCTGGCAGCTTCTGCATCACTGCTGTTTAAGTCTTGGTCGCGGTTGCTGGAGCTAGTGATCAGGGGAAAATTCGGAAAGACAGTGAAAAAGGGGGTCAATTGTGAACAGAAAAAGATTCACTGTATAATGGGGGAAGTGGGATGGGAGAATGGGGTATCTGAGGGTACTGGGTGACACAAAGGAGGAGGCTAGTATGCTTATCGGAGAGACTGGGGAAATGGGGCACGGGATGTCATCAAACAGTTCGTTTTTGGGTGTTGGGAGGAGTGGGGAGGCCGTTTGAGAGTACATGGTTAATCAAGGTCTTCTCACCTGAGTACCAAGACAAATTTGCGGCCGCGCAAAGTGTTATTGTGCTCCAATGATTACTTCTTAACCTGACACCCACCTGTGTTATTACGGGATACCCAGTGGACCGAGGTAAGCGACCAAAACGTTATTAGTTGCACTGTTGGTTGATTCACAGGTCGATGGACGGAGCAAGACTGATTTAGGAACTATGAGGACAGAATCAGTAGACTGAGCAGGATCAGCCAATGGTAAATGTGTGCTTTCTTCACTGAACAAAGGCTTTTGGTACAATGGTTGCTACAAACAAAGCTCTAGAACAATGTTTATACCATAATAAGCAAATACGGTACATAGCCATCATACCCCAGCGACTACCATGGATAGAAAAGTGTTCAAAGATGCTAATGCATCTGTGCAGTCCAATTAAAACAGCCACGTAGGCTGATGTGAATCACCTTCAAAGGGTAGGAAGTTGACTAGTAAAATTCTTTTTTTGGGGGGGGGGGGGGGGTGCGGGGGGGGTCCTAAAATTCCGGTGTACAATTTTTTTGCAGATGCGGGGTTGGGGCGTCTCCAATATGGGCGGATGCAAAAAAACGGTATACCTATCTGCGAACTGTGTACGGCCCCTCCCCCGGATCATGTGTTATCTATGGTGGAAATTGCCCATCGTTGATATCATGACATCATGTCAATAACTAAATTGGGCAGCAGAGCCAGGATGAGGGTCAGCTCAACGTAGGGGACATAATGGGCCACCAAAAATATCCTCGTAGCGGACTACACTTGTGGTGCATCCTGCGCAGTTTGAGTCAAAGAGGGTGGGAGATGTATAGCATGCAGTTTTAATGCCTTTCTTAGTATGTAGTGATGTATGGTGATTATTATATTGATCGCTATGGTAGCGCAAATAAGAGGCCATGTTGTGACGTCACTGTCATGGTGATACATGCTGTCATTGCGCATGTGCAGTTCGTGTTGTTAAGATGATACGGGTTTCTGTCGTCTATTTTGTCAAGGTCAACGACAGTAATGGGGTGTGTTCGGATGGTATGATTAATGGTTGGGTGGAGATATGCTTAATTACCGAAAACGACAAGACAACGACCAAAAAATTAACCGAATGGGCCCTGAATTGCCCTGACGCCCAACATCTTGGATGGTACTCTACTGGTATTGTTAGCATTACGTGCTATATCGCCTTCAAAGTGTGTATCCCATTGTGTTAGACTATGCCGAATTACCGAAAACGACCAGACAACTACCTAAAATTACCGAAATGGACCCTAATCCAAACTCTTTCCGACATTACACCATTCCATCTACAAAATCAAAGAACACTTCGTTTTATCTCAATATAAGAAGATCATGGTTCTGGTAATGTAGGCGAACAAAAATTCCATCATTTTATTTATTTTAATGAGATCGAAAGGGATACGAAACAATCGTTCATATAATTTGTACTGGTCTGAGAGTAAATGAAAAGTCTTTATGGGGTGTGCCTTTTCTTCCCACCTCATATCTCTGCCGTGTTTCTTTGCTGAAAGTGTTTTCCCTGACACTGGTTAACCCTTTACCCAACGAATCGCCCGCATCCCTTCCGCGTAATGTGCAAATTGAGCAGCTGAAAAAATTCAACTTTTCAAAATATTTCAACAAAACCATATCATGTGTCCCCTCTTTGGAACGAGCTCAATGAGCTCGTTCCAATGAGGGGTCACATGATATGGTTTTGTTGAAATTTTGTGAAAAATATAAAAAAAATTATATTTAAAATAATAAATTTTAATATCGTCTGCGTTGGGTAAAAGGTTAATGGTCAAGACTTGGCTGTCCAAGGCATAGATGAAAAAACACTTGTAATAACTAAATTCATTTTTCTTCCTCTACACATCTCAATAATACTCTCATACATTTGTAAAGTCTTTCGTTCTTGAGTTGTCCTTGAGACCAGAATGTCATTCTACTGTCGGTTTGTAAACAAGATTTGAAAAATCTCCAGTGTGACATATAATTATTATATTATAAACGAATTCTACGATATCCTTTCATCAAATATACTCAAAACTGTAAGTGCCTCTTTGACAAATTTGCCTCCCACTGTTCCGAAAATCTTCGGCTTGCTTTATTTTAAAAAAAAATACAATTTTATATAGTTTCTTTGTCAGAGTCATATAACTGCTTTCTGCAAAAATGTGGGACTGGTGGTATATGTTCAATTTGGTGTGATATTATTGGGTGTGGGGCGTGGAAAGGCGTGTGGTGGGGATTTGAAAAGATTTGCAAGAACGGAGGCGTATTTTTTGCACAATGGCGATTTATTGAGACCCACCACCCGCAACCATAAAGCCGATTATTTTTCTGTAATTTGCACTGGTATCTTCTTGCGGACGTGGCAATCATTGCTTATTTCCAGTTCCCTATTCGACATTCGTTATCAACCGATTTTATCGGTTGATAACGAATGTTGAATAAGGAAATGAGAATAAGTAACGGTTGGTCTTCTTGATCTAGATGCGGATGAACAGTTTTCTTTAATCTACTACCACCACAAGTGCAGTAATCAGAGTCTCCGCAAAATGGAAATCCTAAACACATTTAACCTTTTGAGTACATAAGACTGCTTTCCAGGGCCATGTTCATAAGCTCGGGGTTTGGGCCACCACACTTCAATCATGGATTATGATGAGAAACATCATCCAACGGCCAGAGTCCCCTTGAGTTTGGAGCGAGCACGAAAGAGGTATTCGTCGTTGAGATCGGGTGCCTCCACGGTAAAAAAAATTGGAAAATGGTAGGTCAGCGCAGTACTTTGGTGTCTTCTTGCACATAACCACAGTGTTTTGCAGCCAAAATATTCCAGCAATGTTTATAGTCTCATTCAAATGTTGAAAGCGGAAGCCAATTTATGACGGCTCACGGGCAGTGGCGGACTGGCTGTATGGACCACCGGGAAGTTCCCCAGTATGCCCCCCTATTGGGAGCCCCTATGGCCCCCAAAATTTGCGCAGCCCAACACCAGGTCATGTTGGCGCATGAAATTTCGTGAAAATGATCAAATGTAGAAATGGATTTGATTGCATATACAGTCGGTTTACTGAAATGCCCTCTATGTGGACTGCCATCGGAGGTCCACATAGAGGGAATTTCGATATACCAGGAGTCTAGTCTGACACTGATCGGTCAGATGCAAGTACACAGCGTTCTTTCGGTTCGAAAAATTACAATTTTTCGCTTTGAACCGAGCTATATGGCGCACGACCTGTACAACCCGCACATGTGAAAAAAAATCCTGCATATGTAAAAACTGCAAATGTGAAAGAAAATCAACCGCATATGTAATAAAATCCCACATATGTAAAAAAAATGGACCAAATGTAAAAAAAAGTTGAAAAAAGAGTAACCGCATTTGTGAAAACTTTTTTACTGCAAATGTAATAAAAAATGAAACTGCATTTGTAAAAACGTTTTTACTGCATATGTGAAAACTACTCGAACACGAGGATTGAGTAACCATTGATCGCTCAGATGAAGAAAGCAGCGTTCTTTCGATTCGAAAAATCAAAATTTTGTCCGGGTCCGAAGCCCCCTTGGAACGTTTTCCGGCAACTTTTTGTTTTGTTATGGCCCAGTCCGTCCCTGCTCACAGGGGACTCGCGCATGGGCTATAGTTGTATAGTTGTATGCATGAGGTGTTTCATTATCCGCGATAATGCATGGACATGCACGACCGGAGGTAGTGGATCTCCACCTGCTGTCGCGGGTAATACCGTGTTCCCTGCACTTTGTGATTATGAAAAAAATTAACTTATTAAAATAGAGGATTCAGGCATGCCTATCACCGTACTGTAAGGATCGACCATTTTGGGTCTTGGTGTGTATCACTATCATTCTTTGGATTATATCCCACTGCTACCAACATCACTAGCATCTTGTTCGGATGATTTTATTAAATGGTTGACTGCTAGAAGCCACTATCAGGGCTTTCAAAAAATGAGGGTACTTGAGCAAAAACCAACATTTTCCTTGCACATGTTTCATATTCATTCAAATGCAAATAATATTTTGTTTATATAAATTTGTTTTATTACAAATTATTGGAGAGTGCATGTGGGCACTCTCCAGTAATTTGTAATAAAACAAATTCTGAATAACAAATCCGGACCACCAAAAATAATCTAGCCCTCAACCAGTTAATACTGAAGCAGCGGAATACATGAATAATTCTTGGTAGTTTTTCACTTTGCTTCACCTGTATTTCACAGAACGCCTCGTATTGATCGATGATATCAAGTTCTCAGTCCACCAGCCCAACTTTGTAAGAAATTTACCCGCGTTATGGTCTAGAACAAGTCTATATTCTTCAAATAGTCCATCACTTGTGTATAGATTCACTCGTTTGGATTATTTCACTTAGTTGAAAAAGCGAACTTAAGGGTCGCTTTTCTGACTAACTGTAATGTTCCAGACCATCGCATCTAGAAAAACCATAAACATTTATTTTGTTTGACTCAACACAAGTAATATTTCTCAGTCGAGAATTGGTTTGACAGATCTTTAATGACTTCATCAGTGTTATTTATTTATTTATTTATTTATTTATTTATTTATTTATTTATTTATTTATTTATTTATTTATTTATTTATTTATTTATTGGTGTTTAAGGTCATATACTTATGCACAATGGCTAATCATGACCGTGACAGTTTTACTGGTGGAGGAAGCCGGAGTACCCGGAGAGAACCACTGAGCAACGACAAGCAGCTGCCAGCTCCCCAGTATAGTAACTCAGCACTGCAGCACAGGCAGGGTTAGATTGGTTGAAGACATGCATACCATCAACGTGCAGTAAGCCTTAGTACACGGCGCCATCGTTCCCCCATGTGGGCAATCAGGGTTAAGTGATGCTGTCCTATATGTTGTGTACTGAATAATTGTGGATGAAGATTTATCACAGCTATAACTTTATGATTACACCGCATAGTTCCACGATATTTTGATGTTGATATTTTAAGGTTTTCAATGCGAATTAAATACTTATTGATTGGAAAATCAATACCCGGAGCTCGAAATAATATCTGTGTGTACATATATATATAAAGTCATCATATAATTTCATCTATTAAATCTATATACTACACTGCATGGAAATCAGCGAGAACTTCTCTTTTTCAAATTTCCCGCGTGCATGGCGGGGGTTCGAATCCACACCGACAGTATATACAGTATATACTTGGTTAACTAGCAATCCCTTAAAAGGGTCTCTCGGTGGCCTAGTGGTGCGCGTGGTTCAGTATAGTTTCGCTAGGCGGTTGGTGCCAAATGGAACTCTCACGCTCTGTCGGCGTGGGTTCGAACCCACGCTATGACCGCGGAAAATTTGAAAAAGAGAAGTTCTCACTGATTTCCAATCAGTACAGTATATAGATTTATATATATATACTCTTCAAAAACATTAGGGGATATCCAAACTGACGTTGATATTTTCGGAAAACGGTACTGGATACGCGTGATTGGACTCATCAATATGTTACCAAGTTTAGTGTGGATCATGAATGTCACCGGCCCACGAAAACTTCGTGCAGGTTTTTCGCACGAGCGCCGCGTTAATGTCTGTGAGGTACGTTTTGAATTTTTCATTTGTGCTGGACGGGCTTTTTCGGAGGTCTCATCATTCTGTTCTTGGCATAAACTTGTTCATCAATAGTTTCTGGTTGAAGCGTAACTTTTGAGGTATGCGAAGACTGACACGTGACGAACGTTTACGTGCCATTGGCATGTTGGAAGCTGGCAACAGACAGACTGCAGTGGCTTAAATTCTCAACGTTACTCAATTGTTGATGAGCAGATTTTGGATACGCTAGCGTCAGACAGGCAATGTTGATGACAGACGTCGGTCTGGACGTCCAAGGACGACAACTGCTAACCAGGGTCGTTTCATCCGAACCACAGCATTACGTAACCGCCATCAAAGTGCCTTAGAAATTGGACAGCAGCTGCACACCGAGTGACAGATGTGCGAGTCAGTGGTCAGACTATCAGAAATCGCCTACATAGCTGGAAATTGTACGCTCGACATCGAATAATTCCACGTTTGACTGAACGTCACATCGCAGCAAGGCGTAATTGATGTGGAGCACGACAGCGCTGGAACAATCGTCGGTGGAGCGATGTCATGTTTTCCGATGAATCGAGGTTCACTCTCGACTTCCTCGATAGGCGAAACAGGGTGTGGCGGCGGCGAAAAGAACGATAACATGACGTAACCGTTAGGCGGCACGATCGTTTTGGTGGTGGATCGGTTATGGTGTGGGGAGGCATAACCATGACAAGAAGAACAGCATTACATGTCATCCAAGGGCGTGTCACAATGCAGTACTACCGTGACAACATGTTAGCAGCTCATGTTGTGCCATTTGCGCGATGTCTCGGCCGTCGATTCATTTTCCAAGATGACAGTGCAAGAGCACACGGGGTCCGTGCCGCTACAGCGTTCCTGCAGGAGCAGAACATCACCACACTGCCTTGGCCAGTACTAAGTCCAGACCTTTCACCAATCGAGCACGTCTGGGATATGCTTGGCAGGCGCCTACGAAAACGCCAACAGCCCCCTACCACTTTCCAGGAACTCATCGCTGCACTGCAGGAAGAGTGGAATAACATCAGTCAAGCTGAGATTGGACATTTGGTGAGGAGTATGCCACGTCGGATCCGAGCTTGTCTCGCGAACCGAGGAGGATTTACAAGGTATTGAGGTCTTAGACTGAATGTGGTAAATTCTCTGACTGACCCTCCAGGTTTTCTACATCTCAGTGCGTGTAATGTGTTCTTATCAGACACCCAACTATCGCTGTAATCATTCACCAGATGTCACAGTGCAATGCCTCAACTGTCGTTTTGATGAAAATATAAATATATTTCTTCAAATATCTCACTTTTATCAAATATCACGTACTTTTGTTTAATAGTATATATAGCATTATGAGTAAATGGACGTCATATTAAATCAACGATCGAGTGCGCACAAACTCCACGAAAAGATGGTAAAGACATTGTGCATAACAGCACAATGTCATACACACAGCACAATGTCATACACATGTATGTGAGTGTGTGTGTGGGTGTGTGTGTGGGGATGTGTGTGTGTGTGTGTGAGGGGTGTGTCTGGGTGTAGGAGTGTGCGTGTATAGATATGTATGTGCAGATGTGTGCATGGGTATATACATGTGTTCAAAATATCATTATATATTTCTCATTATATATTATAAAAGGACTATATTGAGACATGACAGGATATTCTGTTGCTGATGATGCTGTATCAAATGGTCTTAATTATACTAATATTGTACTATTATACATGCAATCTGCCCCAGTGCGGGTGATTTATTGCAATAAAGTTCTATTCTATTCTATTCTATGGCGTCGGATTCCTTGCAGAATATGATTGATGACCTGAAAGCTTGCGATGGTATATGAGCTTGTTCTGCATGTGTTTCGTATAATTTGTGTCGCAAGATGTTTTATCTCACACGATGGAAGGGGTGTTCTGTGGGCACAGTCAAATTCCATGAAAGGGCGCTGAAAGTGGGGGCCTCAAAACGTGGCAGTTGAATTCTCATGTTAGGACATGAGAACTACAGAAGAAGACATCGATTAGGTAATTGTCATAACCCCATACGATGAGAGGCCAAAAATCAGATACAAAGGGTGCGAAAAGTTGATACCACGGAATGTTAATTTCTTTCAGGATGTTTATGCTCTCGACTGCCACTCTCTCGATTGGTTCTTTGCATGGTGATTTGATGGTGCTTCTGGGGCCATCTCAAATCATAATTGATCGTATTGAAAGAAAAAAAATCGAAAAGAATACAGCCCCACATGGTTTGACGCGTAAAAACTTTCCTCCAGCAAAACTAATTACCACGCGAAATTTGCAGTTTCTTGCCAAGTTCACGCCATCACTAGTGGATGTTGACACTCTGAGTACAAGCATTTAGCACTGTAGTGGACAAACACTTTTGACTGCATGCGTGAACTTTTCATATCACCCCGCGTCTGAATTGCGACGTCCTGACGTGACGCCGCCAACAGTAAGAACATGAAATTATGCAAATTCATACAGGGATTAAAGTCGATAATACTAAAACAATTGCTCCTCAAAGTTTATTATACTTTCTGTTTTGACTCACTATATATGTTTTAGAATAGAATAACATAAATATGTATGTAAGTATTGTAACATACATATCCCCACCCCTTATAATTGCAATTGAGATTTTAGCAATGTTTGTACCTTAGCTTGTAGTTTAGGGTGAATGTGCCGATATTATTAGGTTTTAAATTTTGTGTTCAAGTGTAATACATGTAAAGCTTATCACCAGATTCCAGTAGTGGGTGACTGTACCGAGTTTGGTATTTGGAAGGCTTATGTCAAACATTTAAGCGGCTATATAGGTAATCAAATTTTGTTAATTTTGAAATTTCAACCTCTCATATTCCTTAAATTCAAATTAAATATACACAAATTATACATCAAAATGAAGTTTGGGGGCTATAGAATACGAAAAATATATGACAACAATTCATAGAGTTGACAGCGAGCACCAACGATTCATGAAATTCTGCTACCATATTCGTACCAGAACTCATAATGCAATAATATTCCCAGAGAACAACTTTTGGCCAAATGTGCTTCACATATACAAGAACAGAGCCAGGGCATCAAACTCCTTCAACACGCAGCAACAGAGCGGCATCGGGGGTAAATTTCAGAACTGACGGCTTTGTTTACATTGATAATTACTTTCGATTTCCGGTCAACGTCATCGGTCGGAAAAAGCATTGAAAAACAACGCCGTCTAAAATCAAATAATGAGAAAGATCGCCTTAATACAGCATACTATTATTATATAGAGACTGCACAGTTGCCATATTCTATGAAAGGTCTCGTGACACCTTGTGAAATTTCCTAGAATTATGATTTTGTTTTTTGATGGAAAGTCGTGGTATCGAGTGATTTGCTCATGTCCGTCGAACATAGAATCAATCTTCATTCAAACATGCAAACACTGCTGTCCTTTTCTCAAATGCAGTCCTATCGCTGCATCCTAAAGTGTTTTGAATGCCTAGCTTTGTTACTGGATATCTGAGCACATTTGACCACAAGGTGTTCTCCGGAAATATCATTGTATTATCAGTTCTGGTACGAATACGGTAGCAGATTTTCAGAAACCAGTGGTGCCTGCTGTCAACTCTATGAGTTGATTTCATGTGTGTTTTGTGTTCTAAACATCCAAACCTTCATTTTGATGTATAATGTGTGAATATTTAATTTGAATTCAAGGAATATCAGAGGTGGGAATTTTAAAATAAACAAAATTCGATTACTTATATAGCACCTTAAACTAGTACAAATCTCCATTATTTTTTACAACGGCAAACTCTCCATTTTGAAATGGCTATACCTGCGGATGAAGTGCAGTGTATTCCATTTACAATGTCTGGTGCCTCCCAACAGGTAACAAGTGTGATGTGTGTAATAAGATGCACTCTTATAGGACTATTTACTATCCCCATTATACCTAAATAACATTTTGTAGAATGCGTGATGTATCTGTGTGGTCAACGCAATTTTGACCATGTCACCAGGTTCAATGTCCAACGGTAGGCAAAGTGCCTGCTCACACATGACAAACCATAACAGGCATCTTCATAATAACATATTTATAATCACAATCCACTCGCAGAATTTGGCATGTTCATTCGATTGTACTTCATTGCTGTATCAAATTATTCTATTCAAACAAAGTAGGGGATATCCAAAATGATGTTTATATTTTCGGAGAATGGTATTGGAGACGCGTGATTAGACACATCAGTGTGTTACCAAGTTTAGTGTGGATCATGAATGTCACCGGCCCATGAAAACATTATGCATGTTTTTCGCACGAGCGCTGCATTAAAGTCTGTGGGGTACGTTTTGAAATTTTCATTTGTACTAGACGGGCGTTTTCGGAGGTCTCATCGTTCTTTTCTTGGTATAAACCCGTTCATAAATAGGTTTCTGGTCGAAGCGTAACTTTTGAGGTATGCGAAGACTGGCACGTGACGGACGTTTACGTTGGAAGCTGGCAACAGACAGACTGCAGTGGCTCAAATTCTCAACGTTGCTCAATCGGTGATTGGCAGGTTGTGGTCACGCTACCGTCAGACAGGCAATGTTGAATAGAGACGTCGGTCAGGTCGTCCAAGGGCGACAACTGCTAACCAGGATCGTTTCATTCGAACCACAGCATTACGTAACCGCCATCAAAGTGCATCAGAAATTGGACAGCATCTGCACACCGAGCGACAGTTGTGCGAGTCAGTGGTCAGACTATCCGAAATCGCCTGCACAACTGGAATTTGTACGCTCAACAACCTCGAATAATTCCACGATTGACTGAACGTCACATCGCAGCAAGGCGTAAAGTTCCGCTCCAAAGTTTTCCAGGCATTTCGAAATATGACATGCCATACACTCTCTTCAAATGCAAATATTCTGTAGCTTAGTTATCTAACTCATAACATGTATTACATTTCCCAAATCCACAAAAAAAACATATAACACTATCTGACTAAGTAGAAATAAACAATCTGAATGTGGGTGGAATAATTTATTATCAAAGGCCAGACTTCATCCTAAAAAATTACATGAAAAAGTGCCGAAAACAGTCATTTTCAGCCACCTAGCAGCCTCAAAAGCAGAATTTTCCCCCCAACCCCACCTACCCACCCCTGGAACAGAGCATCCCCTTTTTATAAAATGCAAAAAAAAATTTATATGTTTCCGTCTCATTTTTTAGTTACCTGTCTGGTAACAAATCCGAGTAAAAATTACATTTTAAAAAATAGCCAATTTTTCGAAGCCACTGTTTCCCATAATTCATCTGGTAATTTACCCCTACCCCTATGTATCAGACTCCAACTTTAAGACCAAAACATCAAATTCTCTTGTCCAACAAAAAGCCTAATGTAATCATATATCTGATACTGAAAATATATCTCTATTTTACATGGCCTTAGTTTCAACATATGCCCTATGTTTAGAATTTCAATGTGCAATAGTGCGAAACTGTAGAGCGGAACCTAATTGGTTTGGAGCACGACAGCGCTGGGACAATCGTCGGTGGAGCAACGTCATGTTTTCCGATGAATCGAGGTTCACTCTCGACTTCCACGACAGGCGAAACAGAGTGTGGCGGTGGCGTAACGAACGACACCATAACGTAACCATTAGGCAGCACGATCGTTTTTGGTAGTGGGTCGGTTATGGTGTGGGGGGGGGGGGGGCATAAACATGACAAGCAGAACAGCATTACCTGTCATACAACGGCGTGTTACAGGGCTGTATTACCGTGACAACATGTCAGCAGCCCATGCGATGCCATTTGCGCGACGTCACAGCCGTCGATTCATTTCCCAAGATGACAATGCAAGAGCACACAGAGCCCGAGTCGCGACAGAATTCCCCCAGGAGCAGAACATAACTATACTGCCTTGGCCAGCACTAAGTCCAGACCTTCCACCAATCGAGCACGTCTGGTATATCGTCGCCTGAGTGCTAGGATGTTCTACGTCCCCTGTGGGACAGAGAACATTCTAGCACTCAGGCGACGATATGCTCATCAGGCGCCTACGACAGTCCTCTACCAGTGTCCAGGAACTCGCCGCTGCGCTGCAGGGAAAATGGAATAACATCAGTCAAGTTGATATTAGACGTTTGGTGGGGAGTATGCCACGTATCTCGCGAACCGAGGAGGATTTACAAGGTATTGAAGTCTTGGACTGAATGTGGTAAATTCTCTGACTGACCGTCTATGTCTTCTACAGTTCAGTGCGTGGAATGTGTGCTTGTTAGACACCCACCTATCGCTGAATTCATTCACCAGATGTCACAGTACAGTGCCTCAACTGTCTTTTTGATGAAAATGTAAATATTTATTTATTTAATTATTGGTGTTTAAGGTCACATACTCATGCACAATGGCTAATCATGACTGTGACAGTTTTAACCCTTTACCCAACGTAACGGCCAAAACCGGCCAGCGCTATTCTCAAAAATCGCCAATTAATTTTCAAAATATCTTCATTTTTTGTCTCAAAAACATAGGTTATGACCCCTCGTTGGAACGAGCTCGACGAGCTCGTTCCAACGAGGGGTCATAACCTATGTTTTTGAGACAAAAAATGAAAAAAAAATAGTTATTCAAGAATTGTTTTTGCAAGTGTCGTCTGCTTTTCATGTTAGGTAAAGGGTTAAGGGTGGAGGAAGCCAGAATACCCGGAGAGAACCACCGAGCAACAACAAGCAGCTGCCAGGTCCAGAATATCGTAACTCCACACTGCAGCACAGGCAGGGTTAGATTGGTTGAAGACATGCGCACCCTCGACGTGCAGTACGACTTAGTGCACGGCGCCATCGTGCCCCCATGTGGTCAATCGGGGTTAAGTGCCTTACCCAAGGACACAACGCGGGAGTCCGAATCGAGCGCTCAGACGGTCACCCATCCGAGGACTAACTGGGCTTGACGTTGCTTACCTTCGGTGATCTGACGAGAACCGGTTACCGCAACGCCACCGCGCCCCCGAAAATGTAAAATATATGTCTTCAAAAATCTCACTTTCGTCAAATATCCCATATTTTTCTTTTAGAAAAGTATATTAACCCTTTACCTAACATGAAAAGCAGACGACACTTGCAAAAAAAAATTCTTGAATAACTAATTTTTTTCATTTTTTGTCTCAAAAACATAGGTTATGACCCCTCGTTGGAACGAGCTCGACGAGCTCGTTCCAACGAGGGGTCATAACCTATGTTTTTGAGACAAAAAATGAAAATATTTTGAAAATTAATTGGCGATTTTTGAGAATAGCGCTGGCCGGTTTTGGCCGTTACGTTGGGTAAAGGGTTAATTTCAGGTATGCGACATCCATAGTGTCTTATTTGTGATTACCTTCATTTCATCGATAGTCCATATTAACCTGTTACTCCATATATTTAGCAAATAAATCTATCCACATCGTCCACGTTGACGCGGTGATGACGGTAATTATGTTTGAACAACCTGTCATCCTGAAGAGTCACCACACACGACTAGTTCGACTTAATGAGACCATTTACTTAACCCTGTTGCTTCAGTATGGTGGCTTGAAACAGTGTGCACGGGTAAATCTGAAAACTGTTTTACTGAGATTGCAAGATGCACAATAATTCTAGGTTTTTGGCACATACTGGACGTTATTTCTGAAGAGCCCCTTTCAACTATTGATTTAAACGATTGAAGAGTTCGTCCAGGTAAACAGGTTATTAATGGTAATCTGGTTCGAATAATCTGCCCAACTAAGAAAACCGTGTGCAACCAATTCGAGTAAATGAAATATTCTGTAATAGTTGTCATTTTAAATTTGGAAATTCATTACGTACCGGTAATTCCGATGTTGTTTATTTTGGTTTTTCTCCTGCTTCCCGTTTCTCCCATACTGGGCCTGTAGTGCGTATAAACCAATCTATTTCATTGGTTGTTTTCGTTTATCCATTTATCGGCCACTGGTTGGTCATTTTCATAACGAGGGATCGATTGTTGATCAGTATTTCTGCCCTCGGTTGGTTATATAAGACAGTGTTCTGTCCAAAAAAGTCACCCTTCCACAATTGGGCCTTAAAGCATTAATCTTGATGCGCCTGATTGTACTAGCCTTTGCAGGTTGGTTGAGAGGGGCATTTCATGTATTTGTAGATGTACTCCTGCTTTGGGAAGTTACTTTCGTTGATCGTGTTCCACTGCATGTAGTGCATCCACTGGTGAGGGAAACGTTTTTGGCGTGTTCCTCCCCATCGGAGGCACTCCCTGCAGGGTTGAAGATAACAGATATGTTTATTAATACAGTGTAAACTTCCCGAAGAATGTGTACCCTTAGATTGGTATCTATCAAAATTTGCCCACTCCCCCATATAACTGAGCAGTTCAGTTAAGGTCTTTACGCACAAAAATGTTAAGTGACACAGATTTGGCAATGCTCAAAACAGAGGGTTCCGTGGTGTAATATTTACTTGTGTTCAGGTTAAATCTGATTATTTTTTGTTAAATTCATCTTTTCATAATTTTTTGTTTTGTTTAAAATAAACCACGTAAATCATTTATTTTTTTTTTTTTTTTGTTTTTTTCAATCTGTTGGTAAACTCCAAATCCATCGAAACTGAACGTAACAGAGGGAATATCTTGGGTGACTTGTTGCCTTAAGTAATTCTTTTGCTCCATCCTGTTACAATTCTATTTGACCCACCATACAGCGCCAAATTGATTTGGAAACTTATGTCAGTGATACTCAGCAATCGCCTATTGCAATCGACTCTCGCTGTAAAAGCCAAAATCATACTAAATTACGTTACTACTATATTGAACATTAGGTGTACGTGTATGCTATTGCATATTGGGTGTCAAGTAGATATGCATATGCGTAATGAATTAGTAATTGGTAATGCCTTCTCGCAACTTTGTATTTGCCTATTGCGTTGTACATATTATGAACATGTTGCCGACAAACAAAATAGAACTTATGAAGTACCACTGAGGAACGTTTTGCTCACTCTCCCATACCTGGGACTGGGTTGGGGTAGGAGCGAGCGAGTGATTCTGAGGGCTAAAATTCAGCCCATCTTCCCGTGTATTTTTGAACAGTAGTGGCACAATAAATGAACCAATTCGCGAACAAGCACCCCCCCCCCCCCCCCCCCACTCCCCGAGTGCACCAAGGCAACACTTGCATTGTTGGTAGGCCGTAGGTGGCGCGCGAATGAAGGGATAGTATAAACAACATTCTCTCCCAGTAACCTGTAGCGAAGCAACCGTCCAGGAAATATTCACATCCAGATATATATCTTGAGATAAACAACGCCAATGGACCTGTTCCAGTAATTTGTAAAACAATCAACAAAACTTTCATATCAGTGTACCCCCCCCCCCCTCCCCCCCCCCCCCCCCCACACACACACACACGCTAATCGTGAATGAGCTGCTCAACTGTCATTTCTTGTATATAGCCTCATCTGGAGGGTTAATTCCTCCAACCAACATTAGAATGCTAGGTGAATATACCCCAGTCTTTCCTGGCAGCAGAATTCCATTTTTTGCATTTGAAATATACACTTATTTCTTTCATTCTTATATTTTTGCCGATGTCTTGTGGTTTTTTTTTGTTCTGTATTAGCTCAAGTGATCATGGCAAATATAAACTATGGCAACCTGGAATATATTAACACATAGTCTTGTCAATCACTCGTCCCATTCAACCTAACAACAAAGAAAGTAATCCTATTCCATTATGGCATAAAGACGAAACAGTTATCCCAATTTCCTCGTCGATAGCAGTCCTGTGTCCTTCACAGAAGATTACAAGCACCTGAGTCTAATTCTCCAGTCCAGTATAAACAAGAACTTCCTAATAACCCTTAAGAATACACTATTCGACTCACTTGAAGATTTCGATAAAAAGAGTCGAGACCTCGCCTCTGGGTATATATCGACGAGTCCGAAAGGACTCGTCGATATATGACATAGAGGCGAGGTCGAGACTTCAATACACCGTCTCGGAAACCCACTTAGAGGTAATTGCCAATTTATCTTACAATAGTTCTGTATTTCTTGACTTGTTCGCATATATTTTGACAATCATTCAGCGTCTTTGAATTGATTTTTTAAGAATGAAGATCATGACGTCATGGTATGACGTTCTTGAGCTGTGCATGTCGTATTCCCCATTCATTGTTCCACTTGTACTGTAACCGCCGAAGTTTATAGTAGTGTTTCAGCTGTGTGTTTCTTTGCTTTACTTTTCAGGTTTTACGCGTGGTAGATCTATATAAAAATAGCATCATGACAAAAAATGATCAAGTCTAATTTATTTCGCTGAGTTGGTGATCTATGTATCATTGAATTCCTGTAAGCAAAGCGTGGCCCCTTTATATGTGTGAGCAGTTTACCATCAGTGGAGGTAAAAATCGTTCTCTTTCTGATTGAATGCTTACACTTGCGCTTGCTACTCTCATTACAGATTTGCATTTTGTCTGGACGTTTTCACTTTCATTGGGGGAAATACGTTCTTGTTGTACGATAAATCACCCGAAACTGACACCCTCTATACGAGGAACACACACTGACAACAAAACAGAACGAATATATGTTTCCGAAACCCTAATCGTTCATTCTTGCTTCTGAATACTTGAACAATTAATTCGATCCGCACTCTTACTTGCCTCTCTCTTGTACAAGAAGAAAAAGTCTTATGGGCCTTTATCTTAGAACTGACCATCCCAGGTCATTCGTACGGAAAGTCACACCTAAAATGTCCACCCAGACACAAAGACATTTTGGGTCCCCCATGCAGGAACCAAAACTGGTTCTTCGGTTTTTCTTTGTAAGGGAAGCAAGTTTGTTTACAAGGAACTAAACATACATATGATTGAGTTCTTCAGTCTGTCACATTAACTGGACTGTCAAGGCCCCAAGACATTGTATAAATTGTAAAATATAAAGCCGCGCTAAGTAGAAGTTTAACCCTTTACCCAACGTAACGGTCAAAACCGGCCAGCGCTATTCACAAAAATCGCCAATTAATTTTCATTATTTTTTTCATTTTTTGTCTCAAAAACATAGGTTATGACCCCTCTCGGGAACGATCTCATCGAGCTCGTTCCAATGAGGAGTCATAACCTATGTTTTTGAGACAAAAAATTAGTTATTCAATAATTTTGTTTGCAAGTGTCGTCTGATTTTCGTGTTAGGTAAAGGGTTAAAATGGCCATGAAGCAATTGTTCTATCATGCAGGCGTTAACCCTGGTCCGAATAATCTACCCAACTAAAAAAATACGGCACGCGATATGAAAATTTATTTTTTTTTTTTTTTAATTTTCACAATTTTTATACCGTGCCATTTCATGTAACCCTTCTTTGGAACGGGCTCGTTCCAATGAGGGGTCACATGATATGGTTTTGTTGAAAATGTTTGAAAATGTTTGAAAAATGTTTGCATAATTTGTCAAGTACGCGGGTGAATGCAACTGATTCGTTGTAAATGGTTAAGTTGTTCGCCAACTGCAATTTTTCAAATAGACAAGACAGGCGACTCTGCATGTATGAAATTGCCTGGTTCGCGATCGCATGAAGACATATGTTTTGGTTCTTCTGTGGGCTTTGGTTCTACTTGGAACTAAATTTTGGCGGGTTTCCGTGAGTGCACATAAAATTTTCCAGCCAAGACAGTGGTGGCGCCAAAGGAGGGGGGGCTACAGCCCCCCCCCCCCGCCCCCCCGTCGGAGAGGTCCATCCCCCACCCCACCCCACCCCACCCCCACCCCCGTCGGAGATTTTTAGTCAGTCAGTCGGAGAGTCTCGTAAATCCGACTTCACGAGAAATTTCCGACAATCGAATGCAGATATCTCGTCTTGTCAGTCTCGAACCCGTGCGTCACTGGAACTTTGATAGAGAATAGTGATTCTCACGAAATTCCTTAATGTCGTTCGTCAAACTGGCTTTATAGATGAAATATTTCCCGACATTATTATAATATGTTTACTTTAACCCTTTACCTAAGGTAACGGCCAAAACCGGCCAGCGCTATTCTCAAAAATCGCCAATTAATTTTCATTATTTTTTTCATTTTTTGTCTCAAAAACATAGGTTATGACCCCTCGTTGGAACGAGCTCGTCGAGCTCGTTCCAACGAGGGGTCATAACCTATGTTTTTGAGACAAAAATTGAAAAAAGATAGTTATTCAAGAATTATTTTTGCAAGTGTCGTCTGCTTTTCAGGTTAGGTGAAGGGTTAAATAATCAACAAACATACTCAATTTGCTTCTATTTTGGTTCTCCAATTTACCAATTTTCACTCATTTTCCTTCGTTTGGGAGGTCAAATGTTATAGCCCCCCCCCCCCCCCCCTGTCGGAGAGGTCATCCCCCTGTCGAGAAATCCCTGGCGCCACCCCTGAGCCAAGACAGAATTACTTAGCTACCTGGCTAGTGTAAATCTTTACATAATTTTGTGAATCATTTAAACATCCTTCCTCAGCATCTATGTTTTGATTATCTATTTATTGTACGGAGATATTTTGGGCATATTACGTCTCGCGCTGCCCATGCTCACTAACACCACGTTCCATCATGGCAATGACGTCAAAACACGTACACTACCATGACAATCCCTTGACACCTTCAATGCAAAGTGGTGGGGCATCACTTTCGAGGTCGTCTGACGATTAGCCAGGATAGGTACGTAATATACTAAACATATGTACAGTATATAAGAACGATCGGACAAATTAATCTCGTCCGCTGCCCGTACCCATGGGACAATGGTTTCACAGACGCTCTGCCTGTTCGTGACATTTTATAGTGGGAATGTTTATCTTTGTAGCGTTCATGGCACACGCAAATGGGCGCACAGTTGATGAACGGCGATTCTTACATAGCCGTACCACGTAAAGTGAAGAACTAAACGTTGCAACACACACCTAATCGACTAAATTAGCTTACACAGTTTCAAGTATATAAGTAAAATTAAAGACAATTAACCGAATGGACCAATTCGAAAACAATTTTCCTTTGTGGGTGTGGTCGTTCTAGCGCCCCCCGCCCCCCTTCATTCTGGGATTTCGCCAAAGCTGTCTTGCGGTGAGTCATGGCGACAGGTTTGGTTTATGCGCTATTTTAGTAGCTGGTATTATCATTGCAGGAAATATTAAGGTAGTATTTTTTTCATGCTGTTATTCGTCACTATTTTTAAACTTTTGGTGTAGATAAACTGCAGTCAGTGCGAATATTCTTCCTGAAAACGCGCTACAGTACAGTCGTCGTGGATTGATCGTAATCCACGCGTGGGCAGTGATGCCCACGCATGCGTTTAACAGCTAATAAAAATCAAAAGTTGCGAAATGTAATGAAACAAAGGGTTGTATCCGGTGCTTTATTAATTAAATTTTGGATGATTATTTCAGTAATTAGTGTTTGGAAGCTAATATAATTGCGTCCCTGGAAATATTGCCCACTAGTGGAAAGTGACCAGTGCACCAGTGGCGTAGGGGATGGGCACGCAGGGCCCGCATTGAGGGGGAGGGGGGCTAGAAGGGGGGCTCCCGTCTTGAAGGACGTCCCAAAGCTGAAAGAAAGAGGGAAAGGGAAAGAGAGAGCGAGAGAGAGTAACAAAGACGTAGTCAATCCTGATTTGGTTCTATTCAGCATTTAATAACTGGTAAATATCAAGAGTGATCATAAATGTTAATTTTATGAACTAAATTCAGGATTGGCTATGTTGGCGTAGCACTTATGGTTATCTGTTATACGTGCCAGGTTGTGTGTGTATTGATATGTTTACCTGTGTGACTGTTGCACAGTCCACAGCGTTCCAAATCACATAATTTCAAACTCTCACTTCCACACGACGTACTCTTTGTAGTCTATGTATTATTCTTTTAAATGAACGCTACATCATTTTGTAACTGATAGGGGTGAGAAATGAACAATATACATACATGTGTCAAGTCACACATGTTGGGCGTGCATGTGTGTATCGTTGGATGGTGGGGGTGAAACTTAAAACATGTAATGAAGAAATCTACAGACTCGTACTTTTAGAATCGATCCTATAGGCTATACCTTCATTTAATTTATGGCGTATGTACTATGTGAAATCATGTATGCTGTCCACGATAACAACACTAAATTTGCTCCCGTTTTAAAGGCAACCACCATTATGAAAGGGCCCCTGTCTCTATCTCGCGGAGGGGCCACAAGATTTTCCGCTACGCCACTGCAGTCCACGGCGGTTTTACTGTATATTTGGTGATAATTATCAAGCTTTAAGCAGGTGCTTTCGAATATCACAACTAGCCTTGTGAAGGTCTGGGTGTTTTTTCGGGACATGTATTAGAATTTTCAAATTTCTCTCTTTTGTTTTTGTCTATAACCACAGAGGAACTGTTAACCGAGGAGTAATTTCTGTTAGGGCTGTCACAATTAATCGATTAATCGATTGTTGATCGGTCACGGCGAAATCGATTAGTATTTTTCGTCGTCGAATAATCGGTAAATTATATCCCGTTTTAGACGTTTAATAATTAAAAGAAAATATGTTGAAAAAACTATTGTTTCTAAAGGTAAAGAGTTAAGAACATCGAAGTTAAACCCCAAGAAGCTATTGGAAGCATTTGTCTTTCAGGTACATTCATCAAAGATTTGATGTTCTGAACTTTTGAACCGTCAGTGTAATAATCAAGACCAGTCGGCAGTTGCGAACTTCGCAACTGCCGACCGGTCTTGATTATTACACTGACGGTTCAAAAGTCCAGAACATCAAAGCTTTGAATGTAACTAAAAGAGGATCGTCTTCGTTGTTTAACTGACTTCAACTTCATTTTTATCGACTTCAAAGAGAAGGAGATGGAGGTCATCTAGGTACGATCAATCGATTATCATCGATTATTTGCGACGATTAATCGATTCCTAAATTAAAAAATCGTGACAGCCCTAATTTCTGTTACCACTTCTGCCGTGACGCACACGAACTCGAAACTGAAGGTTAAAATAAAAGCAATCGTTTTGGTCCCACATGGTAAATACATAACGTTAGATTGAGAGAACAAGTAAATTGTCATTATCGTTGCTTACAATTCCCGCAGAGTGTTTTTCAGTAATCGATGAATAACGTACCACATGGTGTAGCAATCTTCAACGCTCTCTGTTGGTAAACAATGGCTAAAATTAATCAACAAATACAACCCTGATCCCTGATACAGTTTCAAGCTACAGTGCGTGGAGAGTGGATTGTAATTAAATCACCCATGGAGTGGCGTTATCACCCAAAGTATCACTTTCAAATTCTGCACATGTGGACATAAAACACAAGCAATGTTTCAGCCAATGGACCTCCGGGCTTAACCCGGAGGTCCATTGGCTGTAACTTTGCTTGTGATGGTTATGCTTTGCAATAAATTTGCAATTATTGCCTGGGTGGAATCTCCACTCTGCAGGTGATTTAATGATAATACACTCTCCACGTACTGTATGGGCTATAGCGAAGATGTTTTGTTTGAACTGGATGTCTGTGTGTGTGGTTAGTGTGGAGGTGGGGTCGGGTTCTGGTTGTCAGCTACACGTTTGACGTCACAATATGCATCCGGTAGTTTTTGTTATTGGAGTTTAAAGACACTTTTGACAGGCAGGGTCACCCCGTGTCGGACAGTGTTACGGGAGGAGAAGGCCATAGAAAAAGTACCCAGAGAGAACCACCGAGCAGCGGCGAGCAACTGTCAAACTCCCCAACGTACTAACTCCACAATTTCGACTTTGGGCGTGAATGAGAGAATGATAAGCAAATATTGCCATAGTGGTAAAAAGATGAGGTAAATGACACTAGTGACGTCAGTATGATGCGGTGGAGAAACTCATGCAGAGTTGATTCTTGGACAATATTACTCCTGAGTACCAAAACCGTGTCGGACGACTGTGAGATTTTGGTAAAAAGTGTGCAGGCCTGGCATTCTGAAAAATGCAGGAGGGCAAAAAGTCGCTCTCCTCAGTCAGCTTAGGAGAGCAATTAGCTTTACACAGCATTTTAAGTATCCAGTTGAACGAACTCATTGAAACTGAAACCAACAGACTACATCAGTGATTTTATTAACTTTACTAAGGTAAAGCGAAATCTCTTAGACATCTAGATGTCTCACTCAACAACCGAACACACACTTGACAAGACCTGTGTGTGTACCCAGACCAAAGGGGGGTTGAAGGTGGTAATGGTAGGCGTATGACTTTCTTGGACAACAGGTCTGCTTGAATCTACAGTCCCATCCTGGTGCAACTGCGTCAAGTGACAGGATAGTAAGTAATGGTAGTATATTATAGTGTCAATATTCCTTGAATAATTACCCCTCAAACTGTGATGTCAGTTGTTGAACTTGAAACTGACAGAAAAACAAATATTGTTGTGACCCATTTTGCTTCAAATGATTGCAACTGTGTTTGGGTATGGTTGCAGTCATTACCTTTTACCACTAAAACACTTTCAAAATGAAATTACGTGATGTTATGTGACTTTGAAGTTAAATTACATTTTTGCTTTACAACAAAAATTTAATGTGAGCATAATACATGTAATCTCAATCATCCCAGACCAAAATATTTAGGAGGGCAATTTTTCGCTCTCATTAATTCTTTCAGGAGGGCAGTAAGGAGAGCTAAAAAATCGCTCTCCTGAAATTGCCAAGCCTGAGTGTGACATAAATCACCTGTTACTCCTTGGACAAAATTATCCCGGAATGACAATGCCTAGCTCAATGTCCTGAAAATATTGGAATTCTTAAAGGACAAAGGAGAAAAAAGACGTAAATGGGTTGACATCAAGATCTGAAACAACAGAAACCCACCCCGTGTTATTCCTTGGTAAAAATCACAGAGAGAGAGAGGGGTAGGGCACACTCACATTGATATATACATATTGGATATATATTCAGCCCCACCCCACCACTTGAGTCCATAGTTGTTAGAGAGAGTCGTACGCCGGATAATTCCTTTTACACGGACATAAACTAGGTCAACGTCAATCACCCACCCACCACCCTCCTCCCGCAAACGCTCAAACAAAACATGAAGAGACATTAAGAGAAAGTTGCTGTCATTGAGAGATTTTAAGCTGTCTCACAGTGTGTTAGCCGCTTTCTTTCAAGTGCAACGTCCGTCTTCCAAACCATGGAATAGACGTTTCATTGAAACCTGTTCAAAGAGGTCGTCGGAAGAAGCATTAGAATTAATGATTCGGGAAGAGGGTGGGGGGGGGGGGGGTCGCAAAAAAAATGCCAGGATACAAGGTCCGGGTGGGTGGGTGGGTCCGAGCCCCAAAGTGCAGTTTTTGCTGGTGTCATGCAATTTTTTGCCAAATACCATTTTAAAGACAAGTAATTACAACCAAAGTGAATTCAAGTGCTTAGATTTATAACTTAGAACAGAATAGAGCATTGATAATGTGTTGGGGGCTCCATGTTAGAATTCCCCCCCCCCCCCCCCCCCCATGTTTTACACTTTATTAGGGGGTGGGTCCTGTTCTGGGTCTGGCAAAAATTTGCAAAACAAAAAAGTGATTCCCCGCTATTTGGTCATGATTTTCACTCCTTTGTATTTTCTACTAAGGCAGTCTGCCTCTTATTAGTGTTTTGTAGCTCCTATTATTTGATTCTTCTGTAAGCCTCGGGGTGCCTCATGCCATTGGTCTAGTGTGCTTCCATGTATGGAATAATTGGAAAGATTGATAGAATAAAAATCTTAATTGTGGAAAACGTGTATAATTTCAAGGTAAATATGATTTTAGTGACACTAACATAAAAAACAAATAAGAGGCAATTCATCTCAGACCAGCCACCCTGGCATGGGTCAAAGAACTTCAGTATTAGGTCTCTCTCAGACCAGCTGTACAAACTAAACATTTAACCGAAAAGTAATGAAATGAAAAACAACTATTTCGACTGGACAGTTGAAGATATCCAGGTGGAAACAATATATTTTGGGCAGGGCTTCTTGGTGGTGGGATTCGACTAGTGTCTGAACAGCATAGGCATGTTGTACATCGGGGTAAGGGTTGTGTTGCTTGGAACATGAATGGGTGTATATCTGCAATTCAGTTGGCGGGGGCGGGTTCCAGTGGTTACCTGGGGGGTCTGATGCTGCATTTCCGTTGTGGCTTTATATGCAGAGAGGTTGTTTTGGGGCCATCTGTGGCTAGGGATGCCTTGGATGCCCAAGAGCAGGGCTGGGATATCGGACAAGTTGGTTTGCGGCACCTTTCATGTTTGGTGAAAGTATTTATTTTTTTTTTTTTTTTTTTGGATTTAGGTAATTTGAATATTTCGTTAAACAGATTTTATAAATTGGGGGAGGGTCCCCAACTGTCTTTGAGGAAAAACTGTGCGGGAGGGGTGGGTGTCCAAGAAATGACTGGCAAAAATTGGCATTCCGGGGGTGGTGGTTCCCAAAAATTGAAAATGTAAAAATTTCCACCTTGTATCGTAATTTTTTGCCTGACCACCCCCCCCCCCCCACCTCCCCCCCCCCCCCCCTGAATTATTTGGAAATAATCGATAAGTAGCATTTTTTAAATTGCCAGGATTAACGGAACACATTCCCGGGAGGGTTGGGCGAACCTATCCTTGTTGTGCGGCTCCAAGCGGGGCCACAAAGTAACCCTTGTGATACCAGAAGACAGACAAATATCCATTATATCCGCATAAAGTCCCGGTTAAACAAACCATTGCTTTAAAAATTCAAAAAAAACGAAACATGAGACGAAAATGCCTGTTGTCCTACCATAACCCTTTACCCAACGTAACGGCCAAAACCGGCAGCGCTATTCTCACAAATCGACAATTAATTTTCATTATTTTTTCTCAAAAACATAGGTTATGACCCCTCATTGGAACGGGATCGTCGAGCTCGTTCTAATGAGGGGGGTCATAACCTATGTTTTTGAGACAAAAAATGAAAAAAATTAGTTATTCAATAATTTTTTTTTGCTTGTTGCTTTTCCTGTTAGGTGAAGGGTTAACCCTTCCAATACTGGCGCCCTCGGCAGTGTCATCTCATACAATACTCTATGTGGCGAAATAGGTAAATCTATCTGCATTTGTTGGATGGGTCAGTAGTAGTTTAATCATACAGCGCTCTTGATTTAATGTGAACGGGTTGACCACTAGTTCAACCCGGTGGTCCCGAATGCTGGCTGGCTATTGCGATTGGGACAGTATGTTTTGCATTTGTTGGGAGGTTAGCAAATTTAAGTGTAAAATTTTCTCACCACTCATTTAGAAAAATCAATCAATAATGGTGTATAGGACTAAATTATTCGTTGTTCGAATATTTGGCTCATTCGCCACTAGGTTCTCTGTAACGCAAGATTTTATGAATATCGGTCTGAAAGTCATCCCTGACTTATCTCGGCATGAAAATCGACTTTCGATAAAGTTATCTCCTCTGGAATTATTATTCTGTCGAGGAAGGTTCAATTAGGAAGCATGTTATTGTTTTGAAAACACCAATGACAGCAGTGGAAAACAAAGCCAAGTTTCTTTTTGTTCCTTTTAATAAACGAAAACAAGGGCCAGCTCTCGGAGCTGCCTGTTGTTTTCGTTTATTAAAAGTAACAAAAGGAAGCTTACAGTTCTGTACAGTAATATTTAATTCGTTTATTTTTCTTCTGATGAAAACAATTAGAAACTTTTACCTCATAGACCATTACATTAATGGATAGGCTAATCTCTGTATTATATGCCACGATGCACGCACTGTTGATATAATGAACAGAAAAGGTTGTAGAACATCAAAAGGTAGTGAACGCACAGTTTGCTTATTTATAAATGAGTTTAAACACAGAATAACAGTCAAACGTAGGAGCGGTGGAACGATTTTCAAAGGGAGGGGGGTGGGGGTGGATCGGACGATGGATGGTCGTCGGTAATTTTAAATTCCAGGGTCCCGAAACCCCTATTTCCCTGCATCCGAGCGGACATTTTGAGATTTTTCAGGAGATGTATTTGAAAGATATCACTCTTTGAGAGCCGTTAAAAAACGTCGGTAAAGCATACAGGTGAGGTCTATTTATCAGCTTTGGTCGTGACGACCAAAGCTGATAAATAGACCTCACCTGTATGCTTTACCAGACGTTAACAGCAATTATACTGTCTGTGGATTATCTTGTCTTGGGGTGGATTTGGTACTTGTATGTCTGTAAGATTACGATCAATTTCAGTTAACCGATTTTTAACAGATTGCATACATTTTAGCATTTGCTGCAACTTATTGCAAAAAATGATCCGAAATCCATCGAAACTGAACCAGTACGAGAGAAACATAGCTGGCGAAAATATGAGGGGGAGGCTCTGGAACCGCCCCTTGTTTCACCAGTCATTGGTTGTGTTAAAATATATGCATACATACAGCCCCCCCCCCCCCCTCCCCCCCCCCCCCCCCATCCCGGTTCCGCGACCCTTGAAACGTTCAAACTGATTGGGGAAAATGTTTAAAAACCCAGCTTTTGTTTTTTAAAACTACTCTACAGAAAAATGCCTGAAGTTTGATGATACAACTTCGCTAACATTTCGAAATATCAGTTTTTATATGAAATTCCTATACTCATAGTGTTAAATTTACAGACAGTTTTAGAAAATTAAGGGCACCTACCTTTACTGTAAATTTCTCCCAGTGAGGAATATTACCAGCCATGTCGTCGCTGAAAAAATAAGAGCAAATAAAAGTGGCAAGAGCTCTACTTTAACTCATTGTCCAACGAATCGGCTGCATCTGCCAGTGTAATATACAAATAAACAGTTGAACCAATATTATTTTTCAAAAAAATTCAACAGAATCATATCATATGACCCATCATTTGAACGAGCTCGGTGAGCTCGTTCCAATGAGGGTTCACATGATATGGTTTTGTTGAATTTTCTGAAAAATTTCAAAAAATAATATCGTCTGCGCTAGGTAAAGGGTCAAGTTTTAGTTTTGAAATGAGGTGGGTGGTATGCGATGCTAGCTTTTACCTGAACTCCAATCTCGACCGATGTCTTTTTTATGTTTTTTGGCCAAGCCGCCCAAATTTACTCCAGCGACACTGGCGTCCCTAGAACCGCCACACCGTAGTATATTTCCAGGGATTCCTAATCTGTTTTTACAGATTACTAATCTGTTCAAACAGATTACTAATCGGTTTTTACAGATTAGTAATCTGTTTAAACAGATTACTAATCTGTTTTTACAGATTAAGTAATCTGTATTTACAGATTACTAATCTGTTTAAACATTACTACTAATCTGTTTTTACAGATTAACTAATCTGTTTTTACAGATTAGTAATCTGTTTAAACAGTTTAGTAATCTGTAAAAACAGATTAGTAATCTGTAAAAACAGTTTAGTAATCTGTACAAACAGATTAGTAATCTGTAAAAAACATATTAGTAATCTGTAAAAACAGATTAGTTAATCTGTAAAAACAGTTTAATAATCTGTAAAACAGATTAATAATCTGTTTAAACATATTAGTAATCTGTTTAAACAGATTAGGAATCCCTGGATATATACTACGCTGTGGTGGTTCTACGCTGCCGTATCCTTCAGTATAACGTTCTATCATCTCCGTTTTCTCAGCTTATTACCATTTCATATTTTCTGTAGATATTAATTAGTGCTTCATAACACCTTCAGTTGTTTTTATTGGTCAATTTCAAAGAGGACGCTTTTTGATTGATTAAATTAATGCTAGTTCAAACTTCAACTTGACATTCTTCTACTTATGTCTTCTTGATTTATGACGTCACAGTCAAATGTGAAATTCCATTCTTTAACCCTTCTTCTTTTATCTAAAATATGTGTTTTTCGTAACTGTGATGTTATATGATAAACAGAATATGAAATTCGTGATTGGTCACTCGATATTTATGTAACTCGTCTACGACTTTCTTAACCCTTTACCTAACCCGAAAAGCAGACGACACTTGCAAAAATAATTCTTGAATGACTAATTTTTGTCATTTTTTGTCTCAAAAACATAGGTTATGACCCCTCGTTGGAACGAGCTCGACGAGCTCGTTCCAACGAGGGGTCATAACCTATGTTTTTGAGACAAAAAATGAAAAAATAATGAAAATTAATTGGCGATTTTTGAGAATAACGCTGGCCGGTTTTGGCCGTTACGTTAGGTAAAGGGTTAAGACTCGTTCCATATTCTCTGTGCATGGATTGTATCTAAACGGCGGAGGGGGGGGGGGGGTAAAATCCGTTGATAACGGATGTCGAATAAGGAACTGGGAATAGGTAACGGTTGTCAAGTCCGCTGGAATCGGATGGTAGAAGGTCAATAGCCACTCTTAAATACAACCACCAATACAATAAACGTTAACAAACCTGAATAAATCGTGACATATTTACAGGTACTGTTTGGCAACTGACGAAGAAACTCGTTTAAATAGGCTACTGGGTTTACAGACCTATCTAGTTTAATAACCTATTCAGACAGTAAACAATTGCAAATTTTGATTAACAGTTATTCCAACAATGCTGTTTCTGGATAGCAGAGCGGATTTTCTGTGGAATAATTATACATAACATTAATAACGTCTTATACGTAGCTTCTGATTTTTGCATATTAGTCCTGAAGAACGTTTCCACAGATTTGTGTTTGGTTTAACCCTCTACCAAACGTAACGGCCAAAAACGGCCAGCGCTATTCTGAAAAATCGACAATTAATTTTAATTTTTTGTCTCAAAATCATAGGTTATGACCCCTCGTTGGAACGAGCTCGTTCCAACGAGGGGTCATAACCTATGTTTTTGAGACAAATAAAGAAACAAAATTCGTTATTCAAGAATTTTTTTTGGAAGTGTCATCTGCTTTCCATGTTAGGTAAAGGGTTAAATATAGAAGCTGGCTATTTTTTCTCATTTTTCGAGAGTCGCTCCTATATGGGTGAAGAAATAAATAAACAGCTCCAGTGTAAAATATAGAGGCTTCGTTTCTTCCACTTAATAAATTAAGATTTTTTTCACAGGAATTTAGTGAATATCGTTGAATTCGGGGAGGTCGGAACCGGGGGGCAGGAACAGAGAGGCAGGTGCCCCTCCCCCCCCCCCGAAAAAAAAACAAAAAAAACACAAACTTTTCCAGAAGCGGTTGAGAGATGGAGAGAGAGTTAGTAAGCGGGGAAGAGGGGGAGTGGGAGAGAAATGTCTTGAATGAAGGACTTTAATTGCGCCTCGGAGGCGGATCAAGACCGTAAATCTGAGTGAGCTGGAGGTGGGTATGGGAGGGGGATATGAATTTTAAACCTATTTTCAGTGGGAAGACATCACTGACTCGCACGCCAGAAAAGGCCGTCTTCTGTGACACTGGACACTGTTTTGCTAAATAACCATCGTCAATGTTAAGATTCAATCGTCTGAAATATCACCATTTTTGTTGATTTTTTCAAACTCCAACGTGCTTCTATTGCGACAGAACCTGGCGATAATCACTTTGTGGTCAGAAAGTCGACACAAGAAAAATGTGAAGTTCTTACACAATTAGTCGCTTTTTAATCACGGTATTCTATCTTGTCCGTCGAACTCCTTACAGAATTTGACTGGTGGCTTCAGAGCTTGACTTACGGAATGGGTATAATGCTAAAAAAAATAATATTTTGATTCTCAGGCCCTCCCTCGTTGGATTTGAACCTCCTCATTAGACATTTTTATTATGTCATGTTTTTTTTAAGAATTTGCGAAAACTTAGAATGGTCATTTTTTCACATTTCTCGACATATAATTATTTAGATGTGTTTGCAGTAAATTGGTTTTTCTTGTTGCAGTTTATGGGAGAGTGCCCAAAGGCACTCTCCCATAAACTGTAACAAAGAAAATTCTGATATACTGGATCATGATTTAATTTTTTATTTATTTATTTGCTGGTCTTTAAGGTCATATATTTCTGCACAATGGCGAAAATAATGGCCGCAACACCGATATAAACTCAAGTTTAACCAATCATTTAGAGCCATGTTTCCCATTTTAAAGGACTCCTACCCTAAGCATTGGTTACTGGGGCCTATTCTAATGGATCATGATGCTTGACAGATCTGTTCCATTAAAAAGAACAATAAAATACAAATCCTTTTAGCTGTTGTTACGGCAGTTAGTTATAAAAGGTATACTATAATTACACTAAAATACAACTTTTTCTCTTTTTCAAGTGGAAAGACAGCAAAAAGATTTACCGAGTATACTCAACCCTTTGCACGGGAAAAAAAAATACTCCCTCCCTCACTGATTTGAAAAACAAATTGCCTGAGAATCAATTCATTTTTTTCATTTGGCCTAATAAACAAAAGTTTCTTGACTGGACCGATATTCCCGAACTAAGTTGTTTAACTTTACTGCCTTAAAAAAAGATTTGAACCACATGATTATTTATTTTAAAATAATAAAACAAATGTGTCTTCAAATTATAAATTAACTGACATAATTTGCCCTTTAGCCTTACGAACGAATTCGGAAAGCCGCCAGGCAGTATATACCAGATTTTAATTTTCTATTCACCGTACGTCTCCGGTGGTAGCGGAAATTGGAGGGGGCATACACCTGCACTTGTTACGTTTTTCAGATAATATACATCACCTTCATCCAAATACAGAGCATTACACGCACACGCTTTTGATGAATAGGAAATTGCCAATGGACGTTTTTTTAATTCACATTTTATTATTATTATTAATTTATCCCTTTTCTAAAACGAATAAACGAAAAGCAGATGACACTTATCAACAAAGTGTGGAATAATTTTCATTTTGTTCCTCAAAAACGTATGACGCCAGCATTGGATTTATTTATTGGTGTTTTTAAGGTCACATGTTTCTGCACATGCAGTGGCTAATCGCGACCACAACATGGATATAAAGTAAAGTCCAGCCAATCATTTATACCCACGTTTGCCATTTTTAGAGGACTTCCACCCCATGCATCGATGACTGAGTCCTATTTTACCAGTAAAATAGAGTGTGTTTACCACAGTAAACAAGCACTACCTCACTTCCCGGGGTTCCCACGGGAAAGCGATCATTGGAAATTTTCAGGCAAAAATTGAAGAAGAAAAAATTTAGTGCTCCCCTCCACACACACACACACACACACACACACACACACACACACACACACACACACACACACACACACACACACACACACAGAGAGTCTTGTCTACCCTACATACCGAGGTACCCCATTGTCTGTCCTTTGTGTGGACTAACGGTTTCTACCTCGTTTTGCCGGTACAGTTCTGGGAAAACAACCGAGGTAAAGGGTTTCTTTTGTCTTTTGTACCTCGGTAAGGCGAAACACGCAAACTCTTTTGTCTAATTACCTCGTCAAGTTGGTAAGACAAACGCACACACACACACACACACACAATCTTGTTTACCCTACATACCAAGGTACCTCATTGTTTGTCCTTTGTTTGGACTAACGGTTTCTACCTCGTTTTGCCGGTACAGTTCGGGGAAAACAACCGAGGTAAAGGGTTTCTTTTGTCTTTTGTACCTCGGTAAGGCGAAACACGCAAACTCTTTTGTCTAGTTACCTCGTCAAGTTGGTAAGACAAACCCACCCACCCCCACACACACACACATTTAGTGCTCGCCTCCACACACACACACACACACACACCCCCACACACACACACACACACACACACACACACACACACACACACACACAGTCTTGTTTTCCCTACATACCGAGGTACCCCATTGTCTGTCCTTTGTGTGGACTAACGGTTTCAACCTCGTTTTGCCGGTACAGTTCTGGGAAAACAACCGAGGTAAAGGGTTTCTTTTGTCTTTTGTACCTCGGTAAGGCGAAACACGCAAACTCTTTTGTCTAGTTACCTCGTCAAGTTGGTAAGACAAACGCACACACACACACACACACACACACACACACACACACACACACACACACACACACACACACACACACACACACACACACACACACATAATTGTATTTTAACCCACTGAACTCTTGTGGTATCTTCCATGCCAGTTCAGTGGCAGCAATTGGAAGAGTCCATATTATATTCATTATTTCGGGTAGACCAAACTAAACTTTTCGCAAAAACTCCCTCAGGCTGAGAGGAGAACCCTGAGCATCATCAACGAAACCATTCGGAAAGTGAAGGACGTTAACGTGATACCAAAAATTGATGACGCGAAGTTTGATGTTGCTCAGGATTTAATCCATTGGACCACGAGAACCGCCAATATTATGTACGATCACTGGTTGAACCACCTAAATTTAAACTAAGTAAAGGCACAGGTAACAGCCGCCTAACAGATGTGGGATTAGGAACTAATGTGGTTAACCTGTCTGGCACCAATGACCTAACAACCCAAGAGAAATCTCTTTTAGATCGCGGTTTAACTTTTGTACCAGCACCAAAGCCTAAAACTGATAACCAAACAAATTTACCATCATACAAATGTAATTTTCTTAGGCAAATGAAATTAGCCGACCGCTTTAGAAACTCCAGCGGTCGGAAACTTCCTTTTACAGAATCGTCTGGTTGGTCACCTCCAGATAGTGAAGTAGATCCCGAAATTATTGAGGCTAGCAAACGAATCATCAAAAAGGTGTTCAGCATGAACATACTCTCCGATAAAGACAATTTAACAGCTGGTGAACGGAGAGCCCTCACGAAACTTCGAAAAAATAAGAAATTAGTAATTAAACCAGCCGACAAAGGTGGGTCGGTAGTTGTTCTATCTCGGGATAATTATATAAAGGAAGCCATTAGACAACTCAGCAATACTAAACATTATAAGAAAATAGATTCACTTATTTGGCCTAGTAATATCGAAAAATTCAATAAGATCTTAAAATTTCTCCTCGACGAAGGTCACATTACCAAAAAACAATTGAAATATTTAACAGCTAAGCTCAGTGCTCAAACAAGACAATTTTATATCCTACCAAAGATCCACAAGGACCGTTCTTCATGGACGGATGACTTAACTCCACCCGGGAGGCCAATTGTATCAGATTGTAATTCGGAATCTTATGCGATCTCGGAATTAATTGATTATCATCTGAAACCTATAGCAAATAGACATCCGAGCTATCTAAAAAATACACAGGATTTCCTGTCAAAAATTTCGAAATTGAAAATATCGAAAAATGCAATTCTGGCTACTTTGGATATCGACAGTATGTATACGAACATTGATATTGATAAAGGTGTTAAATCAGTTAAAAATACATTTGAAAAATATCCGGATGCGAAACGCCCGGATGAACAAATTTTGGATCTTTTAGAGCTGAGCTTAAAAGGTAATGACTTTCAATTCAATGGAGAATATTTTCTACAAATAATGGGTTGTCCTATGGGTAAAAGATTCAGTCCTAATTTTGCAAGCATTTATGTAGCGGAATGGGAGGAAAATGCCTTAAGCAAATGTGCAAAGCATCATCTCGTATATCTCAGATATTTAGATGACATTTTTATTATTTGGGAACATTCAAAAGAAGATTTTGATGAATTTTTAGAAATTTTGAACAATCACGATCCAAATATTAAATTGAAAGCTACTATCAGTGAAAATTCTGTTGATTTTCTCGATGTGACCGTGTATAAAGGCAAGCAATTTCAGGCGTCCGGTCATTTAGATTATAAAGTATATTTTAAACCAACTGATTCACATCAATTGTTGCACACAAAATCATTTCATCCTCAACATACATTTAAAGGTATCATCAAATCACAACTAATTCGTTTCCACCGCAATTCAAGTGATAAGGTAAATTTCAATGAGGCTTGTTCTACTCTATTTGGCGCCCTCAGATCGAGAGGGTACTCGCTGCGCCTTTTGCGTAGCCTGAAATCCCAAACCCTGAAAAAGCTCGAAAGTCCAGCTGAAACTACCGATTTCGAACCACTGAAGATTGAACACAACAGACCGTTGCAAAATAGTAGTGGCGCGGTATTTAATTGCAAAAAGCCTCGTTGTAGACTGCATACATTTATGCCTGATCAGAAAGAGGAATTTTCCTCCGAACAAACAAAAAATCATTATCAGATCCGTAACCCCCTCCACTGTGATTCACCAAACATTATTTACCTTATCACTTGTAAGCGATGTCGGAAACAGTATGTTGGTCAAAGTCAAAATCCTTTCCGAGAACGTGCTACTAGACACAAACAGGATATAAAACATCATGCTGATGCCCCAGTAGCACAACATTTTAACCTTCCTGGCCATTCTTTGGACGATTTCGAAATCCACCCAATTGAACAACCACCAATTAAAGACACATTAGAAGAAACGGATGAATTTAGAAAAAAAACGTGAAGCTTTTTGGATCAATACGCTTCAAACCCTCTGGCCATTTGGTATGAACATATCAGAGGGCGAATGCGAAAGGAGGTCCATCATTCCTTTCACTTTAACGTACAACAGAATGAATATCGAAATAGCAAAAATGTTAAAAGATGAATTCAATTTTACCAATGCTAAATTAAATGAACCTTTGAATCTTCGACATGTCATCGCCTATAAGAAAAACAAAAGCTTGCGTAACATCCTTGTAAGGACTAAATTAGAGCCCATCAATGAATAACACCAATTTCTGCCAGTCAGTTTAACCAGTTCCTAAGCTCATCACTTAGTTTAAATCAATTTTGTGTACTTTTTTGTCATGTTTGAAACCAATCAGGGTTCAGTAAATGAAAACAATTTTTCGGCGGCATATTAAAAGGAAAAAAAACGTTTCAGTATGAAATGTCTGTGCCAGTGCGATTTTTTAACCTCAAACACACACACACACACACACACACACACACACACACACACACACACACACACACACACACACACACACACACACACACACACACACACACATTTAGTGCTCCCCTGCACACACACACACACACACACACACAGTCTTGTTTTCCCTACATACCGAGGTACCCCATTGTCTGTCCTTTGTGTGGACTAACGGTTTCTACCTCGTTTTGCCGGTACAGTTCTGGGAAAACAACCGAGGTAAAGGGTTTCTTTTGTCTTTTGTACCTCGGTAAGGCGAAACACGCAAACTCTTTTGTCTAGTTACCTCGTCAAGTTGGTAAGACAAACGCACACACACACACACACACACACACACACACACACACACACACACACACACACACACACACACACACACACACACACACACACACAGAGTCTTGTTTTCCCTACATACCGAGGTACCCCATTGTTTGTCCTTTGTGTGGACTAACGGTTTCAACCTCGTTTTGCCGGTACAGTTCTGGGAAAACAACCGAGGTAAAGGGTTTCTTTTGTCTTTTGTACCTCGGTAAGGCGAAACACGCAAACTCTTTTGTCTAGTTACCTCGTCAAGTTGGTAAAACAAACCCACACACACACACACACACACACACACACACACACACACACACACACACACACACACACACACATAATTGTATTTTAACCCACTGAACTCTTGTGGTATCTTCCATGCCAGTTCAGTGGCAGCAATTGGAAGAGTCCATATTATATTCATTATTTCGGGTAGACCAACCAATATTTTCAACGTGCAGCCTCGAGGCTGATTGATTGGTTTACTCCACACATTTACTGAAGAGCAATCCCATTTAATGACTTTATGACGTATCATGTTCCTGGCCGGAGAAGCGGCCGCACGGTATCAAAGGGTTAATTCAGCCGCCAATGTACTCGCCTGTTCATCTCATTCCATTGAGGGGCCATATGTTTTGGAAACAAACAAAAAACAACCAACAACAACAACAACAAGAATAGTGGGAAAGTCGAAGGCAAAGGAAAATGCTGGAATATTATCATCAACATCTCTTCAATGACGTCCGTGCGATGCTGAGAAGCCAATGTAGTGCATCATGACCTTCGCGTTTAGATACAAACTATAATCAGTATCGGACTCCTGTAACTAGTTGTGGCAAAACTGGGTCAATATTTGTATGCACGTCAGTGCACGTGCCTCCATTCTTACAGTTGTTTGTTTGTAGCTTATATGTTTAATTGCGACTGACATAACAGTTGGTTTTCTGCCAGTAGCTGTCACGTCAAAGCAAGAAAGGCTTAACCGTCTCAACACTGAGCCATTGAATGGTATTGTTCTAATGAATATAATGTACAACAAAGTGGGCGAATATGTTTTGTTTTCATTGGGGAGGGGGGTCAGCAATAATAGCTTATTCTTCTCAATTATGTGTTGTGTATAGAAAAGATCAACATTCCCCATATTGAGTCACGTAAGTGTGGGATTACGTCACCTTTGTTTCCAAAATAAAAAAAAAACACGTAGATATTTAACCGGCACAATATTAGTCAGAAAATGGAGACGTGTTCAACCGATGATCGGAACCGGTCACCACAATCGGCCGATTGTGGGCAATCGGATGACAACGGCAACGGCTCCTGGAATATCGGTTCAACCGATTGTTGCCAAGCATTTTGAGATGATCCATTAACCGCATTTTATTCTCTTCTGCAATTGTTTAATTGTTAATGTAAAATGATACCATTCAATAAAGTTGAGACACAACCACAATGTGTATTCTTAATCTCTCTTGACATACAAGTTAAACAACATGCAAAGCTTACAACTGGGCGAAATCGCTACTTCATACCGGAAAAGTGCCTTGCCCAAGGACACAACGCGGGAGTCCGAATCGATCGCTCAGACAGTCACCCATCCGAGGACTAACCGGGCTCGACGTTCCTTAACTTCGTTGATCTGTCGAGAACCGGTCACCGCAACGCCACCGCGCCCCACACATTCTGACACAATGTGTAATAACACACAAGCACATTGCTCCAAACACCCAAGTTCCCTATAGAATCCCTTTTTGGAATCCCTGTGGAATCCATTTTTTGGATATGTCTCAGGTTATAGAATCCCTTTTTAGTCGCATGTGCCCATGTGCTAGTGCACAATGTGTCACACTGTGTTTTTTCACATAAGCATATATTGGCACACCCAACATGTGCCCATGTGCTAGTGCACAATGTGTCACATTGTGGTTTTTCACATAAGCACATATTGGCACATCCAGCATGTGCCTATGTGCTACCTGTAATGTTTAAATTAGAACATAAACATGTTTAGTGAAGTTAGAATAAATAGAACAACGAAGTCATAAGAGAGCTTGTAGATACATGGGTAGAAACCGAGAATTTACTAGGAAATCAGAGCCAAGTAAACAATTATCGGGTTGTTTGTGGTAATTCTACGAAGTATCAGAGGTTTTTTATTTATTTTATCTACTGTAGTTTAATAGAACTTACCCCTGGGGACCCATCTGTACTACAGCACTGCATACTATTATATGCCCAATCTGGGGGACATCCGTAGTAAATAAAAGTGCATTTTGGTGATTAGGAGGGATTGTCGGGTTTATTTGGGTAATTTTACGAATCGGGAAATTACTCTTGTACAAGGGAACAAACCCTCCGAACATGACCCTGTCGCTTTGTAAGCCTTTGGGTAACTTAGCAACCACGTGCTACCATAGAAACCAAGATGGCGGCCTCCTGTATACAAAATGGACGACGGAAACACGTATCACCCTAACAATACGCGCTGCGCATGCGCACTAGGACCACGCATCACTATGGGGATGACGTCACAAATGGCCGCTCACGCGGGTTACCATGACAACACAACATGGGCCCACTGGGTCACTTGACATGACGTCACTTCCTAGGTCCGAAGGTAGGTCCGGCCAACCGCGGCCGATCCATCGCTCTCCTACTACTAACGCTCACATAACATTTTGTAAAATATTACTTAATGTAAATAACAATGCCTCCAACTCTGCTGCGTGAGCCGAACTAGGAAGATATCCTTTATTCCTAGATGCCGTATTACAGCAGACGAGATATCACTCCAAGTTGCTGTCTCAAGAAACTGAGTCTCCACAATGAGCGGCGTATATAGAAAAGATACGTATGTTTTAAATAAAGTTAAAACTACATTTCATCGAGACTCACGCCGTCCACTTGGGGTGGATGGGTTGTACATACCCACAAAGTATGGGTCAACAGGCTTAGTTGTAGTCTGTAACAGATAAGAGCTGTAAAAATCTGAAGGGAAGCTCAAGTGTCGTGAGCTCAGCAGGGACGTGCTGTATACCTGAACTTTGACTTGATGAGATTGAAGTGGCTGAAGAAACAACTCTGTGAAAGAAGCAACACATAATAATTAACTCCTTGCCCACTGCTGGTGGATATCCCTGCCCGGGACAGATTTTTCTTGCCACTGCAGGGGGGCGGGGGGGGGGGGGTTGCATGAACATAGGTGGGGTGTGTGGGTTGGAAAGTGCCAAAAAAATGTGCGAAAACAGTTAATGCATTTTTTTTTCTTTTTCACTGTTATGGCATCCTTTGTGTCCAAAACTGTAACAAAATGTCACCAACTGATCATAAACGCCCATTTAGAAGTAGTATTAATAATACTAACCCCCTTAATATAAAAAATATTGTAGAATTTCATCCAAAACTTACTTATGGATGGGGGTGGGTGCCCAATATTCAGCGGAAAAAAATTGCCTGACAATTTTCTCCTAAAGTCAACAAAAATATCCATTCAAAACATAATTCATTCATATCAAGTTTTTTTAATGGAACATTCTTTAAAATATACCATAGTATATATAATATTGTCTAATGAGTCATAATAGAAAGATGGTACTGATTTTTCAAAATGAAAAAAAAAATGAAAATATTAATTTTTATTTCACCAAATACAAAAATGTCTGATTTAACAAAACAAAAAAAGTCTTTTTGATCGCTATCCCGGTATGCAGATGCAATAACAAAAACAAAAACACAAGGTTTGCCTTTCCTGAGCCAGGACAATAACAAGTTACCATTTACTCAACCAATATTTGCAACATATACATGGTTGCAGTATAAGCAGTAGTAAATTAATTGTGGACATAACAGCCACGGTGCTCACATATGCCTGCATATGCCATGATTCACAGAAACTAGACTGTTGGAAGTGCTTACCACTGCATATCAGAGATAAAATTAGGAAAAGCTTATTTAAATTTGGTTTAAAATCAAAGGTTTCTGGGAAAACGAATAATTGAATTCATTTGCAAGGTAAACACCGAGAAACTAGATTTGTAAGAATATTAATCTACACATTTAGTTTGTCTCAATTGTCTGATCTTGTTTGATTTGGGTTTTACATCGCTTTCAACAAGTATGGCTACATGATGCCTATACCACAACATTGTTAGTTCCCAAGATGAAAACATAATTATTCAAACGGATCCACTGGATGGCCTAACGAATTCACCTACCACTGGAGGAACTAACAAACTCAATATAAGGATAAAACAAATTAGTAGTAGTGTATGTTCCCCTACCGGGATCATTTGGATGACCTCGGTGGATGACCTCGGAAGTGACGTAAGGTCACGTGACGTAGTGGCGCCATGTTGTGTTGACATGGTAACCCGCGTGAGCGGCCATGTTGTGACGTCATCTCCATAATGATACTTGGTGTGAGTGCGCATGCGCAGCGCGTGTTGTTAGAGTGATACGTGGTTCCGTCGTCCATTTTGTATACTGGAGACCACCATCTTGGTTTCTATGGTAGCACGTGATTGCTATGTGACCCAATTTTTCTGCAATTAGACGGGGTATGTTCGGAGGGTATGTTCGATTGTAGAAGAGTAGTAGTGCTATAGTAACAAGGGAGTATCGGGGGTGCGTTCGATTGAACAGGAGTAGTGTTCTGGCTTCGAATTCTCCCAGAATCCCTTTTTCGATCCCTATCCCAACTTTTACTATTTCGAATTCTTTCAGAATTTTCTGCTTCTGTCTATATATGCAATAGCTTTCGTCTATCTGGCCATGTTCCTTTGTTCTGGAGTATACTCCAGTAGCGTAGAAGAGCTTATTAGTTGGAACAGTTTACCTTATTATTACTATATTTAGCAATTTCTGGTCTATTCTTGTTAGTTCTGATCCTATTTTAAGTACTCCTGTTGTTTCATTTGTCTAGATCATTTATAACCAATCAGATTGCTTGATTTCCCATAATCTGTATGCAGGGTTATCTCCCTTGTGTATAACAAAAGCATTTCCCAAAAACCCAATAAGCAATCGAGCAGTTACTGATAAACCATTGCTCAAATGACTCGAATCCCATCGAGCAAATGAGCTTTAGAGTAATTGATCGATCGAGTGACTCGGCATATTGCTCGAACGACTCGAATCCCAGCAAGCAAATGAGCCAACGAGCAATTGCTCGTTCGAGTGACTCCTCAAACGACTCGTTTCAGTATTTGAGGATACCTGTGGCCCAGGTATTGTATTATTTGAGGATATCTATCGAGGATACCTTTTAGAGGATACTTATCTGAGGATACTATTACCTGTGCCACAAGACATACCTATCCCAAATATCCCTTATAAGCCATCGAGCAGTTACTGAAAAGTCATTGCTCGAACGACTCGAATCCCATCGAGCAAATGAGCCAACGAGCAATTGCTCGTTCGAGTGACTCCTCAAACGACTCTTCGTCTCATTTCAGTATTTGAGGATACCTATGACATGGCTACGTATCAGTTGAGGATACATTTTGAGGATACTAAATTGAGGATACCTATGGCCTGGTATTGTTGGAGAATACCTGTTGTAGAAACCTTACATCTGTGTACTTCTGTTATTCTGCCCCATATCTCATCCATTACTTCCTAGCTACACCTATCTCATAGGACTGCTTTGTTTTATTATATGGCTGGTATATGTAGTACGTTATGGTAAACCTAGTTATTTTGTGGGGGTGGGGGTAATGCTTGGTAGTTTAGAACGGCAGTATAGCATAGGCTGTACATATCCCTGTAGGTCTCTTGCTGGCCCTTGGTACTACTGATCCACCAGGTGCTTCATGTTATTGAGCGGTATTCTCATTTGATCGATGGGATTCGAGTCATTCGAGCAATGGTTTATCAGCAACTGCTCGATTGTTTATAGGCTCTTCTACGAGTATACTCCAGAACAAAGGAACATGGCCAGATAGACGAAAGCTATTGCATATATAGATAGAAGCAGAGAATTCTGAAAGAATTCGAAACAGTAAAAGTTGGGATAGGGATCCAAAAAGGGATTCTGGAAGAATTCTAAGCCAGAACATTACTCCTGTTCAATCGAACGCACCCCCGGTACCCCCTTAGTACTATAGCACTACGTGCTAAGCAGATAAATTGGGGAAATAAAGTCAATTTCGGTGATTTTAGGTGGATTTTGGTGATTTGGAGGGATTGTCGGATTGTTTGTGGTAATTATCCAAGGAAATCGTTCCAGAAAATACTCTTCTACAATGGAACATACCCTCCGAACATACCCCGTCTTATTGCAGAAAAATTGGGTCACATAGCAATCACGTGCTACCATAGAAACCAAGATGGCGGTCTCCAGTATACAAAATGGACGACGGAACCACGTATCACCCTAACAACACGCGCAGCGCATGCGCACTCACACCAAGTATCACTATGGAGATGACGTCACAACATGGCCGCTCACGCGCGTTACCATATCAACACAACATGGCGCCACTACGTCACGTGACATTACGTCACTTCCGAGGTCATCTACCGAGGTCATCCAAATGATCCCTGTAGGGGAACATACACTACTACTCAAATTTCTTAGAATTTGCTTCATCAATTTAGTATTAAAATGTCTGTGTGAACAGCCAGGCCATCGCTGATGTGCGTTAACAACCTGGCTACCAAATGTGGACCTATATGAATATGTCCACCAATGATTTCTTGAATTAAAAGGATATAAATTTTCCATCAAATCTAGTCATGGCTGCTATAAAGCAGAAATGGCTAGATTTGATGAATATCTTGAACACACTCAGCCAGTAAAGAGTTAATCAGAGTCCTGAGTTCAAATTGAAACATAAAATACACTAAATATGACTCTGACGCAATAATTTGTTGCGCGGAGCTTTTTTGTTAAAAATAGAGATTTTATGTTTCATTTTGCACATTGATCTCAGTTACTTAATATCAGAAGCGTGGGTACAGTGGGGTTCGGGGCGGAGGCGACTATACTTCCCCACCAAAAGTATTGCCCAAAAAGTTTAGTTTAGGTCCTGGCGGATTTGGTTTCCTGAAATAACAGCACATTCGCGCTATTGACAGACAGAAAAATCATTGCTAAGATCAAGATTCATGAAAATCACACCCTTTAGTCATTCATTTGGAATTTTTTCCAAACTTTTAGTAAGGGGATAGCATCTTCTGATAATACCTTCCTCTTCTAATTCGGGGGGGGGGGGGGGGTAGCACCTTTCGTGGACATCCTCCCACACTGATCCCATCCGAACAAGAAAGCTATCTCAATCCTATAGGTGATGACGGCAAGAGCTATTTACCACCCGGGTGGCAAATAGCTATTTCTCATTATTTAAGCTATTTACCACCCAGGTGGCAAATGACTATTTCTCATTATTTAAGCTATTTAACACCCGGCCGGGGTGGCAAACAGCTATTTCTCATTATTTAAGCTATTTACCATCCGGGTGGCAAATAACTATTTCTCATCATTTAAGCTATTTACCACCTCGGTGCAAATAACTATTTCCCATTATTTAAGCTATTTGCCACCTGGGTGGCAAATAACTATTTCTCATTATTTAAACTTTTTACCACCCCAGTTGCAAATATCTATATCTCATTATTTAAACTATTCACCACCCTGGTGGCAAATACCCATTTCTCATTATTTAACCTATTTGGCACCTGGGTGGCAAATAACTATTTCTCATTATTTAAGCTAATTACCACCACGATGGCAAATAGTGATTTCAATCAGAGGGGGGTGGCAAATAACAATAATGAACACAATAGCAATAGTAATAGAAAGGGGTGGTAAACTATGATAAAAATCAAAAAGGGTTAGCAAATGTACCTAAAAATGAAAAGGGGATAGCAAAGTGATAATAATCAAAACAGATAGCAAATAATAAAAGCAATCAATGAGGACAAATAAAAAATAAGTGTAATAATAAAAGGGGGTGGCAAGTCAAAAGGGGATAACAAATGCAATTAATAATGAAAAAGGGGTGGCAATAATCAAAATGGGTGTCAAATGATGAAAACAATCAAAAGGAGATGACGAATTAATCAAAGGCAGATTGCAAATAATGATAACAATGAAAGGGGGAGGGAATGGTAAATAAAAATACTACTGAAAAGGGAGTGGCAAATAATAATAATCAAAAGGGGTGTCAAATAATGGTAATAATCAAAAGGAGATGACAAACAAAGATTAAATTCAGAGGGAGTGGCAAATAATGATAGCAATGGAAAGAGGGTGGCAAATAAAGATACTACAGAAAAGAGGGCACAAAGTAACTATAATAATCAAAAGGGGTGTCAAATAATTGTAATAAACAAAAGGAGATGAGAAATAAAGATTATATCCAAAGGGAGACGGCGAATAATGATAACAATGAAATGGGGGTGACAAATAAAGATAATACTGAAAAGGGGTGGCAAATAACAATTATAAAAAAAGTGTTGCCAAATAATGGTAATACTCAAATGGAGACGACGAAAACAGAATATAGTCAAAGAGGAGTGGGTGGCAAATAATGATAGCAACAGAAAGGGAGTGGAAAATAAAGATAATACTGAAAATGGGGTGGCAAATAACTCTAATAAACAAAAAGTGTACCAAATTATGGAAACAATCAAAAGGAGGTGGCACATAAAGATTATAGACAAAGGAGGTTGCAAATAATGCTAACAATCAAACGGGGGTGGCAAATAAACATAATACTGAAAAGGGGGTGGCAAAAAATAATAATAAAAAAGGTGTTGCCAAATAATGGTAATAATCAAAAGGAGTTGACAAATAAGGATTATAGTCAAAAGGGGATGGCAAATAATGATAACTATGAAAAGGGGCAGGCAAGATAAGGTAATACTGAAAAGTGGGTGGCAAATAAGTATAATAATCAAAACGGCAGCCATTAGAGTCAAAGGGGATGGCAAACAAAAATAACAATTAAAATGGGGTGGCAAATAAGAAAATACTCAAAAAGGGGCTGGCAAATAAGATAATATTCAAAAGGGGGTGGCAAATAAGTACAATAATCAAAAGTGATGCCAAATAATGGTAATAATCAAAGGGAGATGACAAATAAAGATTATAGTCAAAGGGGGGTGGCAAATAATGATAACAATTAAATGGGGTGGCAAGTAAACACAATACTGAAAAAGGGGTGGGAAATAACTATAATAATCAGAATGGGTGCCAAATAATGGTAATAATCAAACAATGAGAAATAATGATTATAGTCAAAGGGGGATGGCAAATAATGAAAACAATTAAAAGCGGTGGTAAGAAAATGTAATACTGAAAGGGGGTGGCAAATAACTTTATTAATCAGAATGGGCGCCAAACAAATGTAATAATCAAAAGATGAGAAATAAAGATGGCAAACAAAGGGGGATGGCAAATAATGATAGCAATGAAAAGGGGATGGCAAATAGCAATAATAAACAAAAGTGGTGCCAAATAATGGCAATAATCAAAAGGAGATGACAAATAAAGAATATAGTCAAGGGGGATGGCAAATAATGATAGCAATGAAAAGGGGGTGGAAAGATAAGGTAATACTGAAAAGGGGTGGCAAGATAAGGTAATACTGAAAAGGGTGGCAAATAACTATAATAATCAAAATTAGGACCATTATAGTCAAAGGGGATGGCAAATAAGAATAACAATTAAAAGGGGGTGGCAAATAAGATAATACTGAAAAGGGGGTGGCAAATAAGATAATACTGAAAAGAGGGTGGCAAAGAAGATAATACTGAAAAGGGGTTGGCAAATAAGTATAATAACCAAAGGCAGTGCCAAATAATGGTAATAATCAAAAGGAGATGATGAAAAGAGATTTTTGACAAAGGGGGATGGCAAATGATGATAGCAATGGAAAGGGGGTGGCAAATAAACATAATACTGAGAAGGGGGTGACAAATAACAATAATGAACAAACATGGTGCCAAATAATGGCAATAATCAAACGGAGATGACAAATAAAGATTATAGTCAAAGGGGGGGGGGGGATGGCAAATGATGATAGCAATGAAAAGGGAGTGGCAGATAAACATATCACTGAAAAGGGGGTGACAAATAACAATAATAAACAAAAGTGGTGCCAAATAATGGTAATAATGAAAAGGAGATGACAAATAAAGATTATAGTCAATGGGGGGGGGGGGGGGGCAAATAATGATAACAATGAAAAGGGGCTGGCAAGATAAGGTAATACTGAAAAAGGGGTGGCAAATAACTATAATAATCAAAGTGGGAGCCATAATAGTCAAAGGGGATGGCAAATAAGAATATCAGTTAAAAGGGATGGAAAATAAGATAATACTCAAAAGGGTGTGGAAAATAAGATAATAATAAAAAGGGCGTGGCAAATAAGTAAAATAATCAAAAGAGGGGCCAAATAATGGTAATAATCAAAAGGAAATGACAAATAATGATTATAGTCAAGGGGGGGGTGGCAATAATGATAACAATTATAAGGGTGGTAAGTAAAGACAATACAGAAAAAGGGGTGGGAAATAACTATAATAATCAGAATGGGTGCCAATGGTGCCAAATAATGGTAATAATCAAAAGGGGATGATGAAAAGAAATTTTTGTCAAAGGGGGATGGCAAATAATGATAGCAATGAAAAGGGGGTGGCAAATAAACATAATACTGAAAAGGGGGTGACAAATAACAATAATAAACAAAAGTTGTGCCAAATAATTGCAATAATCAGAAGGAGGTGACAAACAAAGATTACAGTCAAAGGGGGATGGCAAATAATGATAAAATGAAAAGGGGGCTGCAAGATAAGGTAATACTAAAAAGGGGATGGCAAATAACTATAATAATCAAAATGGTAGCCATTATAGTCAAACGGGATGGCAAATAAGAATAACAATTAAAAGAGGGTGGCAAATAAGATAATACTGAAAAGGGTGTGGCAAATAAGATAATACTGAAAAGGGGATGGCAAATAAGTATAAGAATCAAAAGTGATGCCAAATAATGGTAATAATCAAAAGGAGATGATGAAAAGAATTTTTTGTCAAAGTGGGGTGGCAAGTAATGAAAGCAATGAAAAGGGGGTGGCAAATAAACATAATACTGAAAAGGGGGTGACAAATAACAATAATGGACAAACGTGGTGCCAAATAATAGCAGAAATCAATAGGAGATTACAAATAAAGATTATAGTCAAGAGGGTTGGCAAATAATTATAGCAATGAAAAGGGGGTGGCAAATAAACATAATACTGAAAAGGGGGTGACAAATAACAATAACAAACAAAAGTGGTGCCAAATAATGGTAATAATCAAAATGAGATGACAAATAAGGATTATTGTCAAAGGGGGATGGCAAATAATGATAACAATGAAAAGGGGCAGGCAAGATAAGATAATATTGAAAAGGGGATGGCAAATAAGTATAAGAATCAAAAGTGATGCCAAATAATGGTAATAATCAAAAGGAGATGATGAAAAGAAATTTTTGTCAAAGTGGGGTGGCAAGTAATGAAAGCAATGAAAAGGGGGTGGCAAATAAACATAATACTGAAAAGGGGGTGACAAATAACAATAATGGACAAACGTGGTGCCAGATAATAGCAGAAATCAAAAGGAGATTACAAATAAAGATTATAGTCAAGAGGGTTGGCAAATAATTATAGCAATGAAAAGGGGGTGGCAAATAAACATAATACTGAAAAGGGGGTGACAAATAACAATAACAAACAAAAGTGGTGCCAAATAATGGTAATAATCAAATGAGATGACAAATAAGGATTATTGTCAAAGGGGGATGGCAAATAATGATAACAATGAAAAGGGGCAGGCAAGATAAGGTAATACTGAAAAGGGGGTGGCAAATAACTATAATAATCAAAATGGGAGACATTGTAATGAAAGGGGATGGCAAATAAGAATAACAATTAAAAGGGGGTGGCAAATAAGATAATACTCAAAAGGGGGTGGCAAATAAGATAATACTCAAAAGGGGGTGGCAAATAAGTATAATAATCAAAAGTGATGCCAGATAATGGTAATAATCAAAGGAAGGGAGATGACAAATAAAGATTATAGTCAAAGGGGGGTGGCAAATAATGATAACAATTAAACAGGGTGGCAAGTAAACACAATACTGAAAAAGGGGTGGGAAATATCTATAATAATCAGAATGGGTGCCAGATAATGGTAATAATCAAAAGATGAGAAATAAAGATTATAGTCAAAGGGGGGTGGCAAATAATAAAAACAATTAAAAGTGGGCAGCAAGAAAAGGTAATACGGAAAGGGGGTGGCAAATAACTCTATTAGTCAGAATGGGCACTAAACATATGTAATAATCAAAAGATGACAAATAAAGATGGCAAACAAAAAGGGATGGCAAATAATGAAAACAATGAAAAGGGTATGGCAAATAAAGATAATTCTGAAAAGGGGTGGCAAAAAACAATACTAAACAAACGTGGTGCCAAATAATGGGACTAATCAAAAGGAGATGATGAAAAGAGATTTTTGTTAAAGGGGGATGGCAAATAATGATAGAAATGAAAAGGGGGTGGCAAGATAAGGTAATACTGAAAAGGGGGTGGCAAATAAATGTAATAATCAAAATGGGAACCGTTATAGTCAAAGGGGATGGCAAATAAGGATAACAATTAAAAGGGGGTGGCAAATAAGATAATACTGAAAAGGGGGTGGCGAATAAGATAATACTGAAAAGGGGGTGGCAAATAAGATAATACTGAAAAGGAGGTGGCAAATAAGTATACTAACCAAAAGCAGTGCCAAATAATGTTAATAATCAAAAGGAGATGATGAAAAGAGATTTTTGTCAAAGTGGGATGGCAAATGATAGCAATGAAAAGGGGGTGGCAAATAAACATAATACTGAGAAGGGGGTGACAAATAACAATAATGAACAAACATGCTGCCAAATAATGGTAATAATCAAATGGAGATGACAAATAAAGATTATAGTCAAACGGGGGTGGCAAATGATGATAGCAATGAAAAGGGAGTAGCAGGTAAACATATCACTGAAAAGGGATGACAAATAACAATAATAAACAAAAGTGGTGCCAAATAATGGTAATAATGAAAAGGACATGAGAAATAAAGTTTATAGTCAATGGGGGTGGGTGGCAAATAATGATAACAATGAAAAGGGGCTGGCAAGATAAGGTAATACTGAAAAAGGGGTGGCAAATAACTATAATAATCAAAGTGGGAGCCATTATAGTCAAAGGGGATGGCAAATAAGAATATCAGTTAAAAGGGGATGGAAAATAAGATAATACTCAAAAGGGTGTGGGAAATAAGATAATACTGGAAAGGGGGTGGAAAATAAGTATAATAATCAAAAGTGGGGCCAAATAATGGTAATAATCAAAGGGGGATGACATATAACGATTATAGTGAAAGGGTGGTGGCAAATAATGATAACAATGAAAATGGACTGGCAAGATAAAGTAATACTGAGAAGGGATTGGCAAATAACTATAGTAATCAAAACAGGAGCCATTATAGTCAAAGGGTGTGGCAAATAATAATAACAGTTAAAAGGGGTTGGCAAATAAAATAACACTGAAAAGCAGGTGGCAAATAAGTATTATAATCAAAAGTGGTGCCAAATAATGGTAAAAATCAAAAGAAGATGACAAATAAAGATTATAGTCAAAGGGGATGGCAAATAATGAGAACATTTAAAAGGGGTGGCAAATAAAGACAATGCTGAAAAGGGGTTGGTAAACACAATACTGAAAAAGGGGTGGGGAATAACTATAATAATCAGAATGGGTGCCAAATAATGGTAATAATCAAATGATGAGAAATAAAGATTATAGTCAAAGGGGGATGACAAATAATGAAAACAATTAAAAGAGGATGGCAAGAAAAGGTAATACTGAAAGGGGGTGGCAAATAACTCTATTAATCAGAATGGGTGCGAAACAAATGTAATAATCAAAAGATGACAAATAAAGATGGCAAACAAAGGGGGAAGGCAAATAATGAAAACAATGAAAAGGGTTTGGCAAATAAAGATAATGCTGAAAAGGGGTGGCAAATAACAATACTAAACGAAAGTGGTGCCAAATAATGGTACTAATCCAAAGGAGATGATGAAAAGAGATTTTTGTCAAAGGGGGATGGCAAATAATGATAGCAATGAAAAGGGGGTGGCAAATAAACATAACACTGAAAAGGGGATGACAAATAACAATCATAAACAAAAGTGGTGCCAAATAATGGTAAAAATCAAAAGAAGATGACAAATAAAGATTATAGTCAAAGGGGATGGCAAATAATGAGAACATTTAAAAGGGGTGGCAAATAAAGACAATGCTGAAAAGGGGTTGGTAAACACAATACTGAAAAAGGGGTGGGGAATAACTATAATAATCAGAATGGGTGCCAAATAATGGTAATAATCAAATGATGAGAAATAAAGATTATAGTCAAAGGGGGATGACAAATAATGAAAACAATTAAAAGAGGATGGCAAGAAAAGGTAATACTGAAAGGGGGTGGCAAATAACTCTATTAATCAGAATGGGTGCGAAACAAATGTAATAATCAAAAGATGACAAATAAAGATGGCAAACAAAGGGGGAAGGCAAATAATGAAAACAATGAAAAGGGTTTGGCAAATAAAGATAATGCTGAAAAGGGGTGGCAAATAACAATACTAAACGAAAGTGGTGCCAAATAATGGTACTAATCCAAAGGAGATGATGAAAAGAGATTTTTGTCAAAGGGGGATGGCAAATAATGATAGCAATGAAAAGGGGGTGGCAAATAAACATAACACTGAAAAGGGGATGACAAATAACAATCATAAACAAAAGTGGTGCCAAATAATGGCAATAATCAAAAGGAGATGACAAATAAAGATTACAGTCAAGAAGGAATGCAAATAATGATAGCAATGACAAGGGGGTGGCAAGATAAGGTAATACTGAAAAGGGGTTGGCAAATAAGATAATACTGAAATGGGGTGGCAAATAAGTATAATAATCAAAAGTGGTGCCAACAAACGGTAATAATCGAAAGGAGATGATGAAAAAAGATTTTTGTCAAAGGGGGATGGCAAATAATGATAGCAATGAAAAGAGGGTGGCAAATAAACTTAATACTGAGAAGGGGGTGACAAATAACAATAATGAACAAACATGATGCCAAATAATGGCAATAATCAAAAGGAGATGACAAATAAAGATTATAGTCAAAGGGGATGGCAAATGATGGTAGCAATGAAAAGGGAGAGGCAGGTAAACATATTACTGAGAAGGTGGTGACAAATAACAATAATAAACAAAAGTACTGCCAAATAATGGTAATAATGAAAAGGAGATGACAAATAAAGATTATAGTCAAAGGGGGGGGGGGGGGGTGGCAAATAATGATAACAATGAAAAGGGGCTGACAAAGTAAGGTAATACTGAAAAAAGTGTGGCAAATAACTATAATAATCAAAGTGGGAGCCATTATAGTCAAAGGGGATGGCAAATAAGAATATCAGTTAAAAGGGGTGGAAAATAAGATAATACTCAAAAGGGTGTGGAAAATAAGATAATACTGAAAAGGGTGTGGAAAATAAGTATAATAATCAAAAGTGGGGCCAAATAATGGTAATAATCAAAAGGAGATGACAAATAATAATTATAGTCAAGAAGGGGGGGGTGGCAAATAATGATAACAATTATAAGCAGTGGCAAGTGAAGACAATACTGAAAAACGGGTGGGAAATAATTATAATAATCAGAATGGATGCCAAATAATGGTAATAATCAAAAGAAGACAAATAAAGATTATAGACAAAGGGGGTGTCAAATAATGATAACAATGAAAAATGGATGGCAAATAAAGATAATTCTGAAAAGGGGTGGCAAATAACAATACTAAACAAAAGTGGTGCCAAATAATGGTAATAATCAAAAGGAAATGATGAAAAGAGATTTTTGTCAAAGGGGGATGGCAAATAATGATAGCAATGAAAAGGGGGTGGCAAATAAACATAATACGGAAAAGGGGGTAACAAATAACAATAATAAACAAAAGTGGTGCCAAATGATGGGAATAATCACAAGGAGATGACAAATAAAGATTATAGCCAAAGGGGGATGGCAAATAATGGGGGTTGCAAGATAAGGTAATACTAAAAAGGGGTGTCAAATAACTACAATAATCAAAATGGTAGCCATCATAGTCAAAGGGGATGGCAAATAAGAATAACAATTAAAAGAGGGTGGCAAATAAGATAATACTGAAAAGGGTGTGGCAAATAAGATAATACTGAAAAGGGGGTGGCAAATAAGTATAATAAACAAAAGAGGTGCAAAATAATGGTAATAATCAAGAGGAGATGATGAAAAGAAATTTTTGTCAAAGGGGGATGGCAAGTAATGATAGCAATGAGAAGGGGTGGCAAATAAATATAATACTGAAAAGGGGGTGACAAATAACAATAATGAACAAACGTGGTGCCAAATAATGGTAATAATCAAAAGGAGATGACAAATATACATTATAGTCAAAGGGGATGGAAAATAATGATAACAATGAAAAGGGGCTGGCAAGATAAGGTAATACTGAAAAGGGGGTGGCAAATAACTATAATGATCAAAGTGGGAGCCATAATAGTCAAAGGGGATGGCAAATAAGAATATCAATTCATAGGGATTGGAAAATTAAATAATACTCAAAAAGGGATGGAAAATAAGATAATACTGAAAAAAGGGGTGGCAAAAAAGTATAATAATCAAACGTGGAGCCAAATAATGGTAATAATCAAAAGGAGATGACAAATAACAATTGTAGTCAAGTGTGTGTGTGGGGAGGGGGGGGGTGGCAAATAATGGTAACAATTGGAAGGGGTGGCAAGTGGAGACAATACTGAAAAAGGGGTGGAAAATGACTGTAATAATCAGAATGGGTGCCAAATAATGGTAATAATGAAAAGGAGACAAATAAAGATTATAGTCAAAGGGGGAAGGCAAATAATGATCACATTGAAAAGGGGATGGCAAATAAACATAATACTGAAAAGGGGGTGGCAAATGACAATACTAAACAAAAGTGGTGCCAAATAATGGTAACAATCAAAAGGAGATGATGAACAGAGATTGTAGTCAAAGGGAGATGGCAAATACAGATAGCAATGAAAAGGGTGTGGCAAGATAGAGTAATACTGAAAGGGGGTGACAAATAACTATAATGATCAAAACAGGAGGCATTAGAGTCAAAGGGGATGGCAAGTAAGAAAAAGAATTAAAAGTGGGGTGGCAAATAAGATAATACTGAAAGGGGGATGGCAAATAGGATAATACTGAAAAGGGGGTGGCAAATAAGTATAATAATCAAAAGTGGTGCCAAATAATGATCATAATCAAAAGGAGATGAAGAAAAGAGATTTTTGTCAAAGGGGATGACAAATAATAATAGCGATGGAAAAAGGTGGAAAATAAGATAATAATGAACTGAGGTGGCAAATAACTATGATAACCAAAATTGGTGTCAAATAATGGTAATAATCAGAAGGAGATGACGAGTACAGATTTCAGTCAAAAGGGTTGGCAAATAATGATAACAATTAAAGGGGGTGGCAAGTAAAGATAATAATGAAAAGGGGTGGCAAATAATTATAATACTCAAAAGTGGTGCCAAATAATGGTAATAATCAAAAAGAGATGACAAAGAAAGATTACAGTCAAAGGTGGTGACAAATAATGATAGCAAGAAAAAGGGGGTGGCTAATAAACATAATACTGAAAAGGAGGTGGCAAATAATAAAAATAAACAAAAATGGTGCCAAATAATGGTAATAAAAAAGGAGATGACAAATAAAGACTATAGTCAAAGGGGGGTGGCAAATAATGATAACAAGGAAAAGGAGGTGGCAAATGAATATACTACTGAAAGGGGTGGCACATGACTATAATAATCAAAAGGGGAGCTAAATAATGATAATAATCAAAAAGAGGTGACAAATAAAGATTACAGTCAAAGGGGGTGGCAAATAATTGTTTTTTGTGTTTTTTGGATTGCTTCAATAAACTGCCGGTCTGTCAGCAGCAAAAGACATTTTGCATGTTACCCAAGTGTTGTGGGATTTATTGAGTATTCAATATCAAAATATTCTGATAAATCGTTCTGGAGAAGAAGATTTTTAAAGAAACTCCGTCATATCTTACTAACTTGACATCTGGGCCCCCATAGGCATCCCAAACATTAACCCAGGAACTCGATTTGAAAAAAAACCCCTGAAATCTTGCCCTCCTAGAGATGGTGTATATCAAATATGAAAGGATTCTGACTGGTGGATCTGAAGAAGATGTTTAATGAAATTTCCTCATATTGCACTAAGTTAAACTTTAGGCTCCAATAGAGAGACCAAACACTAACCCAGGGACCCGACTCGAACACAATTTAATCTGACTCCCCCAGAGGTGATTTATACCAAATATGAAAGCATTCTGTCTGGTGGATTTGAACAAAAAGATTTTTAAAGAGATTTTCTCATATTGCACCAAGTTGAATATGGGATCCCAAAGGGAACCCAAATATTAAGCCAATGATGTGCGATTTAAGCAAATGTGAGTCTGGCCCACCAAGGGATGTTGTACACTAAATATGGAAGGATTCTGACTGGTAAATCTGAAGAAGATTTTTAAAGAGTTGCCTTCATACTGCACTAAGTTAAAATTTGGGCTCCTACAGGGACCCCAATTATTAACCCAAGGACTCAATTTGAACAAACTTGAATCTGCACCACTCCCACCCCCCTCCCACCCACCCAGGGATGTAATATACCAAATATCAAAGGATTCGAATTGATGGTTCTTTTTTAATTTTGAAAAACAATTTATGGGTGCTATCAGGATATTGCCCCTTGTGGTGTCCCCTATGGGCGTGGGAAGGTTATTTGAACACATTTTAATTGGCATATCATAGGGAACACGCACGTGAAATTTGGTTCAATTCGGCCCAGTGGTTTATGAGTGGAGTCGATAATGTAAAGTTCACGCCAGATGGACAACAGACAAAAACTGATCACTTAAGCTCCCATGGCTAAGTCAGGTGAGCTAAAACAATATTCTGCTCTGTGCCATTTCAGAAATGTGGGCGTTTGATTTTTTTCATATTTTTAGCACCTTTGGAAATCAATCAAGTACTCATAACCTAGTTATATTAGATGACGAATTTGGTTCAAACCAACCCATCGGTTCTTGAAATGAAAAGTTTGGGTGGAGCCCAAAATGGGCATACCCCCACAGACAGCCAAGATATTGACCTACAGACTTCCCTTGAACCCTTATAAAAATATTTTCTACCAGTGAGCTTGTGCGAGCTTGTTGCAAGCTTGCGTGAGCTTGTAATTTCGGGCAAGCTCATGGTGTAAGCTTGTGCGAGCTCGCAGCAGAAATCACAGAAGCCAAATTACTAATGTGGATTCAGGATGTCTATTGGGCGGAACACATCATGTGACTTCGTTCAACTCAAGGCTCCAGATACAACTGTTAGAATTCAAATTTGGGTGGTACATCATACATGTGTGTTAGATAAGGTTTGCATGTTTTTCAACATTTTCCTCTTGTTATTGTTGTATATAATCAGGTAATTAGTAAACCTTTTATATGTTGATCATGCTAACAAGAGCTGGAAGCCCGGTGGCTCAGTGGTTACGGCATTGGACTTCAAACCGAGAGGTGCATGGTTCAATCTCCGTCAGGGGTATCTGCATTGTGTCCTTGGGAAGGGCCCTTAATTACAATTGCCCACTTCGCATTTGTTTGGAATGAGCTTGCACTAGGTTTTTAATGTTTGTTAGGCTTTTGGGTATTAAACCACAGCCCGAACATGGCAGAAGCTTCATTTGAACAAGTAGAAAGGGTATACTCCAAAGATGGTCGGTGACATATATGCTTGAATTTGGCCCAGTGGTTTTGAAAAAAATATATTTCAAAAGTTAAAGGATGACACACGACCCATGATGGACGACAGATGCCAAGCGATGACATTAGCTCCCACTAAATTTCAGTCAGGTGAACCAACAAGAGTCCCATGGGGCCTGAGGCGCTCAGCTCGTAAAGTTCTTCAAATAACAGATTTCTGATCTTCGAAATATTGGCATTTCAAAATATTGATATTTTAAGTTCCTGGGGTTCCCACAGGGATATGGAAACTATAATCTCTATTTGTCACCTCCTTTTGATTATTACTTTATTTGGCACCCCTTTTGATTATTATAGTCAAGAGCCACCCATTATTTGCCACCCATTCTGATTATACTAGTTATTTGCCACCCATTTTAGTGTTATCTTTATTTGCCACTCCAATTTCATTGTTATCATTATTTGCCATCACCCTTTGAATATAACCTTTATTTGTCACCTTTCTTTGACTATTGCCATTATTTAGGACCCCTTTTGATTATTATAGTCATGTGCCACCCCTTTTCAATATTATCTTTATTTGCCACCCCTTTTCATTATTATCCTTATTTTCCACCCCTTTCCATTGCAATCTGTAATCTTTATTTGTCACCTCCTTTTGTTTATTACTATTATTTCGCACCACTTTTGTTTATTATTGTTATTTGCCACCCCCTTTTTCAGTATTATGTTATTTGCCACCCCCTTTTAATTGCTATCATTATTTGCCATCCCCCTTTGAATATAATCTTTATTTGTCATCTCCTTATGATTATTACCATTATTTGGCACCACTTTTGTTTAGTATTGTTATTCTCCACCCCCGTTTCAGCATAATCTTTATTTGCCATCCACTTTACATTGTTATCATTAAATGCCGTCCCCCTTTGACTATAATCTTTATTTGTTATCATTTTATTATTACCATTATTTGGCACCTATTCTGATTATTATAGTTATTTGCCACCCCCTTTCAGTATTATCTATTCTTGCCACCCCTTTTAATTGTTATCATTATTTGCCACCCCCTCTGACTATAATCTTTATTTGTCATCTTTTGGTTATTACCATTATTTGGCACCTATTCTGAATATTATAGTTATTTACCAACCTCTTTTCAGTATTGCCTTTACCTGTCACCCCTTTTAATTGTTATCATTATTTGCCATCCCCTTTGACTATAATCTTTATTTGTCATCTCCTTTTGAATATTTCTATTATCTGGCACCACTTTTGATTATTATAGTTATTTGCCACCCCGTTTTCAGTATTATCTTATTTGCCACCCCCTTTTCTGCATTATCTTATTTGCCACCCCATTTTAACTATTATTATTATTTGCCATCCTCGTTGACTAAAATGGCTCCTGTTTTGATTATTATAGTTATTTGCCAACCCCTTTTCAGTATTACCTTATCTTGCCACCCCTTTTCATTGTTATCATTATTTGCCATCCCCCATTGGCTACAATCTTTATTTGTCTTCTCCTTTTGATTATTATCATTATTTGCACAACTTTGGTTTATTATTGTTATTTGTCACCACCTTCTCAGTATTATGTTTATTTGCCACCCCCTTTTCATTGCTATCATTATTTGCCATCCCCCTTTGAATATAATCTTTATTTGTCATCTCCTTTTGATTATTATCATTATTTGGCACCGCTTTTGTTTATTTTGTTATTTGTCACCCCCTTTTCACTATTATAGTTATTTGCCACCCGCTTTTCATTGCTAGCATTATTTGCCATCCCCCTTTGACAAAAATCTCTTTTCAACATCTCCTTTTGATTATTACCATTGTTTGGCAACACTTTTGTTTAGTATTGTTATTCGCCACACCTTTTTCAGTATAATCTTTATTTGCCATCCCCTTTCCATTGTTATCATTATTTGGAACCCATTCTGATTATTAAAGTTATTTGCCACCCCCTTTCAGTATTACCTTTTCTTGCTACCCTCTTTTAATTGTTATCATTATTTGCCATCGCCCATAGGTTATAATCTTTATTTGTCATCTTTTGATTATTACAATTATTTGGCACCCATTCTGATTATTATAGTTATTTCCCAACCCCTTTTCAGCATTGTCTTTATTTGCCACCCCTTTTAAATGTTCTCATTATTTGCCATCCCCTTTGACTATAATCGTTATTTGTCATCTCCTTTGGATTTTTACCATTATTTGGCACAACTTTTGATGATAATACTTATTTGCCACCCGCTTTTCAGTGTTATTTTATTTGCCAACCCCTTTTAACTGTTATTATTATTTGCCATCCCCTTTGACTATAATGGCTCCTGTTTTGATTACTATAGTTACTTGCCAACCCTTTCTCAGTATTACTTTATCTTGCCAGTCCGTTTTCATTGTTATCATTATTTGCCACCACCCTTTCACTATAATCGTTATATGTCATCCCCCTTTGATTATTACCATCATTTGGCACCTATTTGGATTATTATAGTTATTTCCCAATCCCCTTTCAGTTACTTACCATCCCTTTTAATTGTTATTATTTGCCATCCCCATGACTATAATCTTTTGATTATCAGAGTTATTTCCCACCCTCTTTTCTGTATTATCTTACTTGCCATCCCCTTTTCTCCATTATCTTATTTGCCACCCCCTTTTAACTTTTATTATTATTTGCCACCCTCTTTGACTATAAAGGCTCCCGTCTTGATTATTTTAGTTATTTGCCAACCCCTTTTCAGTACTACCTTATCTTGGAACCCCTTTTCATTGTTTTCATTATTTGCCATCCCCCTTTGACTACAATCTTTATTTGTTATGTCCGTTTTGATTATTACCATTATTTGGCACAACTTTTGTTTTTTATTGTAATTTGTCACCCCCTTTTCAATGTTATGTTTATTTGCCACCCCCTTTTCATTGCTATCATTATTTACCATCCCCCTTTGAATATAACCTTTATTTGTCATCTCTTTTCGATCGTTACAATTATTTGGCACCACTTTTGATTATTATGGTAATGGGCCACCCCCTTTTCAGTATTATCTTTATTTGCCACCCCCTTTTCATTGGTATCATTATTTGCCATCCCCCTTTGATAAAAATCTCTTTTCATCATCTCCTTTAGATTATTACCATTATTTGGCACAACTTTTGTTTATTATTGTTTGTTTATTTGCCACCCCCTTTTCATTGCTATCATTATTTACCATCCCCATTTGATAAAAATCTCCTTTCATCATCTCCTTTAGATTATTAGCATTATTTGGCACCACGTTTGTTTAGTATTGCTATTTGCCACCCCTATTTCAGTATAATCTTTATTTACCATACCCTTTTCATTGTTATCATTATTTGCCACCCCCCTTTGACTATAATCTTTATTTGTCATTTTTTGATTATTACCATCATTTGGCACCCATTCTGATTATTATACTTATTTGCCATCCCCTTTCAGTATTAACTTTTCTTGCCACCCTCTTTTAATTGTTATCATTATTTGCCACCCCACTTTGACTATAATCTTTATTTGTCATTTTTTGATTATTACCATCATTTGGCACCTATTTTACTATAATCTTTATTTGTCAAATAATCTCCTTTTGATTATTTCCATTTTTTATTGTTATTTGTCACCCCCTTTTCAGTATTATGTTTATTTGCCACCCCCGTTTCACTGCTATCATTATTTGCCACCCCCCTTTGAATATAACCTTTATTTGTCATCTCCTTTTGATTATTACCATCATTTGGCACCACTTTTGATTATTATATTAATGGGCCACCCCCTTTTCAGTATTATCTTTATTTGCCACCCCCTTCTCATTGGTATCATTATTTGCCACCCCCTTGACTATAATCTTTATTTGTGATCTCCTTTTGATTATTTCCATTATTTGGCACCACTTTTGATGATTATACTAACCCTTTTCAGTATTGTCTTATTTGTCACCCCCTTTTCTGCATTATCTTATTTGCAACCCCCTTTTAACTGTTATTATTATTTGCCACCCTCTTTGACTGTAATGGCTTCCCTTTTGATTATTATAGTTATTTGCCAACCCCCCCCCCCCCCCCCTTCAGTATTACCTTATCTTGCAACCCCTTTTCATTGTTTTCATTATTTGCCATCCCCCTTTGACTACAATCTTTATTTGTCATCTCCTTTTGATTCTTACCATTATTTGGCACAACTTTTGTTTTTTATTGTTATTTGTCACCCCCTTTTCAGTATTATGTTTATTTGCCATCCCCTTTTCATTGTTATCATTATTTGCCATCCCCCTTTGAATATACCCTTTATTTGTCATCTCCTTTTGATTATTACCATTATTTGGCACCACTTTTGTCCATTATTGTTATTTGTCACCCCTTTTTCATTATTATGTTTATTTGCCACCCCCTTTTCATAGCAATCATTATTTGCCATCCTGTTTGACTATCATCTCTGTTCATCATCTTCTTTTGATTATTACCATTATTTGGCTCCACTTTTGTTTAGTACTGTTATTTGCCACCCCCTTTACAGTATTATCTTTATTTGCCATCCCATTTTCATTGTTATCATTATTTGCCACCTATTATATATAATTGCCGCCCCCTTTTTATTTTGATCATTATTTCCCATTCCGTTTTCACATACGTGGTAGCCCAAGCACATACCTTCAGTTCTCCGCACTTGGACAAATTATACAATATTTTTTAAAGTCGCAATTTACCACCCTATTGATCCATCCCACCTTTTCAATTTTTTTAGAGTCCAAATTAGGTGAATGTGTCCCGTAATGTTGTCTTAACGCAACCCGAAACTAAATCTTGCCTGTTACTGAAATCGCTATTTGCCACCTGGGTGGCAAATAGCTAAAATAAAGAGGAACAGCTATTTGCCTCCCGCGTGGCAAATAGACACTTTCGGCGATGACTCCTCGTAGGGACCGCCTACAATGACTCTGAGAAAAAGGAAGGAAGAGAAGTCCCGCAACCAATCGACACTCGGGAATAACTGATACCTGAAAGAGTTCTCGAGTACGAAAAGAACAAGAAGAAGGAGTAAATGGCCTAACCTTCTCCCCACCTCAAAGTCGGGGCACGCCGATTCAGAATCCGTTCCTTCCCAGCGGAGGAGGGTGGATAGAATCGGAGGGTAGTGATGTGGCTATAGTGTGGATGTGGCGGAGACGGATCCTGTTTCTCCGACGCCTTTATCCCTAAACGCTCCCTTTCATCCTGACCAGAACTCCGTGGAGGGCCAGGCTCCCCGACTCTGAGAGGGACTGGATATAATGGACGTATTTGAAGCTAGAGCTACCGAAGGTTTTGAGATGAGTGAACAACTGAAAAATGAGATGGCTATCCAGGAGGACCCAATATCATAAATAAATAAATCATAAAAATAAATCAAATCAAACCACCTCCAAGGAAGTAGAGAAAGAAGAATTCTTCACCACGGTAATCAAAGCTTCCTCACACCTTCTCCTTCCCTATCGCGTATGGACATAATTCGAAGCTAGAATAAATACTTAAATACAGTCATAAGGGTCTACATGGACTTACCTGTCCCAGTACAACCCTCAAACTCTTTTGGCGCGCGAGATCACTGTTTCGCCTTCACATTTTCGCACATTGGACGCAAAGCTGAGAACGCGCAAATAACAAAACCCTCGTATCACAGCCATGGACTTATCCGCAGGATTTCAGAGGCCGCTACAATGGCTGAACACTGCTCGTTTCATTAAATGGACTCCACAAGTAAAGGACGAGGGTGTTCAGCTCGCTCTTGATTATGCGAGAGACACAGCAGCGACACCACCACATTCAGGGAGTGATAGCATCATCTGTCGCCAGTTGATCCTCTCTCACATTGTCCGAATTTGTCCGAACCTGAAGAAGATTGGACCCACTGAACCTGTAAAAAAATAAATACTAAAAGAGTCCTTCAAACATGAGCCGAATGCCAGACGCTTGGAAGAGTTCTTGAAAAGTGGGATGGAAGGGAGAGAGGAGAAGAAAGTATAAAAGACAACCACCTTCTGTCAGCTTCAAACTCCTGTAACTCCAATCGGGATCCAGTTCTCTTCCCACAGGCAGAGGGGTGAGAGTTCAACGAAGGATAAGAATGTTCAAACAGTGCAGTATGGATCCCGGTAGGTGACAGGTTTCACTCTTATTTTATTTCGTTTTAACGAAATAATATTTCCAAATAACGAAATATTATTTCATTTTAAAGAAATAATTATTTCGTTTTAACGAAATATTATTTCGAAATAACGAAATAATATTTCGAAATAACGAAATAATATTTTGAAATAACGAAACATTATTTCGTTTTAAAGAAATAATATTTCGTTTTAACGAAATAATATTTCGTTTTAACGAAAAAATATGAATTTTACTCTTTAAAATAAATGACTATACTGTATTGTTGAATAAATTTAGTTGTATTCAGCTGAAACACTCTCCAAACAATTAACGATTAGCGATTTGTGTATGAAGGAATCTTTCCAGTGTTTTTTTTCTCGTGCTATTTCTTATATCGTAGAGTGGCTTATCGGTTCAGAAAAAAACCGAAGTGGCGGAATGTCTATGGGTGCCCACTTTCCACCCCCGTCCTACATGACTTGTCGTCCCTCGCCTCCTAAATAACATTCTGATTGCAGGCCCGAAACCGATAGACTCTAAATGGCCGACAAAAGTAGAAATGGAAAACAGAGAACGACATTATAAGGTACATAGGTGTACTGCCGTGGGGTCCCGGGGGGGGGAGGTTCTGCGAGGGGGGGGGGGGGGTTCTGCAATGTTGGGAAAAATCAATCTTTTTCCGGCAGTTTTCATATTTTGAGGCAAGCTTCACTGACCTTCCTGTAGTTTCAAACACCCAGTCTATTGTCTTCATATAAAGGATACCGTCCTATAAGACCAAACTTGCAAGCCAAGTCCGTAATATAATATTTTGGCGATGTACGTCTCACAGGACGTACCACACCAAAACATTGTATTACGGGTGCTAGTTTGGACTACAGTCTTATCAGAGCGAAAATGCGTTTGATGACTTTGGATACACAGGCGTAACAGTTTATTTTAAAGCATTTCTCGGGAGAGCATTTCCCCATGTTGAATGGGGTATGTGATTGTGTGTGTGTGTGGGGGGTGGGGGGGGGGCCGAACGACCGCCGCCGCCGCCGCCGCCGCCTATAAACCTTTTTGTCGGAAATTTTCACATTCTGTCGCGAAATGATTGCTGAATTTGTATGAATCGAAAGCAAATAGCCTCATATTTTGAGATATCAAACATATTGTGAACGTTATTGACTAAAATCAACAGCTGGACTAGTCACAACTAAGGCATCCGGAGGCTCTAGAATTGTCCGCAGAACCTCAGATTTAAAACAATTTCTCTGCTGAGGCTCCCGATCCCCACCAATGGGAGGGTGACACCCCCTACCATACACTCCCCCACCCAGGTGTTGACACCTCGGGTATGCCTTCGGCACACAAAGATCCGCCCGCCCCCACCCACTCCTTTATGTTGGAGTTTCAAATACGGTTGGCTTCAGGCCTGCGGTAGAAGGCCGCCAGCCCCCGCTCACCCACCTCGGTTCCACGTGCCTCAATGATGCCGGAAAAAATCTTCCAGCTCCTTCTAAAAAAATTGCCCGTACGATTATGATAAAATGGCGTTCCCTCTTAAAGTTTGGAAAAAGAATTCAAAACGTTTACCCAACGAATCGGCCGCATCCTGCCGCGAAATATGCGAATTCAGCAGTTGAAAAAAAATATTATTTTTCGAAAAATTTCAACAAAACCATATCATGTGACCCCTCGTTGGAACGAGCTCATCGAGCTCGTTCCAACGAGGGGTCACATGGTATGGTTTGGTTGAATTTTTTTGAAAAATTTGAAAAAATGATATTTAAAATAAATTTTGATATCGTCTGCGTTGGATAAAGGGTTAAAAGGCCCAATTTTCATGAGTCTGGTTGTAAGTAGTGGAAGTGAACAGTTTTCATGGGAAAAAATCGACGGAACATAGTCTTTTATGACATGTTTGCACCCGCCATCACCGCATGTACTTACTTATTTCGTTTTTATGAAATGATTATTACGTTTTAACTGAGTACAATTGCAGCTCACCAAGAGTATTTTCTGTACACTATAAAACTGGTTTTAGCGCCCCCGCCGCCCCGAAACCTTCCCTACCCCCGCCGTCCCTACCAACACTGTGGACTCAATGCAACACTAAATTAAAAAGATTCACAGCTTCACGGCGATTAGAAGGTATTTTGATTCGATGATATTTAACCCTTTACCCAACAAATCGGACGCATCCGCCCGCGTAATATGCAAATTCAGTAGTTGAAAAAATATTATTTTTCAAAATATTTCAACAAAACCATATCATGTGACCCCTCGTTGGAACGAGCTCGTCGAGCTCGTTCCAACGAGGGGTCACATGATATGGTTTTGTTGATTTTTTTTTAAAAATTTGAAAAAATGATATTTAAAAAAATAAATTTTGATTTCATCTGCGTTGGGTAAAGGGTTAATACACTACGTGGGAACGCGATGGCTCAGTGGTAACGGCTTTGACTTTAAACCGAAAGGTCCACGTTCGATCCCCACAGGGGTTAATGCGTTGTGTCCTTGGGCAAGGCACTTCATCCCGATTGCCCAGGTGGTGCCGTGTACATCGATGGCGCACTTGTCTTTAACAGATGCTAACTCTGCTTGTGTGGAGTTGGGGAGTCTGGCAGTTGCTCGCCGCAGCCTGGTGGTTCTCTCCGGGCACTCCGGCTTCCTCCCCCTGTAAAACTGTCCTACATGAGGTGACCATGGCTATCGAAAGTGTCGTTAAAACCCCAGTAAATAAATAAGTAATTAAATACACTGCACCCTGAGTCAGCCGAGAAATGTTGGCGCGCCTTTCAAAATATGTGTCTCTGAAACTACTACTTTCTACCAATCTGCCTGTCGTCAATACCTTCGAATGCAGGCAAATCATGTTTTATCTACACCCGCCCGATAACCTGCCAGTCATCATCGAGATGCTTCTGGTAAAAAAAACCTACCGACGTTTGGCTATGATTGTTACAGAGTATTATAAAAACGACCTGCCAGAAATCACAAAACGGGGCCGATAATGGAAGCGCACGAGAAAGGAGGCGATGAGGCCTGATTCAGTCGACGGATTTTTGACGCGTCGAATACAATGGAATTAAATCCGCCGCTGATGCGACACGGAGAAGTTTTGAAATATACAGACGCATCACCGTCGCGTCGAATCCAATTGATCAGCCAATCGTGGTCGACCGGCATACTTTTGGTTCCTTCGATCATTTTGTTTTTGCACCCAGGGCGCGACATTTATTTATTTATTTATTTATTTATTTATTTATTTATTTATTTATTTTCTGGACCGCCTCGACACTTTCGAAGGCCAGTGTCGGACAGTTTTATGGGTGAGGCCGGAAAACCCGGAGAAACACTGGTCGGAGCAAGTAACTATCAGAGCTACTAACTCGGCACAAGCAGGATTAGCAATGGTTGAAGGCGTGTGTACCGTCGACGTGGGGGTGAACGGAAGGACTTTTATGTGTGCCGAAGGCATGCTCGAGGTGTCCAACACCGAGGTACGAGAGTTTTTGGTATGGGGGTCTCCCCCTCCCGTTTGTGGGGATTGGGGGGGGGGGCTCTCTAGAGAAATTGTTTCATGTCTGAGGCTCTAGAACCTCCGGGTACCTCAGTTGTGACTTGTCCAGTTGCTGATTTTAGTCATACTGTCACAATATATTGTTTGACATTTCAAACTCTAAAGTTGTTTTCTTTCGATTCATACAAATTCAACAATTATTTTTAGACAGAATGTGAAAATTTTCGACAGAAATGTTTATTGGCGACGCCCCCACGCCCAGCCCCCCCCCCCCCCCCCCCCCCCCCTGCGCATCCCAACAGCATGGGGCATGCTCTCTCGGCACATTTTTTTTTAAACTGTTGTATCCAAAGTCATCAGTCGCGTTATCACCCTGATAAGACTGTAGTCCAAACTATCACCCAAAGTCTGTAATATAATTTTTTGGTGTGGCACGTCCTGTGAGATGTGCCACGCCGCCAAAAAAGTATATTACGGACTTTGGTCCCAAGTTTGGTCTTGTAGAGCGGTATCCCTTATTTAAAGACAATAGATTGAATGTTTGACACTACAGGTTGGTCAGTGAAGCTTGCCCCCAAACATTACGAAAACTGACAGAAAAAAGATTGAATTTCCCCGACTTCGCAGCTCCCACCCCTTCTCCCCCTCCCGGAGTCACCATGGCATGTACGCCTATGCATCTTATAATGTCGTTCTCTGCTTTCCATTACTACTTTTGTCGGCCATTTGTAGTCTATCGGCATCGGCCTACAATTAGAAGGGTTTTTTAGGAGGGAGGGGCGAGAAGCAATGTACCCTTGGACTTTCCGCCCCTTCATTTTCTTTCTGCACCGACAAACCACGCTATGATATAAGGAACAGCGCCAAAATAAAAAAAAATCTCTGGTAATACAATATCGCGAAAAACGGTGAGATCATAACGTTAATTGATTGGAGAGTGTTTGGAGTGAATACCACTAAATTTATTCCACAATAAAGTGAAGTCATTAAATTTAATGAGTCAAATTCATATTTTGCTAGAATACATAACAGAATTTGCAATCGAAAAGTAGTGAAGCAGTGTAATCTGGCCCTGCTTACTTACCGCTACAGATTCTTATTGCGTTAAAACGAAATATTATTTCGTTATTTCGAAATATTATTTCGTTAAAATGAAATATTATTTCGTTATTTCGAAATATTATTTCGTTAAAACGAAATAAAATAAGAGTGAAACCTGTCACCTACCGGGCTCCATAGTGCAGAGACAATGAGACGATAATAGAAACTTCTTCCTTATCACCTTTATCTTCAATGTCCCCTTACGCTGGATCAGAACACCCAACGAGGAAGCATTGGACGCAAGAACTAACGCCAAAATATTACAAAGGGAAGAGTGAACAATAGCAGAAGCACGGGCATTCATCCTCGACATTGAAAGACAAAGACAGCAGGATCTGATATCTCAAATCAGGTCACCACCCGGGAAACCGAAAAAAGGACCCAGCACAAAATGACGTTAAGTAAACCACAACAACGTTATGGCACGTCCGGTACTCCTCCTTCCAAAACCTTTCTTGCTTTTCCAAAGTTAAAATTCCAAAACGATACAGTTGAAGAAAGTCAGAAGTGTCAATATCTCGTCACTCACTGAAACTGTACCTGACGGACTAACAGTGTCCCATCAGTATTTAAAACATGCCACTGATAAGAGCCCACGCTGTTGTTTCCTGTTTATCGTACGTATCACATCACTGTGTAAAGAATAGACCCGTTGACCTCGACTGGATCACTTCGAAGTTCGACATGGAGAAACTCTGATTAGAAATGTCAAGCTGTCTGTCTCCATACGAGTATGCCATGGTAGGAGTACTGGCAGTGGGATGGTGGGTGTGCCCGTTAACACATAAGGGTCCGCAACATGCACCCGGTCGACTATGGTTCGGCCCGTTGTTGAAACATTTTGAAAATTATGTATGAAAAGGAGCAAAATCCTCTACTCTGAGAGTCAATGCACTAAGATATTACGTATAGAAAAAATAGCGATTCGACGTCGATTTTGTACTGCTTCTTTTCAATAAAGAAGTCTATTTTCGGGGTGGAAGGGGTGAGTGGCATCGTGCACATACGTGGGACCACTGTCGAATGTGATGCACCGATGTCAGGCCTAATACGTGGTCTATATTGTCCATCGATTCTTCGTGCACATTCACTGGCCCCTGTCTAGTCTCGAGGACTGATAACGGTCCGCAGAACTCGACAGCGGCCCATATATACGTATAAGGCGTACACGAAGAGATTCCGGTTGGCAATTTATGAATTAAACGAATTTAAATTCCAACAAATGCACACAGACATTCTCTGTGTCGAATTCATTATCACAGGCAGCATCCAGGGTACCCGGAGTTTTAAAACCTGGATGTCGGTGTTTTGAACCCTCGTGCATTTAACTCTGTGGACACTGATGGTATATTCCATGCCAGTTCAAAGCTATTAACTGGTAGATTCTATCGCCGTTGCTTGAGGGAGATCAATCAATATTTTCAACCTGCAGCCTTGGGGCTGCACGTTGAAAATCTTGATTGGTCAACCACACAAATTCACTATCGGTAAGCATCTATCTACGTTATGAATTCAGGCAATATCGCGATCCCAGACCAGAAAAACGGCCTTTCGTGTCCAAAGGGTTAACTCGACATCCAAGTATAAATTTCCATGTACCCTGGATGTTGTTGTTGATAAGTTATACTGCATCTTATTGGAGTTTAACGACACTTTCGGCAGACAGGGTCACCTCGTGTCGAACAGTTTTACGGGTGGTGTCACCTCGTGTCGGACAGTTTTACCGATGGGAGAAGCCGGAGTGCCCGAAGAGAACCACCAAGCAACGGCGGGCAACCGTCAGACTCCCTAACGTACTAACTCCACACAAGCAGGGTTAACACTGGTTGAAGACAGGTGCACCACCGACGTGCAGTACGCCTTGGTACACGGCGCCACCGTGCCGCCACGTGGGCGATCGGGATTAACTGCCTTGCCCAAGAGACAACGCAGTTATCCCTGGCGGGGATAGAACCGTGGACCCCTCGGTTTGAAGTCCAATGCGGTAACAACTGAACCACTGCGCTGTATCTTATCACGCACATCGCTCGCTCTTCATTCATTGCCTTACCGCCACAGCTCTTCCTTCTCTGCTACTTGTTTTGTTAGTTATACTTTTCTATCGCCCTCGAACAGGTGGATTTTCGAGAAGAGCAGTGCAATAAACGAGGAAAATACATTTTAGTGCAAATTTTTTTATGATAAGCCAACGTGTACTTTACATGCACATACGCACGTAAGCAATTTCCTCTCTGCACGTCGACAAAAATTCTTGAGTAAATAATCTAACATTGATTATTTACATGCTAGTTTTGTGTGAATGGAGTGATGTACTTTGATCCCACGAAGTTCAAGTGCAGTCTTCGATCAATGTTTGATGCTTCGATCATGCTGTTTCAATACAGGCGTATAAATAAAACAGCGATTTTTTGCGTTAAAAACTAATTTACGTAATATGTTCAAATATGATTTGTGCAAACAAAGTACTTAAAATGTCACCATGCAATTTACTTTCACTACAGAAAAAAAACTACTACGTGAATGAACCGCTTTCGCCACCTGCCGTGTTTTAAAGTGAATTGAACTGAGAACTTCGTTTGTGGCAACCACTTTTGTTACAACAACCACCTTTGTTACAGTTCACCACTTTTGTGCAACATTTGCCCACTTTTGTTACAGCTCATCACTATTGATACAAAATCAACCATATTTGTTACAAAATGAGCTCACAACTTTTGTTACAACCATCGCCTATTTTTGTAACAAAAAAATCTCGCTCACCTCTTTTGTTACAACACTCGCCCATTATTGTTACAATTTTTGTCAGTTTGAAAAATGAAGTAATCTGCAAGTAATGCTAGCGACGTTCAGTCATGATTATCTGGAGCGCGGTTGCTCAGTGGTTAGAGCGTTGGTCTTCAGATCGGAAGGTTGTGAGTTTGATGCCTGGCCGGAGTAACTAGCCTTGTGTTCTTAGGCGAGGCACTTAATCGCAATTGCCCGCTTGGGAGCACCGTCGCGTCATGTGCTGAGGCGTATCGCGCGTTGATAACACTAATGCCTACAACCAATGCTAAACCTGCTCCTGTGGGATTAGAACGTTGGAGAGTTGACAGTTACTCGCCGCTGAGCGGTGGTACTCTCTGGATACTCCGGCTTCCTCTACTCGTAAAACTATCTTCGACACAATATGACATGAGTTATCAAAGGCATAAAAGACCAACAATCCAATAATGATAATGAAACCAAACCATTGTCGCACAAGTCCAGTAGTAATGCCGCGTCCTTGCTTATTATTGGGTGATATAGTAACCTGCCACCTTGCGACATCATTTTCGTGGTGATATGTAGTGTATCTTGCGCATGCACACAAGAATATCTAAAATGGCACGTGCCTATCGGTGCCAATTATAGAAGATTCCAACTCCTTGAGCCTTAGATCTTAGTAGTATATGATGTTGACTTCTGGCTTGTTTAGAGGTTCTCATGCAGGTTTTTCATCTGTCGTCATCAATCACGTGTCCCGAAGGGGCGGGGTGAGGTTGCATGGTAGCCCGCATGAGCGGCCATCTTGTGACGTCACTCCCATGGTGACACGGAGTCTCACTGCGCAAGCGCAGCGCGTGTTTCTAGGGTGATTCACTCATCCGCCAGCCATCTTGACTATGGGCTCCGCCATCTTGGTTGTTAGGGGTAGCACGTGGTTGCTATGGAGCCAATGATCTTCTTATTGGACATGGGCGTGTTCTGAGGACGTGTCCGATTCAGCGGGTGTACATCGAATCACCACAAACAACCCAACAACGATCTAAACCTACCCCAACGGACCTTTTATTAGACCGAATCCCCACCGAAACTTACCCATGCGCACGATACACTACATATCGCCACGACGATGACGTCGCAAGGTGGCGGGTTACTTGATCATCCAATAATAAGCAAGGGTGTGCCATTACTACTGAACATGCGCGAGAATGGTTTTGTTCGATAATCATTCGTGGATTTTTGGTTTGTTACGACACTTTAAAAGCTGAGGTCATATGGTGTCGGAGATAGTTTTACGTGTAGAGAAAGCCGAATTACCCAAATAGTACCACCGAGCAGCGGCGAGTAACTGTCAACTCTCCAACCTACCAATCCCACAGGTACAGGATTAGCATTGGTCGTAAGCATGCGTGCTATCAACGTGCAATAAGCGTCAGCACTTGGCGCAACCGTGCTCCTAAGCGGGCAATTGCGATTAAGTTCCTTGCCCAAGAACACAATGCAAGTTACCCCGGCCTGACATCAAACACACAACCTTCCGGTCTCAGAACCAACGCTCTAACCACTAAGCAACCGCGCTCTCGGTAGTCGTGATTAAACGTCACTTCTCGCATTACTTGCAGATTACTTCATTTTTCACACTGACAAAAATTGTAACAATTATGGGCGATTGTTGTAACAAAAGTGGTGAGCGAGTTTTATTTGTTACAAAAATGGGCGATGGTTGCAACAAAAGTCGTGAGCTCATTTTGTAACAAATGTGGTTGCTTTTGTAACAAAAGTGGTGAGCTGTAACAAAAGGGGGCAAGTGCTGTAACAAAAGTGGTGGGCTGTAACAAAAGTGGTTGCTACATACGTTTTCAAACAGCAGGTTGGGAATTGAGATTGCTATCTTCGTGGAGTTTCTGTGATCCTCACACATTCACTAAGGAGCCATCCTAGATCTTACGTAATGAATTTATGACATATCATGTTCTCGCTCATTAAAACGGCCTCTCGATTTCAACGGGTTAAGCGGGAATGTGCGTCTCTTTATAACTTTGTCTATCTGTCTGTTTGTTGCACATTTCTACATTTTTCGAGATATTGTGCTACAATTTTTCACTATGGTTCTGCTCCACAATTTTCGAGGCATTTCTGAAAATGACATGCCATACCCCATAACATGTATTACATTTCGCAAATCCACTCAAAACATATAACACTATCTGATTAAGTAGAAATAAACAATCTGAATGTGGGTGAAATAATTTATTGTCAAATGCAAAACTTCACTTATGGCGCACCTTGATACAGAATGTGAATTAATTTTACTTACACAGCAGGAGTATGTCTCACACTTTTCACCTCTAGGTTGGGTGAGGGTATGGGCGAGGAGGAAGTGACGTCATAATCACGTGACGCAGTGGCGCCATGTTTGGTTGTCATGGTAGCCTGTGTGAGTGGGCATGTTGTGACGTAATTACCAAAGTGATACGTGGTGTTAGTGCGCATGCGCAGCGCGTGTTGTTAAGGTATTAGTGTTTCCGTCGTCAATTTTGCATACTGGGACCGCCATTTTGGTTCCTTTCGTAGCACGTGGTTGCTATGAGCCTGAAAGGCATACTACAGGAAGGGGGTATGTTCCTTTGTACATGAGTAAATCTAATAACCCAAATAAACCCAACAACCCCTCAAAATCACCAAAACGGACAGGGCGAAGCCCCTCTGGGGCATATAAGAATAGCACGTAGTGCTATAGGACCGAATGGGCTCCTGAGGGTAAGTTTGATTGAACTAGAGTACACCCAATTACCGAAATAGACCCAACAATTGTTTTATTTGGCTCGGATTTCAACTACATTCTCGGTTTCTCCCTAAGTATCTACAAGCTATGTTATAACTTCCCCCATCTCCTTATAAAGTATTCCAACGCCCCTAGACGTGTTTATGTTCTATTGTACACATTACATGTTACACACAGACACATGTTGGATGTGCCGATATGTGCTTATGTGCAAATGCCTAAAGTGCGCACATCACATGCAGCACATAGGCACATGCGACCAAAAAGGGATTCTGTAACCACAGATATATCCTAAAAAGGGATTCTATAGGGATTCCATAAGTGGGATTCCATAAGTGGGATTCCGTAAGTGGGATTCCAAGCTTCTATACAGGTAGTCTTACCAACGGCTTCCATCTTGTCTCTAACTGTCTGCCTTATGTCTGTCCTATTGTAGTCATCCAATACTATGCAGTCTTCTAACATGCTTGCAGTCTGGTGCCATTATTACCTTGTTCTATAAGTATTCCGACGACCCTAGACGCGTTTATGCTCTATTGTACACATTACATGTGGCACATAGGTACATGCTGGATGTGCCGATATGTGCTGATGTGCAAATGCACACTGTGCGCACATCACTTGCAGAACATAAAACCAAAAAGGGATTCTATAACCATCGACGTTTCCCAAAAAGGGATTTTATAAGGATTCAAAAAAAGGGATTCCATAAGTGGGATTCCATAAGTTGGATTCCAAGTTCCTATACAGGTAATCTTACCAGCGGCTTCCACTATGTCCTATGCTGTCTGCCCCATGATTAGCTTCCAGAAGTGTTTTAAGTATTCACCTACTACTATAGTCTTCTACTACCCTCTTAACATTACTACTGATTTGTAGCACTACTGCAGTCTTGCTAACTGTCTAAAATGTCACGAACGACTCGAATCCCATCGAGCAAATGAGTTTCAGAGCAACTGCTCGATCGAGTGACTTCACAAACGACTCTTCGACTCATTTCAGAAAAAAGGATTCCATGGCCACAGGCATTTTCCAAAAAGGGATTCTATAGGGATTCCCTGAAAGGGAATCCGTAAGTGGGATTCCGTAAATGAGATTCCTAGCCGACTCCGTAAAATGGGGTTCCATGATTTGGCATAGGAGCTTGGAATCCCACTTACGGAGTCCCACTTATGGAATCCCTATAGAATCCATTTTTAGGATATGTCTGTGGTTACAGAATCCCTTTTTGGTTGCATGTGCCTATGTGGAGCATGTGATGTGCGCATATTGTGCATTTGCACATAAACACATATCGGCACATCCAGCACGTGCCTATGTGCTACATGTAATGTGTACAATAGAACATAAACACGTCTAGAGGCAAGAATTTTATTTGCACGTGTGGTGGCGCGGTGGCGTCGCGGTAACCGGTTCTCGTCAGATCACCGAAGTTAAGCAACGTCGAGCGCGGTTAGTAGTTGGATGGGTGACCATTTTAGCGACTGATTCGTGCTCCCGCGTTGTGTCCTTTGGCAAGGCACTTAACCCCGATTGCCTACATGGGGGCACGATGACGCTGTGTACTAAGGCGTACTGCACGTGCGCATGTCTTCAACCAATCTAACCCTGCCTTTGCCGCGGTGCAGAGTTCAGAGTTACGATGTTGGAGAGCTGCTGCTCGTCGTTGCTCGGTGGTTCTCTCCGGGTACTCCGGCTTCCTCCACCCGTAAAACTGTCACCGACATGATATGACCCTGGCTGTTAATGTGTCGTTAAACTCTAATAGAAAAAAAAACTAAAAAATTGCACGTGTCGTCTGCTTTTCGTGTTATGTAAAGGGTTAAGAAATGAGAGTGACGTCACACTGGAATCTGGCACACGAACTCTCTGTGCAAAACTGTTAGTTTGTCAAAGTCTATCTGTAGAGATCGCTACATAGGAAATCTGAAAACCTCGGGTGAGGGTGCGGCCTGAGGTGTATGCTAATGGAATTGTTAACAATTTGTATGCCAAACCCAATATGGCTGCATTTTTCAACGAAATTCAGATAAATTTGATAGCTAGACAGCACACCAAAGCTGCATATAAAATTTGAAAAAGATCGGGTGAGAGGTGTGGCCTGTATGGTATGCCAATGGAATTAGCCTTTTTCGAAACTGCAAAATTGGACTTTAATCTACACAGGTCGCGGGGTGTAAACAAAACGATTTCCGTGTTCATCGCGTTGAGTTATATGCCAGCCAAATCAAAAATCAACTAGTTTTGTGAAATATCAAGTTTAAATTCGTAAAACTGATGTCAGGATTCGAATTAACTGAAGGGGCAACCCTAGACGACATTAAACGATGGATTATCGCGGATTTAAAGAGTTTTTTTTGCGGAGGCGAGGACTTGTTTTGAGTGGCAACAAGGACACGTGCTGCACGGAGTTTCTTTTCTTGGGAAATCCCCGAAAGTTGTTGAAACAGTGCCTTTGGCCACGGAGTCATGACACAGCGTGCATTCAAACATCATTTTTGTCGATTGGAACTCAATTCGAAATAATGAAAGTTCTCATACAATATTGCCATTGCCTTAAACAAATGGTAACCTTGGCTAAATGTTTTTTGAATTCGTACTAATGAATGTAAGGGGGTCCGAAGTACTCCACCCCCTCTCTTCTCCCATTGTTTATAGCGTGTTTTCTTGAAATGTTTACACCTCGCGACTTGTGACCTCGCATAGATTAAAGTCCAAGATGGCAGTTTCAAAAAAGGCTTATTGTTGACAATTTATATGTGAAATCCAAGAAGGCCACTGGCGGCCCTGCTTTTCAACAAAAAACAGAACAATTCGATAGCTGCCATCTAGACATTACACCAAACCTTCATAAATGGGCGAAATCAATGATTAGCATTTTTTTAAATATTTACGTGGCAATTCAGCTAACGGTAAATCGCCGCGTCTTTTAATGCCATTTGATTCCACTTCAAACAATTATAGTCAGAGGGAGAATATACAATTGTCGAAAATCGAATTTTCAAAGATTTGTAGCCGCGGGATTGCCCCGTCTATTGTGTAGCTCGACACCTAGTTCCGGGATCTGAACTAGAGGGGTAGCCACTACGTTCAGATCGCTGAACTAGCTCGACACCATCATCATCAGTGGAATGTTGACGCAGAACGCACAATGTGCGCTATCCATTAACTATGGAGTTCCCGAGACGACACGCCATCTGCCAATCGCCAATCAATCAGTGGAGTCAAGGACACATCCACATTATCGTGCGCGGGAAAATGGTCCTCCTCAAAATCGATCCTGACGATTTTTTTTCTTTAAACTGAGAAAAATAGGTTTAAAACACGACGATGTACAACAATTAAAAAGTACATGTGCCTCGTACTTTAATACTTCATTAAATCAAATATATTTCGGGGATTTGACGAGTGACGATTGGTCAATAGCGTTTGGCGATTGGCAAATAGCGATTGACGAATGGCGATTGGCAAATATCGATTAGCAAATGGCGATTGACGAATGGCAATTGGCAAATGGCGATTGACGAATGGCGATTGGCAAATAGAGATTGACGAATGGCGATTGGCAAATAACGATTGACGAATGGCAATTGGCGATAGAGTGAATAATAATATTATAATATAGGCCAAATAATAGCAATAAAGAAGCTCATATAGTAGATACGGGCATTTAATAGGCTTCTTACACAGTTTCCAACATTGGGTGAGCGATGTTGTCCTTAATCCCGGCGAACCAGGAACGGACGGAGTTCCAACAAACCAAGCAGCGTGAGGCGTCATTGTGTGTTGGCCGAGAACAAAATTACGCAGCATCGTCATAACTTTTCTCCAACAATAACAGATCAACCCCCCAACCCTCAAGAAATATGTTCAATCCCAAAGTTCTTCTCGACCTCTCAATATCATTTGCTCTGTCGCTTCTATTAACTTAGCAAATCGGATAGTTGCACTATCCTCCTAAAGGTTACTTTAAGGCTTTAGGCGGCTACTACCTTCGATTGTTACCAAGCATATGCGTAGAGTGTATATTAACAAAAATCTATCTGACATTTTGAAAATCCACTCTAAGACTGTTAAATGTATCGATACACCACCCAGTAGGCACAAGCGTGAGAAGGAATGCAAGGTGTGTTGCAAAATTGAGGAGGGATAGTTTATGATGTGTGTAAAGGGAGCATGGTTATTGCTAGGAATAAAGAAGAGAGCGATAGGTAAGAGGATCAGGATCAGGGAGAAAGAGAGAGAGAGAGAGGGGGGGGGGGGGGTTAGTAAGAAAAGGTGCCTGGATGCGTAACTTGGGCACCACACCGAGTTTTAGGCTGGAGTTCGTTCAATACCAAACTCAACAACGCGGGGATGCACAGTTAAATGATATTTAGGTGATGCCGGAATTATATAGCGTTCATATAGCGCCATTTCAAATTGTAACGTTACTATTGTGCCAAATTTGTTTATGATCGTTCCAGTATCGACAATGTAAAGTTTCTTGTTGGATGTATAGCGCCGAAAAAGGCCGTTGGCCGAAAGCTTTACATTCTGCGAGCGTCTTTATAATATTGCTATTATTAGGCCTATATTATCGCTTGTGGAAATATTCAGTCTATCAAATATTCAGTCTATCGCTAATCTTCATTCGTCAGTCGCTATTTGCCATTCGCCAATCGCTATCGTCAATCGCTATTTGCCAATCATCAAGCGCTATTCGCCAATCGTCAAATCGCTATTCGCCATTTGTTGTTCGCCAATCATCAATCGGCGGATTGGCGAATGGCAATCGGCGTGTCGTCTCAGGAACTCCATAATTAACTGTTAGGGTAACTATGAAACATGAACGAGGACCTGGCTGTTATGAATTGGACCAAAATTATAGATGAACCCCCTTTGGATAATTTGACTACGACCTTACATGCTATTTTCAAAAATGTGCATCCAAATACATACCACACAAGAAAACTATTGCTCGCCCATATGAACCCAAGTGGGTGCACAACAACATTCGCTTATTGATAAGACAGCGTCGTCGCCTACATACAGTAACTGTTGCTAAGACACGCAACTCTGTCTCAGCATGGGCCGCATACCGAACAAAATGCAACGAAGTAATATCGGCAGATCGGAAAGCTAAGACCCAAACACACGGAAAAGATTCAACACATCCTTAGTAATGCCAAAACGGATTCCGAACGTTGGTGGAAAACTCTAAACAACTTTATTCAACCAAACAAACATAGTATCCAGTCATTTACTATACAAAGGTGCTGTACTGCCATCTGATCAAAATAAAACCGAGGCCTTTAACGCGTACTTCGCATCGATTTCAACGATCGATGACAGCCAACACACACTACCTACTGTTCAAAGACTTTGACAACACCAGACCCGGTTTTAGACAACATAATTCTTTCCGCCCAGGATGTAATGGAGGCATTGAATTCGTTGAAATGCAACAAGTCATCTGGTCCCGCCCTGCAATACTTAAATATTGTAAACTCCCACTTGCACAATCCCTCACGATGATTTTCAACAGATTCCTATCATATTCGTTCTTTCCCTCTGAATGGAAAGTTGCTAGTGTTTCTCCAATTTTCAAAAGCAAGGACGAGTCCAACGTAACAAAATATCTACCTGTATCTGTACTGAACTCGATGAGCAAAGTATTTGAAAAATGTATCTTTATTCCTTTCTGAAAGAAAATAGTCTGGATTTCAATCGGGATTTACACTCAATGATTCTATTGTCTATCAACTAACTGAAATCTACGAGGACATAGCGAGTGCTCTTGATAACCAAAAAGAAATCCGTCTACTGAGTTTCTGTGGTATCAGTTAGAAAAAGGCATTTGACAAGGTTTCGCATCGGATTTTTATATACAAACTGGAGAAAATTGGCATAACCGATAAATTATTGTTGTGTTTTCAGTCCTTCTCTGTCTATAAGACAGCAGATAGTTGTACTAGGCTCAGCCTCGTCAACATGGAAGGAAATTGAGGCTGACGTCCCACAAGGATCTATTCTTGGCCCTCTATTCTCTTCACAAACCTGTATACTTAAATGGTCAGCCGTTACCGTCACCAGACAAGGCCATTAGATTAATTGGATGTTGGAGCACATCGTCACCAAGAGAATGTATCTCTGTTGGTATTCGGAATCCAATTAGCTGATACTCACCCAGTCAATATGACATTCAACACAACCCCTTATCTTCATACATTTTAATGTTGAATAACATTTTTACTATTCTCATACACGTAATGATACAATATTTCTTGACAGCAGTTCACCTCCCATGACAATCAATCGTAATATTTGTATTTCATCTACCTTGGAGGGTCCCTACAAATTATGTAAGTCCTGTTTCTGGAGCCTCACTATCAATATCCATATGCTGATTTGCGGAGAATTCTTTCAGCGCTGCAATTTCCGCATATATGTGAGTCGGATAAATTTGTTCTTCCCTTTTCGAAGACGCTGTTCTTGCCTGGTCACATGGCACACACACAAAGTTCAAGCCAGATTTGTCTCGACTTATATATCATTCCTATACGAAGTTAAGGAGATACCGGCACCACGTAATTGGTGCCGCCATTTCCTGCAAGCATCATGTGTAAGTGATAGCATGCTGCCTGCTTCTCCTCTTTTTCTTTCTATTATAGTCTACATATGACTCTGAGATATTCGCTATGTCTGTAGTTTGAATTTACTGAAGCTGAATAAATGAATTTACTCTTACGTAGCGGAGGTTTATAGGTCTAAAGAGTGGCAATGTCGGCAGTATAAAGTGTTGTCCGAAATTCAAAAGAAAACATTAAACAAAAAGATTAGGTTATATGAATGTTAATGTTAATTGGTGGTGAAAAATACATTAAAACCATTTAAAAAGATGAATAAAATCATCGTCGTTTCGCCCCTCATACCAGGGTCGTTTCGTCCCAATATATGGGGGGGGGGGGGGGGGGGCGGGACCCGGGGCGCAACAACCCGGCGCGAACGGGAACAAGGGTGAAATTACCCGACACCCCTTGGAGACAACTAACATGATCTAATCAGCTTGAAGGTCATTCTCGGGTAAAATGCACAAATGGGCCTGTGGGTTTTGGATTAAATCCAATGATACCAAAATTTTAATGTAATGTAAACATTTTAATAAAAAAAAATTGAGTATGTTCAGTATATAGAAACGACCATGGGACACTTTTATAATAATTAATTTTGCCGCCACAGAGCCACGAAGATTGTGTTGCAAATTGACATTTTCGATTTTCGTCGCTCGCAGATACGTTACCATTAACTGATCATGAATGCGTTGTTATAATATAACAATCAAACCTGAAACTTAAGTTAAGACGGATGTTCCAACATAACATAAACTGTTTGCAAATGAAGTATTTTTAGCTCATCGGAAAAGATTTTTAAAAATCGCCTATTTTTTAAACGCTGCCACAAAATGCTATGTTATCTATTGTTGTTGTCTTAGATTTCAAGCATTACAACTTTCATTGGACCAAAATTAGGTAAGACAAAGACATGATGACTCCGTAAGAATGTTCCTGAATATGGACAAAATTTGATAACTTTTTAAGGTTAACCGTCTCTGTATTCGAGCACAAGCTTCAGACCCAATTTTTGTCAGTAATAAACAGTAACGTATCTTTTCGATAATCACTCGGTAAATGATTTCTTATTTTTTATTGCCCAGGGCTACAATTATTCCGGTTTTATGATTCAACAATGGAAATAGACATACTCTTTCTTAAAAAGGCATTTTTGGGTTCGTTTGGAGCAATTGTTCTTTGGTAACGTATCTGGCTTCGATTACCAGAGTACAATAGGTCCAAACAAAACTTCACAAAATCTTATGAAAGTCATTCAAATCTTTGATTAGAGCAACACAACAATTAAGCAGACTGGGTTTTAGGCAAAAAACTTCTCCAACAAAACAAAAGAAACAAGACAATGCATCTTGCTTCAGAACTAGGTAAACGTTTCACATGCTGCGTACCCGAACCTGTTTTAGTTTCAACAGGATTATGGATCGTCAGTAATATTGGAAATAAGTTGTAGTATAAACACAATATCTTTCTTTACAATATAATTCTCATCAATGATACCACCAAACCTTGGCCTCATTTCAGAGGCGGCGGAGCCAGGGGGCACAGGCGGCACGTGGACCTCCACTTTTTTCCACATATATGTTCCGCAGTTACACAATGAGTTAAAATGGGCGCAAGCAAACCTGTCAATATACAGACATTCCTGTAACATTATTTGCAAATCCAAACAATATTTAGCCAAAGAATCCCACTTTCGGCCGCTTCGGTCCGTTTCTTCTACTTCAACTATCTTCCAACCCGAAGGCTGGCGCTCGGGTTGGAAGATGGTTGAAGTAGAAGAAACGGACAGGACAGTGACCATACAGCGGCATATTCATCTAAACGAGAGACTAGAGCGAGTCATGGTACATCTACCGATACACGATTGTAATCTTTCTCACACTGGGTCGAACCATGGTAGCATTGTCATTTTTGCCCTTCCGCTTTTATGGAGCTTCCGCCGCCCCTTCCTAATTTCCAGGAAAGGTCTTTGTGAACGTTCCAGGAAATGACGCCAGAGTCTAGGGCTATGAATGAAGGGCAAGTACTAGTAAAATAGTATTGCGTCTATACTACACTTATTTCCAGTGACAGTGTAAGAGTAAAGTCACAATTTATTTGCGTTCCCCAAACACACAATTTATGTGTTTTTCGATACTATTTTGCAACTAGAAGAACCTTTGAGACTGCCCAATGGGTTCAGTTTATTCAACCCGGGTAAGAATATCATCGAAGAGAATCCACTGTTCGCCTGGTTTAGAAGTCCATTGAAATCTTGTCCCCTGTTTGGTTTCCATAATGTTCATGCAAATTCTAGAATGCCCAAAATACCAGTCTAAAAGAATAAGATTCACTGGGAGTATAATGGGGAGGTGGGATGGGAGAATGAAGGACATGTGGTTAGTGAGAGACTCAAAGGAGAGGGTTAATATGCTAATCGGAGAGATTGGGAAGAATGGGGCTAGAAAATTCCGGGTCAGTTGCCCCCTTACTCCACGAAAACGGACGGTCCACGTCCATTGTGTGTTTCAGACGAATTAAGCTTGTTTCCTCCAATATTTTTCAAACCCAGTTTGAAAAAGGAACACCAGATGTACATTTATCGCAATAACCGGAAACATTTCTTGTCTACAAACATTTGTCACCCGCCATAACAGCATGTAGCCTCATCGTTCCAGGTACTTTGATCGGCATCAACTCCAACAGATAGTCAGAAGCTTGTTCAATTTTGGTTTTGAAAAGAACACTGTCATTCTCTATGTTCTCTGTGTTTTTTCTGCTTTGAAACCGTCCATTCATAAAAGTCATTCACAGACAGACAGACAGACAGACAGACAGACAGACACAGACAGACAGACAGACAGATAGACAAATAGAGATCTATAGATAGACTTGTAGGCCGAGACATAAAAAATAAGATAGATATTATTTTACATCGCAAGAACAAGGAATTGATGTCACTGTGTGATAAATTGGGCCATATTATGGTAAAATTAGACTGGGACCTCACGTTTTTTAATGACTTTAGTGTTATATTTTATATCATTAATAGACTAATGTGAAGCACATCTAGATTCCTAATACCTTTATCATAGAATGACATCCAGAGAAAATCATATTCAAACCCTGTGGATACGCACTTCTTTTCTCTAGTGAACAGAAATCATTCTAGTACCAGATACGTTACTGCGACAGCCAGATACTTTACTGGACAAAGTACGCTCACTTTCACGTGTTTCGAGTATACAGCTCCCGTGGGAGCACAATTTAGTGCAAACCAGCAATTTTACAAAGTATTATTTGACTGCTGATCATTAAGAAAGGAAATGACACGATCACAGATCACGACGTCGAACTCCCCGTGGGTTATCAGACAAATTATTATATTAAAACTATACAAATTCCCGTCAGAAGTACCGTAAATTTCCGTCAGAAGTACCGTAATGTGTGTGCCATTGCTTTTTGACATCAAAACACATGACGTCAAACACAAACCGCGGAAACATAACAACAAAACGCTATAGGGTGAAGTTCGAATTTTTTTCTGATAACGTATCTGGCATCAAGTTTCTGCATGATGGAGCACTGATCAATCTATAAATTCAATGTTCGTTACATTTGATTTATTCACCCCAACGGAGATCTTGGTTATGCATACAGTTCTATTGTTGCCATTTCATTACAAGGTGTCAAACCATGGCAACGTACACCTGGCATGCGGCAATCGTAACACTTCACATTCGTGAGTAGGGAAATTAAGCTCTGACCAAGAAGCTGATATTAATTAGTTTCGGATTGCGTTCAGTTCCGATTATGTTAATAGGGTCGACTAGATCTTGATACGCCATATACAATGGTAGATACATTATAGGTAACGTATATGACATAAAAATGGTGACAATAGAAGAATGCCAACCATTTGCCTGAAGGAAATCTGTCTCTGTTCCGAGATGCTGAATGTGAAATTTGGATGTATGTGATCATATGGGCGTTTATGTTACACCATAGTGGTAGCAAATTAATCACAACGTCTCGAAGAAAGTACATGTGCCCTTCCGAGTGACATTGCATTTTTTAAAAATTAATGTCACTTACAAACCATGTATTTTCCCGGATCTGTGTCTGGCACTCATCAAATGGATTTTATATGGTTCGTAGAATGTCCAGACCTTCATGAAATAAGAAAAAAAAAAACCCAGCAAATCTTCATATTGTCTGGTAAAAGAATGCAAGGGACGTGTAGGCCTTATAGTGCCGATTTGGGCATTTTAACCTTCAGTGGGAGAATGGCCCTTGATGTCGAATCCACAAATATTTATAAATGTTCTAACTGGAGTTATCCGTACCTTTGTTTAATTTTCTTTGTGCAGTGTGCCCCTGTTTTATAATTTAATTACATACTTATTTTTTTTCCAAATAAATATTGTTTAAACTAACTGTTAGGGTGTTGAGGGCTTTCGCCTTTGGCTAGCCTAAACCACCATTTTTGGCTTGCGGGCATTATTTTTGAACACACCGGACGTATGCCCATCTTACATGGGGGTTATTTTCACGGTTAGCAGACGTTTGGTGAAAAGTACGGCAAGTCGGAAGGGAAATCAACTTACGACTTACGAGTTATGACTTACGACTCATGACTTACGAGTAACAAGCCGGAAGGGAAATCAACTTACGAGTTATGACTTATGACTTACGACATTTTGATGTATAATTTGCGTATATTTAATTTGAAGCTTAGGAATATGAGAGGTGAAAACTTCAAAATAAACAAAATTCCATTTCTTATATTACCTTTTAATACAGTAAACTGTGTTGGTGCAGATATGTAGAATGCTAGATTAGGACTTCCTTGGAATTAAAGAGAGGTATAGAAGGAAAAGAGGTCAGAGGATTAGGGAAAGGAGTCGGGAGTATAGCAGAAGTATTTTGAGTATTACTAAGGGACATCTTGGAAAAATTGCTTCCCTGCGGCTTCCAGTCTCGGTCCTTTTTTGCTCCTGGTGGATACACTTTGATGGGTACCATCAATAGAGCTGGGAGGTTATGAAATTTTGCTTCGGTTTTGTTTGCAACTCGGTTTTGATTAAAGGATTCCGATTCGGTTTACGGTTACGGTTTCGGTTATCATGTAGGAAAAAATCAATATTCTGATTCTGTTTGAACAACCTCTCACATGTATAAGCCTTCTCTGTATCGTTATATAGTTACTATTCAGATTTTAATTAGCATCGATCATTATATAGTTACTACTCAGATTTTAATTAAAACATACAAATATGGATATCGTTAGAACCAGCTCAATGAGCTGGTTCTAATGATGTGCATATGTGTATGAGTTTTTTAGAAAATATTTAAATTAGTTGGTAAAGATGTGAAATTCTAGTATTTTTTTAGTGTTTCGTGAAGAAATAACATGTCAGATGGAAAAACAAATTCTTCAATTCTCAAGTTTTGCCATGTACTAGTACTTGATCGATTCTCTTCCACATGTTGTCTGCACATCCACATTAATAACCTGAAATTTCGGTTATTGAAATATTATTCGGTTCGGTTTCGGTTTCTAGTTTTAATAACATAAAACAACTCGGTTTTCGGTTAACCTCCCAGGTCTAACCCTAAATTTTTAATGTGTCTGGTTTAAGGACTCTCGTCTTTTGACATGATTCTATCTGGAGCCATCGTTCCCACAAAACTCATAATGAGTGCGCAATAAGTGCCTAATGTGTGGTACGTATGAGTAAATAGGTTTCAGCATTGGAGTCGTACGAGAATATACTGTACCCAACATGCAACGCGTTATGTCGTCACGCCGAAGTGTACAGATGACGATGACCACTATGCCCACCAGCTGAAGATCCAAACGCCCCCCCCCCCCCCCCCTCAGTATACTACTGGGGTAATCAGGTAGGTTGCGAAATAATGGAATGTACATTTTGTTTTACAGATCTTGCCTCAATTAAAGAACGCCTTCAAGTATTGAGAAAGAAGAGGAATATCCAGTTAAAATCCTCCGTAAGTGATCATAACCCCTACCCCCACACATAACACCTCACACGAGTAACTTCTCTTGCGCTCTTTGCTCCGACTGCAAAATGATTTCTTACCGATTGTAAAGATAAAACTCAGGAACGATTTCTGAATGCATCGTGATATTCTAGAGGCCAGCGTGGTAATTTTATTGGAGCAAACGGATTTCCCAGTATGGTGTGATTTACAAAGTTGAGGGAGGCTGGGTGGGGGGTGGGGGGGGGGGGGGGGCAAAGAGCTCTTCAAGTTCATGGTCTTTTGTATTGAGTCACTATATCACAGGAAGAGAATAAGCGTCAACAAATCGTTCGACTTGGAGGCTTTTTTTTTATCGATTTGGACAGTGTTGTGGGGGTGTGAATCTTTGACGTTTCGTACACATGACGTTTCGTACACGCGACGATTCGTACACAAATAGGACGCTTCGTACACAAAATTTGAACGTTTCCTACACAAGGTGATCGTTTCGTACACAATTTAAATATAAGTTTGTTTTATAAAATTATTCATTATTTTATTTAAAATTATTTTTTAGTTTCATTATATAAAATTTTTCCTGTTTTGTACATGATGTTGATTTTTGATCACATATTAAATAGATTCATTTCCTTGATCTCTTTGATTTTTTGTTTGATTCACTATTTGATTTTTAAGATAAGTCGCATGTAAGTTAGTGAGGACACAGCATCCAATCTCCCTCGTTAGGCTGACGGATGACCTCCAGCCTTCAAAAAACCACATATTGGTGGCATGTTTTTCCTTTTTGTAACCGCTGCGGCGCGACAATGCTGTAGCTGCTTCCAAACCAGCGTTACTGTTTGGATTTCTCTTCTTCTGATATACAGTAGGTTGTGATAAACAAAATATTAGATACTAATTGTAATATCAGGTGTTGAGTAACACCTTCCCCAATCAGTTATCAAGTCCACATACCCCAAATTGCAAACTGGCTTTTCATGTTGCGCAGTCTAAAACAAACGAACAAGGACAAAATAGCTAATTGGGTCATAAGGGATTCCAAGAATCCTTCATCGTCCCTTTGCACCTTCGGTGTAAGGATTATAATGGTTAATTTGCCGGATGCATATTGCTGCTATGTTATTACAATGGTCACTTGAAAAACAGGTAACAATTGAACCTAATTGCTAATCAAAATAGGACTAGTCTGTGATTTCATTTCGGAGAAATCTTTTTAGGCTCCTTTGAAATGAAACCACAGAGTAGTACTATTGTTAAGGGCAAAGAAAAAAAAACAAGACAAAAATTTGCTGTAAATACAAAGTAAATAAAAATCGTGTTGGAATAAAATCAGAGAAATACAAAAACAACATGTCATTTTTGTGTTTTGCATGTATCACATTTTCTTTAAGATAAACATGGATTTATTTAAAATAAATCAATTTTATTCAAAGAAGAGTGATAAAAAGATGTGTGTACGAAACATCCTGGCACTTTGTGTACGAAACGTCCAAAAATTGTCGTGTACGAAATGCCCGTGTATGAAACGTCCTGCTCCCGTGGGGTGGGTGTAACTCTTTGTTGTTGATGAATATAAAGCTCGCGGGGCTAAGTTTGGTGCGCCAAAAGCATAGAGCAGAGTATTCGTCGCTGACTGATGTTATCCCTTGTATGTTTTTTGATGTATTCCATTGTATAGTAATAAGCAAAAATTCGGTTTAGTTTTTGTTATGCCTCTTCTTGCATACAAGTTCTTATACTAACATGAATGTATAATCTTTTCCTGTCGTTCCATATGTTATGCTATCTGTAGGTCAATGTTACAGAATGTAAATGTTGGCGTCTAAGTGGGGTGAGAGAAGGATTTGCGGGGTTAGTACAACCCCCGGCCTGTAACGATATAGCACTCCGTCAGTATACAACTTTCTTCTTGTGTCACCTACCCTGTAAAAATATACCGTATTTTTTATGGTAAAAGTATACCGGCAATCCAGTTGCCAGTATTTGTACCGTTGAAATTACGGTATACTGTAAACTGTCATACCGTAAAAATACAACAATACCGTCAAAATACGGTATACCCTAAACTATTATACCATAAACAATACTGTAAAATTGATGTAAACCGCAAATTGTTATACCGTGAAAAAGATCTCAACACCGTAGAAATTACGCTATACCATAATTTTTCTAACGGTAAAACAAAAAATAGACAATGTGTAAATTACGATATACTGAATTTGTTTTACTTCGTAAAACGACCACAATACTGTAAATGGCAATGTGAAGATGAAGGTATACCATAATTTTACGAATAGAATGTAAAACTAAGGTAACACCAGAAAATTGACGACTTATTCAAATAAAAATTACTGCAACTCCAATATCACTTTTAAAGAAAAGCATACTATATGTAAAAATATACTTGCAGGGATTTTTTGTTCTTTTGCCCAAAATGATGACACTGAGAAAAAATTAATTTTCGGAAAGGTTGAAAACAAAATGACTTGAATACTGACAATCAAAATTCACAGTCTGAAAGACCATAAATTAGGGACTAAGGACTAGACCTAAATAACATAAACAATCAGAAGAAGAGTTATTATATTTGATATAGAATCTTTATTACCGTAAGATGACCAATTACATAACTTCAATACTTTGATATAAATTGTAACAAAATCAACAAAAAATGTATATTCAACAATATAAAACAATAAAAAAAAAAATCAATGGTTTAACTGTGGAGTTGAAGGTTCTGGTCACCATGTGGATGCTGATGCTGCAACACACATATTCTCCCACCCAATGATACAGCAACATGCTAGATATATTGGTATTATTCTGGGAAGGTAGAAATTAAAGGATATTTCCGTAAATACAGATCATTTATACGGGCAAAACTACCCCTGGGGTTTGTGCATATAGTAAATGGTTTTGTGTTTTAAAATTATATGCAAAAGACTCCAAAGGATAATCTCTGGGCCATCAACAACATACCCTGCAAGTCCCGTGGAAGTCAGCTCATTCAGCATGGAGAATATAGAAGGTATAATATGGTAAATGGTTTTGTGTTTTAAAATTGCATGGAAAAAACCCTCAAAGGCAATTCCGGTTTCAACCTACATACATCCTGCAAGTTTAGTGAAGATCCACCAAGGGACCTAGGCGAATCGAGGAACAAACAGACAAAAATACTAAATGGTTTTGTGCTTTAAAATTATATGCAAAAAACTACAAACGGTAGTCTTGAGGCCATCAACAACATACACTCATTCAGCATTATTATTTAATATTATTTATTGGTGTTTAACGACACATTAACAGCCAAGGTCATATCGTGTCGGTGGCAGGTTTATTGGTGGAGAAAGCCGGAGTACCCGGAAAGAAACACCGAGCAACGACGACTCATTCAGCATGGAGAATATTGAAAGTGTAGAATGATAAAGATTTTGTGTTTCAAAATTTTATGCAGAAGCCCCTCAAGGACAATTACTACATGGGTCAACCTATATACACCCTGCAAGTTTGGTGAAGATCCGCCCAAGGACCTCGGAGGGGTAGAGGAACAAACAGACAAACAGAAATTCCAACTCGTAAGTCATAAGTCATAAGTCGTAAGTCATAACTCGTAAGTCGTAAGTTGAAATTCCAACTCGTAAGTCATAAGTCTTAAGTCGTAAGTCATAACTCGTAAGTCGTAAGTTGAAATTCCCTTCCGGCTTGCCGTAGAAAAGGAAAATGCGCCCAAGAATCTTTTCACGGCGTTCACCTCATGAAATTTGAAAAAAATAGATTTAATTATGATCAGTTTTTGTTGGGGTTTTATACAGAAAATCAAGCAATGTTATGTTCCCTCGCTTCGCTCGACACATTGGATACAACAATGACAAAATGTAAATCTGCAAGTGCAACTCCGACTCAGTGCCAGATTCTTGCAGATTGCCCATCGTGTGGTATGGCTTATGGGGTCATCCTAAATACTGGAATGACACGGAATGACATAAAAATGATGCGGAATTTCATTTATTTTACCAATACTCGACCCCCAAATGTATTTTGTTGATTAACTAACAAAAGATAATAATAATAACACTTTGGCCAGCCGCTGATTTGTCGCGGTTCTCGGACGAGAAGGCCTTCAAGTTGGTTACCCCTGTACTCCCAGCTGCCTCCCTATTCCCATGCTTCTCCTTTCCTCCCAACACTCGTAGACGAACTGCTTGATGACATCCCTTGCCCCATTCTTCCCGATCTCTTCGATTAGTATATTAACCCTCTCCTTTGAGTATCCCCCCAACCACATGTCCCTCATTCTCCCATCCCACTTCCCCATTATACTCCCAGTGAATCTTATTCTTTTAGACTGGTACTTTGGGCATTCTAGAAGAAAGTGTTCCAGGGTCTTCTCCACCATGCCCAAATTACACATCTGGCACTCCCTTTCACTGTCTTTCCCAATTTTACCCCCCAGCTCCAGGTATCGCGACCTCATCTTGAACAACAGTGACCCCCAAAGGTGACATCAAGGTACTCTTCAAAACCTGGCTTCTCTTTATCACGCTGGCCACCCAAAGACCTCCTTGATTTGACCCCCTTTCGCCAATTACGGTTACAATCCTCCATGACCCTTTCTCTGATGATTTTTTTACACTGGTTTGCCCCAACGTCCAGGTCCGAGATCTCCAATGAGTAGTTCTCTACTAGCTCCCTCACTTGGACCATCCACCCCGTCTTGATATATAGAGTTCAGATCTGAGGAATGGAATTGTCAGCACTATTAAAACTTGCTGTATAAAACAACCGGAATGACAGAACCTCTACATTGTTATTTTGCACCCTTGACCTTGTAAGAAAGTAATGTGGTACATACTGTATAATCAGTACACCATAATGTGTCACATTACTTTTTTATAAGGTTTTGTAAGGGTCCGAAATAACAATGACAGATCAAGAGTGGAAATCGGAGGAATGGAATCATCACTAAAACTTGCTACGTGAAACATATGCTGGAATGACAAGACACTGCAGGCCTGTAACTACCAAAAATATTGGGGGGTGGGAGGGTGGGTAAATCATCATTCTGCCCTACTGTGAGGGTATATTGCCCTGCATATATCACCACACCGCTACATAATATGTTTGGCAATGCATCAGGTGCCCTGTAGGGCAGGGCACACCACACAGGAAGATAAATGAATATATTGTCAATAGACTTGTTCAATTTACAAGGACACCCTGGCTTCCTTTTGCATGGGCAGCAGGGCATATGAACTGAGATGGAAGTTATACAAGACCATGATATATCAGGTCACAGGTGCCCAGCATGTCCTAGCTGTTCAGCTCTATTCTATTAAGCAGGGCAACATTCTGGCGAATAATTCTATGGCAGGGCAGTAGTTGCATGGGCCATGGACTATGGTAACCGGGCAGAGGCTGGGCACCACAGAGCAGGCATTCAGCTTCCCCTACTCACTGCTCTGCGAACAGAAGATCTGAATATTGGGGGGGGGGGGGGGGGGGGGGACCCCCCAGGATTTAAGCCCCTGAGTCTCCTTCATTGTTATTTTTCACCTTTGTAAGGAAGTAATGTGATACATTATATTATTACCCATTTAAAATAAAACAAGCTTCCTGATTGGTCAGTAACCAATGCATCCAGTATGGTACATTCAACTCCAATGCGGTGTACGAATTTCAACGGGGTGTATGAGAATATCACATGACATCTAAATGGGGTGTACACACATTTTATTGTACACTTCACAGATTTCCCTTTTATCCACCGCCTCAAACATTTTCGTCAGTAATAATAAACATTCAGACTCAAACAAAATGAGAACAATATTGTTTCATGAGAATATTCCTAACACTTGAAATAAAATGTGTACATACCCTCAACATCTGATTTTACTATTGAGAAGAGGGATTCTGTTGTCTTTCTACACTACAGATCGTTGCAGATTCGAAAAACATGCAATCTCCATATATGAACTGTCTCTTCTGCAAAACTTATTAAAGCACTTGTACAAGTCTGAATATAGTGTCCCCATTCTCCAAGACGCACAATGTACCACTCTATCGAATAAAACACTAATAATGAACTTGTGTGTCATGCAGGGCTGCACGGTATTATGGTATACTGGTTGATCAAAAATGAATACCGGTATACCGTGAGTAACGGTATACAATTTTGGGGTCCGGTATTATGATTTGAAATTTGAGTTTTCTTGAAATAAAAATATAAATAATGCACGAAAATATGGCAAACACATATTAAATGCAAGTGATATCATGAATAAAAAAGATATTTTTGGAGCAAAAGATAGAAGTATCACTTACTGCTCTGGGAAAATGGGTGATTTGAATGGAAGACGACAATAATCCATGTCTACAAAGTTATTGAACCTATTGTTTATTATGTTTAATACAAAAATAATCCATAAAATTATCATGGGTTTACTGGCTTTCATCTGAATCTGGGATACAAGTAAATTAGTCTTTGTCAGTTTAATTCCTGTAAAAACATGGTCAACCTCTCTTGACTGATAAGCGTTTAATTACTGAGCCAGTCAATTGTCACACTGTGTTAATTGCGTATGTGTGGCTTCATGAAAAACAGTGGCAAACAAAACTTTTTTATCAAAACAACGTGTGTCCAGTTGGTTGATGGAATTCCGAGGGCCTGGTTACACAAAGAACCAGTAGCAGCTCCTCCTCTTCTATCCTCCAGCAGTAAACTTCCTCAGATGACAATGTCAAATGTCATCTGTCACACGTCAGGCCAGTCGGTCTATTGATATTAAGCACGCCTCCAAGATGTGATCACCCTTCGGTTCGAAAGGGGCTTGCCCCACAATGTCCCTGCGCGCCTTCGACACGCGAAACCATTCAACCTTTGATCACCCTTTACCCAACGTAACGGCCAAAACCGGCCAGCGCTATTCTCAAAAATCGCCTATTAATTTTAATTATTTTTTCATTTTTTGTCTCAAAAACATAGGTTATGACCCCTCATTGGAACGAGCTCGTTGAGCTCGTTCCATTGAGGGGTCATAACCTATGTTTTTGAGACAAAAAATGAAAAAAAATAGTTATTCAAGAATTTTTGTTGCAAGTGTCGTCTGCTTTTCATGTTAGGTAAAGGGTTAAGTTTCATAATCATCTGTAAGACTGATGTCAATCACCAGCCGACAATGTTTTCTCCCAGTGATGGCGTCATACGTCTGTCATATTTGACAAAAATTGTTGCACATTTTGTAATTGTGAATATGTGTGATTTGAAACATGTTTGTGTCAGATTGCTGACAAACAACAAATTAATGAACTTCAAAATTCTTTCACAAAGTAAACTCAAAACTTAGAATGTACTGAAATTGAATTACATGAGTTGTTTTTCACTTGGGACCTTGTACATAACATTTATCAAGCACTTTCAGAAAAGTAAGGAGGTACATGTATTTCAGTTTTATTTTGTTTTCAATCTGAATTGTTTCACGGTATACCGGTATACTGCGGTATTGTTTACAATACCGTCACTGGTACTAAAATCCGAATACCATGCAGCCCTAGTGTCATGTCCCACAATAATAATGATGCGTCATTTCCCAATGTCCTTGAACTGAAATCTCCCAAATGTTTGAGTTCAATCAAAGGGAAATAACTCCAAATCAAATAAAATTCTTTCGTCTGCTTGTCAAAATGTCTCTTAAACGCTTTGCTTTTCATTCCGACGAAGAGGTATTAATTAAAAGTTTACCAGTTGACATTTTCAAGTTGTTTTAGGTTTCTACTATTCCTTTCCAAAGTTTTAGCATTCTTGTTGAATAAAAAAGAAACATGTTCCTTTCTGTTTCTCAATTTTTTATATCCAGGTTTTCTTCACTGGAATGCTGTTTGTGGAATATTTAATAAAACAAAACTCGACACACTGAAGAGGCATGGTAATAAATTTGTCACCAAGTGTTTCAGCAGGGTGTACGGGACTGTACTACCCTTCTGAGATTCATATTTCCTTCTGCTTTCGGCATCATGATGTACTGATTATATATTATTACTTACACGGTGTTTCAGCAGGGTGTATGGGACTGTACTACCCTTCTGAGATTTGTATTTCTGAGATTCATATTTCAAATACGAATCTCGGAAGGGTAGTAGAGTCCCGTACCCCCTGCTGAAACACCATGTAACTAATAATATATAACCAGTACACCATGATGTGCCACAATACATTTTTATAAGGGTCCGAAATAGAGATGGACAGTTTACTGAAAATTCGGTTCGGTTTCAGTTTAGTTATCAAAACCAAAACCGAAACAATTACTGAAAACCCTCCGTCGTGGTTTTCAACTTCAATGTTGAAAAATTCTAATCAGGTCTTCACTTCTCAGAATAAAGAGAGAAACATCCTAAAGTTAACCTTGTTTTCAAACTTCAGAGTCGCGATACCGTTTTTTTTTTTTTCAGAACAGCTGCACCAGTTGGTGTTACATTCGAGCGGGTGCTGGTCAAAACATCCCCAAACGAAAACGTCCCCAAGAGTTGGTCAAAACGTCACCAACAATTGGTCGAAACGTCCCCAACAATTGGTCAAAACATCCCCAAGAATTGGTCAAAACGTCCCAAAGAGTTGGTCAAAATGTCCACAACTCATTTATCCTTCTTTCGTAGTTTCATATTTAATTTAGCAATGTTTATGCTATATATTTCGGTCGAAATCTAGGATTCTAAGTCAGTTGTACCAATACTCTGCTCTTGGCTGGGCATGAACAGGACTTCAGCAGACTGGGATTAATTATTGAATGAATGAAAAGTTTCAGGGCGCCGAAAGCACACTGAGACGATGTGGGATTGAAATCCCCCTCAACCCGAATAACTTTACTTGCTTATGGATCTACAAGGGTCGGAAGCGGGGTACAATAATCTTCGCACGAACTGTAAGGTACTGGGGTCAGACCCCACGATAACCTCAAACTGGAAGGTGACTTGGAATTGTGCCTAACTACGAGATTCTGGTCTGTATTTTACTTAGAAACGTGGGCATATTTATATGTATGGTAATACTGAAAGCGCACCTTGATGGGTGTCTTAGAAAAAAAAAGAAAAAGAAACCCAAACAGTCGGTGTTCGTGAGCAGCCCCAGCACATATTTTCCATAGCGGTTATAAAAAAGGAAAAATTTACCAATATGTGTTATTGAAAGGTGCGAGTCACCCATCAGCCTATAAGGGTAGAGTGGACGCTGAGTCTTGGCCATCTGGTCTGCCTTCAGGAGAACGGATGACAGGGTGATAGTAGCCCCCCCCCACCCCCCCCCCCCCCCCAACCCCCCACAACAACAAGAAAATACCCACTCACAGACATACACTTAAAAACGCTTAAAGGGTTGTTATATCTTTATTCATATGTTTATTTATTTAAAATGTACACTGGTCCCAGCCAGGCAAGTTTCTTTCAATCCTTTCTTGGTGCATGTTTTCCAGCGTGGTGAGGCAATCCTCACTGACTCCACGCACTTTAATTCTGTTGTATAATTTGAATTTTCTGTGATTTTTATTAGATCCCCAAAATTTGTCCACATGCACTTGTCATCTGAGAACTGCGATAATTTGAAATATCGACCGTTTTTATTACCGTAAGCCGTTGTTTCTTTAAACACTTTGGTGACTTCCACTGTAACTATTATTCATACAAACTACGATGTGTTTCCACCATGCCATAATTATCCCACAATTATTCTGAATTAACAAATGACAAATTTGGACAGAATAAATAAAGTAACAGGCCACTCCCACTTTCAATATCGATGACATAAACCAATGATATTTTTTAGTCCTTTTGCAATAAATTTCATCCAGGGAAAAATTCAACTAAATATTCCTACAAGTTGGAAAAATCAATGAACGTTTTCATAATAATATTACCAGATAACGCTGCATAAAATCCACAAACAAACAAGAAAAAAATTATCGTTACACCTATTTGTCACAACTTTTTCTTAATAATTTAATTAAACACTTCATCGTGTTTATTCCGATTGGCTGAAATAGAAGACACAGGTGCTGACAGGAGCAATTGCACTTGCACCCATCTCATTTCCAGGACTGTACTAGTGGTAGTAGTTACATGTACATGACCAAAAATGGCAGAAAATTTGATTTGTGTTCACAGATATATTTATGCACTCCTTTAGGAACTAAATTTATTTTATTTTCACTCACATCTATAATTGTGTGAAGGGATGATATTAAATAAGAAATATTGAATGATATATGAAAAATTAAAACTCACTAAAAACTGTGCTTTTGTTTTTTTTAAGTTGTCCAAGAAAACACACTGGTGTATATTGGAGTCACAAAACACATGAAAACATTCTTAAAATGGAACTTGGAATGATGAAAAAAATGAGATATATCTCTTTTACCATATCGTGGATGAGTAAAATGGTGTCCATTTCAGAGGGCGCTGTTTATGAGCGCATGCTTCACCAGTCTAAACTGTGATTACAGGTTGACTGATTAAAATAAGTGATAAATCAAATTTGTAGCCATTTTTTAAAGGATGATGTCACTGAATTCTAATGACTGAAGTTGATTTTGAGAAGAGAGTCAACAAGAGTAATTACTCTCTTGTGGATTTTTTGAGGAAAAAAAAGATATGAAGACAGAATATCATCATGCATTTCAGGGCCCTTTTGATATAGCCACTGAATTTGACAAGGTGGACACCACATGTCTTTGACATACTTACCCATAATTAATTTAGAATACAATCTATTGAGCCACTGACCATCATGTCACTTGTCTTCCATAGCATCCATGGAAATTCCTAGTTACGGGCAAACTATCAGTACTGGGGCAGTTTTAACCAAATTTGGTATGTGAACCCACAGTGCATTAGAAATTTGAACTATTGGGCCATTGACCATGTCATCACTGTGTAGGTACTAGTACTGAATGATTTGGACTGAGCTATCATGCAGCGTGTGGTTGTGGGAAATGAAGTGGTTAGGTACTGGTTTATGGAATTGCTTTTTGATATTGTGAAGGTGTTCTTTGATCCTGATATGGAGCTGCCTTTGGTGTTGCCTAGGTATTGAATAAGGCAGTGTTTGCATGTTACTAAGAAATAATATTGAATTGGTTACAGGTGATTGTACCTTTGAGGGAATGCGGTGTTGTATTCGGACTTCCTTGTCAGAATATTCCGCTGTGAATTTGATGGTCTTGTGATACTGGTTGCAAATATGGTGTATATGTCCCTTATCCCATTGATCAGGTGAATTCCAAATAATACGCAGGTCAAGTTCGAATTTGGGTTCAGTTCGACCAGTTGTGGCTGAGTTATGGCCCTTTTTCCATTTTTAGCTCACCTGGCCTAAAAGGCCATGTGAGCTTTTCACATCACTTGGTGTTCGTAAACTTTTCACATTTTCATCTTCTTCTCTGTAACCGCTGAGCCGGTGTGAACCAAACTTGGCAGGAATGGTTTATGGGAGGTCCTCTACAAACGATCCTCATTTTATTGCCGTTGGATGAAAAACGTGGCTTCCAGAGGCAATCTTTGATTCTGGTTGGTGGTTTTTAAAAAATCTTCTCCTCTGAAACTGCCAGGCCAAATGTTTTGAAACTTCACATAAATGATGACTGGGACCCCCTCTACCAACGGTCCTCATTTAATGTTGATCGGGTTGCAAACATGGCGGCAGTTGCGGCTTACAGTTACTATAGAAACCCTAGGAGAAATCACATTTTCATCTTCTTCTCTGGAACTACTGAGCCGATGTGAACCAAACCTGTCAGGGATAGTCTATGGGAGGTCCTCTACAAACAGTCCTCATTTTGTTCCCGTGGGTTTGAAAACATTGCCGCAATAGGCATTCTTTGATTCTGATTGGTGGATTTTCAAAAATCTTCTCCTCTGAAACCAGAGTGCCGAATGTTTTGAAACTTTGCATGGTTCATGACTGGGACCCCCTCTACCAGCCAGCCTCATTTGATGTTGATTGGGTGCAAACATGGCTGCAATTGTGGCTTATAGTTACTATAGAAACCCTATGGGAAATCACATTTTCATCTATTTCTCTGGAACTACTGAGCCAACGTGAACCAGACTTGGCAGGAATGGTCTATGGGAGGTCCTCTACAAACCATCCTCATTTTGTTCCTGTTGGTTGAAAAACGTGGCCGCCAGAGGCATTCTTTGATTCTGGTTGGTGGATTTTCAAAAATCTTCTCCTCTGAAACTGCCAGGCCAAATGTTTTGATACTTTACATAAATGATGACTGGGACCCCCTGTACCAACAATCCTCATTTAATGTTGATCGGGTTGCAAATATGGCTGCATTTGTGGCTTATAGTTACTATAGAAACCCCATGGGAAATCACATTTTCATCTTCTTCTCTGGAACTACTGAGCTGATGTGAACCAAACCTGGCAGAGATAGTCTATGTCAGGTCATCTACAAATGCTGCTCATTTTGTTATCGTGCATCGAAAAACATGGCCGATAGACGCATTTTTTTATTCTGATTGGTGGATTTTGAAAAATCTTCTCCTCTGAAACCACATGGACAAATTGTTTTGAATCTTTGCATGGTTGATGACTGCGACACCCTCTACCAACGCTCCTCATTTAATGTTGATCGTGTTGCAAACATGGCCACAATTGCAGCTTATAGTTACTATAAAAACCCTATGGGAAATCACATTTTCATCTTCTTCTCTGGAACTACTGAGCCAACATGAGCCAAACGTCGCAGGAATGGTCTATAGTAGGCCCTCTACAAACTATCCTCTTTTTGTTCCCGTTGGTTGGAAAATATGACCACCAGAGACATTCTCTGATTCTGATTGATGGATTTTGCAAAAATCGTCCCCTCTGAAACTACAAAGTCAAATGTTTTGAAACTTCACATGATTGAGGACTGGGATACCTTCTACCAATGATCCTCATGTAATGTTGATGTAATGTTGCAAACATGGCCACAATTGCAGCTCATAGTTACCATAGAAAGCCTGTGGAAAATTTTTGTATGTAGTTCCAGGTGAGCGATTACAGGCTCTTCAGAGCCTCTATTTTTTTTACTTTAAAAATTTGGTGTCCAGATGATAACTTCAGTTTGAGTTATTGAATCAACACCAAATTTTGTCAGTTCGCCTCATATTTCAGGTTTGGGTTATCAGATTTCACTGAAATTTGGAATAAATATTGCTTCTGGGAATGGCTTTCAAATGAGCCATGTCCCTGCAGTAAAACAAAGAAAATACATGCAAATCACCTCCCCCACATGTGGCATTATGTCTTTGTTTTATAAGGTTTGGGTTATCAGATTTCAATAAAATTTGGAATGAAGATTGTTTGTGGGAAAAGCTTTTAAGTGAGTCAGGTCCCTGCAGTAAAACAAAGAATATACATGCAAATCACCTCTCCACATGTGGCATTATGTCTTTGTTTTATAAGGTTTGGGTTATCAAATTTCAATGAAATTTGGAATGAAGATTGTTTGTGGGAAAGGCTTTTAACCCTTTACCCAACAAATCGCCTGCATCCGTCTGCGTAATATGCAAATTCAGCAGTTGAAAAAATATTATATTTCAAAAAATTTCAACAAAACCATATCATGTGACCCCTCATCAGAACGAGCTCGTTCCAACGAGGGGTCACATGATATGGTTTTGTTGAAATTTTATGAAAAATTAAAAAAAATAATATTGAAAATAATAAATTTTGATATCGTCTGCGTTGGGTAAAGGGTTAAATGAGTCAGGTCCCTGCAGTAAAACAAAGAAAATACATGCAAATCACTTCCCCACATGCAGCATTATGTCTTTGTTCTACATCTCTTGTGTGAATGGTCCAATCATCACTAGACTTCAGTAACAGGTGTTTCTGGCCTTCACAATTACCTTGTTGTAAAACAAAGACAATAATTTTGCTTTTTGTCTCATAAAATAGCCAATTTTTTGTCTGTTTGCCTCATATCTCTGGTTTGGGGTTCGCGGCTCTCAATGAAATTTTGAATGAAGATTGTTTATGGGAATAGCTTTCACAGTATCATGGATCATTTCTTCTCTTGTTATTGTTTGGTGGTTTGCACCATAGGGATATGCCAGGGGTGTGACCCCCCCTCTTGTTTTGTCTGAGTTATGGTTGTTTTTCCATATTTTTATACTGTACCAATGACCCAGACTTAGCTGGTGCTAACTCCTTAAAATCAAGGGCCAAACACAAATTTTGCCCCCCAATCCCCAAAATTTGCATTAAATCCGAATTTTCAATGTCCTATGTAGTCCTCCATACCTTTTGTCCACTGCGCAAGCGCTGTATCAAGGAGGTGTCGAAATTGGCGCAAATTGTCATTCTTTGTTTGGCCCTAAATTCAGTAACACCTCACTGATATTTGTGCTGTAAATCTCTGTTTAAATGATGCCAGACACATAGTTATGAAAGAAATGGTGGATCTAAGGAGGATGAAACAGTGGCAGGATATGATCAGGGCTGTAACTTATAATTTTCTTACAAAATTATTTCAAGTTCCCTAATTTCGGGGCATGGTCCTAATGTTGTCATTCTTGCTATGAATTTACCATTGTTTGTTCAGTGTTACCTCTCACCCTTTCCTTTATTCCCTTCTTGCTATTCTCCCATACTTTTGGCATAATTTTGGAATTTTTCTTACTAAAATTTCTTGGGAGTTTTGGCTTGGTAACAGAATGATTATTCTGTTTTTTCCCCATGTTACGTCCTCACCCTTGGGTGATTAGACATTGTGATCTGCATCTACCATCCGATGTACTGCAGTTTCTTCTCTGGAAGCCTCTGCTTTACATCGGATAGTGTTTAAATTGGTGACTGATTTTGGGCTATGTTTACAGTGCCTGGAGTCATGTTTCCGGTTTTTGTACACTTTTGTTTTTGTTGACTACGGTTACTTCTGATAGTGTTTACTTGTCTTCTATTAGTTCTGCTCATAGCCAGATACATTAATATTGTCTGTAAGTGTTGCATTAATTTTTAAAAATGTTTTGAAATATTTTGTCCACACTTAGGCTTTTTTGGGATCCATTTGGGCTCATTGTTCCCATTGGGAACTTGGGCTCTTCTGAAAATTTTTCAAAAATTTTTTTTTTTTAAATTATTTTTCCGAAATGTTATAATGGATTATATTATATTATGTATCTTTGTTTCAAGGGTTAGTGCAAGTACTGTGACTGTTTATATTTATTCATGATGAACGAATATTGTACAAATTGTAATGCGAGGAAATCTTCCTCTGATTCTCATGTTTATTGTGTTTCTTGTAGTCAATGTTCTCACACTAATTCTTGCTCAGTATGTGCCAATTGGACTGACAAACATTGGAGACGTGTGTTACGGTATATTGTTAGCGGTGAGGGGTCCATGCCAGTCCTCCCTCCACAAGGTCACTCTAGTCTCTTTTTCAGAGGAACAAGAACAGGGTGATGTTTCCTTGATGTCTTCACAAAGTGTGTCTCCGTTGTTGCAGTCTAATGAAGAGCTAGCGGCAAAAGTGCTCATGGAAATACAACAATTGCCTAAGAGGTCCCTAGTAGGATCGACGGCGTTGTTGTCTGCTAGCTCGCCTGGTGTAGCGACCATTCATTGAATGGCTCAGCAGCCGGGTTCATCCGTTGCGGTCCAGGGAAGCAGTTTGGGTGATGCAAGCACTTTAAACATTGAACGTGCACACCCAGCGATGATGGATCCGAGGATAGTACAGAGGAAGCCTGTCAGGACTGCGAGCGAGAGAGCCCCCTCTCTCTTACAGCAACCTCTGGGACCAGATGTTGTTTGTACGTGACACTAGTCAGTCAGAGCATACGTCCACTCCACCTGCTCGGGACGCTCTGTTACATAGACAGTCCGCAGTGACTAGTCTATCGGCTTCCTCATCCTCACAGCAGCACACACGACCGCACCTTGGCTATGTGACCGATGATATCCAGCCAGCTTCACCGACCAGGGATTCCACGGCGACCAGGTCACGCCATCCAGTAGTCAGGGATATGAGGCCTTTACAATCGGGACGTGCGCATAAAAGAAGTATGCAGGATTCAACGTCCCAGGAGCTTCCAGCAGCTAAATCATGTAAAACCGCTGCTCTACAGGCCTCTGTAACGGACTTCCTATCGCAGAGAGCTCATCTTATCGCTGCATCCCAGTAGCCGTCAGAAACCTTTTCCGATCAGGAATTGTCGGAGGAAGCTGGGTCAGTTCGTTCCGCTGCGAACAGCAAGGGACGACCAAGATTGTCAAGTGGTCCTGCCGGATGGAGAAAGGGGTTCAGAGGAGTTGGAATTTTCCCTATCGGAGCAACATAAGGTAGCCGTAGAGTTCATCCGGCAATACCTTCCTGATGTTGTTCCTCCGGACCAAAATGCTGCAGTGCCGGATAAGAGACTGATAGCGTCACTGGACACAGACTTTTTCGGCCGGATTAGGGACATCCCTGAGTTTCCTACCCAGTCCAGGAATGTCTCACGGACATTTGAACTTTTGAATGATGCTATATTCAAACTTGCCTCCAAGACGAGCAAGTCCGGTTTCTTATCGGCCAATGCCATACAGCTGCCTTTCATCAATTCAAGGAATACATTTGAAACGGCAGGACAGGGCATTCCGAAAGTTCCTCTGCATCTGGACGCCGAGGCCGAAGACCTAGAATTGTCTTTGCCGTCGTCTATGTCTATTCCAACCATGACGTTGGAAACGACTATCTCGTCTAACAAGATCAGCTTAGATGCATTATTGTACGCAGATCACCTTACCAGAGCGTTATCATTACGTCTCGAAGGAAAAGAATTCCAGGATGTTCAAACATCCTTAAGAGTTCTTTCGAGGGCCATAGCATACTCTACGTATAACTCCGCCCTTTCAGTGGCAAATCTGGAGTTAGTTAGAAAGTGATGCTGCCCTGGCTGCATCCACTCGGGTGGATTGTAAGGTGAAAAACTCTCTTCGAGTCGCTCCGGTCTCCAGAGAGCTTGTCTTTGACGGCAAGCTTTCCTTAATCTATGATCAGATTACTAAGAAAGCTTCAGACTCTCTGCTGTTCAAGTCCGCTTCTAAAAAATCGGATTCAGCGGAGAAGAGTAAGACAGGCACTTCTGTGACGAGTACGTCCAAGGGAAGTTCCTATATAGGTTCTTGTAAGTCCTCTACATCTTACTCCAGAGACCGTCAAGGTAGCGACTCAGGTAGGAGTGTAATACTGGCCGTGACAGCCGGTCAGACGCCCCTAGGTCGACGGCGAGGGTCATGGAGGACATGGTTTATCCTCCCGCAAGCCTTGCAAGTCCAGGAAGTGATGGTGCAAACCTCTATCATGTTCCAGTGGGCGGAAGGTTATCTAGTTGCTTAACCAATTGGTTGTCGATTACGGACGACCCTTGAGTTCGAGGGGTGATTTCAGAAGGGCTAAAACTGTCCTTCAAAAGAAAACCTCCGCTACCTCAAAGTCCAAGATGGACTCAACTTCCATTAAATCCTCAGAAGAGAAGTTCTGCAGAAGAACATGATAGAGGTCGTAGAAAACCAGGAATCTCCAGGTTTCTACAGCCATCTGTTTCTGGTTCCGAAACCAGACTGCTCGTTTCGTCCAGTCATTGATCTGACCTGGATAAACAAGCTGATTGTGGCTCCAAAATTTTATATGGAGACCATTCGATCGGTCAGAGAGAGCATTCGAGTGAATGACTATGCTACGAGCATAGATCTCAAGGATGCATACTTTCACGTCATGGTACATCCGGCGTTCAGAAAGTATCTCCGCTTTGCTGTCCTAGGAGTCGTTTATCAGTTCCGAGCGATGTGCTTCGGTCTGAATCTAGTGCCCTGGGCTTTCGAATAATGAACTCGGTAATTCCCTCATTTCCGAGCTCATTTGTCTGCGGTAACGTCGGCCTACCTGGACGACATTCTTCAGAGGTTCGGCAATGAGTTAACGCTTCACAACGATGTTCAGAATCTGCTTCAACTGCTCCAACATCTCGGTTTTATAATAAATGAGAAAAAGTTGGATCTGGTGCCGTCCAAGTCATTTACCCACCTGGGAATGAGCTTCAAGACGCACAACAATCTCGTTCGTCTGCCGTTAACCAGAGCAAAATTAATCAGTTGTTATGCTCGCTTTTGTCTTCACTCCGACAAAGTTACAGCGAGAGAATTCATGCGACTGATAGGTTTTTGCGGAGCCGCCGTGGATCTTATTCCGATGGGGTGGCTACGTACTTAGCCACTCCAAATATTTCTGACTCAGAATTGGAGCCTCAAGATTCATTCACTCGATACGAACATCGTCTTGTCGAATCAAGTCAAATTAGAGATTCAGACTTGGGCAGATATTTAGTGGTTAACTCAGAGAGCTCCACTGCAATTGCTGGATCCGAGTTTTACAATTATGACAGATGCCAGTCAAACAGGTTGGGGCACAACCTTGAGCCCAATGGATTCGAAGTGCCAGGATCTTTGGGATCCGCAGTTCCTAAACAAGCACATAAACATCAAAGAATTGATGTCAATTTGGCTTGCGCTATGTCATTGGATGAACATAATTCAGAATGCACAGGTGCAAATTCTGTCCGACAGTTCGACGGTGGTAGCGTATATTCGGAACCAGGGAGGCACTCATTCCATTCCGTTATTCAATCTAATGGAAAGAATCCTTCTGTTTGTCCTAGACCATCAAGTTCTCCTATCGGTCCATCATATTCCGGGTTGTCTGAACTTTCACGGAAGGGTCGCATGTTACCATCAGAATGGACTCTCAACAAATGAGTATTCAGTCAGATTTGCTACCAATGGGACCGTCCAATGATAGACTTATTTGCGACACATCTCAACAATCAGTTGCAGGCGTATGTGTTGCCGTGTCCAGATCCTAGAGCGTTTGGGATGGAATGATAGGATACGCGTATCCTCCAGCGCCATTGATTCAGCACATATTGCTCAAGATAAAGCAATCGCACTGCAAAATTCTGTTGGTAGCATCTCTGTCACCCCAGAGACCGTGGATAAATCTACTCAGGTGTCTGTTGTGGGACATCCCACGGAAGATTCCTCCACGAGAGGATCTTCTTTCGCAGGGGAAATCGCGCACACTGCATCACAACCCACAAGGTCTCGACCTTCACGTATTTCCATTGTGCGGTCCTTCTTGCACGGCAAGCAATTTACAGGATGAGCCGTGGACGCAATTTCTAACTGTAGGAGGACCTCCTCTTTGCTAAATTCATTCTGTTGATATTTTTGATCCCTCCATTTCAGACATCACTAATTTTCTAGTCTACCTGTTTGATGAGATCAAACTGCAGCCTGTTACCATTAAGGGTTATAGGTCTATGCTACCTGATACCTATGCACATCATCATAGTTTACAGATTGGATCTAATGTCTCTTTATCTAAGTTAGTGAAAAACTTTTTGATAAATAGACCTAGAACCCTTAGATTAATTCTCAAGTGGAATTTAGCTTGGGTTCTTCTTAAGCTAAAAGAAGCGCCACTTGAGCCTCTTGACACGGTGGACTTCAAATTCTTATCTTATAAGACAGCTTTCCTCTTAGCCTTCTCTTTGGCTAGAAGAGTTAGTGAGCTTCATGCACTATCTGTTGATGATTCTCACTATCATAGTGTAGGTAATACTATTACCTTGACCACTTACGTCGGATTTTTGGCTAAGAGTCAGGCTCCTAATAAGTATCTGGAACCTATTGTTATTAAGGCTCCTCCATCTTCAGACGGGCATAGGCCTTTACTCTGTCCTGTTAGAGCAATGCCTGTTTACAAATGCAGATCTGAGTTTATCAGAAAGGGACGTAAACGTTTCTTTCTGTCTCTGCTGCCTAATAGAAGGGACATTACGGTCCATTCTATTGCAAGGTGGATCCAATTAACTATCCGTACTGCTTATGATAAATTATCTACAACTCAGCAGTCTGTGCTTTAGATTTTGGTGCATGAAGTAAGAGCGCTATCTACATCTTGGGCTTATGCAAATAGTGTTGCTCTTACCGATTTGATGAAGGCTGCATATTGGTCTCAGCCTTCCACATTCATAAGTTTTTATCTTAGAAATATTGAGTCCATTTCTGGCGACCTGCGTTGTTTAGGTCCGTTATCTGTTGCTCAGAATGTCGTCCACTAAACAGTTGCAACTATAGTTATGCAGGCTTTCTATTCCAGCAGCGACTCTGTCCTGCTGCCCTCTTTGCTCTGGGGTATTTGACCCAGGGCAAGGGAAAGGGGGGGGGGGGGTGGTGGTGTTCCCTTAGGTCACCTGCTTTATAGTGAAAACAAGGGAATACCTCCTCTGGAGTCAGTAATTCCAAGTCGGTACCGGGATGGTTTTAAAGTGTAAAGCTAATGTTTCACTCATTCATGTAATATTTTTAAAGTGTAGCTCGGTGTGAAGCAATTGTATATGTCACATGTCATACAGGCGTTAATATACAATCCTCGGACACTTTTAATGAGTATAAAGAGTCTCATATCTCTGGACTTCCTTTATTTATTGGCTTTCCTGTTAAAAAAAATTAGTATAACGGGTTATACTGGATGTTAATAGAGATCATTGTTGTTATTGTGCTCATATAGAATGGTATTGTGTCTTTCTTTTTTGATACGAATAAGAAAGATACACGTAAAACCTGTTCTCCTCTTCTCCTTGAGGGGATAATTCTGTTTACATGTAATTGAGCCTATTGGATTCTCCTTTATGTCCTAGGCCCTCCAGCCTTTTTTCTATTCAGCTAAGTCTGGATCATTGGTACAGTATAAAAATGTTAAAAAATTTATAGTAATTTTTATATTTTTTATACTTACCAATGACCCAGACGGGGATGACCCTCTCATGACTTGGGAACTCTTACCTCCCCGCTGATTACATAACTCTTACCAGGCACTGGTTGTAAGAATGACAATTGGCACCAATTTCGAGACCTCCATGACACTACGCATACATGGTCCTCCATACTTTTGTCTACTGCGCATGTGCAGTGTCAAGGAAGTAGCGAAATTGGCACCAAGCCTCATTCTTTGTTTGGCCCTTCTGTCAGTAACAGCTAACTGATTTCTGTGCATGTAAATCTCAGTTTTTATGAGGCCAGGCACAAAGTAATGGTGATTTTGGTGGATCCAAGGATGCATTAAGAGGATGAGAGGAAAAAACAATGGTTTGATGTGTTCAGGACTGTAGCTTATAATTGTTATTGAAAATTATTTCATGTTCCCTAATTTTGGGACATGGGCGTGATGTTATCATTCTTGCTATGAAATTGCCACTGTTTAGTGTTTCCTCCCTCTCCTTCCTTGATACCCCCTGTTAAGCTCCCATACTTTTTGGATTTTTTTGGAAATTTTTTTCTTGAAAATTTCATGGGAGTTTAACTTGTCTGCAGAATGTTTATTCTGTATATCCCCATGGTTATGTCCTCACCCTTTGGGTGTTTAGGCATTTTTGGTCTTGTTTCTTCTGATGAAGATTCTGTTTTACATCGGATAGTTTAAAAAATCTGTTACTGACTTTGGGCCGTGTTGTTCAGTGTCTGGAGTCTTGTTTCCGGTTTTTATGGCATTTTGTTCACATTGACAACAGTTACTTTCTATAAGTGATTTTTCTTGTCATTATGATGTTAGGTCTTTAATCAGATATATTATATACTCCGGAAGTGTAGCATTCATTTTTTAGAATGAAGAAAAAATTTTTGTCCACACTTAGGCTTTCTTGGGATCCATTTGGGCTCATTGTTCCCTTTGGGCTTTTTTGAAAAAATTTTTTTTTATGAATCATTTTTCGAAATTTTTGTATTGGATTGTATTTTTATGTATCTTTGTCAGATTATTATGAGGGTTAATGCGAGAACTATTGACTTGTAATTTTTGGCAAAATGGAAGAATATTGCTCAAATTGTAAGTCGAGTCAATCTTCCTCTGACTCTCATGTTCATTGTGTTTGCTGTAGTCATTGTTCTCGCACTAACTCTTGATCTGATATGTCAATTGGGATGACAAACGTTGGAGACGTGTGTAACGATATGTTGTTAGTGGTGAGAGATCGATGCCTGTTCCCTCACCACAAGGTCACTCTCGTTTTTCCGTTTCTTTTTCAGAGGAACAAGAACATGGTGATGTATCTGTGATGCCGTCAGGAAGTGTGCTACCATCGTCGCAATCTAACACAGAGCTGGCGGCAAAAGTGCTCAAGGAAATTAGACAAGGGCCTATCTCTGATCATGGGATTTACGTCCTTGTTGCCAGCTAGCTCGACCGGTGCTTCTATCACTCAGAATATGTGTGTTATGACACGGTTAGTCCGTAGCGGTCGAGGAAAGGAAAAAGGGTGTTGCGGGCACTATAACAGAGGAAGCCAGTTAGTTCTGCAGTCGGCTTGTCCAGGTCTTCCCGGACCGCGAATGAGAGATGTCCCTCTGTCCCTCTGTCCCTCTCTATTACAACAACATCTGGGGCCAGATGTTGTTGTTCAGAACGTTCTTCAGTCAGAGCATACGTCCACGCCTCCTGTCCGGGACTGTGGAGATACAGCCTGCATCGCCGAAGAAGGATTCGAGAAAGTCATGCCATCCAATAGCCAAGGAGACGAGGCCACATGAATTGGGACGTCCGCATAAGAGGAGTATGTTGGGCATGCCGTCCCAGGAGCCGCCAGTGGCTATGCTTCAAAGAACCACTGCTCCAAAGGCCTTGAGTACGGACTTGCTGTCGCAAATAGTGCAGCTTATAGCAGCATCCCAGCAGGCTATGGAACATCCTACGACCGTTTCTGATGTGGAACTGTCGGATGAAGCTGGGTCGGTTCATTCCTCTGCCCATTCAGATAGGGATGACCGAGACTGTGATCTGGTCCTATCGGATGGTGAAAGGGAATTGGAGTGAATTGGATTTTTCCCTTTCGAAGCAACGCAAGGTAGCGATGGATTTTATTCAGCAATACCTTCCAGATGTTGTTCCTTTGAATCAGAATGCTGCGACAAAGAATAAAAAACTGCTAGCGTCGTTAGATTCTGACTTTTTCAACCGGGTTAAAGAAGATACTCCTCTTTACCCGGTGGAATCCAGTACGGTGTCTCGGACTTTTGAACTGATTAATGATGCTATACAGAATTTATCCTCGGGACTGAGGAAAAGCAGATTTTTTTATCTTCACATGCTCTAGATCTGCCGTTTATTAATATTAGAAATAAAGTTAAAACGGCAGGTCAGGGTATTTCGAGAGTTCCTCTGCATTTGGATGAACAGGCTGCAGACTTAGATTTGTCCTTACCTTCGTCCTTTTATATTCGCTCGGATACAATGGATACAACAATATTTTCCAATAGAGCAAATCTAGATGCTTTATCTTACGCAGATCACCTTACTAGAGCGTTAGTGCAACATCTCAGTGGAGTAGAATTCGAGGACATTCGTACCTCATTAAGAGTTTTTTCAAGGGCTGTTGCTTATTCCATGTATAACTCTGCCTTATCAGTAGCTAATTTAGAGTTAATTAGATGTGATGCAACCCTAGCGTCGTCATCCTTAGTGGATGTTAAGGTGAAAAACTCTCTTCGAGTCGCTCCAGTATCCGGTGACTATCTCTTTGATGGCAAGCTTTCATTGATCTACGATCAGTTTACTAAGAAAGCATCTGATACTCTGCTTTTGAAGTCAGTTTCAAGAAAAACTGATACAGCAGAAAAGGGTAAAGTAGGTGCTTCAGGACAAAGTTTGTCCAAAGGAAGCTCCTCCAGAGGATATAAGAAATCCTCAGGTAGTTACCCTAGGGATCGTCAAAGTAGCGACTCAGGTAGGGGACTTGGGTCTGGCCGAGATTTCCGGTCGGACGTCCCCAGGTCGGCAGGCAGAGGCACTGCACGCGGAGGACATAGTTTCTCTTCCCGTAGGCCTCGCAGGTCCAGGAGGTGATGGTCAGGATCTATTGTGGTCCTGTTGGCGGAAGACTGTCAAGGTTTCTGGAAAATTGGATTCCAATTACAGACGACCTCTGGGTCTCAGAAGGCCTAAGGCTATCATTCCGGGAGAAACCTCCGTTAACACGAAGTCCACGCTGGACTCACCTTCTGACCAACCCTCTAAAAAGAGATTCTCTTCTATCGGAGGTAAAATCTCTTTTGGAGAAAGATGCAATAGAGGTCGTAGAAAACCAAGAATCACTGGGTTTTTACAGTCACCTGTTCTTGGTTCCGAAGCCAGGCGGCTCGTTCCGTCCAGTAATAGATTTGAGCTGGATAAACAAACTGATCGTGGCTCCAAAGTTTTATATGGAGACCATTCGATCAGTAAGGGCGAGCATTCTGGTGAACGACTATGCATCAAGCATAGATCTAAAGGATGCGTACTTTCATGTTATGGTGAATCCTGCATTCAGAAAGTACCTACGGTTTGCCGTCCTGGGGATTGTTTATCAGTTCCGAACAATGTGCTTCGGACTCAATCTAGCATTCACTCAAATAATGAACTCTGTAATGGCATATTTCTGGGCTCATTCGTCTGTGGTAATGTCTGCCTGTTTGGACGACATTCTTCAGAGATACGGCAACAAAACAGTTCTTCAGAATGATGTTCAGAGTCTGCTTCAATTGCTCCGACATCTCGGTTTCATTGTAAACGAAAAGAAGTCGGATCTAGCTCCGTCCAAGTCGTTCATTCACTTTGGAATGAGCTTCAAAACTCACAACAATCTGGTACGTCTTCCGTTACCCAGAGTGAAATTAGTCAGTTATTATGCTTGCTTTTGTCTACACTGAGACGTATTAACAGTGAGGGAGTTCATGAGACTAATGGGACTGTGCAGAGCAGCGACAGACCTCATTCCGATGGGCCGCTTGCACACACGTCCACTCCAGATATTTTTCACTCAAATACTAGTATGGAATGTGAAGACGTATTCGCCCAAAACAGATATTATTTTATCGGACCAAGTAAAACAAAGGATTCAGATTTGGGCAGACATTCAGTGGTTAACTCAGGGAGTTCCACCTCAGCTGCGAGATCTGGCTTCTACGATTATGACAGATGCGAGTCCAGCAGGTTGGGGCACGGCCCTGAGCCCAACAGACTCGAAGTGTCAGGGTCTTTGGGACCCTGTGTTCTGGGAGAAACATATAAACATCAAAGAAATGATGTCAATATGGCTAGTGCTACATCATTGGATGAACATTATTCAGAATTCGCATGTTCAAATACTGTCGGACAACTCGACAATAGTAGCGTATATTCGGAACCAAGGAGGCACACATTCGATTCCGTTATTCGAAATAACAGAGAGAATTCTTCTGTATGTCTTGGAACATCACGTTCATCTATCTGTCCGTCATATACCGGGTTGTCTGAACGTTCTAGCAGACTCGCCCTCTCCGAAAGGTTGCATGTTGCCTTCGGAATGGACTCTCAACAAGCGAGTATTCAGGCAGATTTGCTACCAATGGGATCGACCAATCATAGACTTATTTGTGACTCATCTCCACAATCAATTGCAGACGTATGTGTCGCCATGCCCAGATCCTTGAGCATACGCAGTAGACGCACTCTCAATTTCTTGGGACGGAATGATAGGATATGCATATCCTCCAACTCCGTTGTTTTAACAGATCTTGTTAAAGATCAAGCATTCGCAGTGCAAGATACTGCTGGCAGCAATAGCATCTCTGTCATCTCAGAAACCATGGATAAATCTACTTAGGTGTCGGTTATGGGACGTTCCCCGGAAGTTTCCTCCACAGGAGAACCTTCTCTTTCAGGGGAAATCTCGCACACTGCATCACAACCTGCAAGGTCTCAACCTTCACATATTTCCATTGTGCGGTCCTTTTTGCACGGAAGGTGCTTTACAGGACGAGCACTGGACGCAATTTCTAACTGTAGGAGGGCCTCCTCTTCGCTAAATTATGCGGCAAAGTGGAAGGTTTTCTCTCATTGGTATAAGGATCAGTCGATAGATGTTTATGATCCATCCATTCCAGACATTGCAAACCTTCTGGTCTACTTGTTTGACGTTCTCAAACTGCAGCCAATCACTATTAAGGGTTATAGGTCTATGCTATCGGACACTTATGCTCATCATGATAGCTTAGAAATTGGATCTAATGTTTCTTTATCTAAGTTAGTTAAAAGATTTTCGATCAATAGGCCAAGAACCCTTAACTTAATTCCTAAGTGGAATTTAGCGTGGATTCTGTTGAAGCTTAAAGAAGCTCCATTTGAACTGTTGGATGCTGTAGAGTTCAAATTCTTGACATAAAAAAAGGCTTTTCTCTTAGCCTTTGCTTCTGCAAGAAGAGTTAGTGAACTTCATGCTTTATCTATTGATGATTCTCATTATCGTAGTGTTGGTAATACTATTACTTTAACTACTCATGTGGGATTTTTGGCTAAGAATCAGGCTCCTAATAAATATCCTGAGCCTATTATCATTAAGGCTCTTCCATCATCAAATGGCCATAGACCTTTGCTGTGTCCAGTAAGAGCTATGCGCATATATAAATGCAGATCAGAGTTTATTAGAAAAGGAAGGAAACGCTTCTTTTTATCTTTAATTCCCAATAGAAGGGACATTTCTGTTCATTATATTGCTAGATGGATTCAATTAGCAATTCGTACTGCTTATGAAAGTTTATCTTCTAATCAGCAATCGGTGCTTAAGATTTCAGTGCATTAGGTTAGAGCGCTGTCCACATCTTGGGCTTATTCTAACAGTATTGCCATTACTGATCTCATGAAAGCTGCTTACTGGACACAGCCTTCTACATTTACAAAGTTTTACCTTAGAAAGATAAAGTCTATTTCAGGTGACCTTAGATGTTTAGGTCTGTTATCTGTTGCTCAGAATGTCATCCACTAAACGATTACAGCTATAGTTATGTAGGTTTTCTGTTCCAGCCGTGAATCTGTCCTGCTGCCCTCTTCATTCTGTGGTGATTTGAGCAGGGAGAAGGGGGGGGGGGGCAGTTTTCCCTTATATCACCGGCGTTATAGTGAAAAGCAAGGGAATACCTCCTCTGATGTCAGTAATTCCGAGTCGGTGCTGGAATGGTTTTAAAGTGTAAAACTAATATATATCTCATTTATGTAATATTTTTAAAGTGTGGCTCGCTGTGAAGCATTTGTATATGTCACGTGTCATATGAGCATCAATATACAAACCTCTGACACTTTTAAATGAGTATAAAGAGTCTCATTCTCTGGACTATCTTTATTGTGTCGCCGCCCCACGAAGTGGGGAGCGACATATAGGGATTACTTTTGTCGTCTTGCGTTGTCCGCATCACACTTTCTCTTATCCGCCACTCCTCTTTAACCTATGAATGGATTTTGATGAAACTTTCAGTGATTCTTTATCACATCATGGCATTGTGCACCTCCTATTTTATTTTTTGATCCGCTGTATTTTTTCCAGAGTTATGCCCCTTTTCCACTTAGAATTCTGTCTGAAATGCCAGGCTTCTCTTATCCGCCACTCCTCTTTAACCTATGAATGGATTTTGATGAAACTTTTAGTGATTCTTTATCACATCATGGCATTGTGCACCTCCTATTTTATTTTTTGATCCGCTGTATTTTTTCCAGAGTTATGCCCCTTTTCCACTTAGAATTCTGTCTGAAACGCCAGGCTTCTCTTATCCGCCACTCCTCTTTAACCTATGAATGGATTTTGATGAAACTTTCAGTGATTCTTTATCACATCATGGCATTGTGCAACCTCCTATTTTATTTTTTGATCTGTTGTATTTTTTCCAGAGTTATGCCCCTTTTCCACTTAGAATTCTGTCTGAAATGCCAGGCTTCTCTTATCCGCCACTCCTCTTTAACCTATGAATGGATTTTGATGAAACTTTCAGTGATTCTTTATCACATCATGGCATTGTGCACCTCCTATTTTATTTTTTGATCCGCTGTATTTTTTCCAGAGTTATGCCCCTTTTCCACTTAGAATTCTGTCTGAAACGCCAGGCGACACACATCTTCCATGGAAGACTCACATCTAAGTTTATTGGCTTCCTTTATTAAATAAGTATAATGGGTTATACTGGCTGTTAATGGAGAATTATAGATGATATACTGCTCAATTATTTGGTTGGTATTGTGTCTTTCTTATTTCTAATAAATAAGAAAGACATATGTAAATCCTTTCTCTCCTTTTCTCCTTGAGGGGATATTCCTGTATATATAATTGAGCTTATTGGATTTTCTTTATGTCCTAGGCCCTCCAGCCTTTTTTCTATTCAGCTAAGTCTGGGCCATTGTTTGCAGTATAAAAATATGAAAAAATTTGAAGTAATTTATATATTTTTTATACTTACCAATGGCCCAGATGGAGATGGCCCTCCCATGAGTTGGGAACTCATACCTCCCCGCTGATTATATAACATCTAGCAGGCACTGGTTGTAAGAATGAGGCTTGGCGCCAATTTCGGTACTTCCTTGACACTGCGCATACACAGTAGACAAAAGTATGGAGGACCATGTAGGACATTAGTTTTTTTGGTTTTTGGTGCAAATTTTGGGGATTTGGGGGGCAAAATTTGTGTTTGGCCCTGAATATTTTTGGAGTTAGCACCAGCTGAGTCTGGTCCATTGGTAAGTATAAAAAATATATAAATTACTTTAAATTTTTTCATTTTCCATTTTTTTGACTTTGAAAATGTGTTGTTTTAGTCTTCAATATGTCCAGTGTAGGAACTTGCTGGCGGGTACATAGCCCACGCCTGCGGTGGACTTGTTTTCATTTTGTGAGAGCAAAATAAAAATGAGGAGAGTACTTCAGCGATTTGACCTCTCAAATAGACAGAATTTGCTAACATTAATTGTTCATTGACTTTACCTTTACATGTAACCACTATTATTTGGTTGTTGTTTAAAATGAAGAGTTGTATAGTTATCCAATTTGAACCAACTGAAATGAGTGATATTTATTTATTGGGGTTTAACGACACTTTCGACTGCCAGAGTCTCCTCGTGTTGCACAGTTTTACGCATGGAGGAAACCAGAGCACCAGGAGAGAACCACTGAGTTACTGTAAGGCTCCCCAACGTACTAACTCCACAAAAGCAGGTTTAGCATTAGTTGAAGACAAGTGCACCATCAACATACAGTATGCCTTCTTACACAGCACCACTGTGCCACCCAAGTGGGCAATTAGGATGAAGTGCCGTGCCCAGGGACACAATGCAGTTAGTCCTGGTGGGGATCAAACTGTGAAACCTTTGGTTTGAAGCCCAATGCTGTACCACAGGCAAAAGCCACTGCGCTCCTGAAACAAGTGATGAAATGATATATAATCATTTGCAGTGTGAATCATGTGATATTAGGTGACTGGAGTTGCTTACGCTAACAGCAAAATAAATATGATTTAAAAACTTTTTAGTTGAGTTTTCAAAAAAAACCTTGACTATTGGTATGCCGAGGTTTGGTCACCGGGTGGATAGGCTTCACTTTTTGCTTATAACTTAGTTGTTTCTGGATGGATTTTGATAATATTTGGTATGTGACTTGATATGCATGTTCAACATCCGATGACGTGAAATAGGGCGTGTTCATGCTTTTTCACACTAGTTATGGCCCTTTGTTAATATCGACTAATTTTGAGTTTGATAGCGGAATATCTTCAGCAAACATAAACCGATTTGACTTACATATGGCACATGGGTTTCAAGGAACAATGTCTTGATCGAGTTCGAAAATGAGTTTGGTCTGATGTATGGCAGCAGAATTATTGGGCTGACTTGGTCAATTTTTGCAAATTTTGTGCTTGATAGCACGATAACTTAAACAAACGTCAACCTATTCAGTTTATTTTGTTATATGGTTTTCTAAGAAGACTATCTCAATCGAGTTCGAAAACAGGCTTGGTCCAATATACAACAGCAAAATTATTGGGCTGACTTGGTCGCTTTTTGTGAATTTTGTGCTCGATAGCCTGACAATTTGAACAACGTCAATCAAACCAATTCATTTTAATTATATGGGTTTCCAGGAACATTTTTCTGATGTATACGGCAACAGAATTATTGGGCTGACTTTGTGTAATTTTTAGCAAATTGTGTGCTTGATACCATAACTTGAAACATACAGGACAGTCGCTGTAGATCTGTTGTAATCCAAGCGTGGGCAGTGATGTCCACACATGCGTTTACCAGATAAAAATCCTCAACAGCAAAATTTTAATTAATTAAATTTTTGATGATTATTCCGATAATTAGTGTAAGAAAACTAATATTATTGCATATGTGGAGTTATTGCCCACCTGTGGAAAGTGATCAGTCCACAGCGACCATACTGTATGTTAACTAATTTGATTCTTTTTTTATTATATGGGTTTTCAGGAAAATTGTCTCAATCGAGTTCAAAGATGGGCTCGGTTGGATATACGGCAGCAGAATTATTAGGCTGATGTAGTCAGTTTTTGCAAATTAGTTATTTAGAAAAGGTACTCTTATGCTTATTAGTTCCTTGCCACTGTTGTATTAGCCAACAAAACTTGACACCGCATCAGCGATGCAAACCCTTGTTTACGTTTATTATTGTTGATTTGGTAGGTACAGTACGAGTCATATCTACCAACACACCAACATTAATAGTACTAGAACTACAGCGGACAACTGTACATCAAAGGCATCCATATTCGGATGAATGTGTCAATTAAACTATCACCAATGGAATTTCAGAAACAATTGGCTTACTGCATATCAATAGTCATGTGACCAATCAGTGCAATTTGATTGGTTGGCTGATGCCCAGTGACCTACAAAGTCATTCCTATAGACTGACGTAGTAAATATAATTAGCCCAATATGTGACGTCATTGACCTTCGATCAATTGGATTAAAGCTACTGGACACATGTAATAAAACAATTATTTATGAAAAACATCTTCCTAAACTTAGGCCTCCCCTGCTGGTAGCATCTTTAAAAAAAATATTCATGTGACAAATCACCTGAAAAATAATTTAACACTCTACCTGTTAAGAAGGGTAACTCAAACTTTTTAGCTCACCTGACTGAAAGTCAGGGTGAGCTATTCTGATCACTTTTTGTCCGTCGTCCGTAGTACGTCGTGAAGGTGATGTTTGCATCTTTTTCTCCCAAACCACTCTCCACCTTTTAATGAAATTTCATGTGAGAGTTAGTTATATAGGGGCATTTTGATTTTTCTTCAAATTAAGTTGCGGCTCATATTGAGGATGGGGGTGGGGCCAAAATGCCCAAAATATTAAAAAATCTTCTCATGAACCAGCAGTAGCAGAGACTTGATATTTGGTATGCAGAGTCCTTTTGAGGTTTAGAATCAAGTTTGTTCAAGAGAAGTTTGTCGGGCATTATTTGCCTTCGTTATGGGAGGGGCAAAAATTTTGGCCATGCCTAAAATTTCTATTTTCAGAACCGTGTGGTTGATTTGAACCAAATTTGATATGAGATGATAATGGGTCATAAGTAGTTGATTGATGCAAAAATTATGTTTCTCATTGCCCTGTGGGAACCTTGGGAACTAAAAATAAGAAAAAGCTTAAAACTGCCATATCTCCAAAACTACATGGCACAGAGAATTCTTATTTTGTATAAAGCTTACTTTTATCCAGTAGAATAAAATGGTTAAAAAAAAATCCCTATTGGTTTGATCACAAGGTACTTTTTTCAGGACTTTGAAAAAGTGCTGAGTCAGCACTTTTTAACACTAGGCAATGGGAAAAACTTTGAAAAATCTTCTTCTCCAGATCCAGCAGGCAGAATCTTTTGATATTTGGTATGCCACATTGTAGGGTGGATCTGATTCAAGTTTGTTCAAATCGGCCCCCTGGGTTCATATTTGGGCTCAGTATAGGAGCCCGATTTCGAACTTAGTGCATTTCAGGCAAATGTCTTCAAAAATCTTCTTCTCCAGATCGAGCAGGCAGAATCTTTTGATATTTGGTATGCAACATTGTGGGGTGGATCTGATTCAAGTTTGTTCAAATCGGCCCCCTGGGTTTATATTTGGGCTCAGTATAGGAGCTCAAATTTGAACTTAGTGCATTTCAGGCAAATTTCTTTGAAAATCTTCTTCACCAGATCCAGCAGGCAGAATCTTTTGATATTTGGTATGCAACATTGTGGGGTGGATCTGATTCAAGTTTGTTCAAATCGGCTCCCTAGAGTCATATTTGGGCTCACTATAAAAGCTCGAATTCGAACTTAGTGCATTTCAGGCAAATGTCTTCAAAAATCTTCTTCTCCAGATCGAGCAGGCAGAATCTTTTGATATTTGGTATGCAACATTGTGGGGTGGATCTGATTCAAGTTTGTTCAAATCGGCCCCCTGGGTTTATATTTGGGCTCAGTATAGGAGCTCAAATTTGAACTTAGTGCATTTCAGGCAAATTTCTTTGAAAATCTTCTTCTCAAGATCCAGCAGGCAGAATCTTTTGATATTGGGTATGCAGCCTGCTTAGGGGGGTGAGATTCAAGTTTGTTCAAGCCAAGTCCCTGAGTTCATATTTGGGCTCACTGTGGTAGCCCGAATTATAACTTAGTTCAAAATGAGGAATTTTGTTTAAAAATCTTCTTCTTCAGATCCAGCAGTCGGAATGTTTTGATATTTGGTATGCGGCATCCTTAGGGGGTGAGATTCAAGTTTATTCAAGCTATGTCCCTAGGTCCATATTTGGACTCACCCTGGGAGCCCAAATTATAACTTAGTTCAATATGAGGAATATTCTTTAAAAATCTTTTTTTTTAGATCCACTGGTCAGAATCTTTGGATATTTGGTATAAGCTTTTCTTAGGAGGAGCAGATGCAACTTGTTGAAATCAATTCTCTGGGTTGATATTTAGGCTACCATGTCAGGTGAGCGCCTTCAGGCCCCCTGGGACCTCATGTTTCAAGTCATATTTTTGTTTGCAGAACATCAGTAGCTGAGCATGTTGTTGCCTTGTGTATTTCCATTAAAAAGCAAAAAAATAGTTGAACAAATGGATAATGTTACATTGTCTGTTGTTACAACCTGCATTATACTGAGAAAAATGATGTGCTGTGGTATCCATTCCCTGTATTTTAACAGTGGAGCTCACTTAATTCTATTTCTCTTAATTGAATAATTCTATTAATTGTATGTAACATCAACATACCAAACCATTTACCATATGGGGACACAGTGGCATTGTGTACTAAGGCGTACTGCATGATGATGGTGCATTTTTCTTCAACCAATGCTAACCCTGCTTGTGTGGAGATTTTATGTTGGGGAGCCAGACAGTTGTTCTCTCTTAGTATTCTGGCTTTCTCCACCCATACAGCTGTCCAACACGAGGTGACCCTCGAAAGTGTCATTAAAGCCCAATAAATAAATCAATTTACCAAACCTTTAGTACAAACTTGACCCATTAATTGCATATAGGTTATAGAGTGAACTCCTGTTAACTGAATAAAAAATCTTGTAATCTATCGAAGAATTATTCTGACAACCACTGAATTCCTCATGTCTGAAAACTGATTTGGCCACATTACATCCACTGTACAGTTGAAACCTGAAGTCCAGTCAGTGTCCCTGTCTTATGCACTAACCTTTACTGGGGTACATGTATATGTAATGATGTAAATAAATGAATTTGACTACATATACTGAATGAAGAGAGTGGAATACTATGTCGCAGCGCCATATCTTCTCCACTCGAAAAGTATTTATAATTATTCATAACAGCACAAGAAACTCTGGCAAACTTTCATCAAATGGACCACCGGGTGCTACCCAGTGGTTCATTTCATGAAAGTTTGCAAGTGCTTCTTTTGTTTTGTCCCTTAAATTGTAAATAATTACAAAGTGAAAAATCTATCCCACAGCGATTTACGATAGAGCTGAAAAGAGGTTAACTGGTCAATAATCGGTCACAAACGTGACCTGTTATGATTTCCATAACTGGTTAACCGTCATCTGAAGTGGAGTGAGAACATCTAAGTACTAGTACTTCTCATATGCTGGCTTTTCTTTCTCTTGTACAGGCCTGGCACTTTGAGGAGAGCGGTTTATTCGCTCGCCTACTGCGCGCCTTAAAAAAAATTAAGGAGGGCGAAAACTAGCCCTCCTGGCCTTAGAAAAAAATGATCGCCATAATAGCCTATTCCTGAAACCCACATCTTTTCAGATTTCTGGCTATGTTAGAGGTCTCTGTAGGACGGCCACATTGCCCCTCCCACACCTCCGGGCCTTCCCAAGGCCCGGAGGTGTGGGAGGGGCAGTGTAGCCGTCTCACAGAGACTACCTTATTAGCAGCACCAAATAAAATGTACAAAACCCACAAGGCAGAATTCATTAACAGAAAAACTTCATTTTGACACTTTTAGCTTTTGTAAGGTTGAGTTGAGGAAATCTAATCACTCCCCTAGGCCATGCGAGAGGGGCGATTTTTAGCCCTCCTGCATTTTTAAGAATGCCAGGCCTGCTTGTAGTTCTAGACCTTTTAGCAACCTCTTTAGCCCTCATGCAAGCCATCCAGTTTCCAGTCTTGACATCTCACTGTACCCGGAGTGTGGAATGTCATGAAGTCCCTCTCCTTGTCATAGGTAGGTGTCAAGGTGATAGGTAAAAGTTGCGATTTTCTTGTTTAAAAGTGTAACTATTTTCGATAATCTTTCTGACTGGGTTAAACATAAAACGTAAAGATAGGTATATAACAGACCCTGAAAACTGATTTTTTGTGTACCCATACTATGTATGGTACACATAATGCCGGCATCCAGGGTGGCCATTCATCGTTTGTCCATCCTTTGTCTGTCCGTCTATCTGTCTGTCCGTCCGACTGTCCGTCCATCTGTCTGTCCGTCCATCCATCCGGTGTCCATATCCATTTCTTTGGCATTCGATAACTTGAAAAATATATTGCTTGGATTGTCAAGTTACTTTATATTTGTGTTCAGGTTACTGATGTGCCGAGCTGTATAGTTTTTGGTCTAAATCTGATCATTTGATCCTGAGATATTAACTCTTTATCCTTCAAATTGAGAATTCTTCCAATCCCTTTGGCATGAGATAACTCAAAAAATATCAATCCAATTGTCATGTTACTTTATATATATCTTCAGGTTACTGATGTTCTGAGCTGTATAGTTTTTTGGTGTAAATCTGTTATTTTGATCCTGAGATATTAACCCTTTATCCTTCAAATTGAAAATTCCTTGAATCCCTTTGGCATTCGATAACTTGAAAAATATTGCTTGGATTGTCAAGTTACTTTATATTTGTGTTCAGGATACTGATGTACCGAGCTGTGTAGTTTTTGGTGTAAATCTGTTATTTTGATGCTGAGATATTAACCCTTTATCCTTCAAATTGAAAATTCCTCCAATCCCTTTGGCATTCGATAACTTGAAAAATATTGCTTGGGTTGTCAAGTTACTTCATATTTGTGTTCAGGTTACTGATGTGCCAAGCTGTATAGTTTTTGGTGTAACTCTGATAATTTGATCCTGAGATATTAACCCTTTATCCTTCAAATTGAAAATTCCTCCAATCCCTTTGGCATGAGATAACTCCAAAAATATCAATCCGATTGTCATGTTACTTCATATATGTGTTCAGGTTACTGATGTGCCGAGCTGTATAGTTTTTGGTGTAAATATGATAATTTGATCTTGTGATATTAACCCTTTAGCCTTCAAATTGAGAACTCCTCCAATCCATTTCTTCGGCATGCGATAAGTCAAAAAATATTAATCCGATTATCAGGTTACTTTATATATGTATTCAGGTTACTGATGCGCTGTGCTGTATATTTTTTTTTATGTAAATCTAATAACTTGAACCAGAGATATTAACCCTTTATCCATCAAATTAAGCACTGCTCCAATCTATTTCTATATGTACCCATACCATATATGGTGTACATAATGTCGGCTTCCGGGGTGGCCCTCCGTTATACAGTTTTCTACTAGTTGCCCATATGGGTACACATCTGACGATTTCATCGGCCTATTTTTCAATAGTTCGAGCGGTGGCAATAAAGCATGAAATTTAATGTCCATTATTGAGCATTTGTTGAACACCACATGGGCGGTCTGGATAAAACATTAAAGTTAGTAAAAGCCAGGTCTCTTCTGTAATCTTTATCTATGTAATTATGGCCAGTTAAGAGGTGATTATGGTGAAAACAGTGCATCATACATGTTCTGGACACACACCCATATTACGCATCTATCCTGTCTCCGAATGTCACGCAGATACCAAAATTCGAGTCTTTCAAAGGAACTTTATTTAAAGCAAGTATTAAATTAAGATAGATCTAAGCGGCCAAGTTCAACAGAAGCGATTAAACTGAGAATTAATGTTCTAGCTATCTAAATAAAAATCAGGGGATTTCTCGAAAAATCCATTCCAGCCAATTCCAGTCTGAAGGTGTGTAAGGCTGTGGGTCGTTGCTTGTAGGTGGGGATGTCCCATGCTATAGGTTAGAGGAGGTGCCGCATCGGTGCGATAGTATAGGCATGTTGTGATGTAGGGGAGCAACAGAGCTCATATTTAGAATAGGAGCAGTCACAGGTCAAGTCGGTGGCCATATATGAGAATAGGATCAGAAACACGAAGTACGAGCTCAGGGAGCTAATTTACATTTTGGTAAACAGCATTACCTGTTTTAGAAGGTAAGCCATACATAGCCAGAGTAGGCTTTGCCTGTATGAACATTATTATTCTGAAACAAACATAAGGGAGAATTTAACCCCATTGGTGGTGAATGCTTGTGTGAAAAGCGTCAACTAAAGTGACAATAAGCTAGTGGCTGTACGTCGGCAGTGGCAGAGTGACATTCCGTCACATGTTAGAGCAGAGGTGTCCGATAAAGTGACAATACGTTAGTGACCGTGCGACGGCAGTGAAAGGAGTGAAGTGAAGAGGCGACCAAGGAACAAATAGCAGCAAAAAAGAGGAAAAACCAGCGACAACAGAGAATGCGAGCCCACAAGTGACTCAAAAACTGTGTGGGTAGGGGGTGATTGACGTTTTGTTTTCTTATTCTTTTGGATTCCATGTAAGTCACAAATTATCATTTTTATTTATTTGCATATGTATTAAAATTGTTGTTTTCAGTGAACCCCTGTTGATTTATGCTTTTTTAGAAGTTATTAACCCCTTAAGGATAAGAACCAATCAAACAAAAGTGAAACGGGCTGGTTCGTTACAGCGAGACATACATTCACGCACAGATTCAGGCAACACTCCTTTAGTTTTGGCTGAATACGCGGCGTGAATCTATTTTTCCCAGCAGCAACAAAGCCCCGGTTTCCGACAGTAAGCATAGTCCTCCTAAAACAACAACCCAACACCTTTCATACACTAGTACTGTCGAATTATCACTGTGATTAACTTTTCATGATAACGAGTTTAACTCTCTACGTGCTGCTGGTGGATATTTTTATACTGTACCAATGACCCAGACTTAGCTGGTGCTAACTCTAAAATATTTAGGGCCAAACACAAATTTTACCCCCCAATCCTCAAAATTTGCATCTAAAACCGAAAATTACATGTCCAATATGGTCCTCCATACTTTTACTCCACTGCGCATGTGCAATGTCAAGGAGGTCTCGAAATTGGCACAATTATCATTCTTTGTTTGGCCCTCAATTCAGTTACAACTGACTGATATTTGTGCTTGTAAATCTCAGTTTAAATGATGCCAGACACATAATTATGAGAGAAATGGTGGATATAAGGAGGAAATAGAAGGAGGAGAGGAAGAAACAGTGGAAGGAAATGTTCAGGGCTGTAACTTATAATTTTTTTTTACGAAATTATTTCATGTTACCTATTTTTGAGGCATGACCCTGTTGTGGTCATTCTTGCTATGAATGTTCCTTTGTTTGATCAGTGTTTCCTCTCTCCCTTTCCTTTATTCCCCCCAAGCTATTCTCCCATGCTTTTGGCATATTTTTTATTTTGTAATGTTCATTACTAAAATTTCTTGGGAGTTTTGGCTTGGTAACAGAATAATATTCTGTTTTTCCCCATGTTTACGTTCTCACCCTTGGGTGTTTAGGCGTTTTGGTCTGCATCTACCATCTGATGTTCTGCAGTTTCTTCTCTGGAAGTCTCTGTTTTGCATCAGATAGTGTTTAAATTGGTAACTGATTTCAGGCCATGTTTATCAGTGCCTGGAGTCATGTTTCCGGTTGTGTACACTTTTTGTTTGTGTTGACAACTGTTACTTCTGATAGTGATTACTTGTCCTCTGCTTAGTTCAGTTCATAGCAAGATACATTAACATTGTCCGTAAGTGTTACATTAAAGTTTTAAAATTTTTGTCCACACTTAGGCTTTTTTGGGATCCATTTGGGCTCATTGTTCCCATTGGGAACTTGGGCTCTTCTGAAAATTTTTTCAAAAATTTTTTTTTGGAAATTATTTTCTTTCGAAATGTTGTAATGGATTATATTATATTATGTATCTTTATTTCAAGGGTTAGTGCGAGTAATATGACTGTCTATATTTTTTCTTGATGAAAAAATATTGTTCATATGGTAATGCGAGGATATGTTCCTCTAATTCTCAGGTTCATTGTGTTTCTTATAGTCAATGTATTCACACTAATTCTTGCTCTGTGTGTGTTGATTGGAATGACAACATTGGAGATGTGTGTCACGGTATTTTGTTAGCGGTGAGGGGTCCATTCCGGTCCTCTCTCCGCAGGGTCACTCTACTGTATCAGTCTCTTTTTCAGAATTTAGAGTGATGTTTCCGTGATCTCTTCAACAAGTGTGTCTCCGTCGTTGCAATATTAGGGCTAGCGGGAAGTGCTCAAGGTATTACGACAATTGCCGGGAGTTCCCTAGTAGGATCGAAGGCATTGATCGCCTGCTAGTCCACCCAGTGTCGAATGGATCGGCATCCGGGTTCATCCGTTGCGGTCCAGGGAACCAGATTGGGTGATGCGAGCACTATAAAACATCAAATGTGCACACCCAGCAACGATGGATCCGAGGATATTATGGAGGAAGCCTGTCAATCTGGTAGCTAGCTCGTCCAGGTCCACCTGGACCACGAGCGAGTGAGGCCCCCTCTCTCTTAATCAACATTTGCACCGCAATGTTGTTGTATGTTTGTTCGTTAGTTGGAGCTTACGTCCATTCCTCCTGCTCGGGACGCTCCGTCGCATAGACAGTCCGACGCGGCTGTTATATTGGCTTCCTCATCCTCACGTCAACACACACGACCGCACCTTGGCTATGTGACCACAGATTTCCAGGGGACGTTCGCATATTATATAAATGCAGGATTGAACGTCCCTGGTGCTCCTGCTTCGCCGACCAAGGAATACAAGTCGACCAGGTCACTCCATCTGCTAGCCAAGGACACGAGGCCTTTCCAGTTTGGACGGTGGCATATTATATAAATGCAGGAATGAACGTCCCTGGAGCTTCCAGCGGATAATTACGTAGGGCCGTGGCTCCACAGGTCTCATTGAGTAACATGAACAAGGTGATGTTACCGTGATGTCTTCGTAAGTGTGCTTCCGTCGTCACAGGCAAATGAAGAGCTAGCGGTAAAAGTGCTCATGCAGATACGTCAATTGCCTAAGAGGTCCCAAGTAGGATCGACGTCGTTGGCATCCGCTAGCTCGCCCGGTGTAGTGACCATTCATCGAATAGCTCAGCAGCCGGGTCCGTCCGTTGCGGTCCAGGAAGGAGATTTGGGTGATGCGAGCACTATAAAATACAATGTGCACACCCAGTGACGACGGATTCCAGGATGGTACGGAGGAAGCCTATTAGTCCGGTTCCTAGCTCGTCCAGGTCCATCCGGGCTGCGAGCAAGAGAGGTCCCTCTCTCGTACTACAACATCTGAGCCCAGATGTTGTGGTACAAAACGTTCCTCAGTCGGAGCATACGTCCACCGCTCGGGATGCTCCGGTATATAGACAGTCCTGAGAGACTGCTCTTTCGGCTTCCTCATCCTCACGGCAGCACATGCGACCACACCTTGGCTATGTGACTAGTGATATTCAACCAACATCGCCGACCAGGGATTCTATGGCGACCAGGTCACGCCATCTGGTAGCCAAGGATACGAGGCCTTCATACTCAGGACGTTCGCATATAAGAAGTATGCAGGAGTCAACGTCCAAGGAGCTTCCAGCAGCTAAATCCTGTAAGACCGCAGCTCCTCAGGCCTCCGTGACGGACATGCTATCGCAGATAGCACAAATTATCGCAGCATCCCAGCAACCGACAGTAACTCTGTTGGATCAGGAATTGTCTGAGGAAGCTGGGTTGGTACGTTCCGCTGCAGGTTCAGGTACGGCCGACCAAGAATTACAAGTGGTCCGACAGGATGGCGAAAGGGATACAGAGGCGTTGTATTTTTCCCTTTTGGAACAACATAATTGCCATAGAGTACATCCGGCATTATCATCTGACGTTCCTCCGGACCAAAAAATGCTGCGTTGCCGGATAAGAGACTGATAGCGCCACTGGACTCAGAATTCTTAATCGGTTTAGGGACATTGTCCCTCAGTTTCCGACATAGTCCAGAAATGTCTCACGGTCATTTGAACTATTGAATGATGCTATATATAACTTGCTACCTAAATGGGCAAGTCCGGTTTCTTATCGGCAAATGCTCTACATCTGCCTTTCATCAATTCAAGGAATAATTTCAAAACAGCAGGACAGACCATTCCGAGAGTTTCTCTGCATCTAGACGACCACGCCAAAGACCTAGTATTGTCTATACTGTCGTCAATGTCAATTCCAACCACGATGTTGGAAACGACAATATCGTCTAGCAGGGTTAGCTTAGACGCATCATCGTACGCAGATCACCTTACCAGAGCTTTATCATTACGTCTCAAAGGAAAAAGAATTCCAGGATGTACAACCTCCTTAAGAGTTCTTTCAAGGGCCTCACGTATAACTCCGCCCTTTTAGTGGTGATGTGGAGTTGGTTAGATGTGACGCGGCCCTGGCTACATCCATGCGTGTGGATAGTAAGGAGAAAAACTCTCTCAGAGTTGCTCCGGTCTCCGGAGAGTTTCTCTTCGACGGCAAGCTTTCTGCAGTCTATGATCAGATAACTAAGAAAGCTTCAGACTCTCTGCTATTCAAATCCGCTTCCATAGAGTCGGATTCAGCAGAGAAAAGTAGGACAGGCACTTTAGGGCGAATACGTCCAAGGGAAGTTCCTATAGACGTTCCTATGCATCCTCTAGGTCTTACTCTATAGACCGTCAGGGTAGCGACTCAGGTAGGGGCCGTAATACTGGCCGAGACATTCGGTCAGACGCCCCAAGGTCGACGGGGCGAGGTGCGGGCCGTGGAGGACATGGTTTCTCCTTTTGCAAGCCTCGCAGGACCAGGAGGTAATGGTATTAACCTCTATCGTGTACCAGTGAGCAGAAGACTGTTGAGTTTCTCAATCAATTGGGAGTAGATTACAGACGTCCCTTGGATTCGAGGGGTGATTTCAGAAGGACTAAATTGTCCTTCAAACGAAAATCTCTGTTAACTCGAAATCCAAGATGGACTCAGCTTCCGTCAAGTCCGCAGGAAAGAGGCTCGCTTCCATCAGAAGTCCAGTCTCTTCTGGAGAAGATCGCGATAGAGATCGTAGAAATCCAGGAATCTCCAGGTTTCCACAACCATCCTTTTCTGGTTCCAAAACCAGACGGCTCGTTCCGTCCACTCATAAATCTGAGCTGGATAAACAAGCTGATCGTGGCTCCAAGATTCTATATGGAGACCATCCGATTGGTCAGAGCGAGTATTCGGGTGAACGACTATGCTATATGCATAGATCTCAAGATGCATACTTTCACGTCATGGTACATCAGGCGTTCAGAAAGTATCTTCGCTTCGCCATCATAGGAGTCGTGTATCAGCTCTGAGTAATGTGTTTCGTCTGAATCTAGCACCCTGGGCTTTCACTCGAATAATGAACTCGATAATGACTCATTTCCGAGCTCATTCATCTGCGGTAATGTTGGCCTACCTGGACGACATTCTTCAGAGGTATGGCAATGAGTTAATGCTTCAGAACGATGTGCAGAATCTGCTTTTATTGCTCTGACGTCTCGGTTTCATAAGTAAACAAGGAGAAGTCGGATCTGGTGTCGTCCAAGTCATTCACCTACCGGGGATGAACTTTGAGACGCACAACAATCTCGTTCGTCTGCGTTAACCAGAGCGAAATTTAATCAGTTGTTACGCTCGCTATTGTCTTCACAGACAAAGTTACAGCGAGAGATTTCATGAGACTGATAGGTTTGTGCTGAGCTACTGCGGATTTTATTCCAATGGGGCGGCTACGCACTCGTCCTCTCCAAATTTTTCTGACCCAGAATTGGAGGGTGAAGATTCATTCGCTCGATACGGACATACTCTTGTCAAATCAAGTGAACAAGAGATTCAGACTTATGCAGATATTAAGTGGTTAACTCAAGGAGTTCCACTGCAATTGACGGATCTGAGTTTTACAGTTTTGACGGATGCCAGTTAAACAGGTTGGGATGCAACATTGAGCCCAACGGATTTGAAGTGCCAGGATCTTTGGGATCCGCAGTTCCTAATCAAGCACATAAACATCAAGAAATGATGTCAATTTGGCTTGCGCTATGTCATTGGATGAACGTTATTCAGAATGCTCACATGCAAGTTCTGTATGACAATTCGACGGTATTAGCGTATATTCGGAACCAGGGTGGCACTCATTCCATTCTGTTATTCAAGTTATCGGAATGAATCCTTCTGTTTGTACTAGAACATCAAGTTCTATCGGTCTGTCATATTCCGGGTCGTCTGAACGTATTAGCGGACTCCCTTTTACGGAGGGGCCACTTGTTGCCGTCAGAATGGACTTTCAACAAATGACTATTCAATCAGATTTGCTACCAATGAGAGCGGCCAATGATGGACTTATTTGTGACGCATCTCAACAATCAGTTGCAGACGTATGTGTCACCATGTTCGGATCCTCGAGCGTTTGCAGTAGACGCTCTATCGATCTCGTGAGACGGAATAATAGGATATGCGTATCCTCCAGTGCCGTTGATTCAGCAGATATTGCTCAAGTTAAATAATCTCAATGCAAAATTCTGTTGGTAGCATCTCTATCTCCACAAAGGCCATGGATTAATCTACTCAGGTGTCTGTTGTGGGACATGCCATGGAAGCTTCCTCCACATTTCGGTCCATTCTATGGCTAGATGGATTCAATTAACTATCAGTACTGCTTATGATAATATCTTCAACTCAGCAGTCTGTGCTTAAGATTTCAGCTCATGAAGTAAGAGTTCTTTCTACATCATGGGCTTACGCTAATAGTGTTGCTATTACAGATCTAATGAGGGCTGCATATTGGTTTCAGCCTTCCACTTTCACGAATCTGTACCTTAGAAATATTGAGTCCAATTCTGGAGATCTGCATTGTTTAAGTCCGTTATCTGTTGCTCAGAATGTCATCCACTAAACAGTTGCAACTGTAGTTGTGTAGGCTTTCGGTTCCGGCAGTGACTCTGTCCTGCTGCCCTCTTCGCTCTGGAGTATTTGATCCAGGGCAAAGGGAAGAGGGTGGGAGGGGGGGGGGGGGGGCGGGTGTTCCCTTAGGTCACCTGCTTTATAGTGATAAGCAAAGGAATGCCACCCCTGGAGTCAGTAATTCCAGTCGGTACCGGGATGATTTTAAAGTGTAAAGCTAATGTTTACTCATCCATGTAATATTTTTAAAGTGTAGCTCGGTGTGAAGCATTTGTGTATGTCACATGTCATACGGGCGTTAGTATACAATCCTCGAGCACTTTTAATGAGTATAAAGAGTCTCATTTCTCTGGACTTCCTTTATTTATGGGCTTTCCTTTAAAAATAATTAGCATAACGGGTTATACTGGAGGTTAATAGAGATCATTGATGTTATTGTGCTCAAGTACAGAATGGTGTTGTGTCTTTCTCGTTTTGATGCAAATAGAAAGATACATGTAAAGCCTATTTCTCCTTTCTCCTCGAGGGGATAATTCTGTATATGTAGTTGAGTCTATTGGATTTTCTTTATGTCCTAGGCCCTCCAACCTTTCAGCTAAGTCTGTGTCATTGGTACAGTATAAATATGTTAAAAAATTTATAGTAATTTATATATTTTTTATACTTACCAATGACCCAGACGGGGATGGCCCTCCCATGAGTTGGGAACTCATACCTCCCCGCTGAGTACATAACGCTTACCAGGCACTGGTTGTAAGAATGATAATTGCGCCAATTTCGAGACCTCCTTGACACTGCGCATGCACAGTGGAGTAAAAGTATGGAGGACCATATAGGACATGTAATTTTCGGTTTTAGATGCAAATTTTGGGGATTGGGGGGTAAAATTTGTGTTTGGCCCTAAATATTTTAGAGTTAGAACCAGCTAAGTCTGGGTCATTGGTAAGTATAAAAAATATATAAATTACTATAAATTTTTTAACTTTCCTGCCGATTTCTCTTGCCACTGATATAAGTATAATTTGGGCACATTTAATCAAAGTTCCCACATCTATAAATTGAATTGCTTATTTTACCAATGATTCCTTTAGTTAACTGTAGATGCATTTTTCATCAAACCTAGTTATGGCTGCTTAATACAGGGTTCCCGCGGGGCCTTGAAAACCTGGAAAAGCCTGGAATTCGTCAAAAGGTCATTCAAAGCCTTGAATTTCCAATGGGAGCCTTGAAAAGCCTGGAATTCGTCAAAAGGTCATTCAAGGCCTTGAAAGCCTTGAATTTCCAATGGGAGCCTTGAAAAGCCTGGAAAATCGGAGAATTTTGTGATGCGTAATTTAATCCGAACATATTTTATGGCATTTACAGGAAGTGTAACTGTGCGGTTTATTAATCCGATCATAATATTTTGGAGTATTTACGGCAGTGCGAATGCGTGCATTATTGATAGAATTTTGCAGTGATGTGACACTGAAATCCTTTGAATCAAGCATTGTGAATGGTTGCTATTGATGTGGGCGAGCACAATGGTGTATATTTAAGCCAATGGGAAGATTTATTGTAAATTCTGCCTGTTCGAATGCTGAGTGCATGTGCGTGGATAATTTATTCACATTGAAAATATTACAAATGGATGATTGTTCAGTTGAACTATTTGAGTATTTCCGAAGCATGTATGTCTGATGAATTTGCCACAACGTCATGTTAAAGTCCTGGCACGGGGAGTCGCCATCACGGTGGATTCCGAGTTTGGATTTCCAAATGAAAGTGTTATTGTCTTATTCAGCTCAAATGTTAACATGTGCGATTTTAAGTATGATTCGCCCATGTATGAAACATTAAAAACTTTTCGACACTTACTGCATTTAGCTGAATACCGTTCAACTGGAACAGGCAGTAACCAGTTATAGTATGCAGTTGATTTAATCCAAGCTTGTTGGAAGGTACACTTCCCCACAACGGAATTACATTTTGCTTTTCGAATGACATTTCCGGAGACATTGTGGGTTACGAAATGTGTCATTTACATGTAATATGTAGTTTACTCATTGGGAGAAAGGATGACATCAATTCATTTGTATTCATTAAGTATTCAGTTAGAATACCGGTACATGTACAAGAGACATAGCTATTGTGCCACCTGGTAATTACACTGCAGTTGTAGGATAAACACAAGAAAATGTCTTTCTCAGGCTCACTAATTCTAATCAGTGATATCATTGCTTGGATAGCTTTCAGAAAGAGTTTTCCAAGAAATGATGTCAAGTGTTAGAATTACAAACAAAGGGAAATATAAGAGAAAGTTTCTATATTTGATAATTTAGGGTACTTTGGTAGCATCGGCCTTGAAAAGCCTTGAATTTCATAAATGGGGGCCTTGAAAATCCACGAAAATTGCTAAGAAATGGCCTGGAATGGCCTTGAATTTCAAAGATTTTAACCTGGGGGAACCCTGTAATAGCAGCCATGATTGAATTGGATGAAAATTGAAAAATATCCTGAAAATACTCTGCAGGTTTAGAGTTAATGACTAATTGTCATAGGGACATAGCAGTATTTTTATTGGAAGGAGGGTTAATGTTTGAGGTATGCGACTGCTTTCTAAAAATTCTATTTGGATCAGAGGTCACAGGTCCTGTTGTCGAGGCAGACATCATAATATCACATTCTATCATTATCATGAGACAATGAGAGTGCCAATTTACCTTAATTACTGAAGATTCTGAGTCATGGAACTTAGGGTGCACCATGTCCAATTTTGGCAGCGAAATTAGGATAAATAAAAATGCTACTCATAATTTGTTAGTAATTGTTTAATAATATAAATTTAAAGTACAAACATGATGGTGACATCATTGCATCCCTCTGCATGGTTTCTTGCCAAGATCGATTAACTCAGGGCCTGGATTTAAAAAATAGCCTTGAATTTGAATTAGGCACATTCAGGGCCTTGGAACACTTGAAAATGGGCGGGAATTCCTTTTAAAAGTTAAAAATCATGAAGTTTCATGAAACAACAACAGTGAACCCCACTGAAGTGTCTAATTAGTTACAGTCTATTTTTTCAAGATTTACACTAACTGTGAGCAGAATAACTATCTACGGTTGGGTCATATCAAATTTCGCACACACAGGAGCAATACATCCCATCGTGGAAGCAGTAATTGCACCTCCAGGTGTAACTGGTTATTGTGACAGGCTGCCTCCCCCATTCACTCCTACCCAATTTAATAAACCTCATTCGGTCATATCAAACATCTCTGCGTACACAGGAGCAATACATCTCAGCGCAGAAGCAGAAATTGCACCTCCGGGTGTGACATATCATTGCCTCCCCCATTCACTCCTACGCGATCTGATAAACTAACTCTGCATAGAACACCCAAACCATGCTAGAATAGAGTTGATCCCTGCCGTGCCAGCATGAATCACCCTGGGAAGGGCCAATAATGGGAAGAGGGGAGGGTTTATAACTCTTGATTTTTTTAGTCCCCTACCGGCATCGGCACTCTGTCCATCCGTCAGTCTGTCATTCTGTCAGTCTGTCAGTCACACTTTAGTTTTCCGGAGTTTTTTTGGAAACGCTTCAATGGAATGATTTCATTTTTGGTAAACTACTATAGAACGATGACTTACAGATCAAGTTTGAGTTTCATGCTGATTGCATTATTCTTGTGTGAGTTACGGCCCTTGGAAATATGGGAAAAAGCACCAAAATATCAGTTTTCCAGAGTTTTTTTGGAAACGCTTCAACGGAATGATTTAATTTTTGGTAAACTACTATAGAACGATGACTTACAGATCAAGTTTGAGTTTCATGCTGATTGCATTATTCTTGTGTTAGTTATGGCCCTTGGAAATATGGAAAAGCACCAAAATATCAGTTTTCCAGACTTTTTTTGGAAACGCTTCAACAGAATGATTTCATTTTGGGTAACCAACTATAGAACGATGACTTACAGATCAAGTTTCATTTACACTCTGTCCATCCATCCGTCAGTCTGTCAGTCAGTCTGTCGGTCATACTTTAGTTTTCCGGAATTTTTTTGGAAATGCTTCAACGGAATGATTTCATTTTTGGTAACCTACTATAGAACGATGACTTACAGATCAAGTTTCATTTGCACTCTGTCCATCCGTCAGTCTGTCAGTCAGTCTGTCAGTCATACTTTAGTTTTCCGGACTTTTTTAGCTCCATCATCCGTCGTTGTCCGTCGTGAACTTTACATTAACGACTACTCCTCCCAAATAACTAGATCAAATTGAACCAAATTTGGTGTGCATGTTCCCCATCATATGTCAATTCAAACTTGTACAAATAAACTTGCCACACCCACAGGGGGCACCACAAGGGGCATAACTCTGATAGCACCCATGAATTTCTTTCCAAAATTCAAAAAAATCTTCTTCTTCAGATCCACTGGACAGAATTCTTTCCTATTAGGCATACATCATCTTTAGGGATGGGGCAGATTCAAGTTTGTTCAAATCGGCCCCCTGGGTTCATATTCGGGCTCACTATAGAAGCCCGAATTTGAACTTAGTGCATTTCAGGCAAATTTCTTAAAAAATCTTCTTCTCCAGATCCAGCAGGCAGAATCTTTTGATATTTGGTATGCAACATTGTGGGGTGGATCTGATTCAAGTTTGTACAAATCGGCCCCCTGGGTTTATATTTGGGCTCAGTATAGAAGCCCAATTTTGAAGTTAGTGCATTTCAGGCAAATTTCTTAAAAAATCTTCTTCTCAAGATGTAGCAGGCAGAATCTTTTGATATTTGGTATGCAACATTGAGGAGTGGATCTGATTCAAGTTTGTTCAAATCGGCCCCCTGGATTCACATTTGGGCTCAGTATAGAAACCTGAATTTGAACTTAGTGCATTTCAGGAAAATTTCTTTAAAAAATCTTCTTCTCCAGATCCAGAAGGCAGAATCTTTTGATATTTGGTATGCAACATTGTGGGGTGGATCTGATTCAAGTTTGTTCAAATCGGCCCCCTGGATTCATATTTGGGCTCACTATAAAAGCTCAAATTCGAACTTAGTGCATTTCAGGCAAATTTCTTAAAAAATCTTCTTCTACAGATCCAGCAGGCATAATCTTTTGATATTTGGTATGCAACATTGTGGGGTGGATCTGATTCAAGTTTGTTCAAATCGGCTCCCTGGATTCATATTTGGGCTCACTATAAAAGCTCAAATTCGAACTTAGTGCATTTCAGGCAAATTTCTTTAAAAATCTTCTTCTTCAGGTTCAGCAGTTGGAAAGTTTTGATATTTGGTATGCAGCATCCTTAGGGGGTGAGATTCAAATTTGTTCAAGCCATGTCCCTAGGTCCATATTTGGGCTCACTATGGGAGCCCGAATGATAACTTAGTTCAAAATGAGGAATTTTCTTTAAAAATCTTCTTCTTCAGATCTAGCAGTCAGAATGTTTTGATATTTGGTATGCAGCATCCTTAGGGGGGTGAGATTCAAGTTTGTTCAAGCCATGTACCTAGGTCCTTATTTGGGCTCACTGTGGGAGCCCAAATGATAACTTAGTTCAAAATGAGGAATTTTCTTTAAAAATCTTCTTCTTCAGATCTAGCAGTCAGAATGTTTTAATATTTGGTATGCTGCATCCTTAGGGGAGTGAGATTCAAGTTTGTTCAAGCCATGTCCCTAGGTCCATATTTGGGCTCACTGTGGAAGCTTGAATTGTAACTTAGATCGAAATGAGGAATTTTCTTTAAAAATCTTCTTCAGATCCAGCAGTCGGAATGTTTTGATATGTGGTGTGTAGCATCCTTAGGGGGGTGAGATTCAAATTTGTTGAAGCCATGTCCCTGAGTCCATATTTGGGCTCCCTGTGGGAGCCCGAATTATAACTTAGACAATATGAGGAATTTTTCTTTAAAAATCTTTTTCAGATTTAGCAGTCAAAATGTTTTGATATTTGGCATGCAGCATGCTTAGGGGGTGAGATTCAAGTTTGTTCAAGCCAAGTCCCTGGGTTCATATTTGAGCTCACTGTGGAAGCCCGAATGATAACTTAGTTCAAAATGAGGAATTTTCTTTAAAAATATTCTTCTTCAGATCCAGCAGATGAATGTTTTTGATATTTGGTATGCAGCATCCTTAGGGGGGTAAGATTCAAGTTTGTTCAAGCCATGTCCTTAGTTCCATAAAATTTGTCTCTCATGATTTCATTCCTTTGTGGTGTTGATGAGCCATGTCTAACTGAATGTGACCCCAAATACTTCTTTGAACCACTTTGGCCGGTGAGCGATTAAGGCTCTTTGTGGCCTGTTATTTGGAAATGCTTCAACCGAATGATTTCATTCTCGGTAACCTACTATAGAATGATGACTTACAGATCAAGTTTGAGTTTCATGCTGATTGCATTATTCTTGTGTGAGTTTTGGCCCTTGGAAATATTGAAAAGCGCCAAAATATCAGTTTTCTGGCTTTTTTTTGGAAATGCTTCAACGGAATTCATGCTGATCACATCTAGGTTATAACATTTGTATAATTATTAATGCTCGTTAGTCCAGTAGGGGACATTGTATTGCTTCAGCGATACGTGTGCTCTTGTTCCATTTTCAGATGCACAGAAAACACAAGTGACATCAATCAACATGACAGGAGGAGCAGACCACGTCCTCCAAAAGATAAGACGGGACCACAGCACTACAGATGCAACAGCTCCAATGATCAAAGCACCAACTACAAAAATAGACCACCTGAATACAACCACAACAATGACCAATGCTACATCTACTGAACAGACCAACAGAAGAGCCCGATGCAGCCTATACTTGCCAAGGGGGGCTCCAGTGAAAGACAAACAACAAGTGGCAGACTAAACTTGTCTGAAGACTAGACTCTACAGACAACAGATCATCTGAATGACAGACAAGAATCCCTTAACAAGCACAAACACACTTTTTTTTCTAATCAATAACTATTATGGAACCATTATAACCGTGATGGATTTTCTATCATCCTTTACTCCTCTCTGGAGATGGTCGAGTGTTGGTTCTGCATCCCACTAATGGACCTTTTGGTAAACGTCCACAGGACATACTTTTGTCGCTGTCAAATACGTTTAAAAGCAGGCCTGCCCCTGAACCAAGGAAGTTTGGATCTTCTTTCTTTGAGTGGCACCCTGATTGCCCCTGAATGGGCCGTTGTTCTCATTGGGAAGCGATTTGTCTATCTGCCAAATCCGAGGAAGTTTGTCTTCACCGACACCGACAGAAGCCAGAGGCAGAGTATACTTGCCGATGATGGCCTTAACATCAATACAGCTAAGTGGCAGACTATACTTGCCTGAAGATGCCTGGTAACATGACACCATCACCCTTGGGGAGAGGTGGCACCTTTGTCAACAGGTCACACTCTCACACTTGTCCTCACCCGATGAAGAATAACAACTGACCAAGGAGGACCATCAGAAGCTGACTCCCACAACTTTTCCTCCTCTGCTGCGACCTGCCATGATGATGATCTGTAAAATCACAATAATTCCAAAATATCAGAGTACTCTTGTGTTCCTAATAAACATACATGTATGTATATTAAATTTGTGGAATTTTTCCACCCTGTATGTACTTTATTTGGGCCTGTGTGTTTATTAAAATTGCCCTTCCAACAGGGAGGAGATCTTCAAATTAGTCAATCTTCACTAGAGTGTATGATAGTGTTTTGTTTAGCACAGTGTATTCATTGTTGTATTCATGATGCCTAAATGTCTCTTGGTTTTCTTTAATAAAACTAGCTGCAATACTGGCAAATAAGTAGGCTTTTAGATAAAATTAACTTGCATTATTCCCCCACCCCCTCCGAGTATTTCCACCCTGTACTATTATTTGGGTGTGTACTTTTATTTAATTTTGGTAAATGTTCCACCCCATCCTTTTATTCCCACCTGTACTTTTATTTCGAATATAATAGTAGTGTTGAAAGGGGCTTGCCCTAAACCATCCCTGCATGCTTTCGGCATGTGAAACCATTAATCTTTCTTGGTTCACTGTGGGCAAGATAAAAAAGGGCATTTTTAGGGCCCTGAAAATCCTCAAATTTGGCTATTGTAAGGCCTTGCAAAATGCTGAAATATGTTGAGAAATGACATTGAATAGCCATGAATTTTATCAGTCCTTGCCTGCCGGAATCATGTCATTCTGATTCTCAGATATATTTTAAGACCCACTTAGTGCAGTCTTGGCATGAGTGATGTGACTCAGTGGTTAGAGCACTGAAATTCAAACCTTAAAGTCTACAGTTTGATTCTGACCAGCGGTAACTGTGTTGTGTCTTTGGGTGAGGCACTTAATCCTGATGGCCCACATGGGGGGGGGGGGGGGGGGGGGGGGGGCATGGTGGTTATGTGTACAAAGTCATACTGCATGTTGATGGTGCACTTGCCTTCAACTAATGTTTCCATGTTTGTGCAGAGTTGATACATTTTGGGTCTGACAACTGCTTGCCACTGCTTGGTGGTTTTATTCAAGTATTCCAGCTTTCTCCACATGTAAAACTGTCTTGACACGAGGTGACCCTGTCAAAAGTGTATTTAATAAACCCAAATAAATAAATATTACAGTCTTGACATGAACACCACAAAACATGCTGTTGTTACTTGTATTTTTTTGAAAAATTGTTAAAAAAATTCAAGGTAAGGCCTAAAAAAATAAAAAAATCTGTTTCTCAGGCCCTCCCACATGGTCCTTTTGGCTGCCGCATGCTCTCTTTTTATAACCAATTTAAACTTTAAAAAAATTAAAATTAAATGGTTTATGTCTGATATTTTACCCAAGTTAAAAAAATTAATGAATTTGTCTCTTGAGTGCAAGAAGGCTTTGTAATGCTTTAGCATTGCAAAGCCTTCTTGCACTCAAGGGATGAAATACACTACCACCCATGGTATTCTGTAGATTATGAGGCCTAAAACTTGAACCAAGAACATGAACTTTTGATAGCAAAGAAGTAATTACTGAAGTAAAAAATAAAATTAAAAAAAAGTGCTCGCCTGCATGCAATTTTACAAATAATGGCCTGAGAAACAGAAGATCTACTTTGTGTGGCCTAACCTTTATTTTTATTTTGTACATGTCTTGAATATACTTGATATAATCTCAAAAAACATTTTTGTAGTTGTCCTTTGTATTAGTTTGAGAACGTTCCCAGTACAATGTTCAAGGGTGCTTGGTTGTTTGATAAAAGATTATATATTACATAGTTATCCATTTATGCAAAATATAAATATACATTGTAGAAAGGTTTAAGGCATTAGATCAATATAGCTTCTATATAGACATCCTGGTAATATATTACATTTTGACATCCTTTCATTGTGCTATCATATTTTAACCCTTCACGTAACAAACCGACTACATTTGCCCACGTAATATAGAAATTAAGTAAATAAAAAAATAAAAATTTATCAGAAAATTTCAAGAAACCATATCATATGACCCCTCATTGGAACGAGCTTGTTGAGCTTCTTCCAATGAAGGGGTCACATGATATGGTTTTGTTGAAATTTTTGGAAAAATTAAAAAAAACAGTAATTAAATTAATAGATTTTGATGTTGAGCGCATTGGGTAAAGTATTAAAATGTTACGTATTCCTGCACGGTGAATTGTTATCCACAGTAAGGTAGGTGTTAATTAATTCTTAAGTTCACATACAGCCACAAACTGCCACTTTTATATTGCTGTGAAAAGTAACCCACAACTGCATTCTTCCTTGAAAACTCATTGAGCTCTGTCAAACACAATATAATTTGTTATATTTTTATGTTGCATGGGCAATATGGACAGCTCCAACATGGAATATGTTTTGGTGGAGAAGAATCATACACAGAATAAGAAATATTACCTTCAAATGGAACTGAGAACATGAATACAGGCGCTACTGCACATTAACTACATGTACAGTTGAACCTGTCTTGAGAGACCGCCCTTTGGGCCACACAAAAGTGGTCTTTCAAGACAGGTGGTCTCTCATAACAGGTTTCAGGTTTTCTCAAGTCAGTGAATAACCAACCACAAAATTCAGAAATTGAGAAGATGGATTTTTGTAATTACTTTGTAATTGTTCTTTTTTATGAAGTTTTTGTAACAAATTGAAATGGACTGTTATAAAAATTATAAAAATAAATTGGTGTTGAAATCTTCATTGAAGATTTTCAACACAAATTTATTTTTATAATCCTATCTGTCACATTTCAGGTATGAATGAAATTGTTTATTCAGCAATAATCCTAATCTTTTCACAGGGGTCTTTTAAAAACATCTCAATTATGAGTTATGTAACTGAATAGCAACTGAAACCAAATTAAGGGCTTTTAATTATGTTAGTTTTACCATAATGGATTTTCCAACTCCAGAACAGGTAAAAAGTTTTTATCATGGTTTCAGTCTTCAAAGGGGCGGTCTTTCAAGACAGGTCCATTACGGCATAAAAATACAAGTTGGTACCAGGTCACAGTGGTCTCTCAAGACATGTGGTCTCTCAAGACAGGTGGTCTCTCACAGCAGGTCCATTATAGAGTAAAACCAGTTGGTGCCTGACAGATGTGGTCTCTCAAGACAGGTGGTCTCTCAAGACAGTGGTCTCTCAAGACAGGTTTACTGTAGTAAGCTTTAGAGCTAACAGTTTTATGAAACGTTGTTCAACACAGTCACTGTAGTAATTATTAAACTGTTTTTATTACGACCCCCCCCCCCCCCCCCCCCCCCACCTGGCAAGGGTATATAGTATTCCACATGTCCTTCAGGCAATCCATCAGCTTGTCCATCTTGAAGTTGTATCACACACTACACACACACCTTTCAAGACAGTCATCTGAAATTTTGCACAATGCAAAACTACATTCAGCACATTACCGCATTCAACCTGAGCTGTATTTTAATTTGCAAAGCATTGCAAAGCCTTGTTGGACTCAAGGGATAAATTTATCAATTTTATTAACTTTGGTAAAATATCAGACAGAAAACATTTAATTTTTATTTTTTCAAGTTTGCATTGGTTATAAAAAGAGAGCATGTAGCAGACAAAAGGACCATGCAGGAGGGCCGACATATAATGTGTATTATTACTAGTAATATAATGTTACTTGTGATATGTGATTTGAAGACCATGAGATATATCCAACTTACATAGCATATAAAATATACTGACATGTTTGCGTGTATAAATTGGTTGAAACATGTTAAGTCAGATTTTCAACATTTTATCACTTCATGGTGCATACTTGGCTGAACTTATCAAGCTAATAAAACATAATCTTTTGTTGTCTTATGCATATCTGGGATAGGTTTTCATGTAAATGTTTAACATTACCAGACTCCATTAGTTATGCCACTTAGGTAGGATGGAATTCATATCTATAGGTACTCTTAAGGATCTGAATGTCTCTTTACCATCAGCTGTTCCTTACAGTCCAGATATAACTTATTATTAGAGTTGGGTGGTATTGAGTTCGGTATTTTTATAGGGGTGTACAGGGCTCTCAAGGAATGGTGAGTGATCACTCGCACTCGTCTGATAATTGCCTAAATTTCTAAAGTGGTGAGCGATTGATCACTCGCCTCTTAACTGGTTGAGAGCTGGAGGCCACAGCACTGGCTTTTGTCTTAAGCAGATGATTCAGCAATATTAAAATGCCCTTTGTTCATAAATATTAAATTGTTTCAATTTACTGGAGAATGCCTAGAGGCATTCTCCAGTAAACTGAAACAATTTAATACATGTAATTATGAACTATATGCCTCATAATGTCCAGACTTGTTACATAGGTAAAATAGAGGTAAAAATAATCTAGCCCTCTACCAGTTAAGTGCCTAGATATGTCAAAATCTTCATATCATGCCTAACATTAAATTCAAAGAAATGAATATGCAGTTACTATCACTCGCCACCACTTACCTGATCTAAATTACAGGCGAGTGACATATCACTCGCCACCGATTTGCTCCTCGAGAGGCCTGGGTAACCTCTGTTACTGTTTGGTAATTGGTATCTGACTTGACTGAGATTTTGCTGATAATACCAAAGAGGAATTCACATCAGGAAAAACAGAATAAGTTGTTGTAGTATCATTCTACCACAATGCTATAAATGACACTGCCAATGAGCTCATCAGTGGCTTTTTTTTATGATCGCAAATTATATCTATAGTAGTTTTGTGAGTTGTTCTAAAAGCGCCTCAATGTTTAACCCTTTACCCAACGCAGTCGATATCAAAATTTATTATTAGTCGAGTTGTGACGAAGTCAAACTCGACTTATAGTTTGGTGAATGGCGGGCGGGCGGGCGGGTGGGCGGGCGGGCGGGCGGGCGTAAACAATTGGTTTCCGGATGATAACTTGATAGTGGTTCAACTCACATTCATTAAACTTCATACATAGGTTGGTCTTGGTGGGAGGAAGAACCCTATTGATTTTGGACATGCTACGTCGAAGGTCAAGGTCACAGTGACCTTGAACATAGTAAATCTTAAACAATTGGTTTCCGGATGATAACTTGATAATGGTTCAACTCACATTCATGAAACTTCATAGGTAGATTGGCCTTGGTGAGGGGAAGAACGCTATTGATTTTGGACTCGCTTCGTCGAAGGTCAAGGTCACAGTGACCTTTAACATAGTATATCGCAACAATTGGTTTCCGGATGATAACTTGATAGTGGTTCAACCTAGAGTCATGAAACTTCATAGGTGTGTTGGCCTTGGTGCGAGGAAGAACCCTATTGATCTTGGACTCACCAGGTCAAAGGTCAAGGTCACAGTGACCTTGAACATAGTATATCGCAACAATTGGTTTCCGGATGATAACTTGATAGTGGTTCAACCTAGAGTCATGAAACTTTATAGGTGTGTTGGCCTTGGTGCGAGGAAGAACCCTATTGATCTTGGACTCACCAGGTCAAAGGTCAAGGTCACAGTGACCTTGAACATAGTATATCGCAACAATTGGTTTCCGGATGATAACTTGATAGTGGTTCAACCTAGAATCATGAAACTTCATAGGTATGTTGGCCTTGGTGCGAGGAAGAACCCTATTGATCTTGGACTCACCAGGTCAAAGGTCAAGGTCACAGTGACCTTGAACATAGTATATCGCAACAATTGGTTTCAGGATGATAACTTGATAGTGGTTCAACCTAGAGCCATGAAACTTTACAGGCGTGTTGGCCTTGGTGCGAGGAAGAACCCTATTGATGTTGGACTCACCAGGTCAAAGGTCAAGGTCACAGTGACCTTGAACATAGTATATCGCAACAATTGGTTTCCGGATGAGAACTTGATAGTGGTTCAACCTAGAGTCATGAAACTTCATAGGTGTGTTGGCCTTGGTGCGAGGAAGAACCCTATTGACCTTGGACTCGCCTGGTCAAAGGTCAAGGTCACAACTCGACATTGGATCTGTGATCCTGAGCGGCATTTTTTTAAATATCATTTTTTCAAATTTTTCAAAACATTTCAACAAAACCATATCATGTGACCCCTCGTTGGAATGAGCTCGTTCCAACGAGGGGTCACATGATATGGTTTTGTTGAAATATTTTGAAAAATAATATTTTTTCAACTGCTGAATTTGCATATTACGCAGGCGGGTGCGGCCGTTTCGTTGGGTAAAGGGTTAAAAGACCTATTTCAGGCTTTTGCGATCTTAGAGTATGTGCCCTGACTATTCCATATTTAGGAGGTCCTATTGGCAATAGACAAAACACCTGGGCAGTGATTTCTAGTCTGGTCTTGCTGCCTTAACAGGCAGCCAAGACTTGAGACTAGAAATTGCTGCTGAGCAGTTAAACATGTACAGGTTGTAGTCTAGTGGGAATTCATGACAGTTGTCCAGTCCATTGAGGGTTAACAATACTGAAAAGAAAATCAGTTACTTCTTTCATGAAACTGAACCTTTCACCTGTTAACAAGCCTCAACAGGGACTTATAAAGAGCAAATGTAGGAAAATTTGAAAATTCAGACGGTTTTGGTATTCATCGATTGGTTCGTATTGGTTTTTCGGTATGCCGATGATAGCAAGGCACTTAACTCTGATTGTCCACATGGAGGCACGATGATGCCATGTACTAAGGCATACTGCACGTCGATTGTGCGCATGTCTTCAACCAATCTAACCCTGCCTGTGCTGTAGTGTGGAGTTACGATGTTGGGGAGCTGGCAGCTGCTCGTCGTTGCCCGGTGGTTCTCTCCGGGTACTCCAGCTTCCTCCACCCATAAAACTGTCACGGTCATGTTTAGCCATTGTGCATAAGTATGTGACCTTAAACACCAATAAATAATAATAAATATGCTGTTGATATCTGTTTGTTTTTTGGGGATATTGCCCATCTCTACTTATTATGTGCCGCATTACAGATGGGCGGTGTCAGGGTATTTTATCAAGAGCTAAATCTCTGTCCATAAGCATTCTGTCTGTCCAAAGTTGAAAATTTTGTATCCCAAACTCAAGCATCATGAGTCCTAATTAAGTGTTTCCTCCCTTCAATGCGAACCCCTGGTATGGAGCAGTGCTACTTCATTGGTAAACGAGTTCTGCTTTGCAGGTAAAATAGGACCCAGTACCAGTGACTGTGGTGGAATTCACTTAAAGTGGACAGCATAGGTATAAAAATTGGCTAAACTTGATTTCATACCTATGTTAACCCTTTGGACGCTGGTGGTATCTTCCATACCAGTTAAATGACAGAAATTGGAAGAGTCCATATCCATTATTTGGGGGTAGAGCAATTAATATTTTCAATGTGCAGTCTGAGCTCTGTCAAACAAGATATAGTTGGTTAACTTCATAGTTAAATGTGAAAAACAGAGTGGTTGGTGAAAATTCTTTTGCACTACCAGTATGTTAGGGGTTAATTGCTCATAAGGATGATTCTCCAGGTGTTGTCAGTTGCTCATAATGATTTGCCAAGATATGTTGAGTTCATGACTATTGTTACCATGACTGATGTTCCGCTTTTGACAGAAATCACAGAAATTAATTGGACTGGAAATGTGTCACTGATATCCCATGTTAAGTCATTAGTTTCACTCCCACCACACAAATAAGCCTATAAATGTAATGATTGAGAGCCTGCAATTTATTCAACTGTTGTCTTACATGTGTCTTCACCAGGTTTGGTGTCAAATAATAAACACAGGTTTTATGTAGATTCATTGCAGATCATTGTTAATTAATTGATCTTGAATTCTGATGAAGCCGGATAAAATAATGAGGAGTGACTTCACATAATAATGATTTAAGGAGGGTGATTTCCCTCGCTCCTTGGGTGCACCATACAGTGATCACCAGAGCCTGGACAAGACTTCAGCAGTATGGCACACCTGTAAGATGGCACGGTGGTGGCAGAGACAGGGCAACATCTGCAGCTGAAGACTGGTTTTTGATCATTCAGGCCCGTAGGAACCGCTTTGACACAGCAACCCAGCTTTGCAGTGACCTTCAGAATGCATCCGAGGTAAATGTTTTGACGCAGACTGTCCGGGCAAGGTTGCACAAAGGTGGTCTCCAATCAAGAAGACCATGTATTCGCATTCCGCTGACCCAGAACCACCACCAGGAACGATATGAATGGGCCCTGGACCATGTTGGATGGACCATAGAAGATTGGCGACCTGTCCTTTTTACAGATGAGTTAACCCTTTACCTAACATGAAAAGCAGACGACACTTGCAAAAAAAATTCTTGAATAACTAATTTTTTTCATTTTTTGTCTCAAAAACATAGGTTATGACCGCTCGTTGGAACGAGCTCGACGAGCTCGTTCCAACGAGGGGTCATAACCTATGTTTTTGAGACAAAAAATGAAAATATTTTAAAAATTAATTGGCGATTTTTGAGAATAGCGCTGGCCGGTTTTGGCCGTTACGTTGGGTAAAGGGTTAAAGTACTGCCTAGACCACACATATAGGCGTTCTAGGATATGAGAAGACCAGGAGAGCGGTTCCATGCATCCAACATTGCTGAGCATGACCGCTATGGTGGAGGGTCAATCATGGTCTGGGGCGGCATGAGCTGGGATAGACGTACATTGCTCTGTGTCCTTGAAAGTGGTACATTGACATTCACAACGGTATATCGATGAGATCCTGGATGTTCATATCAGATTGTATGCAGGTGCAGTGGGTGATAGATTCATTCTGATGGACGATAATGCCCATCCTTATGTTGCCCATGCTGTCGGGGAGTACCGACAGAGGGAGGAGATTGAGCGTATGGACTGGCCAGTAAGATCCCCTGACCGCAGTCCAATTGAACATGTTTGCAATGAGTTGCAGCTTGCAATTTCAGCCCGCCCAGTCCTGCCAAGAAGTGTCCAGGAGCCTGGTGCCATGCTGGTCCAAGAATGGAAAACATCCCACAAAGGACCACCAGGAACCTGATTGGGAGCATGAGAAGGCATTGTCAAGCTGTAATTAACAGTACTGGGTCTCATACTCGATATTGAAGCCATACCAGTTCGCTCCGTCAACTTTTTGGCATATTGAAAAATTTCCTCTTTTACCAAAAATATCCATTTTCCATCATTATCGTATTCAGAAGCTAAAAAATAATGTCAAACACAAATAAAATATTAATTTCTGTACTTAAATCATTAAAGATATAATTAAATAAAAAATATATACACTTTTAATTACAATATTTCAACTAAAACGTAAAACAGGTAGTTGGATTTACTTGGTGCTTAGCAAACTTTGAGTAGTATATATCCCTTTCCACAAGATGCATATTTTATCATTTTGCACTTCCACACTGCTTCCTTGCATGTGTAGGTTGTCTTAGATAGTAGAACTTTCAATGGTCACGGTTATATACAGAACAGCCTATAACAAAATATACCAGTAGCGAACATTTTACCCCTAATAACCCCAGATTATTGTCTCATTATTGCCAGATTGCAATTAACTGGTAAAATGCTGATTTTTTTCTGACAACAAATCAAAGGGTATCATATACTGCTCTATTACATTTAATTGGATAGTGCCTTATAGGCACTATCCAATTAAATGTCAGAGAGCAAGATATTGTATAAAAAATCTGATTCATATCAGGGACAATAAAGGCTTCCTCAGGCAGAATGTAGCTACAGACAGTTATTGCCTGTCACTTTTAGTAAAGCCCAAAATAGGGCTTCCAGCACTCTACCAGTTAACAGGAGTATTCAATTAACATGTATTTAGTCACTTTCCTGTATTCCAGAGATAAACAGAACTTTTATTCTATTATATAATGTTTGACAGAGATCAATGAACAAAGATATAATAGAGTTAATGTCTGCAGTGGATGCAGTGAGGGCAGATAGCTGGTCTACAAGGGTCATTCAGTGATTATCAGGGTAATTAGTCGGCATATTGCAATAGTTTTTATTCAATTAACAGGTCACTTTTTAACCCATATGCAATAAACAGGTCAAATTTGTATCGAAGGTATGGTGAATTACTTTGTGTTCGAGAGTTATATTCAATTAACAGGTTTATTCAATTAAGAGATATCCAACTAAGTGGGCCCCACTGTACTTATTTTGCCCTTTACCCTATGCAAATGATATCAAAGTGTGTTAGTTGAACTATTTAAAAAAAGATTTCACAAAATTTCAACAAAACCATATCTTGTGACTCCTTCATTGGAACAGGCTTTACCATTTTGACTGGCTGAAAAGGATCGTGGTGAAGCTCTGCATAAAGAAAGTTTTTTGTTTTGTCAAATCCAGATCTTTCCCATGGATGGGCCTCAACATTATTTTCAAAGCGAAATACTCTGTCTTTATTTTACCCATGGAGAGGCGAGGTTTTCTACTTGGATAAAAAACTGTAAAAAAAAAATTACCAGAAATTAAAGTGTGCTTGTTTGATACCATCATAGAGAGATGGGAGTCTGTCCTTGAAATTGGGCTGCATTATTATAAAAAGTTGCTAACTTTGTCTTAAACTTGTTTTGTAGAAATGATATAATTATAGATGATAAAAGTGACAATAAACTCCATTACCCCAACAATAAAACAATCGAATCAGTGTGTAAAAACCAACATGTACTATAAACAAAAGTCACTATTCAATGTTTATTTAAATTTTTAATATGAAAACTAAAACACCATCACACTCATTGGAATGAGTTCCTTGAGCACATTCATTGACGACAGTGAACTGGATTGGCAGAAAAAAAAAAGAGAAACCCTCAAGATATTTTTTTTAAAATATATATCGGGGGCCAGCTGTTCACAAAAATTGCCATTCAGATTTATTATTTCTTCATTTTTGTCTCCAAAACATACATGTAGCTTATGACCTTTCATTGTTGAACTCATTCCAGTTTGTGATCATAACCTGTGTATTTTCAAGAGGTAAAAAATTAAAATATTTAGTTAAGGCCACACAAAGTAAATCTTCTGTTTCTCAGGCCATTATTTGTAAAATTGCATGTGGGCGAGCGGTTTTTTATTTTATTTTTTATTTCAGTAATTACTTCTTTGCCATCAAAAGTTCATGTTCTTGGTTCCAGTTTTAGGCCTCATAATCTACAGAATAGCATTGGAGGTAGTGTATTTCATCCCTTGAGTGCAAGAAGGCTTTGCAATGCTAAAGCATTGCAAAGCCTTCTTGCACTCAAGGGATGAAATACAGCATTGCAAAGCCTTCTTGCACTCAAGGGACAAATTCATAAATTTTTTCAACTTGGGTAAAATATCAGACATAAACTATTTAATTTTTATTTTTTTAAGTTTAAATTGGTTATAAAAAGAGAGCATGCGGCAGCCAAAAGGACCATGCGGGAGGGCCTGAGAAACAAATTTTTTATTTTTTAGGCCTAAGTCATACAAAGTAGACCTGTTTCTGTGGCCATTATTTTTTATAAAAAATAAAAATGCATTTTTTTTTTATTATTTCCTTACCCTAAGAGGTTTAGTTTGATTTGTGTTTTAGGCCTCGTAATTTACAGATTAACATAGGCAGTGGTGTATTTTAGCCCATTTTATTAAGCACAAAATTATTCTCAAATCATCAAAATTTGATATCTGATTTTGCCTTGTAACATTTTATTGGAGAGTGCCCCCAACCAGCCTGTTAAATGCTGTAACAGTGCAAATCTATACAGAGGAAATAACTTCATGTCATGTCAGATAATATGATGCACATCCATAGGCAGCGAAGCCTTTAGTAGGGTCCTGCGAATATTCGAGATTCGATTCGATATCGATACCATACGTCTGCATCGAGATCGATCCCGAATCAGTTTCAAGATTCGAATCCTTTGTACTAACTTCAATTTGTTACATTTCCAACAAAAATTGGTTAAACTTGTCATTAGAAAATTCATTCATTTAGGCTCAATTCCTATTTAATTGAGTAATTAACAATGTTTACTTGTCAGGTAAGTAGAGAATTTTGCCCAGAACAATATCCATAGTTTTAGTTTTTGAAGGCTTAACTTGTTACTATTCACGTTCTTAAGAACGTGAATAGTAACAAGTCAAGCCTTCAAAAACTAAAACTATGGATAATAGGCCTAGCCGTTTCAGCGACGGTTTTACAGAGATTATATAATTTATATTTGTTGTTTAAGGTGTTCACTCTGTCGTGCAAGGGTCATCACATTGTTCTGTAACTTCCGTTTATTTATTAATTATTTATTTATTGGTGTTTAAGGTCATATACTTATGCACAATGGCTAATCATGACCGTGACAGTTTTACGGGTGGAGGAAGCCGGAGTACCCAGAGAGAACCACTGAGCAACGATGAGCAGCTGCCATCTCCCCTACATCGTAACTCCACACTGCAGCACAGGCAGGGTTAGATTGGTTGAAGACATGCATACCATCGACGTGCAGTACGCCTTAGTACACAGCGTCATCGTGCCCCCATGTGGACAATCGGGGTTAAGCGCCTTGCCTAAGGACACAACGCGGGAGTCTGAATTGATCGCTCAGACGGTCACCCATCCAATGATTAACTTGGCTCGACATTGCTTAACTTCTGTGATCTGACGAGAACCGGTTACCGCAATGCCACCGCGCCCCCTAACTTCCGTTTAGTGCAATATGAAATAACTTGTCTTTTAAGATTCGATTCACGATTTGATTCGATATCGATATCAGATACACGATTTGATTCGAGATTCGATTTGAAAACAAAATCTGTGATTCGCAGATCCCTAGCCTTTAGCTTGTTACCTGTACTCCAGTGTAAATATTGGCCTCCAGCACCTAACCAGTTACCCGGTTGAACACTGGTGACGTTCAGTGGCAGCAATTGGAAGAGTCCATATTCATTATTTGGGAATAGACCAATTAAATATTTTCCAATGTGCAGCCCTCGTTGAAAAGATTTATTGGTCTATCCCAGATATTTACTTAGCAGCTCTCCTAGTTGATGAAATTATGACGTATGACGTTCCTGGACCAGAAAAGCAGCCTTTCGGGTTCAAAGGGTTAACTTGGGATGAGTTTTTTTTTAAAGTTTGGATTGGCAATAAAAAAACAGCATGCAGCAGTCAAAATAATCAGTTTTTTTAATCATTTTTTAATTTGTATCGTCTGTCATTGAGGTAAGATAATGGGTTAAATTAAATTGAAAGAAGCCACTGAGTGGAAATTTTTCAATGTAAAAATTGAATACTTCAGTCCATCTGCAAATATTATTTTTATCAAAGCTTGCGAAGCTCTGCTCAAATTTTTTTGTTAAAAAATAATTGTTTACTTTTTATACACTTGTAAATATTGACCTGTCAGAGGGTAAATGGAAAGAAAGTAGACCTGCTTGACCTTCATTACATTTAACCTCAGAATATTTTATGCTAATTTGCCCTTTTTTAACAGCACATGTTTTTTTCATAATATCACTTTATGAATGACTTAATCTGTGAGGTTGGCCAACATAAGTCAAATTTGAATTATCTCTTTATTTGTGTTCACTGTTTAGAAAATCTGTGTGCTTTGTGGAGGATTGTGGAGCCATTTGTATAACTCAAGCTTAACTTCATATATTCCAGTTCTGAGTGCCAATCAATATCCATCCACATGTATGCAGTGTAGGCGATCTATTTATGGAGAATAGAAACCTGACAACCAGACTGTACAACTGGCATTTGAGGTCACTCGTTTGATGTCTACAAGAGCAGAGAACATTTTCTAACAAAACAAGAATTGGAAAACCCCAAGGACTCCTAGAAAATAAACAGATGAATTGTTCATGATTTTCTGAATTGAATGGCTCACTATCTGCTGTTAATGGAGCTTTTTGTTCCATCAGCAGTTCATTTGTTCTGATTTGAATAAAATGGTATTTTGGAGGTGAGTATCTACCTAACTGTATTCAGTGTGAACATATTTTTCATACACAACAATGTTCATTGCATCATATTTTTGTCATTCCCACATGGCCAGCATCAGATTTCATCACCCTTTTATGAAAATAAATAGTCAATTTTATTTCTTTGAACCGTAGCCATCAACATGTATTTTGTTCATCAGTTCTTTTTTTTAATATGTGTAATCTCTTTGACCCCCTCCCAGCTGGGGCCCATTATCCCTTTACCCAACGCAGATGATATCAAAATTTATTATTTTAAATATCATTTTTTAAATTTAAAAAAAAAATGTCAACAAAAGCATATCATGTGACCCCTCGTTGGAACGAGCTCGACGAGCTCGTTCTAACGAGGGGTCACATGATAAGGTTTTGTTGAAATGTTATGAAAAATAATATTTTTTTCAACTGCTGAATTTGCATATTACGTGGGCGGATGCGTCCGATTCGTTAGGTAAAGGGTTATTGTTTATTCGCTAACATTTTTTACCTCACAAATGAGCTTAAAAGGCCCCTTCCACTAAGGTTTGCATTTTATCGGGGCTGATCAGTGCAGGTCCCGAGATCAGCCCTGAGAGTGATTCTGTCGAGGCTATTTTTCCAGCCCCGACAAAAATTTAAAACACAACTAAACTATTAAGGCATCTTTAAAAATCATCCCCGAGCGGGCCCCGACCCTCAAATCTCTTGGACTTATTTCAGGCCCCGACCATTTTTCAAAATGCAAACCCTGATCCACCAAGCATTGTGTACAGAAATTGCCATTCAATTTTAGTTAGTTTGTCAATTTTCTCTCCTAGAACACATCTGCTGCCTCATTGGAAAGAGCTTTTCTCCCACTACTGCATGTGTAACATACGTCTGTCCAGGGTGAGATAGCAGGGAGAGACAGATGTATCCCACCCCACCCACATGACGTTAAACATTTATAACGTTATTATGACGTTATGCATATCGTATCAGTTTCTTGCTACCAACTAATTCATATTGACGTCATCAGAATGCTGTGTGATCAAAGTTTGATGCTCTAAAACTCTTTAAACCCCAAGATGCCACCGTTCCTAATTGATTTCGTGGTATATACCTTTGGTATATACATAACTTTTGCATCCTCTTTCCGATGGTGTCATTAGTTTTTCTAAACAACGAATACCAAATGAATTGATTATATCAGCACTTGACCACCGATTACCTCTGGCTAACATAACTGCTGTATGGTGGGGAGGGCGGGGGGGAGAAAAATAATCCCTGATGGGTTACGGGTGTGGGATGGGAAAATCTCACCCTCGGGACAAGATATTTGGTCCAGACACTCGGCAAGCCTCGTGTCTGGCCCAAATATCTCAGATTTTCCCATCCTACACCCGTACCCATCAGGGATTATAATAGTCCCAGTAAGGGTGTGTTAAGCTTTAATTGTAAACAGTGAAATTGTGTCAGTTATCTAATTACCATGAAACAGGCAGAGTAGAAGTTCTTTTTCACTGGTGGGAGCGGGATAGGGAGCAAAATTTTTAAAAAGGTGGGTGGGGAAGGGGGGGGGGGGGGGCAGGTGGGGGGCAGGGGGTGGTATGTGTTACAAATGGGAGTAGCTTCAACCCAAAGTAACTTTGACCTGAATTGGTAACTTCAACCTGAATCTGTAACTTCGACCCAATTTCAGCCTATGAATCTACATATTACATGTACATGTAAAAACATAATATAAACATAATTTTTACATATATGCACAAACTTTCTCCTTAATTAGATTCACGTTACATAATGTTATTACATGATGATGTAGTTGGAATATATGTCAGTCACGATTATAGTAAAAAAAACCCTCACAACTTCTTGGAAATTGATGTATGGATCAATAAAATATACAGGCCATAGTCATGAGCTTCCCCCCCCTCCCCCTCCCCCTCCCCCTCCCCTTCCACCTCCCCCCACACTCACACCAACTGGCCAAATCGGATACCAAAGCTGCCCATTTGTATCACCGACTTCACTCCGACCCTAAATTGCAATCATACCTACAATCTATATTTACACATCCAAAGCCTGAGATATCAGTTTCGACTTCTCAGTTTCCGTCCAGCACCATGTTGCTGCCCTACAGGGTGTAAATTACTCATTGATAAATATATCCTGCCTGTAGTTTTGTTAAATCCATATTTTCCGTTAAAAGTTACTTGTAAAACTGTATTTCTAACAATTTGTAAATAGAAAAAAATGTAAGATGGTGCCAACCATTTTGGGGGTGGGTTCCAAAATTTGGGAGCTCTGGAAAAATATGAATTTTCACAAGCCGCTTGAAGCCATGAGTTAAAACTCCTTACAGTCTTAACGTCTGGTACCTTCTCAAAAACAGTAGGTATTTACTATATGCTTTCGATGTTTTAATTATTTTTGACATGTTTTACTTGCAATTAAAACACCCAAACACAGAAAACACACCTGAAGCCAATACTATAAAACATTTATAGTTATATTTTCTCGAATTGTAGTTTCTGTTTATGGAAATAACTGACTGAAATGAATCATTAGTGCTTCAAAAGATGTAGCAATTTACCAGTAGATGAATTACTTCGTTTTTTGAAACTCGAATAATTTATGTCATTAATTTAAATTGACAGGTAGAAAATACAATTCTGAAAAATACAATTGTAAAAGTTTTATACAGTAGAATCCTCTTAATTGAATATCCATTTGCCAGTGAAAATTATTCAATTAACAGGAGTATACAATTAACAGGGATTTGGTCAATTTCCTGTGTTCTGGAGGTAAACTGAGCATTTATTCTATTATATCTTGTTTGACAGAGCTCTATGAGCTCTGTCAAACAAGATATAATAGAATAAATGCCTGTATGGATGTATTGAGGCCAAAAAGATGTGCATTTCACAGTAATTTTTTCGACATATTATAAAAATTTATATACAATTAACAGGAGTTTACTCTACAACCCATATGCAATTAACAGATCAAATTTGTACTGAAGGTATGGTAAATGGTTTTGTGTTTGAAAATTATATTCAGTTAACAGGGATATACAATTAAGAGATATCCAATTAAGTGGGCTCCACTGTAGTACTGGCTCCTGATGTCTAATAAATAGCTGTTTAACAGGATTCCCACAAGGCCTGGGATTCAAGGAATGGGCTTGAGTTTGACTAAGGTCATTCAAGGCCTTGAAATGTTGGAAAATGTATGAGGAGGCCTTGAAAAGCCTAGAATATTCACGAAATAACAATACTGACAAAGCATATAATCATAAATATAAAGATTTATGTGTCTGTGTTTGTGAAGGTATGGTCCTAACTAGGACCATCCGGTCATTACACTCTCCTCCTAATTCCCTTTTAGGGAAGTGGGGGAGGAGGTAATGAGTGGAGTGTCATAGTGAGAACTTGTGAAAATGGGCCTTGAAAATCCTTAAATTTAACTATTGTAGGGCTTTGAAAAATGCTGAAATATACCGAGAAACACCCTTCAATATGCATGAATTTTATCAATCCTTGCCTGCAGTAACCCTGTTTAAGGTAGCAAAAAAAATATTCACACATTAAAGTTGATGTGGATGGAGCTACCCGTCAAAATTCAAAACATTTTTTCTCAGCCTGAAGGTGCCCAAGCTACCAGTGTTTACAACTGAAAGAATAAATTTATCATTGGCGCAATTAAATCCTGAGGACATTATTTTCACATATATTGTTTATTTCAAAGTTTGACGTTACTGAAGCTACTGAATCTGGTCGAAGTTACTTTGCTCATATAACACCTGGAGTGGGTCAAAGTTACTGTGGGTCAAAATTACCGATTTGGTTCAATGTTACTAATTCAGGTCAAAGTTACTTTGGGTCAGAATTACTGTGGGTCGAATTTACTGGATACCATTGAATACTAAGATTGCAATGATAGATGGTGTGTCTAAGGCAGCAAGCCAGAGGTAGGGAGAGCTGAATAGTGGTGGAATATACATGTGCATGAATGATGCCATTTTCTTGACAGAAAATGTGGCAGAGAGGGGCATGGGGAAGAGGGTTGGTATTCCTGCCGGTGAAGGAGCCTCAGGGAGACACTGAAAGATACTGTTTTACAGTTTGTTTCTGCATGCTGCGTGCCTGGGAGGAGAGAATTGGGAAAGAGATATTCGAGAAGGGGGTCACAAATGTACTGCTGTTGTGAACCAAGTATTTCGACACAGATTCATAAATTTACAACCAGTAATCCTAAGCTTGTGATAGGAAGGGACATGATTGGAAGTACCTGCAACCTATTGTCTGTTATCATGGTATGTATTTCATTGGTGATATCTCGACTCAACCCAAACGCCAGTCATTGTTTTGTTCGTTTGATTGAGGTTATACGTCACTTCAAACAACTATGGGTATATGGCGATGGTCAGTCTCCATATGAAGGTAAAGTCCCAGTCTCGATCCTCATCCGGGACGACCCACGTTGTGTCCTTAGGCAAGGCATTTTATCCCAGTTGCCTACATGGGGACGTGATGACGCTGTGTACTAAGGTGTACTGCATGTCGATGGTACACATGTCTTCAACTGTTGTAACCCTGCGTGAGCAGAGTCTGAACAGAGTTGGAATGTTGAGGAGCTGGCAGTTGCTTGTCGATGATCAGTGGTTTTCTCCGGGTACTTCAGCTTCATCTACTTGTAAAACTGTCATGGTCACGATTAGCCATTGTGCATAAATATGTGATTTTGAACACCAATAAATAAATAAATTTAGATTGCTGGAAAACCCACCAAAAAATGTCGCTGAACTGACAGGCTAATCCATAAACATCTCAACATTTCTGTGAAACAGATTTTAGAGAATTCGCTACATACAAAGATTGAGATGGCATGCAATGTGAACATTCGGGACATTGCTGCTGTGCATTGATAACCTGGCTACCAGAAGTGGGCCTATTATATCCCGACATATGCGAGGCCCATTGGGGTAGTAGAACAGGTGCTGTTAATATTACCGACATTGTGGCATCACTCTTTCAGTAGATGAAAACACTCATTAAAGAAGTGACATCGAGCTTCTAAATTTCCACCCATAAGTTGGTTGATGCTGCATGCAGTGGAGCAGTAGGAGGGGGTCAGGCAAAATATCAATTCGGCATGATTTGGTTAAATCAGGGATTCTTTCATAAAAATGCCAGATGTGTCACCCAGAGTTGTTAAAGGTTCGCAGGCAAATAGAATTTTGAATGTAATTGAATAACAACGAGTATGCAGAATAAGTCTATTGTGGAGTATTGTGGAGGAATCATTGGGCTAAGCAGAGATGGTGTTTGTAACTAATTCAAATCACCAGAAATGGCACAATGCTATAAGATGAACACAAATAATATTGAAGTCGTAAGATCCTAAATGGGGGTGATTGATAATTCGACAGAGAAGTCTGTAGGGCCTTTGCAATCCTGTTCAGAATTTGCCTCATATTACTGAGTTTCTTTCAGGCGGGGGATTTGCACTGAACTTTGATTAAACGATTTGATTTCTATCATTGAATTTGTGTGGTGTCTTGAGAACTGAGAGAATTGAGAAATGTCCAGTTTATTGGTTCTTTTTATCGGAGTACTCTGGAGAAACTACTTTTACTGGAAGCCTTTCATCGAACGAAAACAACTGGAACTTGCGTAGTATTTATGAATCTGCATATCTATAATAAATCACAGCTAGTCACAAGGGTGACCCAATTTTGGTGTTGTTCTTATCCAGAATTGAATGACTCGAAGTTTAGACAACAGCATATTTTCGGGATGGTCAAGATGTTGGGAAATAGACCCCATCGATTGAGCTGACCAATGTCACTGGCAGAATCGCATTCATGTGCGAGTACAACTGGGTTGTCAAATGTATGCAACACAAAGTTTGCTAAGCACCAAATATTTGACACATCATTGTTAAATTTGCTTGTGACATATATGCAATATTTTTGGTGGATATGATTGAGGAATGTATTGAGATGATCCCCAGTGTTTTCATTAGCCCCTCTTGACAGGCAAATTTTTCGTGACAGTCATGGAAAGCATGTACCCCTTGATTTTCATGATGTTTTCTTGTACTGTCTACATGTACATGACGTGTAGGGTATTCAGTCTTCATTTCAACACAAACCCTTTTGATTTAATGATCGAATATGGCAAATGGAAATGTAAGAAGACATTTGTCTGAAACAGAAATGTGGCGGGCTGTAGGGATGGTGGAGCAAGGGGCAACCCATCGTCAGATTGGTGAAGCCCTTGGTGGCACCATACGGTGATCACCAGAGCCTGGGCAAGATTTCAGCAATATGGCACACCAGTAAGACGGCATGGTGGTGGCAGAGACAGGGCAGCATCTGCAACTGAAGACCGGTTTTTGATCATTTGGGCCCGTAGGAACCACTTTGCCACAGCAACCCAGCTTCGCAGTGACCTTCAGAATGCATCCGAGGTGAATGTATCGATGCAGACTATCCGGGAAAAGTTGCACAAATGTGGTGTCTGATCGAGAAGTCCATGTATTCGCATTCCACTGTCCCAGCACCAGGCACGATGTGAATTCGGCCATGGACCATGTTGGATGGACCAGAGAAGATTGGCGACCTGTCCTTTTTACAGATGAGTCAAGGTACTGCCTAGCCCACACAGATAGGCATTCTAGGGTATGGAGAAGACCAGGAGAGCGATTCCATGCAGCCAACATTGACCGCTATGGTGGAGGGTCAATCATGGTCTGGGATGGTATCAGCAGGGATGGACTACAGAGCTCTGTCCTTGAACGTGGTACATTGACTGTACAGTGGTATATTGATGAGATCCTGGATGTCCACGTCAGATTGTATGCAGGTGCAGTGGGTGATCGATTCATTCTGATGGACGATAATGCCCATGCTGCCCATGCTGTCGGGGAGTACCGACAGAAGGAGGATATTGAGCGTATGGACTGGCCAGCAAGATCTCCTGACCTCAGTCCAATTGAACATGTCTGGAATGAGTTGCAACTCGGAATTTCAGCCCGTCCAGTCCAGCCAAGAAGTGTCCAGCTTGGTGCCATACTGTTTCAAGAATCTACAGGTCATATTTATGAAGGGATTTCATTGTAACTTGGTAGGATGACTCCAAATAATGACTAGATGAGAACGTCCCCTTTTGTTCGCGATCATTCAGCCGTGATGGCTGCCCGAGCCCAAAACCCCAAAACCTTTAGCATAGTCTGTAGGTAGTATTTATAGAACGATTTCATTGTAACTTGTTAGGTTGACTCCATATAATGCCTGGATGATGACATCCCCTTTTGGTCGTGATTGTTCGACTGTGACGGCTACAGGGGCTCGAAAACCTTTAGCACAGTCTTCAGGTCATATTTATGAAGGGATTTCATTGTAACTTCGAAGGATCACTCCAGATAATGCCCAGATGTGAATGTCCCCTTTTGGTCATGATCAATCAACCATGATGGCTGTCCGAGCCCAAAACCCGAAAAACTTTAGTATAGACTACAAGTCGTATTTGTCAAGGGATTTCATTGTAACTTGCTAGAATGACTCAGTATAATGTCGAGATGAGGACGTCCCCTTTTAGTCATCTGTGATGGCTACACAGGCCTGAAGCCCGAAAACCTTCAGCACAGTCTACAGGCCATATTTATGAAGGATTTCATTGTAACTTGATAGGATGACTCATTTTGAAATAATTTCGCTCTAACTTGGTAACTTTCATTGACATACGTTAACTGTGAGGGCCACATACATTAACTATGAAGGCCACATTAACCCACCCCTCAGTTCTTTAGTGCAGTCTACACCTCATATCATTTTTATTAAAAACATAGCATACACGGAACAGAAATTAACATATTCCGAGTTATCACAATTCTTGTCTTATTTCATAATTCTTTCATAAACATTGAACATTATCCTTTTCATCAAACACAACACACAGAAAAGTTAAGCTACAGTGTCATTGACACTTTCATTTTTTAACACTGTGAGTAATGGGAAAAACATTAAGGAATCTTCTTCTCCCATACCACAGCTCCAAAGGCTTTCAGATTTCACATATAACAGCTTTGGAAGATTCATTCACACGTTTATTGAAAGCAAATCCCTGGGTCCACATTTGGGCTCTCTATAGGAGCCCAAAATGTTCAGATTAGTACAAAATGAGGGATATTCTTTAAAAGTCTTCTTCTTCCGATCCACCAATCAGAATCTTTTGATATTTGGTATGCAGCATCCATAGGGGGGGGTGGGGGGTGGGGGGGGGGGGGGGTGGGGGGAGATTCAAGTTTGTTCAATTTGAATCCCTGGCTTAATATTTGGGCTTTCTATGGTGGGGTGAGGGGTGGCAGGGGGGTGCATGTTAGGTTCAGGTTTGTTCAATCCATTCCTTAGTGTTTTTCCATAAAATTTGCCTTTCATGGCTTCATTCCTTTGTAGTGTTGATGAACCATGTCTAACTGAATGTAACCTCAAATACTTCTTTGAACCACTTTGGCAGGTGAGAGATTAAGGCCACTTGGGGCCTTATGTTATTCAACTCAACTTGCCCTGCCCATAGGGAGGCGGCGGGGAAAAATGTTCCAAAATTTTAAAAAAAATCTTCTCATGTACCAGCATGTGCATTGACTTGATATTTAGTATGGAGCTTCCTTCTGAGGTGTAGGCAGATATAAGATTGTTAAAATGAAGTCTTCGTTCATTATTGAGCTCAGTTGAGGAACTCAAATTTTTAACCCACCAGTCAGATTGCTTTGATATTTGGAATATAACATCTCTAGGGGAGTCAGATTCAAGTTTATTCAAATAGGGTCTCTGGGTTCATATTTGAGCCCTCTATTACAGCCTAAAATTTCAACACAGTGCCATATGATGAAATTTCTTTAAAAATCTTCTTCAGATCCACCAGAATCCTTTTATATTTGGTGTATACAGCATCTCTAGGGACATCAGATTTAGGTTTGTTAAAATCGGGTCCCAGGAATGATATTTGGGCTCCCTGTTCCCCTCTTCCGAATTTTACTTTAGTGCAATATGAGAACATTTCTTTAAAAATCTTCTGCAGATCCACCAATCTGAATGGTTTCATATTTAGTGTACAAATTCTCCAGGGGGATCAAATTCCAGTTTGTTCAGTTTGAGTGCCTGGGTTTATATTTATACTTGGGCTCAATACAGGAGCACAAATTTTAACTCAGTGCAATATGAGGATATTTCTTCAAAAATCTTCTTTTTCAGATCCACCAATCAGAATTCTTTCATATTTGGTATACAAAATCTCTAGGGGGTTCAAATTCAAGTTTGTTCAAATTGGACCTGGAATAGCAAATGTAGAATACCTGCCACCATTTTTTGTGTGTGTGCAATGTTCTGGTCATTGTTCAGTCTGTTTCTTCTAAATTAAACCGTATTCTTAGCTGAATTAAGCCTTTGGATTGGAAGGTGGTTGGAATACTAGAAATGGACCGAAGTGGCCAGAGTTCATTGGCTGAATGCTTCTGAATTTGTTTACATTATTGATAATATATAACAGGAATACATGTACCTGTATATTTACCTATTCTAAACTATCAGGCTATTAACCCTTTACCCAAAGTAATGGCCAAAAACAACTAGCACTAGTCACAAAAATCACCATTCAATTTGCATTATTATTTTTCATTTTTTGTCTCAAAGACATAGCTTATGGCCCCTTATCGGAACGAGCTCAATGAGGGGGTCATAAGCTATATTTTTGAGACAAAAAATGAAAAAATTTAGTACAAGAATTTTGTTTGCAAGTGTCATCTGCCTTCCATGCTAGTTAAAGAGTTAAACTTTTGCATAATCATCTAACATCTGTGGAAAAATGTGAACAGCACATGCCACCTGCCACCTGTCCATAGTTCCACTGTCCATGCATATTGCCAAAAGAATAAAATAAGAAAATTATTATGGTGAGCTTGATATGAAGGCATAAATTTTCAACTAACCATTCTATGAAAAATCCTCCCACCCAAAAGAAAAAAAGAGAGAAAATGTCTAATAAGAAAAAAACTCTCTAAATATTACCTGTAGTTTTCCTTCTCTCTTTCTCCGACCCTTTTTTTTTCCTTTATATTTTTTTATTTGCATTATTGGAAGGTGTTATAGTCTCCCCCTGTTCTGCCATACCTGTTAATGTTGTGTTGTGTAAAAGTAAACTCTTTACCTACATAAAGTAACAGCCATGACCAGCCAGCATTATTTCTGAAAATAGCCAGAAACTGGAAGCCGGAAAAATGTTATTGATCTGTCAGAGAGAGCGTGGCGGCTCAGTGGTGGTTTGATCGTTTGACTTTGAATCGAAAGGTCGATGGTTTGATCCTGACCAGCAGTAAATACTACTGCGGTGTGTTCTTGGGCAAGATACTTTATCCTTATGGCTGACCATGACATGAATTTGCTCCACTTTTCTTACGTACACTACACATATATTTGCATCACTCAAATTATTCCTACAAGAAGTCCACAATCTCTGCATTTAGCCACAATAATCAGTATTGACAAGACAAAACCTGCATTTCTAGTTGCTTTGACCAATTTTTAGGGCTGATGCCCCAACTCACATATAAAAAAAGCAGCCTCCACCCATGACAGCTTTATGCCTTTCTGTTCGGGGTCCTATGAATGTGCCAATCATTGACAAGTAGCATATGGCTTTTCTTCCACCTAACAATACAAGGAATGTTTTGTTTTTTGTTGGTTTTTGGGGGTGGGGGGGGGTACTCAGGATTTATGCCCCTGGCTATGGTCTGTATATAATAATACTGCCCTTTCCCATGAGAATCCTGGAAATTGGAGCGATGTTGTTTCATTATGTGTTCACGATGTAGACATAGATGCTGAAATTGACCTTAAGGGTGTGATAACTCTACCTAAAGTAATAGCAAAAAAAAGGCTCGCTCTGTTCACAAAAATTGCCATGCAGATATATTTCTTTTTTTTTCATTTTTTGTTTCATAAATATAGCATATGACCCCCACAATGGAACAAGCTCATCATGTTTTGAGATAAAAATGTGGTTGAGAAATTTTTTTGCAAGTGTTATTTTCTTTTCATGTTGGGAAATTAATGTAACCCATTGAGAGAACCTCTGAATTTAAATCAATTCATAGAATAGAGGATGAACTTTTTGAGTGAAATAATTCATGACAGATAATTATTTTTATCATATGCAAAATCGACTTCCTGTCACTCCTTTCCCTTTCATTTGTCTTTTTTTTCTGATACACAGAAAAGATATATCACATTCACAGCCATATACAATGAAAATGTAACTATGTTTATCTGGTTGATTGCTGGAAACTACTATCAGGGATTTCAACAAAGTGAGGGTACCAGAGCAAATGCCAACATTATCCTTGTTCATGTTTCATATTCTGTCAAACGCAAATAATACTTTGTTTATATAAGTTTGTTCTATCACAAATTATTGGAGTGCTTGTGGACATTCTCCAATAATTTGTAATAAAACAAATTCTGATGATCAAATCAAGACCACCAAAAGTAATATAGTCCTCAACCAGTTATAGGTTTAGTGGTAAATTATTTTTGGCAATCAAAGTTTGTTCACATGTCTTTGCCTCATTACAATTTATGGGAGAGTGCTTTATAAACTATAACATGGCAAATCCATACTGAGTAAATATTTTCGTTTCAAAGATAATTTAATACACACCCAGTGAATAAGAAACTTTCAAACTGGGACACCTGCTTTTCATTGTAAAGCCCAAATGAAGGCTTCCACAACTATACAAGTTAACCCTTTACCCAACGTAACGGCCAAAACCGGCCAGCGCTATTCTCAAAAATCGCCAATTAATTTTCACTATTTTTTTCATTTTTTGTCTCAAAAACATAGGTTATGACCCCTCGTTGGAACGAGTTCGTCGAGCTCGTTCCAACGAGGGGTCATAACCTATGTTTTTGAGACAAAAAATGAAAAAAATTAGTTATTCAAGAATTTTTTTTGCAAGTGTCGTCTGCTTTTCACGTTAGGTAAAGGGTTAAGCTGATGGCTGAGAGTTTTGTGCATTCCTGGATTTTTCTCATTCACACTTTATCTAACATTACCAGTGGAATATGCTTGCAGTAATTTTTCTTTGAATGGAGAAAGGATCACCACCTTAGACGGGTTCTGTCCACACTTTCTCTCCAGAGTTGTGGCCCTTGTTGGACTTAGTGATTCCATCTGTGCATACAAACATTTCCTCTTGTAGTTCTGGTGTGGGTAACAGGGTTCATACAGGTCCTGGGAACCTGGAAAAGTTATGGATATTGAAAAATATTATTCCAGGCCTGGAAGTCCTGGAAAAAGTAGGGTTATTTTTATACCCCTACAAAACAAAGTTTAGTGGGGTATACAGTACTGTGATCACAAAAGCGGACACCAAATCGCGGCGCGTTCTCGACGCGGTCGCGATCGAGGTGACAGACAAGAAAAAAACCTTATCGACAGAAGCGCGGCTAAAGCGAAACACAATCTCCATTCCGCCGATTGGATTTTTCGCGAACGTCGACAGCGCCGCGATTTTGTCGGAGGGAACAGTCCGAACTGCATGGGCACAAATGTAACCGGTTTGCAATGTTAATGTACTTGTAGACCTAACCAATGTATCGAGTTGTTATATTTTCTAAAAAGGGTCAAATTCAACACTTCCCAGATGTCGCGACTGCCCACACCCCAACATTAATCGTAACATAAATTCATAATCGTATTCATCTGAATTTGAAAATCGTGATAAACATGGACTTGAGGCAGACACCCCCGATCCACCCACTATGTCTTTCACCACTCCCTCTCTTTTTGTTGTCCCCCCGATCTGACATTGTGTATAGGCAGCACCCTCCAATCTCGACTTAATTTGTACTTTCCGTTTCAGTTTCACGCATTTCACCACAATCTGTCGTTTGGGGTGAATACAATATCGCCGTGTCCAACTATTCTCTCTGTTAGAAATTCAAGAGTTTTGTTGGTTGTTGGGATATTAAAAAATATAAAAAAACGATATTTTATCCCTTTAATTATCAAAATGACTGACATCACATGAACACATTTGTATTTTAAGAAGCATGTGAAGCGTCAATTTTTCAGACTTTTGGGTACATGGCAGTTTTTAATGGCGAAAGTACCAATTCGTTATATCAAGTCAATTCGTAGTCAGTTTGGTTATGGATATTGAACCGCAAAATATTCATCCAGGTCAATTCAATACTTTTAAGCCCCCCCCCCCACCCCCCTCCCCGTACATACACCTCCCTCCCGAGTGATGTATTACCCTTGTCCCCCCCCCTGCCACGTCGATTCTCTGGAACGGAGGGCTGTAGTCGTCCCGGTCTCATGTGCCTATGCTTCTTGAAAAAAAAAAATTGACACCACCCCTCCCATCATAACCCTTATAAAAAAGTACCACGGTAAACCATGGTAAATCCCAAAATACCCTGGTATTACCAGGGTATTTTGGGGTTTACCATGGTACTTTTTTATAAGGGAAACGAGCTATATGTATTCCGTGGTTCTGATTAAACCTGTTTTACGGGGTGTGTGTGAGGGGGGGGGGCGTCTTTTGGCAGGGGGGGGGGGGGATAGCCAGCTCGATATATGCCTCATGCATATCCGATGGTCATAGCCCTGAGGTGGGTGTGGCCTTCCCGCTGGTGGAGCTTCGATGGAATTGTAGATCAGTCCTACTTCACTATTTTTGAAAGTGCGAAGACTCTGACGGAACTTTTATTTATTTAACTGCTGGGGATGTACATGTAAATATACCAGGTGCACAGTCAGGGGATGGGGCGGGGGGTGGGGGGGCTTGCATAGAGTCAATGTTTTTTGGTGGGGGAACAAGAACACTGAATTTTACTGGTTACCCCCCCCCCCCCCCCCCCCCCTCCATCCACCGGTCTTCTACACATGATATTGTAGACTCTAGGCTACGTGCCTGAAAAAGACTTCGGATTTGGACCAGGACCGTGACGTGAACCACCAACATTAGCATTGTTGGTGCAGTGCTCGACTGTGCATGTTCATGATTCATAATTGCCATAATTTGCCTACAGTACACACTGAATGGCTGGGATTAGAAGAGGGATAAATACTGGATGATTGGGGGCGCGGTGGCTCAGTAGGTAGAGGTGCAGGCTGCAGGCCGAGAGGTCCTCGGTTCAAAACCCACCTGCGGCAGCTGCTTTGTGTCCTTGGGCAAGACACTTCACCCCCATTGCCCACGTGGGGGCACAGTGGTGTTGTGTACTGAGGCGTACTGCACGTCGATGGTGCATCTGTCTTCAACCAGTGCTAACCCTGCTTGTGTGGAGCTGGCAGTTGCTCGCCGTTGCTCGGTGGTTCTCTCTGGGTACTCCGGCTTCCTCCACCCGTAAAACTGTCATGGTCATGATTAGCCATTGTGCAGAAATATGTGACCTTAAACACCAATAAATAAATTGGTTGATTACGACAAAAACAGTCATGTAGTAGAGTTTCCACTCACACAGTGTGATCAGGTTCTGTGGAAAAAACTTACAGCACACTGGAGACATACTTCAACAAATTCGTTTCAAAGCCTCTAGACCAAAATACTAAGTTATGTTACTTCAATTTAACTCGGCGGTGCGAACTGTACGGAGCGAAAAACATTCAAAAGATAAAATGTCGGACTCCTCAAACACGTGTTGTTTGAAAGTTGTGAAAAAATAATGCCCTCGTCTTTAAAAAATACATTTTCTGGCGTGTTCTTTCATATGATATTCATGAATAAATAGTAAACATTTACGATCACTGTTTTTCTTTCATTCGAATGCGCTTTTCTTTAACCATTTAACTCGGAAATGCATGTCCGATCAGAATATCGATTCACCCCAAAACAGCCGACTTTGTGGTGAGAGAACGTCCAACCGTAAAATTGGCTTTTGACTGATTTCTGATGTTGGGGTAAATAACTTCTGTTTGAAGTAATTTGGATATGGCCGATGGATATGGCCACCTTTTTCCTTTTTATTTGTTTATTTTGTTTATTTGTGTATAATAATTTTACCAATTGACAGTAATATTTCTATCGACACCCAGACGGTGGCCGGTGGGGGGGGGGGGGGGGGGTGGACGGGGTCTGGGGGGGCAACCCCCACTTTTGAAAATGGAAGTAGTTTTAATCATTTAATTATTTGTTAACTCTTGGCTGCATCCAATGGTAGGTTAAACAGATAGTTCTGTGAAAAGCTCAGCCAAGTCTAACTGAAAAAAAATCCCTTTTTTTGCATCAACTTAATTATAGTTCAGGTCGTGAGCTCTCATTTCACCGAGCGCATTCCAGGTAGGAGGCTAGAGACATGGGGTTTTTCAGGAAATCATTTTTTTTTAAAATTGAATCTGCCTAGGGATCGGGCCATCACTTTCTGAATTTTAAAAAAAAATTATGCCTATACGATTTCGTTTTCATTTTAACCGAAACTCGTAGCAAAGTTGGCCTGTTTGGCTACACCAAACTATATTGGAGGACGTTCTGTTGGTGGAGGACTTATCCTGCTGAATCCTTCATGACATTCATTGATGGACCTTGAAATACTCTGCTTCTCGTAGCTACCAGGGATTTTGCAAGGTACCATATTGGCTATACATGTATTTCCATAAAATAAAAGACGGGTGGAGTTAAGACTGCAGGCTTAATACTTTTCGTTCTCAGTTTGATGCGCTGAGGATTTACCCGCACAGACCAGGTCTATTCTTATGATAGTGTTCACTTGTTCACATCTATTTACATCTCTGCACACTTTTCTTTCAAAATTTTTACTTTTGTCGATTTGAAAAGGGGGCGAGTCGGAAAATATCTTCATGTTTGTAACTCGACTGGATTTTGTTGTTTTTTTAATTGCGACATACGAATACATCGAACGAATCTTAGAATGTGCGATCCGTTCACGCCAAACTTTGAAGTTTTCACCATCGAGGAATATATGTAACAAATTATCTCACAATGTATTGGTGTTTCCGTTGCGATTTTCTCTCGATTCTACCTAAATTTTGTCTCGATTCTTTCTCCATTCTGTCGCGTTTTATCGACAGAACCGCGATTCTGAATCGCGACGGAACCGAAGCCGGATCGAGAGCCGATCGACTAAAAGACCGCTTTTGTGATCACAGTACTGTAAAGAAGTAAACTTGTCGGTCGGTCAGTCAGTCTGTCGTTGTTGGTCTGTTGCACATGTAAACTTGTAGAGTGAACTACTTCCACAGTTTCAGCCACATTTTCATGAAACTCATCATAAATGATCGACATGATGAGGAGCGGTGCGTGACATAATTTTTTCCCCGATCAGATTCAAGATGGGCGACTGGTGGCCATGTTGGATTTTTTTTACTTACAAAATTTGAATGCCTCTTTCAGTCACCCACACTAGACGATATGCCACGATGGGGTGGGGGTGGGGGGGGGGGGGGGGGGTATAGCGGGTGACATACCATCTCTAGTTGCTTCTTGTCTGGACAAGTCATGGATATTTTCCCAAAATGTAACACCAATATCAAACTTGTTAAAACATGGCCACAAAACATCGTAAAGTTTGATTCGGCATGAAGAATGAGAATTGCATAAGCCTTTATGATTCATTCATGAAATATGTTGCATATCATCATATCAATTCTTTCAATTCTGTGTTATGTGGTAATAACAAAAATGGAATTTTGCAACCATCTGATCATGGAAAAGTTGTGGACTTTTCCATGATCAGATGGTTGAAAAAGTCCATTTTTGTTTCCAGATTTTGCCTGTGAAATCTCATTAAAGTTTAGGAAAATTCACTTGAAATCCTGGAAAAGTCATGGAATTTTTTCTTCAGAAAAGTATATGTACCCTGTTGTAATCAAATATGGTTGTCCTTTGGTATGCTGGACCATCACAGTAGATTGAATCTCCACACAAATGGTTGTTGACTGAAGTTTCCTGCCAGAGTTGTGGCCCTAGTTGTACTTAGAAAATAGTGATTCCTTCTGTTTGTTTCTACCACCATTTCGTCTTGTAGATCGGGTGTGGATAATTTAATTTTGTTGTTTTTTTTTCCATTCTGATAGACCAGCTTTTGGGAAAGAATCTCCACCTCGGATGGGTTCGGTCTACATTTTCTTGCCAGAGTTCTGGGTTTTGTTTGGCTCATAAAAAAGTGATACCTTCTGCCTGTACCAACATTTCCTCTTGTAGCTCAGGTGCAGAGAGTTGAATATTGAATTTGATTGTCCTTTGGTATGCTCTTAATCCAACATAGGAGAAAGGATCTTCACAAAGGACAGGTTCTGTCCACTCTTTCTTGACAGAGCTGTCACCCTTGATAGACTTGTAAAATACTGACATTGTGTTGGAGGGCATATGAAAATGCTTTCGTGCTGCACTTTTTTATACGTCTGTTTGAAAAACGGGACATATGATTGTACAGTATTGTCCATCTGTCTGTCCATCTGTCCATATGTTCTTCACCAACAGAAAATTCAGATCAATTTCGATTATGACAGTTTGATATTCTTATAATGTTACTTTTGTATTGAACTGAGAACATTAATACAGAAGCTACAACATGTGCAGTACATGCAGCAACTTTTATAACAAACAGTTGGATGAAAAGTCTCTGTAATCTATTAACCCTTTACCTAACATGAAAAGCAGACGACACTTGCAAAAAAAATTCTTGAATAACTAATTTTTTTCATTTTTTGTCTCAAAAACATAGGTTATGACCCCTCATTGGAACGAGCTCGACGAGCTCATTCCAATGAGGGGTCATAACCTATGTTTTTGAGACAAAAAATGAAAAAAATAATGAAAATTAATTGGCGATTTTTGAGAATAGCGCTGGCCGGTTTTGGCCGTTACGTTGGGTAAAGGGTTAAATAAATTGTTCTTATACTCAGCTTTTACCATTAAATATTTATGCATTTTGCTACCCTTCAACAGTTGACATTCTGTGGCTTTGCAGTTATGTCTAGGCATGTCTAGGCTGCCTATATGGACAGCCAAGACTTGCCTAGAAACAACTGACAAGGTTCTCGGGATGTAACTTGCAAACGTATCTAAAAATTACCTGTTGAGGTACCTGTTTTGTTGCTTTGAAAAGTGATGAAAGTCCAAATTAGGCCTTCAAGAGTTAAAGAAGGATGGGAGTTTTATTTAAATGAGGACTGAGGTTGGGAAATTTTAGATTTGAATTGGGAAAAATCATGCCAAAATGCCCTTAGGAATAGATCCCATATTTGGCTCCTGTTGACAACCCCAAAAATAGATTACAAATACATATCAGTTCTATTGCTGAATTATGATATGAGACATTATTGAGCTCCATTGTAGCAATCACACCTTTGTCATCACTCTACTTGCAACCCTAACCTTAAACCGAAATGCATGCATGTATTGATCAGTCTGTAATGAATAAATGTGATCCTAAAGTTTCTGCATTTCTTAAATCTCTCAGTTTGCAATCTGTCTCATACCATTCAATGTAGGATCGTGAATCAGTAACATTCCTCAAGTTGTCTTTTGTGTTTGTTTGGTGCTGTATTCCAAGAACTGTTACATCCATACAAGCCAGCAAATAAGCAGCCTGTCATGGTCACTGACAGGCACAATTTGCATGTTTGACAGGCACCAATTCAATTGTGCCTGTCATAATGACCAGTACAATTTATTAGAACTAAGTAGAAGTCGGGTTCAATTTGTGTAGAATTTAACAGAACCAAATTCTTGACTTATTATCATTTATTGGAAAGCTCTCTTTCAGAGAGCTTTCCAATAAATGTTAATAAGCCAAGATTATTGTCAGATCTGCATATACAACACACACCACCATGATCCTTTGAACTAATAACATGCTAACCCCTGAAATTTTGTAACAAAATGTCAGGAACCACATATACAGTCGAAACTCGTAAACTCAATGTTTACCAGGCCAACCAATAACTTCAACTTATCTCGGTCTTCGAGTTATGCACTTTGGAAGTATTTGAGGTATTTGAAAGCCTTGAACACAAGAACACAGAAACTTGGGAATTGGACAAGGGAAAACACCTCCACACATCCCAGAAAATATAGGCCATCACTGACATTGTCAAGGACGGTCAATATTTCCTGGGAGGGTTGAAGGAGGGTTGCAAGGCCCAAATTGCTGGGACTGATAGCCAACTTAGGGTTATCTCATATATTTGAGTTATCTGAGTTCGAGTTATCAAGTACCGACTGTGTTTAAACATTATGACAGGTACAAAGTCTTCGATGACTGGCACAAAACTGTTGGTACCTGTCACATTGACAGGCACCAAATAAATTATTATTTGCAGGCTTGCATCCATAATCACATGTACATTTAATCAGTCATTTGATTATTTCCAGAAAATGCATGAACAAAAATTATAATTTTTGAATTGGCCTGTGTATATTGTGAAATTTTATGTTGGGAAAGTTGTATGACTTCATGTGTCAGTATGATGCTGCTATGTTTCTGCAAGTGCCTAGAAAATTGCTTCCCAGCTAGGCCTATATTCAGTCATGAAATTGTAGTATACATGCCCCACCACATGTGTATGGCTTGTCATGTTTGTGATCTGCCCTTCTGGTCTGGCAATGAGAAGAGATTTAACCCTTTACCTAACGAATCGCCCACATCCGCCCGCGTAATATGCAAATTGAGCAGTTGAAAAAATTTAATTTTTCAAAATATTTCAACAAAATCATATCATGTGACCCCTCATTGGAACGAGCTCATTGAGCTTGTTCCAGTGAGGGGTCACATGATATGGTTTTGTTGAAATTTTTGGAAAAATTAAAAAAAATGATATTTAAAATAATAAATTTTGATATCGTCTGCATTGGGTAAAGGGTTAAAGGTCTCTCAAGACTAATGAAAGTGCACACTTTAGGAGAGTCACCATAACTGGTCATGGTAAGCAGGCCCATCTATTGGTGAGTAGATTGGTCAGGTAATTAGAAGCATACTTTTTTTTTGCCTCATTTCCCTTTGAAGTGTAAATTGTAAACAGACAATTTTGCTTGTTACCATTACTTGATAATTTGTTGAGTGGGTTCAGCCAGCCCTCTTCAACAAGACTTCACTTAAGGTGATTGACCATAAATTGTTGTACACTTTGTTTGTGTTCAGAGAAATATGGAAACTTTTTAAGGATCTAACTTTATTTTATTAGCTCATCTTGACAAAGTCAAGCTGAGCTAATCTCATCGCTTTCCATCCGTCGTCCGTCTGTCGTCCATCAACACCATGTTTTGGTCTTCTCCTCCAAAGCCACTGGGCGAATTCAAGTGAAAGTGTGTGTGTGTGATGGTCCCGAAGGGGCATTGCATTTTTAGCTCAACTTGACAAAGTCAAGCTGAGCTATTGCCATCACTTCTCGTCCGTCGGCGTACGTACGTATGTACGTACGTTAGTACGTTAGTACGTTAGTACGTACGTCCACAATTTCCTTTGGCACACCTCACAGGTTACATTTATGATCAGATTACTTTGAAACTTGGTATGCTTGTTTAGGGTGACCTCTAGATGGGAGCTATCGATTTTCTTCAATTTCCGTCAAAAAATGTTGCCGCGGCCAACGTTCTTAGAACTTAGTTTAGTCAAACCACAATATTTCCCTTTGGCACACCCTACAGGGCACATTTATGATTTGATTGCTTTGAAACCTGGTGTGCTTATTTAGGGTGACCTCTAGATGGGAGCTATCGATTTTCTTCAATTTCCGGCAAAAAATGTTGCCACGGCCAACGTTCGTAGAACTTAGTTTAGTCAGACCTCAATATTTCCCTTTGGCACACCCTACAGGGCACATTTATGATCAGATTGCTTTGAAACCTTGTACGCTTGTTTGGGTAGACCTCTAGATAGGAGCTATCGATTTTCTTCAATTTCTGTCAAAAAATGTTGCCGCGGCCAACGTTCTTAGAACTTAGTTTAGTCAGAAGACTCAATATTTCCCTTTGGCACACCCTACAGGGTACATTTATGATCGGATTGCTTTGAAACCTGGCATGCTTGTTTGGGGTGACCTCTAGATGGGAGCTATCGATTTTCTTCAATTTCCGTCAAAAAATGTTGGCGCGGCCAAGGTTCTTAGAACTTAGTTTAGTCAAACCACAATATTTCCCTTTGGCACACCCTACAGGGCACATTTATGATTTGATTGCTTTGAAATGTGGTATGCTTATTTAGGGTGACCTCTAGATGGGAGCTATCGATTTCCTTCAATTTCCGGCAATAAATGTTGCCACGGCAAACGTTCGTAGAACTTAGTTTAGTCAGACCTCAATATTTCCCTTTGGCACACCCTACAGGGCCCATTTATGATCAGATTGCTTTGAAACCTGGTATGCTTGTTTGGGGATACCTCTAGATGGGAGCTATCGATTTTCTTCAATTTCCGTCAAAAAATGTTGCCGCGGCCAACATTCTTAGAACTTAGTTTAGTCAGAAGACTCAATATTTCCCGTTGGCACACCCTACAGGGTACATTTATGATCGGATTGCTTTGAAACCTGGCATGCTTGTTTGGGGTGACCTCCAGATGGGAGCTATCGATTTTCTTCAATTTCTGTCAAAAAATGTTGCCGCGGCCAACGTTTTTAGAACTCAGTTTAGTCAGACCACAATATTTCCCTTTGGCACACCCTACAGGGCACATTTATGATTTGATTGCTTTGAAACCTGGTATGCTTGTTTGGGGAGACCTCTAGATGGGAGCTATCGATTTTCTTCAATTTCCGTCAAAAAATGTTGCCACGGCCAATGTTCTTAGAATTTAGTCGAGTCAGACCACAATATTTCCCTTTTGTACACCCTACAGGGCACATTTATGATCGGATTGCTTTGAAACCTGGCATGCTTGTTTGGGAAGGCCTCTAGATAGGAGCTAGCGATTTTCTTCGGTTTCTGTCAAAAAATGTTGCCACTGGCAAAAAAAAATGACACTGGTACCAATGATCTTCAATTTTGCCATTTCATTTATAACTTACCAAGTTCAAGTTTGTCAAGTTGAGCTACAGTGTCATTGACACTTTCATTATTCAACTCAACATGCCCAGCCCCATAGGGAGGGAGTGAGGAAAAATGCTCCAAACTTTAACTTTGTTCAATATGAGAATAATTTTAAAAAATCTTTTTCAGATCCACCAGTCAGAATGCTTTCATATTTGGTATGCAACATCTCTGGGAGAGGGGGGGGGGGGGGGGGAGGGGTCAGATTCAAGTTTGTTCAAATCAGATCCCTAGGTATATATTTGGGTTCGCTATGGTAGCCCTTTGTTATAAAAATATTCTGTAAATCTTGTTTGTGGCATAACTTGAACAATAGTTAACAAATTTAAATTCTTTTTGGTAAATGTCTCTATAGCAACAATGTCTACATCAAGTTTGATGACCAGTGATATCCGATGAAAATTATTGTATGGCTGCTCATATGAGCAGGCCGTATTATGGTATGGTAATGTCCGTCTGTGCATCTCTCTATCCGTCTGTCTGTACATCCGTCCGTCCATTAGCTTTTGTTTGTCCAAGCGATAACTTGAAACAATACATCCAACAGATACTGTTTTTTTATGGTTGATTAGTCACGACGGATGTTTCTTTTCGACAACCAGCATTCTGACATATCCAATATGGCCACCATGGCAGCCATCTTGGATTTTGGGGGACTTTTGATTGTCCACGCGATAACTTGAAAACTATGAATCCAACAGATGCTTCTTTTTTATTGTTGATTAATCATGACTAGAGGATGGTTCCTTTCGATATCCAGGAATTAGCGTTGCCCCCTCTTCAGGTTTATCTTGGGGTATCCAACCATGTCTATTCCCCCAAAAAATTTCAGAAGAAACAACTTTTTAGTGGTTGTCCGAACGTTTTAAAATGATCAATTTTTCTGCAAAAAATTAAGCCCACAAACCCTGTTTTCCTGCATGTCTGTCCATTCGCCTGTCCATCCGACAGTCTGTTAACGTTTGTTTGTCCACGCGAATTTTAACTTAGTGCAGTATGTGGAATATTCTTTAAAAATCTTCTTCAGATCCACCAGTTGAAATCTTTTGATATTTGGCATACAACATCTCTTGGGGGGGGGGTCAGATACAAGTTTGTTCAAATCGGGTCCCTGAGTTAATATTTGGGCTCTCTTTTGGAGCCCGAATTTTAACTTAGTGCAATATGAGAACATTTCTTTGAATATCTTCTTCTTCAGATCCACCAGTTGGAATCCTTTCATATTTAGTATACAACATCTCAGGGGGGGGGGGGGGGGGGGGGGGAAGGGGGTAGGGGAGGGTCAGATTCAAGTTTGTTCAAATTGGGATTCTGACTAGTGGTTCCCCAATGGAGCCCAAAGTTTAACTTAGTGCAGTATGAGGAATGTTCTTTAAAAGTCTTCTCCAGATCCACCAGTCAGAATCTTTTCATGTTTGGTATACAACATCTCTATAAAGGGTCAGATTCAAGTTTGTTCAAATTGGTTACCTGGGTAAATATTTGGCTCCCGAATATCAACTTGGTGCAATATGAGGAATTTAAAACAAAATCTTCTTCTTTAGGCCCTGTAGTCAGAATGCTTTCATATTTGGTATACAACATCTCTAGGAAGATCAGCTTCAAGTTTGTTCAAACCTAGTCCCTGGGTGGATGTTTGGGCTTCCTATGGAAGCCCGAATTTTAACTTGGTGCAATATGAGGAAATTTCTTTAAAAATCTCTTCTCCAGAACCATCAATTAGAATCGACTGATATTTGGTATACAACACCTCTAGAGGGGTCAGATTAAGTTTGTTGAAATTGGACCCCTGGGTTGATATTTGGGCTCCCTGTGGGGGCTCAAATTTTAACTTAATACAATATGAGAAAATTTCTTTAAAATCTTCTCCTTCAGATCCACCAGTCAAAATCCTTTCATAGTTGGTATACAACATCTTTAGGAGGGTCAGATTCCAATTTGTTCAAATTGAGCCCCTGGGTTATTAATTTGTGCCACTTATGGGAGCCAGAATCTTAAACTTAGTGCAATATGAGGGAATTTCTTTTAAAATCTTCTTCTTCAGATCCATCTATCAGAATCCTATCATATTTGGTATACAACATCTTTAGGGGGGTCATATTCAAGTTTGTTCAAATCGGGTCCCTGGGTTAATATTTTGGCTCCCTATTTGAGCCCAAAGTTTAACTTAGTGCAATGTGAGGACATTTCTTTAAAAACCTTCTTCAGATCCACCACTCAGAATTCTTTCATATCTGGTATATAACATCTCAAAGGGGATCAGATTCAAGTTTGTTCCATTTGAATCCCGGGCCTAATATTTGGGCTCTCTATGGGCAGTTGGGGTGAGTTGTGGAAGGGGTGGAGCATATTAGGTTCAGGTTTGTTCAAATCTATTCCTTAGTGTTTTTCCATAAAATTTGCCTTTCATGACTTCATTCCTTTGTAGAGTTGATGAACCTTGTCTAACTGAATGTGACCCCAAATACTTCTTTGAACCACTTTGGCAGGTGACCAATTAAGGCCCCATGGGGCCTCTTGTTTGGAATGATTCTACTGTAACTCGGTAACTTTGATTGACATGTTAACTGTGAGGGCCACATCCACCCAGACCTCAATTCTTTTGTGCAGTCTACACCTCTAACCATTCTTGTTGAAATCATATTTTCAATTATCACAGTTCTTGACTTATTTCATAATCCTTTCATAAACATTGAACATTATCCTTTTAATCACACACCACTCACAGACAAGTTAAGCTGCTGTGTCATAGACACTTTCATTTTAAAATCTTTCTGATCCACCAATCAGAATCATTTGTTGATTGGTATATAGCCTCCTTAGGGTGGGTCAGCTTCAAGTTTGTTCAAATCAAGTCCCTGGGGTCATATATGGGTTCACTGTGGGAACTCAAACTTTAACTTAGTGCAGTATGAGGAAAGTTCTTTAAAAATCATCTTCAGATCTACCAGTCAGAATCTTTTGATATGCAGTATCCTTAAATGGTTCAGATTCAAATTCATTCAAATCAAGTGAAGTCTCTACAGTAATATTTGGACCTCCCACTGGAACCCAAATTTCAACTTAGTGCAATATTTTAAAATCCTTTTTTTCACATCCATCAGTAGGCTTGGGACGATATCCTGGTACTGCCATTCGCACCGATACAGCAACCCACAATACGGGTACCGGTGCAGACGTCTAAATTTTGTTGTATCGCGATACCACTATATTGGACTTTCACCAATCTTAAACCGATTGCCTACATGGGGGCACGATGACGCTGTGTACTGAGGCGTACTGCACGTCGATGGTGCGCATGTCTTTAACCAATCTAACCCTTCCTGTGCTGCAGTGCAGAGTTCAGAGTTACGATGTTGGGGAGCTGACAGCTGCTCGTCATTGCTCGGTGGTTCTCTCCAGGTACTTCGGCTTCCTCCACCCGTAAAACTGTCACGGTCACGATTAGCCGTTGTGCATAAGTATGTGACCTTAAACACCAATAAATAAATACATCAATCTTAAAATTCAACTATTTCACTCTCAATACATTCAACACATCACATTTTAGGCTTGGATGATTTGGCCAACTCAAATACCCTGCAATTCAGAATATAACACAGTGGTACACCAGAATATCGATTATTAAATCAGGGTATTTTTTGTTAGGTTTTGCATCGCTGTTTGTGAAGCAAGATCCCCCAGGTGCGATCTAATCTCCGAACTTCAGCCCGCATGGTGTGATTCTATATTTTATGCGCTCATCCAACATTCCGATTCAAAAATGGTAAAACTATAGATAAAAGGTGTAACAATACACCAATTTATTATGAACGTCCGTTGGTTATGCGAAATGATAAATTTGTAACCACCATTTTACGAGTGTTTTCAAATCATTTGACAAAACTCCACTCATGTTTTCTACGATGTCAGTGCCTATTAATTAGCTCCCTTGATGTGCACCAGTTATTCTTTGTAATCATCTTCCACGACTTCTTTCGTTCTGGTGGATCGATTTGAAAATTGAGAAGTGGAAGTCGAACCATGAACTGCAAGAGCACGTCTCAGTCACTAATGCATTTATTTTTCATTGCCAACCTACGGGGCCAGGGTACCCCAGCTTCTTTTTATGTATTTGGTTAGGCAAGTTGTTGTGATCATCAGCTGACTACTTACCTATTTTCGCTGTAATTACCAGCGCCTGTGTGACTAAAATCATCTTTATTTTAAAACTGAAGAGAAGGATGTGCTAAGACTCAGAGGGACCACTTTGTAACTAGAGCTGTAGGTTTTTAAGTTTCTTGTTCGGTTTCGGTTTCGGTTTTTCAGGTTGAGTAATACCTCGGTTCGGTTCAGTTTTCGGTTTGTTCATGAGGCCAAATAAAATTCAATAAAACTCATTCTATATGTCTGGAATCATAACTGAATGGCAGTGAAATTGAATGAAACTCAATGAATGCCCCAAATAAGCTATAATACATGAAGAATCAGGAAGGCCAATATAATAATTACCTAAATATACAGAACTTTTATTGTGCTTGGCCATTTTTCGAGGTCTGACACCTATGCGCAACTTGAGGAAAGCTGCAAACACAACTAAGCTGAAATGTCGGAAATTCACAGAATGTAGCCATCCCAGAGTAGTGAGAGTAGCCAGACACTGCCATTGGCAGTGTCTGGCTACTCTCACTACTCTGGGATGGCTACATTCTGTGAATTTCTGCAGCAAGAGAGTATTTTAATAAAAACGAAAAACCTTAGATTACGGGATGTCAGTTTCGGTCTCGGTTTTTAAAAAAAACAAAAAACCTCGGTTCGGTTTCGGTTAACCTACAGCTCTATTTGTAACTCATATTTGTAAAGTTAGTGATGAGCTTATGGTAGAGTATGAGCTCAAACACACGTGACCAGTCAGTGCAATACTTGATAGAATCTGGGAAATTGGGAGGGGGGGGGGCTGAACATGACCCCACTCCTCCCAAATGTATCTGTGTTCCCCAACTATGAATTGCTGGCTCTACCATTGTCCCCGTGATCTTAACTGTAGCTTCTATACCAGGATGAAAGATACGTATCTAGATACATATCATATCGTGACTCATGTACCTGAATATGTATCATACCGTGAATTTGGTGTATCGGCCCAACCCTATCCATCAGTCAGAATCTTTTGATATTTGGTTTGCAGTATCCTTTGTGGTGTTGAATTCCAGTTTGTTCAAATGAAGTCCCTGGGTTCATATTTGGGCTCCCTATGGCATCCTAAATTTTAAGTTAAGTGCAATATGGGGAAATTCCTTTAAATATCTTTTTCTTCACATCCACCCGTCATAATCTTTTAATATTTGATTTGGAGCAACCTTAGGATCAGATTTCAGTTTGTTCAAATCAAGTGTCTTTGTCATATTTGCGCTCTTTGTGGGATCCCAAATTTTAATTTAGTGCAGTATAAAGATTATTCTTCTTCTTCGCATCCACAAGTCAGATTTTGAAAGATCTGATTGTGGTAAATTTTGGTTAGATGTAAATGTGAGTGTAATCTTGTTTCATGAGAGCCATCATTATGTCCTGTGAGAATAATATATTACTAAGTTAACCTTTTACCCAACGCAGACGATATCAAAATTTATTATTTTAAATATCATTTTTTTTATATTTTTCAAAAAAATTCAACAAAACCATATCATGTGACCCCTCGTTGGAATGAGCTCGACGAGCTCGTTCCAACGAGGTGTCACATGATATGGTTTTGTTGAAATTTTTAAAAAAATAATTTTTTTTCAACTGCAGAATTTGCATATTACACGGGTGGATGTGGGCGATTCGTTAGGTGAAGGGTTAAACAAAATAGGTCCTGATAGTATTAAAGTAGGCTCTTTTAACTGGTAGAGTGCTAAATTATTTTTGGTCATTAAAATTTGTCAACATATCTTTGCCTTGTTATGATTTATGGAAGAGTGCCCATAGGCACCCTCCCATAAATTGTAACAAGGCAAGTCCTCAAAAACAAAATAATTTCCCTTCAAGGATAATATGAAGTACATCCACTGAATATGAAGCCTTTAAGATAGGTTATTTGCACTTCAGATTAAAGCCCAAATAAGGGCTTCCAGCACTCTACCAGTTAATCCTGGGGCCTGCTCATAGGTAACAACATAAGTTTGAAATGCAAGGCTAGCAGCATTGTGTTATAATGAAGCCTTTCATTGAGAAGTAAATGACTCTCATGATATAAATTGGCTATAAAGAGGAAATAATCTACCATTATTAATACCTCTTTATTGCCAGTCTGGCAAAAATGATGCAATAATCTAGTGTTGTGAAGGTAGTATTGATTCTATATTTTCACTTTATGAGCTGTTGCAATCTTATTCCCACTAAATTACTTCAGGTAATAATATATATATTCAAAGTTCCATCAGCACTTATCTACCTTCTGTTATTCAGGTGTTTAGCCAACTTTTGGTTTCTAAGTACTGTCACACTCTGATAACACTTTTAATAGCATAAATTTGGCTTTATTAAGGCGTTAGCTGCCTCACCAGCTTTTCACTGTATTTTAGGTTGTAGTGTATAACAGATTATGGTTCAGGATAGGGCTGCCATGATTTGTTGATTAATGAATGGACTAACCATCAACGATATCCATCTTTGATGGTTATTATGCCCCAACTGATCTGGTCAGAGCGGTATCTAGTAGAGAGCTGTGTCCGTTCATTCGTATGTTCGTAAGTTTGTAACGTTCGTAACACAAATGTGTCTGTCCAACATATTTGCTGCTCCAGCACTGTCATTATTTGGCAGATTCAAATAATTTTTGTTATGCTTGTCCCTAAACATAAGGGAACAGATCTTACAGCAGAATTAATATTTTCCGTAAACATTTACAGAGTTGTTTGTTCTTGTTTAACTTAGGGGATTATTATTTAAAAATGTGTCCTGCTGTAACACTGTCATGATTTGTTGGCTTCTTTTGCCATGCTTATACCTCAATAATTATGAGAGAATGGATCCTAAAACAGAAATGATATCTTTGCATAACGATTTACAGAGTTATTTGCCCTTGTTAACTGAGCGGATGATTGAAAAATGAGTCTGTCCAACGCATTTGGTGCTCTTACTCTGTCATCATTTGTTGGATTTAAATAATTTTTGTCATGCTTGTGCCTCAACATGGGGGAATGGACCCTACATCAGAATTAATATCTTTGTATAAACATTTACAGAGTTATTCACCCTTGTTTAACTATGGGGATGATTGAAAAATGTCTTCACACTCATTTCTGGGCAATAACTTTTGTACTGTTGGTCGCATGATGCTGATACTTCACACATAGATTGTCTGTCCATAATGGGGCAGTGTTTTGTATTGATTTGGGGATTTGTAGGTCAAAAGTCAAGGTCACTTGCTATAAATAGATTTTTGGTTTCTGCACAATAACTTTAGTTTCCTTTTGCGAACGATACTTTTATAACTTCATATTTTGATTGCATATGAGGTGTATCAATTGTTGGGATTGCATTTGGGGTCAATAGGTCAAATGTTAAAAGTCAAATAGATTTTTGTTTTTCATGCAATAACTTGAGTTTCCTTCTACGTACAATGCTATAACTTCACACACAGATTACCTTTGAGGTATCAATCATTGGGATAATGTTTTGCTATGCTTGTATTTCTTATCAACCTACCTTACAATTGTTTACTACAGGCTTGCACTACAATGGAAGACCCTAACTCGGATAAAATACTCTCTATTTTAATCTTTCCCAAGAGATGTGGGAAAGAAAAGTGGTGTAAAAAACACCACGAAAAAATAAGCCAAAACAGGACCGAGCGCCATCGGCGCACACCCAGTATGGGACGCTCTTCCCTTAGTACAAATCCATGACTTCCGTTAACAGTGCGGCATCAATTCATCATTCTTTTTTGTATCCGCACACGTGGAGGATGTGTCGCCATTTTGCTACGAAACAGTGATAATTTAACTCGTCGATAATGGTTTTTCTGTGACTGGATTATGGATCTGAAGATTGTATAATAACAGGACTGTGTTTTATATATTCTCGTTAATATTTTCAACCACATTCTCATTGTATATTATTTATTATTCTGTTTTCACGAATGTTTTTTCGACATCGTGTCAACGCAGTTTGACAATGAAATTTTTCGGTTGATAAATTTAAATTGTTATTGGAGTTAGGTTTCAATGAGGGACTATCTGGACAGGATTTCTTCACTCTGTTGAAGGCTGAATTTCTGTTTTTTCGGTCCCTGTCGGCCGTCGGGGTTCTGCCGTGTACCCACCGTTTTTTTTTCTGCCACCTTCTCTCGTAGTCGAGGGTGTTCTTCTACTTTCTGTATCTGTTGAGTTCACCTTTTTCTTCTTCTGCTCTCACCTCTGTTATTTCCAGTTTGGTTCCTTTAGGGCAATTCCTTTTGCCCTTGCCTTGGTGCGTTCTATAACTTCATATTTTGATTGCATATGAGGTGTATCAATGGTTGGGATTGCATTTGGGGTCAATAGGTCAAATGTTAAAAGTCAAATAGATTTTTGTTTTTCATGCAATAACTTTAGTTTCCTTCTGCGTACAATGCTAAACTTCACACACAGATTACCTTTGAGGTATCAATCATTGGGATAATGTTTTGCTATGCTTGTATTTCTTATCAACCTACCTTACAATTGTTTACTACAGGCTTGCACTACAGTGGAAGACCCTAACTTGGATAAAATACTCTCTATTTTAATCTTTCCCAAGAGATGTGGGAAAGAAAAGTGGTGTAAAAAACACCACGAAAAAATAAGCCAAAACCTGGACCGAGCGCCATCGGCGCACACCCAGTATGGGACGCTCTTCCCTTAGTACAAATCCACGACTTCCATTAACAGTGCGTCATCAATTCATCATTCCTTTTTTTTATCCGCACACGTGGAGGATGTGTCGCCATTTTGCTACGAAACAGTGATAATTCAACTCGTCGATAATGGTTTTCCTGTGACTGGATTATGGATCTGAAGATTGTATAACAGGACTGTGTTTTATATATTCTCGTTAATATTTTCAACCACATTCTCATTGTATATTATTTATTATTCCGTTTTCGCGAATGTTTTTTCGACATCGTGTCAACACGGTTTGACAATGAAATTTTTCGGTTGATAAATTTAAATTGTTATTGGAGTTAGGTGTCAATGAGGGAATGTCTGGACAGGATTTCTTCACTCTGTTGAGGGCTGAATTTCTGTTTTTTCGGTCCCTGTCGGCCGTCGGGGTTCTGCCGTGTACCCACCGTTTTTTTTTTTCTGCCACCTTCTCTCGTAGTTTAGGGTGTTCTTCTACTTTCTGTATCTGTTGAGTTCACCTTTTTCTTCTACTGCTCTCACCTCTGTTATTTCCAGTTTGGTTCCTTTAGGGCAATTCCTTTTGCCCTCACCTTGGTGCGTTCTTATGGCTGTTTCTCCTGCACCTGCGGGTGGTGTGGAACGCTGTCGTTTCGGGCCTCCCGACTCGATCACGTCTGGTGTGAGTTATACCCCCTCCATGGGGGATGTGTAACTCCTCCCGCATCCGCAGGGGTGGGGGGGGGGGGGGGTGCGCTGTTGTTTCGGGGCCCTCGACTTGACCACGTCTGGTGTGAGTTATACCCCCTCTGTGGGGGATGTGCAGCTCCTCCCACACCTGCAGGGGGGGGGGGGGGTGTGGGTAGGCCTCCCGACTCGACCACGTCTGGTGAGAATTACTCCGCCTCCATGGTGTATGTGCAGCTCCTCCCGCACCAGCGGGGGGTTAGGACCGTTGTCATTTCAGGGGCCTCCCGACTCGACCACATCTGGTGAGAGTTATTCCCCTTCTGTGGGGGATGTGCAGTTTTTTTTACCGTGGTGGATACTGCGGGAACTGTTGGATTTCTGGTGAAGATATACCTGGTTCCGGGAACTATGCGCCCTCTCCAGTCGACATCTGAGGCTGTTACTAGGGTTGTGACTCCTTCTTTGGAGGCCAAGCTAGGTGGCTCTCTCCCCTTTTCTGCAAGTTCCAACAGCTCCCGTCGTATCTGCTGCTACTGCTGTTATGTCTACAACGTCATCGGGCACCATTTTTAGCCGGCCTCGGCTTATCCCTGCAAGGGTCTGCAGGGATGTCTGTAGTGTGGTTGTGGGGCATCGGCCGCAGCCTTCCCCGACTTCAACTCGGCGAAGTAAAAAGTGGCTGCCGACTGAACCCCCTGCTGTGTCCTCTCAGTCGTTGAGCACAGCAGTTTTATAGTGGTCTGCAGCGATGTCTGGTAGTGTAGACGTGGGGGTATCAGCCTCAGCCTTCCCTGACTTCAACTCGGCGAAGTTGGAAGTGTCTGCCGGGCGGACTCTCCACTGTGGTCTCTGCGCCGTCGAGTACCACAGTTTTGTCATTGGCGTTTTCCATCCACTCATTCTGGTCACATGGCCAGTTTTGCGGGACCAACGCCTTCTGTGCAGCCTGGACCTTCTGCCCCGCTATGTTGATCCTCGCGGTGTGTCGTACCCTTAAACATGTCTGCCCTCAGATGTTTCGGCTGCTGCCCGTCGCCCCGCTTCGGGGGTTTTGGAGGATCGTGACCCTTCGCTGGTTAAGAGGGTCAGGTGTGAAGCCACTTTGCTGGTTCATCCCCATGTCGAACCGGCTGGTACGGGCAGTGAGCTTAGGGAGGCTCTCTCCTTACTCACTCAGGTTCTGTCCAAGAGCCTTCCCGTTGCTTCCAGCGAGGCAGCGAGTGGTTTCCAGGTGCCCCCTATGGCGCCGCCTCCCGGGATTGGAAACAGGTTGCTTTCTGATCCCCCCTGGTGCCTACACCATGAGAGGCTTCGGCTGGTTTGCCCACGATGGGCTATGTGTCTTCCGAGGAGGGAGTCAGACATCCTTGATGTCGAGAGCCTGCAGTCTTCTGGGGGCAGCTCTTGACTTTGAGTTTGTGTTCCTTCCAGATCTCAAACCATCAAACCAGCCGACAGTGTCAGCCAGGCCGCGATCATCGGTCGCGTGCCTACAGTCTGTGGAGCAACCTGCTTCTGCGCATCTTCGACTGTGCCAGTCAGTACAGATGGTTGAAGCATTTTCAGCCTTGGACTCTAGGCTGAGTTCCAAGGCTATGAAGGCTCTGTTCTTCACAGAGTTGACACCTTTTTTGCCTCTGGTGCATTATCGTTACTACGATTTTGCCAATCCCTCAGTCTGCCAGACTTTGATGGTTTTGGATCAGGACTCCAATTCCCTCGGGCTTTCCAAGCCCAAGTCTGCCGTCATTCCTATGACAACTCTGGAGTCCATGTTGGGCTTATCGAGAGGAATGCTGGGTCTGCTTTCTCTCTACGATCACATCGTCTCTGCCATAGCTGCCTATCTGCCTCCAGATAGGTTTGACGATCTACAGGCTCCTTTGCGTGTGCTGTCCAAGGCGCTCATGCATCTTACTCACGCATGCCTGTGACACGGCTATTTTGGAACTAGTTTGAAGGGACTCTGTGCTGGACACAGTCCGATCCTTTCCTGGGGGCAACGCGCTGCTCTTCGATCTGCTTCTTTGGCAGGTCCGCTACTGTTCCATGGGTTCCGTGTCGACGGTCCGGGATGACGTCCTACGTCATTCCAAAGATCAGCTGCTGCTTCGACAGCTTGATCAGCCTTCTAGGGGAGGCATGGTCCGTTCAAAGCCTAACAAGTACCCTTCTGCTTCTTCTGCGAAGCAAAGGGCTGATTCTTCTGCCACCGCTTCTACTTCTTACTCACGTGGGTAAGGGTAAGCATCGGCAGGCTAGAGGGAAGTCTCAGGATCCTTCATTCAGTAGAGGAGGTGGTTTCTCCTCTCGTGGGCCTTGTCAGGGCTCGAACTGAAGGTCCTCACCTCGATTCGTCCCAGGTTGGAGGAAGGATAGCAGAGTTCGCAGACCGTTGGGCCACCATCACATCTGATCCTTGGGTGTTAGATGTTGTTCGGTCCGGGCTGCGAATATCCTTCCGAAGGCACCCCACTCTGTCCAGAGTGCCTCTTCCAACCACAGTTCCTTAGACGTTTTACGTCTGGAGCTTTTGTCCATGGAGATAGACAGTCTCCTGGCCAAGGGGGCGTTCGAGGTCGTCAAGAACATTCAGCCAGTGGGGTTTTATTCCCGCCTGTTCTTTGTGCCGAAGAAGGACAGCCGACTCTGACCGGTTATCGATCTGAGTATCCTGAACCAGTCTATCATTGCTCCAAAGTTCAGCATGGAGACTTTCAGGTCGGTCTGCCGTTCCATTCACCAGGGAGATTTCGCTTCCAGCATCAACCTGCGAGACGCTTACTTTCACGTTCCGGAAGTATCTCAGGTTCGCTTTTCTGGGGCGAGTTAGGCGAGTTAAGCAGATAGGCCATGCCTTTCGGCCTCAACCTTGCTCCTTGGACCTTCACCTGACTGATATCGCATGTGATAGCCTTCCATCGCACACAGTCCAGGGTGACTACTTCGGCATATCTAGACGATATCCTTCAGAGGCATTCCAATGCTGCCTTACTGGAGTTGGATGTCGACACTCTAGGATTCAGAGTCAACGAGAAGAAGTCGGATCTGGTCCCTCTCCGTCGTTTTGTCATCTGGGGATGGCCTTTCACACTCAGTTCAATACGGTGGCGGTTCCCCAGGCCAGGACTGTGATTCGCTCAGCTTTTGCTCTGACTCTGTCCCAGTCCACATCCGCGACAGCACGGGGTATTCTCCGGCTGCTCGGTCTCTGCGGTTCGGTGACGGATCTCATTCCTCTAGGTCGGCTGCATGTCAGACCTCTCCAACACTTTCTGCTCAGTCGTTGGAGGCCGAATGTTGATTCTCTGGATCTGATGCTTCAGTTACCAGAATCTCTTCATCCTTACCTTCTCCACTGGTCGAATGTTCAGTGGATCACGCAGGGTGTCCCGTTGGACCTTCTCCACTGGTCGAATGTTCAGTGGAACACGCAGGGTGTCCCGTTGGACTTACCCACGTCCAATCGCATTCTGACGGCAGATGCCAGCGATCTTTGATGGGGTTCGACGTTGGATCCTCTAGGTCTTTCTCTTCATGGGATGTGGGACCAGGATCGGGCATCTCTACACATCAACCAGAATGAGCTTCTTGCTCTTCTGAGCTTCAGGCAGTGGATCCCTCTCCTGTCGAATCGTCAGATCCTTCTGTTGTTTGACAATTCGACAGTGGTTGCTTCATTCGGAACCAGGGCGGCACGCACTCGGTTCCAATGTATGAATTGGCTCGGGATCTTCTACTGCTCGGTCACGATGTCAACGTCCTAGCCGACTCCTTGTCCCGACGGGGCAAGTTCTTTTCCACCGAGTGGATGCTCCACATGGCGGTGTTCCATCGATCTCTTTGCGACTCGTTGGAACCATCAGGTGGAAATGCTACCTTCTCCTTTTATCTGCGACAGTTGCAGGAGCCGACAGAGGACCTTTGACCTACGGGCCCTCTTTCTTCGGCTCAGGCTGTTGTCTATCCCAGCCATTCAGCGTTTTTTACAGGGTCAGTTCCAGCACTGTGCTGTTATGCCCTTTCTGTCTGTGCGTCGCACTTCACCATACGCCTCATCTTTCATTGCTAATGTTTGTGATGCTATGGTTTGATAGGCCTTGGGATCTCTTCCTCTGTCCACGATTCCAGTGCAATTGAGTTATGTGTGGGTTGGTTATGTGATTCCCTCCATCCTATTGTCTATTCAGCCTGTAGTAAACAATTGTAAGGTAGGTTGATAAGAAATATAAATTTTATAGTAAATTTCCTTTCTTATTATACCTACTGCAATTGTTTACATGGAGGTCCTCCCGTCTTCTTATTCGGGTAAGAATCCTTCCTCCCCACTGATCACATAACTCCTATGTTGGCGGAATCAAAAGAATGATGAATTGATGACGCACTGCGCATTGGTTAACGGAAGTCATGGATTTGTACTAAGGGAAGAGCATCCCATACTGGGTGTGCGCCGATGGCACTCGGCCCAGTTTTGGCTTATTTTTTCGTGGTGTTTTTTACACCACTTTCCTTTCCCACATCTCTTGGGAAAGATTAAAATAGAGAGTATTTTATCCGAGTTAGGGTCTTCCACTATAGTGCAAGCCTGTAGTAAACAATTGCGGTAGGTATAATAAGAAAGGAAATTTACTATAAAATTTATATTTTTGTGATGCATTGTTGGTGTCTAGAGGAAGCTTTGTTTCAATTTTATTTATGCCCCAAAGAGACTTACCTACCCTTTTATGACCCCATCGGAGGCATATGCCACGCTTTGCATTGCTTTTGTTTATATTTTCAGAATCCTTGGCAAATTTTATGATAGTGTATGTACATGTAGTGTTCAACCGATGATCAGAACTGGCCACCACAAACGGCCGATTGTGGGCAATCGGATGACAATGGCAACGGCTCCTGGAACATTGGTTCAACCGATTGTTGCCAAGCATTTTGTGATGATTCATTGACCACATTTTATTATGTTGTGCAATTGTTCAATTGTTAATTTAAAATGATACCATTGAATAAAGTTGAGAAACAACCACAATGTGTATTCTTAATCTCTCTAGACATCCCTTTACAGGATATACAAGTTAAAGGACATGTAAAGCTTACACTTGAGTGTACTTGCGGCAAATGTCAGTTCATACTGGAAAAGTGAAGGTTGCACTACATTGATTCATGTCGCAGTAAAATTACCAGTAGCACACACTTGGGAGGTAGACGTGGCTCTAAGAGCCACGTTTACTGCCCAAGAGTGCATGACTGGTAATTTTACTGTGACCCCAGTCAATGAAGTTTAACACTGTGAAAAATGTTCAGTTTAATGTAGTTCTTTCAAGCCTTGACTTGTCTAATAGTGCACGGTTTTACAATCAAAATCGGAATCAGAATCGGCCAATTGTGAGCTCAGGTAACCGGTAATCAGTCAGTGACCATTTTTGGTAATCTATTGAACACTATCTACATGTATCACTATGCTGTGGGCTGAAACTCAGTTAATTTTGAAGAACATACAAAAAACTGGTCTGGTTTGACTATCCCAACAACAATATGTATTAAATAGGCAGTTAAATACAACACTGTGGCAACAGAGAACAGTATTGAGTAGAGCTGGTCGGTTTAACAGAACCAGAACCGTAACTTGTTTTTTTAGTGGAAACTGAACCAAAAAAGAGATTAAAAACCATATATTTTGGGTTTTGCGTAACTTTTGGATATTCACATTTAGCACTCCATAGATTTTGTATAATCAACAAAATGTCAGCTAAAATGCATGGGTAGCTAGCTTATCAATAACAAACGACGATAGAAATGCCAAATGCAAATTATACAATAATGTGACACATGCAAAGTATCAGTTCGATCAAAGCTTAGTTGATGTTGGGGAATCCCTTTTTGCTGGAAAGGGGTTAAATTAATATTAATAAAACGTTAGCTGCGCATACCTGTCATACAAAGTGTCAATCGGAAATTTGAATAGAATGAAAGTAATACACTTATACGTGCAAAAGGCACGTGGCTGGGTTTATTTTCGCAGTAATGGGAATTCTCAGAATTCAGTGACTCTCTGACAATGATAATTCAGTGCAAACAGAAAGGAAGAATGGACATGGAAATCAGGTCAGGTGACGATCTTGTCGGTAATTTGCATAACCTCTTCAGTGCTTTGTAAATGAAGGATTCTGGGAATTTGAGTTTGCTCCTTTCGGGTACAAAGGTCAACTTGTCAAGTTAGTTAGATTGTGAAATGGGTATCTGTTTTACTGAAGATAGTGACGTATTCTAAAGTTTGCAACTTCTTGAAATTGGGCAGTTACTTTTTCAAATTTTGACCCGTTTCACTTATTTTCATGTCAGGCAACATGTCAATGCTGTGAATGGAAATGAAAAATGAATCTGACAGAACGATGGAATCATAAATTTTCCGTCTCAAACGGCATCTTTGTGACTAACTGTTTGAGCCCCCCTCTTCTCCCCCTCGACACACACTCCCGACTCCCGTATCTATGCCCTTGGGCTTGAATGACATTTTATGAAGTCGTATGCAGATAGCAGATATAATTTTTAGCTCAACTTTGGCGAAGCAAAATTTTAGCTTATGCCATGGCCAGTCGTCCGTAGCCCGTCTGGCCATCTGTCTGTCAACAATTCAATATGGCTCGGGCTAGAGGCCGTATTTATGAACCGATCTTTACAAAACTTTTTGGGTACCTTTGTTATGACAGTGGGACAAGAACAGTCCGAAATTCAAGATGGCTGCCAGCTGCCATTTTGTACTGACGATGCAGAAATTTGTTTTTTGCACGGAACTTCCATATGAAAGCGCTGATTTGAATAATTTTTTGTATACGTAAATTATGCAAATTAGACTAACTTTGATGTATTTAGTGTTACTTTCAGCACTGTCAGCCAATACGACTCGGGCTAGAAGCTGCATTTATGAACCGATCTTTACGAAACTTCTTGGGTACCTTTGGTATCACCGTGGGACGAGAACGAGTGTTTTGGGGTGCGGTCTGAAATTCAAGATGGCCACTGGTAGCCATTTTGTTCAAAATTAGGGGCAATCAGATTTTTGCGCAGAACTTCCACATGAAAGCTCTGATTTGAATAATTTTTAGCTCATCTTGACAAAGTCAAGCTGAGCTAATCTCATCGCTTCCCGTCCGTCGTCCGTCAGCACCATGTTTTGGTCTTCTCCTCCAAAGCCACTGGGCCAATTCAAGTGAAAGTTTGTGTGAGTGATGGTCCCAAAGGGGCATTTCATTTTTGTTCAGCTCAGCATGCCCAGCCCCCAGGGAGGGAGTGGGGGAAAATGCTCCAAAGTATTTTTAAAATCTTCTTCTCAAGAACCAGTGTGTACAATGACTTGATATTTGCTATGGAGCTTCCATATGAGGTGTAGAATCAAGTTTGTTCAAACGAAGTTCGTGAAGTAATATTTGGCTTTGTAATAGGGGTAAGATTTTTGGCCCCGCCCAAAATTTCTATTTTCTGAACCGATGGTCCGGTATGAACCAAATTTGGTTTGTGGTAGTATTGGGTCATAAGTACTTGACCCATGCAAAAAAAAAAAATTCCCGCATCCCCATGGGAACCCTGGGAGCTAAAAATAGAAATATTTTCAAATGCCCATATTTCCCAAACCCCACGGAACAGAGAGCTTTTATTTGGTATGAAGTATCCTTATGACCAGTAGAATTGAATGGTAAAAAAAAATTGCCATCGGTTATGTTAGGGTGTTCTGTAATGGGCATCGAAAAAATGCTGAGTCAGCATATTTGCAAACATTTTAAAAAATCTTTTCTCCAGAACCAATCATCAGAATCTTTTGATATTTGGTATACAGCATTCATAGGGGGTCAGATAAAAGTTTGTTGAAATAAAGCTCATTGGTTCATATTTGGGCTCTCTACAGGAGCCCGAAGTTTTAACATAGGGTAATATGGGGAATATTCTTTAAAAATCTTCTTCTTCAGAACAACCAGTCAGAATCTTTTAATATTTGGTATACATCATTGTTATGAGGGTCAGATTCTAGATTGTTTAAACCAAGTCCCTAGGGTAATATTTGGGCTTCCTATGGAAGCCCAAATTTTATCTTTGTTCAATATGGAGGGTAATTTAAAAAATCTTCTTCTTCAGATCCATCAGTCAGAATGCTTTGATATTTGGTTTGCAACATCTCTATGGGGGTCAGATTCAAGTTTGTTCAAATCAGATCCCTAGATGTATATTTGGGCTCACTATGGTAGCCCAAATTTTTACTTAGTGCAATATGAGAAAATTTCTTTAAAAATCTTCTTCTTCAGATCCACCAGTCGGAATGCTTTTATATTTGGTATACAACATCTCTAGGGGGGTCAGATTCCAGGTTGTTCAATTCGAGTGCCTAGGTAAATATTTGGGCTCCATATGGGAACATGAAATTTAACTTAGTACAATATGAGGGAATTTCTTCAAAAATCTTCTTTTTCAGATTCACTTGTCAGAATGCTTTCACATTTGGTATACAACATCTCTAGGGGGGTCAGATTCAAGTTTATTCAAATCGGATCCATAGGTCAATATTTGGGCTCGCTATGGTAGCCCAAATTTGAACTTAGTGCAATTCGAAGAAATTTCTTTACAATTTCTCTTCTTCATATCCAACGGTCAGAATGCTTTCATATTCGATACACAACATCTCTAGGGAAGTCAGATTTAACTGTGTTCAAATCAAGAGCCTGGGTTAATATTTGGGTTCTCTATGGGAGCCGGAATTGGCCATTTTGCTGAAGAATTAAAAATTTTGTATTCAGTACCCTCTAGAGGTACTAAGATTAATCCACATAGGTTGTATCAAGGGGCTTCATAGGGGAGCTCTACATTTTACTTATGATCAACTGAAGAAAAGGCATGATGCCTAGATTATTTTTGTCACTCTTGAGGGACTCAAGGATTGACAGTGTATCCTATGGAGATGGCTTGCTTAATGTAGACTCATTCTTGGACTCTGTTTAAATTGTGTTCTGTACAAGATGAGCACTTCAGGCCCCGTGGGGCCTCATGTTTTGTGTGAATGTTTAGTACCATGGGATACATCACATATAATACAGGTTTTTTTCTCGTGCCGAAATTATGCAAAGTAGATGAATTTTGATTTTTAGCTCAACTTGACAAAGTCAAGCTGAGCTATTGCCATCACTTCTCGTCCGTCGGCGTATATTAGTACGTACGTCCACAATTTCCTTTGGCACACCTCACAGGTCGCATTTATGATCAGATTACTTTGAAACTTGGTATGCTTGTTTGGGGTGACCTCTAGATGGGAGCTATCGATTTTCTTCAATTTCCATCAAAAAATGTTGCTGCGGCAACGTTCTTAGAACTTAGTTTAGTCAAACCACAATATTTCCCTTTGGCACATCCTACAGGGCACATTTATGATTTGATTGCTTTGAAACCTAGTATGCTTATTTAGGGTCACCTCTAGATGGGAGCTATCGATTTTCTTCAATTTCCGGCAAATAATGTTGCCACGGCCAACGTTCGTAGAACTTAGTTTAGTCAGACCACAATATTTCCCTTTTGTACACCCTACAGGGCACATTTATGATCGGATTGCTTTGAAACCTGGCATGCTTGTTTGGGGAGGCCTCTAGATGGGAGCTATCGATTTTCTTCGGTTTCTTTCAAAAAATGTTGCCACTGGCAAAAAAAATAACATTGGTACCAATGACCTTCAATTTTGCCATTTCATTTATAACTTACCAAGTTCAAGTTTGTCAAGTTGAGCTACAGTGTCACTGACACTTTCATTTCAGTGCTACTTACACACAGTAAGTACACAAGTCAATACGGCTCGGGCTAGAGGCTGTATTTATCAACCGATCTTCACAAAACTTCTTGGGTACCTCTGCTATCACCTTGGGACGAGAACGAGTGTTTCTGAGTGCGGTCAGAAATTCAAGATGGCTGCCAGTGGCCATTTTGTACCGAAATTAGGTCTAATCAGTTTTTTGTATACAACTTCTATACGGCTCAGTCTAGAGGCCGTATTTATGAACCGATCTTTACAAAACGTCTTGGGTACCTTTATTATCACCATGGGATGAGAACGGGTGTTTTTGGGTGTGGTCCGAAATTCAACATGGCCACCAGCAGCCATTTTGTACCAAAATTAGTGCAATCAGTCTTTTGTACAGAACTTCTGTATGAAAGTTCTGATTTGAATAAATTTTTGTATGAATGTTTAGTAAAATGGAATACATCACATACAGTACGGGTTATTTTCTCGTGCAGAAATTATGCAAATTAGATGAATTTTGATTTATTTAGTGCTACTTATACACGGTAAGTGCACATGTCAATACGGCTCGGGCTAGAGGCTGTATTTATCAACCGATCTTCACGAAACTTCTTGGGTACCTTTGTTATCACCTTGGGACGAGAACGAGTGTTTCTGAGTGCGTCCAAAATTCAAGATGGCGGCCAGTGGCCATTTTGTACCAAAATTTGGTCCAATCAGTTTTTTTGTCACAACTTCTATTACAGCTCGTATTTATGAACTGATCTTCACGAAACTTCTTGGGTACCTTTGTTTTCACCTTGGGACAGGAATGAGTGTTTGGGGGTGCCTTTGTTATCACTGTGCTATGTAGTGATGAGCCGATATGGGTGTTATCGGTATTGCCGATATCCGATATTTCAATTCAATATCGGACCGATACCGATATTAGTTTTTGTGGCGACACAAGCTTGTGTATAAATATGATGACATTCAGAGAGGACTAACGAGACATGGGATTGTTCAGCAGTCAGCGTGACTTGACATGCGTCCCGGGTGGATCTCAACGTAACATACATCTGTGATGTATCAAATTCAATATCATTTCCGAACCGACCCACCAGTGAGCCCAGGCATATGAAAAAAATTACATTTCAGCAGAAAAACATCAACAAAATCAGCACGAAATATCAACAAAACATCAATGTTAACAAATGAGGTCAAAAACGCACGTGGTCAATTTGTTTTAAACTAAAACATGTTCGTTCAGTCATTACATTTCCATTTTGAAGTGTGTTTAATACTGTTTATTAAAAAGTATTTGAACTGTGTTTTGTATTACTCACGCAAGAGAAGGTGCCCCAGTATTCAAAACTCCCATCCATTGTGAAAAAAACAAACGAAATAATCCATTCACGTGTGAGCATTTACATGTACATGCATTGGTGGAACGCTTCTCGGTGAATTCTGTTGCGTTCACTTTCTCCAAGTGCAAGATTAACAGGGGGCAGTTCGCAGCCAACATTGTTGGCACCGGATAACTATCTGCACTATCCATTTCCCAGTTATTGACGTATCGACACTGAATATAGCTGTTATTACCAGAGAAGAAGAACATTGGCAGGGTGTGTTGGAGGGGGGGGGGGGGTGAGGGGGGGGGGTGGACAGGCAGGCAGGCAGGCCTATCTGTACAGGCCAATACTTTGCAAGATAATCACAAAGAATTTCCTCACATTTTTTCATCATTGATTCTTTCAAAAAGCATCAGTGATGGAAAATCCGGAGCAAATTTCCTTGTGGTATCATGCAACGTTTTTGTATTTTCACTGGTAGTGAATTGACCAATTGTTGGGGATGTTTTGACCAACTCTTGGGGATGTGTTGGTTCGGGGACGTTTTGACCAGCACCCATAGTGGTAATGCCATAGTGGTACTGCATTTACCAAAAAAAAAAAATCATGAATCATTGTCACTTGTCCGTGATCTGCTGTCTGTAGAGTGTAGAAGTGGGGGAGGGGGTTACTGAATTCTGCAATGCATTGATAAAAACACGTGGGCACGTTTCATAAATAAAAAATCTATATTTAAACTGACCGCCCTGATGTACATAATGTGTCCCCATTGTTGTAAACAATATGGCTTTGGCTTTCCCTTGTTTTGTTTTCAAAGCAGCCTTTCATGTAGCATGGATCAAACTGGATATTACAACTCAGGGTATTAATTCATATTTATTTTGGGGTAGCTATTTTTGCAGAGATCACATCAGGTAATTTCTCAACTCATTTTCTAAAGTAATAACATGAACAATTTGGGTCACTGAACACGCTGTCATTAATAATTTAAGAACTGGGAATTTCCCATTTGTCTTCAACATAAAGTTGATAAACACGAGGGCTGACAATAATAAATAACACGAAAGTATAATTGGTAATTTTATTTTTTTAGCTGAAAATGTAAAAAGATTGACAAAAAAACAACTCCAAAACACATTCACATAATTTTATTTTGATTGAACAATTGAAATTTTCGTGCACATTTTCGTGATGCCCTGTGTGTTGAAGAAATTATTAGAATGCTTCACCAGTACCGATAGTCGAAACTTTAATTCAAGAGAAATATGGGGTGGGCTTATTTTGAGTGATACCCCAAAAATACGTTTTCTAAAAAGCCCTAATCTGAGTAATTAGTGCTACTTAGTTGAGATTATCAGCGATTTGCCTGAGAACTTGATTTGGAAAAAAAAAGACATATCGGCTGCCAATATCGGCAGAATTGGTATTTTTTGCCGATACCGATACCCGGCCGATAAGCCATTTATCGGCCGATACCGATAACCCGTACCGATAATCGGCTCATCACTAGTGCTATGAGAACAAATATTTTGGGGTTCAGTCAGACCCACTCTGGGACTCAAAGATTTCTTTTCTAGTTTAGCATCTGACTGTCACCCACCTTTACAATACTTTACCTATACATTTGTTACAGGCTACGGTCAGTATTTATGTACAGGCCATTACAATATTTTATATGTACCTTTGTTATCAGGTCATTACCTAGATGTTTGTCATTGCTGTGTCACATACTATACATGTACATGTCTTGACAAGTTGAGCTACAGTGTCATTGACACTTTCATTTGTTCATTAAATTTACAAGAAACAATCGCACCAATACAGTTTTACTTCATTTCAAGTTCACTTGTTTGTTATTTAACATGTTTTAGTACTATCCTGTCCCAGTTTAATACATAAGATATGGAAAATGTGTATTGCGTTATAAAAACCGAAACCAAACAACGATTTTTTTTCATCCAAAACCAAACCGAAACCGAACCGAGGGAAAATTTCAAAACTGACCAGCTTTAGTATTGAGTAACATTTGACTGATGGAAAATGTCATGTTTTCAGTCCTTTGACCTTTGGTGTGTGATGATAGTCCAGAGCTCAAAATGATTGCCTGTCCACTTGTTGCCGACTTTCAGTAATTGAATGGTGGTGACAGGTCAAGTAAAACATACTTGCATGCAACAGATTAATTAGCAAGGTTCACACTGCCTTGAAAAGTCCTTGAAGTTTACTCAAACTCCTTGAATTTGGAATATTCAGAAAATGCCCCTGAAAAGTACTTGAAAATCAGTCAGACTCTGAATGTCCTTGGAGTTTCTCTGCTATTATTGCAGCTTGTTTAGTTGAGTGCAACCTTTTGCCAAATTTTCAAATTTATGGGGGCTTTAATTTTAAAGAAAAGGTGAGGAAAGTAAAAAAAGCTTTTCGGAAATAACTGGTGGAGTACTGGAAGCCACCATCAGTTTAACTGAAAAGTAAGAGTATTATTATCTGTGATGGGTGAGGGTGTGAGATGGGGAAATCTCACCTGAGGGCAAGATATTTGGGCTGTCTAGACCAAATATCTTGTCCCAGGGGTGAGATTTTCCCACACCTCACACCCACCCCCTGATGGGATAATTATGATCTCCTTAAGTCATCAAAAGTAATTCAGGTGCACGTGCAGCTATATAGAACAGTTTTTTTTATCCAATTCTGAAAAAACTGGTTTGGTTATCAGAAAGAGCGTACAAAAGTTCTGTATATAATACCATAGGTATATACCACAAAATTAAATCTCAATGCTGCAAGGCAGGGGTTAAAGATTTGTAGCGAAATGAACATTGACACATTCCAATGATGTCATATTATGAATTCTGCAATGTATTTACATAACTTTTCAACGGGAATTTCGTTCTCTCTTCACTCATAATGGCGTTCACCCAAAACTTCATATAAATGAGTTAAGTGTCCTTTGGTTTTTGCGATCTGTGTTTGTATTTCTATTTTCTTTGGCTAACGTTCATCTGCTAATATTTCTGAAATGTGACACCATGTTGTTTGTTTACAGAAGAAGGTGCAATGATTGAATAGTCCTGCCCTCATTAAATATGCTAATAAGCCAGTCACATGGTCATGTGAGATAGATATCTATCTCACATGGTCTTCTCACATGAGACGCGTGTATGTTGCATAGGTAGTGTCGGGGGAATACTTTACTCAAGTCTTTATATTCTTTGTGCAGACTTTGCACTTTATTCACATCAATTTACTCTGTTATAAATCATTGCCTGCAGGCACTCTCCAATGATTTGTAATAAAATAAATATTGAATAAACTGTGACCACCAAACATAATCTAGCACCCAGCTAATTGTGTAAGAAATAGATTTTAAATGCAGGTGAGATTTTTTAGGAATCACAATCCTGTCAGAAAACTGCTGCTTAATAAGTGCTTATTTGTCCTTGAAATGTCCTTGAAAAGTCCTTGTAAATTTTCTGTCCTTGCGTGTATGAACCCTGGTTAGTAGTCAGTGAATGATTTGATTCAGAAATCAAAGAATCCAAATTGTTGAAAAACCTTATCATAATCATTGATTGGAAGTAATCAAAATTAAAAACTTGCCATCTCTTGCATCCTTTCCAGTTTCAACTTGATGCACTAGCAGGTATATCAGGGGAGCTAATTATAAGCATCTGTGAATAAAGTAATACAATTCTTCGCAAATGTGTGTGGCATTCACATCAGAAAGCTGTTTTTGGCGATCATGGTTAGTAAACATGATAATCCCAAAGACTGACATTAAAAAATAAAACAATGTCAAATTGTTAAATTAATACTATTGCTTCAACATCACCGTATATTCATATGTTAAAATTAGCAATTTTGTGAGTGCATTTTGTCTAACAGTAAATGTTTCTCCCATACCATTCAATGGGGTTCAACTCTAAAAAATTTTGACATTTGATCTTTATGTTAAGCCTAAAAAAGTTAAAAATCTTTTTCTCAGGCCTTCCCACATGGTACTTTTGGCTGCTGCATACTCTCTTTTCATAACCAAAGCAAACTTGAAAAAATAAAAATGAAGTGGTTCATGCCTGATATGTTTTTTACCCAAGTTAATCAAATTTATAAATTTGTCCCTTGAGTGCAACGAGGCTTTGCGATGCTTTAGCATTGCCAAGCATTGTTGCACTGAAGAGACTAAATACACCACCACCACCCATGCTATTCTGTAGATAATGAAGCCTAAAACATAAAACAAACCAAAAACATGAACTTTTGATGGCAAAGAAATAATTACAGAAATAAAAAATAAAAAACTGTCCGTCCACATAAAATTTGACATAAAATGGCCTGAGATACAGAAGATCTACTTTCTGAGGCCTTATAATGGGTACATATTATGGACGAATAATTGACTAACCATCGACTGTGATGACAGATTATTAAATTTTGATAACCAATAGTCGTGTTCAGCAGAATTTAACAAATGAATACCAACAGATATCTAAAGGAACTTTCATGCTACTTGTTCAAAAATTCATGAAGGTGAAACAAAAAAAAATCAGTTACAGAGTAGTGCTCAACCATAAATCACAAACTTCTGTTCACTGTTTTCTGCACTGGTTGGATAGGTAATACACTTATGAGCCTGCCAATTTATTCATGTTAGGTAAAGGTTTTACTATTCAAAAATTTTTAAGTCCATCTTGCAAAGATTTTTTTCCAAAAAAACAGTAGAAGGTGAAATCCTTGTTTTACCATAATGTTTTCTTGAGTTCTGGTTCTTACCTCCCGCTAAAAAAGTCTTTTAGGGACACTCGAAGTACTCATTATTCAGTCAGGTGAAAAAGATATAAATGGATTGGTTCAGGTTACATGCAGTAGAAAAATAGAGTCAGTCGGCCTGGGATTTTGTTTTATTAGCTCACCTTGCCTAAAAGGCCATGTGAGCTGTTTTCATCACTTGGCGTCCGTCGTCTGTCATCCGTAAACTTTTCACATTTTCATCTTCTCTGTAACCGCTGAGCCGGTGTGAACCAAACTTGGCAGGAATAGTCTATGGGAGGTCCTCTACAAACTATCCTAATTTTTTCCCGTCGGATGAAAAACATGGCTTCCAGAGGCATTCTTTGATTCTGGTTGGTGGATTTTCAAAAACATTCTCCGCTGAAACTGCCATGCTAAATGTTTTGAAACTTCACATAAATGATAACTGCAACCACCTCTACCAACGATCCTCATTTACTGTTGATTGGGTCATAGGGACTGGCGTTTTCGTTTTTTGGAGTTCGGTTTTGGTTTTTTGGAGGAAAAAACCTTGGTTTCGGTTTTCTGTATGAAAAGTTTTTATATATGGATGTATTACGAACAGGTTTATTCCAAGCACATTCGTAATTGAAAAATGTATAGTGGCAATCAAGACAGGGCCTAGCTTTCAACAGAGCCATAATGTCAGAACAAGTTGTCAAACAGTTTGCTTTATATTATTTAACAAGTGCCATCACTGGTAACATGGGTTTAACCCCCCCCCCCCCCCCCAAGCCCCCCCCCCCCCCCCCAGCCCCCAATCACTGGCAGTATATCTGCTTGTGGAAAAAATGAGGCAGCCATGATGGGGCGATGAAGGGATGTCGCTATACCAGGGGCCAACCATGGTTCGGCCCGCAGCCAGCCGCAGCAGGAAAATTTTCAATTCCACGATCCCCAAAAAACCTATTTCCTTGCAACTGAGTGAATATTTTTATGTTTTCATGGAAATCTATTTGTAAGATTTCACACTTTGAGCGCAGGTTTCTTTTTTGTAAGCATGCAGTATTATTTTATTATTTTGATTTAAAATCGCAAGATATGGACAAATAATTAAGTACCAGTACCATGACCTTTTCTTCGTAGTTCGAAAACAACATCCCACAATTCGTCACTGTAGTCACTAAGTTTCATTTGTTTATGAATATTAATTAATGCAGCTGTTATGCCTTATGGATGTGGGTGCTTTGTACCCTGTGTTTTGATCTCCATTGTGTGGTTCTTCTTATACACGACTAACATGAGCTATTGTATTTTCAGTGTTAATAGATATGCCCCGTGTCATGTTTTTGTTAGTTATTAATATTCACTAAGTTGTCGTTATTAATGTCTTAATGGATCAGTGTTGTGGGGGCTTCTGTTTAGCTTTGTTTCTATTTCTCCATCATGTGTGTGCACAGAGAGGAGGAGGACAACTCGGACCAAAGACCACTCGGCCCAAGACAACTAGGACCTGTTTCCAAGACAACTCGGACCTGTTTCCAAGACAACTCGGACCTGTTTTAAAGACAACTCTGACCAGTTTTGAAGACAACTTGGACCAGTTGTTTTGAAGACAACTCGGACCCAGTTTTAAGACAAATCGGACTTCAAAGACAAGTTGGACCAGTGTTGAAAACAACTTGGACCAGTTTTTTAGACAAGTCTGACCAAAATCGTTAGAGAAAGAGTCATGGCAGATTATAAAATTAACTGGCGAGTGGATGGGGAGGGGGGAGGGGTTTAAAGCAAAGAGACCTTTTTGGCCTGCCTCATAAGGAGAAGCCAGGTTTTGAAGAGTGCCTTGATGTCACGTTGGGGGTGGGGGTCACTTTTGTTCAAGCTAAGGTTGCTGAATCTTAGGAGAAAACCTTGGAAAGAAAATGAAAATGCATGCCAAATGTGTAATCTAGGTGCACTGGAGACCCTGGAACACTTTCAACCTGTCTTTGATGTTGGGCCGAGGTTTCTTCAAAATAAGTCCGAGTTGTCTTAAACTCTGGTCCGAGTTGTCTTCAAAACAGGCCTGGCTGGTCTTGAGCCGAGTGGTCTTTGGTCCGAGTTGTCTGTAATTCGTATGCACATACACCATAACTACACCTCCTGTGATGCAGGGTTACAGCATCTTCGAGGGGTAAGAACTCAAGATATAAATATTATGTGTATCTGAATTTATTCTTAGTTTCTTTCTGGGATTATATGTGTAAAAAAATTTAAGTGATGGAAAAAGATTAGTTTGAGATCGCTTCTTATCATTAGCTCAATTCAATACGGCTCGGGCTAGAGGCCGAATTTATATGAACCGATCTTTACGAAACTTCTTGGGTACCTTTGTTATCACTTTCATATGAAAGCTCTGATTTGAAAATTTTTTTGTATGAATGTTTAGTACCATGGGATACATCACATATAATACAGGTTTTTTTCTTGTGCGTAAATTATGCAAATTAGACTAACTTTGATGTATTTAGTGTTACTTTCAGCACTGTAAGTGCAAATGCCAACACGGCTCAGGCTAGAGGCCGTATTTATGAACCAATCTTTACGAAACTTCTTGGGTACCTTTCGTATCACTGTGGGACGACAACGAGTGTTTTTGGGTGCGGTCTGAAATTCAAAATGGCCGATGGCAGCCATTTTGTTCAAAATTAGGTGCAATCAGATTTTCGCGCAGAACTTCCATAGGAAAGCGCTGATTTGAATAATTTTTTGTGTGAATGTTTAGTACCATGGGATACATCACATATAATACAGGTTTTTTTCTCGAGCAGAAATTATGCAAATTGGATGAACTTTGATTTATTCAGTGCTAGTTATACACAGTAAGTGCATGTGCCAATACGGCTTGGGCTAGAGGCTGAATTTATGAACAGATCTTCACAAAACTTCTTGGGTACCTTTGTTATCACCTTGGGATGACAATGAGTGTTTCTGGGAGTAGTTCAAAATTCAAGATGGATGCCAGTGGCCATTTTGTACCGAAATTAGGTCCAATCAGTTTTTTGTACACTACTTGTATACGGCTCAGGCTAGAGGCCGTATTTATGAAGAGATCTTTATGAAACTTCTTGGGTATCTTTGTTATCACTGTGGGACGAGAACGAGTGTTTTTGGGTGCGGTCCAAAATTCAAGATGGCCGCCAGCAGCCTTTTTTTGTACCAAAATTAGTGCAATCAGTTTTTTGTACAGAACTTCTGTATGAAAGTTCTGATTTGAATAAATTTTTGTATGAATGTTTAGTAACATGGAATACATCACATATAATACAGGTTTTTTCTCGTGATGAGATCATGCAAATTAGATGAACTTTGATTTGTTCAGTGCTACTTATACTCAGTAAGTGCACATGTCAATACGGCTCGGACTAAAGCCTGTATTTATGAACTGATCTTCACGAAACTTCTTGGGGTACCTTTGTTATCACTGTGCTATGAGAACAATTATTTTTGGTTTCAGTCAGACCCACTCTGGGACTCAAAGATTTCTTTTCCAGTTTAGCATCTAACTGTCACCCCACTTTTACAATACTTTACCTATATATTTGTAAATTGTTACAGGCTATGGTACAGACTGTTACAATACTTTACATGTACATTTGTTATCAGGTGATTACCTAGATGTTTGTCATTGCTGTGTCACATACTGTTCATGTACATGTCTTAAACAAGTTGAGCTACAGTGTCATTGACACATTCATTTTGTTATGAGTGCATACAAATATTAGGGACAGGCATGAAAATTAACATCTGTCATGAAACCTCAACCATTTCTATTTTTAGCTTAACTTGACAAAGTCAAGATAAGCTATTGCCATTACGTGTGCGGAAGTCTGTTAGTCGGTGAGTCTGTTAGTCTGTGAGTCTGTTCACATTTTCCTTTAGCACAGGCTACATTATTAACATGGAATACATCACATATAATACAGGTTTTTTTCTCGTGCAGAAATTATTAAAATTGGATGAACTTTGATTTGTTCAGTGCTACTTATACATAGTAAGTGCACGTGGCAACACGGCTCGGGCTAGAGTCTGTATTTATGAACTGATCTTCAGGAAACTTCTTGGGGTACCTTTGTTATCACCTTGTGACAGGAATGAGTGTTTTTGGGTGCCTTTGTTATCACTGTGCTATGAGAACAAATATTTTGGGGTTCAGTCAGACCCACTCTGGGACTCAAAGATTTCTTGTCTAGTTTAGCATCTAACTGTCACCCCACTTTTACAATACTTAACCTATATATTTATTATAGGCTACATTCAGCATTTATGTACAGACCGTTACAATACTTTACATGTACCTTTGTTATCAGGTCATTACCTAGATGTTTGTCATTGCTGTGTCACACACTATACATGTACATGTCTTAAACAAGTTGAGCTACAGTGTCATTGACACTTCCATTTGAATGTTAATGAAGGATTGACCAAATTTAATGATATCTTCCATAGCATTTCAAAGAATTGTTTGCGGGTTAAGGGTCTGTCTCTAAAAAAGTCCAAAAAACGGATCCCCCCAAAGCCCTGATATAACACCTCCTGTTACAAAATGTGTAAGCGACTTATTTACCACAAGACAATTATTTCAGAAATACCACAGCGATCTCATAGTACGTGGGAGGTAGTTTGTTCTAAAGCGACAGAATGTGAAACTACTTAAATGCCATAAATCACAATACAAAGAAGGTATCATGAAGCAGTTAGAAACATTATGCCATAATAATCCAAAAGTGTTCTGGGAGACTGTAAATAAACTAGGGCTGTCACGATTTTTCAATTTAGGAATCGATTAATCGTTGCAAATAATCGATAATAATCGATTAATCGTACCTAGATGACCCCCACCCCCTCTCCCTCTCTTTGAAGTCGATAAAAATGGAGTTCAAGTCAGCTGACCTACCTCAAGTAAACAACGAAGACGATCAACTTTTAGGTACATTCAAAGCTTTGATGTTCTCAACTTTTGAACCGTCAGTGTAATAATCAAGACCGGTCGGCAGTTACAATCTTCGCAACTGCCGACCGGTCTTGATTATTACACTGACGGTTCAAAGATTCAGAACATCAAAGCTTTGATCAATGTACCTGGAAGACAAATGCTTCCAACGGCTTCTTGGGGTTTAACATTGATGTTCTTAACTCAATACCTTTAGAAACAATAGTTTTTCCATCAAATGTTCTTTTAATTATTAAACATCTAAAATTATTCGACAACGTAAAATACTAATCGATTTCACCGTGACCGATCAACAATCGATTAATCGATTAATCGTGACAGCCCTAAAATAAACTAGATGATAATCTCCACAATAAAGATGATCCTTCCAGTAATATATCTCTAATCAGCTGGAGGGACCATTACTCTACGTTGGGTAATCCTACACCATCTGGAACTTTTGACAATTCATTCCAATTAAATGTTCAGCAATTGGAACAAACCGCTAATTATAATCAATGCCCAGATTTTGATTACTCTGAATGTGATGTTCATAGTGCTATCAGTAGGTTTAAATCTGGTAAATCTTCAGGTTTAGACGGGGTTAAAAATGAAATGCTAAAATCTGTTAACCCTTTACCCAACGCAGACGATATCAAAATTTATTATTTTAAATATCATTTTTTGAAATTTTTCAAAAAATTTCAACAAAACCATATCAAGTGACCCCTCGTTGGAACGAGCTCGTCGAGCTCGTTCCAACGAGGGGTCACATGATATGGTTTTGTTGAAAGTTTTTGAAAAATATTATTTTTTCAACTGCTGAATTTGCATATTACGCGGGCGGATGCGGGCGATTCGTTGGGTAAAGGGTTAAAGCGATTATTTCACCCGCCCTGACCAAGCTTTTTAATCTGATTCTGCACCATGGAACTTATCCTGCAAAATGGTCGGAGGGATACATTGTTTCAATTCTAAAAGTTGCGAATACTGATCTGCCTCACCACTTTCGAGGAATTACAATCACCAGTAACATCGGCAAATTATATATTAGTGTTCTGACAGAAAGGCTTTCTGGATATCTGGGGGCAAAGGATCACCAAACATATACCAAACTGTTTTAGGAAAGGATATAAAACGTCAGATCACATTGTTGCAATCAGGTGTCTAGTTCATAAGGCCTTTAAACAGAATAAAAAACTATGCATGTTTTGTGGATTTTAATAAAGCATTCGATAGGGTTTGCAGGGAAGGTATGTTCCTCAAGCTCCTTGAAAAAGGTGTTGGTGGAAATTTTTATAGGTCCATCAAGGTGATGTTTACCTATAATAGATTATGTGTAAAGACTGGAAACAATTTATCGAAACCATTTTGCAATGCGGTGGGTGTGATGCAAGGGAATAATTTAAGACCACTTTTGTTTAATTTATTTATTGATGATATTCCAGAACATATAAGTAAAGATGACAACACTTTTCCTTCTATATGGGATGTTAAAGTACCATGTTTTCAATATGCAGATGATCTGGTGTTATTTTCCACTTCAGAGGTTGGACTGCTGAAGTCAATTGACAGGTTGTCTAATTTCTGTAATAAGTGGCGACTAACAGTAAATCAAACAAAAACGAAAGTGTTAATATTTAACAAAACAGGTAGGAAGATCACGGGTAACTTCTCCTGTGGGGGACTTCAGTTGGAAAACTTAGAGCCTCCTACACCTATTTGAGAATTTCTTGTCAGCCTCGGGAATTTACTACAACACTATTTTTAATCTGCGGGCAAGGGCGCTGAAAGCTTATTTTAAATAACAGAAATTATTTGCATCCATATCTCATGCTACGGGAAAAGTTATTTGACTCCATGGTAAAGCCTATTCTACTATATGGCTTCGAGGCTTGGGGAGATTACTCAATCTGAAGTAGCCATAAACACATTGAGTCAGTCCAACTCAAATTCTGTAAACATATTCTCCAGGTTCATTCCAAATCTTCAAACTATGCGGTTTTGATGAGTTGGAGAGGTTTCCATTGTCTGTTGATATAAAGACCTTGTTAGTCAACAACTGGCTACAGGCTAAGATTAATGAGACTAAACCTTTGCTGACACCTGCCTACACTGAGCTAGAGGCTGAGAATCACCCATCCATGAAAATGATAGAAAAGGTATTATCGGAAAGCAGGTTTCACAATGTGTGGTTTGACCCCATGTCAGCCCCACCTCAATTTAGTAAAATTTTGAAATAGTGCCTTTGAGACATGTTTGGCCAATCATGGAAATATGAGAAAGCTTGCACAACCAAATTTTCCAACCGCAAATTGGGGTACTATTCTATAAAACTCATCTATGCATGGGAAACATATTGAAATGCTCCCAGCCGAACAAAGAAACTTTGTACCAAAATTTAGAATAGGTGCTCATCAAATCGAGATTGAGAGAGGCTGCTATCTTAAGCCTTCGCCGGTGCTGTGAGAAGAGAGATATTGCAGACAATGCAATCTGAACAAAGTGGAGGATGAAATCCATGCTTTGTTCTCCTGTTCTCACTTTTTCAATCAGCGTGATAGTAGCTTGTGACAAGCTTAAAAACTTTTATCATCTTCCACAATCTGATCAATTGAGCTTACTCTTCTCCTCCACCGATCGAGATACAATATTAGCACTTGGCACCTATTTGACAGATGTATCGTAACAACAAATTTGTCCATAATCCTCTTCTTGTTAGTAGCTAGCTACTTGAACAGCCACCTGTGTTTTTATTCAACATTTATACAGCTGTAGTTGACGAATCGAGTAATGACTGTTGCTAGCCCCTATGGCCTGATTGCATAACATGTTCAGAAGTGTATAATTGGTAGATTTCTAGCACCATTCTCATTGAACGGGGAATGTGAAGAAGTCTGTTAAGATCACTGTGTCATATTTGTTATAGGTGAAATAACCTCCTGGGCCACATGTTTCCATTAGACTATGCTTGAACATATTTAGTTGTTGGCATTTGAGTGTATGTTTATGAGTGCATCCACACGTGTGTGAGTCGGGGGGGGGGGGAGGGGTGCAGGGGGGGTTCAGTGAGCATGTGTCTGTGTGTGAATGAGTGTGAGACAGAGCATGCATGTGTGCATGTTCGTATGCGTGCGTAAGCAAATGTATGTTTATATAAGTGTACATTATTGCAAAGAAATTCACATGAGCATCCGTGCATATACATGTGCTGTTTTGTTTGCAGCTGTGTGTATGTACTTTTGAGAATATTGTCACGTACCTTTATTCCCATCCATCTGTCACTTATGTGTTCAAACATATTTGTTTTTAGTCCCCGACCGACATCGCCGGAGGGGACTAGAGGTTTGCACTCAGTCAATCCGTCAGTCTGTCAGTCTGTCAGTCACACTTTAGTTTTCCGGAGTTTTTTTGGAAACGCTTCAACGGAATGATTTCATTTTTGGTAAACTACTATAGAACAATCGCTTGCAGATCAAGTTTGAGTTTCATGCTGATTGCATTATTCTTGTGTGTCGAGTTACGGCCCTCGGAAATATAGGAAAAAGCACCAAAATATCAGTTTTCCAGAGTTTTTTTGGAAACGCTTCAACGGAATGATTTCATTTTTGGTAAACTGCTATAGAACGATGACTTACAGATCAAGTTTGAGTTTCATGCTGATTGCATTATTCTTGTGTGAGTTACGGCCCTTGGAAATATGGAAAAGCACCAAAATATCAGTTTTCCGGAGTCTTTTTGGAAATGCTTCAACGGAATCATTTCATTTTTGGTAAACTACTATAGAACGATGACTTACAGATCAAGTTGGAGTTTCATGCTGATTGCATTATTCTTGTGTGAGTTATGGCCCTTGGAAATATGGAAAAGCGCCAAAATATCAGTTTTCCGGACTTTTTTTGGAAACGCTTCAACAGAATGATTTCATTTTGGTAACCTACTATAGAACGATGACTTACAGATCAAGTTTGAGTTTCATGCTGATTGCCTTATTCTTGTGTGAGTTATGGCCCTTGGAAATATGGAAAAGTGCCAAAATATCAGTTTTCCAGACTTTTTCTGGAAACGCTTCAACGGAATGATTTCATTTTTGGTAACCTACTATAAAACAATGACTTACAGATCAAGTTTCATTTACACTCTGTCCATCCATCAGTCAGTCTGTCGGTCAGACTTTAGTTTTCCAGACTTATTTTGGAAACGCTTCAATGGAATGATTTCATTTTTGGTAACCTACTATAGAATGATGACTTACAGATCAAGTTTCATTTGCACTCTGTCCATCCATCAGTCTGTCAGTCTGTCTGTCAGTCATACTTTAGTTTTCCAGACTTTTTTTGGAAATGCTTCAACCAAATGATTTCATTCTTGGTAACCTACTGTAGAACGATGACTTACAGATCAAGTTTGAGTTTCATGCTGATTGCATTATTCTTGAGTGAGTTATGGCCCTTGGAAATATGGAAAAGCGCCAAAATATCAGTTTTCTGGACTTTTTTTTGGAAATGCTTCAACGGAATTCATGCTGATCACATCTAGGTTATAACATTTGTATAATTATTAATGCTCATTGGTCCGGTAGGGGACATTGTATTGCTTCAGCGATACGTGCGCTCTTGTTTATTTTATTTTTTTTCACTGCCATACCTTTTCTTGGTTGAGCAAATAAAGTTATATGTATATGTAAGTGCTGGTTATACCTGTATTTGTGCTAGTCTTCAACTGTGATTCAACAACATGTTTAACCTCTTGCACGCTGATGTCGAAAAAAATCAAGCTTTCGTGTTACCAATGTTTCCATAATGCATCTAGGAAATTAACCAACTCAGTCTTGTTTGATAGAGTATTTTTCTTATCATGAAACTAGATATTTAACCAATTTAGTCTTGTTTGACAGAGTTCATTGAAAATTTGATTTTTTAGACATCAGTTTGCAGAGGGTAAAAGCTATGCTTTTTTTATAACTTTATTAATTTGTAAATACAGTGAAACCCTGTTAATTGAATAGCCACTTTGCCAATGAAAATTATTCAATTAACAGGAAGGGACCGACCTGGGCATGCGCCAGTGCGTATTTGGTTCTGAAACATCAGGACCTGGCTCTTAAATCTCAGAAATAGGCTTCTCAGTTGGCACGTAACTTCTCAGATCATTCTTTCGATGGATAATCGAGAGAGACACTCTTACATGTATTATATATATGATTATCATTCATCATTGTTGTAGAGTGCTTAAGTTAATACTTCAAGTCTTCATTACCAAGCATTAATCTTCACTGTGGTTTCTGATCAAGTCTTGGCTGCCTAAATAGGCAGCCAAGACTTGATCAGAAACCACAGTGAAGATTAATGTTTGCTAGAGTGTACTAAATGAAAATGATGAGAGCTATTACATACTTGCAGTGTGTGTTACAAACAGCAGTGTGACTCCGTAAATTGAAATCTGGCGCATGAATTGAAAAAATAGGCTCCGAGGCTAGAGTGTATTTTAAATAGTCCTGATCGGTCCCTGAACAGGAGTATTCAATTAACAGGGATTGTCACTTTCCTGTATTCTAGAGACAAACTTATCATTTATTATATCTTGTTTGACAGAGCTCCGTGAGCTCTGTCAAACAAGATATAATAGATTAAAAGCCAGTATTGGATGTACTGAGGCCAAGTAGGTCTATAAACAAAGGAAAACTGGGGAGAGTCGGGGTAATTTCTCGAAAGGTTACAAGATTTTTTATTCAATTAACAGGAGTTTACTCTATAACCTATATTCAATTAACAGATCAAATTTGTACTGGAGGTATGGTAAATGGTTTTGTGTTGGGAAATTATATTCAATTAACAGGGATATACAATTAAGAGATATCCAATTAAGTGGGCTCCACTGTATATGTTAAACAAACCTTGGACTACATTTTCCAACTCATTCATTTGTTTATAAATAACTTATTATAACTTATTTACTTATTTCTGAAAATGTGCTGGTGCTTTTCCTTACTGAAAAAGTGCAAGTCAGCAGACGTATGGAAAGAGAATTTTGTCGGGGTGGGATTTTGTCTGGGGAATTTTGTTAGGAGGGATTCTGTTGAGGGATTTTGTCAGGGGACTGTGTTGTGGAAAATTATGTCCTGGGGGAAATTTAACCAAATCAACCGTGTTTGACAGAGCTCTTTGAAAATTTGATTTTTAGACATTATTGTACAGAGGGTTAAAGCTATACTTTTTTTTAACTTTATTAATTTGTAAATATATGTAAAACAAACCTTGGACTACTTATTTTCACTCATTTATTCATCAACTGAAAATCTGCTGGTGAACTTTTTCTTCACTGACTAAATGCTAGTCAGCAGATGAAAAGAAAGAGGATTCTGGGATGGATTTTGTTGGGGAAGGATTTTGTCACAGGTGATTTTGTCAAGAGTGATTCTGTCAAGGAGGGATTTCATCAGGGGGATTATGTTGGGCTGATTTATGTCATGGGGGGATTTTAGTGGTTTCTCGCCATCAATACTGCCAATTTGCGTAATCTTTAGCATATATTCTATTCAGAAAATCTTTATACTAATAATACAATACAAATATTACTATATATAGTATATTGTACACTCTAAGCTTGTCTACAGTTAACCTTCATTTGATCTTGTTGCTTGGATATTTGGTATTAAATGGTACTGTTTGAAGTTACACGATCTTTGTCTTCTTGAGATATCTTATAACTCAGCTTTCAAACAATGAAGCAACTTGTAATAATAAACTAAAAGCAAAGCAAATAGATTCACAAAAGAAGAAATGAATGTCACCAGAAAAGGGGTTTTATTCATGTCAAGTTTCCTTTCAAAATTAAATTTTTTTTTTAGCTTTATACTTCTAAAATCAAAGCAGAATTGTTCTTTTATCTTCGATATTGACGTCATATTAACAACTTCATTGTTGCCTATTGGGATTGTTTTGTTCAAGTGAAGTGTAGTCTTGATTAACCCTTTTAACCCTTCACCTCTGGCTCTGGTCAAATAAGACTATGTACTACGATATCTCCTCTGCCCCCCCCCCCCCCCCACACCTGAATTTTTTTTCTATTCTGTTTAATTAATCGCAGAAATTTTTATGTATTATATTACAAAAACAACTAGAACACATTTGAAAACTCGTCAGAGCTAAAGAAGATAGAAGGGGTACAAAGCTACAGAACCCTACATCCCTCCTCCTCCCCCCCCCCCCAAAAAAAACAAAAAAAAAACCCTTCTTGGGTGTTGAGTTTCGATTTCGATTTCATTGGATGATTTCCCCATATGATTTATCCTTTCACAAATGTTGAAATTATATATAAAAAAATCTGATGGGGACACGATATTGTCACCATCTTATCCACCCAGCCACTCAGTAGTTTGACTGCTTGCATTCTCATAGCAGTTATTCATGCCCAGAACAGAATTTCTCTTGGCACTGAATAGATACTTTGGGAACACAAAATCAAATCCCCCATAAATTGAATGGATTTTTCATCAATGATTTCTTGAGTTGAACTAAGATGAAGCAGCCATGACTAGATATAACGACAAATATTTTTAAAATATGCAGCAGGTTATCATGAGTAAAGTGATGATATTTTTCTGTGCTGAATTCCTTATTTTGTCACCAACCGCTCCCATATGACACGCAAAGTTTCAAAACTTTGTTTCTCAACCAAACCACTTGTATGCAGAGAATTTTATACATATTTTTAATTTTCAAGAAAATATTTCAAGTGACACAGGACATGCCCTAATCACTTAATCTTCCCCCTCACCAGACACTCAAAGTCCCCACCTCTAAAAAAAAAATGTTGCGCTCAAACCTTTAGAAGAGAATTTCATTCATATTTTCCATGTTCTAGAATCAGTGCACAAGTTGGACAAAATAATGATTTGAGCCAAGAAAATTTTCATGACTTAAAACTCAAGGTGGCATGACAGATTTGCAGGTCAAAATATCCTGGACCCTCCTATTTTTTCAGCATTTGTGCCTTGAAAAAATAAATCATGTTGGTGAACAACCCATTCAAATGGTATGAAAAATGATGATTGCCACCTTATAAACTCAATATTTCCAGAAAGATTGATTTTTTTTTATGGCCTCTCTCAGTTTGGTTTATTGCCATTTCATCAATTCCCATTTCATCAACTGCCTCTAAAATTATATTTCCCATTTCATCAATTCCCACTTCATCAACAGAATGAAAATATGTTTTAATCTTATGTAAATGCATTTTTTTTACCAATTATTAAAAAATATTAAATTAAACAGAAATTAAACAGAAATATATTATATTAAGAAATATATATTTGACACATTAAATTTTTTTTTTATTTACTAGTGTTTTTGAATGTTGTTTGTTTTTTTCTGCTTCATCAACTGAATGAAAATAAGTATTAAGCTTTGAATATTGTTTGTTATCTCAACTGTTTGATGTCTGTTGATGGCTTATGTTTTTTTTGTGCATTTTTACTTTTAACTGAGAGAAGTGTTTAGTTTTGTACTAGTGTTTGTACAACAATTAACTTATTCGTGTTTTGATAGTAATGACTTAGTATTTGAAGTTTGTCTTGTTAATATAACCACTGTGTGTTAGCTTGTTATCAAAGGTTCTGAAATATATATATAACAGGTAGAAACTTTTCCAGGTCTAATCACGCAATCAAAACGGAGAAAGCCTGGGGAGGCCAAGCTATTGTTAGCAACACAATTGCGACCCTACAGTACGATATGTCCTTTTTAAGGCATGCTATTATAGTTGAACCAAACCACTCTACCTCTACCTGCAGTTACAATGGGGAAAGATAGGGAGGCCAAGCTATTGTCAGCAACACTACTGCGACCCTACAGTATGACATGTCCTTTTTAAGGCATGCTACAATACGCTGAACCGAACTGCTCTACCCCACACACAACGTAAACTCAGCAATCACACAATCAAAATGGAGAAAGCCTGGGGAGGCCAAGCTATTGTTAGCAACACTACTGCGACCCTACAGTACGATATGTTCTTTTAAGGCATGCTATTATAGCTGAACCAAACCACTCTGCCTCTACCTGCAGTTACAATGGGGAAAGATAGGGAGACCAAGCTATTATCAGCAACACTACTGCGACCCTACAGTACGATATGTCCTTTTTAAGGCATGCTACAATACGCAGAACCGAACCACTCTGACCCCTTACACAACATAAACTCAGCAATCACGCAATCATAACAGAGAAAGCCTGGGGAGGCCAAGCTATTGTCAGCAACACTACTGCTACCCTACAGTACGATATGTCCTTCTTAAGCCATGCTACAATAGCTGAACCAAACCACTCGGCAATCCACTAACACTGACAAGGAACACCAACTCAACAGTCACGCTTGTCATAACCAGAAAGGTTCTTCTTTCTGGTGGTCCCCGAAAGGGGTCGTTGTTGTTTCTTTCAAAAACGTACTACCAAACAGAACAGAAACAGCCTGAGGCAGATTATACTTGCCAGTGATGGCCATCATCCAATATCATCTCCGAAGTGGCAGACTATACTTGCCTGAAAATCCAGATCGACTGCACCCTCGGGGAGAGGTAGTACATTTGTGAGAGGACCCAACCTCCCACACTGGTCCTCACCCGAGGGTTCAACCGACATCAGCCAAAGAGAGCATCATGCCGCAACCGGTGACACCTGCCGAGTACCTGAATCTGTTCCTCCTTCAACACGCCTAGGCATGCGAAAATTGATCATCTACAGTCAATGAGGGTTGAAAGGGGCTTGTTCCCCATACTGTCCCTGCGCGCCTTCGGCACGTGAAACCATTAAAGTTAAGTTTCCTGGTCTATTAGTTAAAATGGATAAGGACATCAATTTTACAAATACATCCAGGGGCTCTGTAGCCTTAGTTGTTGATAATTTTATGTATAATAAAATAAGACCAAGCAATGACGGCAAAACGAATTGGAGATGTACTAAGTACTTTGTAGCAAAATGTGCAGCTAGAGCTTTGACGGCAAATGAGAGTCTTCTTTCTATGTCTGGTTACCACAATCATTCCATGGAGATTGGAAAGACGCTAGTGAATTCTGCACTATCAGAAATAAAAAATAGAGAGTTTTAGAAGAGCCATTAGAGGGTGTTATTATCATTTTTTGCAGGGTGTCTGGCGCAAAGTGCAAAAACTTGGTCTGCAAACAATGTACAGTGAAGACAATAACTTCTGTGACTCTATAAGAAAGGTTATTGCATTGTGTCACATACCAATTATGTGTGTAAGACCAGCATGGCTAGAATTGAAAGTGGACCTGTTGGGCTTTGAGTCAAACCAGGCTGGTATTGAACAATTTGCAGATTATATGGAGACAAAATGGAGGCAGTTGATGAAATGGGAATTGATGAAATGGGAAGACACCCTCAGTTTCTAGCCCTAATTGATAATTTTCAAGTTCCAAATGTGCTCAAGTTGTTCTTTAATATAACACAGAGGTACCAATTCTACCAAAGCTAATTCTTTAAAAACCTTCTGTGATAAAATGGTCAAATAAAATTTTTTTTACATGTGGTGTGGGGATGAGGAGGGAGGGAAGATACATGAGGGAGAGGAAGATAAACTGTTACACTGCTAACTATCACCTGCTGAAGCAGGAAATATTTAAATTTTTCAAACTTGCGTGGTCATTACTGGTTTTAAATCTTAATTTTCAAATAAAAATTGGCTTGTAAAAGAAGTTTTGATGTTGGTCAAAAGTCAATTGGGTAATACAGTGTAATGTTGAGGAAAGATTTGACCAATGGCAGGGGACGTTTTGACTAAAAATGGGGGGCATTTTGTTCAATTAATTTTGTTTGGGGGATGTTTTGACCTGCACCCAACATTACCTGCATTATAAAAACAATGCATTTCGAATCACGTCGCATCTTTCATTTTGTTCTGTATAATTTTTAGCATATTTATTGATAGCATTTGCCTAAAAAAAAACAGTCCCACATGCACAACTTGTTGGAATCAAATTTTCAGACTTTCTGGGATATTCCAGGATGTTGATAGACATCGTTTCCCCGTGGGAACCCCGGGAAGTAAGCAGCACTTGTTTACTGCGGTAAACCAGTTCCGCTTTACTAGTAAAATAGGACCCAGTCACCAATGCTTGGGGTGAAAGTCCTCTAAAATGGGCAACATGTTGATCAACGATTGACTATCCTTGACTTCATCGCCATGTTGTGTCACGATTAGCCATTGTGCATAAATATGTGACGTTAACCACCAACAAACAAACAAACATAGACATCGTAGCTTTCAGATTAATGTAATGTTTTACATGTCGTGAATACTCTTCCTTTTGTCAGTCAGGACAGTAAATGTAAAAACATGGTGAATTGACTTAACCCTTCACCCAACGCAGACGATATCAAAATGTATTATTTTAAATATCATTTTTTAAATTTTTAAAAAAAATTTCAACAAAACCGTATCATGTGACCCCTCTTTGGAACGAGCTCGATGAGCTCGTTCCAAAGAGGGGTAACATGATGTGGTTTTGTTGAAATTTTTCAAAAAATAATATTTTTTCAGCTGCTGAATTTGCATATTACGTGGGCAGATGCGGACGATTCGTTGGGTAAAGGGTTAACTCTTTGCCCAATGCACAGGATATCAAAATTTATTATTAACCCTTTACCTAACCTGAAAAGCAGACGACACTTGCAAAAATAATTCTTGAATGACTAATTTAATTCATTTTTTGTCTCAAAAACATAGGTTATGACCCCTCGTTGGAACGAGCTCGGCGAGCTCGTTCCAATGAGGGGTCATAACCTATGTTTTTGAGACAAAAAATGAAAAAAATAATGAAAATTAATTGGCGATTTTTGAGAATAGCGCTGGCCGGTTTTGGCCGTTACGTTAGGTAAAGGGTTATAGTTCCCCACGGTTTCTCTGTGAAGGGGACTTATGGATTGCACATCATTTGTCTGTCTGTCTGTCCCTCTTACCTGTTACCACTTGTATCTCGGAGATGATTGAATGTTGGCATTTCAAATTTTCAACATTAATCACACATTATGGAAAGATGATGCACTTCAATTTTTTTCGAAAAGAAATTCAAGATGGCCATTTTTGTTGGAAATTGCATGTAATTAGTCTTCTGCCCAGAAGTTCTAAACGACCTTTCCAATTTCAATAATTTTGGGTATGGAGGTGTAGCAGCATAAGATAAATAACGTATACAGGTTTTTTTTCTTGTGCATGAATTACACAAATTAGTTGAACTTAAGCCTTTTTCAGCCATTGTTAGCTTAACTTGACAAAGTCAAGATAAGCTATGGCCATCACACGTACGGAAGTCTGTTAGTCTGTCAGTCTGTTCACATTTTCCTTTAGCACAGGCTACACCCCGTAGTTCTTGTCCGATCGTCACAAAATTTCTTTTGCAGGTTTGAGGTCATGTCTAGATGAGAATGTCCCCTTTTGGTCACGATTGGTCAACCATGATGGCTGCCCGAGTCCAAAACCCGAAAACCTTTAGCACGGTCTACAGGTCACATTTATAAAGGGATTTCATAGTAACTTGGTAGGATGACTCTGTATAATATCTAGATGAGAACGTCCCCTTTGGTCATGATCTGTCAACTGTGACGGCTGCCCAAGCCCGGAACCCAAAAACTTTTAGCACAATCTACAGGTCATATTTAATATGGAGGGATTTCATTGTAACTTGGTAGGATGACTCTGTATAATATCTAGATGAGAACGTCCCCTTTTGGTCATGATCGGCCAACTGTGATGGCTGCCCAAGCCCGAAACCCAAAAACTTTTAGCACAATCTACAGGTCATATTTAATATGGAGGGATTTCATTGTAACTTGGTAGGATGACTCCATATGATGTCTAGATGAGAACTTTCCCATTTGGTCACGATCTATCAACCGTGACGGCGGCCCGAGCCGGAAACTCGAAAACCTTTATCACAGTCTAGAGGCTGTATTTATGGAAGGATTTCATTGTAACTTGGTAGGATGACTCCATATATAAATCTCTAGATGAGAACATCCCCTTTTGGTCACAATCGGTGAACTATGTTGGCTACAGGGGTCCGAAGCCTAAAAACCTTTAGCACAGTCTATAGGTCGTATTTATGAAGGGATTTCATTGTAACTTGGTAGGATGACTCCAGGTAATGTCTTGATGAGAACGTCCCCTTTTGGTCGCGATCGTTCAACCATGATGGCTGCCCAAGTTGAAAACCCAAAGACCTTTTGCACAGACTACAGGTTGTATTTGTGAAGAGATTTCATTGTAACTTGGTAGGATGACTCAGTATAATGTCTAGACAAGGATGTCCCCTTTGGTTGCGATCAGTCAACCAAGATGGCTACACAGGCCCAAAGCCCCAAAACCTTTATCACAGTCTACAGGGTGTATTTATAAAGGGATTTTATTGTAACTTGATAGGATGACTTGTTTTTGAATAATTTCACTGTGACTTGGTAACTTTGGTTGACATACATTAACTGTGAGGGCCACATTAACCTACCCCTCAAGTCTTTAGTACAGTTTATACCTCAAATATTTTTATTGAAAACATAGCATACAGGGAACAGAAATTGACATATTCTCAATGATCACAATTCTTGTATTTCATAATCCTTTTATAAACATTGAACATTATCCTTTTCATCAGACACAACACACATTCAAAATAAGCTACAGTGGCATTGACACTTTCATTGTTTATGTTATGTTGGTGTGTCCGGTTACCACCTGTACCTAAGAGATGCTTGGACACTTTTGTTTCAAATATTCAGCAATGATAAGACAGTATGTAAAAAAAATGATGAGTGTACATTTTTTTTTGAGAAAAATTCAAGATGGTCGACTGGTGGCCATTTTTGTTGTAAATTGCATATAATTTGTTTTTTGCCTAGAACTTGTAATCGACATTCCCAAGTTCAATAATTTTTGGTATGGGGTTGTAGCAGCATTAAATAAATAACATTTTCAGGTTTTTTTCTCTTGCATAAGTTATGCAAATTAGACAAACTTAAGCTTTTTTCAGTCATATTTGTATATATTGTATTGATGTGTCCTATTACCTGTATCTCAGAGATGCTATGATGCTTTTTTTTCAAATCTTTAGCATTGGATCAGGCATTATGTAAATTTGATGTATATCATTTTCATTATTTCTTCTTTTTTTGTCTCAGAAACATAGCTTATGAGCCCTCTGATACAAGCTTGTTGAGCTTGTTCCAATGAGGGGTCATAACCTATGTTTTTGACACAAAAAATGAAAAAATTTAGTTATGGCCTAAAAAAATAAAAAATCTGTTTCTCAGGCCCTCCCACATGGTCCTTTTGGCTGCCGCATGCTCTCTTTTTATTACCAATTTAAACTTAAAAAAATAAAAATTAAATGGTTTTTGTCTGATATTTTACCCAAGTTAAAAAAATTGATGAATTTGTCCCTTGAGTGCAAGAAGGCTTTGCAATGCTTTAGCATTGCAAAGCCTTCTTGCACTCAAGGGATGAAATACACCACCACCCATACTATTCTGCAGATTATGAGGCCTAAAACTTGAACCAAGAACATGAACTTTTGATGGCAAAGAAGTAATTACTGAAATAAAAAATAAAATAAAAAACTGCTCGCCCGCATGCAATTTCACAAATAATGGCCTGAGAAACAGAAGATCTACTTTGTGTGGCCTATTCAAGAATTTTATTTGCAAGGGTCGTCTGCCTTTCGTGTTAAGCAAAGGGTTAAGTGGGCTCCACTGTATTGTGATCACAAATGTGGAGAGAATTTACGACTTGATTGCAAGTTCAACTTTGCACTTTCATGCTTTCAAGGACTTATATGTAACAGAATACCAAACAATATTAACGTAATAATTGGAAAAATGTGAGTGAATTAGGTCATGGTCAGATCTACAATTATTAAGTTAAATTTGCTGAAACATTTAATATTTTTAAGAAAGCATTTCACAAATTCTTAGAAATGTTTTGGGCTCAAGAAAGAAAGATGATGTTTCACTGAATTAATCCCAAATAGTTTATTACCTGTGATCAAGAACTATGAACAAGAGAAAAGCAACTGAAATGTTCCCTTTTCTGATTGGAAACATATGTTGAGAATTAATAGTGAAAGATAGAACACTGTAGCCAAATTATAAATAGCTCAAACTAGCATCTAATAATTACAACAATGGTCTTAATTAGTTACACTAGATGGGGATGAAAATTTTCCCCACAAAACAAAGATGGAAAACTACAGCAACATTTTTAATTGCTTTTTATTAACATAGTTCTGTAAATGTGAAAGTGTTTGAAATTACTAAGTAGAAAAGCAAAGTACAGGGGTATGGTTGTGACTGACAGCAAAATTATAAGAAGTATAACTTCTTGGTTCTTTTCACAATTTTTTGTTTTTTACACTTTTGAAGCCTGATTGAATCTTCCATGCTGCACATTGTCATCAATTGGAAGAGTCTATATTCATTACTTGGAGAAGTTCCAATCATGATTTTCAACGTGCAGCCTCAGGGTTGCACATTGAAAATCTTGATTGATCTACCACATCACTGAGCAACTATAAACTTTATGAATTCAGGTAGTATCACTGGACTGGAAAAGTTCCCTTTCACATTCAAAGGTTTAAAATGCTTGTAACCTAGTATACTATGGCATTCCAGTCACCCCCACCCCCCCCCCCCCCCTTCCAAAAAAAAAAAATGTATAGAACTGTTGGGAATTAAGTGTATGTCTTTAATGTATGTCGGGAGTAATTCTTCGACAGATCACAAGATTTTTTTGTTCATTTAACAGGAATTTATTCTACAACCCATATGCAATTAGCTAATTAACGGGTCAAATTTGGGCTGAAGGTATGGTAAATGGTTTTGTGTCTGTAAGTTATATACAGTTAACAGTGGTATTCAGTTAAGAGATTTTCAGTAAAGGGGGCTCCACTGTGCATGCATGAAACTACCATCCAACATTTCCTGCTTATCCTGCAATAGCCTCCATGCTCAAATAAAGTATTCAGTTATTTCTCTTGAGTCATAAATATTTAAAACTGGTGATTTCAGTCTAACCTTATTGTCTATTCATTTAATGAAGAGTGATACAAACACGTTTCCACAAACAAAATGAGAACATCAAATCAGTTCACTTTAAACTAACATCTCTTAGCCAATTTGTAATAAAAAAATATGGACAGTATTTTTAGATCCAATTGAATTCGAAGCACATCCAGAGAATATGAAGTCTTTTTAATCATGATACCTGCAGTTTTCAATAGAGTCCAAATTTGTGCTTCCAGCACTCCACCAGTTAACTCCTTGCAGGTTTCTGGCTGACCCAGTTGACCTCAGTACATTCCATATAGGTATGTAATCTATTACATCTTGTTATACCCCCCACTTCAGATGACCTGTATGTCCGCCCATCCATCTGCCCATCCATCCATCTTGGGGCACAGTGGCGTTGTGCTGCCAGTTGTCGGCAGATCACCAAAGTTAAGCAATGTCGAGCCCGGTTAATCATTGGATGGGTGATCATTTGAGCGATCAATTCGGACTCCCACGTTGTGTCCTTGGGCAAGGCAGTTAACCCCTATTGTCCACATGGGAGCACAATGATGCCGTGTACTAAGGCGTACTGCACGTCAATGGTACGCATGTCTTCAACCAATGTAACCCTGCCTGTGCTGCAGTGTGGAGTTACGATGTTGGGGAGCTGGCAGTTGCTCGTCGTTGCTCTGTGGTTCTCTCCGGGTACTCCGGTTTCCTCCACCCGTAAAACTGTCACGGTCATGATTAGCCATTGTGCACAAGTACATGACCTAAAACACCAATAAATAAAATCCACTCATCCGTCCATCCATCTGTCTGTCCAAACTTGTGTGTGCAACTCCTCCTACATTACTGAACCGATTTTGATGAAACTTCTCAAACATTATAACTAGCAAGTGAACATGCGCAAATTTTAAATTTTATTATCTGCGACAGTTTTTACCAGGTTATCTCTCCAGAACTTAGATTGATTATGGACTTTCAAATGAGATTCTAGTGGGGTGCAACTTGATGAAACTTCTAAAACATAACAACTAGTGAACATGCTCATGCGCTCATATTCCAAAATTATTCTTCTGCGATAATTTTAACAAGGTTAGCTCCCTTGAACTTAAATTTATTATGGATTTTATTATTGGTTTTTCAACCTCAACATTCCGAGGTGCGTTCTAGTAAGACGGCAGTGGGTGTATTAATAACTTTCAGTGATACAGTATGTAGAGAGTGTAAATCACCCGCAGAGTGGAGATTCCACCCGAGGAATAATTGCAAATTTGTTGCAGAGCATAACTATCACCAGCAAAGTTTCAGCCAATGGACCTCCGGGTTAAACCCGGAGGTCCATTGGCTGAAACATTCCTTGTGTTTTTTGTCGATATGTACAAAATTTGAAAGTTATAGCTTGGGTGATAACTCCACTCCGCGGGTGATTTAGTTACAATCCACTCTCCACGTACAGTAGTTCTAGTTTAATAGAACTCCAGGAGCTCTGTCAAACAAGATATAATAGAATTATAACTCTTTCATGCTGCTGGCAGATATTCCTGCCCAATACAGCAAATATCTTGTCACTGGAATAAGTATAATTTTACGCTCCTTTAACCAAATTTTTCACTGTTCACTGAATCAACTTTTTGACCACACACATAATTGGGTTCAATTTCTATGAATTTTTCATCAAATCCATCACAGTTGCTTTTGATGAGAAATATTTTTAAAAATACTTGGCGGATAAAGAGTTATATAATCACTTTGAAAGTACTGAGTCCCAAAAGGTCGACAAAGCTAAATAATTTGGAGATCAAAATAAATATCTGATGCATCCCAACTTTTTATGCCCCTGCCATGAAATGACCGGGGGCATAAAGTGTTTCCCTTGTCCATCTCTCATTCCATCTTTCCATCATTATCCCCCCAAATTTTTTCGGGGGGATATAGCCGTGGCTCGGTCCATCCATCTTTCTGTCCATCTGTAACCTGAGTTGGCTTCTGCTTTTTAACTAAAATTCCAATTGGCCGCTTGAAACCTAACCCATTCATTTTGGGATCATTGTGCCAAAGGTCAAGGTCACAGTGACCTTGAACTTTAATATTTTATCAGAGTTGGTTTCTGCTCCGTAATTAAAGTTCAGCTTTGTTGACTGAAACCAAACTTGGCCTTCGTGTTATGCATGATGAGAGGAAGAACTCTATTCATTGTGGGATCATTGTGCCAAAGGTCAAGGTCATAGTGACCTTGAACTTTAATGTTTTTTATCAGTGTTGGTTTCTGCTCAGTAATTAAAGTTCTGCTTCGCTGACTGAAACCAAACTTGGCATGTGGGTTAGGTATGATGAGAGAAAGAACCCTTTTTATTTTGAGGTCATTGTGCCAAAAGTCTAGGTCACAGTAACCTTGAACTTAAACATATACAAGAGTTGACTTCCCTAATTGAAATTTTGCTTGCCCGATCAAAACTGAACTTGGTTTATGAGTAGAGCATGATGAAAGGAAGAACCCTATTTATTTGGGGTTTTTGTGTCTAAGGTAAAGGTCATAGTGACCATGAATATAAAGTTTTATCGGTCAGTTTTTGTTTCTGCTCTCTAATTAAAATGTTGTTTGCCTGATCAAAACCAAACTCTTCTCATGTCGATCGGGCATGATGAGAGCAAGCCTGCAAATAATAATTTATTTGGTGCCTGTCATTGTGACAGGTTCCAACAGTTTTTTGCCAGTCATCGAAGACTTTGTACCTGTCATAATGATTAAACATAGTCAGCACTTGATAACTCAAACTCAGATAACTCAAATATATGAGATAACCCTAAGTTGGCTATCAGTCCCAGCAATTTGGGCCTTGCAACCCTCCTTCAACCCTCCCAGGAAATATTGACTGTCCTTGACAATGTCAGTGATGGCCTATATTTTCTGGGATGTGAGGAGGTGTTTTCCCTTGTCCAATTTCCACGTTTCTGTGTTCTTGTGTTCAAGGCTTTCAAATACCTCAAATACTTCCAAAGTGCATAACTCGAAGACCGAAATAAGTTGGAAGTTATTGGTTGGTCCGGTAAACATTGAGTTTACGAGTTTCCACTGTATATGTGGTTCTTGACATTTTGTTACAAAATTTCAGGGGTTAGCATGTTATTAGTTCAAAGTATCATGGTGGTGTGTGTTGTATATGCAGATCTGATAATAATCTTGGCTTATTATCATTTATTGGAAAGCTCTCTTTCAGAGAGCTTTCCAATAAATGATAATAAGTTAAGAATTTGGTTCTGTTAAATTCTACACAAATTGAACCCCACTTCTACTTAGTTCTAATAAATTGTACTGGTCATTATGACAGGCACAATTGAATTGGTGCCTGTCAAACATGCAAATTGTGCCTGTCAGTGACCATGACAGGCTGCTTATTTGCTGGCTTGAATGAGAGGAAGAACCCTGTGTATTTATTAGGTCATTAAGCCAAAGATAAAGATCACAGTGACCTTCAAATTAAAATGTTAAGGGTCAGAGCTGGTTTCGGCTCTCTTAATTACTAAAATTATGCATTCCCGATCGAAACATAACTTGGCATGTGGGTTAAGCATGATGAGATGAAGAACCCTACATATTTTTAGTTCATTCTGCCAAAGGTCAAGGTCACAGTAACTTGAACGTAAAATTTTATTGGTCTTGATCAAAAATCCAACTTGACCCAGCGGGGGTATATAGGAACTGCCTTGTTCATCCATCCATTCATCCATCTGTCCATCAGTCCATCTGTCCATCTCTCCATCTCTCCCTCAGTCCATCTCAAAATTCAATCACGAATAACTTGTAAAGTACTTGGTTGAATGACTTGATATTTGGTATGCATGTGTATCCTTTTGCTGTATACCATAGTGAAATGCAGGTGTTGTGCAAGATTTTATTGCCAGAGTCATTATTGCCCTCTATGGACTTAGAATTTGTCCGCCTTGAAATTAATTCATGAATAACTTGTAGAGTACTCAATGGAATGACTTCATATTTGGTGCGCAAGTTTATCCTATTGATGGCTACCCACAGTACAAGGCAGATGTCATGCAGTGTATTATTGTAGAAGTTATTGCATTTTATGGACTTTGATTTTGTACATCCCAAAATTCAATCATGAATAACTTGTTTATTTAAGGCTGCCTTCATGGTGTAATCAACTCCTCCCACAATTTCTAATGTAGAGAGTTGAAACTTTACGATATGGTTACACATGTCTTGCAGATGCACAACATATATAAAGTTTGCAGAAAATTTTTTTCTCATAGAATTATAAAATCAAGTCACTCTCACATCTGGTAAAGAGGTGGGGGTACCTTTTAGTGTCACCCTGTTGTGCTGCTTAATAGTTCTTATGATATATGCCCCAATAGTCTGTAACCTGTCACCGGTCTGTCATGTGTCATCCTTCAGCTTCACCCAGTAATAAATGTTTAATTTCTGTAATGCTATCCATGCTATCCTCGACTTTGCTGTAGTCTTTCATTCTGAAATAACAGTTTTCTAGACTTTTTTCATCACACTCTGAGATAATTGTCTGATTTCTGTCATGTGGCTTTGTCATGAGTATCTGCAGCTGCAGATCAAGTTCGGGTTTGGTCCTGGTTGGATGATTTTTCACATAGTTATTGACCTTGAACTTAGTTTATGATGTGAAAATTCAGAGAATCTGTTTTTTGGACTTCTTTTTCACTATACGTTCAGATAATCAACTGATTTCTTGTATGTGGCTTTGTCATAGGTACGGTAGATCCTGTCTTGAGAGACTTCCCTTTTTGCCAGCCAAAAGTTGTCTCTCAAAACAGGTGGTCTGTCATAACAGGTGGTCTCTCATAACAGGTCCATTATAGAGTAAAACAACCAAACAGAACAAGGTCACTGCAATCTCTCAGGACCATGGTCTCTCAAAACAGCTGTTACTGTACCTACAAATCGAGTAGAGTATGATCCTGGTTGGATGATTTTTTTCAAATTTATTGACCTTGAACTTAGTTTATGATGTGAAAACTCAAGAGAATCATACAGTTTTCCAGACTTTTTTCGCTATGCTTTCAGATAATTGCCCGATTTCTGGTATGTGGCTTTGTCATGGATACCTACAGACATGTAAACCCAATGCTTAATCATGCTACGTACTGACACATCTATTTCCAAATAGTAGGGATTTACTCCATAACCCACATACTACCAAACTACCTTCATAGTGTGTCACATGCAGTGTTACAGCATATTGTGTATCAGCTTAACATTCAGAACTGTGGATATTTGTATGTCAGCCAGACCAGACTTGGTGGAGAAACATTTGAACTTATTGTCAAATTTTGATGTATTTGTTTTAATTTGATGATAGAAGCTTATGTAACTTTGTTGATGTTGACAGGTATGATACACTGCTATTGGTATTTGCTGTATGAGCCCCATTCTGTGTGATAGTGTGTCATGTTAACCCCCAGATTATGAGACAAGCACAAATAAATTGTGTTGCTTCAGAAAATGAGAGTCCCTGTGCACTCAAGTAAAAGCTGTAATGAAAATTCTTATGGTAGTGGTTTCCAGTAAATCTTGGATGCCTAAATAGGCAGCCAAAACTTTAGAGCTGTAGGTTAACCGAAACCAAACCGAGGTTTTTTGTTTTTTTTAAAAACCGAAACCGAAACCGTCAACATCCCATAATCTAAGGTTTTTCGTTTTTATTAAATACTCTCTTGCTGCAGAAATTCACAGAATGTAGCCATCCCAGAGTAGTGAGAGTACCCAGACACTGCCATTGGCAGTGTCTGGGTACTCTCACTACTCTGGGATGGCTACATTCTGTGAATTTCCGACATTTCAGCTTAGTTGTGTTTGCAGCTTTCCTCAAGTTGCGCATAGGTGTCAGACCTCGAAAAATGGCCAAGCACAATAAAAGTTCTGTATATTTAGGTAATTATTATATTGGCCTTCCTGATTCTTCATGTATTATAGCTTATTTCGGGCATTCATTGTGTTTCATTCAATTTCATTGCCATTCAGTTATGATTCCAGACATATAGAATGAGTTTTATTGAATTTTATTTGGCCTCATGAACAAACCGAAAACCGAACCGAACCGAAGTTTTACTCAACCTGAAAAACCGAAACCGAACAAGAAACTTAAAAACCTACAGCTCTACAAAACTTTACTAGAAATCGCTGCCTAACCATTAGACATGCAGGCTGTTGCTGTTGAGGAATTCTGGAAAACTGCCTTGGCTCCGACAGTTGATGTTCGGGACTGTTCAAATTACCCGTAGCCCATGGTGAGTGGTGGCACATTGATTAGTGCAGTGGAATTCAGGTCAAAAAATCTTCTGCAGTACATGTATGTCCTTTGGCAAGACGCTTAATCCCAAAGGCACAAATGTGAACAAGGTGTTACTGTGTGCTGAGGATGATACAGTGTGTTGATGGTGTACTTATTTTGCCTACAACCAATGCTAAACCTGCTTGTGCCAGGTTAGTATTTACTTAATACATCAAAACATCTGACAGTTACTTGCAGTTGCCCAGTGGTTCTCTCTGGGCACTCCATATTCTTCCACCAATAAATCTGTATAGCATATGACCCTGGCTGTTGAAAGTGTCATTAAATACCCATTAAACAAACAAACAAATCTACAGGCACAGAACTCAAACAGTTATCTGGAAGCCAGTAACTGCTTTGTTGAAAAGTGCAAAGCAGAGCTGGAGAATTCCACTTGTCTGCTGACACAGTGGCGATTAAACATTGATATACAGTAAAACCTGTCTTGAGAGACCACTATCTTGAGAGACCACCTGTCTTGAGAGACCACATCTGCCAGGCACCGACTGGTTTTACTCTATAATGGACCTGCTATGGGAGACCACCTGTCTTGAGAGACCACCTGTCTTGAGAGACCACCTGTCTTGAGAGACCACTGTGACCTGGTACCAACTTGTATTTTTATGCCATAATGGACCTGTCTTGAGAGCCCGCCCCTTTGAAGACTGAGTTCAAGGGACAAAAAGTTTTTACTTGTTCTGGAATTGGAAAATCCATTGTGGTTATACTAACATAATTAAAAGTATTAAAAGCTTGGGTTTCAATTGCTAATTCATTACAGATTGAGATGCTTTTATAAGACCCATTTTAAAAGATAAGGATTAGGATTATTGCTGAATAAACAATTTCAAACATACCTGAAATGTGACAGATAGGAATAAAAATAAATTTGTGTTGAAAATCTTTTTGTAACAAATTGAAATGGACTGTTATAAAAATTATAAAAATAAATTAGTGTTGAAAATCTTCAATGAAGATTTTCAACACTAATTTATTTTTATAATTTTTATAACAGTCCATTTCAATTTGTTACAAAAACTTCATAAAAAAGAACAACTACAAATTACAAAAATCCATTCTTCTCCATTTCTGAATGTTGTGGTTGGTTATTCACTGACTTGAGAAAACCTGAAACCTGTTATGAGAGACCACCTGTCTTGAGAGACCACTTTTGTGTGGCCCAAAGGGTGGTCTCTCAAGACAGGTTCTACTGTAGATGAATGAGTGAAAAATCACTTTCAGTAATCTGACCAGATGAGTGAAAAATTACAGTCAGTGCCTATAATTTAATTACATGGCAGAAATAATCCTATTATCCTGTTGCAAAGAAAAAATCAAAGTCTCTTTTGATCATTCTACATATGCCTTGGTTATAAATTAACATGTAGAATGGTAGCGAAATTGCTGTAGTTTACAACACATGTTATCTAAAAAAAATAGTTTAGGCCACACAAAGTAGATGTTCTGTTTCTCAGGCCAAATTTTCTAAAATTGCATGCGGGCGGGCGGTTTTTTATTTTACATTTTATTTTTGTAATTATTTCTTCAGAAGTTCATATTCTTGGTTTATTTTATGTTTTATGCCTCATAATCTACAGAATAGCAAGGGTGGTGGTGTATTTCGTCCCTTGGGTGCAACAAGGCTTTGCAATGCTATAGCATTGCAAAGCCTTGTTGCACTCAAGGGACAAATTTATCAATTTCATTAACTTGTGTAAAATATCAGACATGAACCATTTAATTTTTATTTTTTTAAATTTGCATTGGTCATAAAAAGAGAGCATGCGGCAGCCAAAAGGACCATGCGGGAGGGCCTGAGAAACAGATTTTTAATTTTATTAAGCCTTAAAATCAATAGCTTGCATGGAACTCTCCTCATTGGATATATCTGAATAGAATAACCCTGTTATTTGAATATAACTTCCAAACACCAAAACATCTGCCATACCTTCAGTACAAAATTGACCTGCTAATTGCACATAGGTTTATAGAGTAAACTCCTGTTAATTGAAAAACAACTCTTACGATGTGCAGAGAAATGACAGTGACAGTCACCTAATTTCCCTATGTTCAGAATCCTATTTTGCATCAATACATCCAATACAGGCATTTAATCTATTGTCAAACAAATTAAAATGCCAAACGTTGATCTCAAAAGTACTGTAAAGTGATCAGTTCCCTGTAAACTGAATACTCATGTTAATTGAACAAATTTCATTAAGTGACTACTGTTATTCAATTAACAGAATTCCACTGTATGGACTTCTCAACATAGCAAAACATGAATGGTGAAATTGAACTTGAACACCAAGCGATATGCACTTAAATAACTGCATTCCATTTGCAATGAGGTGTAAATTATACTACTCAAAGTTTGCAAAGCACCAAATATTTGACACATCATTGTGAAATTTGCTTGTGATATATTTGTGATATTTTTAGCTCACCTGACTTTCAGTCAGGAGAGCTATAGTGATCACTCACCGTCCGTCGTCCGGCATCATCCGTGAACATGGTGTTTGCGTCTTCTCCTCCCAAACTGCTGAACCAATTTAATTGATATTTGAGATAATATTTTGTTATGACATCGCAATTTGATTTTGTTCAAATCAAGTTGCCTCGCCCGTGGGTAGGGCCACACCCAAAAAGTGTGCTGAAATCTTAAAAAAATCTTCTTCTCATGAACCAGCAGTAGCAGAGACTTGATATTTGGTGTGCAGCTACCTTTTGAGGTGTAGACTCAGATTGTTCAAGAGAAGTTTGTGGGGCTATACTTGGCGTCGTTATGGGAGGGGCAAAATTTTTGGCCCCGCCCAAAATTTCTATTTTCCGAACCGAGAGGCTGATTTGAACCAAATTTTATGTGAGGGCTTATTGGGTCATAAGTACCTAATTTATGCTGATTTGTTTTTTCCCGTAGCCCCATGGGAACCGCAGGAGCTAAAAATAGAAAAAAATTAAAACACCCATATCTCCAAAACTGCACGGCACCGAGAATTTTTATTTGATGTGAAGCTTCCTTAGGACCAACAGAAAGAATTGGTAAAAAAAAATTGCCATCGGTTTTATCATAGGGTACAGTTTCGGGACTTTGAAAAAGTGCTGAGTCAGCACTTTTTAACACTGTAGGCAATGGGAAAAACATTAAAAAATTTTCTTCTCCAGATCCAGCAGGCAGAATCTTTTGATATTTGGTATGCAACATTGTAGGGTGGATCTGATTCAAGTTTGTTCAAATCGGCCCCCTGGGTTCATATTTGGGCTCAGTATAGGAGCCCGATTTCGAACTTAGTGCATTTCAGACAAATTTCTTAAAAAATCTTCTTCTCCAGATCCAGCAGGCAGAATCTTTTGATATTTGGTATGCAACATTGTGGGGTGGATCTGATTCAAGTTTGTTCAAATCGGCCCCCTGGGTTTATATTTGGGCTCAGTATAGGAGCCTAAATTTGAACTTACTGCATTTCAGGCAAATTTCTTTGAAAATCTTCTTCTTCAGATCCAGGAGGCAGAATCTTTTGATATTTGGTATGCAACATTGTGGGGTGGATCTGATTCAAGTTTGTTCAAATCGGCCCCTTGGGTTTATATTTGGGCTCAGTATAGGAGCCCAAATTTGAACTTAGTGCATTTCAGGCAAATTTCTTTGAAAATCTTCTTCTCAAGATCCAGCAGGGAGAATCTTTTGATATTGGGTATGCAACATTGTGGGGTGGATCTGATTCAAGTTTGTTCAAATCGGCTCCCTGGGTTTATATTTGGGCTCAGTATAGGAGCCCAAATTTGAACTTAGTGCTTTTCAGGCAAATTTCTTAAAAAATCGTCTTCTCCAGATCCAGCAGGCAGAATCTTTTGATATTTGGTATGCAACATCATGGGGTGGATCCGATTCTATTTTGTTCAAATCGGCTCCCTAGATTGATATTTGGGCTCACTATAGAAGCTCGAATTCGAACTTAGTGCATTTCAGGCAAATTTCTTCAAAAATCTTCTTCTCCAGATCCTGCAGGCAGAATCTTTTGATATTTGGTATGCAACATTGTGGGGTGGATCTGATTCCCGTTTGTTCAAATCGGCCACCTGGATTCATATTTGGGCTCACTATAGAAGCCCAAATTCAAACTTAGTGCATTTCAGGCAAATTTCTTCAAAAATCTTCTCCAGATCCAGCAGGCAGAATCTTGTGACATTTGGTATGCAACATTGTGGGGTGGATCTGATTCAAGTTTGTTCAAATCGGCCCCCTGGGTTTATATTTGGGCTCAGTATAGGAGCCCAAATTTGAACTTAGTGCATTTCAGGCAAATTTCATTGAAAATCTTTTTCTCAAGATCCAGCAGGCAGAATCTTTTGATATTGGGTATGCACCATGGTTAGGGGGGGGGGGGGGGGGGGGTGAGATTCAAGTTTGTTCAAGCCAAGTCCCTGGGTTCATATTTGGGCTCACTCACTGTGGAAGCCCGAATTATAACTTAGTTCAAAATGAGGAATTTTCTTTAAAAATCTTCTTCAGATCCAGCAGTTGGAATGTTTTGATATTTGATATGCAGCATCCTTAGGGGGGTGAGATTCAAGTTTGTTCAAGCCATGTCCCTAGGTCCATATTTGGACTCACTGTGGGAACTTGAATTGTAACTTAGTTCAAAATGAGGAATTTTCTTTAAAAATCTTCTTCTTCAGATCCAGCAGTCGGAATGTTTTGATATTTGGTGTGCAGCATCCTTGGGGGGGGGGGGGGGGGGGGGGGGGGGGGGGAGATTTTAGTTTGTTAAAGCCAAGTCCCTGGGTTCATATATGGGCTCCCTGAGGGAGCCTGAATTATAACTTAGTTCAATATGAGGAATATTCTTTAAAAATCTTCTTTTTTTTTTAGATCCGCTGGTCAGAATCTTTGGATAGTTGGTATAAGCTTTTCTTAGGAGGAGCAGATGCAACTTGTTGAAATCAATTGTCTGGGTTGATATTTAGGCTACCATGTCAGGTGAGCGCCCTCAGGCCCCTTTGGGCCTCTTGTTAAATTTAGAAGTTAAAAAAAAATACATTTTTCAAAAAGTTTCAACAAAACTATATCATGTGACCCCTGATTGGAATGATGAGCTCATTCCAGTGAGGGATCATGTGATATAGTTGTGTTGAAACATTTTGAAAAATGTACAGTGCTGAATTTTCTTTTGAAGGTGATTTGTAATATGACTATTTTTTTTAAAGACTCGATTGCTACCAGATTGCCTTAGCACAATTTTGTTCATAAATAATTGATTTTGCTATAATTTATTAGAGAATGCCTGTTGGTACTCTCCAGTAAATTGAAACAAATCAATTTTATGTAAACATTTTTTGTTCTACTGGTGAGAAAACATTAAGCTAATGCATAAAGTGTAAAGCCACTACAGTGGCTTTCAGCACTTTTCAGTAGAGCCATGATACTGGCTTCTAGTACTCTGCCAGTGAAAAAACAATAATAATAAATTTTGATGTTGTGTGTGTTGGGTAAAGGGTTAAGCATTAAGCAAAGTGCTAACCAGTTGCAGCTTTCGCTAACCATTTTAACACTGATATTAGGTTAGTCAAGGCTTCAGGGTTGAGCATCTGAGAGCTTGATTCTAAACCACATTATTTAAATAATTGTGTTAAGTGCTTGGACAAGACAGGGTTATTGAATTCAGAAATATTCAATTAAGTGGGATACACAGCGATTCGGCCCAGTATTCTGGTAACCAAATTGTTCTAGAAATATAAATAAAATGGAAACTGATGCAGTTAATAGGTAACTTTTTAAGTATTGTTTTTCATTCAAAGATCCTGAACTGCTGTTGCAGAAAAGCAACATGCTTATACATATTCTGTGGTAGGCCTGCTGAATCAGTAATTGTCATGGGAAAAATCAATTTTAATGATATCATCATTTTCACAAGTGTTTCATTCCACAGAAGCATGTTTATCAGTACAAAAGACCTGCTCATTCCTATGTTATCAGAGTTATGTCTCTTTTTTGTTGCCTTAATCCTTTTTAAGATATTCTATTTGGCAGTGCATGGTGTTGCCAGGCTAATTTGTGTTAGGAGACCATAGAAACACAAAGAAAGGCATGACAATAAAACATAACAGGATAAAACTATTATTTCTGGTTTTGATGTCCCCAAATTAGGGCAAATGGTGACCCCAAAATAAATAAATTTAAAGGCCTGGGGCCGGAGTTTGGTATTTTTCATGCCAATTGGAGCACCTAATGAACTTGGTTGTCTAAAGTTCAAGTACCCAGGAAGTGAAGACATTGCCAAATGACCCAAGAAATATCAGGGCAAGTCTTGGGCGTAGCTAGAATTTCCTATTGAGGGGGGCATAATTTGTTTAGGGGTGCCAGGTTGATATATGCCACAGGCATATCCAAAAGCCATAGACCTGAGGTTGGGTAGGTATGGCTCTCCCATTGGTGGGGGAGGGGGGGGTGTGCTCCCCATAACTCCCACCAATGGGAGGGCCATACCCACCCCACCACAGGATTATGGTATCCCCCTCTCATTTGTGAAGGTTCGGGTGGCGGCTCCCCAAGAAAACTTTGAAAATTCAGTGCTATGAGAGTGAATCTGGGACCCTCTGTTGCTTTTAATTTTCCCATTTTAAGGTGGGGGGGAGCACTGTAATTTTTAAGGGGCCATGTTTTATAAAATATCATTTCACAACTTCTCAGTAATGGATTGTGCCACATTGTAGGCCTGAATCACATTTTGCTATACCAAATATAATCAGTAATCAATAGCTATTGAATAAGTATTTAGTTGTACAGTAGAACCTGTCTTGAGAGACCGCCCTTTGGGCCACACAAAAGTGGTCTCTCAAGGCAGGCGGTCTCTCATAACAGGTTTCAAGTTTTCTCAAGTTACTGAATAACCAACCACAAAATTCAGAAATGGAGAATAGATTTTTGTAATTACTTTGTAGTTGTTCTTTTTTATTAAGTTTTTGTAACAAATTGAAATGGACTGTTATAAAAATTATAAAAATAAATTAGTGTTGAAAATCTTCAAGATTTTCAACACTAATTTATTTTTATAATTTTTATAACAGTCCATTTCAATTTGTTACAAAAAGATTTTCAACACAAATTTATTTTTATTCCTATCTGTCACATTTCAGGTATGTATGAAATTGTTTATTCAGCAATAATCCTAATCTTTTCACAGGGGTCTTATAAAAACATCTCAATCTTTAATGAGTTAGCAATTTAATACCAATTAAGAGCTTTTAATACTTTTAATTATGTTAGTATAACCACAATGGATTTTCCAATTCCAGAACAGCTAAAAAGTTTTTGTCATGGTTTCAGTCTTCAAAGCAGCGGTCTCTCAAGACAGGTCTATTATGGCATAAAAATACTAGTTGGTACCAGGTCACAGTGGTCTCTCAAGACAGGCGGTCTCCCATAGCAGGTCCATTATAAAGTAAAACCAATCGGTGGCTGGTATATGTGGTCTCAAAAGACAGGTGGTCTCTCAAGACAGCGGTCTCTCAAGACAGGTGGTCTCCCATAGCAGGTCCATTGTAGAGTAAAACCAATCAGTGCCTGGTATATGTGGTCTCTCAAGACAGGTGGTCTCTCAAGACAGTGGTCTCTCAAGACAGGTGTTACTGTATATCAATAATAAGAGCAGTGATTTTTCTTTTAATTTGTGTATAAAAATTATGATATTACAGCGATATTTTTGGCAGCTTGTCATGGAGTCAAACAGCGAGTCATCAGTCTCCAAGTTTTACACTGCTGTTCATCAATTTGCTACATTACTGTTCATCAATTTGCAAATTACCTACTGAAAATGCTATCAACTTTTGTCATCTTAATATCAAGAAGTTGTGCTGGTTTGAGAGAATGGCAGTATACTTGCATGATATTCTGGGAAGTAAGCTTATTCAAAATAACCAGAGCCATGAATGATTTTGCATGAAACAGGCCTGGCATTCTGAAAAATGCAGGAGGGCAAAAAATCGCTCTCCTCAATCAGCTTAGGAGAGCAATTAGCTTTACACAGCATTTTAAGTATCCAGTTGAACGAACTCATTGAAACGGAAACCAACAGACTACATCAGTGATTTTATTAACTTTACTAAGGTAAAGCGAAATCTCTTAGACATCTAGATGTCTCACTCAACAACCGAACACACACTTGACAAGACCTGTGTGTGTACCCAGACCTGTTGTCCTAGAAAGTCATACGCCTACCACTACCACCTTCAACCCCCTTGGGGTTGAAGGTGGTAGTGGTAGGTGTATGACTTTCTTGGACAACAGGTCTGCTTGAATCTACAGCCACATCCTGGTGCAAGTGCTTCAAGTGACAGGATAGTAGTAATGGTAGTATATTATAGTGTCAATATTCCCTGAATAATTACCCCTCAAACTGTGATGTCAGTTGTTGAACTTGAAACTGACAGAAAAAGAATATTGCTGTGACCCATTTTGCTTCAAATGATTGCAACTGTGTTTGGGTAGGGTTGCAGCCATTGCCTTTTACCACTAAACCACTTTCAAAATGAAATTACGTGATGTTATGTGACTTCGAAGTTAAATTACATTTTTGCTTTACAACAAAAATTTAATGTGAGCATAATACATGTAATCTCAATCATCCCAGACCAAAATATTTAGGAGGGCAATTTTTCGCTCTCCTTAATTCTTTCAGGAGGGCAGTAAGGAGAGCTAAAAAATCGCTCTCCTGAAATTGCCAAGCCTGATGAAAACTTTAAAGCAGGTGAAAAGTAGAGTTGGAAGGTTCACCGCAACCACGGGTTGGTATCGATAGTGAGAGATTACCAAAACCCTCATCCGCACTCCAATAAACACAACTGCAAATTTGGTTTTAAAATTCCAGTGTGTTTTAAGATACTGCACGTAATATCGAATTACCAGAATGACGACATAATTCACTTTATAATAAATGCAACATCAATGAATCTGCTGGCCACTGTCAAATAATTTCTGTATACAGTAGAACCTGTCTTGAGAGACCGCCCTTTGGGCCACACAAAAGTGGTCTCTCAAGACAGGTGGTCTCTCATAACAGGTTTCAGGTTTTCTCAAGTCAGTGAATAACCAACTACAAAATTCAGAAAAGGAGAAGAAAGGATTTTTGTAATTACTTTGTAGTTGTTTTTTTTATGAAGTTTTTGTAACAAATTGAAATGGACTGTTATAAAAATTATAAAAATAAATTAGTGTTGAAAATCTTCATTGAAGATTTTCAACACTAATTTATTTTTATAATTTTTATAACAGTCCATTTCAATTTGTTACAAAAAACATTTCAACACAAATATTATTTTTATTCCTATCTGTCACATTTCAGGTATAAAATTGTTTATTCAGCAATAATCCTTATCTTTTCACAGGGGTCTTATAAAAACATCTCAATCTTTAATGAGTTAGCAATTGAAATCCAATTAAGAGCGTTTAATACTTTTAATTATGTTAGTATAACGACACGATGGATTTTCCAATTCCAGAACAGGTAAAAACTTTTTGTCATGGTTTCAGTCTTCAGAAGGGCGGTCTCTCAAGACAGGTATATTATAGCATAAAAATACAAGTTGGTACCAGGTCACAGTGGTCTCTCAAGACAGGTGGTCTCTCAAGACATTGGTCTCCCATAGCAGGTCCATTATAGAGTAAAACCAATCTGTGCCTGGTAGATGTGGTCTCTCAAGACAGGTGGTCTCTCAAGACAGTGGTCTCTCAAGACAGGTTTTACTGTACATTTGAATGGAATTAAAACACAAAACTGTTGTACACTATACTTGCACTAATGACATTTTCAAGACAGTAAGCCAAGATTTGAGGCTTTTGTATTTATGAACCGATCTTTACGTAACTTCTTGGGTACCTTTGTTATCACCGTGAGACGAGAAAGAGTGTTTTGGGGTCCGGTCCAAAATTTAAGATGGCAGCTGGCAGCCATTTTGTACCAAAATTAGGTGCAATCAGATTTTTGCGCAGAACTTCCATATGAAAGCTCCGATTTGAATAATTTTTATATATCAATGTATAGCACCATGGGATACATCACATATAATACAGGTTTTTTTTCTTGTGCGTAAATTATGCAAGTTAGACTAACTTTGATTTATTTAGTGTTTCTTTCAGAACTGTAAGTGCAAATACCAATACAGCTTGGACTAGAGGTGGTATTTATGAACCGATCTTTACGAAACTTCTTGGGTACCTTTGTTATCACCGTGGGACGAGAACGAGTGTTTTTGGGTGTGGTCCGAAATTCAAGTTGGCTGCCGACCATTTTGTACCAAAATTGGTGCAATCAGTTTTTTGTACAGATCTTTTGTATGAAAGTTCTGATTTGAATAAATTTCTGTATGAATGTTTAGTAACATGGAATACATCACATATAATACAGGTTTTTTTCTCACGCAAAAATTATGCAGATTAGATGAACTTTGATTTATTCAGTGCTACTTATACACAGTAAGTGCACATGTCAATACGGCTCGGGCTAGAGTCTGTATTTATGAACCGATCTTCATGAAACTTCTTGGGTACCTTTGTTATTACCTTGGGATGAGAACGAGTGTTTCTGGGTGTGGTCCAAAATTCAAGATGGCTGCCAGTGGCCATTTTGTACCGAAATTAGTTCCAATCAGTTTTTTGTACACAACTTCTATGTGGCTCAAGCTAGAGGCCGTATTTATCAACCGATCTATATGAAACTTCTTGGGTACCTTTGTTATCACCGTGGGACGAGAACAAGTGTTTTTGGGTGCGGTCAAAAATTCAAGATGGCCGCCAGCAGCCTTTTTGTACCAAAATTAGTGCAATCAGTTTTTTGTGCAGAACTTCTGTATGAAAGTTCTGATTTGAATAAATTTTTTCAGGAGTGTTTAGTAACATGGAATACATCACATATAATACGGGTTTTTTTCTCGTGCAGAAATTATGCAAATTAGATGAACTTTGATTTGTTCAGTGCTACTTATACACAGTAAGTGCACATGTCAATACAGCTCGGGCTAGAGTCTGTATTTATGAACTGATCTTCACGAAACTTCTTGGGGTACCTTTGTTATCACCTGGTGACAGGAACGAGTATTTTTGGGTGCCTTTGTTATCACTGTGCTATGAGAACAAATATTTTTGGGTTCAGTCAGACCCACTCTGGGACTCAAAAATTTCTTTTCTAGTTTAGCATCTAACTGTCGCCCACCTTTACAATACTTTACCTACACATTTGTTACAGGCTATGGTCAGCATTTATGTACAGACCATTACAATACTTTACATGTACCTTTGTTACTTGGTCATTACCAAGATGTTTGTCATTGCTGTGTCACATACTATACATGTACATGTCTTAAACAAGTTGACCTACAGTGTCCTTGACACTTTCATTTTATTTAAAAATTAGAAACAGCAACTGCAGTGTAAATCCTTCAACCTCCCAGCTCTAGTGAAAAGTATGTCAGGCATATTTGGGAAACTTAACCTTTAAGGGCCTAATTCCAACATGGTAACTGTTTAATGCAAAGGAACAGGTGCCCCAATATACATTGTTTGGGCAAACTCCAAACTTGTTTTCTATGTACCTTGTCAGTTGTTTCTAGGAAAGTCTTTGCTGCCTCTGTGGGCAGCCAAGACTTGTGACTAGAAACAACTGCAAAGCAACTGGAGGTAGTCTTTCAAAGTAGAGCGAAAATGTATAAAAATCTTAACTGGTTGAGTGCTAGAAGCCACTAGCAGGGCTTTAAAAAAAATGAGGATATCGCTGCAAAAGCCATTATTTTCCCCTTGCTCATGTTTCCTGTTCAGTCGAGCACAAATAATATTTTGTTTATACAAGTTTGCTTTATTACAAATTATTGGAGAGTCAGCCCATGGGCTCTTAATTTGTAATAAAACAAATTTTGAATAAATTCAGACCACAAAAAAATAACCTAACCCCCAGCCAGTTAAGGGTTAAACCTTTACCCAATGCAGACATCAATATTTATTATTTTAATTGTTTTTTCCAAATAATTTCAACAAAACTAGCTTGTACCATTATGCGTGATCAAATAATATATGGTTTTGTTGAAATCTTTTGTAAAATATATTTTTTCAACAGCTTAATTTGTAAATTTTTGGGCAGGTGTGACCGATTTGTTAGGTGAAGAGTTAAAGCATAACGATACAGCTAGTCAACAAGTTTGACTTTCCTTTAAATTAAAATGGAAAATGTCAAATCAACCATTTAGGGAGAATAAGTGGATAGATTTCTTCCCAACTGTTAGTGTTGTTCGCTTAGAAAGCTTGTTTTTGGTAATGGGATAAGACGTACCATAAATTAAAAGTTTTCGATAGAAATTAGTTAGAAATTAGAAGTTGATCAGGTGCTTGATCACTATTTGAAGTTTTTTTCAGATGTCAAATGTCAGTGCCTGACTCATGGTCATGGTGTCAAGAATGATAATACTGTATAACACAGTAATTTACTTGAACTATACCACAATATTTTGAGCTCAACTGAGCGAAACTCAATTGAAAGGAGCTTTAGAAATCACTTTTCACCTGTGGTCCATTGTCATCCATTCTAAACTTTATATTCTCGGCTTCTCATAAACTCCTGGACCAAATTGAACCAAATTTGACAGCATTTTCCTTGTCATATGCCAGTTCGATTTTGTTCAAATAATGTTGCTATGCCCACAGGGTGATCCACAAGGGGCATAACTCAGTTAACATATTAAAAAATCTTTTACTCCGAAACTACCAATCAGCATCTTTTGAAACTGGGTTTACAGCATCCTTGGGGTGCGGTGGCTCAGTAGGTAGAGATGCAGGCTGCAAGCCGAGAGGTCCTCGGTTCTAATCCCCCCTGCGGCAACTGCATTGTGTCCTTGGGCAAGACACTTCACCCCCATTGCCCATGTGGGGGCACGGTGACGTCATGTACTAAGGCGTACTGCATGTCGATGGTGCACTTGTCTTCACCCAATGCTAACCGTGCTTGTGCGGAGTTAGTATGTTGGGGAGCTGACAGTTTTGAGTTATTTCACACACACAAAAATTCACCCAACAGACCCTCCTCCCCCCCCCCCCCCCACACACACTTCTGCTCACTCCTCTAGCCATAATTATATAACTAGTTTAACATTTAAATGCTAAATGTGACCATAAATCCTTCTTTAAACAACTTTTAGGTGAGCAATTAACCCCATGTGGCCTCTAGTTTCTTGCCTTTATCACCTTTCCGAGTTGAACACTTGCAGGAAAAACCTCTCATCTGACATCACAAAATAAATGGCCCTTTGGAAACTGAAATATGTTTCGTAAAAAGATTCCAAACAGAAAAAATTGCAATGCAAAGACAGTCGAAGGATAAATACTCTGTGTATACCAGGGGTGGACATTTCATATATTATCAGAATCTCATGCATCACCAGGGAAGTTAAATTTGGTTACTTATAAGGCCACACAAAGTAGATCTTCTGTTTCTCAGGCCATTATTTGTAAAATTGCATGTGGGCGAGCGGTTTTTTATTTTATTTTTTATTTCAGTAATTACTTCTTTGCCATCAAAAGTTCATGTTCTTGGTTCAAGTTTTAGGTCTCATAATCTGTAGAATAGCATGGGTGGTGGTGTATTTCATCCCTTGAGTGCAAGAAGGCTTTGCAATGCTAAAGCATTGCAAAGCCTTCTTGCACTCAAGGGACAAATTCATCAAATTTTTTAACTTGTGTAAAATATCAGACATAAAGCATTTAATTTTAATTTTTTTAAAGTTTAAATTGGTTATAAAAAGAGAGCATGCGGCAGCCAAAAGGACCGTGCGGGAGGGCCTGAGAAACAGATTTTTTATTTTTTTTAGGCCTAAACTTGCTGGTGTTGCTGTACAGTAAAATAATTCAACAGTAAATATTAAAAATGGCATCTCCAAACATCATGATAGTGGTACCAAGTCTGTCAAGCCATCAATCAATATCACTGCTAACAGTATTTTAGGGATACTTTAACAACCTGGGTGGTCACTCCTTCAGATTACTAAACAATGATATGTGTATACTGCAGCTTTCGGGGGCGCGGTGGCTCAGTAGGTAGAGGTGCAGAATGCAAGCCGAGAGGTCCTCGGTTCGAATCCCACCTGCGGCAACCGCGTTGTGTCCTTGCGCAAGACACTTCACCCCCATTGCCCCTGTGGGGGCACGATGACGCCGTGTCCTAGGGCGTACTGCACGTCGATGGTACGCATGTCTTCAACCAATCTAACCCTGCCTGTGCTGCAGTGCGGAGTTACGATGTTGGGGAGCTGGCAGCTGCTTGTCGTTGCTCGGTGGTTCTCTCCGGGTACTCCGGCTTCCTCCACCCGTAAAACTGTCACGGTCATGATTAGCCATTGTGCATAAATGTGTGACCTTAAACATCAATAAATAAATAAATAAATAATACTGCAGCTTTCACTGGTTCATATAGGCCCCACAAAAGAAATTAATTGATTCTCAGGCAGTTGTTTTTTTAAATCCGTGAGGAGGGAGGATTTTAGTTTCAATTTTTATTATGTGTACCCATACTTTGTATGGTACTCATAATACCGGCATCCTGTCCAGGCTTAGCAGAGGTACATTGTGGGGTTTACAATTTAGGGTCATTGGAAGTTGTGGGGTTGGGTAAGTACAGTGGCCACTTGTGGGGTTATTTTTTGCACTGTGGGGTTAAGTTTTTGACCTTGTGGGGTTAGGGTTTAACATGGGAAAAACCCCACAAGTAAGAACGTGTAAGAACATCCATCCATCCGTCTGTCTGTCCGTCTGTCCATCTGTCCGTCCGGCATCCGTATCCATTTCTTTGGCATTCAATAACTTGAAAAATATTGCTTAGATTGTCAAGTTACTTTATATTTGTGTTCAGGTTACTGATGTGCTGAGCTGTATAGTTTTTGGTGTAAATCTATTATTTTGATCCTGAGATATTAACCCTTTATCCTTCAAATTGAAAATTCCTCCAATCCCTTTGGCATCCAATAACTTGAAATATGTTGCTTGGATTGTCAAGTTACTTTATATTTGTGTTCAGGTTACTGTTGTGCCAAGCTGTATAGTTTTTGGTGAAAATCTGATAATTTTATCCTGAGATATTAACCCTTTATCCTTCAAATTGAAAATTCCTCCAATCCCTTTGGCATGAGATAACTCAAAAAATATCAATCCGATTGTCATGTTACTTCATATATGTGTTTAGGTTACTGATGTGCAGAGCTGTATAGTTTTTTGTGTAAATCTGATAATTTGATCCTGTGATATTAACCCTTTATCCTTCAAATTGAAAATTCCTCCAATCCCGTTAGCATTCGATAACTTGAAAAATATTGCTTGGATTGTGAAGTTACTTTATATTTGTGTTCAGGTTACTGATGTGCCGAGCTGTATACTTTTTGGGTAAATCTGATAATTTGATCCTGAGATATTAACCCTTTATCCATCAAATTAGACACTCCTGCAATCCATTTCTATATGTACCCATACCATGTATGGTGTACATAATGTCGGCATCTGGGGTGGCCCTCTGTCATACAGCTTTCTACTAGTTACAGGTATGGGTAACCATCTGACGATTTCATTGGCCTATTTTTTTTTCTTGCGTGTAGTGGCATGAACTGAGAGGCTTTTCAATGTCTTTTTAAACACAGAAACTGTAGAAGGTGCCTAATTACATGTATAAAAAAGTACTACAAAATCTTAAGAATAAAACTGTTTTCCATCTTTAGGCCTAAAAAAGTTAAAAATATGTTTCTCAGTCCCTCCCGCATGGTATTTTGGTTGCTGCATGCTCTCTTTTTATATAACCAATGCAAACTTAAAAAAAATAAAAATTAAATGGTTTATGTCAGATATTTTACCCTACCCAAGTTGATAAAATTGATAAATTTGGGACTTACAGTTATGTTTTTATATGCCCGTTTTATAAAATACAGTTGTATTATGTTATGGCATTGGTGTTTGCATTATGTTACGGCATTGGTGCCCGTCTGCTGTCTGTCCGTCTGTCCGGAATTGTTTTCCAGAATTTTTTTCGTTATGGATGGACATATTGAGAAAATTTTTGGTGTACAGCTTTTGTAATGGATACTTACAGATCAGATTCAAATTTTGTTCTGCTCAGTTGATTTTTGGTGTAGTTATTGCCCTTGAGCTTAGTTATCGTTTTCTGGACTTTTTTTCATTATGGATTGACGTATTGAGAATAATTTTTATGTATAGCTTTGTTATGAATACTTACAGATCAAGTTCGAATTTTGTTCCACCCAGTTGATTTTTGTTGGAGTTACTGCTCTTGAACTTAGAATTTTTAGAGTTTTATGGATTTTTGTTCATTTTCCAGACTTTTTTTCGTTATGGTTGGACATATTGATAACCTTTTTGGTATATAGCTTTATTGTGGATACTTACAGATCAAGTTCGAATTTCATTCTGCTTGGTTGATTTTTGGTGGAGTTACTGCCCTTGAACTTAGAACTTTTACCATTTTCCAGACTTTTTTTATATTCCTACATTTTAATGCGGCCATATTATGTTATGGCATTGGCGTCCATCCATCAGTTCTTTACACTTACATGCTTTTTGAATAAGTATAATTAACTAAAATGGAGAAACTAACTGTAAAGTTCAATTGAAACGTGAATAATGTTTTATAATTTCTGGAAGTTCGGGCGTATTATGCACTGTCCATATTTATTTATTGGTGTTTAAGGTCACATACTTATGCACAATGGCTAATCGTGACCGTGACAGTTTTACTGGTGGAGGAAGCCGGAGTACCCGGAGAGAACCACCGAGCAACGACGAGCAGCTGTCAGCTCCCCAACATCGTAACTCTGAACTCTGCACCGCAGCACAGGCAGGGTTAGATTGGTTGAAGACATGCGCACCATCGACGTGCAGTACGCCTCAGTACACAGCGTCATCGTGCCCCCATGTAGGCAATCGGGGTGAAGTGTCTTGCCCAAGGACACAACGCGGTTGCCGCAGGTGGGATTCGAACCGAGGACCTCTCGGCTTGCAGTCTGCACCTCTACCAACTGAGCCACCGCGCCCCCATGCACTGTCCAGCAGTGTCCTCTGGTTCACATTTCATTTTCAGAGTCTCTTCCTGGTAAATTTTAAATCCCAGTCTCTGTATAACACATTTTTGTAGTAATATCGGAAGAAAGTCACTACAAGACATGCAGGTGGGGGCACTTTTATTGAGGGATTGAAAGGGAATCAAAACATTTTTTAATTGCCTTGGCATTTTAAAATCGAAATCTCAAACATATTTCAATTTTAAGTGAATAAGTATAAAATTTTCTTGAAAAATTTGTGATGTTTGTACGGTGGTACCCACGGAATTGGTTATCACTTAATTGAATAACCCTGTTGATTGAATATAACTTTTAAGCACAAATCGATTTAGCATACCATCGGTGCAAATGTGCCCTGTTAATTGCTTTTGAATTATAAAGTTATCTCCTGTTACTTGAATAAAAAATCTTGTAATATGTCAAGACATTACCTTGAAAAGGAACAAATTGTCCTTCTTTGCAGATAATAATATTTGGCCACAGTACATCCAAGACAAGCATTTAATCTTTTATATCTTGTTTGACAGAGCTCCTTGAGTTATGTTAACCCTTTACCCAACGTAACGGCCAAAACTGGCCAGCGCTATTCTCAAAAATCGCCAATTAATTTTCACTATTTTTAGCTCAACTTTGACGAAGTCAAATTTGAGCTATTGTCATGGCCCGTCGTCCGTCTGTCCGTCTGTCCGTACGTCAACAATTGGCTATGGCTCGGGCTAGAGGTCGTATTTATGAACCGATCTTTACGAAACTTCTTGTGTACCTTTGTTATGACCCTGGGACGGGAACGAGTGTTTTTAGGTGTGGTCCGAAATTCAAGATGGCTGCCAGTGGCCATTTTGTACCGATGATGCAAAAATCAGTTTTTTGTACAGAACTTCTGTATGAAAGTTCTGATTTGAATAAAGTTTTGTATAAATGTTTAGTACCATGGGATACATCACATATAATATGGGTTTTTTTCTCGTGCGTAAATTATGCAAATTAGACTGACTTTGATTTATTTAGTGTTACTTTCAGAGCTGTAAGTGCCAAGCTGCTATGGCTCGGGCTAGAGGCCGTATTTATGAACTGATCTTTACGATCCTTCTTGGGTACCTTTGTTATGACCGTGGGACGAGAACGAGTGTTTTTGGGTGCGGTCCGAAATTCAAGATGGCTGCCAGCTGCCATTTTGTACCGACGATGCAGAAATCTGTTTTTTGTACAGAGCTTCCATATGAAAGCTCTGATTTGAATAATTTTTTGTATGAATGTTTAGTACCATGGGATACATCACATATAATACGGGTTTTTTTCTCGTACGTAAATTGTGCAAATTAGACTAATTTTGATGTTTTTTGGGGTTACTTTCAGCACTGTAAGTGCAAATGCCAATACGGCTCGGGCTAGAGGCCGTATTTATGAACCGATCTTTACGAAACTTCTTGGGTACCTTTGGTATCACCGTGGGACGAGAACGAATGTTTTGGGGTCCAGTCCGAAATTCAAGATGGCCGATGGCAGCCATTTTGTACAAAATTAGGTGCAATCAGATTTTTGCACAGAACTTCCATATGAAAGCCCTGATTTGAATAATTTTTTTTGTGTGAATGTTTAGTACCATGGGATGCATCACATATAATACGGGTTTTTTTCTCGTGTAGAAATTATGCAAATTAGATGAACTTTGATTTTTTCAGTGCGACTTACACACAGTAAGTACACATGTCAATACGGCTCAGACTAGAGTCTGTAAATTTATGAACTGATCTTCACGAAATGTCTTGGGTACCTTTGTTATCACCTTGGGACGAGAACGAGTGTTTCTGGGTGCGGTCTAAAATTCAAGATGGCTGCCAGTGGCCATTTTGTACCGAAATTAGGTCTAATCAGTTTTTTGTACACATCTTCTATACAGCTCAGACTAGAGGCCATATTTATGAACCAATCTTTACGAAACTTCTTGGGTACCTTTGTTATCACCGTGGGATGAGAGCGAGTGTTTTGGGGTGTGGTCCAAAATTCAAGATGGCCACCAGCAGCCATTTTGTACCAAAATTAGTGCAATCAGTCTTTTGTATAGAACTTCTGTATGAAAGTTCTGATTTGAATAAATTTTTGTATGAATGTTTAGTAACATGGAATACATCACATTTTGTAAGGTTTTTTTTTTCGTGCAGAAATTATGCAAATTAGATGAACTTTGATTTATTCAGTGCTACTTACACAATGTAAGCACACATGTCAATACGGCTCAGGGTAGAGGCTGGATTTATGAACCGATCTTCACAAAACTTCTTGGGTACCTTTGTTATCTCCTTGGGATGAGAATGAGTGTTTCTGGGTACGGTCCAAAATTCAAGATGGCTGCCAGTGGCCATTTTGTACCGAAATTAGGTTTTTTTGTCACAAGTTCTATACAGCTCGTATTTATGAACTGATCTTCACAAAACTTATTGAGTACTTTTGTTTTCACCTTGGGACAGGAACGAGTGTGTTTTGGAGTGCCTTTGTTATCACTGTGCTATGAGAACAAATATTTTGGGGTTCAGTCAGACCCACTCTGGGACTCGTTTATATGTACCTTTGTTATCAGGTCATTACCTAGATGTTTGTCATTGCTGTGTTACATACTATACATGTACATGTCTTTGTCTTGACAAGTTGAGCTACAGTGTCATTGACACTTTCATTTTCATTTTTTGTCTCAAAAACATAGGTTATGACCCCTCGTTGGAACGAGCTCGTCGAGCTCGTTCCAACGAGGGGTCATAACCTATGTTTTTGAGACAAAAAATGAAAAAAATTAGTTATTCAAGAATTTTTTTTGCAAGTGTCGTCTGCTTTTCACGTTAGGTAAAGGGTTAAACAAGATATAATGAATAAATGCTCAGTTTATCTCTGGAATCCCTGTTAATTGAATACACCTGTTAATTCAAAATTTTCACTGACAAAGTGGCTAGCCAGTTAACAGGGTTCTGCTGTACTAGTATATGATACAATTCCTTTGTGTTTGGGAATGCAAAGCAATTTTTGGAAGCATCTTGTTATAAGCCAAATAAAGAAAATATAGTTTGTTCTCGAGCAATTCATTTTTCAAATCGATGAAGGAGGCAGGCTTTTATTTTTATCATTATCCCCCGCAAGTGATATTGTGAAGCGTTCCTTCTGTCTGTCCATCCATCCATCTGTTCATTCATCCTTCTGTCTGTCTCTCCAAACTTTGTTTAGGGCATAACTTGAACAAGTGTTAACAGATTTCTATTGTTTTTTGTAATTTGTCTCTACAGCAACAATGTCTACATCAGGTTCGATGACCAGCAATATCCGATGATAATTATGGGAGTTATTGCCCTTTGTTTAAAAAATATCGTGTGAGCATATTTATGGCATAACTTGAACTATAGTTAACAAATTTAAATTCTTTTCGGTATATGTCTAATTCAAGTTTGATGACCAGCAATATCTGATAAAAATTATGGGAGTTATTGCCCTCTGGTCAATAAAAAGAATCGTGTAATACTTGTTTGTGGCAAAACTTTGACAATAAAAACTGGATTTCAATTATTTTTGGTATATGTATCTTTTGCAACAATGTCAACGTCAATTTCGATGACCAGCGATATCTGATGATAACTATGGGAGTTATTGCCCTTTGTTTAATAAAAGATATTGTGCAATGCTTGTTTATGGAATAACTTAAACATTAGAAACCATATATTAAATTTTTTGTGATATAATACCTCTGGGAACAATGTCTACATTATTGCAAATTTTCTAAAAGATATTTCTCGATATCTATTGACTTGATGGATATCAAGAAATATCCCTCAGTGGCTTCCAAAATGATGTCACGCTTCGGCGCATGATGTTGCCTTGAACGTCGTCTTGAAGGAACGATCAACAGATCTTTGTTATTGTCTTGAAACTGTTTGCAGTCAAGCTGGTCTGAATGTTGCACAGTAAAATGTCGCATATATTGCATATAATAAAAAGAAAATCTACTCTATTTTAGTGACTGTCAGGAATTATCTCATTCATGTGGACCTGAAAATATTATTTCTTATTAACCTACTCACAATTGTTTACTACAGGCTTGCACTACAGTGGAAGTCCCTAACTCGGATAAAATACTCTCTATTTTTGTCTTTCCCAAGCAAGTTGGGAAAGAAAAGTGGTGCAAAAGCACCAATAAAAATAAGCCAAAACTGGGTCGAGTGCAACCGGCGCAGACCCAGTACGGGACGCTCTCTCCCAAGTACAATTCCACGACTTCCGTTGCCAGTGCGCATATACTGTCTCTAAAGACTCATTCTTTTTAAAATCCGCTTCGTGTCGAGATGTTTTTGCACGCTTCTCAGTGTTCCACCAGCTCGATGTTTGATGATTCCTGATTCATTATACCACAGTGTATCCTTTGTATTCTCAGGAACAGTGTTTTATATATTCTCTTTTCTATTATATGTCCATAATGTATTTTTATTTGCTCTCTCTCGAGTCGCTCGCGAATTTCGCGTGCCACGCGGTTCGGACTTAGATTTTTTCACAATTATTGTTCATGCTTTTTTTGCAAAATTTTCTAATTGTGTTAGAGTTAGGTGTCAGCGGGGTACCACTCCTGCAGTGTTTCTTCTTTCTTTTGAGAGTACTCTTCCTGTTGGGTGGTTCCCGGTCGACCTTCTGGGGTCTTTGTTTCTGTCACCTTTCTCTCTTCTTTGGGGGTGTTCTGTTTTCTCATCTCCACTTCTCTGCTCCTCTCACCTCTATCATGCCCAGGACAATTCCCTGTGGGCAATGTCTGCTGCCAAAGCATGTGGACGATGTACATTTGTCTTGTTCCTCCTGTAATGGGTGTTCGGCCGAGCGGCCGTGTGGTGTCTGTGGAACATGGTCTTCCACCTTCTGGGCGTCAGTAAACCGTGTCGTTCGTTCTCGTGGCCGTGCCTCCCGCTCCCGCGGGAAAGGAGAACGTGGTCGTTCGGGGCCTCCCGAGTCGACTTTGTCTGGTGAGAGTTATTCCTCCTCCGTGGGGGATGTGCAGTCTTTTCCTGTGGTGGATACTGCGGGAGCCGTTGAGTGTTCTGGTGTAGAGATGCCTGGTTCCGGGACTACGGTCCCCCTCCAGTCGACATCTGAGGCTGTCACTAGGGTTGTGACTCCTCCTTCGGAGCCGAGCCGGTGTGCTCTCTCCACTTTTTCACCAGCCTCAACGACTCTCGACGTATCTACTACTGCTGCTGGCCCGTCTGCTTCGTTATCTGTTTCAGCCGGCCTCGGCTTTTCGCTGCAGGGGACTGCAGGACTGTCCGATACTGTAGACGTGGGATATCGGCCTCAGCCTTCCCTGACTTCAACTCGGCGAAGTCGGAAGGGGCTGCCGGCCGAGCCCATCGCTGTGGTCTCTTCGCCGTCGAGCACCACAGTTGTGTCTTTGGATTCGGATGTTCGTAGTGGAAACACTATGAACTCCGTGGCGTTTCCGTCTACTCACTCTGGTCACACGACCAGTTTTGGGTGACCAACGCCTTTTGTGCAGCCTGGACCTTCTGCCCCGCAGAGGTCCGCGGTGACTCTCATGAGTTCTCGCAATATTGATCCTCGGGGTGCATCGTACCCCTATACACGTCTGCCTTCAGATGTTTCGGCTGCCGCCCGTCGTCCCGCGTCGGGTGTTTTGGAGGATCGTGACCCTTCGCTGGTTGAGAGGGTCAGAGGTGAAGCCACTTTGCCGGTTTGCTCCCCTGTCGAACCGGTCGGTACAGGTCCCGACACCATGGGAGGCGTCGGCTGGTTTGCCCACGATGGGCTATGTGTCTTCCGACTCTGGGGAGGAGTCCGACATGCTTGAGGTCGAGGGCCAGCAGTCTTCGGACTTGGGGGCGGCTCTTGACTTTGTGTTTGGGTTTCTGCCTGAGCTCAAACCTGCTAACCAGCCGACAGTGTCAGCCTGGCCGCGATCATCGGTCACGCGCCAACAGCCTATGGAGCAACCTGCTTCTGGGCGCCTTCGACCGTGCCAGTCGGTACAGGTGGTTGAGGCTTTTTCAGCATTGGATGCCAAGCTGAATTCCAAGGCTTTGAAGACTTCGTTCTTCACCAGGGTTGACACCTTTTTGCCTCCTGTGCGTTATCGTTCCTACGATTCCGCCAATCCGTCAGTCTGCCAGGCTTTGACGGTTCTGGATCAGGACTCCACTTCCCTCAGGCTTTCCAAACCCAAGTCTGCCGTCATTCCAATGACGACTCTGGAGTCCACGTTGGGCTTATCTAGAGAGATGCTTGGCATGCTTTCTCTCTCAGATCACGTCGTCTCAGCTTTGGCTGCTTATCTGCCTCCAGATAAGTTTGACGAGGTACAGGCTCCTTTGCGTGTACTGTCCAAGGAGCTTATGCACCTTACTCACACGCATGCCTGTAACACGGCCAATTTGGAATTAGTTCGAAGGGACGCTGTGCTGGACACAGGACGATCCCTTCCCGAGGAGCAGCGTGCTACTCTTCGATCTGCTTCTTTGGCAGGTCCGCAACTTTTCCATGGTTCAGTGTCGACGGTCAGGGATGACGTCCTACGTCATTCCAAAGATCAGCTGCTGTTTCGTCAGCTTGATCAGCCTTCTCGGGGAGGCAAGGGCCGTTTCAAGCCTAACAAGTACCCTTCTGCTTCCTCTGTGAAGCAAAAGGCTGGTCCTTCTGCCGCCGCCTCTACTTTTTACTCACGGGGTAAAGGTAGGGGTCGGCAGAATCGAGGGAAGTCTCAGGATTCTTCATTTAGCAGAGGAGGTGGTTTCTCCTCTTGCGGGCCTCGTCGGGGCTCGAAATGAAGGTCCTCACCTCGACTCGTCCCAGGTTGGAGGAAGGATAGCAGAGTTCGCAGACCATTGGACCACCATCACATCCGATCCATGGGTGTTAGATGTTGTTCGATCCGGGCTGCGCATATCCTTCCGACGGCACCCCACTCTGTCAAGGGTGCCTCTTCCAACTACAGTTCCTTCAGACGTTTTACGTCGGGAACTTTTGTCCATGGAGATTACCAATCTCCTGGCAAAGGGGGCGATCGAGGTCGTCAAGAACGTTCAGTCAGTGGGTTTCTATTCCCGCCTGTTCTTGGTGCCGAAGAAGGACGGCCGACTCCGACCGGTTATCGATCTGAGTATCCTGAACCAGTCTATCATTGCTCCCAAGTTCAGCATGGAGACTTTCAGGTCGGTCCGCCAATCAATTCACCAGGGAGATTTCGCAGCCAGCATCGACCTGCGAGACGCTTACTTCCACGTTCCGATGCATCGGGCGTCACGGAAGTATCTCAGGTTCGCTTTTCTGGGGCGAGTTTACCAGTTCAAGGCCATGCCTTTCGGCCTCAACCTGGCTCCTTGGGCATTCACCAGACTGATGTCGCATGTGATAGCATTCCATCGCACACAGTCCAGGGTGACTACTTCGGCATATCTGGACGATATCCTCCAGAGGCATTCCAATGCTGCCTTACTGGAATTGGATGTCGCCACTCTGTTGAGCTTGCTCACGTCGCTAGGATTCAGAGTCAACGAAGAGAAGTCGGACCTGGTCCCTTCTCAGTCGTTTTGTCATCCCTCTGTTGAGGGTACTCGCCCTTTGCTCTGTCCGGTCCGTGCTATTCGCATTTATCTTGATCGGACACGCTTGATACGGAAAGGCAGAAAACGTTTTTTTTCTGTCTCTCATTCCAGGTCGACAGAAGATCTCTCCTCAATCCATTTCTCGATGGATTTGTCTTGCTATTCGTACGGCTTATAGTCGTTTAGCAGCTGGCGATTGTATTACCAATCGTATTTCTGCCCACGAGGTGCGGGCACTGTCTACCTCTTGGGCTTATTCTAACTCCGTCAAGTTGTCGGATGTTATGCAGGCAGCCTACTGGAGAAATGCTTCTACTTTCTCCACCTTTTATTTACGCCAGTTGCAGGAGCAGTCGGAGGACCTTTTTGCCCTGGGTCCTCTTTCTTCTGCTCAGGCTGTTGTCTGCCATAGCCATTAGGCTTCTTGAAGGTCAGTTTCAGCCTTGTGCTGTTACTGCCCTTTTTCTGTCTGTGTGTCACACAGGCTCATATGTCTCTTTTCATTGTCCTTTACCAATGATTGCGACATTATGGTTGATAAGCCTTTCCAAACCAAATTCAATTTGGTGGCTGTTCCCCAGGCCAAGGCTGTGATTCTCTCAGCTTTTGCTCTGACTCTGTCCCAGTCCAGGTCCGCGACCGCTTGGAGTTTTCTCCGGCTGATCGGTCTCTGCGGTTCGGTGATGGATCTCATTCCTCTAGGTCGGCTGCGTGTCAGACCTCTCCAACACTTTCTGCTCAGTCGTTGGAGACCGAATGTAGATTCTCTGGATCAGGTGCTTCCGTTTCCGGACTCTCTGTATCCTCACCTTCTTCCCTGGACAGATGTTCAGTGGATTACGCAGGGTGTTCCGCTGGACCTACCCACGTCCGATCGCGTTCTGACGGCAGATGCCAGCGATCTCGGATGGGGTGCGACGTTGGATCCTCTCGGTCTTTCCCTACACGGGATGTGGGACCAGGATCAAGCAGCTCTACCCATCAACCAGAAGGAGCTTCTTGCTCTTCTTCTGAGTTTCAGGCAGTGGATCCCTCACCTGTCGAATCGCCAGGTCCTTCTACTATCCGACAATTCGACAGTGGTTGCTTACATTCGGAACCAGGGCGGCACGCACTCGCTTCCGATGTACGAGTTAGCTCAGGATCTTTTACTGCTCGCTCAGGATGTTCACGCCGGAGTGGTTGTTCGTCACATTCCCGGTCGTCTGAACGTCCTAGCCGACTCCCTGTCCCGACAGGGCAGGGTTATTTCCACCGAGTGGTTGCTTCACAGGGCAGTGTTCCAGTCGCTTTGCGATCTCTGGGGACGTCCCCACATCAACCTCTTTGCGACTCATTGGAACCATCAGGTGGACACTTTCGTGTCCCCGTGTCCAGATCCTCTGGCTTTTGCCGTGGACGCTCTGTCACTCGATTGGAACGGTCTAGTCGGCTACGCCTTCCCGCCGGTTCCGATTCTTCCTCAGGTTCTCGCCAAAATTCGAACCTGCAGTTGTCGAATCATTCTGATCGCTCCCCTGTCGCCTCAGCGGGTGTGGATCAATCAGCTCCGCTCGCTGATGGCGGCGGTTCCGGCACGTCTCCCGCTACGTCGCGACCTTCTTTGTCAAGGTCGCCCGAGGAGGTTTCACGTCGACCCGACTTCATTGTGCCTTCACGCATATCTTTTGTCAGGTCCTGTCTCCTCCGTAGAGGTTTTTCGAGACGAGCAGTGGAGTGCATTTCTTCTTCAAGGAGGCACTCCACTGGTTTAGCTTATGCAGCTAAATGGAAGGTCTTCTGTCGATGGTGTGCTGATCACTCTGTTGATTATGCCAATCCTTCGATTTCACAGATTGCGGAGTTTCTGGTATATCTGTTTGATTCTCGGGGTCTCCAGCCTGTTACCATCAAGGGTTACAGGTCTATGCTTTCAGAGACTTTTTCTTATGTGGGGAAGCGTCGTATCGGCATTAATCCTTACCTCTCCAAGCTTGTTCGGCACTTTTCTTTGAAAAGGCCTCGGACTTTGCAGCTTACTCCACGATGGAATCTTTCGTGGGTGCTGCTTTGCTTGGGGGGGGCACCGTTCAAACCTTTATCCCAGGTGGATATGCAATTTCTCACATATAAGACGGCTTTTCTGATGGCATTTGCTTCGGCCAGACGGGTTAGTGAGCTTCACGCCCTCTCGGTTGACCCGGCCTTTTTTAGGAGCTCTCCCAACAGTGTTACTTTTACCACTGATTGCTCCTTTTTGGCTAAGAATCAGTTACCAGATACTACTCCTCCTCCTATCTGTATCAGGGCTCTTCCCTCTGTTGAGGGTACTCGCCCTTTGCTCTGTCCGGTCCGTGCTATTCACATTTATCTTGATCGGACACGCTTGATACGGAAAGGCAGAAAACGTTTTTTTTTCTGTCTCTCATTCCGGGTCGACAGAAGATCTCTCCTCAATCCATTTCTCGATGGATTTGTCTTGCTATTCGTACGGCTTATAGTCGTTTAGCAGCTGGCGATTGTATTACCAATCGTATTTCTGCCCACGAGGTGCGGGCACTGTCTACCTCTTGGGCTTATTCTAACTCCGTCAAGTTGTCGGATGTTATGCAGGCAGCCTACTGGAGAAATACGTCTACTTTCTCTACCTTTTATTTACGCCAGTTGCAGGAGCAGTCGGAGGACCTTTTTGCCCTGGGTCCTCTTTCTTCTGCTCAGGCTGTTGTCTGCCATAGCCATTAGGCTTCTTGAAGGTCAGTTTCAGCCTTGTGCTGTTACTGCCCTTTTTCTGTCTGTGTGTCACACAGGCTCATATGTCTCTTTTCATTGTCCTTTACCAATGATTGCGACATTATGGTTGATAAGCCTCGGGACCTCTTCCATCTTCTTCACGGTTCCAGTGCACTAGGGTTATGTGGGGGTTGGTTATGCGATTCCCTCCAGCCTTTTGTCTATTCAGCCTGTAGTAAACAATTGTGAGTAGGTTGATAAGAAATCTAAATTTTATAGTAAATTTTCTTTCTTATTATACCTACCACAATTGTTTACATGGAGGCCCTCCCGTCTTCTTTACGGGTAAAGAATCTTTCCTCCCCGCTGATCACATAACTCTAACGTTTACGGATTCAAAAAGAATGAGTCTTTAGAGACAGTATATGCCCTCTGGCAACGGAAGTCGTGGAGTTGTACTTGGGAGAGAGCGTCCCGTACTGGGTCTGCGCCGGTTGCACTCGACCCAGTTTTGGCTTATTTTTATTGGTGCTTTTGCACCACTTTTCTTTCCCAACTTGCTTGGGAAAGACAAAAATAGAGAGTATTTTATCCGAGTTAGGGACTTCCACTGTAGTGCAAGCCTGTAGTAAACAATTGTGGTAGGTATAATAAGAAAGGAAATTTACTATAAAATTTAGATTTTTCACTCATGCAAACGCTCATGAAAAATAAAAATTTCAGGTCCACACTCATGAGATAATTCCTGATACTCACAAAAATAGCGTAGATATCCTTTATATATCATTACCTAAGTGCAACAAGGCACCATCTCCAATGCTAAAGCATAACAGATGGTGCCTTGTTGCACTCAAGGGTCAAATTATATTGGTTATTCCACTGGACTTCAGATAGAAAGGTTAACAGTTCAATCCTGATAAATGTCATACATGTTGAGTCCTTTGGTAGAACTTAACTCTTTGAACCCTGAAGGCTGCTTTTCCAGTACAAATAATGAATGGTCTACCCCCCCAGGAAATTAATTTGGACCCTTCCAATTGCTGTGTTTCAACTGATTTGGAAGACAACATCTGGGTTCATAAGGTTAATCCTGATTGCTCGAGTTGCAGTTTGTACTGCAGGGGTACAACAGATTGATGGTACATTTTGTCTGAAACTAGTGCAAACCCTGCTTGTGCCAGGATAGTAAGTTGGAGAGTCTGACAGTTAATTGCTGTTGCTTAGAGGGTTCTCCCCATATACTAGGGCTTCCACTATCTCTGAAACTGTCCAACACAAAATGATCCTGGCTGTTGAGGTCACTAAATTTAATAAACAAACATTAAAACTAGGTCTTAAAATGTACTTTCTTGCTAAAACCAACACAGACATTGAATAATTTGAATGAATAAGCCAGAGGATATTTACTTTCATGATTTTTTCTCAACCTAAGAGTATTTGTTTCTGAGGTATGCAGCTCACCAGACAGAGTACATTTTATTGTAGACTTATGTTACACCTTAATTAACATCTGCATCTTTTTTATGACTTTCCTTGGCAATTAATAAAATGTAAATATAAATACCTTTTGATATTTGACCTTGCAAGTTAATCTGTTCTAAATATGGATTAGACACTGGATGTTTGAATTGTGGGTTAGTTGCATTACGGGGGCAGTCGGTCACACTTGAGCATCCAATATTGATTGGTGCCACAATGTCTCCGAATTTAACCAAATCTGAAAAATTCTACTGTAATTGTTTGGATTTTGAAAGAATTACATGGTCTTCAACATTCACATTCATTGCTTACCAACATTGGAAATAAATTAGTGCTTTTCTACTCTGAGCAGACATGTGGTATATTGATTGGAGAATTCTCTGTTGGAATGTGAGAACTTTGTAAGTACAACAGAACCCTGTTAATTGAACAACCCCTTTGTCAGTGAAAATTATTCAGTTAACAGGTGTATTCAATTAACAAGGATTTATCACTTTCCTGTATTCTAGAGATAAACTGGGCATTTATTCATTATATCTTGTTTGACAGAGCTCAAGGAGCTCTGTCAAACAAGATACAATAAATTAAATGCTTGAATTTATATGTGCAGAGTTAGTATGTTGAGGAATCTGACTGTTGCTCAGTGATTCTTTCAGGGTACTCCAGTTTTTGTTTTTTTTATTGGGTTTTAACAACACTTTCTATAGCCTGGGTCACCTCGTGTCAGAGAGTTTTACAGATGGAGGAAGCTGGAGTACCTGAAAAAAACCACCGAGCAGCTGCGAGCAGCTGTCAGACACCCCCCTACAAACTAACTCTGCACGAGCAGGGTTAGCATTCGTTGAAGACAAGTGCACCATCGATGCAGCCTTAGTACACAGTTCCACTGTGCCCCCATGTAGCAAATTGGGATTAAGTGTCTTGCACCCTTGCCCAAAGACATAATGCATTTACCCCTGATGGAGATCAAACCATGGCCCTTTTGGTTTGAAGTTCAATATCAACACCACTGAGCCAGTCAGGCTTGGCAATTTCAGGAGAGCGATTTTTTAGCTCTCCTTACTGCCCTCCTGAAAGAATTAAGGAGAGCGAAAAATTGCCCTCCTGAATATTTTGATCTGGGATGATTGAGATTACATGTATTATGCTCACATTAAAATTTTGTTGTAAAGCAAAAATGTAATTCAACTTCGAAGTCACATAACATCACGTAATTTCATTTTGAAAGTGGTTTAGTGGTAAAAGGTAATGGCTGCAACCATACCCAAACACAGTTGCAATCATTTGAAGCAAAATGGGTCACAGCAATATTTTTTTTCTGTCAGTTTCAAGTTCAACAACTGACATCACAGTTTGAGGAGTAATTATTCAAGGAATATTGACACTATAATATACTACCATTACTACTATCCTGTCACTTGAAGCACTTGCACCAGGATGTGACTGTAGATTCAAGCAGACCTGTTGTCCAAGAAAGTCATACGCCTACCACTACCACCTTCAACCCCTTTGGGGGTTGAAGGTGGTAGTGGTAGGCGTATGACTTTCTTGGGCAACAGGTCTGGGTACACACACAGGTCTTGTCAAGTGTGTGTTCGGTTGTTGAGTGAGACATCTAGATGTCTAAGAGATTTCGCTTTACCTTAGTAAAGTTAATAAAATCACTGATGTAGTCTGTTGGTTTCAGTTTCAATGAGTTCGTTCAAATGGATACTTAAAATGCTGTGTAAAGCTAATTGCTCGCCTAAGCTGATTGAGGAGAGCGATTTTTTGCCCTCCTGCATTTTTAAGAATGCCAGGCCTGGCTAGTGCACCCCTGATCCTTTGATAGACTTATTGAGCATGTAAATGTTCAGCATTCCGAAAAGACCGTTCACTGTTACAGTATTGAATGTTCCAGCTTGAATGATTCCAGTGATTCAGATACAAAAGCATAAAAGCAATGTGGTTATATAATTTAATAATTATACTTTTTATGCTTACTCCCCACCACCCCCCCCCACCCCCCACCCACCCCCCCCCCCCCCCACCCCCCCACCCCCTTCAAATCAAAAAAAAAAAAAAAAAATTTGTGGGCATATTGTGTTTTATCATTTCTGTCTGTCTGTCCATCAGGAAGATTTTTGTGTCTGCTCCATAACTCTGAGATGCTTCGTTGGATTTTGTTGAAACCTAGCATACAGTTAAAACTAGAAGTCCTGTCACGAATAGTGCGCTTATGTAGGCTTAATTGCGCATTGAAATTGCGCGCAATTGCCATATCGAATGGCAACCAAAGCACGGCAGGTTCTCCTGGTTACTCATAGCAAACACATGCAATGTTTCTGCCAATGGACCTCCGGGTTACCCGGAGGTCCATTGGCTGAAACATTGCTTGTGCTCAGGCCATATGTACAGAATTTGATAGCTTTACTTGGGCCATAATGCGTACATCAACACGCATATCAACGTGCTATTTGTGCGCATTTCATGACAGGACTTTTAGTTTTAACTGTACATGTTGCTTATGGGGAGATGATGTGTCATGCACAAAGTCTTTTTTTTGTTCAGTGGAGGTAAAGGTCACAGATCAAGGTTATAGTTCGAGGGCATCCATGGCCGGGCAGTCTTCTCTTCTCGGATATAGAAACATACAAGGTGAATCACAAATGAAAGCTTGTAATGTACAATAAATAGTAACATAAACAAATCGTAACCAAGCACGCAGTTGTATTATGCAGTTGCAAGATACATATTTTGTATCAGAGTCCCATGATTCACACTGCATTCAGGTAATTACACACTCAATACATACTTATTGTAATATAAAATGTGTTCAGGCTGTCAGAGAAGTTTCATTCCAGCAATATTCAGCTATCCTCAGTGTGATCTGAATATTGATGGAATGGATCTTCTCTTCCCAACAGAATATATGCTAAATGGAAAAAGCTCAATGCATATGATTGCATACATTATTGTGAGGTGATATTAAAATGGAAAATTTCAATATTTAAGCACAAATTCACTCTACTTATATGTTAATTAATTATGCGAGAGGGGAGTTCCATTGTTTTTTTCTCTGGAAAATCCTTGAATTGTGACCTCTAGCTCTTTAAAAAAATGTACCGGAGAAAGGTCCTGAAAACTCCTTTGATTGACTAATTGTTTAAGTGCATGCAGCATGAGGAGGCTTGAGAATTAATTGGGCACCTTAACCCTTAAGGGAGATTTTTGTTTTACTTTTTCACCACACCTGACTTTTCTATCCTGTACTTTGCAGTTGTTTCTAGCCAAATCTTGGCTGCCTATGTAGGTAGCCAAGACTTGCCTTGAAATAACTGCCAAATAACTTTGAATGGGACCAGCAAGTTTACCAAAGGATCGCATGTTAGGGCTCCTGTGTCGTTGCAGTAAAAAGAGACCAAAATCAGAATTAGGCCCCTCAGGGTTAACTGTTAAATTGCACGGCTGCTTTCAATGTTAAACTTACTTAAACATATTGACCGACCAGTAATTTAGAGTGAAGTAAAATATAATAAAAGTTTAGTTTCATTGTATAACAAGTGACAAATTTAAAAAGTTGAAGTTTATTTGTCAATTGAAGTACTTTTCATTTGTAACAGTAATATTCTTTCAGTCATACCCTGCTGAACTATAATTAGTGTAGACTTGTTGAGCACTGATTGAAATTATGAATAGATTAAATTATGTAATTCATGCAGCAAACAAAACTCCTGAATAAATATATAAAAGACCTTTCAAACCTTCTGCACACTGGTGGTAAAATATCAGAATTTCAAAATGCAAATATTTCCCACAATGCAACTAGGAATTAATTTAACCAGTTCAATATTGTTTGACATAGCTCATCAAATTGAAGATTAAATTTGTTAAATTCCAAGTTAATTTACAGAAAAAATATGCTCCTTGAAATTTTGTTATTTTGACATCATTGTGCAGAGGGTTAATAAATCAGTTTGTTCCGTATTATACATACATTTCTGCAGAATTTTTTTGTAAAATGTATTTTCTACCCATAATGCAATCTTGTCATTTCGTCAAAATACTCAGATATGAATGTTTCCTATATGCCTTGCTTTTGTTTGTACCTTGTATTTTAAATACATTGGGAAATGTCTGCTTTTCAGTAAACAGTTTCTTTTAGTTGTACTGTTGCTGTTCTATATAGGCTTCATTTTTAATGAAGATTTCAATTATTAAAATATGTATTTATATGTTTGTCACTAACGCAAGGTATGAACTTTTCTATTTTCAGATTTTTGATTGTATTTTTTGGAAGTCCGATTGTTTTGAAAGTCCTGAGTACGTGAATTTGATTATAAATGGAAGGCGCTATTCATTCCCAAGGTAAGAACCGACAATCAGTTATCAAACAGGCATCATGACATTCATATGAAAAATATTAGAGCTGGCACTATTATGAAATTTTATGATCGACTTTTGAATAAGAATAATCGATTAAAGTCAACTTTAATCATACTCTGTGACCCCTAGAAACAACTATATGGAAAACAATATTTTTGGTCATTAGTTCCTCAGGACGGACATTCTCTAAGCATGGAGGCATGCTGTAAACCTACTGCTCTCAGGAAAATTCAGACTCCTGACCATCTCAGGCCCAAACCTGAGCCTAGGTTTGGACCTGAGGTAGTCAAGCGTCTAATAATAGCTGGATTGATAATTAAGAAGGCAATTGCACCCCTTGGCAAACTGAGAAGGGCAATTGTTTGTACTCCCATACTTTCTAGAATGCCTGACCTGGTATCATGTGTTGTATCTTAACCATATCAATTACAATGTTTTATGATATTCTGTAGCCTTAGACTGTCACTTCTTACATGCACAATGGGGAGGACAGGCCTGGCATTCTAGAAAATCGAGGAGTGCAAAATATTTAGCAGCACCCCCCTCAGTTTGCCTAGGAGTGCAATTGCACATGCAAATTTCAATGCATGTGCAGGAATGCTATTTTGGCTAAAATAGCCATTGACTAACTTATGTGTCCAAATAATTACTAACGATTAGTAACTATTTGGACACATACAGGTTATCTCATTATTATTCATGGCAGAATATGTGTCATTTAATTAATATGTGACTGTCTTCAGCAGAGTCACAGTGCTAGACATCTGGGAAAAAATGCAGGTGTGTGAAAAATCACACTCGCAGTCGCAGTTTTCATTTCATGTGTGTGCAAAATTGTAGAAGTGTGATTTTTTCCAAAGCTCAGAAATATTTGCTCACATTCTTTACTTTATTGCCCAATGCTAATCGTAATCAGAAAGAAATAGACCGTCATTTGATAATTTTTTCCTTTTGTTTATTCAAAGCCCATGTGTTTGACTTAGAACACGACATGATAGTGCTCTAAATACAGATGACGTATCCATGAAATACATAGCATGAAGTGAAAAATAAATGACCTGTAAAACTGTTCCATATCAAAATAAGTTCCGGTCAGTAGGCTGCAGTGTGCATGGATTCCTAAGTGTTAACTTCCCAACTGGAACTTTTTATTGTCTGAATCAATACGAGGTTCTGAAGAGAGCACCGTTTAGCAATGTTGTGTTTCTTGGTAGAAAAAAAATCACCTTTGAAATAAGTTCCAGAAAACACACGGCAGTATGCCTGGAGTGACTTCAGTTCAATGGCAAGCAGACCTTTTTTAGCTTAACCTGACAAAGTCAAGATAAGCTATTGCCATCACGCATGCGAAAGTCTGTTAGTCTGTGAGTCTGTTGACATTTTCCTTTAGCACAGGCTACACCCCGTAGTTCTTGTCTGATCATCACAAAATTTCATATGCAGGTTTGGGGTCATGTCTAGATGAGAACGTCCCCCTTTTGGTCGCAATCAGTCAACCGGTATGGCTGCCCGAGCCCAAAACCCGAAAACCATTAGCACAGTCTACAGGTCATATTTATGAAGGGATTTCATTGTAATTTGGTAGGATGCCTCTGTATAATGTCTAGATGAGAACATCTTCTTTTGGTCATGATCTGTCAACTGTGATGGCTGCCCAAGCCCGAAACCAAAAAACATTTAGCACAGTCTGCAGGTCATATTTAATATGGAGGGATTTCATTGTAACTTTGTAGTATGACTCTGTATGATGTCTAGATGAGAACTTCCCCATTTGGTTGCGATCTGTCATCCGTGACGACTGCCCGAGCCCAAAAGCTTTAGCACAGTCTACAGGTCATATTTATGGAGGGATTTCATTGTAACTTGGTAGGTTGACTTCATATAATGTCTAGATGAGAACGTCCCCTTTTGGTTGCGATTGGTCAACTGTGACAGCTACATGGGCCCGAAGCCCAAAAACCTTTAGCACAGTCTACAGGTCATATTTATGAAGGGATTTCATTGTAACTTGGTAGGATGACTCAAAATAATGTCTAGATGAGAATGTCCCCTTTTGGTCGCTATCATTCAGCCGTGATGGCTGCCCGGGCCTAAAACCTGAAAACCTTTAGCATAGTCTATGTGTCGTATTTATGGAAGGATTTCATTGTAATTTGTTAGGTTGACTCCATATAATGCCTAGATGATGACATTCCCTTTTGGTCGTGATTGGTCATCTGTGACAGCTACAGGAGCCTGAAGCCCGAAAACCTTTTGCACAGTCTACAGGTCATATTTATGAAGGGATTTCATTGTAACTTCGTAGGATCACTCCATATAATGCCCAGATGAGAACGTCCCCTTTTGGTCGCGATCATTCAACCATGATGGCTGCCCGAGCCCAAAACCCAAAAGTACAGACTACAGGTCGTATTTGTAAAGGGATTTCATTGTAACTTGGTAGAGTGACTCAGTATAATGTCGAGATGATGATGTCCCCTTTTAGTTGCAATCGGTCAACCGTGATGGCCACACAGGCCTGAAGCTCGAAAATCTTTAGCACAGTCTACAGGCCATATTTATGAAGGGATTTCATTGTAACTTGATAGGATAACTCGTTTTGGAATAATTTCACTGTAACTTGGTAACTTTTGTTGACATATGTTAACTGTGAGGGCCACATACATTAAGTGTGAAGGCCACATTAACCCACCCCTCTGTTCTTTAGTACAGTCTACACCTCATATTATTTTTATTAACATAGCATACAGGGAACAGAAATTAACATATTCCCAATTATCACAATTTTTGTCTTATTTCATAATCCTTTCATAAACATTGAACATTATCCTTTTCATCAAACACAACACACAGACAAGTTAAGCTACAGTGTCATTGACACTTTCATTTTGTTATGTCACTTAGTGATAAAGGGGGCACCGTTTTACATGGGTGTGCAGATTGTCTGACCTGATTATGTTTGGGAGATGAATTCGGCCAAAATGGATTTCAGAATTCATATTAAGAAGCTGTTTTCAATAATAATATGCAATGTCAGCTCATCAGATCATGTGACAATCTTGCAGACGTGCAATAAATTGCCTGCCACGATTTTGTTTTGGCATTAAGCAGGCGTGCTGCATGCCTGCCAGGGACCGATCAGGACTATTCAAAATACGCTCTAGCCACGGAGCCTATTTTTTCAATTCATGCGCCAGATTTCAATTTACGGAGTCACACTGCTCTTTGTAACACACACTGCAAGTATGTAATAGCTCTCATCATTTTCATTTAGTACACTAGAGCAAACATTAATCTTCACTGTGGTTTCTGATCAAGTCTTGGCTGCCTATTTAGGCAGCCAAGACTTGATCAGAAACCACAGTGAAGATTAATGCTTGGTAATTAAGACCTGAAGTATTAACTTAAGCACTCTACAACAATGATAAATGATAATCATATATATAATACATGTAAGAGTGTCTCTCTCGATATTCCATCGAAAGAATATCAAAATATACACGCCAACTGAGAAGCCTATTTCTGAGATTTAAGAGCCAGGTCCTGATGTTTCAGAACCAAATACGCACTGACGCATGCCCAGGTCGGTCCCTGCCTGCATGCCTAAAGAATGCCAGACTTGGGATGAGCATAATAACTAATTCATCAGAAAAGGAGTGAGGAAAACCAATAATCATCGACTTTGAAATTCTAGTCAATTATGTGAGTTTCCAACCATTAGTCAACTACTCGATTAGTCATAACCGGCCAGCATCCGACACAAGGTGACCTTGGCTGTCAAAAGAGTCGTTAAATCCCAATATTAAAAAAAAATGGACAGCGCTATTAAAAAAAATTATGCCATTAATAATTTTTTTTTTTTAATTCTCAACTTTCAAATTTTAGTCAATTATGGGCCTTTGAGATGATTAGTTGACTTCTCGATATATCATGATAGGCCTAAAAAATATACTACTTGATTAAACCTTTAACAGGATATCATAACCAGTCTGCATCTGACACAAGGTGACCCTGGCTGTCAAAAGTGTCATTGGACCCCAATAATAATAATAACAAAAAACGGCCAGCACCATTAAAAAATAATTCCATTAACATTTTACTTTATTTTTTTAGATTATGCTCTCAAAACATAGCTTATGATGCCTCATAGGAACGACCTGAGTGAGCTTGTTCTAGTGATAGGTCACAAGCTCGGTTTTTGAAGCCAAAAGTGAAATTTATTTTGTTTTTCAAGGAACCTTTTTTCAAGTGCCCTCTTCTATTCATGTTTGGAAAATGTTTACTGGTTGCACTTTGGAGATTCTCTTTTTGATGGAATACTTTTTTTTTACCAGTAATTAAGTATTTGATGAGAATATGGAAATATGAATCTATAATACTCATTATAACTGCCCTGTCTGTTTAAAAAATTGAGAGCACAATTTTTCACTCTCTTTAAATTTCATTCAGGAAGAACATGCCCTCCATGGTTTAATGGTTAATTTGGGAAAACCTGTCATAAGTGCACCTTGATCCATGAACTGAAGAATCCTGTCTATTTTAGATCCTGTTTTGGTACCTTGGTAGCTTAACCTTCAGATATCAAAAATTTAGAATTTCAAGCAGCAAATCTTGCCCATAATGAATTTTGAATTTAACCAGTTCAGTCTTGTTTGAGAGAGCTCAGTGAGCTCTGTCCCACAAGACTGAATTGGTCAAATTCTGAGTTGCATTATGGGAAATATTTTCTGTTTGAAATTTTGGTATTTTGGCATCAATCTGAAGAGTGTTAAGTATGCTTGCAGAGCATTTCTAAGCCAGAACTCAGAAACTGTTGTGGATAAAATCGTCAAACACAATCATTAAGATAGGTTCCATTTGGTGGTTTTTAGTGGTGGTGGTGGGGGGGGGGGGGGGGGGGATGTGTTACTCCTGTGATAGGGATGGTTGGTACAGTGGAGCTCACTTAATTGGATATCTCTTAATTGTATATCCCTGTTAATTGAATATCATTTTCAAACACAAAACCATTTACCATACCTTCAGTACAAATTTGATCTGTTAATTGCATATGGGTTGTAGAGTAAACTCCTGTTAAATGTATATCAATTTTTGTAATATGTCAAAAAAGTTACTGTGACACGCTCCAAATTCCCCTTATTTATCAACCTTTTTGGCCTCACTACATTCAATGCAGGCAATTATTCTATTATATCTATGAGCTCTGTCAAACAAGATATAATAGAATAAATGCTCAGTTTACCTCCAGCACACAGGAAACTGACCAAATCCCTGTTAATTGTATACTCCTTTTAATTGAATAATTTTCACTGGCAAAATGGATATCCAATTAAGAGGATTCTACTGTATTGTAATTTTGAGTTCGGTATTGGTTTTGGTATTTCTAGAGGGGTATGCCATGTTATCAGTTTGGTATTCGGTACCTGACTTGACTAAGATTTGCTGATAGTACCCGACGGGAATTCATATCATTAAAATGCATCAGTTGTTCTTGTATCATTCCACCAAAGCACCACAAATGTCACTGCAAATGAGCTCAACATTTGCATTCTTTTGCCAACACATCATATCAACAGTTATTTTTGACTTGTTCTGAATACACACCATAACGTTCAGAGGCCTATTTCAGGCTTTTGTGTGATCTCAGAACATGCGTCCTTAATACTTCATCATTTGGAGGTCCTGCTGAGAACACACAAATCACCTGTGTAGTGATATCTAGTCAAGTCTTTGCTGCCTTAACAGCCAGCTAAGACTTTACTGAATATCACTCCTGAGCAACTAGACATGTACAGATTATTATGAAGTGGGAATTCATCACAGCTGCCCAGGCCCTCAAGGGTAAACAAAATTGAAAAGAAAATCAGTCACTTCTTTCAAGAAAATGAACTCTTCAGTTGCAGTCAAGCCACAACAAGGCCTTATGAGTAGCAATTGTAGGAAAATTTGAAAATTCAAACAGTTTTTGTTTTCAGTGTTGGGTTCGGCTTGTATTTTGGTATACCTGTGAAATTAGTACCAGTTCAGTTTTTCAGTATATTGCCCTCTCTATTCAGTAACATTTCTTTAGGTCCGGACTTGCAGTGACCCTGTAATGATTATTTGAAGGGTCATTAATAATACAGCTTTGCCATTTTAAGAGACTCATTACTGTTGATTCTTACAAGAGACTTATAAGAATTGGAAAATCATAGTCAGCTACTTAGGTCTTTATTCTACTTATCCTGCCATTAATGCCAGCAAGTTTAGTAACTGGCTCATTAGAGATAATTATCGGGCCATCACTAAAGCAAAATTCTTGTGAACTTGGTTCTTGTATCTTTCTGAGAGTTTTCTCAAGTAAAGTTTGAATGTGATCTAATAACTGTTTCCTCCCAGGTACAGTTTTCGTAAAGCTTTGTCCAAGGACAGCTGCACTAAAGTCCTCTTTCAGGCTTGCACAGAATTTGATTTTTCTGTTCCGAGTATGGTACAAAATAAAATACAGTGGTATGACTAAATACTGTGAAAGACTTACTGCCAAGGTGCTTTTGGGTGTGGTTGGGGAACTCATATAGAGAACACAATTTTCATCAGTATGAATTTCATTCTACCAAATTGTTTAAAACAATTTTTAGAATGTTCATTTAAAAAAACAAAAATGTCTCCTTGATGATTATTCACTTTAACCCTTTACCCAACGTAACGGCCAAAACCGGCCAGCGCTATTCACAAAAATCGTCAATTAATTTTCATTATTTTTTCATTTTTTGTCTCAAAAACACAGGTTATGACCCCTCATTGGAACGAGCTCGTTCCAATGAGGGGTCATAACCTATGTTTTTGAGACAAAAAATGAAAAAAATTAGTTATTCAAGAATTATTTTTGCAAGTGTCGTCTGCTTTTCATGTTAGGTAAAGGGTTAAAGTCAGAAACTCACAGCAAACGAAATATGAAGGATGGACACTTAATAAAAAGTTTCAGATTTGTTGGTCTCCTAATGACGGGGAAGCAAGGGAACAGGATGTTCGATAATAAGCATGCATTTAAGCTAGTGTGCAATCAATTAGCAATTTCCGTCCTTGGTGAAAACCTATTTGAAAGTTGTATACTAACAGTGCATCAAGGCATTATTAGGAAATGCCTTAGAGTACAGTAGAACCTCTCTTAACCCTCTATACTCTGATGTCAAAATGGCAAAGTTTTCAGCTGCCAATATTTCCCATAGTGCAGTTTGATATTTAACCAAATATAGCTTGTTTGACAGAGGTCAGATAGCTCCATCAAACAAGATAGAATTGTTAAATTCATAGCTAAACCAGGCCTGGCATTCTGAAAAATGCAGGAGGGCAAAAAATCGCTCTCCTCAATCATCTTAGGAGAGCAATTAGCTTTACACAGCATTTTAAGTATCCAGTTGAACGAACTCATTGAAACTGAAACCAACAGACTACATCAGTGATTTTATTAACTTTACTAAGGTAAAGCGAAATCTCTTAGACATCTAGATGTCTCACTCAACAACCGAACACACACTTGACAAGACCTGTGTGTGTACCCAGACCTGTTGTCCAAGAAAGTCATAAGCCTACCACTACCACCTTCAACCCCCCAAGGGGGGTTGAAGGTGGTAGTGGTAGGCTTATGACTTTCTTGGACAACAGGTCTGCTGGAATCTACAGTCACATCCTGGTGCAAGTGCTTCAAGTGACAGGATAGTAGTAATGGTAGTATATTATAGTGTCAATATTCCTTGAATAATTACCCCTCAAACTGTGAGGTCAGTTGTTGAACTTGAAACTGACAGAAAAAAAAATATATTGCTGTGACCCATTTTGCTTCAAATGATTGCAACTGTGTTTGGGTATGGTTGCAGCCATTACCTTTTACCACTAAACCACTTTCAAAATGAAATTACGTGATGTTATGTGACTTCGAAGTTAAATTACATTTTTGCTTTACAACAAAAATTTAATGTGAGCATAATACATGTAATCTCAATCATCCCTGACCAAAATATTTAGGAGGGCAATTTTTCGCTCTCCTTAATTCTTTCAGGAGGGCAGTAAGGAGAGCTAAAAAATCGCTCTCCTGAAATTGCCAAGCCTGCTAAACAAGAGAAAAACAGAGTGATTGGAGAAAGTTCTGTTGGACTACCAGAGTGCTAGGAGTTAAGAGACCTCTCTTTTTAGCTCCGCTGACAAAGTCAGCAGAGCTTTTCTTATATTGATTCGTCCATCGTCCGCCGTCCGTCCATCCGTCCGTCCATCCGTCCGTCGTCAACATTTTATTTGTCCGAGCCATAATTTCTAAACCGCTGAATATTTTTCCACCAAACTTCATAACAATATGTATTATCAATAGACGGTGTGTCATCAATTATTCTGCGGTCTGTAAATCCACAGGGTCAAGGTCACAGGTCTCAGGATCAAGAAAATCTTAAGATATTTTTTATATTTCTTTGTCCAAGCCATAATTTCTGAACCGCTGAATATTTTTACATCAAACTTCATAACAATATGTATTATCAATAGACGGTGTGTCATCAATTATTCTCAGCGGAGCTCTCTAGGCCTGACAGGCCTCTTGTTGTCATTTTGTCATGGAGAAGTGGTCTCTCAAATAAGTGGCTCTCATGACAGGGCCTTTATAGAGTAAAACAAACAAATGATACAATGTCACAGTAGTCTCTCATGACAGTATTGAATGTGTTAATTTGATGCCATGATACAATTGGTTAGTTTCACCTGTAGTGTATTTCGTATTTTCGTTGGAATGTGTGATTAATATTGACCCCATTGAAGCCAAAAAATATTAACTTTAATAAATAGTTTGATATTTCAGACATTGCTAATCAATAATCCCATGAATGTTGGAATATCGTTTGAGTTGAAATTGTCTCTGTATTAACTTGAATCTAAAAAATAATCAATTTTCAGTATAATATCTAACCACTGCAAAGGCCTAGCTTCTTTGTCATATTGTCCATTATTATACTGCATGAAACATTCAAGACATATACTTTGCCAATCACCCTTTGATAGATTCAGAGACCAGGCAGAATTTGCTCTGTCTTCAGTAAAAAGCAACTCAGAAGCTGCCTTCTGAAAATCCAGTCTACCGTGTTGTCAATGATTATTTCCGAACTTAAGTCTCAATTCATACTATTATATCCACGGAAAGACATGGAAATTGGTAAATAAAACCACACTCCCTCATCTGTTCTCAATCTGGCAGTATCCAAGAAACAAAGTAACAAAGTATTTTTTTACATGGCCCAAAAGGTATCTAATTTTATGTGTGAATATCAGTCATTGCCCAATGAGTGGACATGAGAAATATGTTTTTCCATGAGCAGCTTTGCTGCAAGTGGAAATACGTAATTTTTTGTATCCATTGAAGATAAAATCCTTGCTATCAATGGAAAAAAATTATCTTTTTCTTATGCATACCTCAGAAAAATTATTTGCCGATTTGATAGAGCCATGAATAAATCTTTTCCAAGCTCTTGTTCTCTCATTGTTGTCCAACCATTTCTTTGCAGTATGTATATATATTTTACTGGTGCAACAAATTTTAATAGCGTGGTATTTCCAACACAACATTCATAAAAAGGTCTAAATAGTTTTAGAATAAAAATTTAATAACTGGGAAGTATCCTAGAACAATATTTTTGATTAAAGTTCAACTGTTTTATTACCCCCTTTGGGAACCCCAAGAAGTGGAGCAGTGCTTGTTTACCATGGCAATAAAATTCTGCTTTACTGGTGAAATAGGATCCAGTAACTATTGCCTCTCCGTGGAAGTCTCCAGATGTGGGCTACATAGATATAAACTATTGGCTAACATAGAAATAAACGATTGGCTAAACTTTACTTTGCCCCTGTGTTGTGAGCATTAACCCCTTGAACTCTAGTGGTATCTTACATGCCAGTTCAATGGCAGCAATTAGAAGAGTCCATATTCATTATTTGGGGAAGACCAATCAGTATTTTCAACGTGCAGCCTCGGGCAATATTTATTGAACAGCCATCCTATATAATGACGTTATGACGTATCATGCTCCTGGGCGGAAAAGCGATCGCTGGGGTTCAAAGGGTTAAATGCCAATAAATAATAACAGTTTTATTAGCTCACCTGACTGAAAGTCAGGGTGCATGAAGGTGGTGTTTGAGCCTCTTTCTCCTAAACCACTGGCTACATTTTAATTAAATTTCATGTAAGTAGTGGTTATATAGAGGCATTTTGATTTTTATACAAATTAGGTTTCGGCTCGTATTGAGCAGAGGTGTGGGGAAAAAATGGCCAATTTTTTTGAAAATCTTCTTCTAATGAACCACCAGTATCAGAGACTTGATATGTGGTATACAGAGTCCTTTTGAGGTTTAGAATCAAATTTGTTCAAGAGAAGTTTGTCGGGCATTATTTGCCTTCGTTATGGGAGGGGCAAAAATTTTGGCCACGCCTAAAATTTCTATTTTCTGAACCGTGAGGTCGATTTGAACCAGATTTGATATGAGACGATAATGGGTCATAAGTAGTTGATTGATGCAAAAAAATTTTTCTCACTGCCCCATGGGAACCCCGGGAGCTAAAAATAGGAAAAACCTTAAAACTGCCATATCTCCAAAACTACACTGCACAGAGAATTGTTATTTTGTATAAAGCTTACTTTTATGCAGTAGAATAGAATGGTTAAAAAAATTCCCTATCGGTTTGATCACAAGGTACTTTTTTCAGGACTTTGAAAAAGTGCTGAGTCAGCACTTTTTAACACTGTTGGCAATGGGAAAAAGATTTAAAAATCTTCTTCTCCAGATCCAGCCGGCAGAATCTTTTCATATTTGGTATGCAACATTGTAGGGTGGATCTGATTCAAGTTTGTTCAAATCGACCCCCTGGATTCATATTTGGGCTCAGTATGGGAGCCCGATTTCGAACGTAGTGCATTTCAGGCAAATTTCTTAAAAAAATCTTCTTCACCAGATCCAGCAGGCAGAATCTTTTGATATTTGGTATGCAACATTGTGGGGTGGATCTGATTTAAGTTTGTACAAATCGGCTCCCTAGATTCATATTTGGGCTCACTATAGAAGCTCGTATTCGAACTTAGTGCATTTCAGGCAAATTTCTTCAAAAATCTTCTTCTCCAGATCCAGCTGGCAGAATCTTTTGATATTTGGTATGGAACATTGTTCGGTGGATCTGATTCAAGTTTGTTCAAATCGGCTCCCTGGATTCATATTTGGGCTCACTATAGAAGCCCGAATTCGAACTTCGTGCATTTCAGGCAAATTTCTTGAAAAATCTACTTCTCCAGATCCAGCAGGCAGAATCTTTTGATATTTGGTATGCAACATTGTGTAGTGGATCTGATTCAAGTTTGTTCAAATCGGCTCCCTAGATTCATATTTGGGCTCACTATAGAAGCTTGAATTCGAACTTAGTGCATTTCAGGCAAATTTCTTAAAAAATCTTCTTCTCCAGATCCAGCAGGCAGAATCTTTTGATATTTGGTATGCAACATTGTGGGGTGGATCTGATTCAAGTTTGTTCAACTCGGCTCCCCTGGATTCATATTTGGGCTCAGTATAGAAGCCCTGTTACAACCGATAATGTTACCACGCCGCATAATGTTACACCAACGCATAATGTTACAAAAAATGTAGTAAACAACCAATAATGTTATAAACTCAGCATAATGTTATAACTTTTTTCAACCCGTTATGTTATAAAAATCGACGCATAATGTTCAACCTGTTATGTTACAACAAATTAACCGATAATGTTATAACTTCTGTATACTAATTCCAGTTACAGCTATTGCAGATGGACTTAACCACTTACCATTTATTGCCGCATAAAGGTATGTAAAATTTATACTAAAGGTTTCTGCTCTGGTTAAGGTGGGGAGACCCCCCCCCCCCCCAACTCCAGGGGATTTATCATAGAATGACCTAGTCACATTACATAGACGTGGATTATCCTGGTAACTCAATCGTGTGACGTCATTACCATGATCATCCAGTGCCCAACATGGTGAAGGCGGGGGGGGGGGGGGGGGGGGGGGGGGGGGGGTGGTGGAGGGCTACTATTTTATCCAGTTGGTACATTTACCAACATGCATAATCTCTGCTTCCAGAAATGTAGTGCACCATAGTCCCCTGGCGCCTTTGGGGATGGGCAAATGCCTCTGTTTCTGCTTGTTTTGGGCATCTAAAACTCATTTGTCGCATATTTCTTAGTCATAAGAACATCTTATTATTCATTAATTTGACATTTTAACAACTAACAGTGAACAAAAATGAGGTGGAATTAAAAGAGGTCAAAAAGTTGGATGGAGCGAGGTACATATGATGGATGTGGCGGGTTGGTAGTGTCGCACGGAAGCCGAAGAATAAGATGCGAGACTGGGTAGGAAGAGGAATGGGGGTTTAGGAGGATTGAAAGGGGTGGGCAGGGATTAGGCTGAGAAAGAGAGGAGGTCATGGATTAGTACATCAGGGTGATTGTGCAGAGAAGGCTATCTGAGAATACTATAAGAGAGTAGTGCTAGACGGTATGATAATATAGATGGTGGAGATGTTGGAAGAAGTGGAAGTGATGAATTTGGGATTACAGGTTCTGGAAAAGGCGGAATCACTAGAACAGGCAGTGTAGGGAGATGGAAGAGGTTGTGGAGGAGGGGTTGTGTTGATGTTGGTGTTGTGGCGGTGTTGGTGATGGTGTTGAGTAGTTATGTATGTTGAAAATGAGCCATTTTGTAGGTCCCCGGGGCAGGACCCCGGAAGTGACGTCATGTCACGTGACTGGGCGGTCATGTTGGGTTGTCATGATAGTGCATGTGAGTGGCCATGCTGTGATGTCATTATCATGAAAAAAGGTGGTAGGAGTGCGTATGCGCAGCACGTGTTGTTATAGGGATACGTGCTCCGTCTCACCCTTAGCAACCCGACAATAGATATTGAATTAATCCAAACAACCCGACAATCTTCAGGAAACTGTCTAATGCATTCCCGAAAACACTCCCGAATCCTGCCAGCACCGATTTAGTAACTCGCCAGAAACTCGAGGGACCGGGACTTCAGGAGCTCCAGGGGCAAGGGACAGTAGGACTCTGGGGACAGGGACGGCGCCTCCCCCTTCCAGTTTATCCCTCAGTTAAAAAAACACTATTATAATAAACCAACCATTATTGTAATAAACCCATTTCTGTGATAAATTACGCGTCCATTATATGGTCGGACATTAGGTAACGACACTATCCTATATTTTAAGGAAACTAAACCCAGGGAATCCCCCTTTTCGTTGTATGAAGCAATGAAAGCTATGAAAATGAGCACGATGCGCGCAAAATCATACGTCTCAAAATGAAAGCTTTGAAAATGAGCGCAGTGAGTACCTCTTCATACGTCTCATACCCTCATTAAGGATACTATCCTTCCTTTATTTGGGAGTGTTTTCGGGAGTGTTTGGTCAGTTTTCTGAAGATTGTCGGGTTGTTTGGATTAATTCGATATCTATTGTCGGGTTGTTAGGGGTGAGACGGAGCACGTGTCCCCATAACAACACGCGCTGCGCCTCTGCATTCCTACCACCTATTATCTTGATAATGACATCACAACATGGTCACCCACGTGCACTATCATGACAACCCAACATGACCGCCTAGTTACGTGACATGACGTCACTTCTGGGGTCCTGCCCCGGCGTCCTACAAAATGGCTCATTTTCAATATACATAACTACTCAAAACCATCACCAACACCGCCACAACATCAACACAACTCCTCCTCTACAACCTCCTCCTTCTCCCTATACTGCCAGTTCTAGTGATTCCACCTTTTCCAGAACCTGTAATCCCAAATTTATCACTCCCACTTCTTCTAACATCTCCACCATCTATATTATCATATCGTCTAGCACTACTCTCTTACAGTATTTTCAGATTGCTTTCTCTGCACAATCACCCTGATGAACTAATCCATGACCTCCTCTCTCTCTCAGCCTAATCCCTGCCCACCCCTTTCAATCCTCCTAAACCCCATTCCTCTTCCTACCCAGTCTCGCATCTTATTCTTCGGTTTCCGTGCGACACTACCAACCTGCCACATCCACCGTATGTACCTCGCTCCATCCAACTTTTTGACCTCTTTTAACTCCACCTCATTTTTGTTCTCTGTCAGTTGTTAAAATGTCAAATTAATGAACAATAAGATATTCTTATGACTAAGAAATATGCGACAAGTGAGTTTTAGATGCCCAAAACAAGCAGAAACAGAGGCATTTGCCCATCCCCAAAGGCATCAGGGGACTATGGTACACTACATTTCTGGAAGCGGAGACTACGCATGTTGGTAAACGTTCCAACCGGATAAAATAGCACTCCTCCCCCACCACCCCCGCCTTCACCATGTTGGGCACTGGATGATCATGGTAATGATGTCACACGATTGAGTTACCAGGATAATCCACGTCTATGTAACATGACTAGGTCATTCTATGATAAATCCCCGGGAGTTGGTGGAGTGGTGTCTCCTCGCCTAAAGCAGAGCAGAAACCTTTAGTATAAATTTTACATGCCTTTATGAGGCAATAAATGGTAAGTGGTAAAGTCCATCTGCAATAGCTGTAACTGGAATTAGTATACAGAAGTTATAACATTATCGGTTAATTTGTTGTAACATAACGGGTTGAAAAAAGTTTTAACATTATGCGTTGATTTTTATAACATAACGGGTTGAAAAAAGTTATAACATTATGCAGAGTTTATAACATTATCAGTTGTTTACTACATTTTTTGTAACATTATGCGTTGGTGTAACATTATGCGGCGTTGTAACATTATCGGTTGTAACAAGCCCTAATTCGAACTTCGTGCATTTCAGGCAAATTTCTTCAAAAATCTTCTTCTCCAGATCCAGCTGGCAGAATCTTTTCATATTTGGTATGTAACATTGTGGGGTGGATCTGATTCCAGTTTGTTCAAATCGGCCACCAGGATTCATATTTGGGCTCACTATAGAAGCCCGAATTCGAACTTAGTGCATTTCAGGCAAATTTCTTCAAAAATCTTCTTCTCCAGATCCAGCTGGCAGAATCTTTTCATATTTGGTATGTAACATTGTGGGGTGGATCTGATTCCAGTTTGTTCAAATCAGCCACCAGGATTCATATTTGGGCTCACTATAGAAGCCCGAATTCGAACTTAGTGCATTTCAGGCAAATTTCTTCAAAAATCCTCTTCTCCAGATCCAGCAGGCAGAATCTTTTAATACTTGGTATACAACATTATGGGGTGGATCTGATTCAAGTTTGTTCAAATCAGCCCCCTGGGTTTATATTTGGGCTCAGTATAGGAGCCCAAATTTGAACTTAGTGCATTTCAGGCAAATTTCTTTGAAAATCTTCTTCTCCAGATCCAGCAGGCAGAATCTTTTGATATTGGGTATGCACCATGCTTAGGAGGGTGAGATTCAAGTTTGTTCAAGCCAAGTCCCTGGGTTCATATTTGGGTTCACTGTGGTAGCCCGAATTATAACTTAGTTCAAAATGAGGAATTTTCTTTAAAAATCTTCTTCAGATCCAGCAGTCAAAATGTTTTGATATTTGGTATGCAGCATCCTTAGGGGGGTGAGATTCAAGTTTGTTCAAGCCATGTCCCTAGGTCCATATTTGGACTCACTGTGGGAGCCCGAATGATAACTTAGTTCAAAATGAGGGAATTTTCTTTAAAAATCTTCTTCAGATCCAGCAGTCAGAATGTTCTGATATTTGGTATGCAGCATCCTTAGGGGGAGAGATTCAAGTTTGTTCAGCCATGTCCCAAGGTCCATATTTGGACTCACTGTGGGAGCTTGAATTGTAAGTTAGTTCAAAATGAGGAATTTTCTTTAAAAATCTTCTTCTTCAGATCCAGCAGTCGGAATGTTTTGATATTTGGTTTGCAGCATCCTTAGTGGGGTGAGATTCAAGTTTGTTAAAGCCAAGTCCCTGGGTTTATATATGGGCGCCCTGTGGGAGCCCGAATTATAACTTAGTTCAATATGAGGAATATTCTTTAAAAATCTTTTTTTTTTTTAGATCCACTGGTCAGAATCTTTGGATATTTGGTATAAGCTTTTTTTAGGAGGAGCAGATGCAACTTGTTGAAATCAATTCTCTGGGTTGATATTTAGGCTACCATGTCAGGTGAGTGCCCTCAGGCCCCTTGGGGCCTCTTGTTTAATATCTTAGGCAAAAACTTGACACAGCATTTTGATGTCAAGCAGTGGTTAAAAGATGGGCAGATCTTCTCCTTTGCTGGTGTTGGTCCAAATATGACCTGAAACCTACAATTTATTTTTTCAGTTTGGTACGTCCTGAAGGATATACCAGTCTAAAAAACAAATTATGTCCTTACACTTCATGTTTGGACAACACTCACATAAAAATGAGAAGTGTCGTAGTGAATGAAATCACTGGATTACATTGTGTCATCACCAATATGTAGAACTTTACATCAATTGAAAAAATATATCTTTACATGATATGCAATACATGTGTGTTTGGAATGTGCCATTATAACTATGTCAAAACAACATCAAAAATAATCAACTGACACTGTTTTCAGAGAATAGAAAACAATTAACCTCTAATGCCAGCTACAAAAGTGTAAATGGCACTTTTTTAGACCATAATTCAGACATGTAAACTACACTGATTAAATTTTTGATGTGTTATGTTTGATTTCCAACTAACCTCTGACATCAAATGTCTCACTACTGTGAAACTGATTCTCTACATCTCCCACCGAGGGGATATCAAATTTTACATCTTTAGCATTTTCTAGAAATTTACTGTGTATACTATGCAATATATTGTTCCTTGAGTGTGACAAGGTGCCATCTGCAATGCTAAAGCATTGCAGATTGTTTTTGTTGCGTACAAGAGACGATATTGGATATAAATGTATTTTCTTGAAATGAGAATTTAAAGCCCACACAGCATATACTGTGTCATTATAGATTCAGTATGTAAAGAAACAAGCGGTGAAGAATTATCCAAGTTACACTGATGTTAACCATTAAAAATACATATGATATTAAAGCAAATTTCATATGTTGATTGTAAGACAATTCACTAACAGTGAAGAAGCTAGGCTAATGATCTCCAACATCTAAATTATACCATTGTCCAAAAGTATAAAGGCAAGAAGTGCATCTGGCAATACATTCTTTTCTTTAGCTGTACTACATTTTCTGACATTTTATTGTATTTTACAACTGTTACATTTATGAATTACAGACAGGCGCACGTGCCAGAATTCATGTAGCTGAAGGTGGAGTAAACAATGTTTGTTGGTGATTTTGCATCCCTGTACACAAAAATAAGATATCCGATGAGATTACTTTCAGCAATATTCAGCTTACTTCACAGTGAGGTGAATATTGCTGGAATGAATCCTCTCTGTCTGAAAGAATGAGAATTGTGCATTAGAATGCTAACATGATAGTGATATGACCTTGAAATTGTTAATATTTAGCATTTAATATATTCCTGGTTTTCTATATTAACGGGAATGGGAATGAAATTACACTCAGAACCGGGAAATGTTACAGATAATATCAAGTGAATCTATGAGAGTAACAAGACACATTTATTTTCTTGAAAATGAACATATTTTTTTGGCAATCTGCTGTCTCCATAGGGAAAAGTTATTTTCCTAAAAACAGTGTGAAAACCCAAATCCACTTTGAACTCATCTTCATTTTCAGAGTCACTAGTTTCATCACCACAACCTCCTGGCTTCAAGTTCCTCTTCACTGCCATCACCAGTCTCCTCTTCAAGTAGAGGAGACTAGTGACAGCAGTGAAGAAGCAGTTGATGTTCAAGGAAATAGTGAATATTGAGTGATACTAGTGATTTTGAAAATAAAGGCGAGTTTGAACTTTGAAGCGAGTGAAGATCTTGCTGTTGAAGAGGGGAGTCCTCTGGAAATGATTAAGAGCTACAGTGATTTGCTGAAAAAAGTTCTTCAGGAAGCAGGATTGTAAAAAGTTCAGGCTGAAAGGGCCGATGAATTCTTGCAAAGTTACGCTGGGACAGTTTTTTTAATTTTGAACCCTTCAGTTCAACCAAACAGTGCCATGCATGATTCTCAGTTCTGTGCTTAGCCTATAGATTTCCCAGATATGTTGACCGCCTTTCGGAACCTGGAACCCTGGGAAATCTCATTCCCGATTAAACCCTATCAATATTGAGTACAGACTCCCTCAGCTTATCTGTAAATGTAATTGCTTGTTACTCTTTGAGGCAAGCTCTCTTGAGTTTACCTTGGAATACCCTTGAAAATCTTCGAATACCTCTTCTCAGGCTATTTGGATGTTCTTGGACATATACCAGGAACATTCTTGAAATTTCTTGAATTGACTGCTCATTCAAGTGCAGAAACCCTGGTTCTGTTTGGACCCAAAACAAATGTTGGTGTTGATCCTTTTTCGTCTGAGCGATCGTCTCAGATTCCCGCGTTGTGTCCTTGGGCAAGTCGCTTAACCCCGGTTGCCCACATGGGGGCGTGATGGCGCCGTGTACTTCGGTGTACTGCACGTCGATGGTGCACATGCCTTCAACCAATCTAACCCTGCCTGTGCTGCAGTGTGGAGTTACAATGTTGAGGTGCTGGCAGCTGCTCGTCGTTGTTCGGTGGTTTCCTCCGGGTACTCCTGCTTCCTCCACCTGTAAAACTGTCATCGACACCCTGTGACCTTGGCTGTTGAAGTGTCGTTAAACCTTAATAAATAAATAAATAAATAAATAAATGTTGATCCTTTTGGGGATGGAGGTCCCACAAAGTAGATCTTCTGTTTCCCCAGCCATTTTTTGTAAAATTGTATACAGGCAGGCGTTATAAAAATTTTACCTTTAGCTTAGCATGACAAAGTCAAGATAAGATATTACCATCATGCGAGCGGAAGTCTGTGAGACTGTTAGTCTATGAGTCAGTCTTTTCACATTTTCTTTAGCACAGGCTACACCCTGTAGTTCTTGTCTGAACATCACTAAATTTCATGTGCAGTCATGTCTAGATGAGATCATCCCATTTTGATTGTAATCAGTCAACTGCGGCGGCTGCACAGGCCAGATACATGAAAATCTTGAGAACAGTCTACAGGTCATATTTATTAAGGGATTTCATTATAACTTGATTGCATGACTCATTGTGGAATGATTTTACTGTAACTTGGTAACTTTGGTTGACATACGTTAACTGTGAGGGCTACATCAACCCAGGTCTCAGTTCTTTTGTACAGTCTACACCTCAAATTATTATTATACCCCACGCAACAAAGTTGCGGGGGTATAATGTTTTTGACTGGTCAGTCAGTCCTAGTTGTTTTCCGGACTTTTTTTCTACATGCTTCCAGATATTGAGCTGATTTTTGGTATGTTAGTCTAACATGGTGGCCTACAGAACAAGTTTGCATTTTGTTCCGCTCCACTGATTTTTACCAAAATTACAACCCTTGGACTCTGAAAAATGCATTAAAATTACAGTTTTCTGGACTTTTTTTCTACACGCTTCCAGATATTGAGCTGATGTTTGGTATGTTAGTCTGACATGGTGGCCTACAGATCAAGTTTGCATTTTGTTCCGCTCCACTGATTTTTACCGAAATTACGGCCCTTGAACTTTGAAAAGTTCATCAAAATTACAGTTTTCCGGACTTTTTTCCTACACGCTTCCAGATATTGAGCTGATTTTTGATATGTTAGTCTAACATGGTGGCCTACAGAACAAGTTTGGGTTTTGTTCCGCTCCACTGATTTTTACCAAAATTACGGCCCCATAGACTTTGAAAAGTTCATCAAAATTACAGTTTTCCGGGCTTTTTCTCTGCTTGAATTCTTTCAATACCGTTTAAACTACAGAACACTGTTTTCTGCAGTATTCCTAGAATCTATGTTTATTTTTAAAAAATGATTAGAGCTTGAAATATCGGGGCACGTGGGGTATGTGAGCGTGCTCACTAAAGTTCTATATTTTTAGCTCAACTTTGGCGAAGCCAAATTTGAGCTTTTGTCATGGCCCGTCGTCCGTCTGGCCGTCTGTCCATCTGTCCGTACGTCAACAATTGGATACGGCTCGGGCTAGACGCCGTATTTATGAACCGATCTTTACGAAACTTCTTGGGTACCTTTGTTATGACCGTGGGACGAGAACGAGTGTTTTTGGGTGCGGTCCGAAATTCAAGATGGCTGCCAGCCGCCATTTTGTACCGACGATGCAGAAATCTGTTTTTTGTACAGAACTTCCATATGAAAGCTCTGATTTTAATAATTTTTTGTATGAATGTTTTAGTACCATGGGATACATCACATATAATATGGGTTTTTTAGCTTAACTTGACATAGTCAAGATAAGCTATTGCCATCACGCGTGCGGAAGTCTGTTAGTCTGTTAGTCTGTTAGTCTGTTAGTCTGTGAGTCTGTGACGTCTGTTCACATTTTCCTTTAGCACGGGCTACACCCCACAGTTCTTGTCTGATCGTCACGAAATTTCATATGCAGGTTTGGGGTCATGTCTAGATGAGAACCGGTATGGCTGCCCGAGCCCAAAACCCGAAAACCATTAGCACAGTCTACAGGTCGTATTTATGAAGGGATTTCATTGTAACTTGGTAGGATGCCTCTGTATAATGCCTAGATGAGAACGTCCCCTTTTGGGCATGATCCGTCAACCGTGATGGCTGCCCAAGCCCGAAACCCAAAAACTTTTAGCACAGTCTGCAGGTCATGTTTAATGTGGGGGGATTTCGTTGTAACTTGGTAGGATGACTCCTTATGATGTCTAGATGAGAATTTCCCCATTTGGGCATGATCTGCCAACCGCGATGACTGCCCGAGCCCAAAACCCGAAAACCTTTAGCACAGTATACAGGTCATATTTATTGAGGAATTTCATTGTAACTTGGTGGGTTGACTTCATGCAATGTCTAGATGAGAAAGTCACCTTTTGGGCATGATTGGGCAACTGTGACGGCTACAGGGCCCAAAGCCCGAAAACCTTTAGCACAGTCTAGAGGTCATATTTATGAAGGGATTTCATTGTAACTTGGTAGGATGACTCCAAATAATGTCTAGATGAGAACGTCCCATTTTGATTTCGATCATGCAGCCTTGATGGGTGCCCGAGCCCAAAAACTTTTAGCATAGGCAAAAGGTCATATTTATGGAAGGATTTCATTGTAACCTGTTAGGTTGACTCCATATAATGCCTAGATGATGACATCCCCTTTTGGTCGTGATTGGTCATTTGTGATGGCTACAAGTGGCCGAAGCCCGAAAACCTTGAGCACAGTCTACAGGTAATATTTATGAAGGGATTTCATTGTAACTTCTTAGGATCACTCCAGATGATGCCCAGATGAGATTGTCCCCTATGTTTGCAATCATTCAGCCATGATGGCTGCCCGAGCCCGAAGCCCGAAAACCTTTAGCACAGTCTACAGGTCATATTTATGAAGGGATTTCATTGTAACTTGGTAGGTTAACTTCATATAATGTCTAGATGAGAACGTCCCATTTTGGACATGATTGGGCTACTGTGACGGATAAAGGTGCCCGAAGCCCGAAAACCTTTAGCACAGGCTACAGGTCATATTTATGAGGGGATTTCATTGTAACTTGGTAGGATGACTCCAAATAATGTCTAGACGAGAACGTCCCATTTTGGCCATGATCATTCAGCCTTGATGGGTGCCCGAGCCCAAAAACCTTTAGCATAGGCAAAAGGTTATATTTATAGAAGGATTTCATTGTAACCTGTAAGGTTGACTCCATATAATGCCTAGATGATGACATCCCCTTTTGGTCGTGATTGGTCAACTGTGATGGCTACAGGTGCCCGAAGCCCAAAAACCTTGAGCACAGTCTACAGGTCATATTTATGAAGGGATTTCATTGTAACTCCGCAGGATCACTCCAGATGATGCCCAGATGAGATTGTCCCCTTTGGTTGCGATCATTCAACCATGATGGCTGCCCGAGCCCGAAGCCCGAAGACCTTTAGCACAGTCTACAGGTCATATTTATGAAGGGATTTCATTGTAACTTGGTAGGCTGACTTCATATAATGTCTAGATGAGAACGTCCCCTTTTGGACACGATTGGGCAACTGTGACGGCTTCAGGGGCCCAAAGCCCGAAAACCTTTAGAACAGTCTACAGGTCATAATAATGAAGGGATTTCATTGTAGCTTGGTAGGATGACTCCAAATAGTGTCCAGATGAGAACGTCCCCTTTTGGTCACGATCATTCAGCATTGATGGCAGCCCGAGCCCCAAAACCTTTAGCACGTCTGTAAGTCGTATCTATGGAAGGATTTCATTGTAACTTGTTAGGTTTACTCCATATAATGCCCAGATGGTGACATCCCCTTTTGGTTGTGGTTGGTCAACTGTGATGGCTACAGGTGCCTGAAGCCCGAAAATCTTGAGCACCATCAGGTCATATTTATGAAGGGATTTCATTGTAACTTCATAGGATCACTCCAGATGATGTCCAGATGAGAATGTCCCCTTTGGTTGCGATCATTCAACCATGATGGCTGCCCAAGCCTAAAGCCTGAAAACCTTTAGCACAGTCTTCAGATCATATTTATGAAGGGATTTCATTGTAACATGGTAGGTTGACTTCATGTAATGTCTAGATGAGAACAGCCCCTTTTGGACACCATTCGGCAACTGTGTTGGCTACAGGGGCCCAAAGCCCGAAAATCTTTAGCACAGTCTACAGGTGATATTTATGAGGGGATTTCATTGTACCTTGGTAGGATGACTCTAAATAATGTCTAGATGAGAACGTCCCCTTTTGGTCGCGATCACTCATCCTTGATGGCTGCCCGAACCCAAAACCCCAAAACCTTTAGCATAGTGTATTGGTCATATTTATGGAAGGACTTCATTCTAACCCGTAAGTTTGACTCCATATAATGCCTAGATGATGACATCCCCTTTTGGTCGTGATTGGTCAACTGTGACGGCTTCAGGGGCCCGAAGCCCAAAAACATTTAGCACAGCCTACAGGTCATATTTATGAAGGGATTTCATTGTAACTTTGTAGGATCACTCCAGATGATGCCCAGATGAGAATGTCCCCTTTTGGTTGCGATCATTCAACCATGATGGCTGTCAGAGCCCAAAGCCCAAAAACCTTTAGCACAGTCTACAGCTCATATTTATTAAGGGATTTCATTGTAACTTGGAAGGTTGACTTCATATAATGTCAAGATGAGAATGTCCCCTTTGGACGCAATTGGGAAACTGACGGCTACAGGGGTCCGAAGCCCAAAAACCTTTATCACAGTCTACAGGCCATATTTATGAAGGGATTTTAATGTAACTTGATAGGATGACTCGTTTTGGAATAATTTCACTGTAACTTGGTAACTTTTGTTGATATACGTTAACTGTGAGGGCCACATACATTAACTGTGAGGTCATATTAACCCACCCCTCAGCTCTTTAGTACAGTGTACACTTCATATTATTTTTATCATAAACATAGCATACAGGGAACAGAAATGAACATATTCCCAATTATCACAATTCTTGTCTTATTTCATAATCCTTTCATAAACATTGAACATTATCCTTTTCATCAAACACAACACACAAGTTAAGCTACAGTGTCATTGACACTTTCATTTGTTTGAATATTTAGTACCATGTGATAAATCGCATATAATACGGGTTTTTTTCTCGTGCATAAATTATTCCAATTAGACTAACTTTAATCTATTTAATGTTAATTTCAGCACTGTAAGTGCAAATGCCAATACGGCTCGGGCTAGAGGCCGTATTTATGAACCAATCTTTATGAAACTTCTTGGATATCTTTGTTATCACTGTGGGACGAGAACGAGTGTTTTGGGGGTGCGATCCAAAATTCAAGATGGCCACCAGCAGCCATTTTGTACAAAATGTTGTGCAATCAGATTTTTGCTCAGAACTTCTATATGAAAGCTCTGATTTGAATACATGTTTGTGTGAATGTTTACTAACATGGGATGCATCACATATAATACTTAGGTCCTATTCTTTAGACCATATTGCAATCACCTTGTAATTGATTTACTATGGTTGACGTGGTCACAACAAAACTCTTTTTTCTCTTATTCATTATTATCATTATTGTTGACTTGGTCACAACAAATACTGATTCCTGTCATATTCATTATTGTTGACCTGGTCACAGCAAATACTAATTCCTGTCATATTCAAAGTTGAGCTACAGTGTCATTGACACTTTCATTAATCTTCATCAGGTTGCAATTATGGCTGAAATTGTGGCTTATAGTTACTATAAACACCCTATAGGAAATCACTTTTTCATCATCTTCACTGAAAGTACTGAGACAATGTGAACTAGACTTGGTAGGCATTGTCTTTGATAGGTTCTCTACAACTGTTACTCATTTTATTCCTACTGGGTGAAAAAACGTGGCCGCAAGAAGCATTCTTTGATTCTGATTGGTCAGTTTTGAAAACTCTTCTCCTCTGAAACCACAAGGCCAAATGTTTTGAAACTTTGCATGGTTGATAACTGGGACACCCCTCCAACATTTCTCATTTTAATGTTGATCGTTTTGCAAACATGGCCACAATTGTGGTTTATAGTTACTATACAAAAAATCTAGAGGAAATCACATTTTCATCTTCTCTCTGGAACTGTTGAGCTGACGTGAACCAAAACTTGGCAAGAATGGTCTATAGGAGGCCCTCTACAAACGATCCTCTTTTTGTTCCTATTGGCTCGAAAATATGGCCACCAGAGACATTCTATGATTCTGTTTGATGGATTCATATGTTTTGAAACTTCACATGATTGAAGACTGGGACACCTCATGTAATTTTGATGTAATGTTGCAAACATGGCCACAATTGCAGCTCATAGTTACCATGGAAAGCCTATGGGAAATCACATTTTTATATGTAGTTCCAGGGGAGCGATTACAGCCTCTGTAGAGCCTTATAGTTTTCATTTCCATAAAAAATTAATGTTGTCGTTATCACCAGCCTTTGAACTTATTGCATTTGTGGATCAACTTATCCCTTTTGCACTCTCTGCTGGGTATATTTATGCATTTCCATAAAAAAAGCAAAAAACATTGCCACAAGCAATGACCTTCTACTTAGTGCATTAACATCTTCCTTGGGCATGCTTAGAGGGCACATTCATTTTCAGGTTGATTTGAAACTGTATGCTAATACAGGTTGACAAAGATAGCTATTGATTTTCTTTTCATGTCCATCAAAAACTGTTGCTGTTAGCAACAGTTTTTGAATTTATTGCATTTGTGCATCAACATTCATCTTTGACATGGCCTGCAGGCCACATTTATCATAGGATTGTTTTTTAACTTGGTGTGCTCATTAGTCAAGACTTTTAGATAAGAGCTATTGATTAGCATCCATTTCTGTGAAAAAAGTTGCCATTTACAATAACCTCTGAACATACTGCATTTGTGTATCAACATTCTTCCTTTAGCCAGTCTTACAGTTTACATTTAAAAATGCATGGATTACTCTGACGTTGAGCACACACAATGCTGTTGTGTTGAAATGATCTTCAATTTTGCCATTTCATTTGTAACTTACCAAGTTCAAGTTTGTCAAGTTGAGCTTCATTATCATTGACACTTTCATTGTAAGTGATAAGGTTATTCAGAAAACCTAGTGCTAACCCACTTTGTGCTGGTTAAAGAGTAATACCCCTCAAAAGCTTAAAAATTCATGTTTTCCTTGGATTTCTCTGAAAACATTGTGTACATTTTCAACAAAAGTTGGCCATTCGCAGGTCTTGGTGTGACACTACAAGTTGCATGTACAAAATATTCTGTAAGCACTTGTTAACCCTCCACAGGCTCTCAAATATCAAAACTTTGATAAAATAGGCTGTTTCGGCCACCCACAGCACCCAATGTGTGGCTGAGAGATAAACATAACTTCCTTTATTGGAAGTGGAATTCACTGAGGATAATTTTTGTAAGTAATAAGGGTAATCAAAAAACCAAACCTTAACCTGTTTTGGGCTTCAACATCGATACCTATCAAAAGATTAAAATTCATGTTTTCCCTGGATTTCTTGAAAAACGTCTTGTAAAGTTTAAAGAAGAATTGGCCATTTGTGTGTGTTGGTGTGCCATTACAAGTTGCATAGAAAAAATATTCTGGTAAGCATTTGTTAACCTTCAGCCAGCTGCCAAACATCAAAATTTTAAATAAATTTTAGATCAAATGGGCTGTTTTCAAATAGCAGTACTCAATGGGTATACATCAAACAAACATAACTCCTTTTGTCAGACTTAGCCTTGTAATGATGGTTTTAACCTAAACTCTTTTTTTATCAAACCAAGTTATTTGAGACTACTATACCCACCTTTCTCAAGACATCAATAAAGGTACTTTAGGCTTAATAAAATTAAAAATCTGTTTCTCAGGCCCTCCCGCATGGTCCTTTTGGCTGCCGCATGCTCTCTTTTTATGACCAATGCAAACTTAAAAAAATAAAAATTAAATGGTTCATGTCTGATATTTCACACAAGTTAATGAAATTGATAAATTTGTCCCTTGAATGCAACAAGGCTTTGCAATGCTATAGCATTGCAAAGCCTTGTTGCACCCAAGGGACGAAATACACCACCACCCTTGCTATTCTGTAGATTATGAGGCATAAAACATAAAATAAACCAAGAATATGAACTTCTGATGGCAAAGAAATAATTACAAAAATAAAATATAAAATAAAAAACCGCCCGCCTGCATGCAATTTTAGAAAATTTGGCCTGAGAAACAGAACATCTACTTTGTGTGGCCTTAGTGAACAATTAAAAACAATTCTTTAGACACACTGGGGTCATGGAAAATCATGGAATCTCTTCTGGAAAGGCCATGATTCTCCAGAATCATTGAGTCTAGTTTTATGAATGGGATTGAACCAGCTCTCAGTATTTCTACAAGAGGTATTGCTCTTGCTCTTGTTATTTCAAAGAAAACCATTCAAGAATTTTTTTCTGAATTTAATATATAGCATTTTGATGATAATATAATCAGTGACATTGCCAACTGGCCATGTATAATTTTTTCTCCTTTAGTTATTACCCTTGTTTGAATTAGAATTTATTGTCATCTCATCACCATTTCTTGTCAACTCATTTAATAGATAACCGTTCAAGATTTTTTTTTCAAATTTGATATATAGTGTTCGAGTGATAATGTCAGGAAGGAGATTGCAAACCAACCACATATAAGTTTTTGTCAAGAGTTATTGCCCTTGTTGGACTTTAAATTTATAGTTATCTAATTACCATTTCTTGTCATCACATTTCAGAACAGCTCAAGATTTTTTTTTCCCAATTTAATATGTTGAGGATATCTAGTGTTTTTGAGTGGATATGGAAAATTATCTCATTACAGTAAAACCTGTCTTGAGAGACCACTGTCTTGAGAGACCACCTGTCTTGAGAGACCACATCTGCCAGGCACCGATTGGTTTTACTCTATAATGGACCTGCTATGGGAGACCACCTGTCTTGAGAGACCACCTGTCTTGAGAGACCACTTTGACCTGGTACCAACTTGTATTTTTATGCCATAATGGACCTGTCTTGAGAGACCGCCCCTTTGAAGACTGAAACCATGACAAAAACTTTTTAACTGTTCTGGAATTGGAAAATCCATTGTGGTTATACTAACATAATTAAAAGTATTAAAAGCTCTTAATTGGGTTTCAATTGCTAACTCATTACAGATTGAGATGTTTTTATAAGACCCTTTTGAAAAGATTAGGATTATTGCTGAATAAACAATTTCATACATACCTAAAATGTGACAGATAGGAATAAAAATAAATTTGTGTTGAAAATCTTTTTGTAACAAATTGAAATGGACTGTTATAAAAATTAAAAAAATAAATTAGTGTTGAAAATCTTCAATGAAGATTTTCAACACTAATTTATTTTTATAATTTTTATAACAGTCCATTTCAATTTGTTACAAAAACTTCATAAAAAACGAACAACTACAAAGTAATTACAAAAATCCATTCTTCTCCATTTCTGAATTTTGTGGTTGGTTATTCACTGACTTGAGAAAACCAGAAACCTGTTATGAGAGACCACCTGTCTTGAGAGACCACTTTTGTGTGGCCCAATGGGCGGTCTCTCAAGACAGGTTTTACTGTAGTAATCGACACAAATGTTCATTAGCTTAAAATCACAAAGTAAAGATAACCTATTGCCATCACGCATGCGGAAGTCTGTTTGTCTGTGAGTCTGTTCACATTTTCGTTTAGCACAGGCTACACCCCGTAGTTCTTGTCCGATCGTCATGAACTTTCATATGCAGGTTTGGGGTCACGTGTAGATGAGAACGTCCCCTTTTGGTTGTAATCGGTCAACCGTGATGGGCTGCCCGAGCCCAAAACCTGAACACCTTTAGCACTGTTTACAGGTCGTATTTATGAAGGTATTTCATTGTAACTTGGTTGGATGCCTCTGTGTAATATCTAGATGAGAGCGCCCCCTTTTGGTCATGATCTGTCAACCATGACGGCCGCCCAAGCCCAAAACACAAAAACTTTTAGCACAATCTGCAGGTCATATTTAATATGGAGGGATTTCATTGCACCTTGGTAGGATGACACCATATGATGTCTAGATGAGAACTTCCTTATTTGGTCTTGATCTGTCAACCATGACGACTGCCCAAGCCCAAAACATGAAAACCTTTATCACAGTCGTATTTATGGAGGGATTCCATTGTAACTTGGTAGGTTGACTTCATATAATGTCTAGATTAGAACGTCCCCTTTTGGTCGCGATTGGTCACCTGTGACAGATACAGGGGCCTGAAGCCCAAAAACCTTTAGCACAGTCTACAGGTCATATTTATGAAGGGATTTCATTGTAACTTGGTAAGATGACTCTAGATAATGCCCAAATGAGAATGTCCCCTTTTGGTCGCGATCATTCAACCATGAAGGCTGCCTGACTGCACCCAAAACCCGAAAAACTTTAGCACAGACTACAGGTCATATTTTTGAAGGGATTTCATTGTAACTTGGTAGGATGACTCAGTATAATGTCTAGATGAGGACTCCCCTTTTGGTTGCGATCGGTCAGCCATGATGGCTACACAGGCCCGAAGCCCAAAAACCTTTAGCACAGTCTACAGGTCGTATTTATGAAGAGATTTCGTTGTAACTTGATAGGATGACTAGTTTTGGAATAATTTCACTGTAACTTGGTAACTTTTATTGACATACATTAACTGTGAGGGCCACATACATTAACTGTGAGGGCCACATTAACCCACCCCTCATTTCATTAGTACTGTCTACACCTCATATTATTTTTATTGAAAACAGAGCATACAGGGAACAGAAATTAACATATTCCCAATTATCACAATTCTTGTCGCATTTCATAATCCTTTCATGACATGAACATTGAACATTATCCTTTTCATCATACTCAACGCATAGACAAGTTAAGCTACAGTGTCATTGACACTTTCATTTTTAGCTTAACTTGACATAGTCAAGATAAGCTATTGCCATCACGCGTGCGGAAGTCTGTTAGTCTGTGAGTCTGTTAGTCTGTGAGTCTGTGACGTCTGTTCACATTTTCCTTTAGCACGGGCTACACCCCGCAGTTCTTGTCTGATTGTCACGAAATTTCATATGCAGGTTTGGGGTCATGTCTAGATGAGAACGTCCCCTTTTGGTCGCGATCGGGCAACCGGTATGGCTGCCCGAGCCCAAAACCCGAAAACCATTAGCACAGTCTACAGTTCGTATTTATGAAGGGATTTCATTGTAACTTGGTAGGATGCCTCTGTATAGTGCCTAGATGAGAACGTCCCCTTTTGGGCATGATCTATCAACCGTGATGGCTGCCCAAGCTCGAAACCCAAAAACTTTTAGCACAGTCTGCAGGTCATGTTTAATGTGGAGGGATTTCATTGTAACTTGGTAGGGTGACTCCTTATGATGTCTAGATGAGAATTTCCCCATTTGGGCATGATCTGCCAACCGTGACGACTGCTCGAGCCCAAAACCCAAAAACCTTTAGCACAGTATACAGGTCATATTTATTGAGGAATTTCATTGTAACTTGGTGGGTTGACTTCATACAATGTCTAGATGAGAAAGTCCCCCTTTGGACGTGATTGGGCAACTGTGATGGCTACAGGAGCCCGAAGCCCGAAAACCTTTAGCACAGTCTAGAGGTCATATTTATGAAGTGATTTCATTGTAACTTGGCAGGATGACTCCAAATAATGTCTAGATGAGAACGTCCCATTTTGATCGCGGTCATGCAGCCTTGATGGGTGCCCGAGCCCAAAAACCTTTAGCATAGGCAAAAGGTCATATTTATGGAAGGATTTCATTGTAACCTGTTAGGTTGACTCCATATAATGCCTAGATGATGGCATCCCCTTTCGGTCGTGATTGGTCAGTTGTGATGGCTACAAGTGCCCGAAGCCCGGAAACCTTGAGCACAGTCTACAGGTCATATTTATGAAGCGATTTCATTGTAACTTCTTAGGATCACTCCAGTTGATGCTCAGATGAGATTGTCCCCTATGGTTGCGATCATTCACCCATGATGGCTGCCCGAGCCCGAAGCCCGAAAACCTTTAGCACAGTCTACAGGTCATATTTATGAAGGGATTTCATTGTAACTTGGTAGGTTAACTTCATATAATGTCTAGATGAGAACGCGTGATCATTCACCCATGATGGCTGCCCGAGCCCGAAGCCCGAAAACCTTAAGCACAGTCTACAGGTCATATTTATGAAGGGATTTCATTGTAACCTGGTAGGTTGACTTCATGTAATGTCTAGATGAGAACAGCCCCTTTTGGACACCATTAGGCAACTGTGTTAGCTACAGGGGCCCAAAGCCCAAAAATCTTTAGCACAGTCTACAGCTGATATTTATGAAGGGATTTCATTGTACCTTGGTAGGATGACTCTAAATAATGTCTAGATGAGAACATCCCCTTTTGGTCGCGATCATTCAGCCTTGATGGCTGCCCGAACCCAAAACCCCAAAACCTTTAGCATAGTCTAAATATTGGTCATATTTATGGAAGGACTTCATTGTAACCCGTAAGTTTGACTCCATATAATGCCTAGATGATGACATCCCCTTTTGGTCATGATTGGTCAACTGTGATGGCTTCAGGGGCCCGAAGCCCAAAAACCTTGAGCACAGTCTACAGGTCATATTTATGAAGGGATTTCATTGTAACTTTGTAGGGTCACTCCAGATGATGCCCAGATGAGATTGTCCCCTTTTGGTTGCGATCATTCAACCATGATGGCTGCCAGAGCCCAAAGCCCAAAAACCTTTAGCACAGTCTACAGGTCGTATTTATGGAGTGATTTCATTGTAACTTGGTAGATTGACTTCATATAATGTCTAGATGAGAATGTCCCCTTTGGACGCAATTGGGAAACTGACGGCTACAGGGGCCCAAAGCCCGAAAACCTTTAGCACAGTCTACTGTGCATATTTATGAAGGGATTTTAATGTAACTTGATAGGATGACTCATTTTGGAATAATTTCACTGTAATTTGGTAACTTTTGTTGATATACGTTAACTGTGAGGGCCACGTATATTAACTGTGAGGTCATATTAATCCACCCCTCAGATCTTTAGAACAGTGTACACCTCATATTATTTTTATCATAAACATAGCATACAGGGAACAGAAATGAACATATTCCCAATTATCACAATTCTTGTCTTATTTCTTAATCCTTTCATAAACATTGAACATTATCCTTTTCATCAAACACAACACACAAGTTAAGCTACAGTGTCATTGACACTTTCATTGAAAATAACATTGTCTCGGTCACAAGTGAGATAATTTTAGGGATCCACTCAGAAACACTAGATTTTCTTTTTTTTATATGCTTTTTATAAGAATCTGATCCTTCCTATCGATAATTCCATTTGTTTCAACCTTGAATTGGAGCATGAAAGTAAACAGCGTATTGATACATGGAAGTGATTTGATCGATACTCGGAACAGGTAGTGTCTTGCATTCTGATGCAGCTGGCAGGTTTCATGCATCAATTCAAGGTGAATACATGTTGAATTATTTCTGAAACACTAGATTTTATTTTCCTTATTCGTTTTTAGAACAAATTGATCATTTCCAGTGATAATTTGACTCATATTCACCTTGAAGTGATGTTTGAAAGCTGCCATTTTGATTGATACCGTGAAAGTGAAAATTTCTTTATCTTTACAGTGGGGGATATGATTTCTATCTTTCCACAATTTTTTGGATAATCTATCGATTTGTGTATAATAAATAGCTTTTTGATGAAGTGGATTGAGAACCAGCTGTGTTCATGTATTTCTTGCTAGTCATTGCCCTTGTTGGACATAGTTGACGGGTGATTGGTCATCCCATGGCATTTTATTTGTTATTACTTTCCTCTACTCTTCATGGGAGTGATATAGTAAGGAGATTTTACCTAATTAACAGCCGCATAAACAGGCACTAATCTCAATTTATTGTAAGTGTTGCCCTTTAGCCATGTTAGGTAACAGATTAATAAAAAATGAATTTGATTTCGATGCTCGCTCATTGTTTTTTTTCTTTTCTGTTCCAGCTAAACTCATTGGAAGTGGTGAGTCGATTGTAACCAAAAGGTCAGATAAGGATGATGATCCTTTCTCTCGATCAGCATCACCAAGTTCGGATGATGCTATTCCTCTCAAAAAAGATTTGGGGTTAGTGAGCGGAGTTGCACTTATTGTAGGAACCATGATTGGTAAGAATATATGTATTTTATCCCACAATCAGGGTCAGGTCTAGTTTTTGCACTGTTAGCAACTAAATTTTAATGTATCTGGGCCCTTGTTCCGAATCCGTATCAAGGGCTCCTGATACAAGCACGTGATTCTGCTGTTGCCAAAACAGCGGCATTAATATCGTTGTTCGATCGCTTCACGTTTTTCCCTTCAGAGAAAACAATATTAGGTGAGGTGAAGCCGAACCTAATATTGTTTTCTCTGAGCCGTATATCTGTATCTGCCAACTAAACGCCCGGTAATGTATTTATTATGCACAGCATGCTAAAATGTCACTGGGGAAGTTAACTCAACGAATAGTTAAATTATGCACACTTTTCGGCATCTTGGGCTGATTTGTAGCCTATTATTGGAATTTTCCTGAACGCTCAAGTCGAGGCTCAAATCTCCACCTCAATAAACGATGAATGGCATATTTTAAAATATAATAAACCTTTACACCAAGAGGGTTATTTAATTCACCAGTAATTATTGCAAAAGTTACAACCAAATTGACGTAGACGAAACACATAGTTGCTCCACTTCGCAAGCAGCATTCAGTAAAGTGAATCCCAGTGACGTAATTTTCTCTGAAGCGTAACGTCATCACTGACCTCAATATGGAGTTCCATGAACGCTATTCTATTTTTCAATTTGCGTCTTTCTGTTGATAAGGCAAATGAAAAAGTTCCTCTTAAAATAGTTTTATAACACATTTTGTGATGAATATTGTGAGATAAATTTATCATCACCACAGTGTGTGTCTCCGGGAATTCAGATCAAGTCTCGTTGTAGGCACAGAATCGCATTTCGACTCGCCTCAACGGGCTCGTCGAAATACTGTTCTGTTCCAACAACTCGACTTGATCTGAATTCCCGGAGACACACACTGTGGTGATAATCTGTATATAATATATGCAATGCTCTTTAACTTGCCACTGTTATCAGTGGGAATTCTAAAATGGAGCATACTATAGTTGATAATAAATAGTAAGTGATGAGTGTAGCTATTGTCGCTCATTGCCAACCCAAAGAAGATGTATAGAGGATAGGCCTAAAAAAATAAAAAATTTGTTTCTCAGGCCCTCCCACATGGCCCTTTTGGCTGCCGCATTCTCTCTTTTTATAACCAATTTAAACTTAAAAAAACTAAAAATTAAATGGTTTATGTCTGATATTTTACCCGAGTTAAAAAAATTGATGAATTTGTCCCTTGAGTGCAAGAAGGCTTTGCAATGCTTTAGCATTGCAAAGCCTTCTTGCACTCAAGGGATGAAATACATCACTACCCATGCTATTCTGTAGATTATGAGGCCTAAAACTTGAACCAAGAACATGAACTTTTGATGGCAAAGAAGAAATTACTGAAATAAAATAAAAAACCACTCGCCCGCATGCAATTTCACAAATAATGGCCTGAGAAACAGAAGATCTACTTTCTGTGGCCATATCTATGCTGTTTTAGTGAATATTGGGAGTTATCTCATGAGTGTGGACCTGAAAGGTTTATTTTTCACGAGTGCTTACACGAGTGAAAAATAATATTTTCAGGTCCACACGAATGAGATAATTCCCGATATTCACTAAAACAGCGTAGATTTTCTTTTTATTATATGCTACGCTGTGCCACGTGACATTTTACTACGCGATATTCAGCCCAATTTTACTGCAAACAGTTTCAAGACCACAACAAAAAGCTGCTGATTGTTCCTTCAAGGCGACATTCAAGGCGTTGTCATTTGCCGAAGCTTAACGCCATTTAGGAAGCTACTGAAAAAAATTCAACGTGTGGACCTGAAAATATTATATTTTTATATGACAACCAATGGCCCAGACTAGCTGGTGCAAACTCAGAATTATCAAGGGCCAAACACAAATTTTGAACCCCCAAATCCCCCAAATTTGCGTACAATTCCGGAAATTAAAAGTCCTATCTGGTCCTCCATACTTTTACTGTGCCCATGCGCAGTGGTCAGGAAGAGACCGGAATTGGCGCCAACATCATTCTTTGTTTAGCCCTAAGTCAGTAACAATGAGCTGACATCTGTGCTTTAAAATCTCCTTTTTTAAGGATGCCAGACACAAATCAGTGCAAGAATTGGTGGATCAAATCCTGTTTATGGATGATGGAAGTGAATTACGGTGGTTTCAGACGTTCAGGGCTGTAACTTTATAATAATTATAAAAATTATTTCATGTTTCCCATTTTTGGGACATACACCTGACGTCATCATTCTTGCTAATGATTTTTCCACTGTTTGTTCCTTCCCTATCCTTCCATGAATCCTTACTGTTAAACTCCAAAGCTTTTTGTCTATTTTTTATTAAATTTTTTTATTAAATTTCTTGGGAGTTTAATGTGTATTACAGAATATTTATTCTGTTTATCCCCTTGGTTATGTCCTCACCCTAAGGGTGTTAGGTCTTTTAGTCTTGCATCTCATATCCAATGAATTGTTTTTTTCTTTGTATGAAGATCTAGCTTTGCATCTGGTAGCATTTAAATTGGTTTCTGACTTTGGGCCTTTTTGTGCCTGATGTCTTGTTTCCGTTTTTTTAGCTTAACTTGACATAGTCAAGATAAGTATTGCCATCATGCGTGCAGAAATCTGTTAGTCAGTGAGTCTTTTCACATTTTCCTTTAGCACGGGCTACACCCCGCAGTTCTCGTCTGATCGTCGCGAAATTTCATATGCAGGTTTGGGGTCAGGTCTAGATGAGAACGTCCCCTTTTGGTCGCGATCGGTCAACCGGCATGGCTGCCCGAGCCCAAAACTCGAAAACCATTAGCACAGTCTACGGGTCGTATTTATGAAGGGATTTCATTGTAACTTGGTAGGATTCCTCTGTATAATGCCTAGGTGAGAACGTCCCCTTTTGGGCATGATCTGTCAACCATGATGGCTGCCCAAGCCCGAAACCCCAAAACTTTTAGCACAGTCTGCAGGTCATGTTTAATATGGAGGGATTTCATTGTAACTTGGTAGGATGACTCCTTATGATGTCTAGATGAGAATTTCCCCATTTGGGCGTGATCTGCCAACCGTGACGACTGCCTGAGCCCAAAACCCAAAAACCTTTAACACAGTCTACAGGTCATATTTATTGAAGAATTTCATTGTAACTTGGTGGGTTGACTTCATATAATGTCTAGACGAGAAATTCCCCTTTTGGTCCTGATTGGGCAACTGTGACGGCTACAGGGGCCCGAAGCCCGAAAACCTTTAACACAGTCTACAGGTCATATTTATGAAGGGATTTTATTGTAACTTTGTAAGATGACTCCAAATAATGTCTAGATGAGAATGTCCCCTTTGTGATCGCGATTATTCAGCCTTGATGGGTGCCCGAGCCCAAAAACCTTTAGCATAGGCAAAAGGTCATATTTATGGATGGATTGCATTGTAACCTGTTAGGTTGACTCCATATAATGCCTAGATGATGACATCCCCTTTTGGTCATGATTGATCGACTGTGATGGCTACAGGTGCCCTAAGCCCAAAAATCTTGAGCACACTCTACAGGTCATATTTATGAAGGGATTTCATTGTAACTTCGTAGGATCTCTCCAGATGATGCCCAGATGAGAATGTCCCCTTTTGGTTGCAATCATTCAACCATGGTGGCTGCCCAAGTCTAAAGCCCGAAAACCTTTAGCACAATCTTCAGTTCATATTTATGAAGGGATTTCATTGTAACTTGGTAGGTTGACTTCATATAATATCTAGATGAGAACAGCCACTTTTGGACACCATTGGGCAACTGTGACGACTACAGGGGCCTGAAGCTCGAAAACCTTTAGCACAGTCTACAGGTGATATTTATGAAGGGATTTGATTGTACCTTGGTAGGATGACTCCAAATAATGTCTAGATGAGAACATCCCCTTTTGGTCGCGATCATTCAGCCTTGATGGCTGCCCGAGCCCAAAACCCCCAAACCTTTAGCATAGTCTATAGGTCATATTTATGGAAGGATTTCATTGTAACATGTTAGTTTGACTCCATATAATACCTAGATGATGACATCCCCTTTTGGTTGTGATTGGTCAGCTGTGATGGCTTCAGGGGCCCAAAGCCCGAAAACCTTCAGCACAGTCTACAGGTCATATTTATGAAGGGATTTCATTGTAACTTCGTAGGATCACTCCAGATGATGCCCAGATGAGAATGTCCCCTTTTGGTTGTGATCATTCAACCATGATGGCTGCCCGAGCCCAAAGCCTAAAAACATTTAGCCCAGTTTACAGGTCATATTTATGAAGGGGTTTTAATGTAACTTGGTAGGTTGACTTCATATAATGTCTAGATGAGAATGTCCCCTTTGGACGCAATTGGGAAACTGATGGCTACAGGGGCCTGAAGCCTGAAAACCTTTAGCACAGTCTACAGGCCATATTTATGAAGGGATTTCAATGTAACTTAATAGGATGACTCGTTTTGGAATAATTTCACTGTAACTTGGTAAGTTTTGTTGATATACGTTAACTGTGAGGGCCACATACTTTAACTGTGAGGTCATATTAACCCACCCCTCAGCTCTTTAGTACAGTGCACACCTCATATTATTTTTATCAAAACATAGCATACAGGGAACAGAAATGAATATATTTCCAATTATTACAATTCTTGTCTTATTTCATAATCCTTTCATAAACATTGAACGTTATCTTTTTCATCAAACACAACACACAACTTAAGCTACAGTGTCATTGACACTTTTATTCCTTGACGTTTACATTTGCAACATCCTTAAATATATGTAGTATTTCATATTATATTACTGTAGAGTTACTTTAGGATACATTGATTATTATTCCGGTAGTGTTGCTCATAATATTTGGATTTTGTCCACACTTAGGCTCTATTGGGATGCCCTTGGGCTCATTATGTTGCCTTTGGAATTTTTTCAAAAATTTTTGAATTTAATTTTGATTGCGATTATTCATGTATCTTTATCATATATTTTGTTGTGGAGTCTCTAAATGCAAGGTGAGGAAGTCTTCCCAAGATTTACATGCTAGTTGCCTTGCGTGTAGTCGATGTACTCCTGCAGATTCTTGTCTGCTGTGTAACATTGGCATGACAGACGTTGCAGACCGGTGTCGCGATGCGTTGTTGGCGGTGAGGTTCCTATGCCAGAACTCTCACCATAATATAATTCAAGTTTTTGAGTTTCTGTTTTCAGAGGAACATGAACATGGTGATGGTATTGTGACACCCATCCAAAGTGTGCTGCCGTCGTCACACTCTTTTCAGTAAATAGAGCTAGCTGCAAGGTACTCATCGATATTAAGCAAGGGATAAAGCCTCTAGTTAGTGTTCTTAATCCCTTGCAAGCAGCTAGCCCGACCGGTGAAGTGGTTACTCCGTCCGTGGGAGCCGTGACACCGGGTATGTCCGTTGCGGTCGAAGGAAGTGTAGATTTGGGTAGAGCGAGCACCTTAAAAACAAAAGCTCACCCAGCGATGATGGAAATAGGGAGGAAGTGAGCAAGTTTCTTGGGAGGCTCGGCAAGGTCTGACAAGGCCGTGAGCAGGAGAGGCTTCTCTCTAACCTAGCAACTTCTGGGGCCAGAGGTTGTTATGAGAAACTTGCACAAGCCAGAACCAAGTTTTCTTTTCGGGAGGCTCGGTGAGGTCTGATAAGAGCGGGAGAGGTCCTTCTCTACATTTGGGGCCAAATGTTGTTTTGAGAAACTTGCATGAGTCGGAGCATATGTCCGCCCGCTGCTCGGGATGCTCCGTCTAGTCTGCAGCCGGGGTCAGCTTCAGTCACAGCTTCCTCCGCTATGTTATAAAAGCACACATGACCGCATGGTAGCTACCCAACTTCGGATATCCAGCCACTTGCGTGAAGACAGAGCCAGGCTTTGCCCGTGAAGTCAGACCATCTGATAGCTAGCGATCTGAGGCTTTGTTCATCAGGACGTTCGGAGAAGACATCTATCTCCGGATCTTAGTCCCAGGAGTAGCAAGTGGCGGAAAAAACAGATAACCGCTACTCCTCAAGCCTCGGTAACGACTTGCTGTCATAGATTGCACAGCTGATCGCAGCATCCCAGCAAGTGCAAGAGCAGCCTCCCGCAGACTCCGGTGGTGAGCTGTCAGATGGTGCTGGGTCGGTCCAATCATCTGTTCATGCAGGTGCTAATGATCGAATGTCACAGCTGAATCAGTCGGATGGCGAAAGGGACAAGGAAGAGGATTACCCTTCCCTTTCGGAACAGCATATGGTAGCGATGAATTTTATTTATCAATACTATACTGACTTTGTTCCACCTGATCAGCAAGCTGTGACTGCCATAGAGAAACCACAGAGGAAGGCAGTTTCTTATCGACATCTTCAATAATATACCGTTCCTTGGAATGTGTTCATTTAAAACGGTTGGAGAAGATGTTCAGAGAGCACCTCTGCGTTTAGATGAACAGGCTGGGGATGAAAATATGTCCTTACCTGCATCATTCAGTATATGCTCGGAAGTGATGGAATGTGCTATTTCATACAATAGGGTGAATCTGGATGTGATGTCCTATGCAGATCACATCATCAGAGCTATGGTGCAACGTCTTAATGGGAAGGAATTTGAGGACGTTGTTCCTCACTTAAGAGTTCTTTCCAGGGCAGTCATGTATGACACGTACAACTTCGCCCTGACATTGGCAAATTGGGAGTTGATCAGACATGAAGATGCCCTTGTGTCATCATCACTTATAGATGACAAGGTGAAAAGCTCTCTCTGAATCGCTCCGGTCTCCGGATATACTTTATTTGACGATGAGCTTTCGTTAGTCTATGAACAGGCTATAAGAAAGCTTCCAATACACTGCTACTGAAGTCTGCGCCTCAACACGCTTCAGCAGACTGTGGTAAGCAAAGTCGTTCCACTTAATCAGCTAAGGGATCTCCTTGCGAGGGTACAATAAACCCTCTTATACTTACTCCAGTGGTCGTCAGTATAGTGACTTCGAAAAGGGGCGCAGGTCTGATCCAGACTATAGGTCAGACGCCACTAGACGACGATACAAGGTTCTTCGTGGGGAGGACAAGGTTTCTCCTTCCATAAGCCTCGTTAGTCGTACAGGTGGTAAATAAGACTTCTATTGCTTACCAGTTGACGGAAGGTTATCAAGTTTGCGAGAAACTGGATTTATGTCACGGAAGATCAGTGGGCAAAGTGTTGTCTCGGAAGGCCTACGGCTATGATTCTGAATATAACCCCCACTTACAAATGTCTGCATTGGACAAATCTTCCGGTGGATTCCTTCAAAAGGGAGTCGCTCTTGGTGGAGGTACAGGCTCTCTTATTGAAGGAAGCAATAGAAATCATCAAGGATAGACTTCTGTTGCTTTCCACTTAGCGGAAGGTTATCAACCTCACAAAAAAGGTGGATGACAATTGCGGAAGATCAGTGGATGAGTATGTAGTCTCGGCAGGCCTGCGGCTATCAGTCCAAGCAAAGCTCCACTCACTACAATGGCTAGCGGCTAGTGTTGTAAGTCTCCATTTAGTGAGCTTTCAAGGCTGCAAGTGACACAGATATGTTTTCAGGTAGACGACACATAACTGCGTAGCTACCTTGAGATTACTGTCTCTTTGGGAATTACAGCTGTTAGAATAGCTGCTTGTCATTCCCTACCTTGTGCGACAATGGTTGTAAGTCTCCAATTAGTGAGCTTTCAAGTCACTAATTATTCAGATGAGTATATGCGGGATTTCACTGCTCGCGTGCATAATATGTCTATTATTTGGCAGACGCATCATTGACAGACTATATAAATTCTTGCTCTACTTATTGAGCTTATGAGAATTTTGGGGCTATTTGGATCGGTTATGGAACTGCCAATAGCCCGTCTATGTATATGTTCTCATTTTTTGGGATCATTATTCGATTAATATATTCTCCGAACACTCATAGGATGTATGGACCTAGGAAACTATGAATTGTTTCAGTGACGGGTCTGTTGATCATAGCTCATTCCATGTTCTATATCCAGGTTTCTATGAAGATAGAGTACACATTCTCGTATATTCGAACGGTTCATTGGAGTGTCATTATTGGAATCAATTGTACACATAAACGGGGCTGCCTGCACGTTGCCTTAGAAGCGTGTTAATCCTTCAGATACTGTTCAGTTGGTATTAATTTGGACAAGTGTATGGTCATATCCCTTGATATTACTGTTTTCATCCTATCTACGTATTCCGACTCCGGTATACGTGAGAAGCGTGCTCTGTTAATTACCAGAATCGCCACAATAGCCTTAGCTTCTGAAGTGGCGTTAAGCACCAATAATTAATAATAATTAATAACAGGGTGCTTATTGGGATAATATATTTGGATTATTTAGTATTGCTTTGCACTGATTCCAGAGCTTTCCCCTCATTGTTTTGAAGAATATTCCTTCAAAAAAGGGGTGGGGATTTTTCTTGTAAAATCTCCTCCAGCTTGATAAGTGTGTAACTATGAGTGAAGCTGTTTTTGTCTGTAGATTATACCTGACCCTAGATACAGCTTCTTTATTATTTATATATAGCGTATGTTTGTGGGGGTTAGTCTCTCACCCTCAAATATGCCATCCTAATTTACGGGGCTTATTCCAGACTAGCCTTAAAATTGGGGGCTCATTACACCCATTTAGCATAATCATTCATGCTAAGAGTATGGAATTACTTTGATATGGCTCCTTATTTATGATATGTCTTCTCTTTTATTGATTATTGGACAGAGAGACATACATGTAATTCCTTTTAAATTTATTTTCCTTTTACCTTGGAATGCAGGCTTAGCTATATTTGGCTTGCTAATTCTTAAGTCCTTTGCCTTCCGCCTTTTTACGATTCAGCTAGTCTGGGCCATTGGTTGTCATATAAAAATATGATAAATTTTAAGTAATTTGTATATTTTTTATACTTACCAATGGCCCAGATGGGGATGGCCCTCCCATGAGTGGGCACTCATACCTCCTCCCTGCTGAGTTATTATTAGTACTCTCCTCTACAAAGAATGATGTTGGTGCCAATTCCGGTCTCTTCCTGACCACCGCATGCGCAGAGAGTATAAGTATGGAGGGCCAGATAGGACTTTTAATTTTCGGTTTTATATGCAAATTTTGGGGATTGGGGGGGGGGGTTCAAAATTTGTGTTTGGCCCTTGATAATTTCGAGTTTGCACCAGCTAGTCTGGGCCATTGGTAAGTAGAAAAAATATTCAAATTACTTAAAATTTATCATTTTTGACTCGTGCAAATGCTCGTGAAAAATAAAACTTTCAGGTCCACACTCATGAGATAATTTCAGATACTGACTAAAATGAAGTCAATTTTCTTTATTATTACATGCTACGAGACATTTTATTGTGCAATATTCAGCCCAATTTGACCTCAAATGCATACGTTTCAAAACAATAACAAAGATCGTTCCTTCAAGATGACATGTTGCGGAGAAGCATGACATCATTTAGGAAGCTAATGAGGGATATTCCTCCTCTATATCCATCGAGTAGATGTATATTGAGAAATATATTTTACATAATTTGCGATAATTCACATTGGGGAGTATAAAATTGCTGGGGTCCATCTGTCTGTCTGTCCATCCATCCACCCATGTGTCTGTCTGTCTGTCTATCTGTCCATCCATCTGTCCATCCATCTGTCCGAGCAAACAAATCAGGTTTATGTGCCTAGTTATTGGTACACAGCACTGATATGTGACTAGTCTGATTATGTAATGAGCCACATAAAGTTGAACTAACAAATGGCATTTATGTGTCTAAAAAATGGAGTTATGTGGCAAAAATGTTTTTTTGTGTAGCTAATACACAGAACGACAAGTGTGTGTAAATGGGTTAATCGATATGGCACGAGGTTCAGCGCGGAAGGAAAGAACGAGAGGCCGCAGACCTCGAGTTTTATCTTTCTGCGATGGCACAAGTGCCATATCGATTAACCCATTCACACGCACGTCATTCTGTGTTTATTACACACCTTCATAAAAATCATTATTAGAAGGACACTCAGCGATTCTTGTGACAACTATCAACAGAAAGAACACATTTTATCGCCAGCCAAATTTGTGAGGGGAACCCATGTTACTATTTTGTCCACAACTGGCACATAGAACACATTGGAACTAAGGGGACGATTTTTAGCTAATGCTAGAGATTCAGATTTTAATTGCTGAACATGATTTGTAGAAAATTCCAGTGAAATTTCGCTTCTATTTAAAAATAGTCTGTCAACGCTTTCCGTTCCAAACATATATGCAGAACAGATTTTCATTTTCTGCATGGTTTATTGTTGCTGTAGATGGGGATTTCAAAGAACAGGCATGTAATAAAAATGGTTTATGTGGCTAAAAAGTGACAAAAAGTGTTTTCAGGGATTTTATATTAGGGTAAGGTTTAGGGTTAGGGTCAGTAAGCTGAAAGGGTTAGGGTTTGCTACCACTCAGAAATTAGACTTAAAAAAGAGTTTTAGTGGTTGTCCATGCATTTTAAATTTCTCAAATATTTTAGCCACATAAACCTGACTTGTATGAGTGTCCGTACGTCCATCCGTCCATCCGTTCATCCATCCATCCATATGTCTGTCTGTCTGTCCGTCCATCCATCAAAAACAAATGGTTTCCAGATGATAACTAGTTTTTTTTTTATGTCTGATCTTATAATATTGCAACATTATTCCTTACCGTGAAATGCAGGTCAAGTTCGATTTTCACTGTTATGGCATTTTCCTTTCCAGAGTTATGCCCCTTGAAAAGTTCCAAAATAGTAAAATCAATGGTTTCCGGATGATGACTCTATTTCGCTTTGATGTACAGCCTTATATTTTAGTAACATTACTACCTACCAAGAAATGCTGGTCCAGTTGGATTTTATGGTGTTTATCATTCCAGAGTTATGCCCCTTGAAAAGTAGCAAAATAGTAAAATCAATGGTTTCCAGATGATAACACTCAGGTTCGCTTTGATGCATGACCTTACACTTTCACAACATTACACAATCTGCAATGAAATGCAGGGCAAGTTCAATTTTCACCATTATGACATTTACCGTTTCAGAGTTATGCCTCTTGAAAAGTGGCAAAATGGTAAAATCAATAGTTTCTGATGTTAACTGTAGTTTGCTTTGACTTTATAATTTTGCAACATTACTATATACCATAAAATGCGGGTCAAGTTTGATTGTCCTTGTTATGGCACTAACTGTTCCAGAGCTTTTCCCCCTTGAAATGTGGCAAAATGGTAAAGTAATAAAAAATTTCTTATGGTATCTCATTATATGTCAAGTGCATGTATAATCAAACATGCTTATTCATTCACCCTAATTAAGCAGTAACCTGTCTTCAAATGCCAGTTTAATCTCCTTCCCAAAGAGATTTTAACAGGTTTACTGTGTATTGTTACCCTTGTCCTTTCACAAGTTTTTGTATTTTTTTTTTTATATGTCCTAAACCATTTCTCAGTTCTGCATTTAAAAAAAAATCAGTATGTTGTTTCCATCAATTTGCATTTCAGGGAGCATCTTTTGACTGTGCCAACCTTTTACTTGTTTTCATATTATATATAATTACAGTACGTGGAGAGTGTATTATCATTAAATCACCCGCAGAGTGGAGATTCCACCTGAGCAATAATTGCAAATTGGTTGCAAAGCATAACCAGCACCAGCAAAGTTTCAGCCAATGGACCTCCGGGTTAAACCCAGAAGTCCATTGGCTGAAACATTGGTTGTGTTTTTTGTCGATATTTACAAAATTTGAAAGTTATAGCCTGGGTGATAACTCCACTCCGTGGGTGATTTAGTTACAATCCACTCTCCACGCACTGTAGGTTGTTACAAGAGGCCATCATTTTGTTAGACATTGGATTAATATGAGAAACATATCTAGACTTCAACCTTATGAACAATAAGCATGACAAGTAATTTTAACATCCCTGTGACGTGTTGTATTTTGGTAAGGCACTCCAATGGAATTGATATTGGTGAAAAAAGAAAGCAATCTGAAGGGAGTAAACTCCAGAGCATGACAGCATATTTGCCGAAATTATATAATATAGATATATATATATATATTGACCACACATTCCACCAGATGTGTGCTCTTATTGAAACAGGCCTGGAAATAGGAAAGTTTTCTGGATTTTGCATCGTTGATCTTCAAACCTTGTACTACGGCACCCAGTTTCTGCCTCAGTACCACCTGAGTTACCGTGTAATCCTTCATACATTGGTGCAAAAACTTGGCCAGTATTTTGGATTGCATTCAGGAATTGACAATTATGATATATTGGACATGGGCGAGTTCTGAATGCAAACTGAAATACTGGCCTCGTAGCTTCTACAACAGTTTACAATTAGGTACAGTGTGCAACTAGGTAATGTGGTGGTGACAACTGTTTCAGCGAACACAAATCAGTGCGTACAGTAATAACACAAAATAGGGCAACTTGGAAGAAACTTTTAAAAATCAGTTTCTTTAAAACGATGATACATTCCACATCTATTTCAGTTTTAAGATGACTGTTAAATTTTATAATCCCTGGAATGTATATGATGATTATAATTGCAGGATAAAACTTCAGTTCATGTCATTTTTGTGTATTTTACAATGACAGATTTGTCCAATCTTACTTCCTATTTTCAGCCGGTGTAAGATTACTCTGAGTGTTTCCATTCATATGTAAAAAATTATAACGTTTCAAGTCAAAAGCTTCCAGAAGTTTAACAGGCCTGGAAATAATAAGCTTACGTTGTAACGTAACCCTGCAGCAGAGTACATTATGTAACATGGTGGTAACCTGTAGGAAAGAAGTGTTCCTTCTCTGTTTTTACTATGCTAGCCATTCTGTTAATGTCTTAACCCTTAAGGGGCCGGAGATTTTTATACATTTTCTCTATACTTTGAAAGTCGACCTCCAGTGGCTTGCAGTTGTTTCTAGTCAAGTCTTGGCTGCCTACAGAGGCAGCCAAGACTTGCATAGAAACGACTGAAAAGGTACTTTGAAAACAAGTTTTGAGTTTACCCAAACAATGCATGTTGGGGCACCTGGCCCTGTGCATTAAAAAGTTATCAAAGTTGGAATTAGGCCCTTAACTCTTAACCCGCTGGGTATTTTTAAGATATTTTTCATCAGATCTAGCCATGGCTGCTTCACAGCAGCCATGACTAGATTTGATGAAAAATATGTCCGTATTTAATTGAAGAAATCATTGGTGAAAAAATTTATTCAATTTACAGGGTGGAAATAGGATTAAATATGCCCAAATTATACATATTTCAGTGACAATTGAAATCCTGTCCAGCTGGGCAAGAATATCCTCCAGCAGCATGCAATGAGTTAAGGGTTAACAGGATTTCTGCCAAAAATAATAGCAACAACTACCAGTGATCTCACTTTGGTGACATCATATGTAGGTTGTTGCTATTTATTTAGGTGGAAATTTTGTTAACTTGTTAAGGCTTAAATGGCATGCCAGTCTCTTCATATGTGACTGCAATGCACAACCTTTTAGTCAAGATAGTCCCGATTCCTGAAGGATTGTCAAGTCTGACTGGCAAAACATTTAAGAATTTATTTTATGCTGTATTATTTTGTCATAACCTGCACTTCGTTCTCATATTTCTCCACTGAAGTAACTCCCATGTGACCTAAATGGTCCTTTGCACTTCATGGTTTTTAGAATGGATCGCCTTTTATAAAAAAGTCCATTCATAAAGATAGCTGTCGTTATATATTATATATTATACTGCTAGCCATCATTGATGTACATGCTGGTATTTGAGATGCTATCTGGCCATAATGCCTTATATGGTATGAGAATGAAATAGTCAATCAGTTTGGGGTGTTGATAAATTTAGAATTTGTATTTGATCAACTCAAAGGAAACTTAACAAAATTGCACATACTGATTAGATTTAAAAGGCGAAATATACAGTTAGTTAATTATAGGGCATCAGCGATTGCTGGAAATTCATCATGCATTGGGAAAGTAAACCCCAAAGGCATGTGATGAATTATTGTGTGGCATGCATGATAAAGACTGTGCATTGTCTCTGTGCAAGATACAGAAATTGGCACCTGTCAAAATGCCTGCCAACAGCACATTTGCATCTGTCACATGCCCAAATTGAGCTGGTCATTGACTGTGTTTGGACAGTTATTTGCAGGCTTATTTGAAGTTGTCTCTTTACAATTTATTAGAGCGTGTCTATAGGCATTCTTCAATAAATTGTAACAAAGCAAATCCAGATGAACAAATTCTGACTACCAAAGGTAATGTTGTGGAGTCTGAGAGTTGCTCGCTGCTGCTCTGTGGTTCTCTCCAGATACTCCGACTTCCTCAAGCCATAAAACATGAGATGACCCTGGCTGTCAAATATGCTGTTAAACCCAAAATAAAGAAAAAATTAAAAATTTGTCAATTTCTTTTATTTTCCACAGGGTCTGGTATATTTATTTCTCCTAAAGGAGTTCTAGCAGGAACTGGATCAGTAGGGCTCAGTTTCATTGTCTGGGTTTTGTGTGGATTTATAGCTCTTGCAGGTAAGTCAGTATTCAAACATTGCTCAGTATGTAGCAATGTTGATCAGTCGGTCGGTCGGTCTGTTGGTCTGTGACCAACAAGTTTTTAAACTCAATAACTTATAAAATGCAAGGTGGAATGACATCATATTTGGTATGCATGTATATCCTATTGACGTCTATCCCATGTTCGATCCAGGTACAGTGGAACCCTGTTAATTGAATCGCCACTTTGCCAATGAAAATTATTCAATTAATAGGAATATTCAATTAAGAGGGATTGTGTCACTTTCCTGTGTTCTAGAGATAAACTTAGCATTTATTCTATTATATCTTGTTTGACAGAGCTCTGTGAGCTCTGTCAAACAAGATATAATAGATTAAATGCCTATATTGGATGTACTGAGGCCAGGTAGGTCAATAAACAAAGGAAAGCTGGGGAGAGTCAGGGTAATTTCTAGGCAGGTTACACAATTTTTTATTCAATTAACAGGAGTTTACTCTATAACCTATATTCAATTAACAGGTCAAATTTGTACTGGAGGTATGGTAAATGGTTTTGTGTTGGGAAATTATATCCAGTTAACAGGGTTATTCAGTTAAGAGGTATCCAGTTAAATGGGCTCCACTGTATTACTCAGGCTTATTGTCCTTTATGGAGTTTTTGTTTAATTTTTATACGCCCGTTTTCAAAAAACGGGTCGTATTATGGTATTCTGCTGTCCGTGTGTCCGTCCGTCCATCTGTCCATCCGGTCACACGTCGTACGATAACTCCAGAACGCTTTGAGAGATTTTCGTGAGTTTTGGGTAGGTGGTGTATATCGATGGAGGGAAGCCCCCTTTCGTTTAGTGTCGCCGTTCGATTAGTCATTCCAGAGTTATGGGTCTTTATTACCATCTATCACAGCTTATGTGCAAGCTCACATTTTTTCTTTTATTGAATTGGAGTTATTGCACAAATGGAATTGTCACTTTTTGTGTGCTTTTATAGGAGAAACACTCTTCATTCTTGTGATTGTGAAAACGTACTATTTCTTTATTACTATTTCTTTATCAGATCGTAATCTGGTCACAACTCTCTTTCACACTCTTACACTAGTTGGTTGAGATTTTAAGAATGAAATGTGACATCAAAACCAAATGAATTAAAACAAATGAAAATATTCAAAATATCATCTGCAATTCTTCAGTGTTCTCATTTGTTGTGTCGCCGACCCACGAAGTGGGGAGCGACATATAGGGATTACTTTTGTCGTCTTGCGTCATCGTCCGCGTCACACTTTCTCTTATCCGCCACTCCTCTTTAACCTATGAATGGATTTTGATGAAACTTTCAGTGATTCTTTATCACATAATGGCATTGTGCACCTCCTATTTTATTTTTTGATCCGCTGTAGTTTTCCAGAGTTATGCCCCTTTTCCACTTAGAATTCTGTCTGAAACGCCAGGCGACACACGTCTTCCATGGAAGACTCACATCTAAGTTTTATAATCATTTGTTTTTCTTGACCCAAAACAAATTGTATTCACACTCCCACTGACCAAAAATGGCATTCCACTCTCAGTAATGATGGACTATTTATAACAAAACAATGCAAAAGTCAGCTGAGGATATCAATCCAAGTCAAGGTCACTAGATAATTCCATCAGATTCTCAGATTCCTTTACGAAATAACAATACAAACATTGTGAATTCGTCTGACACCAGAATGCTAACGATGCAGCTCCAGTTGGGAAACATTTTTGGAAACAACACGTTGTCGAATGTGCAAATACAAATAACAATAAACAATTATTCTCATCAGTGTAATTGCACCAAGACATCCAGTTCCATTTTGATAGAAGTTTATATCCCAAATGCTGTTGACAATGAGCACTTAATGTTCTCTGATGTTGCTGAATAAAGAATTACAATCTTTAAATGAAAATCCAGTTGATTCACGCAGATATTCATTGTTAATATGTTACATTAAAGTTGTTTATTTGAACAACCCCTCCAAAAACTATTCTCTCAGTGGCCGAATTTATGAATGAACTGTGACGTCATTTGTCCCAATTTGTTTTGTATCACTGCACACACGTGCACATGATCTCAAGGTCGGATCAGTGGGATGACATGTTTTGAAAGTAACCACAGAATCAGTTATAAAGGGTTGTTTTGGGAAAACAAATAAGGAGAAAATGAAATAAATACAAAAGTTCACTGCTCGGATTCAGGTATGATTTTATCCTCTCGTGGGCCAAGCGCATTATTTCACTTTGTACAATGACTTAATATTTTGTAGTGACTTTCCTTTTGAAGTATAGAATGAACCTTGTTCAAATGCAGGCCTGGCATTCTGAAAAATGCAGGAGGGCAAAAAATCGCTCTCCTCAACCAGCTTAGGAGAGCAATTAGCTTTACACAGCATTTTAAGTATCCAGTTGAACGAACTCATTGAAACTGAAACCAACAGACTACATCAGTGATTTTATTAACTTTACTAAGGTAAAGCGAAATCTCTTAGACATCTAGATGTCTCACTCAACAACCGAACACACACTTGACAAGACCTGTGTGTGTACCCACACCTGTTGTCCAAGAAAGTCATACGCCTACCACTACCACCTTCAACCCCCCAAAGGGGGGTTGAAGGTGGTAGTAGTAGGCGTATGACTTTCTTGGACAACAGGTTTGCTTGAATCTACAGTCACATCCTGGTGCAAGTGCTTCAGGTGACAGGATAGTAGTAATGGTAGTACATTATAGTGTCAATATTCCTTGAATAATTACCCCTCAAACTGTGATGTCAGTTGTTGAACTTGAAACTGACAGAAAAAAAAATATTGCTGTGACCCATTTTGCTTCAAATGATTGCAACTGTGTTTGGGTAGGGTTGCAGCCATTACCTTTTATCACTAAACCACTTTCAAAATGAAATTACGTGATGTTATGTGACTTCGAAGTTAAATTACATTTTTGCTTTACAACAAAAATTTAATGTGAGCATAATACATGTAATCTCAATCATCCCAGACCAAAATATTTAGGAGGGCAGTTTTTCGCTCTCCTTAATTCTTTCAGGAGGGCAGTAAGGAGAGCTAAAAAATCGCTCTCCTGAAATTGCCAAGCCTGCAAATGGATTTCATAAGGCAATATTTAATATGGGAGGGGCAAGATTTTTTAGCCCTGCACAAAATTTATATTTTCTGAACTGATAAGCCAATTGAAACTAAATTTTCTATGCAGTGTTATTAGAGTTTGAATTTTAACTTAGTCCAGAATGAGGAATAATCTTTCCAAATCTGATTTTTGCATCCACTTGTCCTAATTTTTTGATATTTGGTATGCAGCATCCTCAGAGGGGTTAGATTCAATTTGTTCAAATCAAGTCCCTGAGTTATTATTTGGGTTCCCTTTGGGAGCCCAAATTTTAACTTGGTACAATATTTGTGAATATTTTTGAAAATCTTCTTCTCCAGAACCATCAGTCATAACCTATTGTTTGTTCAAATAAAGTACCTGGGTTAATATTTGTGTTACTTTCAATAAAAAAGACTGAAATTGAAGCCTGTTCAAACAATAAGGATGTATGGTCTGGAGGATAAAAATCCATTGTAGTTCCTTATCACTCCTGATCCGTGTATTTTATTCAATGTCAGGGGCACTCTGAAGTACATCAATAATACGAAACTCCAATCTATTGGACGAATGGTCCAGTTCATTAAGGTGTTTGCTGATGGGTTCATAGTTGTTGTTACTGTTATTCCTAAAGTGTTCTAAGATTCGAACGTATGTCCTGTTTCACTGGCATATCGTATTTTGCATTTATTGCAGTTCAAGAGGTAAATCACATTTCAGCTTTGATAATTGTGTCTATCTTTTGATTTGAACTTGCACCGGATGTTGCATACTTCCTATCGAATCTTGTAGTGTAAGAGATTTCTGAGTTGGACGAATTGGTCTTGTGTTGAGGTCTCGCCAGGATCAATTTCCTCTTTACTTGGCCTGATGGCCATTACTAAAGGGGTCAGATGATGAACCATAAAATGAGGCTACTCTACCTTCTGATCCTGGCGCGACCCATACATCCTTATGGTTTGAACAGGCTTGACTTTCAGTCTTTTTTATTGTAAGTAGTTGGTAACCTTTTAGCCTGTTCCATTGTGCCAATGTGACTTATTGGCCAGTGATTACTGGCAGGAATCAATATTTTTCCTACCTGGATAGAAGTGAACATTTTGTTTACATTCGGAGGGTAACTGAGTCACACCCAAAGCCTTTGGCCACAGGGAACGCACCCCATTGACCAACACAATCTCCACTGGCTGTGATAAACACTTATAAATTGCCAGTGAAGTAATGCAACAACGTTGTGCAATAATCATACCTCAGGCACTTCAAATGAAGTCCCTGATACCTCAAAAATTTACCCTTTTAATTAACTCACGCGAGAGATAGCGTGATCCAGGTGACCAGAACTGCACACAATAGCAGGGGTGACAACAATGGAAGACACTTCTGTTAACATAGGAGGAGAGACAACTCTTCCCAATACTTCTGAGGGGAATTCCAGTAGCACAGGAGACAACCCCATCTGTTTTAAGGCGTATGCACACCGGCAAAGCCTGAAAAGAACCCCCACCCACAAAACGTCCTTGTCACAAGCCCAGGTAAACACCCTAACAGGCGCACATCCCTACCATGACCTCCCACACAAAGGTCAAATCCCCCCAAAGGATTTTACCTTTTTACCCAGATGGGATGCAACTGCACCTATCACATGACCTCAGGATGATCTGGTCATGTCATTAGCTGACCGGGCCATGACACCCCTCTCCTGGGGTATAAAAGAGAGCAAGCAAAAGTGATGTCTGGCTTTCCACTGAAGAAGAATGCAACAGTTCGAAACTAGTTTGGCTCAGCAAAGCTTGACTCAGCCACACATAACCTTTGAATTCAGTCTTAACCTCCGTTATATATAATATTTTATTTGACCTAATATTTGGGTTACCTATGGGAGCCCAAATTTTAACTTTGTGCAAAAGAGGAATATTCTTTAAAATCTTCTCTAGAACCACCATTCAGAATCTTTTGATATTCAGTATTCAGCACCCTAGTGGGGCTCAGATCAGGTTTGTTCAAGTCATTAAAAATCTCCTTCAGATCCACCATTCAAAACTATTGATATTTTGTATACAGCATCCTGGAGAGATGGAGGGGGCTGTCAAATTCAAGTTTGTTCAAGTTAAGGGCCTAGGTTGATATTTGGACTCCCTGGTTTTATATTCCTGGAAATCTGCACATTTAAAATGTCTGTGGTGGCATCCCAGTGCTAGAAAAAATCATCTGACATGGAAATTAGAGTGATAAATAATTACGCCACTTCCTTCCTCTGTACTGTTAAATAGCCATAGATGCTAATATCCTTCTTTTAACAACGTTGTCAGGTGAGTGCCTCATGCCTTCTGGGGCCTTTTGTTTTATTAGCTCACCGAAGGGAGCTAAACTTATCACTTGCCATCTGTCGTCCATCGTCTGTCCGGTGTCGTGAACATTTTTCAAACGACTTCTCCTCTGAAACCGCTGGGTCGATTTGCTCGAAACTTGGTATGGATGTTCATTACCATATGTCAATTCAAGTTTGTTCAAATGAAATGGACATGCCCACTTGGGGCTCCATAGGGGCATAACTCTGAAAGCACCCTATGTATATTAGAGAAATTACTAAAAAATCTTCTTCTCCAGCACAAGTGGGCAAAATCATTTGATATTTGCTATACAGCATTATGGGGTGGATCTGATTCAAGTTTGTTCAAATCAGCCCCCTGGATTCATATTTGGGCTCACTATAGAAGCCCGAATTCGAACTTTGTGCATTTCAGGCAAATATCTTAAAAAATCTTTTTCTCCAGATCCAGCAGGCAGAATCTTTTGATATTTGGTATGCAACATTGTGGGGTGGATCTGATTCAAGTTTGTTCAAACCTGGGTTCTTATTTCGGCTCAGTATAGGAGCCCGAATTTGAACTTAGTGCATTTCAGGCAAATTTCTTTAAAAATCTTTTTCTTAAGATCCAGCAGGCAGAATCTTTTGATATTGGGTATGCAGCATGCTTGGGGGGGGGGGGGGGGGGGGGATTCAAGTTTGTTCAAGCCAAGTCCCCGGGTTCATATTTGAGCTCACTGTGGGAGCCTGAATTATAACTTGGTTCAAAATGAGGAATTTTCTTTAAAAATCTTCTTCTTCAGATCCAGCTGTCGGAATGTTTTGATATTTGGTATGTAGCATCATTAGGGGGATGAGATTCAAGTTTGTTCAAGCTATGTCCCAGGTCCATATTTGGACTCACTGTGGGAGCTTGAATTGTAACTTAGTTCAAAATGAGGAATTTTCTTAAAAAATCTTCTTCTTCAGATCCAGCAGTCGGAATGTTTTGATATTTGATATGCTGCATCCTTAGGGTGCTGAGATTCAAGTTTGTTAAAGCCAAGTCCCTGGGTTCATATTTGGACTCCCTGTGGGAGCCCAAATTATAACTTAGTTCAATATGAGGAATTTTTCTTTAAAAATCTTCTTCTGATTCAGCAGTCAGAATGTTTTGATATTTGGCATGCAGCATCCTCAAGGGGGTGAGATTCAAGTTTGTTCAAGCTAAGTCCCTGGGTTCATATTTGGGCTCACTGTGGAAGCCCGAATTATAACTTAGTTCAATATGAGGAATATTCTTTAAAAATCTTTTTTTTTAGATCCACTGGTCAGAATCTTTGGATATTTGGTATAAGCTTTTCTTAGGAGGGGCAGATGCAACTTGTTGAAATCAATTTCTGGGTTGATATTTAGGCTACCATGTCAGGTGAGCACCCTCAGGCCCCCGGGGGCCTCTTGTTAGTGTTTCTTTCCCCAGTTTTTAGCTCGCCTGACTGAAACTCAGAGAGAGCTTAAGTGATCAGTTTCTGGTCACCGACCATCTTTCCATTTGGCATGAACTTTACATTATCAGCTTGTCCTCATAAACCACTGGGCCAAATCGAACCAAATTTGAGGTGCATGTTCCTTATCATATGTCAATTCAAATTTTTTCAAATAAAGTTGCCATGCCCACAGGGGGCACTACAAGTGGCATTACTCTGATAGCACCCACAAATTTTTTAACAAAATTAACAAAAATCTTCTTCTCCAGAACCATCAATTAGAATCTTTTGATATTTGATATATAACATCTCTAGGGGTTTCAGATTCCAGTTTGCTCAAATAGAGTCCCTGGTTTTATATTTGGGCTCCCTATGGGAGCCCAAATTTTAACTTAGTATAGTATGATGAAATTTCTTTAAAAGTCTTCTTCTTAAGATCCGCCAGTCAAAATGCTTTCATATTTGATATACAACATCTCTAGGGGGATAAGATTCAATTTTGTTCAAATCGTGTCCATGGGTGTATATTTAGGCTCTCAATTGGAGCCCAAAATTTAACTTTGTGCAGTATCAGGAAATTTCTTTAAAAATCTTCTTCTTCAGATCCACCAGTCAGAATCCTTCCATATTTGGTATACAACATCTCTTGGGGGGCAGATTGATGTTTGTTAAAATCATGTCCCGGAGTTGATATTTGGACTTGAGTTTTAACTTTGTGCAATATGAAAGAATTTCTTCAAAAATCTTCTTCTCCAGAACCATCAGTTATAATCTTTTGATATTTGGTGTACAATATCTCGAGGGGGGGGGGGGGGGGGGGGGGGGGAGGGGTTCAGATTAAAGATTGATCAAATTGGGTCCCTGGGTTAATATTTGGGCTCTCTATTGGAGCCCAAAGTTTAACTTAGTGCAGTATGAGGAAATTTCTTTAAAAATCTTCTTTCAGATTCACCAGTCAGAATCCTTTCATATTTGGTATACAACATCTCTAGGGGGATCAGTTTGAAGTTTGTTCAAATTGGGTACCTGGGTTAATATTTCGGCTCCCTATAGGAGCCCAAATTTTCACTTTGTGCAATATGAAGGATTTTCTTTAAAAATCTTCTTCAGATCCACCAGTCAGAATGCTTTCATATTTGGTATTCAACATCTCTGGGGGGTCAGATTCATGTTTTTTTCAAATCGAGTCCCGGAGTTGATATTTGGGCTTGACTTTTAACTTTGTGCATTATGAAAGAATTTCTTTAAAAATCTTCATCTCCAGAACCATCAGTTAGAATCTTTTGATATTTGTGATGCAATATCTCTAGGGGGAAGGGTGGGGAGGAGGGGGGGGGGGGGTGAGGGAGTGGTAAAATTCAAGTTTGTTTGAATTGCATCCCTGATTAATATTTGCGCTCTCTATGGACTTAGTGCAGTATGAGGAAATTTCTTTAAAAATCTTTTTCTTCAGATTCCCAGTCAGAATGCTTTTATATTTGGTATACAACATCTTTAGGGGTTGTGTGGGGGTGGTGTTAGCGTGTGTGTCTGTGTCAGATTCAAGTTGGTTCAAATCAGGTACCTGGGTTAATATTTGAGCTCTCTATTTGATGGGGGAGGGGGAGGGCAGTGACATAACAACCCTTGGTAGTTTGGCAGTGCTTGTCTACAGCTGATAAAATTGGAAACAGTCAGGAAGACCCAAGATAATAATAATCCCCTGACGTGGACACTAGAGTTATGAATAATTTCATGACTTCATTCCTCTGTACTAGTGTTGATGGACCATGACTAACTAAATGTGACCCAACATAGTTCTTTGAACCACTTTGTCAGGTGAGAGATTAAGGCCCCTTGGGGTCTCTTGTTGAGATAGGGTGGGTGCTGCTAATAAAGATGACATAACTTTCCCCAACCTGTCCAGTTGTATGAGCTACATGTGTCCCTTCTGCTTTCTGCACCAATTTATGTTGATTCCTCATTTTAAGCTAGGATGTGAAGCAGTGGTTGTTTACTGTGGTGACCAGGTTCTGTTTTCCTGGTAAAATAGGATCTGGTAACCAATGCCTGGGATGGAAATCCTTTGAAATGGGTAGCAAAAGTAAAAACGATTGGCAAAACTTGACTTTATATACCTGTGTGGCAGTCATGATATATGCCCAGATACTGAAAGTGATCTTAAACACCAGTAAATAATAATGATAAATATAATTCCTACTGGTGTACATTTCTGAGAAATTTCTGTCACTTATTTTTCAGTGCTAAAGTGTTCTAGCTGTATATTTTATGTTCGTTATAACATTGGTAATACATGAAAGTTGTTCCCATTGAGTATTGTTTTGTTTACTTATAAGAGGTATTATGAGAAATTACTGACATTTGATAGGTTTTCTACATGACTGATCATAAAAATGAAATATAATTAAGTTTTCCCCTCCCTGATTGTTGTGTGAAAATTACTTCAAAATCTATAATATTTTTTGGAGTATTACTCATATTTCTATTTCATTTTCATTTTTATACTTAATAAGCTATAATATTTTTTGGAGTATTACACATATTTCTACTTAAGGCCTAAAAAAATAAAAAATCTGTTTCTCAGGCTCTCCTGCATGGTCCTTTTGGCTGCCGCATGCTCTTTTTTTATAACCAATTTAAACTTTAAAAAAATAAAAATTAAATGGTTTATGTCTGATATTTTACCCAAGTTAAAAAAATTGATGAATTTGTCCCTTGAGTGCAAGAAGGCTTTGCAATGCTTTAGCATTGCAAAGTCTTCTTGCACTCAAGGGGTGAAATACACCACCACCCATGCTATTCTGTAGATTATGAGGCCTAAAACTTGAACCAAGAACATGAACTTTTGATGGCAAAAATGTAATTACTGAAATAAAAAATAAAATAAAAAAACGCTCGCCTGCATGCAATTTCACAAATAATGGCCTGAGAAACAGAAGATCTACTTTGTGTGGCCTAATTTTCATTTTATGTTTCATGTTATGGAGGTAAAGTAATATGAGTAAAAATTATCATATGATGTTGTTTGTCATATTGGAAATCTGGGTATTTGTTGTACATAATGGGGACTCTGTGGTAAAAGTTCACCTTCCAACTTGTAATGAACACTCAACATTTTTCATATTTATTTCAGAAACAACTACAAATATACAATTTTTGCATCAAACAATGACTTTTCATCCACTATTGAACTGGGCTTGAATAACTAATTCCATTATAGCCCTATAGTTTGGACATAACATTAGGGGAAATAACAAAAATTTAACCCTAAAAACCTAGGAGATTTTATATATTTCTGCAACACTTGAACAGTCTGCATTCTATAACTTTTGTTGCTGTTTCTAGGCAAATCTAGGCTGCCTTCATAGGCAGCCAAGATTTGCCTGGAAACAACTGCCAATGTACTTTGAAAGCAACATACAAATTTACTCAGAGAAATGTTGGAGCACCTATTCTGTTGCAGTAAAAATGTTCATAGTTGGAATTAGGTCTTTAACTGGTTGAGTGCTAAATTATTTTTGGTACTAATAGGCTGTTTCATTAAATTTGTTGCATTATAAATTAGTGGAGAGTGCTCTAAAGCACTCTCCACTAATTTTTAATTCAACAAATATCTACAGATGAAATAACATTTTTGGGGGTTGGCTGTGAAGTACAAACATAAAATATATAAACTTTAGTATGGTGCCCTGACTTTTCTTTGAAGCCATGATAGTGGCTTCCAGCACTCAACCAGTTAATGGTTTAGTGATGAGTTGTATACACTCAACCAATAGCTGACTATCGACTCACCCATCTGAAGGTGGGGTAAAAACATCGGCAAATGCCTATTGTCAACAAGAAAAGTCTTACATTTTCATTCTGCTATGCTTTGATTTATTGAACTAACACATGATGTTTTAGAACAAAAATAACAAATAAGACATTTTAGGATAGAAAAATGACTCAACAGTGCAATTATATCACAGTTTTGTTTGAACTCATTAACTTGCACCTGTATCTCAGGGGTATGGTGATTATGCAACATACTGACAGCTCTTCATGTTGGAATGCCTATTTTTCACAGAATTGCACAACTTTCAAGTTTTCTCGAATGGCTGTCCTTGTGTTGTATTTTTAAATTGCTTTAGCTTCCAATCTGATCAAAGTACGAGAGTTGGCGCTGCTGGATAGTTGTTTGAAGAGATAATATTTAAAAAATAATCTTTAGTTTAGGCCCCAAAAAGTAGATCTGTTTCTCAGGTCATTTTTTGTAAAAATTGCATGTGGACGTGCGGTTTTTAGCTCACCTGAGCGAAGCTCAAGGGGAGCTTTACTGATCACTTTCCATCTGCCGTCCGTCGTCCGTCGGACCATTAGCCCAATTTTATTCAAATGTTGGGTAAATGTTTATTACCCAATACCAATTCGGATTTGTTCAAATGAAGTTGCTCCTCTCCTGGGTGGTGCCCCAAGAGAGAACGAAATCTTCAAAAATCTTCTCAGGAACCAGCAGTAGCAGAGACTTGATATTTGGTGTGCAGCTTCCTTATGTGTTGTAGACTCAGATTTGTTCAAGAGAAGTTCGAGGAGCTATATTTGCCTTCGTTAGGGGGAGGGGCAAGAATTGTCACCCCGCCCAAAATTTCTATTTTCCAAACCGAGAGGCAGATTTGAACCAAATTTGATATGAGGGCTTATTGGGTCATAAGTACTTAATTTATGCCAAAAATGTTTTTCCTGTCGCCCCATGGGAACCGCAGGCGCTAAAAATAGAAAAAAATTAAAATGCCCATATCTCTAAAACTACACGGCATTGAGAATTCTTATTTGGTGTGCAGCTTCCTTAGGACCAACAGAATGGAATGGTAAAAAAAATTTGCTATCGGTTTCATCATGGGATACTTTTTGGGTACTTTGAAAAAGTGCTGAGTCAGCATTTTTTAAATCTGTGGGTAATGGGAAAAACATTTAAGACTACTTTTCTCCCAAACCACTGCTCCAAAAGCTTTGAAATTTCACATATAACATCTTTGGAAGATTGTTTCACATGTTTATTGAAATCAATTCCTGAGCGAAGCTCAAGGGGAGCTTTACTGATCACTTTCCATCTGCCGTCCGTCGTCCGTCGGACCATTAGCCCAATTTTATTCAAATGTTGGGTAAATGTTTATTACCCAATACCAATTCGGATTTGTTCAAATGAAGTTGCTCCTCTCCTGGGTGGTGCCCCAAGAGAGAACGAAATCTTCAAAAATCTTCTCAGGAACCAGCAGTAGCAGAGACTTGATATTTGGTGTGCAGCTTCCTTATGTGTTGTAGACTCAGATTTGTTCAAGAGAAGTTCGAGGAGCTATATTTGCCTTCGTTAGGGGGAGGGGCAAGAATTGTCACCCCGCCCAAAATTTCTATTTTCCAAACCGAGAGGCAGATTTGAACCAAATTTGATATGAGGGCTTATTGGGTCATAAGTACTTAATTTATGCCAAAAATGTTTTTCCTGTCGCCCCATGGGAACCGCAGGCGCTAAAAATAGAAAAAAATTAAAATGCCCATATCTCTAAAACTACACGGCATTGAGAATTCTTATTTGGTGTGCAGCTTCCTTAGGACCAACAGAATGGAATGGTAAAAAAAATTTGCTATCGGTTTCATCATGGGATACTTTTTGGGTACTTTGAAAAAGTGCTGAGTCAGCATTTTTTAAATCTGTGGGTAATGGGAAAAACATTTAAGACTACTTTTCTCCCAAACCACTGCTCCAAAAGCTTTGAAATTTCACATATAACATCTTTGGAAGATTGTTTCACATGTTTATTGAAATCAATTCCCTGGGTCCATATTTGGGCCCTCTATGGGAGCCCAAATGTTTAAATTAGTGCAGTATGAGGGATATTCTTTAAAAATCTTCTTCTTCAGATCTACCAATAAGAATCTTTTGATATTTGGTATGCAGCATCCTTAGGGGCGTGAAATTCAAGTTTGTTCAAGCCAAGTCCCTGGGTTTATATTTAGGCTGAAAATTTGGGGTCCCGGTCCGAACTTAGAAATTCTGGACCAAAATTCGAAAATGATTTTTTTTTGTTTTTTATGCGTTTCTGTCAATTTTAAGACAAAAAATGTTGGTTTTTTTACACTGAAAATTTGAGGTCCGAGTGGGACTTGGAAAACTTTGGAATCCAGAAATTAGTTTTTTGGTTTTTTATGCGTTTTGGTCAATTTTAAGAAAAAAAAAAAAATTTTTAGTCTGAAAATATTTTCTTTGGGACTTCGAAAATTTTCGAACAAAAATAAAAAAAATCTGTTTTTTATGCGTTTATCTCAATTTTGGGACGTAAAAGTGCAAGAACTGAAAATGGAAGGAAAATCCTGTGTTCTGTGTGGGCACAATCGCTTCATCTAGTTTTAAAATCCATTCCTTAGTATTTTTCCATCAATTATGCCTTTCAAACTGCAGTGACAAAACAACCCTTGGATTATGACAGTGCTTGTCTACAGTGGGTGGAATTGGACCCAGTCAGCAGGACCTATGAAAACTTTCATGACTTTATTTCTCTATAGTGTTGATAAGCCATGACTAGCTGAATGTGACCTAAAATGCTCCTTTGAACTACTTTGTCAGGTGAGCGATTTAAGGCCCCTTGGGGCCTCTTGTTTATTTTATTTTTTATTTTTGTAATTATTTCTTTGCCATCAAAGGTTCATGTTCTTGGTTTGTTTTATGTTTGAGGCCTTATAATCTACAGAATAGCATGGTGGTGGTGTATTTTGTTCCTTGAGTACAACAAGGCTTGTATCACTGAAGGGACAAATTTATTAATTTTATTAACTTGGGTAAAATATCAGGCATAAACCATTTAATTTTTGGTTATAAAAAGAGAGCATGCAGCAGCCAAAAGGACCATGCAGGAGGGCCTGAGAAACCGATTTTAAACTTTTTAACGCCTTATATGCCTCAATGTTTATTAATTATGTACAGTCGTAGTGTGCAAAACCACAAACATTTCAGGCTCTTTTCGCATCTGGCTAAAGATAATATTTGCAGATGAGAGTCTAATTCAAATGAGTTGTGGTATTTATAATTATACCCACACAAAACAAAGTTTATGGGGGTATATAGGAGTCAACTTGTCCGTCGGTCAGTCAGTCGGTCTGTCGTAGGCGTCTGTTGCACATGTAAACTTGTGGAGTGAACGACTTCCACAGTTTTAGCTGCATTTTCATGAAACTTCTCAAAAATGATGAACATTATGAGGGAAAGTGCGTGACATAATTCTTTTCCTTTTCCCGCTCAGTTTCAAGATGGCCGATTGGTGGCCATATTGGATTTTGCAAAATACTTGTGGAGCAAACTACTTCTACAGATTTTGCTGCATTTTCATGAAACTCGATATAAATTGATCGACATGATGAGGAGCAGTGCATGACATAAATTTTTTCCAAATTCAATGCCCCTTGACAGTCGCCCACACTAAGCAGTATGCCACGGGGTGGGTATACTGAGCGACAGTCCATCTCTAGTTTGGAATAAATTGGGGGAGGGGGTGGTGGATCCAATTTACGATTTTACAAGGTATGTTATGAAAAGAATTGTATTTTACTTGAAATAAATATATGAAAGTTGCTATTTTAATAAATAAACTATGGCGCTTGGTCATCTCGGCACTGATTGGCCTGAGACATTCCATATTGTGATAGAATTCTTGTGTTTCATTGAAAATTAAGATCATCCCCATGTTCGTTTTGGGGGAGGGTTAATGTCAGAGGAGGGAAATTGGGAAATTACATTCTGAATTGTTTTTTAGGTTTTTTAGCTCATCTTGACAAAGTCAAGCTGAGCTAATCTCATCGCTGTCCGTCTGTTGTCCATCCGTCCATTGTCCATCCGTCTGTCGTCCATCAACACCATGTTTTGGTCTTCTCCTCCAAAACCACTGGGCCAATTCAAGTGAAAGTTTGTGTGAGTGATGGTCCCGAAGGGGCATTGCATTTTTGTTCAACTCAACACGCCCAGCCCCATAGGGAGGGAGTGGGGGAAAATGCTCCAAAATATTTTAAAAATCTACTTCTCATGAACCAGTGAGTACAATGACTTGATATTTGTTATGGAGCTTCCTTTTGAGGTGTAGAATTTAGTTTGTTGAAACGAAGTTCGTGAAGCGCTATTTGGCTTTGTAATGGGAGGGGTAAGATTTTTTGGCCCTGCCCAAAATTTCTATTTTCTGAACCGATGATCCGATTTGAACCAAATTTGGTATGTGGTATTATTGATTCATAAGTACTTGACTCATGCAAAAAAATAATAATTCTGCATCCCCATTTGAACCCTGGGAGCTAAAAATAGAAATATTTTCAAACGCCCATATTCCCCAAATAACATGGAACAGAGAACTGTTGTTTGGTATGAAGCATCCTCAGGACCAGTAGAATTGAGTGGTAAAAATAAAATGCCATAGGTTATGTTAGGGTGTTCTGTAATGGGCATCGAAAAAATGCTGAGTCAGCATATTTTTAAAAATTTTTTAAAATCTTTTCTCCAGAACCAATCATCAGAATCTTTTGATATTCGGTATACAGCATTCATAGGGGGGGGGGGGCGGAGCAGATACAAGTTTGTTAAAATAAAGCCCATTGGTTCCTATTTGGGCTCAATACAGGCACCCAAATTTTTAACTTAGGGTAATATGGGGAATATTCTTTAAAAATCTTCTTCTTCAGAACCACCAGACAGAATCTTTTAATGTTTGGTATACATCATTGTTTTGAGGGTCAGATTCAAGATTGTTCAAACCAAGTCCCTAGGTTAATATTTGGGCTTCCTGCGAAAAATCTTCTTCAGATCCACCAGTCAAAATGCTTTCATATTTGGTATGCAACATCTCTAGGGGGGTTAGATTCAAGTTTGTTCAAATCAAATCCTTAGGTATATATTTGGGCTCGCTATGGTAGTCCAAATTTTTACTTAGTGCAATATGAGGAAATTTCTTTAAAAATCTTCTTCTTCAGATCCACCAGTCGCAATGCTTTCATATTTGGTATACAACATCTCTGGGGGGGGGGTCAGATTCATGTTTGTTCAATTCGAGTGCCTGGGTTAATATTTGGGCTCCATATGGGAACCTTAAATTTAACTTAGTTCAGTATGAGGGAATTTCTTCATGGGGAGCGACATATAGGGATTACTTTCGTTGTCTTGCGTCGTCCGCATCATCGTCCGCGTCGTCCGTGACACACTTTCTCTTATCCGCCACTCCTCTTTAACCTATGAATGGATTTTGATGAAACTTTCAGTGATTCTTTATCACATAATGGCACTGTGCACCTCCTATTTTATTTTTTGATCCGCTGTATTTTTTCCAGAGTTATGCCCCTTTTCCACTTAGAATTCTGTCTGAAATATTAAAATATAGTGCAGGCTACACACGTCTTCCATGGAAGACTCACATCTAATATTTGGTATACAACATCTCTAGGGGGTCAGGTTAAAGTTTGTTCAAATCGGATCCGTAGGTTAATATTTGGGCTCACTATGGTAGCCCAAATTTTAACTTAGTGCAATATGAAGAAATTTCTTTAAAATTTCTCTTCTTCAGATCCAACAGTCAGAATACTTTCATATTTGGTATACAACATCTCTAAGGAAGTCAGATTCAACTTTGTTCAACTCGAGAGCCTGGGTTAATATTTGGGCTCCCAATGGGAGCTGGAATTGGCCATGTTGCTGAAGAATTAAAAATTTTGTATTCAGTACCCTCTAGAGATGTGTAACTAAGATTAATCCACATAGGTTGTATCAAGGGGCTTCATAGAGGAGCTCTATATTTTACATTATGATCAACTGAAGCAAAGTCATGATGCCCAGATTATTTTTGTCACTCCTGAGGGACTCAAGGATTGACAGTGTATCTTATGGAGATGGATTGCTTAATGTAGACTCATTCTTGGACTCAGTTTATATTGTGTTCTGTTCAAGATGAGCGCTTCAGGTCCCGTGGCCTCTTGTTTATTATGAGTTTTGTACTTGTTACTTGGTTAATGTTGAAGATGGAGATGTTAAGATCAAAATAAAAATAAAAAAAAAAATCAATATTACATGTCAACCTTCATTTTATGGTTGAGGGAATCTAAAAATGAAATTTAATAAAAAGCCCTTCTTTAATGGGTATTTCCTCATTGAAATTGTCATTGAAAGATGAGTACAACGCTCAATTAACCTGTTTATTGAGAGTGGGTCATATTTATGCTCGTACCAACTGAGACAGCTTTAACCCTTCACCAGCCCTTGATATTAAAAGAATTTCTCCACGGTAAGAAATTGCCATGAACAAGTCCACGGCAAATTTAATGATCAGCCAACAGCACTGATTCAATGCTTCTGCTGTTGATGTATCGGTTGAGTTGAATAGATGATTTTAACAAATTTATGATTGACTTAAAAGTCTCCTGTGTTGTCCTAATGCCCCCTGTGGTACATTGATAATGCTGGTTATAAATTGCCTTCTTCAAATTTTAAAGGAAAAAGACCACTGCATTCAATTGACATGGAGAAGTTCATATCTCATGGCAATCCCCACGATATTTGCTGATTGCAGTGGCTAATTTCGAGGTCTGCTTCACTGTGCCTGAAAATATTAAATAATAATCGCAAAAAATTTCTAAAATAAATAACAAATTTTAATTTGTGGTCTCAAAAATATAGCCTCATTTGCTCAGTGAGATCCTTCAAATGAGGATTTCATAAGCTATATTTTTTTGAGAGAGAAACGAAAAAGTATTCACATTTGAATAGACATTGTTGTGAATTGAGCTTGCCATTTTTGTCCATTATGTTAGTAACCCTTTACCCAATGCACAACATATCAAAAATTTATTATTTTAATTATTTTTTTTCAAATTTTTCCGAAAATTTCCTTAAACAGATGTGACTCTTTATTTCAGAAAAATGTATTTATTTCTGTCAAGCCTTTAGAGCACTATTTGTGGTTGTATGCTCTAGAAAATCAATTATTATTATTATTAAAACCCTATCATGTGTTCCTTCATTGGAATGAGCTTGATACACTCGTTCCAATGAGGAGTCAATTGATATGGTTTTGTGGGAATTTTTTTAAAACTCTGACTCTGTTATTGCCCCTGACAAATTTAAAAAGTCTTCTTCTCCAGAACCACCACTCGGAATCTTTTTGATATTTGGTATACAATATCCTTAGGAGGATCATATTCAAATTTGCTCCAATCATATTTGGGCTCCCTATGCAATCCTGAAGTTTAACTTACTGCAGTACGAGAAAATTTCTTTAAATTTTCTTCAGATCCACCAGTCAGAATCTTTTAATATTTGGCATTTTTAGAGGAGTCAGATTCAAGTTTGTTCAAAGCAAGATCCTGGTTTCAAATTTGGGCTCCATAAGGGAGTTTAACTTAGTGCAATATAAGAAATATCCGTTAAAATCTTCGTTTTCAGATCCACAGGTCTGAGTCTTTTTGATATTTGGTATACAGTGTCCTTACAGATGCAAGTTTGTTCAAATTAAGTCCCTGACTTCATATTTGGGCTCCCTGTGGAGACCCAAATTTTAACCTAGTGCTATATGAGGTATATTCTTTAAAAAATCTTTTTCAGATCCTCCAGCCAGAATCTTTTGATATTCTATATGTATAATCTTTGGGGAGGTGTGTGCAGGTGAGAGGTGTGTTTCAAATTCAAGTTTGTTTAAATCAAGTGCCTAGATTCATGTTTGGGAATGCAGTGACTCAGTGGTTGGAGTATTGGACTTAGACTGAGAGGTTCAGAGTTCGATCCTCACCAATAGTAACTGCGTTGTGTCCTTGGGCAAGACACCTAATCTCGATTTCCCACATGGGGGGATGATAATGCTGTGTACTAATGCGTACTGCATGTCAGTGGTGGACTAGCCTTCAGCCAATGCAAACCCTACATGTGTGGAGTTGAAGGTGTAGAATCAAATTTGTTCAAATGCAATATTTGCTTTTGTCATGGGAGGGGCAAGATTTTTTATCCCGCCCAAAAATTCTATAGTTATAAATAATTAAATAACTTCATCCCTCTGTTGAGTTAACTTGCCAAATATGGTAATTAAATCCTTCTTTAATGCTTTGAGACTTTAATTATTCTGACGTTCAAACGTCACTGGGAATTCAATTTCTTCAACATTTTTCAAAATGCGACGTCAAACGTCGGAAAGTACAAATAACAAGATATTTTTCACTTTTGTGATTATAAAGTGTTGACAGCAGGAGTATATTAATATTTTTAGCTACTGTAACATTTGGCTCAATGGTTATCACTGAGCACTATTTGGGCGAAAATAGGAATTGAGGTTAAAACTTTAAAAAATCTAAAAATAACAAAACAAATGACCACAAAGTATCAACGCACTGTTTGATTTTTTGACATCACAAGACGTACAAAAGTATCAAAGGGTTAAACAACTTAGGTCGGGTGAGTACCTCAGGCCTCATTGGGCCTCTTGTTATTAATCATCACTGTATGCCTCACAATTCAGTCTGATACTATATCATGTTGACCGCAGGTAGGTTTTGTAGCTCACCGAAGGGAACAAAACTTATCACTTGCCATCCGTCGTGGTGAACATTTTTCAAACGACTTCTCCTATGAAACCGCTAGGTTGATTTGCTCGAAACTTGGTATGGATGTTCATTACCATATGTCAATTCAAGTTTGTTCAAATGAAATGGACATGCCCACTTGGGGCTCCACAGGGGGCATAACTCTGATAGTACCCTATGTATATTAGAGAAATTACTAAAAAATCTTCTTCTCTCGCACAAGTGGGCAGAATTATTATACCCCCGCAAACAAAGTTTGGGGGGTATATAGGAATCACCCTGTCCATCCGTCTGTCCGTCCATCCATCTGTCCGTCTGTCTGTCCATCCGTCCGTCTATCCATCCGTCCGTCCGTCTGTCCGTCCGTCTAGGCGTCCATCTGTCCATCTGTCCATCCTTATAAGCGCAACTCCTCCTAAACCGTTTGAAGAATTTTCATGAAACTTTACACAATGGAAGAAGTCCATATGAAGATGCGCATGAAGCAATATAATTCCGTTCCAACATTTCCAAGGGAAGATAATCTAACTTATACATTTCAATTGCTACATCATATGGTTGTGTCCTCGTAAGCGCAACTCCTCCTGAACCGTTCAATGAATTTTCATGAAACTTTACACAATGGAAGAACTCCATATGAAGATGTGCATGAAGCAATATAATTCCGTTCCGACATTTCCAAAGGGAGATAATCTAACTTATACATTTCATTTGCTACATCATATGGTTGTGTCCTCGTAAGCGCAACTGCGCAGGGGAGGGGGAGGGGGGGGTATCACTTTGTGAGCTTGCTCACAGTACCTCTAGTTTGATATTTGGTATACAGCATTATGGGGTGGATCTGATTCAAGTTTGTTCAAATCGGCCACCTGGATTCATATTTGGGCTCAGTATAGAAGCCCGAATTTGAACTCAGTGCATTTCAGGCAAATTTCTTAAAAAATCTTCTTCTCAAGATCCAGCAGGCAGAATCTTTTGATATTTGGTATGCAACATTATGGGGTGGATCTGATTCAAGTTTGTTCAAATCGACCCCCTGGATTCATATTTGGGCTCACTATAAAAGCTTGAATTCGAACTTAGTGCATTTCAGGCAAATTTCTTAAAAAATCATCTTCTCCAAATCCAGCAGGCAGAATCTTTTCACATTTGGTATGCAACATTGTGGGGTGGATCTAATTCAAGTTTGTTCAAATTGGCCCCCTGGGTTCATATTTGGGCTCAGTATAGGAGCCCAATTTGAAATTTCTTTAAAAATCTTCTTCTCAGGATCCAGCAGGCAGAATCTTTTGATATTGGGTATGCAGCATGCTTAGGGGGGTGAGATTCAAGTTTGTTCAAGCCAAGTCCCTGGGTTCATATTTGGGCTCACTGTGGTAGCCCGAATTATAACTTATTTCAAAAGGAGGAATTTCCTTTAAAAATCTTCTTCTTCAGATCCAGCAGTCGGAATGTTTTGATATTTGGTATGTAGCATCCTTAGGGTTGTGAGATTCAAGTTTGTTCAAGCCATGTCCCTAGGTCCATATTTGGGCTCTCTGTGGGAGCCTGAATGATAACTTAGTTCAGAATGAGGAATTTTCTTTAAAAATCTTCTTCTTCAGATCCAGCAGTCGGAATGTTTTGATATTTGGTATGCAGCATCCTTAGGGGGTGAGATTCAAGTTTGTTCAAGCCATGTCCTAGGTCCATATTTGGACCCAATGTGGGAGCTTGAATTGTAACTTAGTTCGAAATGAGGAATTTTCTTAAAAAATCTTCTTCTTCGGATCCAGGAGTCGGAATGTTTTGATATGTGGTGTGTAGCATCCATAGGGGGGTGAGATTCAAGTTTGTTAAAGCCAAGTCCCTGGGTCCATATTTGGGCTCCCTGTGGGAGCCCAAATGATAACTTAGTTCAAAATGAGGAATTTTCTTTAAAAATCTTCTTTTAGCTCACCGAAGAGAGCTCAACTTATCACTTGCTGTCTGTCGTCGTGAACATTTTTCAAACGACTTCTCCTCTGAAACCACTTCATTTGGATGTTCATTACTATATGGCAATTCATGTTTGTTCAAACGAAATGGCCACGTTCCTTGGGGGCTCTGTATGGGGCATAACTCTGATAGCACTGTATGAATTATAGAAAAATTATTAAAAAATCTTCTTCTCCAGAACCAGTGGGCAGAATCTTTTGATATTTGGTATGCAGTATCTTGGTATGGGTTTAATTCAAATTTGTTCAAATCGAGTCCCTCAACCAATATTAGGGCTCACTATGGGGGCGTGAATTTTTACTTAGTGCAATTTAAGAAAAAATTCTTTAAAAATCTTCTCCAGAACCAATGGGCAGAATGTTTTGATATTTGGTATGCAGTATCTTGGTATGGGTCTGATTCAAGTTTGTTCAAATCAAGTCCCTTGATCAATATTGGGGCTCCCTCTAGGGGCATGAATGTTTCCTTAGTGCAATTTAAGGAAAAATCTTCTCCAGAGCCAGTGGGCAGAATCTTTTGATATTTGGTATACAGCAACTTGGTATGGGTCTGATTCAAGTTTGTTCAAATTGAGTCCCTCGATCAATATTGGGGCTCACTAAAGGGGTGTGAATTTTTACTTAGTGCAATTTAAGAAAATTTCTTTAAAAATCTTTTTTTCCGGAACCGATTGCCGGAATCTTTTGATATTTGGTATACAGCATCTTGGTATGGGTCTGATTGAAGTTTGTTCAAATTGAATCCCCCGTTCAGTATTGTGGATCACTATGGGGGTGTGAATTTTTACTTAGTGCAATTTAAGAAAAAATCTTTAACAATCTTCTTTACCAGAATCAGTGGGCAGAATCTTTCGATATTTGGTATGCAGCATCTTGGTATGGGTTGGATTCACGTTTGTTCAAATCGAGTCTTTTTATCAATATTGGGGCTCACTATGGGGTCGTGAATGTTTACTTTGTGCAATTCAAGGAAAATTTGTGTCTTAACAGTATAGAACATTTGGTGAGTGCCTAAGGCCCCCTGGGGCCTCTTGTTTTTAAAATCTTCTTCAGACCATGTAGTCAGAATGCTTTCATATTTTGTATACAACATCTCTAGGAGGGTTAGATTCAAGTTTGTTCAATCATAGTCCATGGGTTGATATTTGGGCTCCCTATGGGAGCCGAAATTTTAATTTAGTACAATATAAGAAAATTTCTTTAAAAATCTTCTTCAGATCCACCAGTCAGAATCCTTTCATATTTGGTATACAACATCTCTTGGAGGGTAAGACTCAAGTTTGTTCAAACCTGGTCCCGGGGTTATTAATTTGGGCTACCTATGGGAGCCTGAATTTTAACTAAGTGCAATATGAAGGAATTTCTTTTAAAATCTTCTTCTTCAGATCCATCAATCAGAATCCTTTCATATTTGGTATACAACATCTCTAGGTGGGTCAGATTCAAGTTTGTTCAAATCGGGACCCTGGGTTAATATTTTGGCTCCCTATTTGAGCCCAAAGTTTAACTTAGTGCAATGTGAAGTGATTTCTTTAAAAACCTTCTTCATATCCACCAGTCAGAATTCTTTCCTATTTGGTATATGACATCTCAAGGGGGATCAGATTCAAGTTTGTTCAATTTGAGTCCTTGGCTTAATATTTGGGCTCTATGGGCAGGGTGGGGTGTCGGGGAGTATGTTAGGTTCAGGTTTGTTCAAATCCATTCCTTAGCGTTTTTCCATAAAATTTGCCTTTCATGGCTTCATCCCTTTGTAGTGTTGATGAACCATGTCTAACTGAATGTGACCCCCAAAATATTTCTTTGAACCACTTTGGCCGGTGAGCGATTAAGGCCTTTTGTTCTTTCACTTCCAGTACAGCTTTTACTCATAATGAAATCGTTTCTATTATTGATCTGTTTATACCAGTGTAATATTTAATGTATGTCAGGATCAACAGCTTTGTTTGACATCACATTAGGCCCCACAAAGTAGATCTTCTGTCTCAGGCCATTTCTTGTAAAATCAGGAGGGGTTGGCAGGGGGGGGATGAGTGGTCAAACGGCCCCAACCCGTTGCAAATTCTTTCCTGGTGCCACTTTATTCCAAACTAAACACTTTTAAAATGATTTAAACTAATACACACACATTAAAGCCCTATTAGGGGGTTGTATTGATGGGTGTGTTGAGCTATCTGACCCCTCTGGGCCCAGTGCTGGGCCATGATGTTTTGAACCAGCAGTTTGTTCGCCCTTGAGTGTCTCGATTTATTTAATTGCATATCCTATTTGTGTATTTAAACATTTCTTATAATCACAGATAATCAAGACCTTTTAGGTTCCTCATGGCTCTTAAGAAATGATGACTTTAAGTGTATGTAAATTATTTTTAACATACATCAAGAATCAAGATACAACTAACAGTAAAACAAATGGGTCATATAACAATTGCACCAACCAGTTTTAATATAAAAAAATAAAATTAACAAAAAATTAAAACAAAGCTCTCATGTCCCATTTGGATAAAATAGTCACAACTTAAAGGGCCTACACAGGTTCATGAGTCAAAAAATGTTTTTTTTATAAAACCAATTGCATGACATTCCCTGTGTCAAAATACCTCTGAAAAATCTTGGGGTCACAAAAGAAATGCCCAGAAACACAAGAAAATGGTCCTCGACAGTGCAATTTTTACCACATTAAACATTTCATATAATCACAGATATATATAAGCCTCAAATAGTTTTTTGGTCCCGTGCAAAAAAAAACTATTTAAGCTTATTTATGTGGTAAATAGGCTTTGCTTTATGTCACTTCAGCAACTTGGCTATACCATGACATGTCAGTTAGAACACCAGTGCAAAGATCTAGCATGTAGTTAGTTTACTGAAAAAATCAGGAATAATGTCTAATAATACAGGATATTACCATCTAAATACATCACAATTTATGTTTTATATCTAGAAAAGTGCTAAAAAGAAATTGATATATGATGCTGAGAGGGTTGGGCATCCAAAAATTGTTGGAAAAAACATTTTTTTTTTGGCATGATATGGGGTGGGTGTTCAAAATGAGCGGAAAAAATATGTGGAAAATAAGAAAATTCTTGCGATTTAGGGGTGGGTGGGTGTCCGCGAAGATTGAATGCAAAAAAAAACGGCACCGTGTACTGCCAAGAAACAACTGCAAAAACCACAGGATGTACACCGTCAAAGTACGGCAAAAATGTATAAAAATCTCCAGGTCCATCCAGGTCATAAGGGTTAAAGTGTGGTTCAGTAATAATTTAATCCTAAAGCCATGTAGAGCTGTAGGATTATCCCTTATCCTCCTTTAAAATTTCATATTTATTTTCTTGCCTGCTCCTGGACCTTTTTCTTTATTCAAATATTTATGCATGACAGTTAGCCCTTTACCCAACGTAACGGCCAAAACCGGCCAGTGCAATTCTCAAAAATCGTCAGTTAATTTTCATTATTTTTTCATTTTTAGCTCAACTTTGACGAAGTCAAATTTGAGCTATTGTCATGGCCCGTCGTCCGTCTGTCCGTCCGTCCATCTGTCCGTACATCAACAATTGGCTATGGCTTGGGCTAGAGGTCGTATTTATGAACCGATCTTTACGAAACTTCTTGTGTACCTTTGTTATGACCCTGGGACGGGAACGAGTGTTTTTAGGTGTGGTCCGAAATTCAAGATGGCTGCCAGCAGCCATTTTGTACCGATGATGCAAAAATCAGTTTTTTGTACAGAACTTCTGTATGAAAGTTCTGATTTGAATAAAGTTTTGTATAAATGTTTAGTACCATGGGATACATCACATATAATACGGGTTTTTTTCTCGTGCGTAAATTATGCAAATTAGACTGACTTTGATTTATTTAGTGTTACTTTCAGAGCTGTAAGTGCCAAGCTGCTATGGCTCGGGCTAGAGGCCGTATTTATGAACCGATCTTTACGAAACTTCTTGGGTACCTTTGTTATGACCCTGGGACGAGAACGAGTGTTTTTGGGTTTGGTCCGAAATTCAAGATGGCTGCCAGCCACCATTTTGTACCGACGATGCAGAAATCTGTTTTTTGTACAGAACATCCATATGAAAGCTATGATTTGAATAATTTTTTGTATGAATGTTTAGTACCATGGGATACATCACATATAATACGGGTTTTTTTCTCGTGCGTAAATTATGCAAATTAGACTGACTTTGATTTATTTAGTGTTACTTTCAGAGCTGTAAGTGCCAAGCTGCTATGGCTCGGGCTAGAGGCCGTATTTATGAACCGATCTTTACGAAATTCCTTGGGTACCTTTTTTATCACCGTGGGACGAGAACGAGTGTTTTGGGGTCCGGTCCGAAATTCAAGATGGCCGATGGCAGCCATTTTGTACAAAATTTGGTGCAATCAGATTTTTGCACAGAACTTCCATATGAAAGTGCTGATTTGAATAATTTTTTGTGTGAATGTTTAGTACCATGGGATACATCACATATGATACGGGTTTTTTTTCTCGTGCAGAAATTATGCAAATTAGATGAACTTTGATTTATTCAGTGCTTCTCATTCACTGTAAGTGCACATGTCAATACGGCTCGGGCTAGAGGCTGTATTTATGAACCGATCTTCACGAAACGTCTTGGGTACCTTTGTTATCACCTTGGGACGAGAACAAGTGTTTCTGGGTCCGGTCCAAAATTCAAGATGGCTGTCAGTGGCCATTTTGTACCGAAATTAGGTCTAATCAGTTTTTTGTACACAACTTCTATATACGGCTCAGACTAGAGGCCGTATTTATGAACCGATCTTTATGAAACTTCTTGGGTACCTTTGTTATCACCGTGGGATGAGAACGAGTGTTTTTGGGTGTGGTCCCAAATTCAAGATGGCCACCAGCAGCCATTTTGTACCAAAATTAGTGCAATCAGTCTTTTGTGCAGAACTTCTGTATGAAAGTTCTGATTTGAATATATTTTTGTATGTATGTTTAGTAACATGGAATACATCACATATAGTACAGGTTTTTTTCTCGTGCAGAAATTATGCAAATTAGATGAACTTTGATTTATTCAGTGCTACTTATACACTGTAAGTGCACATGTCAATACGGCTCGGGCTAGAGGCTGTATTTATGAACCGATCTTCACAAAACTTCTTGGGTACCTTCGTTATCTCCTTGGGACGAGAACGAGTGTTTCTGGGTGCAGTCCAGAATTCAAGATGGGTGCCAGTGGCCATTTTGTACCGAAATTAGGTCCAATCAGTTTTTTGTCACAACATCTACACAGCTCATATTTGTGAACTGATCTTCACGAAACTTCTTGGGTACCTTTGTTTTCACCTTGGGACAGGAATGAGTGTGTTTTGGGGTGCCTTTGTTATCACTGTGCTATGAGAACAAATATTTTGGGGTTCAGTCAGACCCACTCTGGGACTAAGATTTCTTTTCTAGTTTAGCATCTGACTGTCACCCACCTTTACAATACTTTACCTATACATTTGTTACAGGCAACGGTCAGTATTTATGTACAGACCGTTACAATACTTTATATGTACCTTTGTTATCAGGTCATTACCTAGATGTTTGTCATTGCTGCGTCACATACTATACATGTACAAGTCTTTGTCTTGACAAGTTGAGCTACAGTGTCATTGACACTTTCATTTTTGTCTCAAAAACATAGGTTATGACCCCTCATTGGAACGAGCTCGTCGAGCTTGTTCCAATGAGGGGTCATAACCTATGTTTTTGAGACAAAAAATGAAAAAAATTAGTTGTTCAAGAATTTTTTTTGCAAGTGTCGTCTGCTTTTCATGTTAGGTAATGGGTTAAAGAGGGTTAAATTTGCTGTTGAATATTCATGCCGCCCAATGTCATTTCCACAACAAACATCATTTACCACCACAGAAGCAAATGTAACAATAAAGATGGGAACTTATGGTAACATGATCTGGCAAATTTCGCAGCAACTCGAGGTTTGTGGCAAAATGATCACTTGTAGGTCTTCTTGATTGAAACCAAGGAATTTTGGTGAATTAATGTTGATTGCGAAAGGCTTAACATATATTAATCCAGAATTGGATGATAAGGTTGTAAGTTAATTTGTTGGTGTGGCATATCCTGTCAAATTAACTTATAGACATAACCCTTTACCTAACATGAAAAGCAGACGACACATGCAAAAAAAAATCTTGAATAACTTATTTTTTTCATTTTGTGTCTCAAAAACATAGGTTATGACCCATTGTTGGAATGAGTTCAACGAGCTCATTCCAATGAGGTGTCATAACCTATGTTTCTGAGACAAAAAATGAAAAAAATAATGAAAATTAATTGGTGATTTTTTAGAATAGCGCTGGCCTGTTTTGGCCATTACTTTGGGTAAAGGGTTAACTTTCAAGATTGTACGAAACATTTAATATGAACTTCCACATGCAAAAAGGAAATGAATATTGGAATAATATTTGAATATTTTGAAGGAATATTTAAAACCTAAAATCTGCTATTCTAGTTCTGCTGAAAATGGATATTTGTTTCCATAAACTTGGTAAGTGTTGTTCGTTTTAAGGGCTTCCATTGCCCATCCTTGATGCATTTCCCCTCCCACCCTTTAGTAAATCTAGCTGTGTAAGTATATCACCAAAGAACCATATATTTGATTTCAGGAGCACTTGCTGAAGCAGAACTTGGTACAATGATAACCAAATGTGGTGCAGAGTATGCATATATTATGGGAGGTCTCTCGACCATCAACAAGCTGCTTGCTGATGTTATAAGTTTTTTGTTCTCATATGTGTCAGTATTCATCATCAAACCAGCATTAGTTGGCGTTATTGCATTGAGTTTTGCATTGTATACAACAGAACCGTTCTTCAAAGGCTGTGAACCACCAGATATACTTATAAAAATTGTTGCTGTGCTGTGCATTAGTAAGTTTAATTATTTAGTGTACAAGATGGGTGATGTTTAGATAAGGCCTAAAAAAATTAAAAATCTGTTTCTCAGGCCCTCCCGCATGGTCCTCTTGGTGGCCGCATGCTCTCTTTTTATTAAATGGTTTATGTCTGATATTTTACCTAAGTTAAAAAAATTGATAAATTTGTCCCTTGAGAGCAAGAAGGCTTTGCAATGCTTTAGCATTGCAAAGCCTTCTTGCTCTCAAGGGACGAAATACACCACCATCAATGCTATTCCGTACATTATGAGGCCTAAAACATAAACCAACAGCATGAACTTTTGATGGCAAAGAAATAATTACAGAAATAAGAAATAAAATAAAAAACTGCTCGCCCACATGCAATATTACAAATAATGGCCTGAGAAACAGAAAATCTACTTTGTGTGGCCTAAGGGTCATATTTTGTATCACTCTGATTGAAAATAAAAAAATAGTCTTGTGGGCAATGCCCAATGAACATTTCTTTTAAATTGCCTATTCAGAAGACTGAAGTATTCTTTTTACTCTGGTCACAAAAGCAGTATCTTTTTCGATTGGATATTGACATTTACACCAGTGGATCAAGTTTTCCTAGCCTGGAAGTAAACAATCTGTCATTTGCAGAAGGAGGCCCCCAGAGGGTGAATTTGCTGATGCTATCCCATAAAGTAGACAAATTTATCCTCTGGCTCCCTCTTTCTGTTTAGGCTTCAGATAGGTGTTCACAGAGGGTAAATTTAGTGATGCTACCCTGCTGTACAGGGTATTCCAGGCTTAAAGTTTTCATAAATAAAATATTGCAAACTCTGGAATGAATCAAGAGAAACAAATAAAATAGCATCTGAGGTGAAATGTTTTTGCAATTCTTTTTAGCTTAACTTGACAAAGTCAAGATAAGCTATTGCCATCACGCGTGCAGAAGTCTGTTAGACTGTGAGTCTGTTCACATTTTCCTTTAGCACGGGCTTCACCCTGCAGTTCTTGTCTGATCGTCGCGAAATTTCATATGCAGGTTTGGGGTCATGTCTAGATGAGAACGTCCCCTTTTGGTCGCGATTGGTCAACCGGTATGGCTGCCCGAGCCCAAAACCAGAAAAACATTAGCACAGTCTACAGGTCGTATTTATGAAGGGATTTCATTGTAACTTGGTAGGATGCCTCTGCATAATGCCTAGATGAGAACGTCACTTTTGAGCATGATCTGTCAATCGTGATGGCTGCCCAAGCCTGACACCCAAAAACTTTTAGCACAGTCTGCAGGTCATGTTTAATATGGAGGGATTTCATTGTAACTTGGTGGGATGACTCCTTATGATGTCTAGATGAGAATTTCCCCATTTGGGTGTGATCTGCCAACCGTGACGACTGCCCGAGCCCAAAACCCGAAAACATTTAGCAGTGTCTACAGGTCATATTTATTGAGGAATTTCATAGTAACATGGTGGGTTGACTTCATATAATGTCAAGATGAGAAAGTGCCCTTTTGGACATGATTGGGCAACTGTGATGGCTACAGGGGCCCGAAGCCCGAAAACCTTTAGCACTGTCTAGAGGTCATATTTATGAAGGGATTTCATTGTAACTTAGTAGGATGACTCCAAATAAAGTCTAGATGAGAACGTCCCATTTTGATCGCTATCTTTCAGCCTTTATGGGTGCCCGAGCCCAAAAATCTTTAGCATAGGCAAAAGGTCATATTTATGGAAGGATTTCATTGTAACCCATTAGGTTGACTCCATATAATGCCTAGATTTGGTCATGATTGGTCAACTGTGATGGCTACAGGTGCCCGAAGCCCGAAAACCATGAGCACAGTCTACAGGTCATATTTATGAAGGGATTTCATTGTAACTTCGTAGGATCACTCCAGATGATGCCCAGATGAGATTGTCCCCTTTGGTTGCGATCATTCAACCATGATGGCTGCCCGAGCCTAAAGCCTGATAACCTTTAGCACAGTCTACAGGTCACATTTATGAGGGATTTCATTGTAACTTGGTAGGATGACTCCAAATAATGTCTAGATGAGAACGTCCCATTTTGGTCGTGATCACTCGAGCCCAAAGACCTTTAGCATAGTCTATATGTCGTATTTATGGAAGGATTTCAGTGCAACTTGTTAGGTTGACTCCATAAAATGCCTAGATGATGACATCCCCTTTTGGTTGTGATTCGTCAACTGTGATGGCTACAGGTGCCCGGCGGTCACGATTAGCCATTGTGCATAAGTATGTGACCTTAAACACCAATAAATAAATAATAAATACAGGTGCCCGAAGCCCGAAAATCTTGAGCACAGTCAACAGGTCATATTTATGAAGGGATTTCATTGTAACTTCGTAGGATCACTCCAGATGATGCCCAGATGAGAATGTCCCATTTGGTTGCGATCATTCAACCATTATGGCTGCCTGAGCCCAAAGCCCGAATACCTTTAACACAGTCTACAGGTCATATTTATGAAGGGATTTCATTGTAACTTGGTAGGTTTGACTTCATATAATGTCTAGATGAGAACGTCCCCTTTTTGGACATGATTGGGCAAATGTGACAGCTACCGGAGCCTGAAAACCTTTAAAACAGTCTACAGGTCATAATTATGAAGGGATTTCATTGTAGCTTGGTAGGATGACTCTAAATAATGTCTAGATGAGAACATCCTCTTTTGGTCGCGATCATTCAGCCTTGATAGCTGCCTGAGCCCAAAAACCTTTAGCATAGTCTATAGGTTGTATTTATTGGAAGGATTTCATTGTAACTTGTTAGGTTTACTCCATATAATGCCTAGATGATGACATCCCCTTTTGGTTGTGATTGGTCAACTGTGATGGCTACAGGTGCCCGAAGTCCGAAAATCTTGAGCACAGTCTACAGGTTATATTTATGAAGGGATTTCATTGTAACTTCGTAGGATCACTCCAGATGATGTCCAGATGAGAGTGTCCCCTTTTGGTTGCGATCATTCAACCATGGTGGCTGCCGAGCACAAAGCCCGAAAACCTTTAGCACAGTCTTCAGGTCATGTTTATGAAGGGATTTCATTGTAACTTGGTAGGTTGACTTCATATAATGTCTAGATGAGAATGCCCATTTTTGGACATGATTGGGCAACTGTGACAGCTACAGGAGCCCGAAAACCTTTAGAACAGTATACAGGTCATAATTATGAAGGGATTTCATTGTAGCTTGGTAGGATGACTCTAAATAATGTCTAGATGAGAACATCCTCTTTTGGTCGCGATCATTCATCCTTGATGGCTGCCTGAGCCCAAAAACCTTTAGCATAGTCTGTAGGTCATATTTATGGAAGTATTTCATTGTAACCTGTAAGTTTGACTCCATATAATGCCTAGATGATGACATCCCCTTTTGGTCGTGATTGGTTAACTGTGACAGCTTCAGGGGCCTGAAGGCCTTGAGCACAGTCTACAGGTCATATTTATGAAGAGATTTCATTGTAACTTCGTAGGATCACTCCAGATGATGCCCAGATGAGAATGTCCCCTTTTGGTTGCGATCGTTCAACCATGATGGCTGCCCGAGCCCAAAGCCCAAAGACCTTTAGCACAGTCTACAGGTCATATTTATGAAGGGATATCATTGTAACTTGGTAGGTTGACTTCATATAATGTCTAGATGAGAACGTCCCATTTGGACGCAATTGGGAAACTGATGGCTACAAGGGCCCGAAGCCCAAAAACCTTTAGCACAGGCTACAGGCCATATTTATGAAGGGATTTCAATGTAACTTGATAGAATGACTCGTTTTGGAATAATTTCACTGTAACTTGGTAAGTTTCGTTGATATACGTTGACATTTATCAAAAACATAGCATACAGGGAACAGAAATGAACATATTCCCAATTATAACAATTCTTGTCTTATTTCATAATCCCTTCATAAATATTGAACATTATCTTTTTCATCAAACACAGCACACAAGTTCAGCTACAGTGTCATTGACACTTTCATTTAAACATGTGAGAATTTACTCTGTTAAAAAAAAAAAAAAACAGGAATTTGAACCGAATTTTGAGCCATTGTGATCTTATCAAAAATCCCTATGTGTTTATGTGATGACAGTGCAATGCTCCTACACTGGATGTACACTTTTATGTGATTAAATTAAAAACTTACTCTGTAACCAGAAGTGTGCTTTAGCCCTTACATGACGCACAAAATATTGAAACCATATCATGTGCCCCCTTATTTGAACCAGCTGGACAAGCCTGTTCCATTGATGGGGTCACATATAGTTTTGTTAAAATTTTTTGAGAATTTCTTTTTTTTCAACTGCTCAATTTGAAAATTACCAGGTGCATGTGGCTGATTATCCCCTGCCAAAACGAAGTTGGCGGGGAATCTAGAAATGGGTTTCATCTATCCATTCGTCCGTCCATCTGTTACCTCTGCAAAGCCGTCTGTCTGTCCACCCATCCATAACAAGTTTGGACCTTCATATCTCAGTCAGTGGATGTTGGATTTAAATGATCTTTTGTATGCTAATAGATCACTATGGGGGAAAGGATATTCACAGATAACGGGTTTTGTCCAATCATTTTTTCTAGAGTTATGGGCCTTTTTCGACTTAGAAAATTTCAATTTTTATGATTTCTAGTTAGTAATAACTTCTTGGCAGTACATGCCGGTGGCATTGCACCTTATTCATTATGTAAAAAATTAAGCTGTAGTTTTGTCAGACTCCAAATAATTTTACAGTCGTCAGTTACATGAGTGGACAATTTGACTTGTTAGCACACTGTATGAGTAGAGATTGGTGCGGTACGTGTGAAAAATCACATTCAGTTTTCCAGCTATACAAGTCAAAAATTGCAGTTTCAATTCTTGTGAAATTTCGCTTTTTCTGATGAAATAAGTCTTTCAAATTGAAGTAATTTGTTATTTTCTTATTTAACTGGCAGAGTGCTGGAAGTGCATATCTGGGCTTTAGAGCTGTAGGTTTTTATATTTCTTGTTCGGTTTTGGTTTTGTTTTTTCAGGTGGAGTAAAACCTCGGCTCGGTTCGGTTTTCGGTTTGTTCATGAGGCCAAGTAAAATTCAATAAAACTCTTTCTTATGTCCAGAGTCATAACTGAATGGTAGTGAAATTGAATGAAACTCAATGAATGCCCGAAATAAGCTATAATACATGAAGAATCAGGGAGGCCAATATAATATTACCTAAATATACAGAACTTTTATTGTGCTTGGCCATTTTTCGAGGTCTGACACCTACGCACAACTTGAGGAAAGCTGCAAACACAACTAAGCTGAAATGTCGGAAATTCACAGAATGTAGCCATCCCAGAGTAGTGAGAGTACCCAGACACTGCCAATGGCAGTGTCTGGGTACTCTCACTACTCTGGGATGGCTACATTCTGTGAATTTCTGCAGCAAGAGAGTATTTAATAAAAAACGAAAAACCTTAGATTACGGGATGTCGACGGTTTCGGTTTCGGTTTTTTAAAAAAACTAAAAACCTTGGTTCGGTTTCAGTTAACCTACAGCTCTACTGCCTAGAACTTCTAAATGACGTCTGTAATTTTTGCCAGTGATCAGACATTATACAAAATTGACGCATGTAATTTTTTCTAGATTTTGGTAAAACAATTCATAGCAATATTTCAAAATTTAGTGACACCGCTTAGCCTGGGGGACAACTGTCTGATCATGGGCAGTTGGCATTGCACTTCTTTCGACTGGTGCTGTATCAAACTTATAGAAACTGAAAGGATTTCGGAAAGTGGATTACAAATTCAGTTTATTATAGCCTTTTTTTGTGTATATATTACTAAAATTTTATTAAATAAATGATGGGAGTGTTTGAAATCAATGTTTGTTTTAGTCTTGACTTCCCTCGAAGAAATGCATATAGCCACAGATAATTTTGCATTGTTTCATTTCTACACACATGATGTTAAACTCATATTTGTCTCTGAAAAACTGTGGCTGTATATTTTTATACAACAACCAATGGCCCAGACTAGCTGGTGCTAACTCAAAAAATAATCCAGGGCCAAACACAAATTTTGCTCCCAATCCCAAAAATTTGCATACAAAACCAAAAAATGAATGTCCTATCTGGTCCTCCAAACTTTACAGATCTGTGCATGTGCAGTATCCAGGAGCACCCCAAAATTGGTGCAACCATAATTCTTTGTTTAGCCTTGAAGTCAGCAACAATGAACTGACATCTGTGCTTTTAAAGAACTGGTAGAGTGCTAAATTATTTTTGGTCATCCAGATTTGTCCAGATCTCTTTGCCTTGTTACAATTTATGGGAGAGTGCTCAGTGGCACTCTCCCATAAATTGTAACAAGGCAAATCCTCACAGCCTAAATAATTTCAATTCAAAAATAATATGAAGCACATCCATAGAATATGAAGCCATTAGGTTGTGGCACCTGCACTTCAGAATAAAGCCCAAATATAGGCTTCCAGCACTCTACCAGTTAAATCTCATTTTTAGCTTAACTTGACATAGTCACGCGTGCAGAAGTCTGTGAGTCTGTTAGTCTGTGAGTCTGTTCACATTTTCCTTTAGAACGGGCTACACCCACAGTTCTTGTCTGATCGTCATGAAATTTCATATGCAGGTTTGGGGTCATGTCTAGATGAGAACGTCCCCTTTTGGTCGCGATCGGGCAACCGGTACGGCTGCCCGAGCCCAAAACCCAAAAACCATTAGCACAGTCTACAGGTCATATTTATGAAAGGATTTCATTGGAACTTGGTAGGATGCCTCTGTATAATGCCTAGATGAGAACGTCCCCTTTTGGGCATCATCCATCAACCGTGATGGCTGCCCAAGCCCGAAACCCAAAAACTTTTAGCACAGTCTGCAGTTCATGTTAAATGTGGTGAGATTTCATTGTAACTTGGTAGGATGACTCCTTATAATGTCTAGATGAGAATTTCCCCATTTGGGCATGATCTGCCAACCGTGACGAATGCCTGAGCCCAAAACCCGAAAACCTTTAGCACAGTCTACAGATCATATTTATTGAGGAATTTCATTGTAACTTGGTGGGTTGACTTCATATATTGTCTGGATGAGAAGGTCCTCTTTTGGACATGATTGGGCAACTGTGATGGCTACAGAAGCCCGAAAACCTTTAGCACAGTCTACAGGTCATATTTATGAAGGGATATTGTAACTTGGTAGGATGACTCCAAATAATGTCTAGATGAGAACGTCTCGTTTTGATCGCGATCATTCAGCCTTGATGGGTGCCTGAGCCCAAGAACCTTTAGCATAGGCAAAAGGTCATATTTATGGAAGGATTTCATTGTAACCTGTTAGGTTGACTCCATATAATGCCTAGATGATGACATCCCCTTTTGGTCGCGATTGGTCATCTGTCATGGCTAGAGGTGCCCGAAGGCCAAAAACCTTGAGCACAGTCTACAGGTCATATTTATGAAGGGATTTCATTGTAACTTCGTAGGATCACTCCAGATGATGCCCAGATGACATTGTCCCCTTTGGTTGCGATCATTCAACCAGGAGGGCTGCCGGTGCCCGAAGCCCAAAAATCTTTAGCACAGTCTACAGGTCATATTTATGAAGGGATTTCATTGTAACTTGGTAGGTTGACTTCATATAATGTCTAGATGAGAACGTCCTCTTTTGGACACGATTGGGTAACTGTGATGGCTACAGGGGACTGAAGCCCGAAAACCTTTAGAATATTCTACAGGTCATAATTATGAAGGGATTTCATTGTAGCTTGGTAGGATGACTCCAAATAATGTCTAGATGAAAACGTCCCCTTTTGGTCGTGAACATTCAGCCTTTATGGCTGCCCGAGCCCAAAGACCTTTAGCATAGTCTATAGGTCATATTTATGGAAGGATTTTATTGTAACCTGTCAGGTTGACTCCATAGAATGCTGAGATGATGACATCCCCTTTTGGTCGTGATTGGCCAACTGTGATGGCTACAGGTGCCCAAAGCCCGAAAATCTTGAGCACCGTCTACAGGTCATATTTATGAAGGGATTTCATTGTAACTTTGTAGGATCACTCCAGATGATGCCCAGATGAGAATGTCCCCTTTTGGTTGCGATCATTCAACCATTATGGCTGCCCAAGCCTGTAGCCTGAATACATTTAGCACAGTCTGCAGGTCATATTTATGAAAGGATTTCATTATAACTTGGTAGGTTGACTTCATATAATGTCTAGATGAGAATGTCCCCTTTTGGACACGATTGGGCAACTGTGACGGTTACAGGGGGCCGAAAACCTTTAGAACAGTCTACTGGTCATAATTATGAAGGGATTTCATTGTAGCTTGGTAGGATGACTCCAAATAATGTCTAGATGATAACGTCCCCTTTTGGTCACGATCATTCAGCCTTGATGTCTGCCCGAGCCTAAGACCCCAAAGCCTTTAGCATAGTCTATAGGTCATATTTATGGAAGGATTTCATTGTAACCTGTTAGTTTGACTCCATATAATGCCTAGATGATGACATCCCCTTTTGGTCGTGATTGGTCAACTGTGACGGCTTGAGGGGCCCGAAGCCCAAAAACCTTGAGCACAGTCTACAGGTCATATTTATGAAGGAATTTCATTGTAACTTCGTAGGATCACTCCAGATGATGCCCAGATGAGAATGTCCCCTTTTGGTTGCAATCATTCAACCATGATGGCTGCCCGAGCCCAGAGCCTGAAAACATTTAGCACAGTCTACAGGCCATATTTATGAAGGGATTTCAATTTAACTTGATAGGATGACTCGTTTTGGAATAATTTCACTGTAACTTGGTAACTTTCGTTAATATACGTTAACTGTGAGAGCCACATACATTAACTGTGAGGTCATATTAACCCACCCCTCAGCTCTTTAGTACAGTGTACACCTCATATTATTTTTATCAAAAACATAGCATACAGGGACGAAAAATGAACATATTCCCAATTATCACAATTCTTGTCTTATTTCATAATCCTTTCATTAACATTGAACATTATCCTTTTCATCAAATACAACACACAAGTTAAGCTACAGTTTTCATTGGCACTTTCATTGAGGATGCCAGACACAAATCAATGGTAAAATTGGTGGATCCAAGGACATAATTGGTTGATGGAAGTGAACAACGGTGGTTTGGAATGTTCAGGGCTGTAACTTTATCATTTTTATTAAAATTATTTCATGTTTCCCAATTTCGGGACATAGGCCTGGCATCATCATTGTGTTCCTTCCCTATCCTTCCCTGAAGCCCTCTTTTTAAACTCCCAAGCTTTTTGGCTTATTTTTATGGAAATTTTTTATTAAATTTCTTGGTAGTTTAACATGTAATACAGAATGTTTATTCTGTATATCCCCATAGTTATACCCTTGCCCTAGGGGTGTTGGGTCATTTTGGTCATGCATCTTCTATCCGATGTATCATTTTTTCTTCATCTGAAGATCTTGCTTTACATCTGGTAGCTTTAAAATCTGCTACTGACTTTGGACCTTTTTTATTCAGTGCTTGAGGTCTTGTTTCCAGTTTTATCATTGACATTGTTTACATTGGCAACACCCTATAAATATATGTAGTTTCAACTTATTATGCCCCCGAAAAATGTTTTTCTGAGGTATATAGTCGAGGTCTCCGTCTGTACGTCCATACTTCTGTACCTCTGTCTGTCCGTCCATCCGTCCGTCCGTCCATCCGTCCATCTGTACGAACATTTTGTATTATAACTCGAGCATCAGATGTCAGATTTTAATGTTCTTTGGTACAGTGATAGGGCAGCTTGGGGGAACGGATGCCCTCATACCTAGCGTTTCGTCCATTCATGTTTGGTAGAGTTATGGCCCCTGTTTGTTTTGGCCTCTGTTTGTGGCTAAGGTAAATTGTACAATAGCCTATAGGGTTGTTTGGATGAACCAATTCTCTTCAAACATTCAGAAGTTCCTCTGGCCATACGTCTGTCCATCCGTCAGTTCATCCGTCCATCCGTACAAACATTTTGTATTATAACTTGAGCATCAGTTGTCAGATTCTAATGTTCTTTGGTATGGTGATAGGGCAGCTTGGGGGAACGGATGCCCTCATACCTAGCATTTCGTCCATGTTTGGTAGAGTTGTGGCCCCTGTTTGTTTTTGGCCTCTGTTTGTGACTAAGGTAAATTGTACCATAGCCTATAGGGTTGTTTGGATGAACCAGTTCTCTTCAAACATTCAGAAGTTATTTATTTACATGCCGCTCCGACTTTGCTACCTTTGGGGGCATCAGCACACGCATGCCTCTTGTTACTGTAGGATTGTTGTAAGATACATGTTGTAATATTCCGGTAGTGTAGCAATAATAATTTGGATTTCGTCCACACTTAGACTTTATTGGGATATCCTTGGGCTCTTTGTTTCCTTTGGGAACTTGGGCTTTTGTCAAAAAGTTTTTCAAAAAAAATTTTTAAATTAATTGTTTGATTGTATTTTGAATGTTGATTATTATGTATCTTTATCATATATTTGTTGTGGAGTTGGTAGGCGTTCAACTGACTTTGTTTGATTAATCACGAAAGATTATTGCTCAAAATGCAAGGCGAGGAAGTCTTCCTCAGATTTTTATGCTTGTTGCCATGCTTGTAGTCGATGTACTCCTGCAAATTCTTGTCCTACATGTGTTGATTGGGATGACAAACATTGGACATGGGTGTCACGGTATGTTGTTAGCGGTGAGAGGCCAATGCCAGTCCTCTTGCCGCAGAGTCATTCAAGTTTCTCAGTTTTTTTTTCAGAGGAACAAGAACATGGTGATGGTTATGTGACATCTACCAAAAGTTTGCCACTGTCACTGCGATCTAATGAGCAAACAGAGCTAGCTGCTAAGGTGCTCCTGAATATTAGGCAGGGGATAAAGCCACTAGCCTGTGGTTTTCATCCTTTGCCAGCAGCTAGCTCAACCGGTGAAGCGGTTACTCCGTCCGTTGGAGCTGTGACGCTGGGTATGTCCATTGTGGTCGAAGGAAGTGTAGGTGGTAGAGCGAGCACCTTAAAATCTAAACCTGTTCACCCAGCGACAACAGAACCAGGGAAGAAGCCAGCAAGTGTTTTGGGAAGCTTGGCGATGTCTGAAAGGACCGTGAGCAGGAGAGGTCCCTCTCTATCCCAATAACATGTGGGGCTAGATTTCTGTGGAAGAACTTGCAGGGGCTGGAGCATACGTCCACAACTGCCATTCGGGATGCTCTGTATAGATTGCAGCCAGCCTCGGCAACAGTCACAGCTTCTTCCACTTTGAATACAAAGCACACACAACCGCATCCTAGCTACACGACTTCGGATATCCAGCCTGCTGCGCGAAGAAGGGACCACTCTTCGCCCATTAAGTCGGACCATCTAGTAGCTAGGGAGACGAGGCCTCTGTCATCGGGACGTTCGGAGAAGGAGATCCATCTCCGACACACCATCCCAGGAGCAGCAAGTGGCTAAACAACAGAGGACCGCTGCTCCTCAGGCCTCGGTGCCCGACTTACTGCTGCAGACTGTGCAGCTGATTGCAGCATCCCAGCGAGTGCAGGTGCAGCCTCCCTCAGACTCAGAACCTGAGCTGCCAAACGGTGCTGGGTCGGTCCAGTATCTGTTCATGCAGATGCAATGGACCGAGATTCACAACTGATTCTCTCGGATGGTGAAAGGGATAAGGAAGAGGATTACCCTTCCCTTTTGGAACAGCACATGGATACGATGAATTTCATCCATCAATACTACCCAGAATTTGTTCCAACGAATCAGAATGCTACGACAACAAGAGAGAAACCGCTTGAGTCGTTGGATGTAGACTTTATTCGGACAAAGGAAGAAGTCCTTCCTTTTCCGGTTCAGTCTAGGCTGGTGTCGCAGGCCTCTGGCCATATAGACTATGCCATATTTAACCTCTCGAGTGCGAGGAAAAAAGGCGGTTTCTTAACTTCTTCCACAAACATACCATTTCTTGGACCACGTTCATTTAAAACAGTCGGGGGAAATGTTCAGAGAGTTCCTCTGCGTTTGGATGAGCAGGATGTATCCTTACCTGCATCATTCAATATTCGTTCAGACATAATTGAGATGGCAATTTCATCAAATAGAGTGAATTTGGAGGCTCTGTCTTACGCAGCTCACCTTACCAGAGCTATGGCGCAACGTCTCAGCGGAAAGGAATTTGACGACGTTTGTACCTCTCTGAGAGTTCTTTCCAGGGCAATTATGTATACCAGGTATAACTCTGAGTTAATCAGACGTGATGCTGCCCTTGCGTCATCATCACTTATAGATGACAAGGTGAAAAGCTCTCTCCGAGTCTCTCCGGTCTCTGGACATACTATTTTCAACGACAGGCTTTCGTTAGTTTAGTCTATGAACAGGTTACTAAGAAAGCATCTAGTGCTCGGCTTTTGAAGTAGGCGTCTCAACAACCCGCTTCAGCAGACAAGAGCAAAGGAGGGCGTTCCAGACCAAAAATGTCAAGTTTGTTCAAATCGGCCCCCTGTAATCATATTTGGGCTCACTATAGAAGCCCGAATTCAAACTTAGTGCATTTCAGGCAAATTTCTTAAAAAATCTTCTTCTCCAGATCCAGCAGGCAGAATCTTTTGATATTTGGTATGCAACATTGAGGGGTGGATCTGATTCAAGTTTGTTCAAATCGTCCCCTTGGATTCATATTTGGGCTCTCTATAGAAGCCCGAATTCGAACTTAGTGCATTTCAGGCAAATTTCTTTAAAAATATGCTTCTCCAGATTCAGCAGGCAGAATCTTTTGATATTTGGTATGCAACATTGTGGGGTGGATCTGATTCAAGTTTGTTCACATCGGCCCCCTGGATTTATATTTGGGCTCACTATAGAAGCCCGAATTCGACCTTAGTGCATTTCAGGCAAATTTCTTAAAAAAATATTCTTCTCCAGATCCAGCAGGCAGAATCTTTTGACATTTGGTATGCAACATTGTGGGGTGGATCTGATTCAAGTTTGTTCAAATCGGCCCCTGGGTTTATATTTGTGCTCAGTATAGAAGCTCGAATTCGAACTTAGTGCATTTCAGGCAAATTTCTTAAAAAACTTCTTCTCCAGATCCAGCAGGTAGAATCTTTTGATATTTGGCATGCAACATTGTGGGGTGGATCTGATTCAAGTTTGTTCAAATCAGCCTCCCGGATTCATATTTGGTCTCACTATAGAAGCCCGAATTCGAACTTAGTGCATTTCAGGCAAATTTCTTAAAAAATCTTCTCCAGATCCAGCAGGCAAAATCTTCTGATATTTGGTATGCAACATTGTGCGGTGGATCTGATTCAAGTTTGTTCAAATCGGCTCCCTAGATTCATATTTGGGCTCACTATAGAAGCTGGAATTCGAACTTAGTGCATTTCAGGCAAATTTCTTTGAAAATCTTCTCAAGATCCAGCAGGCAGAATCTTTTGATATTGGGTATGCACCATGCTTAGGGGGGTGAGATTCAAGTTTGTTCAATCCAAGTACCTGGGTTCATATTTGGGCTCACTGTGGTAGCCTGAATTATGACTTAGTTCAAAATGAGGAATTTTCTTTAAAAATCTTCTTCTTCAGATCCAGCAGTCGGAATGTTTTGATATTTGGTGTGCAGCGTCCTTAGGGGCGTGAGATTCAAGTTTGTTAAAGCCATATCCCTGGGTTCTTATATGGGCTCCCTGTGGGAGCCCGAATTATAACTTAGTTCAATATGAGGAATATTCTTTAAAAATCTTCTTTTTTTTTTAGATCCACTGGTCAGAATCTTTGGATATTTGGTATAAGCTTTTCTTAGGAGGAGCAACTTGTTGAAATCAATTCTCTGGATTGATATTTAGGCTACCATGTCAGGTGAGCACCCTCAGGCCCCTTGGGGCCTCTTGTTGATGAATCTCACTACTGTAGTGTGGGTAAAACCATTACCCTTACTACGGAAGTGGGATTTCTGGCTAAGAATCAGATTCCAGACAAGCAGTCTGAGCCTATTATCATTAAGGCTCTGCCATCCTCAGACAACTGTAGACCTTTGCTGTGTCCAGTTAAGGCTGTGCGCATATATAAACGTCAATCAGATTTTATTAGAAAAGGAAGAAAATGTTTCTTTCTTTCATTTATTCCTAACAGTAAAGATATATCAGTTCATTCAGTTGCTAGATGGATTCAGTTGGCAATACGCATTGTCAATGAAAATCTATCTTCGGATCAACGTTCTGTTAATAGATATCAGCACACGAGGTTAGAGCTCTGTCCACTTCTTGGGCTTATTCTAACAGTATAGCCATTACTGATCTCATGAAGGCTGCGTACTGGACACATCCCTCTTCATTTACCAGGTTTTACTTGAGAAATTTAGAGTCTATCTCCGGTGACCTTCGATCTTTAGGTTCTCTTTCTGTTGCTCAGAATGTCGTCTTTTAATGGTTACATTTATAGTTTTTTAGACAGCCTGTTCCAGCAGCGGCGCTGTTCCACTGCCCTCTTCATTTTTAGGACATGTACTTCAGAACAAGGGGAAAGGTGGGGGGGGGGACATTTTTTTCCCTTATCATCTGGCTTTATAGTGAAAAGGAAGGGAAGACCTCCGGTGTCAGTAGTCTTGAGTCGGTGCTGGGATGGTTTTAATGTGTAGCTCGGTGTGAAGTAATAACTATGTCTCATTTATGTACTGTTTTTAAAGTGTAGCTCACTGTGAAGCATTTGTATATGTCACGTGTCAAACGGGCGTTAATATATAATCTTCGGACTCTTTTAAATGAGTATAAAGATTCTCATTCTCTGGACTATCTTTATATATAGGCTTTTCTTCACCGAATTAGAATAGGTTATGCTGGCATTAAATGGAGAATTATATATTATGTAATACTCAATTACATTGATGGTGTTATGTCTTTCTCTTTTCTCGTAAAGGAGAAAGACATATATGATTTCTAGCTTCTCCTATTCTCCTTTAGAAGATGTACTTTACTGAAGTAATTGAGAGATTGGATTTTCCTTTATATCCTATGCCCTCCAGCCTATTTACTATTCAGCTAGTCTGGGCCATTGGTTGTTGTATAAAAATATTATAAATTTTAAGTAATTTGTATATTTTTTATACTTATCAATGGCCCATACGGGTATAGCCCACTCATGAGTGGGCGCTCATACCTCCCCGCTGAGTTATAACATTTAACAGGCAATTATAGAAAGAATGATGGTTGGCGCCAAATTCAGTGTCTTCCTGGATACTGCGCATGTGCAGATCTGAAAAGTATGGAGGACCAGATAGGACATTAATTTTTCGGTTTTCCATGCAAATTTTGGTGATTGGGGGGCAAAATTTGTGTTTGGCCCTGGATTGTTTTTTGAGTTTGCACCAGCTAGTTTGGGCCATTGGTAAGTATTAAAAAATAGACAAATTACTTAAAATATAATTTTGTTTCTTGGTAACATTTAACAAGGTCACCCGACAGACTTGATGTCAACATTGCATACATGTATCTCCGAATTCATGTACTTAACTGAACACTGGAATTATACCATCCTTTTAAAGATTTTTGAGTTGTGGAGATATTGATCAACAAATTATTCTGTGAGCAATAAATTTTACGTAAAATTTTTCGTTTCATGAAAGTAACTTCTCCCCACTTTCAGGACAAATTGTTATGAATATTAGCACTAACTGGACACAGATCTAGCATCCATACTATTGCCGTGTTGTTGACGGAGCCTGTTCCTCCTGTTATAATATTCAGTTATGATAATAAAATTTGTCTACATGCAGGGTACTGTGTAAACCAGAGCCAACTCCCCTGTTATAAGATTTTAGAGTCAAATGTTATGCAGGGCAAGTGGATTTTGAAACAGATTTCATGAGCTGTTTTCAAATGTAGGTGCCTGGCCCCATTATTGTCCCTTTGTGGACTTTGCACTGAAGACTTTCAGTTTCTCAAGTTGGTATTTATTGAAAGACATGAGAACGAATATCATTCAAAATGGTTACCCACATCAAAGACAATCAAGAATCTTTAAAGCCATAAATGAAGGGTAAACCTGAATTTAATTATTATGGCTTTTCCTATAATTAGCTTAACTTAACAAAGTCAAGATAAGCTATTGCCATCACGGATACCGAAGTCTGTTAATCTGTGAGTGTCTGTAGATTATATCTGACACTAGATACAGCTTGTTTATTATTAGCTTAACTTGACAAAGTCAAGATAAGCTATTGCCATCACGAGTGTGGAAGTCTGTTGGTCTGTGAGTCTGTTCATATTTTCCTTTAGCACAGGCTACACCCTGTAGTTCTTGTCCAATCGTCATGAAATTTCATGTGCAGATTTAAGGTCATGACCAGATGAGAATGTCCCTTTTTCTTCGCGATCGTTCAACAGTGATGGTACCTGAGCTCAAAACCCAAAAACCTTTAGCACAGTCTACAGGTCGTATTTATGAAAGGATTTTATTGTAACTTTGTAGGATGCCTCTGTATAATATCTAGATGAGAACGTCCCCTTTTTGTCAAGATCTGTCAACCATGATGGCTGCCCAAGGCTGAAACCCAAAAACTTTTATCACAGTCTACAGGTCATATTTAATATGGAGGGATTTCATTGTAACTTGGTAGGATGACTCCATATGATGTTTAGATAAGAACTCCCCCATTTGGTCGCGATCTGTCAACTGTGATGACTGCCCGGGCCCAAAACCCGAAAATCTTTAGCACAGTCTACATGTCGTATCTATGTAGAGATTTCATTGTAACTTGGTAGGTTGACTCCATATAATGTCCAGATGAGAACATCCCCTTTTGGTCACGATTGGTCAACTGTGATGGCTACAGGGGCCCAAAGCCTGAAGACCTTTAGCACAGTCTACAGGTCATATTTATGAAGAGATTTCATTGTGATTTGGTAGGATGACTTCAAATAATGTCTAGATGAGAACGACCCCTTTTGGTCACGATCATTCAGCCGTGATGGCTGGCCGAGCCCAAAACCCAAAAACTTTTAGCACAGTCTACAGGTCTTATTTATGGAGGGATTTCATTGTAACTCCATATAATGTCTAGATGAGAATTCCCCTTTAGGTCACGATTGGTCAGCTGTGATGGATAGTGGGTCCGAAGCTCAAAAACCTTTAGCGCAGTCTACAGATTGTATTTATGAAAGGATGTCATTGTAAGTTGGTAGGATGAATCCAGCTAATTCCTAGATGAGAATGTCCCCTTTTGGCCGCGATCATTCAACCATGATGGCAGCCGAGCCCAAAACCCCCAAAACTTTAGCTCAGACTTCAGGTCGTATTTATGAAGGAATTTCATTGTAACTTATTAGGATGACTCACTATAATGTCTAGATGAGGACATCTCCTTTTGGTTGGTATTGGTCAACCATGATGGCTACATAAGCCCGAAGCCTAAAAACCTTTAGCACAGTCTACAGGCCGTATTTATGAAGGGATTTCATTGTAACTTGATAGAATAGAATGACTCGTTTTGAAAAAATTTAACAAACTTGGTAACTTTCTTTGACATACATTAACTGCAAGGGCCACAAACATTAGAGCCACATTAACCCACCCCTCAATTCTTTAGTACAGTCTACACCTCATATTATTTTTAATGAAAACATAGCAGGGAACAGAAATTGACATATTCCCAATTAGCACAATTCTTGTCTTATTTCATAATCGTTTCATAAACATTGAACATTATCCTTTTCGTCAAACACAACACATAGACTAGACTAGTTAAGCTACAGTGTCATTGACAATTTCATTACTTTTTCTATTTTTATACGCTCTTAGGATACGATTCTCAAAAAAAAAATTGTACTCATATTTTACTGTGGAATGAGAACTTTTATTTGATGTAGATGTAGCCCGACACAGGTTGAATGATTTGTATTACATTGTTAAATTTACATTCAGTTCATAGCAATTATGGAAGCTAAAATATCTGGGTTTGTATAGTAAGTTAAGTTTCAGTACCTTGGCTTCAAAATGGAGCCTAAATGTGGGATTTCACCACTCCACCAGTTAAGATTCTTTATTACACGCCCATTTTATGAAATCCCCGTCTACAGCAACTCTAAATCATGCAGAAAATAAGCTGTTCAGTACACATGTGCCAAACAGATATTGACAGACTATTTTTAAATAGAAGCAAAATTTTACTGGAATTTTCTACAAATCGTGCACTGCAGTTACAATTTGAACCGCTAGCAATAGCATAGTAACATGGGTTCCACTCATAAATTTGGTTGGTGATAAAATATATTCTCTTTGTTGATAGTTCGTCCCTTGAGTTTCAGTGAGTTCTATGTTCCTCCTAGCACATAGAACACATTGGAGCTCAGGGGACGAGTTGTCAAATGAGTTGCTGAAGATCCTTTTGAGAATTGCTGAGTATCCTTTTAATAATTGCTTTTATAGACATGAAGGCATGAAATAAACACAGAATGACACATGCTTGTGAATGGGTTAAGCGATATGGCACTAGTGCCAGCACAGAAGAATAAAACTTGAGGTCTGTGGCCTCTCGTTTTAACCTTCCGTGCTGGCACTCATGCCACATCAATTAACCCATTCACAATTTACCATTATGTGTATTTTCCAAGAGTAAAATTAAAGTTGTTTTATTTGTTCTTTGCAGCGGTTGTTGCAGGGTTCAATTGTCACAGCATTCGCCTTGCTGCTAGAATACAGAATTTATTTACACTAATGAAGCTGATAGCTATAGCTATGATTACTGTCGGAGGATTCATTATGTTATCACAAGGTAAAACTCATAATCTAGCACTTAGGAAAATCACTTGTTCAGTTTCCCATGACAAGTAAAAAACAAATTTGGTGATTGGTTTCAGATCAGCTGTCATCAGTTTGACGAATTGAGTTATTTAACAGTAAATATTAAAATGTTATATTTTAGTTTATTAGCTAACCTGAGCAAAGCTCAAGGGGAGCTTTACTGATCACTTTCTGTCTGTCGTCGTCCGTCTGGCGTAAACTTTACATTATCGACTTCTCACAAACTACTTGACCAAATTAAACCAAATCTGGTGTGCATGTTCCCTATCATATGTCAATTCAAGTTTGTTCAAATAAAGTTGTCAGGCCCACAGGGGGCACCACAAGGGACATAACTCTGATAGCACCCATAAAATACAAAAAAAATCTTCTTCAGATCCAGTGGTCAGAATCTTTTCATATTTGGTATACAACATCTCTAGGGGGGTCAGATTCAAGTTTGTTCAAATTGAGTCGCTGGGTTAATATTTGGGCTCCAGTTTTAACTTAGTGCAATACAAGGAAATTTCTTTAAAAATCTTCTTCAGATCCACCAGTCAAAATCTTTTCATATTTGATATACAACATCTCTGGGGGGGGGGGAGGGGGTTAAGAGGGGGGAAGGTGGGTGTTGCAGATTCAGGTTTGTTCAAATCGAGTTCCTAGGTTAAGATTTGGGCTAGGGAGCCCAAATTTTAACTTAGTGCAATATGAGGAAATTTCTTTAAAAACCTTCTTCAGATCCACCAGTCAGAATCCTTTTAACATTTGGTATACATCATCTCTAGGGGGTTCAGATTCAAATTTGACCATATCGGGTCCCTGGGTTGAAAATTTGGGGTCTGGTTCGGACTCCAAAATTTTGGACCAAAATTCAGAAATTTTTTTATGCATTTTGTTCAATTTTGAGCCGAAAAAAAAACCTTTTTTATAGCCTGAAAATTTAGTGTCCAGTTCCGCCTTGGAAATTTTCTACTGAAATTCGGAAATTTTGGGGGGGATTCTTTTCAAAATCTAGTTCCTAGATGAATTAGAGTGGTTTTATGCGAAAATGTCTTCCCCTCCCTTCCTGGGGAGGGGGGGGGGGTAGATGTAACAAATAGTGATGAACCAATTATCAAATGAACCAATTATCAAAACTTACTATCAACCGATTTTCAGTGACTGATTCGTGCTCCCATGTTGTGTCCTTGGGCAAGGCACTTAACCCCGATTGCCTACATGGGGGCACGATGACGCTGTGTACTAAAGCGTACTTCATGTCGATGGTGTGCATGTCTTGAACCAATCTAACCCTGCCTCTGACGTGGTGCAGAGTTCAGAGTTACGATGGAGAGTTGACAGCTGCTCGTTGTTGCTCGGTGGTTCTCTCCCGGTACTCTGGCTTCCTCCACCCGTAAAACTGTCACTTATGCTGATTCCGATTCCGATGGTTGAAATAGGACACAGAAGAAAATCTGTTGGTGTCTGTTATACAACAGAATTTCATTGATAAATCATCAATTACGAAAGCTTAATATCACATAAGTTCTCAGAGTATGCATATTTAGTGGTGGGCAGTATTGGCCAAAATAATATTTGCATTTTGGTTAGGGTGTGGGGAAAAGATCGTTATTAACGATACAATCACACGATATTGTTCTCGTGAAGATTGTGTTTTATTCCGGTAAATAGTGTTAATACGGTTTTGTGTAAGGATACTATACACTTGGCTGTATTAACCAGGAATATACTGAGCACACATACTTTGTCTTAAATGAATAATAATTTTGATGTTAATGTGTGTTGTGAAGTCGTATGATGCATGGTTTACACGTTTGTTAGAAAGTATTTTTCAGTGTTCTTTTTTGTTAGAAAGTATTTTTCAGTGTTCTTTTTAGCTCACCTAACTGCAAGTCAGTGTGAGGTATTGCCATCTCCATCGTCCCTTGTCCGTCTGTCTGTCGTCCATTAACTTTTGCAAACCTGGCTTCTCTACAGCCATTCAGCCAAATTCAAACATATATTGCACAAACCATCCCTGGGGTATACCTTTTCTATTTTGTTCAAATGGAACAGCTGCCTTCTTCGGGCTCTGGGCAATGATGCCAAAGCCTAAAAATCTTTAAAAATCTTCTTCTCATGAACCACCAGAGAGATTGCCTTGATATATGGTATGTAACACTCTTTGGTGTTGAAGATTAAAGTTTGTTCAAGACAAGTTGATAGATCAATATTTGGGCTCTCTGTGGGCACATACTCATTTCAGGCTCTGCCCAAAATTTCTATTTCCAGAATCGATGGGCGGATTTGAAACAAATTTGGCATGTAGCATAAGTGGGTCCAAAGTACTTGATTGATGCCCGAAATTCTTTTTTTCGTTGCCCTGTGGGTACCCCAGGGGCTAAAAATATAAAAAAAAATTCAAATGCCCATATTTTCCAAACTACATGGAACAGAGAACTGTTATTTGGTATGAAGCATCCTTTTGACCGGTAGAATGGATTAAAGAAAAAGATGGCCATCGGTTGTGTTACGGTGTTCTGTAGGGGGCCTTTGAAAAAATGCTGAGTCAGCATATTTGCAAAAATTGAAAAAAAATTTTTTTTCATCCCCGCTGATCAGAATCTTTTGATATTTGGTATATAGCATCCATAGGATGGTCAAATACAAGTGTGTTCAAATCGATCCCCATGGTTCATACTTGGGCTCAATAGAGAAGCCCAAATAATTAACTTAGGGTGCTATGGGGAATAAGCTTTAAAAATCTTCTTCAGATCGTACAGTCAAATTTTTTTGATACTTGGTATACATCATCTCTACAGGGGTCAGATTGAAGTTTGTTCAAATTGAGTTCCTGGGTTAATATTTGGGCTTCCTATGGAAGCCGAATATTAACTTGGTGCAATATGTGGAAGAATCTTCTTCTTCAGATCCACCAGTCAGATTCTTTTGATATTTGGTATGCAACATCTCTAGGGGGGTTAGATTCAAGTTTGTTCAAATGGAAACCCTGGATGAATATTGGGGCTCAAATTTTAACTTGGTGCAATATGAGGAAATTTCTTAAAAAATCTTCTGTTTCAGACCCACTAGTGAGAAATCTTTCATATTTGGTATGTGACATCTCTAGAGGTGTAAGATTTGAATTTGTTCAAATCGACTCCCTGAGTTAATATTTGGGCTTCCTATGGGAGCCTGATTATTAAATGGGTGGAATAGGGGGTATATTCTTTAAAAATCTTCTTCTTCAGATCCACCAGTCAGATTCTTTTGATATTTAGTATGCAGCATCTTTAGGGGAGTTAGATTCAAATTTGTTCAAAGGGGATCCCTGGATGAATATTTGGGCTTTTTATTGGAGCCCAAATTTTAACTTAGTGCAATATGAGAAAATTTCTTAAAAAATCTTCTTAATCAGACGCATATTTGGTATGTGTAAGATTCGAATTTGTTGAAATTGAGTCCGTGCGTGAATATTAAGTTTGTGGAACATGGGTAATAATCTTTAAAAATCTTCTTCTTCAGATCCACAAGTCCCATTCTTTTGATATTCAGTATGCAGCATCTCTAGGGGGGTTAGATTCAAGCTTGTTCAAATGGGATCCCTGGATGAATATTTGGGCTCTTTATTGGAGCCCAAATTTTAACTTAGTGCAATTTGAGTCCCTGGGTTAATATTTGGGTTTCCGGTGGGAGCTTGAATATTAACTTTGTGCAACATGGGTAATAATAAACAAGTCAGATTCTTTTGATATTCAGTATGCAGCATCTCTAGGGGGGGAGGGGGGGGGGGGGTTAGATTCAAGTTTGTTCAAATGGAATCCCTGGATGAATATTTGGGCTCTTTATTGGAGCCCAAATTTTAACTTAGTGCAATATGAGAAAATTTCTTAAAAAATCTTTTTCAGACCCACTAGTGAAAATCCTTTCATATTTAGTATGTGACATCTCTAGAGGTTAAGGTTCAAATTTGTTCAAATCGAGTTTCTGGGTTAATATTTGGGTTTCCCAAGGGAGCTCAAATATTTACTTTCTGCAATATGGGGAATTATCATTTAAAATCATCTCCTTCAGATCCAGCAGTCATATTCTTTTGATATTTGGGGTACAACACCTCTGGGAGGGTTAGATTGAAGGTTGTTCAAATCAGGTCCCTGGCTTAATATTAGGGCTTTTTATTGAAGCCCAAAGTTTAACTTAAGGCTTCAATAAAAAGCCCAAATTTGTTTAAGTTAAAGGTCACCTTTTACTTAGGTCACCTAAGTAAAAGATGACCTATAACTTAAACAATTACCTTATGTAATGACTATAACTGGCCAGCACTGTTCATAACAATTGACATTCAAATTTTATTAGCGTAACTTGACATTCAAGATAAGCTATTGCCATCATGTTTGCAGAAGTCTGTTCACATTTTCCTTTAGCACAGGCTACATCCCGTAGTTCTTGTCCGATCGTCACAAAATTTCATATGCAGGTTTGAGGTCATGTCTAGATGAGAAGGTCCCCTTTTGGTTGTGATCAGTCAACCGGGATGGCTGCCCAAGCCCATAACCCGAAAACCTTTAGCGCAGTGTACAGGTCATATTTATGAAAAGATTTCATTGTAACTTAGTAGGATGATTCTGTCTAATGCAGGCCTGGCATTCTTTAGGTGTGCAGCACGCCTACTGCATGCCAAAAAAAAATCAAGGCGGGCAGTTTATTGCACTCCTGCAAGATTGTCACATGGGTTGATGAATTGGCATTGCATATTATTATTGGAAACAGTCAGCTTCTTGTTTTGAATTATGAAATCTGTTTCGGCTGAATTCATCTCCCAAACATAATCAGGTCAGACAATCAAGCACACCCATATAAAATGGTGCCCCCCCCCCCCCCCTTTATCACTCATTGACATAACAAAAAAAGGTCTGCTCGCCATTGAACTGAAGTCACTCCATGAATACAGCAGTGTGTTTTCCAGAGATTATTTCAACGTGATTTTTTCTCCTAAGAAAGACAATACTGCTAAACGGTGCTCTATTCAAAACCTTGTATTGATTTCGAGAACAAAGAGTTCCAGTTGGGAAGTTAACACTTGTGAATCCATGCACACTGCAGCCTACTTATTATGTCTCCCCTTCCCAGAAGGGAGACATATTGTTTTAGTGCATATTCTTCTTCTTTTTTGTCTTTTCACCTAGACCTTAGATATTTGGCATGTGGATGTATCACCATGAGCCGATGTGTCGCATACCATAATGACCTTCATGTGACCTTGACCTTTGACCTGAAGGTCAGATTTATGTGCTTTTTAAGGGAAACTTTGTCCGGGGCATAACTTTTTTGTCTTTTGACCTAGACCTTAGGTATTTGGCATGTGCATGTATCACCATGAGCCGATGTGTCGCGTACCATAGTGACCTTCATGTGACCTTGACATTTGACCTGAAGGTCAGATTTATGTGCTTTTTTTTTCTCTTCTCTTTTGAGCTAGACCTTAGATATTTGGTATGATTGTCAATATTATTCATGTATATATAATTTGCAGTGCATTAAATAGAAAGGAATGGGAGGCATATGTTTTAGTGTGCTAAAACAATTTCTAGTTTTGATATGGAACAGTTTTAGAGGTCGTTTATTTTTCACTTCATGCTGTGCATTTCATGGATATGGCATCTGTATTTTGAGCACTATCATGTTGTGTCCCAAGTCAAACCTGTGGGCTTTGAAAAAACAACAGGAAAAAATTTCAAATGACAGTCGATTTCTTTCTCATTACGATTAAAGTAAAGAATATGAGCAACTTTTTCTGAGCTTTGGAAAAAATAACACTCATACAATTTTTCACACTCGTGAAATGGAAACAGCGGCTGCGAGTGTAATTTTTCACACGCCTGCATTTTTTCCCAGATGTCACCGTGACTGTTCTGAAGACAGTCACTTTTTAGCCCGACTGTTTACAGTGAGGGCTATAGTCATGACTTTTGTCCATCCATCCATCCATCTGTCTGTCCGGGCTTAGCAGAGGTACACTGTGGGGTTTACAGTTTAGGGTCAGTGGTAGTTGTGGGGTTGGGTTAGTACAGTGGTCACTTGTGGGGTTATTTTTTGCACTGTGGGGTTAATTTTTTGACCTTGTGGGGTTAGGGTTTAACATGGGAAAAACCACACAAGTAAGAACGTGTAAGAACGTCCGTCTGTCCATCTGTTAACATTTAGAGTTTTGGTTAAAGTTTGTAGTTAAAGTTTTTTACTGAAGGTTCAAGTGGGGTTTTTTTAGCTCAACTTTGACGAAGTCAAATTTGAGCTATTGTCATGGCCCGTCGTCCGTCTGTCCGTCCGTCCGTCCGTCTGTCCGTCTGTCCGTCTGTCCGTACGTCAACAATTGGCTATGGCTCGGGCTAGAGGTCGTATTTATGAACCGATCTTTACGAAACTTCTTGTGTACCTTTGTTATGACCCTGGGATGGGAACGAGTGTTTTTAGGTGTGGTCCGAAATTCAAGATGGCTGCCAGTGGCCATTTTGTACCGATGATGCAAAAATCAGTTTTTTGTACAGAACTTCTGTATGAAAGTTCTGATTTGAATAAAGTTTTGTATAAATGTTTAGTACCATGGGATACATCACATATAATACGGGTTTTTTTCTCGTGCGTAAATTATGCAAATTAGACTGACTTTGATTTATTTAGTGTTACTTTCAGAGCTGTAAGTGCCAAGCTGCTATGGCTCGGGCTAGAGGCCGTATTTATGAACCGATCTTTACGAATCTTCTTGGGTACCTTTGTTATGACCGTGGGATGAGAACGAGTGTTTTTGGGTGCAGTCCGAAATTCAAGATGGCTGCCAGCCGCCATTTTGTACCGACGATGCAGAAATCTGTTTTTTGTACAGAACTTCCATATGAAAGCTCTGATTTGAATAATTTTTTGTATGAATGTTTAGTACCATGGGATACATCACATATAATACGGGTTTTTTTCTGGTACGTAAATTGTGCAAATTAGACTAATTTTGATGTTTTTTGGGGTTACTTTCAGCACTGTAAGTGCAAATGCCAATACGGCTCGGGCTAGAGACCGTATTTATGAACCAATCTTTACGAAACTTCTTGGGTACCTTTGGTATCACCGTGGGACGAGAACGAGTGTTTTTGGGTCCGGTCCGAAATTCAAGATGGCCGATGGCAGCCATTTTGTACAAAATTAGGTGCATTCAGATTTTTGCACAGAACTTCCATATGAAAGCCCTGATTTGAATAATTATTTTGTGTGAATGTTTAGTACCATGGGATGCATCACATATAATACGGGTTTTTTTCTCGTGCAGAAATTATGCAGATTAGATGAACTTTGATTTTTTCAGTGCGACTTACACACAGTAAGTACACATGTCAATACGGCTCAGACTAGAGTCTGTATTTATGAACTGATCTTCACGAAATGTCTTGGGTACCTTTGTTATCACCTTGGGACGAGAACGAGTGTTTCTGGGTGCGGTCTAAAATTCAAGATGGCTGCCAGTGGCCATTTTGTACCGAAATTAGGTCTAATCAGTTTTTTGTACACATCTTCTATACAGCTCAGACTAGAGGCCATATTTATGAACCAATCTTTACGAAACTTCTTGGGTACCTTTGTTATCACCGTGGGATGAGAGCGAGTGTTTTTGGGTGTGGTCCGAAATTCAAGATGGCCACCAGCAGCCATTTTGTACCAAAATTAGTGCAATCAGTCTTTTGTATAGAACTTCTGTATGAAAGTTCTGATTTGAATAAATTTTTGTATGAATGTTTAGTAACATGGAATACATCACATATTGTAAGGGGTTTTTTTTCGTGCCGAAATTATGCAAATTAGATGAACTTTGATTTATTCAGTGCTACTTACACAATGTAAGCACACATGTCAATACGGCTCAGGGTAGAGGCTGTATTTATGAACCGATCTTCACAAAACTTCTTGGGTACCTTTGTTATCTCCTTGGGATGAGAATGAGTGTTTCTGGGTACGGTCCAAAATGCAAGATGGCTGCCAGTGGCCATTTTGTACCGAAATTGGGTCCAATCAGTTTTTTGTCACAAGTTCTATACAGCTCGTATTTATGAACTGATCTTCACAAAACTTCTTGAGTACTTTTGTTTTCACCTTGGGACAGGAACGAGTGTGTTTTGGGGTGCCTTTGTTATCACTGTGCTATGAGAACAAATATTTTGGGGTTCAGTCAGACCCACTCTGGGACTCAAAGATTTCTTTTCTAGTTCAGCATCTGACTGTCACCCACATTTACAATACTTTACCTATACATTTGTTACAGGCAACGGTCAGTATTCATGTACAGACCGTTACAATACTTTATATGTACCTTTGTTATCAGGTCATTACCTAGATATTTGTCATTGCTGTGTCACATACTATACATGTACATGTCTTTGTCTTGACAAGTTGAGCTACAGTGTCATTGACACTTTCATTTATCCCCTGTTTAGTCATGACTTTCAGTGTCCGTCTGTTAACATTTGGAGTTTTGGTTAAAGTTTGTGGTTAAAGTTTTTTAGTCAACCTTAAAGTTTTTTGTTTTCTTTTAAATTAATATTACTATTGATTGTATCATTCTCATTATGTTTTTTTTATGTTTCATGTTATTTTGGGAAATATTTAACCCTTTTCTGTATGGCAATATAACTTACAACTTCCAGGTTAAAGTTTTTGGTTGAAGGTTTTTTTGAGGGGGGTGTTTTTACATTACACCTTTAATTCTTCAAACAGTTTAGTGGAATGTCACTGTTTCTTATTTGGGACAATGTCTACTATCTACTGAACATATCTAAAGTGATTTTCATTAATATTGGCATGATTTTAACCCCTTTTAAACATGTTTTCAGACTTACTTTCTTTGTATTTGAAATTAGACTTTGCCACATACTTTCTTACTCTAATTCTTGCATAGTCAGTATAACTTAGTGATTGCATTTACATCACTGATTTTTTTTTTTGGTTTTAGAAAATATTTAACCCTTTTTTGCCAGTCAATTTTACTTAGTATTCTCAGCTTAAAGTTTCGGATTAAAGTTCTGCTTTTCAAGGTTCTACCTTTCATTCTCCAAACACTCTGTTAAAACGTGATTTCTTTTTTTCATTTCGAGCAAGTTCTATTGAAGCTGTACACAGTGGTTTCAAATAATATTGGCATTAATTTAACCCTTTTCACAATGCTTTTTGAACTTTGTTTCTCTACCCCCCCCCTCCCCCCCCCCCCCCATTGCAATTAGGCACTTTTTTTTTTCTTCGTCAAAAATGCTGTTTTGCTTAAAGTTTGTGGTTAAAAATCCAGACAAACACCCCCCCCCCCCCCCCACCCTCATGGGGGGAATTAGGCACTTTTTAGTTCAACTTTGGCGAAGCCAAGTTTGAGCTTTTGTCATGGCCTGTCGTCCGTCTGTCCGTATGTCAACAATTGGATACAGCTCGGGCTAGAGGCCGTATTTATGAACCGATCTTTACGAAACTTCTTGGGTACCTTTGTTATGACTGTGGGATGAGAACGAGTGTTTTTGGGTGCAGTCCTAAATTCAAGATGGCTGCCAGCAGTCATTTCGTACCGATGATGCAGAAATCTGTTTTTTGTACAGAACTTCCATATGAAAGCTCTGATTTGAATAATTTGAATGTATGAAGGTTTAGTACCATGAGATACATCACATATCATAACGGGTTTTTTTCTCGTGCTTAAATTATGCAAATTAGACTAACTTTGATTTATTTAGTGTTACTTTCAGCACTGCCAGAGCAAATGCCAATACGGCTCGGGCTAGAGGCTACATTTATGAACCGATCTTTACGAAACTTCTTGGGTACCTTTGTTATCACCGTGGGACGAGAATGAGTGTTTTGGGGTCCAGTCCGAAATTCAAGATGGCCACTAGTAGCCATTTTGTTCAAAATTAGGGGCAATCAGATTTTTGCGCAGAACTTCCACATGAAAGCTCTTATTTGAATAATTTTTTGTATGAATGTTTAGTACCATGGGATACATCACATATAATACAGGCTTTTTTCTTGTGCAGAAATTATGCAAATTAGATGAACGTTGATTTTTCCAGTGCTACTTACACACAGTAAGTGCACATGTCAATACGGCTTGGTTTTTTTGGGCTAGAGGCTGTATTTATCAACCGATCTTCACGAAACTTCTTGGGTACCTCTGTTATCACCTTGGGACGAGAACGAGTGTTTCTGAGTGCAGTCCAAAATTCAAGATGGCTGCCAGTGGCCATTTTGTACTGAAATTAGGTCTAATCAGTTTTTTGTACACAACTTCTATACAGCTCAGGCTATAGGCCGTTTTTATGAACCGATCTTTACAAAACTTCTTGGGTACTTCTGTTATCACCGTGGGATAAGAACGAGTATTTTGGGGTGTGGTCCGAAATTCAAGATGGCCACCAGCAGCCAGTTTGTACCAAAATTAGTGCAATCAGTCTTTTGTACAGAACTTCTGTATGAAAGTTCTGATTTGAATAAATTTTTGTATGAATGTTTAGTAACATGGAATACATCACATATAGTACGGGTTTTTTTCTCGTGCAGAAATTATGCAAATTAGATGAATTTTGATTTATTTAGTGCTACTTATACACTGTAAGTGCACATGTCAATACGGCTCGGGCTAGAGGCTGTATTTATCAACCGATCTTCACGAAACTTCTTGGGTACCTTTGTTATCACTTTGGGACGAGAAAGGGTGTTTCTGAGTGAGGTCCACAATTCAAGATGGCTGCCAGTGGCCATTTTGTACCGAAATTAGGTCTAGTCAGTTTTTTGTCACTATGTCTTTGTTTTATATCTCTTATGTGGATGATCCAATTGTCACTAGAGTTTAGTAACAGGTGTTTCTGGCCTTCTCAATTACCTTGTGGTAAAACAAAGACAATAATTTTGCTGTTTGCCTGGTAAAATAGCAAATTTTTTGTCTCTTTGCCTTATATCTCTGGGTTGGGTTTATCGGCTCTCAATGAAATTTGGAATGAAGATTGTTTATGGGAATAGCTTCCACAGTATCATGGTTCTTTTCTTCTCTTGTCATTGTTTGGCAGTATGCACCGTGGGGGTATGCCCCAGGGCATGGCCTGCCTCTTGTTACTCTTTTTCGGATTCTTCTTGAAATAAAACTCTTCAGTATCTCTTCAAAAAAAAAAATGTCAAATTTCTCATTGCTTTCTTTCAAAGCACAGCTTTTAAGCCCTCGCTGCAGCAAGCTGGATGGTTGCGTAACTTGCGTTCCATTGAGGGGTCACGACATATTTTTTATGAACTAAAATTAAAAAAAATTAGATTTGACTTAGCTCTTTTAGTAGAGGGAGCTTTCCATTAAAGCATGTTGTTAAACCCTAGCATGCTGGTAGTGCAACCTGTGCACTCTGCCTGTGCTGAGTTTATATGCTGGATTTGAATTTAACTCTTTACCTAAAATAACAACCTAATACAGACAGCGCTGTTCACAAAAATGGCCATTCAGTTTTATTTTTTCAGTTTTTGCCTCCAAAACATATCTTATGACTCCTCACTGGAACACGCTCAATGAGTTTATTCCAGTGTAGATCCATGTGGCAAAAAAAAAGGTGTGTTTATTGTTAATGCCAGAAAAGAATAGGCAAGGTGGGTGAATTTAAAAAAGAAAATTTTCACTTTCCTGCACAAATTTTTGTTCACTGACAAGAAAGGCTGTTGCCCCCATTCACAAAAATTGCTTGAATGGTAAGTAAAAATGAACAAAATGACATTGTTAGGAAGGCATAACATTATGTTAAAAACCCCAACCTGCATGTGTTGAAAACTTTTTCAAACAAATGCATTCATACAAGTTATTTTCTCAATTCTAGGAGAGACCACAGTACTGAAAGAAGGCTTTGAAGGCACATCCAGTTCTCCGTCATTAATTGCTTTATCATTCTATGATGGATTGTGGGCATATGATGGATGGTAAGTGGTTAATGTTTTTCTTTATTCCAGCTTATGTTTGCTGTCCAGCAAGTTTAAATTCTTCAGTTTTAACCTTTTACCTAACCTGATGAGTAGACAACACCTGGAAAAAATCTTGAATAAAGATAAACAAATTAGATCTGTTTGTCAGGCTATTTTTTTTATAAAAATTCATGCCGGTGGGCTGTTTTTTTTTATTTTAATTTTTAATTTTTGTAAATCTTTATTATTTAATTTTTTCATTCAGTTGGGTATAATTTATCTGACATAAACCAATTCATTTATATTTATTGTAAGGTTGTATTGGTAATAAAAATTGACTCTGTGTCAACCAAAATGAACATGCTGCAGGCATGAGAAACAGATTTTCATCTTTTTAAGGCCTAACTAAATTTTCATTTCTGCCTTTATATGACCTTCTAAATGGAACAAGCTCAGTTAGTCATAAGCAATGTTTTTATGATAAATAAAAATGAAAAAAATAATAAAATTTGAGAGGTTTCTTTTTGTGAATAGTGCTGACTAGTTTTGCTTGTTATGTTACTGTTATCTAAAGATTAAATGGCACTGACGAGATTTGAGGGATCTCTTATAACCAATATTTTTCAGCATACTCTTTTTCAAGATGCTGTAGTCATGAATATGTGATTTATGCATCCCTTGGTATGCATCTTGGCAGCATTTCTAAACTCATTAACTGAGACGGGTAATACAGAAATTGAAATTTGGAACATCATTTTTGACTAGGCCTGGCATTTTCAGGAGAGTGCTTTATTTGCTCGCCAACTGCTCATCTTAAAAAAATTAAGGAGGGTGAAAATTAGCCCTCCTGGCCTCAGAAAATAATGATTACCATAACAGTCTATTCCTGAAACCCAAATCTTTTCAGATCTCTGATATGTTATTGGTCTCTTTAAGACGGCCACACTGTCCCTCCCTCACCTCCGGGCCTTGCCAAGTGTGTGAGAGTGGCAGAGTAGCCATCTTTACTTAACAGAAACTACCTTGTTAGCATTACCAAATAAAAGTGTACAAAGCCCACTAGGCAGAATTCATTGTTAGCAAAACTTCATTTTTACCCTTTTAGCCTTTGTAAGCTTGAGGAGAGCTACCGGTAATCGCTCTCCTAGGCCGTACAAAGGGAGTGATTTTTAGCCTTCCTGTATTTTTAAGAATCACAGATCTGGTTTTTGACCTATTCATCATGTTGGACAAGAACACAGAGGACCAAAAAAAAAATTATTTTCCCTCAGTTATTTCCTTTAATGTTCAGGAAAAATGCTGTATTTTTTTTTAGAAAAATAACCCATGTGGTGTACTCCACTTCTCCCACATCTTTAAGCTTAGATTTTTGAAACGTTACAGTTTTTAGCTCAACTTTGACAAAGTCAAATTTGAGCTATTGTCATGGCCCGTCGTCCATATGTCCGTCTGTCCGTACGTCAACAATTGGCTATGGCTCGGGCTAGAGGTCGTATTTATGAACCAATCTTTACGAAACTTCTTGTGTACCTTTGTTATGACCCTGGGACGGGAACGAGTGTTTTTAGGTGTGGTCCAAAATTCAAGATGGCTGCCAGCGGCCATTGTGTACCGATGATGCAAAAATCAGTTTTTTGTACAGAACTTCTGTATGAAAGTTCTGATTTGAATAAAGTTTTGTATAAATGTTTAGTACCATGGGATACATCACATATAATACAGGTTTTTTTCTCGTGCGTAAATTATGCAAATTAGACTGACTTTGATTTATTTAGTGTTACTTTCAGAGCTGTAAGTGCCAAGCTGCTATGGCTCGGGCTAGAGGCCGTATTTATGAACCGATCTTTACGAAACTTCTTGGGTACCTTTGTTATGACTGTGGGACGAGAACGAGTGTTTTTGGGTGCGGTCCAAAATTCAAGATGGCTGCCAGCTGCCATTTTGTACCGACGATGCAGAAATCTGTTTTTTGTACAGAACTTCCATATGAAAGCTCTGATTTGAATAATTTTTTGTATGAATGTTTAGTACCACGGGATACATCACATATAATACGGGTTTTTTTCTCGTGCGTAAATTATGCAAATTAGACTAACTTTGATGTTTTTTGGTGTTACTTTCAGTACTGTAAGTGCAAATGCCAATACGGCTCGGACTAGAGGCCGTATTTATGAACCGATCTTTACAAAACTTCTTGGGTACCTTTGTTATCACCATGGGACGAGAACGAGTGTTTTGGGGTCCGATCCGAAATTCAAGATGGCCGATGGCAGCCATTTTGTATGAAATTTGGTGCAATCAGATTTTTGCACAGAACTTCCTTATGAAAGCGCTGATTTTAATAATTTTTTGTTTGAATGTTTAGTACTATGGGATACATCACATATAATACAGGTTTTTTTCTCGTGCAGAAAGTATGCAAATTAGATGAACTTTGATTTTTTCAGTGCTGCTTACACACAGTAAGTACACATGTCAATACGGCTCGGGCTAGAGTCTGTATTTATGAACCGATCTTCACGAAACGTCTTGGGTACCTTTGTTATCACCTTGGGACGAGAACGAGTGTTTCTGGGTGCGGTCCAAAATTCAAGATGGCTTCCAGTGGCCATTTTGTATCGAAATTAGGTCTAATCAGTTTTTTGTCACAACTTCTACACAGCTCATATTTGTGAACTGATCTTCACAAAATTTCTTGGGTACCTTTGTTTTCACCTTGGGACAGGAATGAGTGTGTTTTGGGGTGCCTTTGTTATCACTGTGCTATGAGAACAAATATTTTGGGGTTCAGTCAGACCCACTCTGGGACTCAAAGATTTTTTCTAGTTTAGCATCTGACTGTCACCCACCTTTACAATACTTTACCTATACATTTGTTACAGGCAACGCTCAGTATTTATGTACAGACCGTTACAATACTTTATATGTACCTTTGTTATCAGGTCATTACCTAGGTGTTTGTCATTGCTGTGTCACATACTATACATGCACATGTCTTTGTCTTGACAAGTTGAGCTACAGTGTCATTGACACTTTCATTTTGTTTATAGGTGGCTAGAATGCAGCATCTGTATAGAGATTCTTCAATATTTTTTCTCACCTGACTGAAATTCTGTGATGGTTATTGTCACAACTTGGCATCCATCGTTTGACATCGGTGATTTGTTAAAGTTTGCATTTCAAACTGCTGTTTCAAAACCACTGGGCCAAATTCAATTAGACATACATTTTCTGTCATGGTGCTCTTTCAACTTTGTTCGAGTGAAGTTGTTGACCCCCATAGGGTGCCTAAAAGCCCAAATTCAAACAACATTTCCCGAAGACTATCATCTCTGTGAGGGCAAAATGTTCGACCCACCCTAAATTTCAGTTACCATAGTCAGTTGGGAGATTTAAACCAAATTTGGTATGCAATACTATTGGATGACCTGAACAATGTTTCTGAACTCCTGTGGGAACTCCAGGAGTTAGGAGTACCCAAAAATTTAAAATGCCCATGTGATTTGGTATAAAGTTTTCTACAGAGTAGTAGAACCAATTAGGCTAAAAAATATCTGCTATTCATTTATTTAGGGCACAATTTGGGGACCTCCATTTAACACTGTTGGTGATGTTTAAAACACTGAACTGTCTTCTACTGAACTTCTGTAATGATATAATTGTCAAACACCTCTATCCATGTGGGAGGGGTGACACGGGGTTGTTTAGCCTTGCCATTAAAAATATTGGGGGACGAGCCAACAAGGAGGGTCGGGATCCGGGCACAGGCCAAACTCGGCTCACAGAGCTGAGTTGGGACCGCACTATAATTTTCTTCTCTGCCGAGTGAACTCGAAATATAGGTTCGTTCTTTGGTAGGTGTGATTCCTAATCATTTCAGGCTGCGGAAAGGAAAGAATGATTAAAGTAACAGCAATTCTTTTATTTACATTTAAAATAAACTCATTCCATATTCAACATATTTAACAGTTTGATCAACACAAATCAAAGACTTATCACAGGGGTTAAATAGTTTTTCATCAATTCAGTCTATCTATGGCCCTGTACTGACACTATAGTACACTCTCAAAATGTCACTGTCGCTGACTCTCAACAGGAGCTTAAAACTCAGAGTCATAACACAGGTACTCGGCACAAGCTGGGAAATCGAAAGAAAAATGATATTTGATACCATTTTTGAATCCATGCTGACGTGCCCCTGTAATGGTGTATAAATATTAACAAGGTAAACAACTCGCTTTTCGAAAACGATAGCACTCATCTTCGTTTTTCCCCCTTCAAATTTGATTCACACAACGTATCCATCAATACCCACTATCAGTGGAAAGGGGAATGAATAAGCTTTACAGTGGTGTATTACATGACCGTTGAGTGTTCTTGGGTTGTTCATGATAACTGAGAGAAGTCGCAGAAAAGGCCGAAAAACATTTAGTCGGACAAGAAAGTGCACAGTGAAATGAGGTTTACAAGCGACAATTATCCGATTTATTATAAATAATTCGAGGTCCCATTGCATATGAAGGGCAGATTCAAATATTAACCGTATACCTTTATCAATTACTAATCTCGGATCCACATTTATTAATTTCTGGAGTTCACACTTAATGTTTATACACTTTTTAGCCGTAACTTTGACATCTTTTGACAAGTTGACCTGAGTATACGGCATCCTTAGATACGCGACTTGCGCAAAAGCTTTCCCCATTCTCCCATTGGCTTATTTTCATCAATGATTCTCTCGGCATAAATAGTAGCCAATGGGATGTCATTGTGCTTCTATGGATGCCTCTAGCTTGTTTTTTTCCAAGGGAAGGTTAAAAAAATGTATAAACGGCAAATGTGATCGCCAGAAATGAATAAATATGGATCCGAGATTAGTAATTGATAAAGGCATACGGTTAATATTTGAATCTGCCCTCCATAGACAATGGGACCTCAAATTATTTATAATAAATCGGATAATTGTCGCTCGGAAACCTCATTTCACTGTGCACTTTCTTGTCTGGCTAAATGTTTTTTGGCCTTTTCTGCGACTTCTCCCAGATATCATGAACAACTCAAGGACACCCAACGGTCATGTAATACACCACTGTAAAGCTTATTCATTCCCCTTTCCACTGATAGTGGGTATTGTTGGGTACGTTGTGTGAATGAAATTTGAGGGGGGGTAAAACGAAGATGAGTGCTATCATTTTCGAAAAGCGAGTTGTTTACCTTGTTAATATTTATATACCATTACAGGGGCACGTCAGTATGGATTCAAAAATGGTATCAAATATCATTTTTCCTTCGATTTCCCAGCTTGTGCCAAGTACCTGTGAGTCATAATCTTTTGCATCTGTGCGCGTCTGCAGCTCTAACTGCCGGGGATCCCTACTAGCAATGTTAATTACCTTGTGGCAATATAGTTCTGATTTGGATTCGTTTTATCCACTCTGTCGACTAATTTAGCAAGTCTACTTTACATGTGTCCTTTGATAGAACTCTCCTTGAATGTTCCTGCCCTTTTGAAATACACACAGTTCACACAGTTCATGGAGAACTCACAACTTCAAAATGGGCTTTCAAGCTTGCACGAATTGTCACTGTCAACCTTGAGTCGATATTCACAGCACTCTGACACTAAAACAGTCTACTACTCGATCAACCTCTACATTCCTAAGGGTTAATACCACAATACAATAGCCTACACTTTGAGACAGGTGTGAGTCGATCCTCGCTAACGACATCTAAACTTAGCCTTTATTTGGGTTCATAATCTATTCTCTAAATTTGGGCTTGTAGCTCTCCTTTGCCCACCTAATCTGACAGTAGCGGCATACAACGGAGCTTCATGGATTGCCAGGCAATTCCACTCACACGAGACCCTATATGGCATCTCCTATTTGGCCAAACCCAAGTCTCTCTGAACTAGCTTGTTCACCACATTTTATACCTGGTCTTCGGATGTTCAGATAACAATATTTTAAGATGCCTAAACATGGCACGCAACATTTCTGAAGATAAAATCACCACATGCCAATGCATATGCTATCAAGCATATCCCGAGAAATAATATATTTGAAAGCCGTGATGAATGAAGTCAATCTATCACTGCTTATCTTTGCGAGATTAACAAGCATGGGGATATTTTATTCTGACTAGTGACATGCCAGAAAAGTATCCCACTGTGATTCGCCTAAGGCTAATTACCTAATTAAAATCTGTGCTTACTACGCAAAGAGAAGAAATATATACATATATCTGAACTTGAAAGTAGGGGGAGGGGGCCTCCTCCCTTTTAGACTGGCTTTGCCCTGCCAATGATATTTGGTATGGAATCTCCAATAATTGTTGGAATTCAAGTTTTTTTGAAGAAAGTTTTTCAGGCAATATTTGGACCTAGTCCAAAATTTACATGCACCAGAAATGGACAGTTGACTTGCACCTAAATTGATTGTCAGTATTACTGGGTGACATGTATATGATTTATGCAAAGAAAAATTTCCACCTTCATTCCAAGGAACACCTGAAGCTTAAAATAAAAAAAAAAAAACACTTTAAAACACCCATATTTGCTACACAAGACAGATATCTGTTATTTGAAAGGAAACTTCCATATGAGCACTAGAATGAGGTGGAGCTTAAATGAAAACTACTATTTGTTGTCTCATGGTGCAGCTGATATGAACTTTGATTTTAACACTTGATAATAGGAGGAACACTTTTTCCTCGTATATTTTTGGCTGCATTTGATTTGTTATATGGTATGTAGTCTACTTCAGTGGTGTAGATTCAAGTTTGTTCAAAGAAAGCTTCTCAGGCAATATTTGTATCTGTTCCAGAAGTGACATAATTTACTGTTTTCTTCCCCCCTTCCACCTCCACACCCCTACACATTTTTTTAACCAACTGGCCAATTTGGTCCCTGGTAGTATTATTTATGAGATCTTGATTCATGTTAAAAATTGCACATATCCCATGGGAATTCTATGGCTAAAAAACAGAAAAAAAATTTTGAGCTGCACCCAACCATGTAATTGACAAATTGAGGAGTTGAAAACCGAAAATAAAGTTATATTTAGGCCTAAAAAAATAAAAAATCTGTTTCTCAGGCCCTCCCGCATGGTCCTTTTGGCTGCCGCATGCTCTCTTTTTATAACCAATTTGAACTTAAAAAAACTAAAAATTAAATGGTTTATGTCTTATATTGTACCGGAGTTAAAAAAATTGATGAATTTGTCCCTTGAGTGCAAGAAGGCTTTGCAGTGCTTTAGCATTGCAAAGCCGTCTTGCACTCAAGGGATGAAATACACCACCACCATGCTGTTTTGTAGATTATGAGGTCTAAAACTTGAACCAAGAACGTGAACTTTTGATGGCTAACAAATAATTACTGAAATAAAAAATAAAATAAAAAACTGCTCGCCCGCATGCAATTTCACAAATAATGGCCTGAGAAACAGAAGATCTACTTTCTGTGGCCTTATCAAAAAATTCAAGAGAACCATATCATGTGACCCATTACTGGAACAAACTACTGAAGGTTTAAAATTTGAAAAATTAAAATAAGAAATTTTGATATTGTGTGCATCGTGTAAAGGGTTAAGCTGCATTGGACAGACACTTGTAGACTACCCTTATCAGTAGTGGTAGCAAACTAGATAAAAAACAATGGAACATTTGAAAAAAAATTCTTGCCCTGGCTAACAAATCAACAAAAAGCTCTCCTCATCAATCTTCCACTTAATCTCTTTATCACATTTCATGAAGACAACTCAGTTTCAGGCTCATTTGAACATCTCTTTTTTTACAAACTGCCTTTGACCGACTCGAATAAATTGTAATATTTATTTATTTATTTATTTATTTATTTATTTATTTATTTATTTATTGGTGTTTAAGGTCACATATTTCTGCACTATGGCTAATCTTGACCATGACAGTTTTACAGATGGAAGAAGCCAGAGTACCTGGGGTGAACCACCGAGCAGCTTCCCAACATACTAACTCCACACAAGCAGGGTTAGCATTGGTTGAAGACAAGTGCACCATCGACATGCAGTATGCCTTAGCACACAATGCCACTGTGCCCCCATGAGGGCAATGGGAGTGAAGTGTTTTGCTCAAGGACATAACTTGATTGCTGCAGGGGGATTTGAACCAAGGACCTCTTGGCTTGCAGCCTGCTCCTCTACCTACTGACCCACCGCCCCCTCCAGCAGCATGTACACAGATGATGGAATATATCAATCTTGCAGAAGTGAAATTTAGAATAGACTTCTTTTCACTTTCTTTTGTCTGATTACTATTATAGATTTAAATGCTTAAAATATTGTCAGATTAGTTCTTTTAAATGTTGGTGTGGAGCAAGGGTGTAGCTAAGGGAGGAGTAGTGGGTTGAAACACCACAATAATTTTTGAAGTTGTGACATTTTCTTCAGGATTGGCGTCTTCAGTATCAATTCGCTCTTGCTAATAATCATGCACTTTCTTACAAAACAAATATTTGACACTTGAACTTTTGTCACACATGTAGTTGGTCATACAGGTGATAGTCTGTAGTATTTGATTCTGTCTGTTGGGTTCCCATCATGACTACTTCAGGGAACAGTGTTTTAATTAAATAATTAGGCAGCCCATGCATCATGACAACTACATGTTTGTTTTATTTATCCACAGTTAAATTCCCAAGAACTTGTGAGTATTTGATCTATAACCCAAGGGTTCTTACCCCATTTCGGAATTCTTGAAAAATTATGTAAATTTGTTTGAGTCTTCAAAAGGTCTTGAAAATTATGGAGAAAATGTTAGTGAAGCCTTGAGGGTATTGGAAAAGTATGGAAATTAACTTTTGAACAAGAAACTCTCCCTACAGTGATATCAAAATATTTAGCTTTCAACCTGTAAATAATTTCAATAATGCATCAAGGAATTTAAGCAACTCAATATTGTTTGACAGAGCTCACTGAGCTCTGTCAAACAAAATTGAATTGGGTGAATTCCTAGTTGTCTTCAGAGGAAGAACAAAAATGTTACCTTGTGTTATTGTCTGTTCCCATGAATACTTTCCCACAGAAAGATTTTTGTCTATTTGAGGTACTTGAAAATGTATGGAAAATGGGCTGACATGTCTGGAAAAAGTATCAAGCATTTTTTCCTGGCACGTGGAAGAACCCTGAAATTCCAACTAACGGAAATTCCAGCTTCATCATTGCGTGCCTTCCTTCTATGAAGGCATGATCTGATGATGCAGATAGAATATTTTATCAGTCAGGACATAAGCCATCATACTTTGGAGAAATCATGTTTAACCTCTCCCGTCTCTTGCCCCAGTCGGTTATCTTTGCAATGCATCTATGTGGAGCCAGCATAGTGTAACTACACAAAAATGTAAACATGCGATTAGTGTCATTAGTCTTGCAGAAATGTGCATGGTATTCTCTATACAATATCCACAAGGGAGATAAATTGATTTTCTTGAATTAAGTCTCTGTTTCGTGATGTAGACTTGCATGTTCGAGCTGACCGAGATGATTACTTCAGGCATCTTTGTTTTTAGCTCACCTGACTTTCAGTCAGGAGAGCTATAGTGATCACTCACCGTCCGGCATCCGTGAACATGGTGTTTGCATCTTCTCCTCCCAAACCGCTGAACTAATTTAATTGATATTTGAGATAATAGTTTGTTATGACATCGCAATTTGATTTTGTTCAAATCAAGTTGCCTCGCCCCTTGGTAAGGCCTGATACTGTTTCATTATGTTTGATTAACCCTTTACCTAACATGAAAAGCAGACGACACTTGCAAAAATAATTCTTGAATAACTAATTTTTTTCATTTTTTGTCTCAAAAACATAGGTTATGACCCCTCGTTGGAACGAGCTTGACGAGCTCGTCCCAACGAAGGGTCATAACCTATGTTTTTGAGACAAAAAATGAAAATATTTTGAAAATTAATTGCCGATTTTTGAGAATAGCGCTGGCCGGTTTTGGCCGTTACGTTGGGTAAAGGGTTAAGCATGACTAGAAGATGGTTCCTTTCGATAACCAGCATTCTGACATATCCAATATGGCCACCATGGCAGCCATCTTTGATTTTCAGGAACTTTTGATTGTCCATGTGATAATCTAACAGATACTGTTTTTTATGGTTTATTAGTCATGGCTAGAGGATGGTTCCTTTCGATAACCAGCATTCTGGCATATCCAATATGGCCACCACGGCAGCCATCTTGGATTTTTAGGGACTTTTGATTGTCCATGTGATAATTTGAAAACTATAGATCTAACAGATACTGCTTTTTCATGATTGATTAATCATGACTAGAGGACGGTTCCTTTCGATAATCAGCAATCTGGCATGTCCAGTATGGCCACCATGGCAACCATCTGGGAGTTTTGGTGACTTTTGATTCTCCATGCAATAACTTGAAAACAATATATTCAACTTTAATGGGTCGTAAGCCAGGAATAAACAATTATTTTTGAAGGAATTATTGACTTTTTGTTCAACTAAAAATTTCTTCACAAGTGCAATTTCTTCATAGGTGGCTGTATATTGATCCACCGCCTGGCAGTGCACTTGTTACATTGAACATAATAGGGAACACATTGAAGAAATTTTCCTTTTCACAAACCACTTGGCAAGATAACTTTATCTGTAGAATAATACGTCTTTGTAAGAAAGATTAGTTACCTATTCAAAGCCGGCTTCTGGGTCCATATTTAGATAAAGGTGTCAAGGGCCCCAAATTGTAATGTAGTGAGTAATGAGGAAGGCATTCAAATATCTTCACCTGAACCACAATATCAAAGGCTTACATATTTGATTTATGACCTAATTGTAAGGATTATTTACAAATTTGTGCATACCAAACCTCTGGGTTAAGATTGAGGAGTGTTCTGGAGCTCTTTGATTTTAACAGTGTAGGCAAGGAGGATTTAACAAGGTGTTTTTAACTTAATCTCAGAGGTTAATGTTTACGAGTTTCTGAGATCCTTAGATTCTCCAATGACCATATTAAGGGGTGTCATCTGGGCTTTAGATTCTCGAGAAATGTATGCATTATCAGAACCTTACTGAGGCCATTAAAAAAAAATACCTTGTTTCTCAGGCATTTTTACCTAAAAACTATGGTGAGGGAGGCAGCATTCTTTTTTTTTTTTTTTCACCTTGAATCAATTTATGTTGGTGTGTATCAGTGCTGGAGGGAAAAACGAAGCTATCCATGGTTGAATTTGACATCAAAATGTCAAAAGCATTTGGGCACTCTGAGGCTATGGATTTATCACTAACATTATCAGTGTCATAAGCTGTAGGGGATATTTCCTCTTTTAGTTCAAATTTTATGTATCTCCCATATGTTTGGCACAATTCAAGTACGTTAGCCCCAGGAAAAACACGTTGGAATAGTGCATCGGGTGACCTTGATACGAAACACTCGGGGTCAACATCTTTCAAGCTGGTTGGAATATCAGGTATTTTCCCAAATTCAGGCGATTGGTTGGTCTTTATTTGTTTGTAAAAGTCAATTAATGACCAATCTGTGAAGGTAACGCCATAGATACTCCATCCCATTATCAATTTCAAGCCGCAAGTTATCGATACCGACGCAAACATTGTCAAGATTTTAATCCGGGTTACCGGTGCTCCTAAAATGATCACTTGTTAACGGTGCCACTAAAATGATCACTTGTTAACGGTGCCACTAAAATGATCACTTGTTAACGGTGCCACAAAAATTATCCTAAAATTTTGCCCGGGGAAAAAAATGTCCGGGTCGAAAAAAACTTGACACGCGGCACCAAAAAAGGGATGCGGGTGGGGCCTGAGAAACAAGGTATTTTTTTTTAATGGCCTGAATTACATTTTTTATTCAGCTAATTAGAAAAACATATTTCAAGTTACGATTTTCCCTACCAAAAGCATGGCAATCAGTATTTTAGATGGATTGAGAAGCATCCTTTTCTATGCATGATTTTCTGTTTATTTTTGCATTATGGTATTACTTCACTTAGTTTGCATACTGCCAGTCCATTTACTGTTGGCTAGTTTGGGCAAAATTAACATGAGTAGTTAATTTAGTTGAGTGTTTGAGACGAACTGAGACAAAATACATTTGACCAATTTTGCTCTTGTTTCTTCAGTACATCCTGGACAGATTATTCAGCATGTGTTATCTGCAATATAGTGATGTCAAGTTTTGTTATTTCTCATTCCTTTCTTAGGTAAAAGGTTAAACAACTTTGACACAACTTAACTTAAAAAGCATGTAAGCAGTAGTGTTCAACCGATGATCGGAACCGGCCACCACAATCGGCCGATTATGGGCAATAGGATGACAACGGCAACGGCTCCTGGAACATCGGTTCAACCGATCTTTCTGAATCGCATTTTATTATCTTCTGCAATTGTTCAATTGTTAATGTAAAATGATGTCGATGATACCATTCAATAAAGTTGAGAAACAACCACAATGTGTATTCCTAATCTCTCTAGAAGCCCCTTTACGGGATGTATGTGTTAAACGAATGTAAAGCTTACAACTGAGCACACTTGCAGCAATCGCCAGTTCATACCGGAAAAGTGAAGGATGCACTCCATTGACTCAGGTCACAGTAAAATTACCAGTCGCACACACTTGGGCAGTAAACGTGGCTCTGAGAGCCACGTTTACTGCCCAAGTGTGCTCGACTGGTAATTTTACTGGGACCCCAGTCAACGAAGTTTAACTGTTTGAAAAATGTTCAGTTTAATGTAGTTCTTTCGAGCCTCGACTTGTCTTGTAGTGCACGGTATTACAATCGGAATCGGCATCAGAATCGGCATCAGAATCGGCCGGTTGTGGACTCAAATAACCGGTAATCGGTCAGTGACCATTTTTGGTAATCGGTTGGACACTAGTAAGCAGATGGCATGTTGTCTCCTAAATTATTTTTGGATGTTGAAAAGGGTGAATGAAATTTTCTAGAAAGTGCCAGTCTGCATATTTCTACGTGATTTAATATAGTTTTAGATTATTCATGCCCAGTGCTAAAAGCAAATACAAGATTCACATGCCACACTTTGGTGATCTTTTGATGGAAATAACTTTATCAGATACAGTGGAGCCCACTTAATTGGATATCTCTTAATTGTATATCCCTGTTAATTGAATATAATTTTCAAACACAAAACCATTTACCATTCCTTCTCTACAAATTTGATCTGTTAATTGCATATGGGTTGTAGAATAAACTCCTGTTAATTGCATATAAATTTTTGTAATATGTCGAAAAAATTACTGTGACACGCACCAAATTCCCCTTAATTATCAACCTTTTTGGCCTCACTACATCCAATACATAGAGGATATTCACGAAAATTTGATGAATACCGAAAATATCTCGTGAGTGGCTACAAAGAAATATGAGGATTTTCACGAGCGACGCAGTCGCGAGTGAAGATCCTCATATTTCTTGTAGCCACGAACGAGATATTTTCGGTATTCATCAAATTTTCGTGAATTTTCTTTTTATTTAATGCTCTACGACTACAAACTCTCCAATTTGTGGCCTTTATTTGCCATTAAGGCGCAAAATTTATGTGCCGAACCGGCGTCCATACAAAAATTACAAAAACCAAACTCCAACCATTGGAATGTGTGAATATCCGCACAAAAAGTAGTCCCGTCTTATTTCTCCCCTAACTTTACGATTTACCAAGGCTGGCGAATTGAAATAATCGCAATGTGTTTCGAAGAAATAGAACAATAACAAAAAACACCACTTTCTTATTTTCAATAACAAGACACGTCATTTTATTTTTTTTGAACTCAATGCACTGAAGACGTGTGAAGTTGAACTGAAGAAATTTGAAAGTGATTTCGGCTTTTCGCTGGAAGGTGAATGAGAAAGTCAAACTTTGAAACCGCTGATTTAATGAATTGATTTAGTCACTGTCACTATCAATTATTCGAATTTGTTTGTATTTGGGACTCTGGAATTCATTACTGATGTGCTGACTCGTTTAAAGTACATGTGATTCGTCATCCGAACCTACGATGAAATATCGATTTCTAAATATCATTTTGATATTTCGTTTTGCCGACCGACAGGGGAATATGACTTAATTTTTCAGCGTGAATTGATGCCTGAGCATTAAATAAAAGCATTTATTTTATTATATCTTGTTTGACAGAGCTCTATGAGCTCTGTCAAACAAGATATAATAGAATAAATGCTCAGTTTACATCAAGAACACAGGAAACTGACCAAATCCCTGTTAATTGTATACTCCTGTTAATTGAATAATTTTCACTGGCAAAATGGATATTCAATTAAGAGGATTCTGCTGTACTAGTTTTTGTTGACCTGATTAAACTTTTACCTAACATATTAGTAATAGCCTTAACTGGCCAGAACTATTCTCAAAGATCACCATTCAAATTTTATTTTGTTATTGTTTTCCTTAAAAACATTGTTTGTGCACTTGAGCTCATCCCATTGAGCGGTCATAAACAATGTTTTTAAAGCAAAAAATAATAAAATATTTTTTTTTAGTCTATTGATGAATTTTCTTGCAAGAATTGTGTGGTATATGTGTTGTGTGAAGGTGTAATAAGGTTTTGCTTAAATATATTAATTACTAGGAAGCTTAGGAATTTTCAGTTGTCAGATCGCAAATAAGAGTTAGAAATGAGGTTTTCCTTGATTTGTTATCTCTTTGTGATTGTGAAGCATTTGTCTGTACAAACACTGACATTTATTCTCAGAGAAACAAACTTGTTTTCTATAACTCTGATACAGGAAATTATTATACCCCCACTTTTTTTCAAAAAGTGAGGTATACTGGTTTGTGCCTGTCTGTGCATCCATCCGTACATCTGTCTGTCCACACTCAGATGTCTGTTCACATTATAACTTCAACATTACAGCTCAGATTTTGATGAAATTTCATACAGATGTTCACTATTATGAGGTCTTTGAGAGCATCAGCCGTTTTGCTGTTGGAATATTTTTGCTGTGAGTTTATGGCCTTTTGAATACACAAAAATAGGCTATTTTTGTCTGTTTGCCTTGTGTCTTGGGTTTGGGTAATTGCATCTCAGTGAAATTTGGAACGAAGATTGTTTATGGGAAAGGCTTTCAAATGAGTCTCTAATTATATTTCTTACTTTTTTCACTTTTTAGACTTGTCCCCCTTTTTAACTTTGAAAATTTGCTGCTTGCCTCGTAAAATTTTTTGTCTGTATGCCTCATACTTCATGTTTGGGGCATCAGATTTCAATGAAATTTGGAATGAAGATTGTTTATGGGAAAGGCTTTCAAATGAGTCGTGTTCCTGCAGTAAAACAAAGAAAATAGATGCAAATCACCTACCCACATGTGGCATCATGTCTTTGTTCTATAAGATTTGGGTTATCAGATTTCAATGAAAGTTGGAATGAAGATTGTTTATATACTACTCAAAGTTTGCTAAGCACCAAATATTTGACACATCATTAACAGAATTTAACTGTATTGACTTCTTAACATAGAAAAACAATAATGGTGAAATTGAACTTAAACACCAAGCGATATGCACTTAAATAACTGCATTCCATTTTCAGTGAGGAGTAAATTATACTACACAAAGTTTGCTAAGCACCAAATATCTGACACATCGTTGTGGCATTTGCTTGTGACATATTTGCGATATTTTTGGTGGATATGATTGAGGAATGTATTGAGATGGTCCCCAGTGTTTACATTAGCACTCTTTGACATGCAGACTTATTCGTGACAGTCATGGAAAGCATGTACCCCTTGATTTTCATGATGTTTTTGTGTACTGTCTACATGTACATGATATGTGTAGGGTATTCAATCTTCATTTCAACACAAACTCTTGTGATTTAATGATTGAATATGGCAAATGCAAATGTAGGAAGACATTTGTCTGAAGCAGAAATGTGGCGGGCTGTAGGGATGAAGGAACAAGGGACTACCCATCATCAGGTTGGTGAAGCCTTTGGTGTGCACCATACGGTGATCACCAGAGCCTGGGCAAGATTCCAGCAGTATGGCAAACCAGTAAGACAGCATGGTGGTGGCAAGACATCTGCAGCTGAAGACCGGTTTTTGTTCATTCAGGCCCGTAGGAACCGCTTTGCCACAGCAACCCAGCTTCGCAGTTACCTTCAGAATGCATCAGGGGTAAATGTTTCGATGCAGACTATCCGGGCAAGGTTGCACGGTGGTGGTCTCCGATCGAGAAGACCATGTATTCACATTCTGCTGTCCCAGAACCATCGCCAGGCACGATATGAATGGGGCATGGACCATGTTGGATGGACCAGAGAAGATTGGCGACCTGTCCTTTTTACAGATGAGTCAAGGTACTGCCTAGATCACACAGATAGGCATTCTAGGGTATGGAGAAGACCAGGAGAGCAATTCCATGCAGCCAACATTGCTGAGACTGACTGCTATGGTGGAGTGTCAATCATGGTCTGGGGCGGCATTAGCTGGGATGGATGTACAGAGCTCTGTGTCCTTGAACATGGTACATTGACTGCACAACAGTATATTGATGAGATCCTGGATGTCCATGTCAGATTGTATGCAGGTGCAGTGGGTGATAGATTCATTCTGATGGACGATAATGCCCGTCCTCATCAGGTAGTTGGATGCCCATGGTAGGGGATTAGGTGTATGCACTGGCCAGCAAGATCTCCTGACCTCAGTCCAATCGAACATGTCTGGAATGAGTTGCAGCTTGCAATTTCAGCCTGTCCAGTGCAGCCAAGAAGTGTCCAGGAGCTTGGTGCCATGCTGGTCCAAGAATGGAACAACATCCCATAAAGAAGCACCAGGAACCTGATTGGGAGAATGAGAATGCGTTGTCAAGCTGTAATTAACAATAATGAGTCTCATACTTGATATTGAAGCCACACCAGTTCGCTCTGTCAACTTTTTGGCATATTGAAAAATTTCCTCTTTTACCAGAAATATCCATTTTCCACGGTTATCGTATTCAAAAGCTAAAAAATAATGTCAAACAAAAATAAAATCTTAATTTCTGTACTTAAATCATTAAAGATATAATTAAATGAAAAATACATAGACTTTTCATAACAATATTTCAACTAAAACGTAAAACAGGTAGTTGGATGTACTTGGTGCTTAGCAAACTTTGAGTAGTATATGAAAGGCTTTCAAATGAGTCATGTCCCTGCAGTAAAACAAAGAAAATATATGCAAATCACCTCCTCACATGTGGCATTATGTCTTTGTTTTACATCTCATGCGGATGGTCCGATCATCACTAGACTTCAGTAACAGGTATTTCTGGCCTTCACAATTACTTGCTGTAAAACAAAGACAATAATTTTGTTGTTTGCCTCATAAAATAGCCAATTTTTTGTCTGTTTGCCTCATATCTCTGGTTTTGGGTTAGCAGCTCTCAGTTAAATTTGGAATGAAGATGGTTTATGGGAATAGCTTTCACAGTATTATGGTTCATTTCTTCTCTTGTCATTGTTTGGCGGTATGCACCATGGGGGGTATGCCCTGGGCATGCCCCCCCCCAACCCTCCCCCTCCCCCCCTCTTGTCTAATACAGTGGATTGTATTCTTTAATATTCCCGGTGGGATGTAAAACTGTGCTCATGTACTGTAGTGGACAAGTTCTATTTCACTTGCATAATAGGACCCAGCAATCAAAACATTGATTTTCCTGTGGAAATCCTGAGAAGTGGATCACTTCTTTTTTACAGTGGTAAACAAGTTGTGCTTTACTGCTAAAATAAGACCTGGAACCAACACCTGGGGTGAAAGTCCTCAAAAGTGGGCAGCACTTTGAAAATCACAGGAGAGCAACTATTGTCTCAGTGGGAAAATACTCAGAAGTGCTACTGTCTTGACAGAATGACAGTCATTTCCCTATGATTGCAAATCCTATAGCACAGTCTTTTCTACAAATGGTATAGTGCTAACTTATTTTTGGTTATCAATAATTTTTCACATGTCTTTGCAATGTTTCCAATTTTTGGATAGGGCAACAAGGCATCTCCTAAAAGACTAAATAGTTGCACTTACAGATAACTTGAGCCACCTCTTCAGAAAATGCATCCTATAAGATGGGGTACTAACTCTACCAGTTAATACCACCCACCTGGATGTTGCTAACCTCCAAAAGTCTTTTTCCTACTTTGACAAACTCTGCAGTCTGAGAACAGGTACTCTAATATATATTTTAGAAGAGACTTTCTTGACAATCCTTAAATTTCCATAGGAGTGGTTGCTAGTCAAGTCTTGGCTGCCTCTAGAAAAAGCGACGACTTTGCTAGAAATCACTGTTAACCCTTTACCTAACATGAAAAGCAGACGACACTTGCAAAAAAAATTCTTGAATAACTAATTTTTTTCATTTTTTGTCTCAAAAACATAGGTTATGACCCCTCGTTGGAACGAGCTCGACGAGCTCGTTCCAACGAGGGTCATAACCTATGTTTTTGAGACAAAAAATGAAAATATTTTGAAAATTAATTGGCGATTTTTGAGAATAGCGCTGGCCGGTTTTGGCCGTTACGTTGGGTAAAGGGTTAAGCAACTCAATTCATAAGGTGTAATGCAGTAGAAGGTCTGGAAAAAATTACTCCGACTCTTAAATGTTAAAAGAGACTGTATATTTCCAGATTTAAGAATCCCTCAGTTTATATCAAAATTAGCAAGAGAGGGCTGGGATGATTACTCGCTTCCAAATGACAAGCCTGTCACTTGATAAACAGTAAATAAGTAACTCACTAATCAGGTGTGTATTGTCATCTTTCAGGAATAATTTAAATTTTGTCACAGAAGAAATCAAGAACCCGTATGTGTAAGTATTCTACAGGCATGAAGCAATCTTAGATGCCTTTGCCAAGTCCAGCAGGCAATTGTGGTATTTGAAGAAAGTAAGATTACTTTACCTCCGGACTCTGAGTATGCTGAGGAATAACTTCCTGCTCATTGACAACAGTGTAAAAATTAACATTTGTGTAATTGATAAAATGGAAACTTCAATCTTGTAAAGTACTCTAAGGCTCATTTGGAGAAATATGTATTGCTGTTTTTTCAGATTTTGTGATTGTTTTAGCATGGATATGACTCTTGATTTTTTTATGATCTGTCACTTTGTTCACTTCATCAAAGTTTCAGAGTGACTTTAAGTTCAGTTATCAAGTTGACAAGTTAAATTAAACCTATAGAACAGATTGCCACTTCATCTTTTACAAACATCATATGCTCTTTTGTATCTATTCTTTAATTTTTAGTCAGATTTGATATTTAGTAACTGATAAGCCAAATCAGTATTACAAAGAATACACCTGTTTTTTCCTCAGTTGGGTATTTATTCTTATGTGGACATTTTTATGTAACCTGCTGAGTTACAAAGGCTGGAACAAGGGAGTCAGTCCTCCTAAAACTGTTGACATGTGATAAGGCTCAGAACTGATATATTTTGTTGACTTTTCAAAACCTGTTCCAGTTTGCTATTTATTTCCCTTTCCTGAGTCCTGTGCTGTTGCACAGTTATTGGTCACAATTTGTTGGAGGTTTAGTTAGACTACAAAGTTTTAATATATTCACAATTTGGCTTTCACTATGTATCTACCAGTATTTGAACTTGAAAAGTCTTTTCATGAGATTTACTACAGTATGAACTTTTTGTTTTTCAAGGCAGTTCTATATCTTGAGGTATTATCCAACACTAACCTTATGACACAGATGACTTTTATTGTGTCAACCAGAGTTCACGCTGTTGGGTGCCAATTTAGGCACAAGCACTGAAAATTTTGATTTGGCACCAAAACATCTTTGTTTGCTAAAATTTTGGCACAAAAAAGTTTCATTCACTTGTGAAGGAAAGCCATTGCAGCAGTGAAGATTGTGATCAATGACAAACCAACAAAATTTTTTTTTATTATTACTTCTAGTGCAATTGAATCATCAGCTGGCAATAAAGGCGAAAGCAATAACCAATTTTCATGAAACACACTCAAACTCAGTGATTGTGTCAATTAGGTATGGTTAAAAAAGCTCAGTGTAGTGTCAATGATAACGTTGGGATAAAACCCTCTTTTATTGTGAGTTTTTCTCCAGCGTTAGTTGCATTTCTGTTTTCTGAGATTCACTTTAGACTTCAGATGGAGAAGTGAAACTTACACCACCAATACAAGAGCTTTCACAACTTCTCATTGTAATCCTCTGCACACTGATGTAGTGTTCAACCTATAATCAGAATCAGTCAGTATAATTGGCCTATTAGCAGGGATCGAATGATAATGGCAATGGCCATTTCATAATTGGAAGTTCCGATTGTCTCCAAAAATTTTGCGTGCTTCTTTTACATGTTATAATTGCTTTTAAAATGCTGCATTTATGGCTCAAAATGCAAAATTCCCTGAAATCATACCCTGGTAGCTGAATGCATTCTCGTTGAGCAAAGTGTTTCTCTGGGCCGTTGGCGTTTACATTGAGATTAAGTATGCCTTAGAAGATAGCAGTTGTTGGCATGCATATGATCAAGTTGATTGATCAGACTGGTGTGACTGAGCGGTAAGAGTATGATAATAACCATAGAGTAGAGAAAGTATACTCTGTAATAACTCAAGTCATGTAAGATCGAAGAGTACTGTAAAAGTACTTTAATTCATTTCATCTACAACCTTTGATACCATAACTTTCATACTGCTAATCCACCCTGCATATGGGCTATGGCATGAAATCGTTTGGTCACACACAAAGGAAGCTGCTTACCTTGCATCTGCATAAAGGTCATGAACTGGAATTCCCAGAATTTCTGTCAAGTCATCATTTTGTTGCAAAAACCTCTCTGCTTCTGAAGGATTCCCTAGGAAAGTTGTCCAATTAGAATCATCCTCATTACAACTGACATACACCACAAAAAACTGCTGTTTACATCTGGTTTTACTAGCCTTTTTCTTTTGGAATTCATTGCATAATGGCCTATTGAAGCAGACAAATTCAAGTTATATACACTTCTAAAAAATCAAAAACATTTGTTTTTGGGATTCAAGATAGTTATTGGAAGCGATCGTATATAAAATATATAGCTTTTATCGATATAAAAATAAGGGTGGTATTTGATGACAAACCACAGATGACTATGTGCATTCAAAGTGGACTTTGGAGAAAACACAAGCCTCTCAACTTGACTCAAAATCGAGTTGGGTGGGTTCTTTTTAACCCTTTACCCAACGCAGACAATATCAAACTTTATTATTTTAAATATAATTTTTTTTAATTTTTCAAAAAATTTCAACAAAACCATATCATGTGACCCCTCGTTGGAACGAGCTCGACGAGCTCGTTCCAACGAGGGGTCACATGATATGGTTTTGTTGAAATATTTTGAAAAATTTAATTTTTTCAACTGCACAATTTGCATATTACACGGGTGGATGCGGGCGATTCGATAAGTAAAGGGTTAACATCATTAAAATATTATTTATAGATGGATTACTGATTCAAATGAGTTGTGCTAATGCAGAGAAATTTTGGAGTGACTATTTCATAAGGTAGGTTGTGAAAATAATTTTGCATTTGGTGAAATAAGTTTTTTAGAAGTTCACTTTTCGTGTTTCCTAATTTATAAGGCATATTAAATACGATACAAAATTGATCTGATGTGATAGGCCATTGGAACAGTATACACTGTAGCATGCCATTATGGTTCTGGGAAGTTGGTAGCACAGTTTTTGAAAAGTGCTTAAATAGTGCTTGAATTTGCTTTACAGATATCCTTATGAACCCTATAGATATTTTTGCATTTTCACCAAAACAAGTAACCTCTGAAAATTCACAAATTAATAGTTGATAAAAATCATAATCGGCCAATTGCAACCTTGAATAATCAAACATTTCTTCATGGCCTGAACATTTAATCGGTTCAACACTATGCTGATGCAAAAAAATCATAATTTCAAATTGAAAATTTTCCCATAATGCAACTAGGAATTGAACCAATTCAGTCTTGTTTGACACAGATCCAATTCAGTGATTAACCCTTTACACAATGCACAGGGTATCAAACTTCGTTATTCTAATTACGTTGTCTCCAACATATTTAACCCCTTACCCAACAAATCACCTGCATCCGCCCGCGTAATATGCAAATTCAGCAGTTGAAAAAATATTAGTTTTCAAAATATTTCAACAAAACCATATCATGTGACCCCTCATTGGAACAAGCTTGTCTAGCTCGTTCCAACGAGGGGTCACATGATATGGGTTTGTTGAAATTTTTTGAAAAATTTGAAAAAATGATTTTTAAACTAATAAATTTTGATATCGATTGCGTTGGGTAAAGGGTTAAAAAATTCAACAAAACAATATCTTGTGGCCCCCTCATTCAAATGAGCTCATAAATATATATATATTCCAGTGAGGGACCACATGATATGGTTTTGTTGAAATTTTTTGAAAACTTTCTTTTCAACTGCTCAATTTGTAAAAACTATGTGGGCAGATGCTCCCAATTTGTTAGTTAAATGGTTAAATACCTAGTTGCATTATGGGAAAATTTGCTGCTTAAAATTGTGGTCTTTTATAACATCTGTGTGCAGAGGGTGAGTTCATGACTCATATGAGTATGTGAAGTTCATAAATGAAACTGTGGAAAAACAATTGTGTTGTATCATCAGTGAGTGGTCATACCAATATTAGTGAATATTATACTGTATATTCAAAGCCATAGCAAGCCTTGATGCACCTTAGGTAGATACTTGTCAGGAAATGCAGGTGATTTAGTCTCAACGCAACATAGAATATTTTAGCTTCTGTGAGCCTTAAATGTCTCCTGAAAGGCAAACTATTTTATGTTCTCTGCCCCAGTTTCCTAGGCCTTAAGCAGCATCAGGATCCTTGCCAAAGAATGAATATAAAATAAGTTGTGTCACGCTCCACACTACTTTTGGAGAAAAACATAAATAAAGAATATCATGTACAATTAGGGTACATACTTTCTATTTGGTCTCCCCTTTATCCACTGCATTGCTTTGTCCCAGGTTGAATACCACATGTTGATATTGTGATAAGAAAGATAGACTGAAATTTGCTATTCATTTTTTTTTTCATTCCAATGTTGTCAGCAGATGAGAAGTGAATCAATTCATTTTGACTTGTGGATCTTATCTGATTTAGGCCTTGGAAAAAAATAGAAAAGTCCTTGGAAAAAGTCTTTGAAATGGCTAAATTTTAGTTCGGAAATATGAACTCTTTTATTATTTTTTTTTTTTTATTCTATGTTTGGATAAATCTTTTGTGTATTCTTTGTTCTTTCAGAAACAGTCAAGTTCTTTTTTATAATTTTTTTTTATTTTACTATCAGTGTTTCTTTGTTTGATAAGATTCAAAAAGAATTAATGAGTGTTCAGACTTTCTCTCTGCAATATTACTTTGTCAGTTCTGGTGATTTATTGTGTTCTTTGTCAGTTCTGGCAATTTTGGGGTTGAAGAATTTGGTGGAGTATCCCACAGATTATTTGGATCAGGTTTAAGCCTCCTCAAAAATAGTAATATGTGTAAACCTGTGTCATAAGATGCTGTGCAGTAGAGGACAACTGACTTTCCTTTTGTCTTCAATTTGCCTTCATTCCTTTTATTATCTTGATTGTGCAATTATTCTAAATTTATTTCAATGAATCTTGAAACTAATTACTTTGCCACCGTGAAATAGGTCTCATGCAATACAGTAATGTTTATAGGACATGAATTTCTTGAATTAGAATGTTTTGATATTAATATTATTATTAGGCATAATGCTGTAATCAAAGGACAGGAAGTTATGACTGTAACCAGCATGTAAGGAGTCCCATCACTGGTACCAGAGAGACTCTTTCCGGGATGTAGAAGATTCCATCAAGAACACAGAATAATCGTAATGTAGTTAGGAATTAACTTTTAGTTTATTTTCAGAAACCTTCCAAGATCAATCATGATAGCCATTCCTTTGGTAACAGTCTGTTACATATGTGCAAATATATCTTACCTGACAGTGATGACCAGAGCAGAACTACTAGCATCAACAGCAGTGGCTTCAGTGAGTACAAATTTATTACAGTAGAATCCTCTTAATTGAATATCCATTTTGCCAGTGAAAATTATTCAATTAACAGGAGTATAGAGTTAACAGGGATTTGGTCAGTTTCCTGTGTTCTGGGAGGAAACTGAGCATTTATTCTATTATATCTTGTTTGACAGAGCTCATAGAGCTCTGTCAAACAAGATATAATAGAATAAATGCCTGTATTGGATGTAGTGAGGTCAAAAAGGTTGATAAATAAGGGGAATTTGGTGTGTGTCACAGTAATTTTTTCGGCACTTACAAAAATTGATATACAATTAACAGGAGTTTACTCTACAACCCATATGCAATTAACAGATCAAATTTGTACCGAAGTTATGGTAAATGGTTTTGTGTTTGAAAATGATATTCAATTAACAGGGATATACAATTAAGAGATATCCAATTAAGTGGGCTCCACTGAATTTTTTTTCAAATAATTCATTTTCACATCTGCAGATTTATGCCGACATTGATACTGTGTTTGAGATAAGATTAACTTTAACTGGTAGTGTGCTAAATTATGTTTGGTCAGCAAAATTTATTTTTGGTCAGCAAAATTTGTTTATAAATCTTTGCTTTCTTACAATTTATTGGAGAATGCCAATAGGAACTCTCCCACATACTGCAGTAAGGCAAATCCTTACAGACTAAAAAAATTCACTTAAAAACTAACACGAAGCACATACACAGAATATGAAGTCTTAATCTTGTGGCACCCACACTTCAGATAAAGCCCAAAATTGGGCTTCCAACAATCAATTAGTTAATCCACAACCCAACAAGAATAGAAGACATTTTGCAAAAAAACATTTTGAGATAACTAAAAGTTTTCTTTTTTGTCTCCCGCTTTTTGAAAAAAATGGGAGATATTAAATTCGGGGTGCCCTTCTGTCATTCCATCCTTCTGTCCTTCCATCATTCTGTCCTTCCGTATTTTTCGTTTCCAGAATCTAACTTTCCTTACAGTGACCGGATTTCGATGAAATTTGGGCAGTTGATCACTTTCATCAATTGTGGATCTAAGTTCGAATATGGGCATTTTCCGCACATATTTAATTTGGTTGCTGAAATTTGATTGGCTGATGGTTTCCCGACTCTAACTTTCCTTAAAATCAACTGATTTCGATGAAATTTCATATATGGATTACTTTTATCAATACCTAGGTCAAGTTTGAATGTGGGAAATTTTGTACCGAAAATCTGTCCGTCTGCCTGTCCGTCTGCCCCGCGAGTCAACGCACCTTGGACTAAAATCGTATTTATGAACCGATCTTCACGAAACTTCTTGGATATCTGTGTTATCATTGTGAGACCAGAATATGTGTTTTGGGGTTTGGTCCAAAGTTCAAGATGGCTGCCAGTGGCCATTTTGTTCTGAAATTGGGTGTAATCAGTTTTTTGTACAGAACTTCTATATGAAAGTTCGGATTTGAATAAATTTTTGTATGAATGTTTAGTAACATGCAATACATCACATATAATACGGGTTTTGTTCTTGTGCAAAAATTATGCAAATTCAGGAAACTTTGATTTATTCAGTGCCACTACTAATACACAGTAAGTGCACACCTTCCGTGTTTTTTGTTTCCAGACTCTAACTTTCCTTACAGTCAGTTGATTTCGATGAAATTTGGGTAGCTGATCACTTTCATCAATTGTGGGTCCAAGTTCGAACATGGGCATTTTCCACACATATTTAATTAGGTTACTTAAATTTGATGCTGATGGTTTCCAGACTCTAACTTTCCTTAGAGTCAACTGATTTCAATGAAATTTCATATATGGATTACTTTTCACATCAGTTTAATGTAATATGTCTTATCATTCAGTCTTAATTTTTAGTGCCTCTCACAGTTATACTCCACATCACTTCACTCACTTTGACAGTGACCTCCGTGAAAATAAATCGGATAACCACTGTCTGAAGCACTATCTGTTCTGTCTCTTCTAAATAACTTCCACTTGCAACTTAACTATATTCCACTGGATGCATTAATTCCCCATGAAATTGCTGCCTAGCGGGAGACATGAATTCACTGAATTTGCTTGTTTCCTTAAAAATTGTAGCTAATGACACTCTCATTGGAACGATCTCATGAACTATGTTTTCAAGACAAAAATAATAAAATTTGACAGGCCATGTCTTGTGAATAGCACTGCTTGGTTTGGGCTATTACGTTAGGTAACATTATGTTAGATAAAGGGTTAAAATGAATTTTTTCACAGATATGCTTTGGAAATAATTTTGTGGCATTCAGATATGCTTCTATTTTTAAAGTATAGGCTGCGCTGCATATTATCAACAGAATGTTAAAGTTATAAACTTGATATTGTTACCTTTGTGGTTATTCTGTCTGGAAACAAGTGTTAAATAAATTTTTAGGATGACACCAGTCTGTGTTGTCAGACCCAAACCTGAAGGCATAGACAGCCACTGTAGTGGGATTGAGTTTCAGAGCATTTGAGTGGCTTGGGAAGGCACATATTCTGTAATGTACTACAGATGTAAAATAGGATTCCTGGATCACTGTAGGGTCACCTGTCTGTGGAAAACAATGTTAGCTCAGTTGAGCTAGCAGACTTCTCTAAGGTCACCTCCTCAAATGCCCATGGAGAAAGGTGGATTAACCCTTTACCCAACGCAGACGATATCAAAATTTATTATTTTAAATATCATTTTTTCAAAATTTTCAAAAATTTCAACAAAACCATATCATGTGACCCCTCGTTGGAACGAGCTCGATGAGCACGTTCCAACGAGGGGTCACATGATATGGTTTTGTTGGAATTTTTTTGAAAAATAATATTTTTTCAACTGCTGAATTTGCATATTACGCGGGCGGATGCGGGCGATTCGTTGGGTAAAGGGTTAAGGCTGCAATCATAACTCTGAATGATCAAGGTTGAATTACATTTTGTCAGTTTATTCCATCATTAATCTGTTTCTTTAGTGCACCGAACAGAATGAGTTGTACAGGTATATTTCATTGATTTTTTCAGGGTACTCGATAATTATTACAATTCAACCTTCCTTATAAGTGGGAGAATAAATAAATTGTTGGTATGGGGTGGGCAGGATTCTTGAAAGTTTCCTAGAATAAATTGACCTGATCTGTTTGATAGCACCCAGGTTAGTGGACTCCTAACCCAGTGACATTAAAGCAGCACAGGGAACACAGTGGAATAATTTTGTTAGAAATACATAATTTGGCAAGCTACCATTACAAGTGGACAGTTTCTATATTTGCTCAGTAATTCATGCAAAATGGTGATGGGTGGAATTCAATGGGTGGCCTTCTCCCTGCAAGTTGCTGTTTTCCACCCAGAGAATTGGTGGATGAATGTCTCCTACTCTCTCACTGAGTTTCTTTCAGTAGCTCTGTGAATTTCTCCTAGTAAATTAGGGCAATTTCTCCCATTGAATTCTGGTGAATTAGGGAATATTTCCCATTGCTCAAAAAGGAATTATTCACGTATAAACAAGCTTCAGAGCTACTAAAAAGGGCCAAATCCCCATAATAGGTGCTCCGCTTCTCCACAGAGTTGGCCAAAAGAGTTTCTTAACTTATGCCTAAGTGACGGCTGAAGCCGAAACATACTGCCAACATTGTGAAACTTTGTTTCAAGTATACTTGGTTTGACCTGAACCCTTTTTATGTATTGGGTGGAGTTATTTGTGGCTGATATGTTCACCTTTCATTCCTATTTGTGATTTTACTCCTACCATCTAGAATTTATTTATTCAGCTATATCTGTATCAAAATTGCAAACAAAAAATTGACACTGATTTTCAAACAGAACCGGCTTTTATACTCTGCCTTGAGGCTGATTGACAAACCAGCATTTAGAATTTGTACAATCTCCAATGCATAATTGGATGTTGTCCTCGAAAGTAATAAGAATGGCTTAAAGTGATTTATTCTGTTATTGGTGATGAATTCCACTAATTATGTCTTTCCTAGGGTATGATGGTGAAGGTGTTCAAAAATGCTATGAGCAAAATGGCACCAATTTTACATATGTTTGGGATTTTGTCTTACCAAAAGATATTATTGTTTAAATCAATTAATGTTTACAAATGATGAAATAATTTGAAGATCAAAATCACACGTTCAAGCAAAAATGCATTGAAACAGGTAAATAATCTCTGTACAGATTTAGGTATAGTTTTTAGTTTATAATCTTTTGTATAATCATTATTAAAACTTGGGAAAGGTAATATCATCTAATTGCAAACATGAGGGAGAATATTATGAACAATACTGGTGAATTCTTGAATATGATGTATGAGGCACCTGTAACAATCAGAGTCAGGTCTGGGTGCACCAATCATAACACTGCCCCTACCTTTGGGGTGATTTGGCCTCCAAATCCTTACTTGCCAATAAACCATAGTGGTTCAAACTTTAAGGTTTTTCCTTCTAGAACAGGGAGAGATAACTCCGGTCTATTAAGACTATAATAGGAAAAAAATGGAAATGAAAAGAAAATTATTATGAATCTCTTAAACAGATCTTAGTACTAGTATTGACCAAGTCACTAATTAGTGTTAACTCCATAGTTATCCCTGCATTTTAAAAAATGCGGGGATATTGTCATGATCTCCGTCCATACGTCCGTACTTCCGTACGTCCGGTTTTGTAATTCGAAACGCTGTAACTTTCTACAGTTGTTCGATAGGGTCTGTGCAACCCAAAAATACAACTTTTAAATTTTTGTGCCACCAGGTGGCTTCTGTGGAGCCACTTAAAAAATGCGTTATTTTTTCACTTTTTTGCTGAATAGTCCCAACCTATGTAATTCGGAGTTCTAAAATTACACTAGGGTGTTGCTAAATGATCTGTAGATATGTAGGAAGGTTTTGGATTTTTTGGGTGCCACGTGGCTGTGCCACCGTAGCCACTTTTGTGTTTTCTTAGACCGTTTCCGGCAAAAGGCTCGTAGAATATGTAATTCGAAATGCTAAATCCATGCTCAGAAGTTGCAGTAGGGGCTATAGATGCGCAGCAAGGTTTCGGATTTTTCGGGTGCCACGTGGCTGTGCCACCATAGCCACTTTTGTGTTTTCTTGAACCGTTTCCAGCGAAAGGCTCGTAGGGTATGTAATTCGAAATGCTAAAACCATGCTCATATGTTGCAGTAGGGTCTATAAATGCACATGAAGGTTTCAGATTTTTTGGGTGCCACATGGCTGTGCCACCGTAGCCACTTTCGTGTTTTCTTAGATCGTTTCCGGCGAAAGGCTCGTAGGGAATGTAATTCGAAATGCTAAAACCATGCTCATACCTTGCAGTAGGGACTATAGATGCGCACAAAGGTTTCGGATTTTTCGGGTGCCACGTGGCTGTGCCACCGTAGCCACTTTTGTGTTTTCTTAGACCGTTTCCGGCAAAAGGCTTGTAGGATATGTAATTCGAAACGCTAAATCCATGCTCAGATGTTGCAGTAGGGGCTATAGATGCGCAGGAAGGTTTTGGATTTTTTGGGTGCCACGTGGCTGTGCCACCGTAGCCACTTTTGTGTTTTCTTGAACCGTTTCCGGCGAAAGGCTCGTAGGGTATGTAATTCGAAATGCTAAAACCATGCTCATATGTTGCAGTAGGGTCTATAGATGCACACAAAGGTTTCGGATTTTTCGGGTGCCACGTGGCTGTGCCACCGTAGCCACTTTCGTGTTTTCTTAGATCCTTTCCGGCAAAAGGCTCGTAGGGAATGTAATTCGAAATGCTCAAACCATGCTCATATGTTGCAGTAGGGACTATAGATGTGCACAAAGGTTTCGGATTTTTCGGGTGCCACGTGGCTGTGCCACTTTAGCCACTTTAGCCACTTTTATGTTTTCTTAGACCGTTTCCGCCGAAAGTCTCGTAGGGTATGTAATTCGAAATGCTAAAACTATTCTCAGATGTTGCAGTATGGTCTATAGATGCGCACAAAGGTTTCGGATTTTTCAGCTGCCACGTGGCTGCTTCACCGTTGCCACTTTCGTGTTTTCTTAGACCGTTTCTGGCGAAAGGCTCCTGGGGATGTAATTTGAAATCCTAAAACCATGCTCAAATGTTGCAGTAGGGTATGTAGATGCGCACGAAGGTTTCGGATTTTGGGGGTGCCACGTGGCTGTGCCACCGTTGTCACTTTTGTGTTTTCTTAGACCGTTTCCGCCGAAAGTCTCGTAGGGTATGTAATTCTAAATGCTAAAACCATGCTCAAATGTTGCAGTAGGGTCTGTAGAGGCGCACAAAGTTTTCGGATTTTTCAGGTGCCACGTGGCTGTGCCACTGTTGCCAATTTCATGTTTTCTTAGACCGTTTCTGCCGAAAGGCTCCTAGAGTATATAATTCGAAATGCTAAAAGCATGCTCAGATGCTGCAGTAGGGTCTGTAGATGTGCAGGAAGGTTCTGATTTTTTGGATGCCACGTGGCTATACCAGTGTTGCCACTTTCGTGTTTTCTTATTGAAAGGCTCCTAGGGTATGTAATTCAAAATGCTAAAAACCATGCTCAAATGTTGCAGTGGGGTCTGTAGATGTGCACAAAGGTTTCAGATTTTTCAGCTGCCACGTGGCTGTGTCTCCGTTGCCACTTTCGTGTTTTCCGAGACCCTTTCCGGTGAAAGGCTCCTAGGGTATGTAATTCGAAACGCTAAAACCATGCTCAAATGTTTCAGTGGGATCTGTAGATGCGTGCAAAGGTTTCTGATTTTTCAGCTGCCTAGTGGCTGTGCTGTTGCCATTTTCGCGTTTTCTTAGACCGTTTCCGGCGAAAGGCTCCTAGGGTATGTAATTCGAAATCCTAAATCCATGCTGAAATGTTGCAGTAGGGTCTGTAGATGCGCACGAAGGTTTCGGATTTTTGGGCTGCCACGTGGCTGTGCCACTGTTGCCTCTTTCATGTTCTCTTAGACCATTTCCGGCGAAAGGCTCCTACAGTATGTATTTCGAAATGGTAAAACCATGCTCAAATGTTGCAGTAGGGTCTGTAGATATGCACGAAGATTTCGGATTTTTCAGGTGCCACGTGGCTGTGCCACGATTGCCACTTTCGTGTTTTCTTAGACGGTTTCTGGCAAAAAGCTCCTAGAGTATGTAATTCGAAACGCTAAAACCATGCTGAGATGTTGTAGTAGAGTCTGTAAATGCGCAGGAAGGTTTCGGATTTTTTGGGTGCTACGTGGCTGTGTCACCATTGCCACTTTTGTGTTTTCTTAGACCGTTTCCGGCAAAAGGCTCCTAGGGTATGTAATTCGAGATGATAAACGCATGCTGTAATTCGAAATGCTAAAACCATGCTCAAATGTTGCAGTGGAGTCTGTAGGTGCACACGAAGCTGTGTCACCTGTGCCACTCAATATGATTTTAGTGAGTCATATAATACATTTCATCTTTGTATCAAGCATTCATACAAAGTCAAGGATGCAAATGCGTGGATACACTATAGTGTGCTTTGCACACAAGTGACACCATCTAGTTTAACATATTTACTATTTAGAATCAAACTTCATTTCCGAGCTTTTTAAACATTAATTCAGTACATGTTTAAAACATCCTTACTAAAAAAGAATCACCCATGTAATTACTTTGAATCTTTGGTCACATTTTAACACATTACAATGCAGCAAACTAAATTTAATGGCCATGCTAGTCCTTAATTTAGCAGTAATCTTTTTCTATTACTAAATCTGTACATAACAATAGCAGTAATTGGAAACAATGCTATGCATCTCAATTCACCAAATTGCAGTCAGATGGTAAATTTGCATACTGAAACTTGTTGGATTGTTCCACAAGCAGATCTTCCAACAAATTTACAACCCACATTAGAAAATCCATGTGTTGGACAGACAATTATTTTTTTTTAAATAACACCGTTTGCCTCTGAAAACATTGGTCAATAAGTTCATGCTTAACTTACCTAATTTTTAGCTCATCTGCCCTAAAAGGCCATGTGGGCTTTTCTCATCACTTGGCATCCGTCGTCTATCGTCCGGCATCCGTAAACTTTTCACATTTTCATCTTCTTCTTTGTAACCGCTGAGCCGGTGTGAACCAAACTTGGCAGGAATGGTCTATGGGACGTCCTCTACAAACGATCCTCATTTTGTTCCCGTCGGATGAAAATCATGGCTTCCAGAGGCATTTTTTGATTCTGGTTGGTGGATTTTCAAAAATCTTCTCCTCTGAAACTGCCAGGCCAAATGTTCTGAAACATCATATAACTGATGACTGGGATCCCCTCTACCAACGATCCTCATTTAATGTTGATCGGGTTGTAAACATGGTCACAATTGCAGCTTATAGTTACTTTAGAAACCCTATGGGAAATCACATTTTCCTCTTCTTCTCTGGAAAAACTGAAGCGGCGTGAAAACAAACCTGGCAGGGATAGTCTATGGGAGGTCCTCTGCAAACGATCCTCATTTTGTTCTCGTTGGTTGAAAAACATGGCCGCCAGAGGCATTCTTTGATTCTGATTGGTGGATTTTCAAAAATCTTCTCCTCTGAAACTGCCAGGCCAAATGTTTTGATATTTCATATAAATGATGACTGGGACCCCCTCTCCCAATGATCCTCATTTAATGTTGATCAGATTGCAAACATGGCCACAATTGCGGCTTATAGTTACTATAGAAACCCTATGGGAAATCACATTTTCATCTTCTTCTCTGGAAGTACTGAGCCGACGTGAACCAAACTTGGCAGGGATGGTCTATGGGAGGTCCTCTACAAATGATCATCATTTTGTTCCCGTGGGTTGAAAAACATGGCTGCCAGAGGCATTCTTTGATTCTGATTGGTGGATTTTCAAAAATCTTCTCCTCTGATACTGCCAGGCCAAATGTTTTGATACTTCACATAAGCGATGACTAGGACCCCCTCTACCAACGATCCTCGTTTAATGTTGATCGAGTTGTAAACATGGCCACAATTGCGGCTTATAGTTGCTATAGAAACCCTATAGGAAATCACATTTTCATCTTCTTCTTTGGAACTATTGAGCTGACGTGAACCGAATTTCGCAGGAATGGCCTATGAGAGGATGGAAATATGTGGCCACCAGAGGCTATATTCTTATGCTTAACCCAATGCCTCTCGTGTCTGCACAAAAATCGGTACTGTCAGCAAAATATTTGTTTTTTGAGAATCTGGTAAGGGTTGGTTCCAGTTTTCTCCACTGAGAATTGGGAAAAAAATATTGTGTATACAGTACAAGTCGAAATAAGTTGTAGCAGAACTGCAATAAACTAAGTAAACTACTGCTCCGGCCCTGACAAGATCAGAATCTGACATTTTCTGGAAAGCTTTCATTGAGAGCTTTCCAGAAAATGATGTCAGCTTCTGATCTTATCAGTGTAGGAAGAGAAAAGATACATAGTTTATAGGATTATCCTACAACTTATTTTGACTACTACTGTAAACAAGTGAAGTTAATACATTATAAGCTCTCAAGTTACTTATCTGAAATACTGATTGATGACAGGTGTATGGGAGTTTTTATTTATTTTCTTTTTCTCAGTAGCTGTCCAGCAAAAATAAATCTATGACAAAATTGGAGTAAAATGTGTTTTTGGTAACCCTTTACCCAGCCAAATCTATTTTAAAGAGAATACTGTCTTGAAAAAAATAGTAATTTTCAAAATATTTAACCTTCTTTTCCTGATTTTTGTGTTGAAACAGAATTCATAAAAGTGTGCATTTTCAAAAAATCTTCTTTGAAACTACAAGGCCAAATGTTTTGAAACTTAATGTGACTGATGGCTGTAACCCCCTCTACCAATGATCCTCATTTAATCTTCATCGGATTGCAATTATGGCTGCAATTGTGGCTTACAGTTACTATGGAAACCCTATAGGAAATCACATTTTCATCATCTTCTCTGAAAGTACTGAGCCAATGTGAACAAGACTTGGCAGGCATGGTCTATAAGAGGTTCTCTACAACTGTTACTCATTTTATTTATGTTGGATAAAAAATGAGGCCGCCAGAAGCATTCTTTGATTCTGATTGGTCAATTTTGAAAATTCTTCTTCTCTGAAACCACAGGGCCAAATGTTTTGAAACTTTGCATGGTTGATGACTGGGACATCCTCTACCAATGTTACTCATTTAATGTTATCATGTTGCAAACATGGCCACAATTGCAGTTTATAGTTACTATAGAAAAACCCTATGGGAAATCCCATTTTCATCTTCTCTTTGGAATTACTGAGCCGACGTGAACCAAAACCTGGCAGGAATGGTCTATAGGAGGCCCTCCACAAAGGATCCTCTTTTTGTTCACGTTGGTTGAAAAATATGGCCACCAGAGACATTCTATGATTCTGTTTGATGGATTCAAATGTTTTGAAACGTCACGTGATTGAGGACTGGGACACCTTCTACCAACGATCCTCATGTAATGTTGATGTAATGTTGTAAACATGGTCACCATTGCAGCTCATAGTTACCATGGAAAGCCTATGGAAAATCACATTTTATATGTAGTTCCAGGTGAGCGATTGGAGGCTCTGTAGAGCCTCTAGTTAATGTATACATGGTTGTGTGAAGCTGCTAAAGGTCCCACAGTTAGTCCATGACTGGTGAGGCCAGAAAGAGCATCACAACAACCATGCAGAACAGTTTTGGAAGCTATTTTCTATGTTGTGGACAGCAGCAGAGATGTAATGATGTAAGTTGTAGTTACTGAACTGAAAATTTAATGGCAGGAACACCGGCTTTAGAGCTACAATATTTATTTTCTTTTCCAAATATTTTGGGAAACAGAAAACCACAACCCCCTTATTTCTCCCACAGTTGTTCCATGCGCATGTTGACAACAGACACCAAAGAATCCTTTCGTACTTCCAAAAAGAACCTCCTTTCCATAGGGAGAATGTCCAAAAAGGTGTGTCCAACATTTCTCAGATCGTAAAGTATGTGGTGGAAGTGCACTGGATATAAAGTAGGTCTTGTGCCCATGGTCTGTCACTGGCTTGACTGGTCAGTTTGCGGTATACATGTTGCATAGAAACAAAAATGGGTCTTAAGTGTCTCTGTGGATGTCTTGAATTTAGTACCGCCAATATTGAGGATGATATGCCCCTGCTGGGTAGCCTCCAGACTCTGGAGCCTGTACATACCGTAACCTGTGAGCGGCTAGGATCTGTTGCATAGACCACAGACTTCTTGACTGGTTTGTCTAAAACTGCTTCCAAGAGCTGCATCTCTCCTGAAGCAGTTGCAACAGAAATTCAATAGAGTTATGTATCAACATTATTATACCCCCCACAAACAAAGTTTGGGGGGTATATAGGAATCACCCTTGTCCGTCCGTCTGTCCATCCGTCCACACTTAACAAATGACTACTTATGTGGCTACGAGTTGGTAAAACAGGATACTTATGTGATTAAAGTCTGTTACGTGGCTAGACACATAACAGGATCTCTTATTTCTGTCCCATGGGAACTCCAGAAGCCAAAAATAGAAAAAATCAAACATCCATTTTTAAAAAAATGCTTGGCCCAGAATGTTGTTTTTCGGTATGAAGCATCTTAAGACCAGTGGAATTCGATGGACCAAAATTGCTATCAATTTTGTTATTGGGTGCCATGTGAGAATGCCTTTTTTTACACTGTTGGCAATGGTAAAATGCTGAGTCATCTTTCTTGTACTCCATCAACTGAGTATTCTTCTTCAAAACCTTTGGGCCAAGTCTAAACTAATTTAGTACAAAGATCTTGGTGGAGTATACTCTTCTGAGTTTTTTTTATCCCCCAAAAGATGCTCTTCCCTTGGGGTGGGATTAATGCCCCAAAAGCTTAAAATACTTAAAGAATCATCTTCTCAAAAGCCACTTGCAATAATGCTTAGATTTCTGGTATGGAACTTACTTCAGTGATGCAGATTCAAGTTTTTTCAAAGGAACTCAGCAGGTCAAAGTTTGGGCTCCCTGTTGGAGGATGCCCATTTTGGGGTTCACTCAAAATTTCTACTTCCAGAATAATGGGCTGAGTTGACCCAAATAACAGAGTCATAAGTACTTGATTTATGTCCAAAAAAATTGGGGGTTGAGAGGACCACAGAAGATTAAAAAAACCCAAAAAACATTTGTATGGACACTTTTTGAGACTTCACAGAACAGAGGTTTGTTTTTGGCTGAGAAACTTTCCTAGCACCAGCAGAAACAAATGTCCCAAAATACTCCTTTTGGTTGAGTCATGGTAAATAAAAAAATTTGCTTTCACTGTCTATCACTTACTGACACACTCATCTCTTTTGACAACTTGAGTCAGGTGAGTGTTTTAGGCTCACTTGAGAACTCTAGTTTCATCGGGCTTTTGAAAATGCTTGAATTGAATTGTTGCATTATGGGAAAAATGTTCTACATAATCGCTGCCATGCAGACACGCAAGTATAATATGAAGAGATAAATATTGACAGGTGGTCACTTACAACAGTGTTAATCAGAGTAAAAGTCATCCATGGATTGAAAGGCAATGAGAGGTGCCTAAGCATAGATTTTGAAATAATATTTTTCTGCAAAATTCTTTGTTTTACCCTCATATACTGATCAAATAGTAAATATGAAGACTTTTTTCTTTGAAGTTTATTGAAGATGTCTTTTAGGAAAGGTTTGGAATGAAAATGTGTTAAAATATACACAAGCTTTTTTTCAGCACACTGAAAAGTCGAGGAGTGAAAAAACTTTTTCTCTCGGGGATGCAGTGTTGCCATGCATAAATGTTTTCTTGATGATTTCAACTATTTTCCATTGTGTGAACTAGAAGGCTGGAAGTTAAGAAGTACAGTACTTCGTATTAGTTTTCGTGTATTGAAAAATAATTAATTTCATGTTTGTCAAAAAATGTCAGATACTCTCTAGATTTAGGATTTTGTTTCTTTTAGGCCTAAAAAAGTAAAAAATGTATTTCTCACACCCTCCTGCATGGGCATTTTGGCAGCCGCATGCCCTCTTTTTTATAACCAATGCAAACTTAAAAATATAAAAATTAAATTGTTTCTGTCTGATATTTTTTCCATGTTAATAAAATTGATAAATTTGTCCCTTGAGTGCAACAAGACTTTGCAATGCTTTAGCAAACAAACCAAGAGAATGAACTTTGGATGGCAATGAAATTATTAAAAAAATAAAATAGAAAACCACCCACTCACATGCAATTTTACTACAAATGGCCTGAGAAACAGAAGATCTACTTTCTGGAACCTAAAAGCCAATGTTTACATCAGAATTGGGAAACATATAAACAACCCTTTTTATACCCCCACTTTCAAAGTTAATGGGGGTATACTGGATTACATGCGTACGCCTGTCTCTCTGTCCGTCCGGGCTTAGCAGAGGTACATTGTGGGGTTTACAATTTATGGTCAGTGGTAGTTGTGGGGTTGGGTTAGTACAGTGGCCACTTGTGGGGTTATTTTTTGCACTGTGGGGTTAATTTTTTGACCTTGTGGGGTTAGGGTTTAACATGGGAAAAACCCCACAAGTAAGAACATGTAAGAATGTCCGTCCGTCCGTCCGTCCGTCCGTCCATCTGTGCGTCCATGTGTGAGTCCGTCCGAGAATATTCATAACTTCAGTAAATTATTATTTTTTATAATATTTGTTGGTCATAGGTATGCCCACACTAGTTATTCTTTTTTTATTTATTTTTTTTTATTACTTGTTCACTTAGAAATTGTGTCCGTCCGAGCCAAATTTTGTCTATTCAGCCTGTATCTCGGATATTGAATGCTCTATTGCAATGAAATTTGCCATGAACACTGCTTATGGTATAGGCTTTAAAAAAAGGATTCAACGATATTTCTCACATTCTTTTTAGAGTTATCCCCATTTTTTGACTTAGAAATTGTAGGAAATAGACATTATTTGTCTGTTCAGCCTGTATCTCAGGTATGGGCTATCAGATTTCAGTGAAATATGGCATGCAGTTTGCCTATGACTAAGGCTTCTGCCTCATTGCATAAAACTTCCAAACACCAAACAATTTACCATACCTTTTGACTTAGAAATTGTTGGAAATTGTTGAAAACTTTCAAAGAAAATGGGAGGGGGGCATACTGGATTAGGGTTATCAGATTTCAGTGAAATATGGAATGCAGTTTGCCTATGACAAAGGCTTCTACCTCATTGCATAAAACTTCCAAACACCAAACAATTTACCATACCTTTTGACTTAGAAATTGTTGGAAATTGTTGAAAACTTTCGAAGAAAATGGAAGGGGGAGGTGGGGGTATACTGGATTGCGCCCATCCATCTGTGCATCTGTCCGTCAGTCCATACGAGAATATTCATAAATAATATTTGTTGGTCATAGGTATGCCCACACTAGGCAGTACACCACGTAGGGGTATGCACCGGACGAAAGTCCAGCTCTTGTTTGTTCTGTGAAGTAGAATAAGTCTGTCCCCTTGTTTTTAAAAATTGTTTTACACCAGAAATAATTAGTGCAACATACCACTCAGAAGTTGTTTTTAACCTCTATAACATTTATTTAAATAAACTTTGAAGTGAACCATCAATAGTTAAAACAGGTTTGTTGTCACAATTAAATTATGTTATGCATTCATAAAAGTATTAATATTCGTAAAAAGAAGTTTAAACTTCTAAAGAAACTGAAAAATGAAGGTAGATATTGTGGGATATTGATGTCAAAGATCTTTGTCCCACAATGTAATTTTGATCGTGTGTGAACATTTTTTAGCTCAACTTGACAAAGTCAAGCTGAGTTATTGCCATCACTTCTCGTCCGTCTGCATACGTACGTACATACATCCATAGGGGCATATGTACATACATCCACAATTTCCTTTGGCACATCCTGCAATGCACATTTTTGACTGGATCGCTTTGAAACTTGGTATGCTTGTTTCGGATGACCTCTAGATAGGAGCTATCGATTATCTTCTATTTCCCTCAAAAACTGTTGCCGCTTGCAACATTCTTCGCACTTAGTTTAGTCAGACCTCAATATTTCTTTTTGGCACACCCTGCAGGGCACATTTGTGATCAGATTGCTTTGAAACCTGGCATGCTTCTTTGGGATGACCTCTAGATGGGAACTGTTGATTTTCTTCCATTTCGGGCAGAAATGTTGCCACTGGCAACGTTCTTAGAACTTAGTTAAGTCAGAACTCAATATTTCACTTTGGCACACCCTACAGGGCACATTAATATTTCCCTTTGGCACGCCCTGTAATGCACATTTTTGTCCGGATCGCTTTGAAACTTGGTGTGCTTGTTTGGGGTGACCTCTAGATGGGAGCTATCGATTTTCATCTATTCCTGTCAAAAAATTTGCAGTTTGCAGCTGGCAACGACTTTTGAACTTAGTTTAGTCAAACCTCAATATCTCCCTTTGGCACACCCTACAGGGAACATTTATGATCGGATTGCATTGAAACCTGGTATGCTCGTTTGGGGCGACCTCCAGAGGGGAGCTATCGATTTTCTTCAACGATTTTTGAACTTCATTAAGTCAGGGCACCTTTATGATCAGATAGGTTTGAAACTTGCTATACTTGTTTGGGGTTACCTCTAGATGGGTGCTATTGATTTTCTTCGATTTTCATCAAAAAATGTTGCCGCTGACAATAGCCTTCGATGAACCTAGTGCAGTTATGCAACAATATTTCACTGTTTGGGGTGACCTGGCAACGACCTTTGAACTTAGTTTAGTTAGACCTTAATATTTCCCTTTGGCACACCCTACAGGAAACATTTATGATCAGATTGCATTGAAACCTTGTATGCTTCTTTGGGGTGACCTCTAGTTAGGAGCTATTTATTAGCTCACCTGAGCAAAACTCAAGGTGAGCTTTACTAATCACTTTCCATCCGTCATACGTCCGTCCGGCTTAACACTGTGGGTAATGGGAAAACATTTAACACTACTTTTCTCCCAAACCACTGCTCCAAAAGCTTTCAAATTTCACATTTAACATCTTTGAAAGATTGTTTCACATGTTTATTGAAATCAGTTCACTGGTTCCATATTTGGGCAGCCCAAATGTTTATAGATTAGTGCTGTATGAGGAATATTCTTTAAAAATCTTCTTCAGATCTATCAATAAGAATCTTTTGATATTTGGTATGCAGCATCCTTAGGGAGGTTAGATTCAAGTTTGTTCAAGCCAAGTCCCTGGGTTCATATTTAGGCTGAAAATTTGGGGTCCCGGTCCGGACTTAGAAATTTTGGATCAAAATCCGGAAATGAGTTTTTTGTTTTTTATGCATTTTGGTCAATTTTAAGACAAAAAAATTTTTTTTTTTTTACACTGAAAATTTGGAGTCCGGGTGGACTTAGAAATTTTGGACCGAAATCCCGAAATTAGTTTTTTATGTGTTTTGGTCAATTTTAAGAAGAAGAAAACAAAATTTCAGTCTGAAAATATTTTGTTTGGGACTTTGAAAATTTCAGAACAAAAATAAAAAAGAATCTGTTTTTTATGTGTTTATCTCAATTTTGGGATGTAAAAGTGCAGGAACTGAAAATAGAAGGAAAATCCTGTGTATTGTGTGGGCACAATCGCTTCATCGTTATTGTATATGCTTTTCTTAGGAGGGGCGTATGCAGCTTATTCAAGTCAAGTCCCTGGTTTGCTATTTAGACTACCATGTCAGGTGAGTGCCCTCAGGCCCCCTGGGCCTCTTGTTTTCTTCCTTGTCCGTCAAAAAATGTTGCCATTGGCAGTGACCTTGGATGAACTTGGTGCAGTTGGATGAACTCGGTGCAGTTATACATCAATATTTCCCTTTGACACACCCTGCAGGGCACATTTATAATTGCATCACTTGGAAACTTGGTGTGCTTGTTTGGGGTGACCTCTAGATGGGAGCTATCGATTTTCTTCCATTTCCGTCAAAAATATCTCCCCTGAACTTAGATTTATTATGGATTTTTAATTTCCCCGCAGGAACCCCGGGAAGTGAAGCTGTGTGTGTTCACTGCAGTAAACAGGCTCTGTTTTACTGGTAAAATAGGCCCAGTAACCAATGCTTGGGAGGGGCAACCCCTCTCTAAAATGGTCAACATGGCTTATTAACGCTCACCCCTGGTCTTGAGTTGATACTCATGTTGTGGTCGTGATTAGCCATTGTGCAAAAATATGTGACCTTAAACACCAATAAATAAATAAATAATAATATGGATTTTCAAATGAGTTTCTTGTGTGCCCAATTCTTCCTACATTATTGAACCGATTTTGATGAAACGTCTCAAACATTATGACTTGCAAGTGAGCATGTGCATATTCTAAACATTTTCATATATGACATTTTTGAGCAAGTTGTCTTCCCTGAACTTAGATTTAGGCCTAACAAAATAAAAAATATGTTTCTCAGGCCCTCCCGCATGGTCCTTTTGGCTGCCGCATGCTCTCTTTTTATATCCAATTTAAACTTTATAAAAATAAAAATTAAATGGTTTATGTCTGATATTTTATCCAAGTTAAAAAAATTGATGAATTTGTCCCTTGAGTGGAAGAAGACTTTGCAATGCTTTAGCATTGCAAAGCCTTCTTCCACTCAAGGGATGAAATACACCATCACCCATGCTATTCCATAGATTATGAGGCCACAAACATAAACCAAGAACATGAACTTTTGATGGCAAAGAAATAAGTACAGAAATAAAAAATAAAATAAAAAACTGCTCGCCCGCATGCAATTTTACAAATAATGGCCTGAGAAACGGAAGATCACTTGGTATGACCTTATTATGAATTTTCAAATGAGATTCTTGTGGGCGCAACTCCTCCTACATTTTTGAACCGACTAACAAGTGGGCATGCACATATTCCAAAATTTTGAACTGTGACAATTTTAACCAAGTTATCTCCCATGAACTTGGATTTATTATTGTTTTTTCAACCTTAACATTCAGAGGTGCTTTCTGGTAGCTGGAAGTGTGGGATATTAATCACCTTCAGTGATAGTTCTAGTTTATTTATATTTGATTCCAAAACCTAACTTATGACCCCCTCATTGGATTGAGCCCATCAAGTTTGTTCCAATGAGGAGTCAAAAATGCTCTTCAAAAATGAAACATTATGGTTATTTGAGATAATTTTTGAAACTGTCTACCTGTTACCTAACAAATCGGTCGCATACGCCCACGTAATATACAAATTAAGCAAATGAAAAAAAATAAATTTAAAAAAGTTTCAACCATATCATGTGACCCCTCATTGGAATGAGCTCATTCCAGTGAGGAGTTACACATGAGACCCCTCATTGGAATGAGCTCATTCCAGTGAGATGTCACATCCTGTGACCCCTCATTGGAATCAGCTCATTCCAGTGAGGGGTCACATGATATAGTTTTATTGAAATGTTTTGAAAAAGTAGTATTTAAAAAGTATTTGAAATAATAAATTTTCATATCAGACATTGAGAAATGTTTCAGATAACCATGCATGGCCCAAAGGTAAGAATGTCATGTAAGAACATATCTGATTGATTGGTCATTATGTATCTGATTGTGACATCATGTATGAATGAAATACCTTGACACAAAAGATTGTCACACAAGAAAGTAAACAAGGTGAAATTTTTTCTTATTTTTCTTGAAAAATATCAGCTTCATTTGCTTAATCCAAGTTCAATCATGGTATGTAGATATTATAACAGTGTGTTGATCCGTGTCATAGTATCACGTCGAGTTGAGGTGGCCAGATTTTCAGACCACACGAGCTGCCGCAGGCAGCGAGTGTGATCCGAAAATCTGGCCACCTCAACAAGACCTGATGCGACGACACGGATCAACACACTGTTATGATGATATGTTTATCATATGACATTGTTTCGATGTCAAATTCACCCAAATTTGCCATTTTAATTAATATGCGGTGAAAAGCCGGTTACAAAATAGCAGACGAAACAACAACGACTTCCCTAGTTACGAAAACTATTCACGGAAACTCTCGGATATTTCTGTGGGAGTGTGATATGGATTTTTGATTTCCGTAAGAGTGTGATATGGACTTTTGATCCGGAAAAATCTCACCCGGTTTGATACAACAGTTTGGAAAACATTGTCAAACAGTAGTGATATTTAGGGTAAAAATGTCATAGTCATATGATAAAAATACAGAACACGACCAAGTACTGGGAACAATGACCCACTTGTGAAACACTTGAAAAACACTCAACTCAGATAATTGATCTCCCTGTCTCCTGTATTCCACCCAAATTGTATTCTATCTTATTGTTACAAAAGAAATACTGTAAGACCTCACAAAGTAGATTTTCTGTTTCTCATGCCACTTTTAGCTCAACTTTGGCGAAGCCAAATTTGAGCTTATGCCATGGCCAGTCGTCTGTCTGTCCGTCAACAATTCAATACGGCTCGGGCTAGAGGCTGTATTTATGAACCGATCTTTACGAAACTTCTTGGGTACCTTTGTTATGACCATGGGACGAGAACGAGTGTTTTTGGGTCCGATCCAAAATTCAAGTAAGCCGCTCTCAGCCATTTTGTACAAAATTAGGTGCAATCAGATTTTTGCGCAGAACTTTCATATGAAAGCGCTGATTTGAATAATTTTTTGTATAAATGTTTAGTACCATGGGATACATCACATATAATATGGGTTTTTTTCTCGTGCGTAAATTATGCAAATTAGACTACCTTTGATGTTTTTTGGTGTTACTTTCAGCACTATAAGTACAAATGCCAATACGGCTTGGGCTAGAGGCCGTATTTATAAACCGATCTTTACAAAACTTCTTGGGTACCTTTGGTATCGCCGTGGGACAAGAAAGAGTGTTTTGGGGTCCGGTCCGAACACTTCAAAATGGCCGATGGCAGCCATTTTGTACAAAATTAGGTGCAATCAGATTTTTGCACAGAACTTCCATATGAAAGCGCTGATTTGAATAATTTTTTGTGTGAATGTTTAGTACCATGGGATACATCACATATAATACAGGTTTTTTTCTCGTGCAGAAATTATGCAAATTAGATGAACTTTGATTTTTTCACTGCTACTTACACACAGTAAGTACACATGTCAATACGGCTCGGGCTAGAGTCTGTATTTATGAACCGATCTTCACACAACGTCTTGGGTACCTTTGTTATCACCTTGGGATGAGAACGAGTGTTTCTGGGTGTGATCTAAATTTCAAGATGGCTGCCAGTGGCCATTTTGTACCGAAATTAGGTCTAATCAGTTTTTTGTACACAACTTATATACAGCTCAGGCTAGAGGCCGTATTTATGAACCGATCTTTACAAAATTTCTTGGGTACCTTTGTTATCACCGTGGGATGAGAACGAGTGTTTTTGGGTGTGGTCTGAAATTCAAGATGGCCACCAGCAGCCATTTTGTACCAAAATTAGTGCAATCAGTCTTTTGTACAGAACTTCTGTATGTAAGTTCTGATTTGAATAAATTTTTGTATGAATGTTTAGTAACATGGAATACATCACATATAGTACAGGGTTTTTTCTCATGCAGAAATTATGCAAATTAGATGAACTTTGATTTATTCAGTGCTACTTATACACTGTAAGTGCACATGTCAATACGGCTTGGGCTAGAGGCTGTATTTATGAACCGATCTTCACAAAACTTCTTGGGTACCTTTGTTATCAACATGGCTGCCAGTGGCCAGTTTATACCAAAATTAGGTCCAATCAATTTTTTGTCACAACTTCTATACAGCTCATATTTATGAACTGATCTTCACAAGACTTCTTGGGTCCCTTTGTTTTCACCTTGGGACAGGAACGAGTGTGTTTTGGGGTGCCTTTGTTATCACTGTGCTATGAGAACAAATATTTTGGGGTTCAGTCAGACCCACTCTGGGTCTCAAAGATTTCTTTTCTAGTTTAGTATCTGACTGTCACCCACCTTTACAATACTTTACCTATACATTTGTTACAGGCTATGCTCAGTATTTATGTACAGACCGTTACAATACTTTATATGTACCTTTGTTATCAGGTCATTACCTAGATGTTTGTCATTGCTGTGTCACATACTATACATGTACATGTTTTGACAAGTTGAGCTACAGTGTCACTGACACTTTCATTTATAAAATTGCATTGTGGTTGGGCATTTTTAGCTCACCGAAGGGAGCTTAACTTATCACTTGCTGTCCGGCGTCTGTCCGGCGTCGTGAACTTTTTTCAAATGACTTCTCTTCTGAAACCGCTAGGTCGATTTGCTCAAAACTTGGTATGGAAGTTCATTACCATATGTCAATTCAAGTTTGTTCAAATGACATGACCACGTGGGGCTCCATAGGGGGCATAACTCCGATAGCACCCTATGTATATTAGAGAAATTACTAAAAAATCTTCTTCTCCAGCACAAGTGGGCAGAATCATTTGATATTTGGTATACAGCATTATGGGGTGTATCTGATTCAAGTTTGTTCAAATCGGCCCCCTGGATTCATGTTTGGGCTCACTATAGAAGCCCAAATTCGAACTTAGTGCATTTCAGGCAAATTTCTTAAAAAATCTTCTCCAGATCCAGCAAGCAGAATATTTTGATATTCGGTATGCAACTTTGTGGAGTGGATCTGATTCAAGTTTGTTCAAATCGACCCCCTAGATTCATAATTGGGCTCACTATTGGAGCCTGAGTTTGAACTCAGTGCATTTCAGGCAAATTGCTTTAAAAAATTTTCCTCTCCAGACCAGCAGGTAGAATATTTTTAAAGTGATCACTCACCGTCCGTCGTCCGTGAACATGGTGTTTGCGTCTTCTCCTCCCAAACTGCTGAACCAATTTAATTGATATTTGAGATAATAGTTTGTTATGACATCGCAATTTGAGTTTGTTCAAATCAAGTTGCCTCGCCCCTCGGTAGGGCCACATCCAAAAAGTGTGCTTAAATCTTAAAAAATCTTCTCATGAACCAGCAGTAGCAGAGACTTGATATTAGGTGTGCAGCAAAACTCAAGGTGAGCTTTACTACTAGCTTCCCTATCATATGTCAATTCAAGTTTGTTCAAATCAAGTTGACCCGCCCCTTGGTAGGGCCACACCCAAAAACTGAGCCTAAATCTTAAAAAATCTTCTTCTCATGAACCAGCAGTAGCAGAGACTTGATATTAGGTGTGCAGCTTCCATTTGAGGTGTAGACTCAGATTTGTTGAAGAGAAGTTCGAGGAGCTATATTTGCCTTCGTTATGGGAGGGGCAAGAATTTTCGCCCCATCCAAAATTTCTATTTTCCAAACCAAGAGGCAGATTTGAACCAAATTTGATATGGGGGCTTATTGGGTCATAAGTACTTAATTTATGCAAAAAAAAATTTTGCGTCGCCCCATGGGAACCGCAGGAGCTAAAAATAGAAAAAAATTAAAACGCCCATATTTCCAAAACTACACTGCATTGAGAATTCTTATTTGGTGTGAAGCTTCCTTAGGACCAACAGAATGGAATGGTAAAAAAAAATTGCTATCGATTTTATCATGGAGTACTTTTTGGGGACTTTGAAAAAGTGCTGAGTCAGCATTTTTTAACACTGTGGGTAATGGGAAAAACATTTAAGACTACCTTTCTCCCAAACCACTGCTCCAAAAGCTTTCAAATTTCACATATAACATCTTTGGAAGATTATTTCACATGTTTATTGAAATCAATTTCCTGGGTCCATATTTGGGCTCTCTATGGGAGCCCAAATGTTTAAATTAGTGCTGTATGAGGAATATTTTTAAAAAATCTTCTTCAGATCAAACAATAAGAATCTTTTGATATTTGGTATGCAGCATGCTTAGGGGGGTGAGATTCCGGTTTGTTCAAGCCAAGTCCCTGGGTTCATATTTGGGCTCATTGTGGGAGCCCAAATTATAACTTAGTTCAAAATGAGGAATTTTCATTAAAAATCTTCATCTTCAGATCCAGCAGTCGGAATATTTTGATATTTAGTATGCAGCATACTTAGGGGGGTAAGATTCAAGTTTGTTGAAGCCAAGTCCCTGGGTTCATATTTGGGCTCCCTGTGGGAGCCCGAATTATAACTTAGTTCAATATGAGGAATTTTTCTTTAAAAATCTCCTCCTTCAGATTCAGTGGTCGGAATGTTTTGATATTTGGCATGCAGCATCCTTAGTGGGGTGGGATTCAAGTTTGTTGAAGCCATGTTCCTAGGTTCATATTTGGGGTCACTGTGGGAGCTCGGATTGTAACTTAGTTCAAAATGAGGAATTTTTATTAAAAATCTTCATCTTCAGATCCAGCAGTCGGAATATTTTGATATTTGGTATGCAGCATCCTTAGGGGAGTGAGATTCAAGTTTGTTGAAGCCAAGTTCCTGAGTTAATATTTGGGCTCCCTGTGGGAGCCCGAATTATAACTTAGTTCAATATGAGGAAGTCTTCTTTTAAAATCTTCTCCTTCAGATTCAGTGGTCGGAATGTTTTGATATTTGGCATGGCAGCATCCTTGAGGGGGGGGGGGGGGGGGGGGGGGGAGATTCAAGTTTGTTCAAGCCAAGTCCCTTGGTTGATATTTGGGCTCCCTGTGAGAACCTGAATTATAACTTAGTTCAATATGAGGAATATTCTTCAAAAATCTTCTTCACATCCACCAGTCAGAATCTTTTGATATTTGGAAAACAGTATCCCACTGAAGGTGAGATTCAAATTTGTTCAAGCCAAGTCCCTGGGTTCATATTTGGGCTTCCTATGGGAGCCCGAATTATAACTTAGTTCAATATGAGGAATATTCTTTAAAAATATACTGGTCTGAATCCTTGGATATTTGGTATAAGCTTTTCTAAGTAGGGGCTGATGCAACTTGTTGAAATCAATTCTCTGGGTTTTGCATTCAGACTACCATGTCTGGAGAGCGCCCTCAGGCCCCCTGGGGCCTCTTGTTTTATTTTATTTTTGTAATTATTTCTTTGCCATCAAAAGTTCATGTTCTTGGTTTGTTTTATGCTTTACGTCTTATAATCTACAGAATAACATGGGTGATGGTGTATTTCATTCCTTGAGTGCAAGAAGGCTTTGCAATGCGAAAGCATTGCAAAGCCTTCTTGCACTCAAGGGACAAATTTATCAATTTTATTAGCTTGGGTAAAATATCAGACATAAACCATCACTTGGCATCCGTCGTCCATCGGCCGTCATCCATTGTGCGTTAGCTTTTACAAAACAATCTTCTCCTCACAAACCAATGGCCCAAATTGAAACATATATTGGCCACATCATCTTGGGGGTATTCTGTTTTAGTTTTGTTCAAATGGGGTCTCCACCCTTTTTGGGCGTGGTCTTATGTCCAATTCTTTAAAAATCGTCTTCTCATGAACCACAAGTGGGAATGCTTTGATATTGGGTATGAAACTTCCTCTGGTGTTCAAGATTAAAAGTTGTTCAAAGAAAGATGATAGGTCCATATTTGGGCTCTCCAGGGGATGGTCTCACTTTTGAGCTCCCCTGAAAATTTCTATTTCAAAAACCAATGGAGCGATTTGAACAAAATTTTATATGTAGCATTAGTTGACCCTAAGTACTTCATTCATGCCCCAAAACTTTTCGCGATTCTCCGTGGGAACACCTGGCGCTAAAAATAGAAAAAAAATGAAATGTCCAATATTTCCCAAACTGTACAGACTAGAGATTTTGTATTTGGTATGAAGCTTTCTTCTGAGCAGTTGAAATAATTGGACAAAAAAATCTGTCATATGATTCATTCTGATTACATTTTCTCCATACCCATAACCCTTACAATTTAGGACAACTTGGTCCATGTGAGCGTTTTAGGCTCTCTTGAGCCTCTAGTTTAAGTTTGCATTGGTTATGAAAAGAAGAGTATGCGGCAGCTAAAAAGACCATGTGGGAGGACCTGAGAAAAAGATTTTTAACTTTTTTAGGCCTAAAGTGGTATATTTGAATCATTTTTACTTTTACAATGATCAAAGTAGTTTTGCACACTTGATTAAACTATTAAAGGTTTTGTTATCTTTTTTCAATTTGTAAAAAATATTTTTCCTTTGCAGACATGGGGTGAAAGAGTTCTTGGTGCAGGTGCTGTTATCATACCCATTGCAGTTGCAATGTCAACATTCGGAGCAGCAAATGGATCCTGTTTAACTGGGGGAAGGTAAAATAATTGTTTATTTATGGATATGTTATGCATTATCAGTCACCTAATTTTACATTCAGCATCTAATATAAGGTGTCTGGTGGTTACATTGTGTCATGTGTCATCTAAGTTTACAGAATTTGAATTTGAGGTGCTTGACTGCACTTGCACTCCACCACATTTCTAAAGGGCATGTTACGTGCATTGTACTCATGTATCATATTCTGACCTTTCCTACTTCACAGTTCTTGATTAAGTAGAATATGTATGTGGCGCATCGCAACAAGAAGGACTAGTTACAACCAGAAAATTACTTCATTAGGCCTAAAAAAGTTAAAAATCTGTCTCTCAGGGCCTCTAGCATGGTCCTTTTGGCTGCTGCATGCTCTCTTTTTATAACCACTGCAGAATTTTTAAAAAAATAATAATTGAATGGTTTATGTGTGATAATTTACCCAAGTTAATAAAATTGAAATATTTGTCCCTGGGTGCAACAAGCTTTTGAAGCTGGATAACAACATTCAGTGCATGGATTTATGGGAGATAACTCTCAACCCATAAACCCATGTATCTAGGCACTGACATAGAGTTGCACACATTGATTGATTGAACCTTTTAAATTTTGAACTCATGGCCTGCTACAGGCAGATTGTCCTGTCCTGTACAAAAATATTCTATCCTTAAGTGACGCTATAATTATGGCTCTTGTTAACAAAATATACCCCTATAAATGGGAGTAGTCCTCTTATTATACCCCACGTCATGTTAGTTGGGGCTATATTGTTGTCATCCTCTACCTCTGTCCATTTGGCTCTCTGTTTGTCAATCTGTCCATTCCGACATCCGAGATTCTTGTGTGTGCAACTCCTTCTACATTTTTAACCAATTTTGATGAAACTTCTCAAACATTATGACTATGAAGTGGACATGGGCATATTCCAAAATTTTTGATCTCCGATAATTTGAATCAGGTTTTCTCCCCTTCAATTTAGAAGCTCTGATATAGATTTCTATGAAATTTGTGTGTGCACAACTTCTACATTTCTGAACCAATTTTGATGAAACTTCTCGGGCATTTTGACTAACAAGTGGACCTGCACATATTCACAATTTTTGATCTGACATAATTTTACCAGGTTCTCTCCCTGTTAACTTACAAGATTTAATATAGATTTTTTTATGACATTCTTATGTGTGGGACTCTCATTTCCGAATAGAATTAGATGAACCTTCTAAGACATACCACTAAGAAGTGAACATGTGTATTTTCCAACATTTTCTATTTGAACCATTAACCCTTTACCCAACGCAGACGATTTCGAAATTTATTATTTGAAATATCATATTTTAATTTTTTTCAAAAAATTTTAAGAAAACCATACCATGTGACCCCTCTTTGGAACGAGCTCGACGAGCTCGTTCCAAAGAGGGGTCACATGATATGGTTTTGTTGAAATTTTTCAAAATATAATATTTTTTCAGCTGCTGTATTTGCATATTACACGGGTGGATGCGGGCAATTCGTTGGGTAAAGGGTTAATCCCCTTGAACTTACATTTATTATGGCTTTCCAAAATTCATTCTTGTGTGTTTATCTCCTTCTTCATAAATGAACTGATTTTGATGAAACTTCTCAAGCATGACCATTAACAAGTGAAAATGTGCATATTTCTGAAACTTTGATCTCTGATAACTTTAACCAGATTATATCCCCTTAAAAGATTTAATATAAATTTGCATATGACATTCTTGTGTGTGCAACTCCTCCTACTTTAATGAACTGATTATGATGAATTCACTCAAACATAAGCACTAACATGTGAACATGCACATATTCACAAATGTTCAACTTGTGACAATTTTAACCCTTAATGCCACAGATTAATTTTTAGCTTAACTTGACAGAGTCAAGATAATCTGTTGCCATCACGCGTGTGGAAGTCTGTTAGTTTGTGAGTCTGTAAGTCTGTTCACATTTTTCTTTAACACAGGCTCATATGCAGATTTGGGGTCATGTCTAGATGAGAACGTCCCCTTTTGGTCACAATCGGTCAACCGTGATGGCTGCCCAAGCCCAAAACCCGAAAACCTTTAGCACAGTCTACAGGTCGTATTTACAAAGGGATTTCATTGAAACTTGGTAGGATGCCTGTGTATAATATCTAGATGAGAACGTCCCCTTTTGGTCATGATCTGTCAACTCTGACGACTGCCCAAGCCTGAAACCCAAAAACTTTTAACACAGTCTGCAGGTGATATTTAATATGGAGGGATTTCTTTGTAACTTGGCAGGATGACTCTGTATAATGTCTAGATGAGAACGTCTCCTTTTGGCCACGATCGGTCAACCGTGATGGCTGCCCAAGCCCAAAAACCTTTAGCACAGTCTACAGGTTGTATTTATGAAGGGATTTCATTGTAACTTAGTAAGATGCCTCTGTATAATATCTAGATGAGACATCCCAATTTGGTCACGATCTGTCAACTGTGACAACTGCCCGAGCCCAAAACCCAAAAACCTTTAGCACAGTCTACAGGTCATATTTATAGAGGGATTTCATTGTAACTTGGTAGGTTGACTCCATATAATGTCTAGATAAGAACGTCCCCTTTTGGTCGTAATTGGTCAACTGTGACGGCTACATGGGCCCGAAGCCCGAAAATCTTTAGCACAGTCTTTTGGTCATATTTAGGAAGAGATTTCATTGTAACTTGGTAGGATGACTCCAGATAATGTCTAGATGAGAACGTCCCCTTATGGTCACGATTGGTCAACTGTGACGGCTACAGGGGCCCGAAGTCTGAAAACCTTTAGCACAGTCTATAGGTCATATTTATGAAGGATTTCATTGTAACTTGGTAGGATCACTCCAGATAATGTCTAGATGAGAACGTCCCCTTATGGTCACAATCATGCAGCCGTGACAGCTGCCCAAGCCCAAAACCCGTAAGCTCTTACATTCTACAGATCGTATTTATGGAGGGATTTCATTGTAACATGGTAGGTTGATTCCATATAATGTCTAGATGATAACGTCCACTTTTGGTCACGATTGATCAACTGTGATGGCTACAGGGGCCCGAAGCCCGAAAACCTTTAGAACAGTCTACAGGTCATATTTGAGAAGGGATTTCATTGTAACTTGGTAGGATGTCTCAGTATAATGTCCAGATGAGGCCTTCAGCTTTTGGTTGTGATCGGTCAACCATGATGGCTACACAGTCCCGAAGCCCCAAAACCTTTAGCACAGTCTGCAGGCCATATTTATGAAGGGATTTCATTGTAACTTGATAGGATGACTCATTTTGGAATAATTTCACTCTAAATTCGTAACTTTTGTTGATATACATCAACTGTGAGAGCCACATACATTAACTGTGAGGGCCACATTAACCCAACTCTCAATTCATTAGTACAGTCTACACCTCATATTATTTTTATTGAAAACATAACATTCAGGGAACGAAATTAACATATTCCCAATTATCACAATTCTTGTCTTATTTCATAATCCTTTCATAAACATTGAACATTATCTAACAAATGTGAAAAAATACCATAAAGGATGAAATATAATAGTTCTAATGTTGCATGTTTGTGGACAGGAAGTCATGCAAAGAGTTTAATGACATGTTGTTGTTCACCCAACGGTATACAATTTTGCTACGGTTTTCAAAATAGCATGTGCTACCCGTCAATGTCAAATTGAATGGGTGACCGACGATTTTCTTTGTGTTATGTTGTGCTAGAGAAAAAACACGCTAGTTTTTGTCTTCCGACATTTTAAAAAATGCCAAGGTTAACCGAAAATCAGAGGTTGTGTGCCATTGGTATGCATCAGGCTGGGATACCCCCAGATGAGCTTGTTGCTGAGTTTGGAGTCACTGTGTCCACTATTTACCGTTTCATTGGAAGATATAGAACCACTGGTGACCGACCGCTTTCAGGTCGACCAAGAGTTATGACCCCTGCACAAGACCGACACATCAGGACGTCTCACTTGCGGGATCGCTTCCTTCCAGCGACGAGGACAGCAGCAATTACTCCTGATAGAATTAACAATAGAATCAGTGCACAAACTGTCCGCAACATACTCTCTGAACCTGGCATCTGAAGTAGGAGTCCATACCACAGACCAATCCTTACCATCAGAATGGAATGGGTTCGTCACTGGACTCAGCAGTGTTGGAGCACAGTCCTTTTTAGTGATGAATCACGATTTTGTCTACGGCGCACTGATGGTAGGGCAAGAGTGTATCGCCGACGAGTAGAATGGTTTTCTAATGCTTGCGTGCTGGAATCCGACCGTTTCGGCAGGGGTAGTGTAATTGTTTGGGCAGGAATTTCCTTGCACCACCGAACGCAGTTGATCTTCAATGCTGTTGTTGTCCCGTTTTTCAACGCTAACATTGGATTTCAGTTACTCCAGCAAGACAATGCCCGATGTCACGTGGCATGTATCTGTCATGACTTTCTTGAGGAGCAGAGCATCAAACTTCTTCCTAGGCCCCCACGTTTGCCAGATTTATGTCTTGCCATCCAAGAGGCAAACGGTGGACATACACGCTATTGACTGCATGTGTGAACTTTTCATTTCACCCCATGTCTGAATTGCAATGTCCTGATGTGACGCTGGCAACAGTAAGAACCTGAAATTATGCAAATTCATACAGCTAGACTCTAAATATGAATTTACAATAATTTGTTTGGGATTAAAGTTCATAATACTAAAAAAATTTCTCCTCAAAGTTTATTATACTTTCTTTTTTGACTCAGTATACATGTATGCTGTTGCAGATAATTAAGAGTGTTCCTACATCATGTAGAAACACCACCATGATAAATGCTGTCTACCGGTTGAGTTCTCAAAAGAAGAATACACTTGGACGCAACTTTTTCAGAGCAATATAAAAGTGGAAATTTGAGGCTGTTGTGGGTCTTAAGGGTTAAGTAGGTTATCTCCCCTTCAACTTAGAAGATTTAATACAGCTTTCTATACGAGATTCTTATGTATGCAACCACTCCTACATTTATGAATGGAATTGGTTGAAACTTCTCAAACATGACCACTAACAAGTGAACCCGCACAAAAAGTCCAGAATTCTTAATTTACAACAATTTTAACCAAGTTATATTTCTTTAAACGTAGATTTGATTTAGATGTAGAGATTATTGTGGAAAGCCTGCAAATTCAGTGATAGTTCCAATTAATGATTTATTGACACCAGACTCCATTGAATTTTTCATCAAATCAAACAGTGGCTGTTTTACAGCAGCCATGACTTTATTCTATGAGAAACTAAAAAAGATATATCGAGATTTAATTCAAACTGAACTGATGAAAAGAACATTTTACTGATTTCTTTTGTTTTTATCTATATTGCAGATTGTGTTATGCTGCAGCCAGAGAAGGCCACATGCCCCATATTTTATCTTTTTGCCATATCCGGAAACAAACACCGATACCATCAATTTTATTTACTGTAAGTTTCTCTTCAGTTTTAGTTTTATTTCAATGTATGCAGAAATAAAAATACAGGAGAATTTTGTAAATTGACTTTCCATTTTGTCATCTAAAAATATTGATAATAAGGGGGATATTCAGTGTGAAGGTAATTACCTTAATTTTTGTGATAAAATGAGAATTTGATTCATTGTATCTTATTTAGGAGAGCTCACAAGCAAGCATCAGTGAAATAAAGATATATGCTGCAATATAAGGTGGCGGGAAAATTCTTATCTTATCCCTTAACCTGCGACTTGTGGGAATTCCTGTCGGCACGTATGAATGCACAGCTCACGGCTGGCAGGGATTCCCGACAGAGAAGGGTGTTCCTTGTTGTCATCATATTTCATTAATATTAATAAGGAATCCCCTTGACGTAATACCGGCACCAGATGTACCTTTATTGATCTCCAAAATAAAAGAATTACCGGTAGATCGAATTTAAAAAAAAAAAAAACAACAAAGTTTTTGATCATTTTTAATCAAATTTTATTTGAGTCAAAATGAGCAATGACTTTTATGCTCTTGGTGCTTCTGACTCTGACGATGATGAATTTGAAGGCTATTTACTCGAAAATGATGAGTTTGAATCATGCAAAGTGAACAATTCTGATGACCTTGAAAAAAGCTGTTCTTAAATAGAACTGACTGAAGAAGAAATTATGTTGATCGAGGAAAACTTAACTGTGAATTTTGTGACCCAGGCCTTGATGCATATGATTGTGAATGGCTCTGCAAGTTTGAAAAACACTGCGGTCTTCAAAATATTGATGGAGACAAACGCCCACATGAATTATTCTTGCATTTTTTGTACTTTGAAGTAATTCAAATGTTAGTACAGTAGAATCCTCTTAATTGAATATCCATTTTGCCAGTGAAAATTATTCAATTAACAAGATTATACAATTAACAGGGATTTAGTCAGTTTCCTGTGTTCTGGAGGTAAACTGAGCATTTATTCTATTACATCTTGTTTGACAGAGCTCATAGAGCTCTGTCAAACAAGATATAATAGAATAAATGCCTGTATTGGATGTAGTGAGGCCAAAAAGGTTGAAAATAACGGGAATTTGTTGCGTGTCACAGTAATTTTTTCGACATATTACAAAAATTTATATACAATTAACAGGAGTTTACTCTACAACCCATATGCAATTAACAGATCAAATTTGTACTGAAGGTATGGTAAATGATTTTGTGTTTGAAAATTATATTCAATTAACAGGGATATACAATTAAGAGATATCCAATTAAGTGGGCTTCACTGTACTAGAAACAAATCAATACTACAAACAGGTCATAAACAAAATGGGAAGAGATAATTTGGGTCCCCATTCGAGGACAAGGGCATGGCAAGATATGATGGAAGGTGAAATGTTGTGCTTCCTTTCTGTTATTCTTTTTATGGGCGTCGTACGACTTCCCAGTTATGATTTATACTGGTCCAAAGATAAACTGATAAACATTCCTGGTTTCACAAGTCTTATGCCACAAGACAGGTTTTTGAATTTATTAACATTTTTTCATGTTTCTGACAACGAAAATGAACCAATGCATGCCTCTTTATCATATGACCCCGCCTACAAAGTACAAAATTAGCCGAATGCCTTAACAAGAAATGGTAGTTCTATTATTATCCTGCAAGAGAATGAGTGTTGATGAAACTCTTGTGCCTTATAAAGGACGAACAAAATTTTTACAATACATATCAAAAAAGACACATAAATGTGGGTTGAAAACATGGACTCGAGCTAATGCTAAAACTGGGTATGTTGGCAACTGGGAACTGTTTGTTGGTCGTACAAAGTCAACCAGAGACAAGGGTGTTAGTCACCAAATTGTGATGGATTTGTGTTCCCCAGTACTTGGAGTTGGGCATCATGTTTATTGTGAGAATTATTTTACTAGCCCTGCTTTGTTTAGAGAGCTTGCTGAAAACCAGACTGTGGGACACTTCAACTGAAACGCAAGGAAATTCCGAAAGCTGTGAAATTGTACAAAGGCATAATAAATGACCCCCCCCCCCCCCCCCCCCCCCTTTGTGGAGCGAGTTGGTAAATTATTGTACATTTCTTGGACAGAAAAAAGACAAGTAAACTTGCTTATAACTGTGCATAGCATAATTCTTCTACTTTTACTAAAATTATCCGAAAAAAATTTCAGTCGAGAGGTTGAAAAGCCATGAGCAATTGAAATTTGCACTAGGTACATGGCTGGTGTTGATCTCTCCGACCAACAGATTTCTCATTCTCGGAATGTGCATAAATGTTTGAAATGGTAGAAGAAACTGGAGATTTGTAATCTGCTAGAAATTTGTTATAATAATGCAAAAATTATCTATAAAAAACTGAACCTTGGTCATCGTTTGAAGCCAGAGAAGTTTTGATTAGAAATTATCCATGGTCTACTTTTCAACTTTCAACGACAGAATACTAAAAAGATTTTCAAAAAACCTGCAGCAGACCCACCCTTTAGACTTTGGGAAACGGACTTTATCACATCAAATAACAAAATGACACTGTGGGGAGAAAATCTGCTCCAAACTGCATTTTGTGTCCCGACAGAAATTTCCAGCATCATCAGACTCTGTACTCTGTAGAAATGTGAAGACCGTGACCAACCAGTGTGCCCACACTCATGTTTTAAGAGATACCGCACCCTTCTTGATTATAAAATCAAATGCTCAAAAGAAATACATGCATAAAAATGGGATAGAAAATAAGATACAATAACAATGAACTGGAAAAGTTTGATTTTTATTGTTCAATGAAATTTCAGTATTTTCCGATTTTTCATGAAATACATAATTACACAACAATTAACATGCTGTTGAATATTCAATTTTTTTTCATGGGGGCGATTCAAGTTTGTTTAAATCAAGTTCTTGGGTTAATATTTGGGCTCCCTATGTGAGCCTGAAATTTAACACATTGTGCACTAGCAAACAAGCACACTTCATCAAGCATTCCTACTGGTGTCATTATTTTTTTCTGCTGAAAAATCAGTTAATTTGTAAGAGTTGCTGTCTGCTTCCAATATTGTAAGTGAGCCAGTTTCTTTGAACCCTTCAGACCCATGGCTTTTATTTTGCAATTCCTGGTTGTTTAGTGGTCTCAATTTCACTACAAATACAAGAGTACTGGTATTATTAGCTCACCTGAGCAATGCTTAGGAGCTTTATTGATCACTTTTCAAATCGAGTCCCTAGGTTATTTATTATACCCCACGCAGCAAAGTTGCAGGGGTATAATGTTTTTGACTGGTCTGTCCGTCAGTCCGGCTGTCTGTCAGTCCGTCAGTCCTACTTGTTTTCCGGACTTTTTTCTACACGCTTCCAGATATTGAGCTGATTTTTGGTATGTGAGTCTAACATGGTGGCCTACAGATCAAGTTTGCATTTTTTTCCACTCCACTGATTTTTACCGAAATTACGGCCCTTGGACTCTGAAAAATTCATCAAAACTACAGTTTTCCGGACTTTTTTTCTACACGCTTCCAGATATTGAGCTGATTTTTGGTATGTTAGTCTAACATGGTGGCCTACAGATCAAGTTTGCATTTTGTTCCGCTCCACTGATTTTTACCGAAATTACGGCCCTTGAACTTTGAAAAGTTCATCAAAATTACAATTTTCCGGACTTTTTTTCTACACGCTTCCAGATATTGAGCTATTTTGGGGTATGTTAGTCTAACATGGTGGCCTACAGATCAAGTTTGCATTTTGTTCCGCTCCACTGATTTTTACCGAAATTACGGCCCTTGAACTTTGAAAAGTTCATCAAAATTACAGTTTTGCAGACTTTTTTCCTACACGCTTCCAGATATTGAGCTGATTTTTAGTACGTTAGTCTAACATGGTGGCCTACAGAACAAGTTTGCGTTTTGTTCCGCTCCACTGATTTTTACCGAAATTACGACCCTTGGACCCTGAAAAATGCATTAAAATTACAGTTTTCCAGACTTTTTTTCTACACGCTTCCAGATATTGAGCTGATGTTTGGTATGTTAGTCTGACATGGTGGCCTACAGATCAAGTTTGCATTTTGTTCCGCTCCACTGATTTTTACCGAAATATTACGGCCCTTGAACTTTGAAAAGTTCATCAAAATTACAGTTTTCCGGGCTTTTCTCCTACACGCTTCCAGATATTGAGCTGATTTTTGATATGTTAGTCTAACATGATGGCCTACAGAACAAGATTGGGTTTTGTTCCGCTCCACTGATTTTTACCCCATAGACTTTGAAAAGTTCATCAAAATTACAGTTTTCCGGGCTTTTTCTCTGCTTGAATTCTTTCAATACCGTTGGAACTACAGAACACTGTTTTCTGCAGTATTCCTAGAATCTATGTTTATTTTTAAAAAAAATGTTTAGAGCTTGAAATATCGGGCGCATGGGGTATGTGAGCGTGCTCACTAAGGTTCTATATTTATTATATTTGGGCTCCCTATGGCAGCCTGAATTTTAATTGCACGTAATATGAGGAAAATTCATTAAAAAATCTTTAGATTCACCAATCAGAATGCTTTCGCCAATGGTATACAACATCTTCAGGAGGAGGGGGGGGGGGGGGGGCAGATTGACGTTTTTTTCAAATTGGGTCCCTGGGTTAATATTTGGGCTCTCTATTGGAGCCCAAAGTTTAACTTAGTTCAATATGAGGAGATTTCTTGAAAAATCCTCTTCTTCAGATCCACTAGTTAGAATCCTTTCATATTTGGTATGTAACATCTCTAGGAGGATCAGGTTCAAGTTTGTTCAGTTCTAGTCCCTGCCTTAATATTTGAGCTCTATTGGGGGGGGGGGGGGGGGGAGTGGGTTTACAGTGGGAGGGGGCAAGTTAGGTCCAAGGTTGTTCAGTTCCATTCCTTAGTGTTTTTTCCATAAAATTTGATTTTCAAACTGCAGTGACAACAACCCTTGGAAGTTTGGCAGTTCTTGTCTACAACCAATAGAATTGGAAACAATCGGGAAGACCTATGATAATAATCATCTGACTTGGACACTAGAGTTATAAATAATTTCATGACTTCACTCCTCTGTTGTGTTGATGGACCCAAAATACTTCTTTGAACCACTTTGTCAGTGAGAGATTAATGCTCCTTGGGGCCTCTTGTATTTTTTTTTTATTAATATTTGATGGTCGTTGAGAGTAGCGAGAGTTGGGTGGCTCATTGGTTAGTGCATTGGACTTGAGATTGAAAGGTGGATGGTTGAATTCTGACTTATGTCATCTGTGTTGTGTCCTTTGACAAAGACATTTCATTCTGAGTGCCTTTGTGGGTGCATCATAGCGCTGTGCAGAAAGGCATAGAGTATAACATCAGTACACTTGCCTTCAACTGATTATGCTAACTGTTGTTTGTGCAGGACTCGTAAGTTGGAGAGTTTGACAGTTACTTGCCATTGCTAGATGGTTATCCCAGGGTACTCCAGCTGCCTCCACTTGTAAAACTTCCAGTCACAATTTGACCATGGCTGTTAAATGTGTCATTAAAACCCCAGTGAACTGAAATAGAAAACCTTTTCCAATTGCACACAAATTAATGTAATACTGCAGGACAAAAGGACATCTTATATCAAGATCGGTGATGCCCATCCAGAAAAATAAGGTTAGGTCCCCCTGGTGGACAATTTTAAGGTTTCTCGTTCTTTCTACAATGACAAAAATACTTGCATTATATTTTATTATTACTCCTTGGACACTGAGAGCAAAATTTTCAACTGTACTCAAAATAACGTGATAATACATACAGTACAGAAGAATAATTTTCTGTGGAGTTCAGTGGTGGCCATCTTAGAAAATAGAGTTGTGGCCCAGTGGAGGTCAGTGTTTGTTGGGATTTTATTTGTTTAAACACATCAATGTACACTTGTATACTAAATTTCATACTTTCTTTACAAATTGAACTATTGTCCCCAAACTGCTAGACTGGTTTGGGATACATGTATAAAATTTGTGACAGGCATGTATAGGAACATCAGAGGTGGTTAAATGAATTGAAATAAAAAGCAATTTTAGACGAAGGTTCTGGAAAGTGGTTGAAAATTCCTGAAAAAAGTCCTTGAAGGTCCTGGATGTTTGTTAAACCAAAGGTTTCCAAAACTTGAAATAGGTGGATCTCGAATAATGGTATGGCTGAGAAAATCAGGCCTGGCATTCTAGACAATGCATGAGTTGAAAAAAATTGTAACCCTCAAATTGTCTAGGAGTGCAGTTGCCCTCCCAAAGCACAGTCTCTTTTTAGAACATGTTTTTTTCAGGGAGTCTAAAGACTTTTGGTTTCAGAATATTTGGGCTTCCCACATAAGAGAGCCCAACGCTCATGAGATTCACTACGACTCGGCATTAGTCCTAAAAAGAACCAGTCAGCATTGTGTGTGATGCTGGGTGCCAGTTTAGCCACTTTCACTAAAAATTTCGATTTGGCACCCAAAAATCTGCATTGCCTAAATTTTTTGGCACCCAAAAATTTGTTTTTCACTTATGAAGGAAATCCATTGTAGCTGTAAAGAGCATGCTCGATGAAAATTTTACTACTTCTAGTACAAGGAAATGTCAGCTGGCAATAACGGCAGAAACAATAACAGATTTTCACAAAACGTACTCAAACCCAGTCATTTGGAGAGGTATATTGGTCATTTTTGGGCCTGACTCTACATGTGACAGGCCGTATAATGTTAGAATCCCAAATGACTGATGATGGCTAGCCTATGCATGCCTATACAGCCCTCGAAATTCACCAAGGCAATCGGCAATGCCGTAGATAATGCCGTAGACAGACAAAACTCCCCCGGCAGCCAAGTGCCGTAGTACTAGTAGATCGCCGTCGGCAGGTAAAGGGTCTAACCACAGACTATAAATTGTAGTCTGCGGTTTTACTTTCAGTTGATCGCGTGACGACAGTAGGCTAAATACGCAGTTCCCTACATCATATTAGTTCACATTTAGTCATTGATTATAGTCTCTATAGTCTTACTTTCAGTCAGTCACGTTACGACAGTGGGCTAAACACGTAGTTCCCGATGCTAGAATATTTCATCATTAGTCATTGTGTCAGTCATAAACACCACGTTTAATGTCCGTTTATATCCAGTGAATGAATAATTAAATCCATGGTGAAATTATCATTGATTATGGGGGTGAAAGAAGACACTATTAATAAATGGAACTTAGACTGCATTGGATAGGAATTGGGAGAAGAGGGCTTTGTTAAATCTGTGTTCTGCAAACTGTGCCGTAGCATGTATGCAGGTGATGATGGCACATTGGTCGGGACTGTGCCACTGCCATGCAAAAAAAAAGGCATCGTCACTGAAAAACTTGACAAGTGGGTTGTTGGAACATCGGTGATAAAGAAATGCAATGCTGTGTCGCATATAACACAGTCCAACATTCATAGGAATGCGTTATTAGCCAAACCTTCGAAAGATTTAATGAAAGTAACGCCACCTGACTCTGAAAACAGTCTAACCCAATCATCGAATAACATTGGCCCCATTCCAAGTTCAGTTTCTCGGCAGCTCACGCTCGGAGAATCAATGAAAAAAATGATTGTCCTTCAAAGAAATCATCTCGCAAAAAAGTTCCAGTTAGCCCATTTTGTTGCTTTTAACAATAAATCATTCAAAGACTATGAAAGAAACGCAAAATTTGAAAAGGATATACATGGTGTGGATATGGGGGTCAAGTTATATGAATGATAAGGCCTGCAGGGAAATGGTATCTGTATTGGCATCGTGTTTGAAGGGTGGACATGTGACAAATAAGTTGAATAATTGTGAATCTCATTATTATTCTGTACTATACGATGGCTCTAGTTCAGCTAAAACCATGGATGAAAAGGAGGTTTATCTCATAAAAACGTGATGGTGGGTGTGTCAGATTCAACATCATGTCTTTGGAAGAGCCAAATGAAGCGAGTGCCAAGGGTTTGAAAGAGGCTTTTGATCAAAGTTTTACAAAACTTAATTTCAATTTCAAGCCAAGTGAGCGGCAAATTGGCGTGGGGTGTGACGGTGCCGCCGTGAACAATGCCTTATTCAAGCTCATTAAAACTGATGTTGGTGATCACATCATCAAAGGGTGGTGTTCAAATCACAAAATGGAGTTAGCCGTGGCCGATAGTTTCAAGGGATCTGAGCTTAGCTCAAAATGCAGCGAAGATCTGATCACTATTCATAAAGCATTCAAGAGGGCTAACCTGCGATGGCAGTTAATGAAATGACAGGCTGCCTTTCTTGAGATAAAATTATTAAAATACAAATGTCCCACAGGTACTCGGTGGGTGTCTCACCAAGTTGATGCCTCAGAAAGCTATATTCGAAATCTACCCATCTTCATTGGTTTCTGCAGTCAACAAATACAAAACCTGCATAACAAAACAATGCATGATTTCGTGCCCAAACTCACTGGACTTCTTAATGACGCTCGAAAGTTGGAATGTTTATTATTTCTCTTGGCTCGAAAAGATGTTCTCTCTTACGTTGCTTCCTTTTCCCAATGTATGGAAAAAATTGAATTATTGATGCCTAAAGCTCTCAAAACTATGAAATCCATAGTGTCAACCATGTCGCATTTGAACCAGCTCATTGAACAAAAAGTGTCTGCTGCTTTCTACGATGAGAGCTATTTCCCAACCCTGACAAAATGATGCTGGCCTTAACTTGAACCGAATGAATTGAAAATATACAGGGAGAAACACAAGAAGCGATGCAGAAGAGTTATCCAATCATTTTGTAACATTCCATGGGTATTCCATGGCCACTAGCCTTGACATGTACACTTCCCCATCAATTGTAACAGCCGAAATCCAGGGTATTCTTGAGAAGCTTGTTTCGAACATGACCTCCCGTTTTTCTGAATTCTTGGATGATCCAACCCTTGTCAATGTAGCAGTACTGCTGGACACAAAGCTATATCAGCATAAGACCAAAAATTACCTATTTGACCATGCACAGCAAATTACTAAGCGCATTTCAACTCTTCTTGAAATCAATGGGTGTGACCAGTCGAGGTTGAAAATAGAACTGGAACTGCTTTAGACTCATATTTGCACTTTTCTTAAAACAACGTCACCCACCAATTGTTTAGCGTCAGACCTTCTCTGGGTATATCCAACATTCTGCATGTCATTGAAATATGTATGGTAATACCAGTGTCCAGTGCAGAGGCCGAGCATGTCTTCAGCACTTTTGCCCGAATAATTGGGAAAGAGAGGCAGTCTCTCAATCATAGTACCATTGAGGACCTACTGATTATCAGAAGCCATCCGGTCTGTAATAATCTTGAATTTTATAACAGTGCTGTTAACAGTTTTCCCACTGTTGAAGCAATAGCTGGGAAGAAAATGTCATGTCGGGTTGATGGATATATTATGAAGGGGGTTAAACAGCAGACGACAAAAGAGCCATGTTCGGAAAATGAACTGTTTGTTCCTACCACAGTCAAACTCAATAGAGGAATGCTGCAAAGAAGTGACAAATGATAATGCAGCTGCAGGGGATGCTGAACTTCTCAGCGATTCTGACGATCCCAACTTTACAGTTGAGGATATCGACTTGAATGAGATATCCTCAGATGGTTGTTCATCTGAGACAATAGTGAAATAGACATGAGCGAATGACTGTCCGGGTCTGTTCCCAAAACTAAATGTTAAATAGATACTGAATAACCAAGTCACCGCCTGTATTTGAAGCATTAGGATAATAAATATTTGATGGCTGTGAAGCCTGTTTTGAATAATTATTGAAAAAGTGTGTATGTGGCACCGATTAATATACTAGGCCTATTATGCCCTATACCTTGGAAACTTTAACATCTGATAACTAATTTCACCCACTCGCTTGTGTCGCACTTGGACCATCTTTCCAACATTCCGAACGTCATGCCTCCCAAAATATTGAGAAAGTTGACTGAATTTCTTGGGACGCCCCAAGCAAGGGTGGAACCCTTGTTTGAAGCTTCCCAAGAAATTCAGTCGACTTCCTCAATATTTAGGGCTTTCAAACGGTAAAAGTTTAGACTTCAATGGAAAAAAGTGTCAGTGTGTGAGTGTGTGGGGGGGGGGGGGGGGGGAGGACCTAAAAATAGCCTATACTATGTAGCTTGGAAATTTTAATAGGTGTCGGAACATTTCCTTCTGTGCCATCATGAATATTATTATACATGTATTTATATGTAACAATACAGGCCCCTCCCAACCTCTGGTAACTATGTTCTCACCTTTTCGCTTGTGTTGCCCTAAGGCCACTTTCCAACATCCTGCAGAGTTAAAACATATTAATGTAGGTCCAATTGAATATAGTCCTTGCATGGAATGGTACATGCATGCCATTTCAGTTCACTTATCAAGAGTCGTCGCGCATTTACAATTTAATATGGTTTCTTGCCTCAAAGAATTTAAATGCGTGACAACTCTTGATAAGTGAACTGAACTGGCGTTCACTCTTTAAGTGCCCAAACAGTTTGATTAAATAACAAGTACATTTTTGAAGCATAGTAACCAGTGACGTGGTCAGGAGCATGCGTTACCCCGCTGCACCCCCAACAAATATCATATCCCCCATCCTGAACACCCCACCTCAAAGCCACACCACTGGTTACTTTGCCCCTGAAAAGTACTTGATATTTAAGTTAACAAAAGTAAAATATCTATACACATCCCCAATAACGATTCGTGTCTCTGCCACTCCCCCGTTGGAACCCATGAAAGCAAAGCAGTGCTTGTTTGCGGTGGTAAACAGATTATCTTTCACTGGTTAAATAGGACTCGGTAACCAATGCTTGAGGTGCAAGTCCACTAAAATGGGCAGCATTGGGATGAACAGAACGATTGTCTAAACTTGACTTTTCCCTTTTGTTGCGGTCACATTCAGTGACTTAGCCATAGCTGCAGAAAAGTTTAAACACCAATAAATAAATAGGTATGTGCCACTGATTGTACCATGTCTTGGAAACGTAATGTCACTTGACCTAACCGATCATCGATGATTGCGGATTATGTCTTCATTGAGGCGGGGGCGGGGAGGCTTAATCACCCCACCTTCAAGTTTTTATGCCACGGCTGACGACTGACCATAAGGGGCCGGGTATTCACCCCCCCCCCCCAGTGGCCCTCCCATCCCCATCCCCCCCCCCCCCCGCCTCGTGGTTGCATGGCTCGGATGATGCTGCAAGTCATACCATATTGCTGCATAATTAATTGGTACCTCCTTTGATTTCGCCCTGATTGTTATGCCCCTGGCCGTCATCTCACAACAAATATAATTTGATAGAAATGCCGGTGCACATTATTCTTGGTATCATATGATTAAACCAACAACGTTTGGTGTTTTCCACCGACGACAAAAACTGATGACGGTTTCAAGGCATTTCTTGGTCGAAGAATTCTGCGTATACGTCACATGTTAGATCTTTTGTTGTTTACACGTGCAGTGCTCATTTTGAAGCGGCAAAGCTTTCGTGACAAATATTGTAAAATGAAAGAAAGCTGTTAAAACAATGTTGTCACGACAGTGTTTTAACTGCTTCCTTTCATTTCTCAACATCGGTGTCGTTTAATCTTCACAGAACTTGGAAGATCTTCAAATTAATTATTTTCCAAGCGGTTGAACCAGTTTGGTCAAATTACTTAGGCAATTGAATTCTGAACTGAACTGTAGTATTCGAGTTACGCCGTCTCATGACGGAAATGTCGAAGTCGGAAGATTTGGACCAACATGGCCAGGTAAGATAAATTATGTACTGGTTTATTGCATGCACTTTCGTCTCAAGGCCATTGAAGTAACGGTTAACAGTTGGTCAGAATTTTGATTTTTGAAACATGCTGTTAAAAAAAACATAATTTTCACCATTCAGAATACCAAGAGGATTTTCGCCCAAAAGCCACCAGAATGCTTCATTTAATAGAACATTTTAAAAAAATTTTGGGGGGAGAACCCCCGACCCCCCCACAAGGCGCAATGAGCGGCCATATCCCTTCGGGATCTGGGTGTTATGATAATAACAATTCCATGATAAATGATTCGTCGTAGATAGCAAGATCATCCATGGCAACACACTGCCGTAGAGTGGGGATGCTAATTTCTAGTGCTACCTATACAACAATACAATACAACAATTAGCTTACTGATTTGAGATAGCAAATTCTATGTTTATAGTTATGATGTGATGTCATGAAATACAGCTGTAGCTTGTATGAGAATGGTGAAGTCTAGACCAATCAAGATGCTATTTTGTCTCGTAGATATCAAGTGAAAAATACATTGTCACAATTACAGATTATGGACCTGTATCTTTCGTTTTTCATTTTGCTTTCAACTTAAACAATGGATGTCATTGTTTTGTTTGGTGTTTTAAGTGCTGATCCTTAACATTGCCAACAATCAATTACCGGTATGCACCATTTATAGGTGTGCTAAAAATTACCTTCCCAGAAAATTTTAGCCAAGCATTCAGCATGTCTGCATGTCTTGAGAAGGCCTTGGAAATCTGAACCTATTCCAGTAATGAAACCTTTAGACAAATAAAGAATGTATATTGTTTAGTATAGTTATTAACTCTCTGCAATCTGATGTCAAAATGGCAAAGTTTTCAGCATCAAATATTTCCCATAAAGCATTTTGATATTTAACCAAATATAACTGTGAGCTCTGTCAAACAAGTTATGATTGGTTAAATTCATAGTTAAAAAAAAGAAAAACAGTTATTCGGGAAATTACACTACCAGAGTGCTGGGGGTTAAGATTCTGAAGACAACTGATTTTAAAAAAATATTCTTATGTCATCTCAAATATTTAATTATCAGGTTCTATATTATATTTTCAGTCAATCGTCAGTATATTGTTGATATTACCATCGAATGTCTTCCAGCTAATAGACTTCTTCAGTTTTGTTGCCTGGATATTCTATGGTTTGACAATGTTATCATTATTAATACTGAGACGTACCATGCCAGACGTTTACAGACCATATCGGGTGAGTAACCATGTGCACTGAAGTGAGTCAAGTATAATTCACCCACTGTGTTATTGTCAGGTTTTCTTTTTAATTCTATATTTTCATTAGATTCATTGCAGGGATGGTCATACAGGGTTCCCATGGGAGCCTTGAATTCAAGGAACGACCTTTGACTAAGGGTCATTCAAGGCCTTAAAATCCTGGAAAATATGCGAGGAGGCCTTGAAAAGCCTTGAATATTCACGCAATAAGAAATGCCAATGAAGCACATAATCATAACTGTATAGTTTTATATGTCAGAGTTTGTGAAGGCATAGTCCTAACTTGAACCCTCAGGTCATTATTTCCTCCTCCTACTTCTCTTGCAGGGAAGTGGGAAGAGGGGTAATCACTGGAGGGCCCTAGTTAGGACTAGTGAATGCAGGCATTGCGAATCCTTGAATTTGGGTATTGTAGGGCCTTGAAAATGCAGAAATATGGTGAGAAACGACCTTGAATAGCCCTGAATTTTATTAGTCCTTGTCTGCAGGAAACTGTCATATGTAGCCAGCACTTGTAGGGAAATATGCAGGTTTAAAACTTCCAATTTTAATACATTTGTTTAATCCTGTGCTTGTATGCTTTTCTCCACATGACATTGTCATCCAATCAAGTCATCTCATATCTGATGACTGTGACGGTTGATTGCTTGGCGATCACTTATACATAGGGCTATATGAAGTTTTTAGATATATAGTACGTGGAGAGTGTATTATCATTAAATCACCTGCAGAGTGGAGATTCCACCCGAGCAATAATTGCAAATTGGTTACAAAGCATAACCAGCACCAGCAAAGTTTCAGCCAATGGACCTCCGGGTTAAACCCGGAGGTCCATTGGCTGAAACATTGCTTGTGTTTTTGTCGATATGTACAAAATTTGAAAGTTATAGCTTGGGTGATAACTCCTCTCCCTGGGTGATTTAGTTACAATCCACTCTCCACGTACTGTAGATTGGTGAATCAAGAAAATAATGAGGATTCATATTTGATAACTCCTTTCAAAATTGTTTCTAAATCCATTTGCAACTGATGGACAGTTTGTCTTAGTGTTGGTTGTAGATATTGGTGATCTTGAAATTTTACGATCTGGTCTTAGTATTTTAGAGGTGATATACCTTGATATGGCTACAGTATTCATTATTGACATGATATGTTACCGATACTGATACTAAACAGAATTTTAGGAATATTATCCAGCTTTACTTCATCCTTCTTTTGTAGTTAAAGACTGAGAATGTTCATATTTAAATGTCAACTGATGAGGATGATAAGATATAGCAAATTTGACAACTAATTAGCTTAACTTGACAATGTCAAGATAAGCTATTGCCAACACGCGGGCGGAATTCTGGTAGTCTGTCAGTCTGTTCACATTTTCTTTGGCACAGGCTTCACAATGTAGTTCTTGTCCGATCATCACAAAATGTCATATGCAGGTTCGAGGTCATGTCTAGATGAGGACATCCCCTTTTGGTCACAATCAGTCAACCGTGATGGCTGCGATAGGCTGAAACCCGTCTACAGGTCATCGTATTTATGAAGGGATTTCATTGTAACTTGGTAGGATGACTTCATATAATGTCCAGATGAGAACGTCCCCTTTTGGTTGCAATCAGTCAACCATGATGGCTGCTAGAGCCTGGAACCCAAAAACATTCAGCACAGTCTACAGGTCATATTTATGAATGGATTTCATTGTAACTTGGTAGGATGACCCCATACAATGTCTAGATGGGAACGTCCCCTTTTGGTCATGCTCTGTTAACTGTGATGACTACGCTGGCCCGAAGCCCGAAAACCTTTAGCACAGTCTACAGGTCGGATTTATGAAGGGATTTCATTGTACTTGGTAGGATGACTCTGTATGATGTCCAGATGAGAAGGTCCTATTTTGGCCGTGATCAGTTAACCGTGACAGTCGCACAGGCATGTGACCTAGATTTGTTTAGCACAGTCTACACTTCATATTTATGAAGCAATTTCATTGTAACTTGGAAGGATAATTTGGAATTATGTCTAGATGAGACTGTCATATTTTGGTCCTGATCAGTCAACCATTACCACTGCCTGGTCACTTGACCTAGATTCCTTTAGCACTGCTTACTGGTTGTTTTTGTGAAGGAATTTCATTGTAACTTGGTAGGATAATTTGGTAGGATATCTAGATGAGACTCTGCTATTTTGGTCATGATCGGTCAACAGTGACCGCCGAAACTGTCACGTGAACTAGATTCCTTTAGCAAAGTCTACAAGTTATAAATATGAAGGGATTTCTTTGTAACTTGCAGGATGACTCATTTTGGAATGATTTGTAACTTTGGTAACTTTGGTTGACATACGTTAACTGTTACGTCCACATCAACCCAGGTCTTAATTCTTTAGTATAGTTAATTCTTATTGAAAACATAGCCTACAGGGAACAGAAATTAACATATTCTCAGTTATCACAATTCTTGTCTTATTTCATAATCCTTTCATAAACATTGGAACATTATTCTTTTCATCAAACACTACACACAGTCAAGTTAAGCTACAGTGTCATTGACACTTTCATTTTGTATATGTTACTGTGGTTGACTAAAACTCTTTGTTTGCTTCGCATCCATGTACATGATTTTCTATCAGTACGTTGTCCACACATTCTTCTAGTTAGTAATTTGAGGTTAATCTTCTGTTGTCTGATCTGGTTGTAGCTGATGGCTGGAATATTTCCCAATTCAAATATTTTGGTTCTTCGAGATTCCATTTTCGGGGTCAGATACAGTTTGTTAAAATAAAGCCCATTGGTTCATATTTGGGCTCAATACAGGAGCCCGAATTTTTAACTTAGTGCAATATGGGAAATATTCTTTAAAAATCTTCTTATTCAGAACCACCTGTCAGAATCTTTTAATGTTTGGTATACATCATTGTTATGAGGGTCAGATTCAAGATTGTTCAAACCAAGTCCCTAGGTTAATATTTGGGCCTCCTATGGAAGCCCAAATTTTAACTTAGTTCAATATGGGGGATAATTATTATTAAAAATCTTCTTCTTCAGATCCACCAGTAAGAATGCTTTCATATTTGGTTTACAACATCTCTAGGTAGGTCACATTCAAGTTTGTTCTATTTGAGAGCCTGGGTTAATATTTGGGCTCCATATGGGAACCTGAAATTTAACTTAGTACAATATGAGGGAATTTCTTCAAAAATCTTCTTCATCAGATTCACCTGTCAGAATCCTTTCATATTTGGTTTACAACATCTCTAGGGTAGTCAGATTCAAGTTTGTTCAAATTGTTTCCCTGGGTTAATATTTGGGCTCCCTATGGTAGCCCAAATTTTAATTTAGTGCAATATGAGGAAATTTCTTTAAAAATCTTCTTCTTCAGATCCACTAGTCAGAATGCTTTCATATTTGGTATACAACATCTCTAGGGGGGGTCAGATTCAAGTTTGTTCAAATCAGGTTTGTAGGTTAATATTTGGGCTCGCTATGGTAGCCAGAATTGGCCATGTAGCTGAAGAATTAGAAATTTTGTATTCAGTACCCTCTTGAGGTGTGTAACTAAGATTAATCCTCATAGCTTGTATCAAGGGGCTTCATAGGGGAGCTCCACATTTTACATTATGATCAACTGAAGAAAAGGCATGATGCTCGGACTATTTTTGTCACTCCTGAGGGGCTCAAGGATTGACAATGCATCCTATGGAGATGGATTGCTTAATGTAGACACATTCTTGGATTCTGTTTATATTGTGTTCTGTTCAAGGTTAACGCTTCAGGCCCCATGGGGCCTCTTGTTTATTCAGTTAATAGGAGTTTAGTCTTTAACCCATTTGCAATTAATGACATATAAGTACTGAAAGTATGCCAAATAGTTTGGGAATTATATTCAGTTATCAGGGTTATGCAATTAAGTGAGCTCCACTGTATTGGCATGATACTGATATCACATGGTATAGATGGTATACCACCTAGCTCTAAACATGCCTTTTAATTCATTTATTTTGGGCACACCCATTTGCCCTAATTTGGGCACATTAAAACCAGAAATAACAGCCGTATCCTGTTATGTTTTATTGCCATGCCTTTCTTTGTATTTCTATTTCCATATTATGATGGAAGTTATTCTCAAATATAGAAGAGGCAGAGAGACCTTATATATTTTTCTTGATGTCTTCAAACCTTCGCTAATTTGTGGACACCTGTAAATGGTGTGAAACTGGAGTAATCTAAAGGCCTGCTCTAAGTGTTGCTAATTGTGATGGTGCTAGAATGGAAAAAGTATGAATCTAAGGAGTTTCTTTGGTGCATATAGTGACGGTAGCAAGACAGCACTGCTCAGGTTGTTGCCTCTGTTCTGTGTTGGTTTTGCTGGGTTTCCTTGCTATTCTGAGCATACTAGGCTGTATTGTCATGGAAATTTTCCTGTGTATATACGTTGTCATGGGGGGAATCCACACCAGCAGGGAATGTTGCTTGGCCAGTGTACCACTGCCTGCAAGTAACATCATGCAACAGATCCATACATAGACCCCTTGTAAATCCTTCTCATTTAAAAAACTGGATTTTGTTACTGTTTCAGTATTTTATTGAGTCTCCTGTTTGTTTAAATAAAAAAAAATAAAAACCAAAACTGGAACCAGGACTTACGTTTTTTGGGTTTATATTTTGGGCTCACTATGGTAGGCCAAATTTTAACTTAGTGCAATATGAGGAAATTTCTTTAAAAATCTTCTTCAGATCCACTAGTCAGAATCCTCTCATATTTGGTATACAACATCTGCAGTTCACTATGCAGAACTCTTAGTCCGATGTTAACAAAATTTGATATACAGCATAAGTGGGAAACAGATAATTAATTTATATGAAAACAATTAACCCTAGCTATCGTGGGACTCAGTGTGTGCTAAAAATAGAAACATAATTTCATATTAATTTTATAAGGAGCCATGTAGCTGAAGAATTAGAAACTTTTTATTAAGTACCCTCTAGATGTGCTCAAGGATTGACAATGGATGCTATGGAAATTGATTGCTTAATGTAGATTCATTTGTGGCCTCAGTTTATGTTGGGTTCTGTTCAAGGTGAGGAATTCAGGCCCCAAGGGGCCTTTTGTTTTAAAAGGCTGGGATAGAAATGAGGTTTACCTTAATACAAGATTGAATACTATTAACCCTTTACCCAACGAATTGCCCGCATCCGCCTGCGTAATATGCAAATTCCGCAGCTGAATAGATATTATTTTTCGATAACCATATCATGTGACCCCTCTTTGGAACGAGCTTGTCGAGCTCGTTCCAAAGAGGGGTCACATTTTAACCCTAGCTATCGTGGGACTCAATGTGTGCTAAAAATAGAAACATAATTTCATATTAATTTTATAAGGAGCCATGTAGCTGAAGAATTAGAAACTTTTTATTAAGTACCCTCTAGAGGTGTGTAATTAAGATAAATCCACATTGGTTGTATATTAAGAGGTCCCATAGGGAACTCCACTTTTTACATTATGATTAACTGAAGAAAATGCATGATGCTTGGGCTATTTTAGTAACTACTGACGTGCTCAAGGATTGACAATGGATGCTATGGAAATTGATTGCTTAATGTAGATTCATTTGTGGCCTCAGTTTATGTTGGGTTCTGTTCAAGGTGAGGAATTCAGGCCCCACGGGGCCTTTTGTTTCAAAAGGCTGGGATAGAAATGAAGTTTTCCTTAATACAAGATTGAATACTATTAACCCTTTACCCAACGAATTGCCCGCATCCGCCTGCGTAATATGCAAATTCCGCAGCTGAATAGATATTATGTTTCGAAAAATTTCAACAAAACCATATCATGTGACCCCTCTTTGGAACGAGCTCGTCGAGCTCGTTCCAAAGAGGGGTCAGAAGATATGGTTTTGTTGAAATTTTTTTTAAAATTTAAAAAATGATATTTAAAATAATAAATTTTGAAATCGTCTGCGTTGGGTAAAGGGTTAATACATGAATCTTTGATATGTTCCAATTTCCCACTATTTATTGGATATTGCAACTTTCCATGACCTTGGTATAGCATTCATCACACCTAAATATGTGCTGAAAGGTATATCAAGGTGATAAATGCGCTTAAAGTCTTTAAAATTGATAATCGATTCTGTAGTGTCAACAATATCATTGATAAAAAAGACTTCTCTTGTGCTCCAGTGTCTAAAAAAGAATGGTTCACTATTTATTTTTATACTTTCGTTAAAAAACAGTGGCTGTGAAAGGATCTTGTTAGGGGATAATGGCCCACTCTCCTTTAAGAAAGACCATGCTGACAAAACATTCCTCCAAAAAGGATCCAATCGTTCTGAAATCTTCATTTTACCTTCTTTTATGAGGGACCACATATTGTTTGCTCAAAAGTTTTCAAAATTATCAACAGCAAGTGTTTTACATTGGGCCATTGTTTTGGGGTCCAGTACATCAATCTGCTTTCTGTGGGAGGTCAGATTGCACATTTCTTCATCAGTGGACCAGAATCTCTCAAGATCCTTGGATTATACAGTTAGTCCCTCACAGACTTTTTATCACTTTTACAGCTCATCATCCACTGACTTGCAGTTAAATCCAAACGAAACTTCCCACAGATTTTCTTTGGCCATCTTTATTAGCTCACCGAAGGGAGCTAAACTTATCACTTGCTGTCCGTCGTTGTCATCCGTCATCGTCGTCCGTCCGGCGTCGTGAACAATTTTCAAACGACTTCTCCTCTGAAACCGCTAGGTCAGTTTGCTCAAAACTTGGTATGGATGTTCCTTACCATATGTCAATTCAAGTTTGTTCAAATGAAATGGACATGCCCACTTGGGGCTCCATAGGGGGTATAACTCCGATAGCACCCTATGTATATTAGAGAAATTACTAAAAAATCTTCTTCTCCCGAACAAGTGGGCAGAATCATTTGATATTTGGTATACAGCCTTATGGGGTGAATCTGATTCAAGTTTGTTCAAATCAGCCCCCTGGATTCATATTTGGGCTCACTGTAGAAGCCCAAATTTGAACTTAGTGCATTTCAGGCAAATTTCTTAAAAAATCTTCTTCTCCAGATCCAGCAGGCAGAATCTTTTGATATTTGGTATGCAACATTGTGGGGTGGATCTGATTCAAGTTTGTTCAAATCGGCCCCCTGGATTCACATTTGGGCTCAGTATAGAAGCCCGAATTCGAACTTAGTGCATTTCAGGCAAATTTCTTAAAAAATCTTCTTCTCCAGATCCAGCAGGCAGAATCTTTTGATATTTGGTATGCAACATTGTGGGGTGGATCTGATTCAAGTTTGTTCAGATCGGCTCCCTGGGTTCATATTTGGGCTCAGTATAGGAGCCCAAATTTGAACTTAGTGCATTTCAGGCAAATTTCTTTAAAAATCTTCTTCTCAAAATCCAGCAGGCAGAATCTTTTGATATTTAGTATACAGCATGCTTAGGGGGTGAGATTCAAGTTGTTCAAGCCAAGTCCCTGGGTTCACATTTGGGCTCACTGTGGTAGCCCGAATTATAACTTAGTTCAAAATGAGAAATTTTCTTTAAAAATCGGGAGCGCGGTGGCTCAGTAGGTAGAGGTGCAGGCTGCAAGCCGAGAGGTCCTCGGTTCGAATCCCACCTGCGGCAACCGCGTTGTGTCCTTGGGCAAGACACTTCATCTCCATTGCCCGCATGGGAGCACGATGACGCCGTGTACTAAGGCGTACTGCACGTCGATGGTACGCATGTCTTCAACCAATCTAACCTTGCCTGTGCTGCAGTGTGGAGTCATGATGTTGGAGAGCTAGCAGCTGCTCGTCGTTGCTCGGTGGTTCTCTCCGGGTACTCCGGCTTCCTCCACCCGTAAAACTGTCACGGTCATGGTTAGCCATTGTGCATAAATATGTGACCTTAAACACCAATAAATAAATAAATTCTTTAAAAATCTTCTTCTTCAGATCCAGCAGTCAGAATGTTTTGATATTTGGTATGCAGCATCCTTAGGGGGCTGATATTCAAGTTTGTTCAAGCCATGTCCCTAGGTCCATATTTGGGCTCACTGTGGTAGCCCGAATTATAACTTAGTTCAAAATGAGGAATTTTCTTTAAAAATCTTCTTCTTCAGATCCAGCAGTCGGAATGTTTTGATATTTGGTATGCAACATCCTTATGGGGGAGAGATTCAAGTTTGTTCAAGCCATGTCCCTAGGTCCATATTTGGGCTCACTGTGGGAGCTTGAATTGTAACTTAGTTCGAAATGAGGAATTTTCTTAAAAAATCTTCTTCAGATCCAGCAGTCGGAATGTTTTGATACATGGTGTGTAGCATCCTTAGGGGGGTGAGATTCAAGTTTGTTAAAGCCAAGTCCCTGGGTCCATATTTGTGGGAGCCTGAATTATAACTTAGTCAATATGAGGAATTTTTCTTCTTCTTCAGATTCAGCAGTCGGAATGTTTTGATATTTGGCATGCAGCATCCTTAGGGGTGAGATTCAAGTTTGTTCAAGCCAAGTCCCTGGGTTCATATTTGGGCTCACTGTGGGAGCCCGAATGATAACTTAGTTCAAAATGAGGAATTTTCTTTAAAAATCTTCTTCTTCAGATCCAGCAGATGAATGCTTTTGATATTTGGTATGCAGCATCCTTAGGGGGGTAAGAGTCAAGTTTGTTCAAGCCATGTCCCTAGTTCCATAAAATTTGTCTCTCATGACTTCATTCCTTTGTAGTGTTGATGAACCATGTCTAACTGAATGTGACCCCAAATACTTCTTTGAACCACTTTGGCCGGTGAGCGATTAAGGCTCCTTGGGGCCTCTTATTCATTTATTTATTTATTTATTTATTTATTATGGTTTAATGACACTTTCAACAGTCAGGATCACCTCATGTTGGAAAGTTTTATGGGTGGAGGAAGCCAGAGTTCCCAGAGAGAACCACCAAGCAACAGTGAGCAACTGTCCGACTCACCAAAGTACTAACTCCACACAAGCAGGTTTAGCATTGGTTGAAGACAAGTGCAACATCGCCTTAGTTCACAGAGCCACCATGCCCCCTTGTGGACAATCGGGATGAAGTGTTTTGCCCAAGGACACAATGCAGTTACCCCTGGCCGGGATTTTCGGTTTGAGGTCCAATGACGTAACCACTGAGCCACTGCACTCCCTAGTCATCTTTGTTAGACACAGAGATAGCTACTTTTCTTCAAAAGGAAGCTATTGAGGTTGTTTATCACCAAGAGTCTCCAGAGTATTACAGCAGACTCCTTCTTGTTCTGTAGAAGAATGGCCAACTCAGATCATTTAATGATCTGTGCCATTAAATCTCCAACATTCAGTATCAAAACATTTAGAACAGTCAGGAGCTCCATTCATGAGGAAGAATTTTGCCTCCAGCACAGATCTCAAGAATGTATACTTCCACATCCTGATTCACAAAGCATCACGAAAGTATCTTCAGTTCTCAGTCCAAGGCATCACATCCCAGTTCAGAGTGATGCTGTTCGGCCTAAATCTAGCTCCTTGGGCATTCACTCACCTGATGAATAAAGTGATAGCTTTTCACAGGGCACATTCATATGTGGCGTCTTCAGCTTACCTGGGCAATATTCTCCAGAGACATCCAAATCGTTCAGTTCTAGAGAAAAACCTCCAACAGCTGCCACATCTGCTTCAGTCACTTGGTCTTCAACTGAATTGGAAGAAGTCATACCTAACACCATCCTGACTGTCACTCATAGGGATGGAGTTTGTGACTCATTTGCATCTTGTCCAAGTCCTGCTAGTAGACCCAAGATTCTGCAAGCTTTTGCCGCGTTCTTCTCCAGAGTGACCAGGGTCACAGCTAGACTGCAAAAACATGCAGGTTTAGGAATTTATGTTGCATTACTTACCATAACCAGTAGTTCATTCATGTATTTTACAATTGGTCAGACCAGTTTGTCTGCTTTTTGTCTTTCTGACTTTTTATCCTCTCTAAGTGTTTTCCCTGAGAGAGCCATCAAAATCAGCTCATATTTTTATACTGTACCAATGACCCAGACTTAGCTGGTGCTAACTCCTTAAATTATAGGGCCAAACACACATTTTGCCCCCCAATTCCCCAAATTTGCATCAAAAACCGAAATTTCAATGTCCAATGTGGTCCTCCATACCTTATATCCACTGCGCATGCACAGTGTCAAGGAGGTCTCGAAATTGGCTCCAAAAGTCATTCTTTGTTTGGCCCTAAAATCAGTAACATGTCACTGATATTTGTGCTTGTAAATCTCAGTTTAAATGATGCCAGATGGCAGACACATAATTATGAAAGAAATGGTGGATCTAAGGATGAAATAAAGGATGAGATGAAGAAACAGTGGCAGAATGTGTTCAGGGCTGTAACTTGTAATTTTTTTACGAAATTATTTCATGTTCCCTAATTTTGGGGCATGAGCCTTATGTTGTCATTCTGGCTGTGAACTTACCATTGTTTGTTCAGTGTTTCCTCTCTCCCTTTCCTTAATACCCCCCTTGCATTCTCCCATGCTTTTGGCATAATTTTGGAATTTTTTTTTTTACTAAAATTTCTTGGGAGTTTTGGCTTGGTAACAGAATGATTATTCTGTTTTTTCCCCATGTTTACGTCCTCACCCTTGAGTGATTAGGCATTGTGATCTGCATCTACCATCCGATGTATTGCAGTTTCTTCTCTGGAAGCCTCTGTTTTACATCGGATAGTGTTTAAATTGGTGACTGATTTCGAGCCATGGTTACAGTGCCTGGAGTCATGTTTCCAGTTTTTGTACACTTTTGTTTATGTTGACAACGGTTACTTCTGATAGTGATTACTTGTCTTCTATTAGTTCTGCTCATAGCCAGATACATTAATATTGTCCGTAAGTGTTGCATTAATGTTTAAAAATGTTTTAAAATATTTTGTCCACGCTTTGGCTTTTTGGGGATCCATTTGGGCTCGTAGTTCCCATTGGGAACTTGTGCTCTTCTGAAAAATTTTTAAAATTTTTTTTTTTTTTGGGAAATTGTTTTTTCGAAATATTATAATGGATTATATTATATTATGTATCTTTGTTTCAAGGGTTAGTGCGAGTACTATGACTGTTTATATTTTTTCATGATGAAAGAATATTGTGCAAATTGTAATGCAAGGAAATCTTCCTCTGATTCTCATGTTCATTGTGTTTCTTGTAGTCAATGTACTCTTTTGACCTTAAACACCAATAAATAAATAAATAAATAAGTCAATGTACTCGCACTAATTCTTGCTCAGTTTGTGTTGATTGATATGCCGGTCCTGTCTCCACAAGGTCACTCTAGTTTATTAGTCTCTTCTTCAGAAGAACAAGAACAGGGTGATGTTTCCGTGATGTATTCAACAAGTGTGTCTCCGTCGTTGCAGTCTAACGAAGAGCTAGCGGCAAAAGTGCTCATGAAATACGACAATTGCTTCAGAGGTCCCTAGTAGAATCGACGGCGTTGTTGTCCGCTAGCTCGCCCGGTGTAGCGACCATTCATCGAATGGCTCGGCAGCCGGGTCCGTCCGTTGCAGTCCAGGGAAGCAGTTTGGGTGATGCGAGCACTATAAACATTGAACGTGCACATCCAGCGACGACGGATCCGAGGATAGTACGGAGGAAGCCTGTCAGTCTGGTAGCTAGCTCGCCCAGGTCTATCCAGACTGTGAGCGAGAGAGGCCCCCTCTCTCTTACTACAACATCTGGGCCGCGATGTTGTTGTATGTTCGTTCGTTAGTCCGAGCATACGTCCACTCCTTCTGCTCAGGATGCTCCGTTGCTTAGACAGTCCAACGCATATTATATAAATGCAGGAATGAACGTCCCTGGAGCTTCCAGCGGCTAATTACGTAAGACCGTGGATCCACAGGCTTCCGTGACGGACTTGCTATCGCAGATAGCTCAATTCATCGCAGCATCCCAGCAGCTATCAGAAACTTTTTTCAATAAAGAACTATCTGAGCAAGCTGGGTCGGTTCGCTCCCCTGCAGAGTCAATAGGGACGACCGAGATTATTATGTGGTCCAGGCGGATGGTAAAAGGGAATCAGCACTGCTGAAATTTTCCCTTTCCGAACAACTTAAGGTGCCGTAGATTTCATCAGGCATCACCTTTTAGAAGTTGTTTCTCTGGACAAAAATACTGTGTTACCTGATAAGAAACTGTAAGCATTACTGGACACAGACTTTTTCAGCCGGATTAGGGGCACCGTCCCTGAGTTTCCGACCCAGTCCAGAAATGTCATCGACATTTGAACTTTTGAATGACGCTATATTCAAGCTAGCCTCTAAGACTGGCAATCCGGTTTCTTATTGCCTAAGCACTATACAGCTGCCTTTCATCAATGCTAAACATAAATTTGAAACGGCTGGACAAGGTGCGCCGAGAGTTCCTCTGCGTTTGGACGACTAGGCTGAAGACCTGGAACGGTAATTGCCGGCGTCCATGTCTATTTACTCCAGTATACTGGAGACGACAATTTAGACGCATTATCTCACGCAGATCACCTTACCAGAGCATTATCACTACGTCTCAAAGCAAAAGAATTCCAGGATCTTCAGTCTTCCTTAAGAGTTCTTTCGAGGGCTATAGCATATTCTACGTATAACTCCACCCTTTCAGTGGCAATATGGAGTTAGTCAGCTGTGATGCTGCCCTGGCTGCATCCACAAGAGTGGATAGTAAGGTGAAAAAACTCTCTTCCAGTCGCTCCGGTCTCAGGAGAGCTTCTCTTCGACGTTAAGCTTTCTACAATCTATATTAGATTACTAAGAAAGCTCCGGATTCTCAGCATTATTCCACTTTGAAAAAGTCGGACTCAGTAAGGCAGGTTCTTCGGGGGAGAATACATCCAAAGGAAGTTCCTATAGAGGATCAAAGCCTCTACGTCTTACTCCGGAGACCGTCAGAGTAGCGACTCACATAGGTGTCGTAATGCAGGCCTGAGAGATCGGGTCAGATGCCTCTAGGTCTATTGGGCGAGGTGTGGGTCGTGGAGGATGTGTTTTCTCCTTCCCGCAATCCTCACAGGACCAGGAGGTGATGGTTCCACGTCGACCAGGTCACGCCATCTGCTAGCCAAGGACACGAGGCCTTTCCAGTTGGGACATTCGCGTATTATATAAATGCAGGAATTAAAGTCCCTGGAGCTTCCATCGGCTAATTACGTAAGACCGCGGCTCCACAGGCCTCCGTGACAGACTTGCTATCACAGATAGCTCAATTCATCACTGCATCCCAGCAGCTATCAGAAACTTTTTCAGTGAAGAACTATCTGAGCAAGCTGGGTCGGTGCGTTCCCCTGCAGAGTCAGTAAGGGACGACCAAAATTATTATGTGGTCCAGGCGGATGGTAAAAGGGAATCGGCGCAGCTGAAATTTTCCCTTTCCGAACAACTTAAGGTGGCCGTAGATTTCATCCGGCATCACCTTTTAGAAGTTGTTTCTCTGGACAAAAATGCTGCATTACCTGATAAGAAACTGAAAGCGTCACTGGACACAGACTTTTTCGGCTGGATTAGGGACACCGTCCCTGAGTTTCCGACCCAGTCCAGAAATGTCATCAACATTTGAACTTTTGAATGACGCTATATTCAAGCTAGCCTCAAAGACTGGCAAATTAGGTTTCTTATCACCTAGCGCTATTCAGCGGCCTTTCATCAATGCAAGACATAATTTTGAAACGGCAGGACTAGGCATGCCGAGAGTTCCTCTGCATTTGGACGACTAGGCTGAAGACCTGGAATTGTCATTGCCGGCGTCCATGTCTATTATTCCAGTATACTGGAGATGACAGTATTGTCTAGTAGAATTTAAATGCATTATCTCACGCAGATCACCTTACCAAGAAGAACTTGGACGGCATTCTTCAGGGTTACGGCAGCAAGTTAACGCTTCAGAACGATGTTCAGAGTCTGCTTCAATTGCTCTGACATCACGGTTTCTTAGTAAACGAAAAAAAGTCGGATCTATTGCTGTCCTATTCATTCACCCACGTGGGAATGAGCTTAGAGACGCATCAACAATCTCATTCGTCTGCCATTAACCAGAACGATATTAGTCAGTTGTTACACTTGCTTTTGCCTTCACTCAGATGTAGTGACAGCAAGAGAATTCACGAGACTGACAGGTTTGTGCGGACCCGCTGCGAATATTATTCCGATGGAGCGGATACGCACCCGTCCACTCCACAGATATTTTTTCTCAGAATTGGAGTGTGAAGACTCATTCGCTCGAATCGAACATCGTCTTGTTGAATCAAGTGAAACAAGAGATTCAGACTTGGACAGATATCCAGTGGTTAACTCAAGGAGTACCACTGCAACTGCCAAATCCGAGTTTTAAGATAATGACGGATGCGAGTCAAACAGGTTGGGGCGCAACTGAGCCCAACAGATTCAGGGTGCCAGAGTCTTTAGGATCCGCAGTTCCTAACAAGTACATAAACATCAAGAAGTGATGTCAATATGTCTTGCGCTACGTCATTGAATGAACATTCTTCAGAATTTGCATGTTCAAATTCTGTCCGACAATTCGACAGTAGTAGCATATATTCGGAACCAGGGAGGCACTCATTCCATTCTGTTATTCAATTTAACGGAAAGGGTCCTTCTGTTTGTCCTAGAGCATCAAGTTCTTCGGTCCGTCATATTCCGGGTCGTCTGAATGTTCTAGCGGACTCCCTTTCTCGGATAGGTCGTATGTTGTCATCAGAATAGACTCTCAACAACGAGTTTTCAATCAGATTTGCTACTAATGGGATCGTCCAATGGTAGACTTATTTGCGACGCATCTCAACTATCAGTTGCAGACGTATGTGTTGCTGTGTCCAGATCCTCGAGCGTTTGCAGTAGACACTCTCTCAATCTCTTGGGACAGAAAGATAGGATACGCGTATCCTCCAGCGCCATTGATTCAGCAGATATTGCTCAAGATAAAGCAATCTCACTGCAAATTCTGTTGGTAGCATCTCTGTCACCCCAGAGACCATGGATAAATCTTCTCAGGTGTCTGCTGTGGGACATGCCATGGAAGCTTCCTCCACGAGAGGATCTTCTTTCGCAGGGAAAATCACGCACACTGCATCACAACCTGCAAGGTCTCAACCTTCACGTATTTTCGTTGTGCAGTCCTTCTTGCACGGCAAGCAATTTACAGGACGAGCAGTGGATGCAATTTCTAACTGCAGGAGGACCTCCTCTTCGCTAAATTATGCTGCTAAGTGGAAGGTTTTCTCACGGTGAGGTAGGGATCATTCTGTTGATACCTATGCACATCATGATAGTTTACAGATTGGATCTAATGTCTCTTTATCTAAGTTACGGAAAACTTTTCGATAAATAGACTTAGAACCCTTAGATTAATTCCTAAGTGGTATTTAGCTTGGGTTCTTCTTAAGCATAAGAAGTGCCATTTGAGCCTCTTGATACAATGGACTTCAAATTCTTATGTTATAAGACAGCTTTTCTCTTAGCCTTCTCTTCGGCTAGAAGAGTTAGTGAGCTTCATGTACTATCTGTTGATGATTCTCACTTTCGTAGTGTAGGTAATACTATTACCTTGACTACTAAGGTTGGATTTTTGGCTAGAATCAGGCTCCTATAAGTATCCGGAACCTATTGTTATTAAGGCTCTTCCGTCTTCAGATGGGCATAGGCCTTTAATCTGTCCTGTTAGAGCTATACGTTTTTACAAACGTAGATTTGAGCTTATCAGAAAGGGACGTAAACGTCTCTTTCTGTCTCTGCTGCCTAATAGTAGGGACATTATGGTCCATTCTATTGCAAGGTGGATTCAATTAACTATCCATATGCTTATGAAAAATTATCTTCAACTCAGCAGTCTGTGCTTAAGATTTCGGTGCATGAAGTATCTGTTCCGGCAGCGTATCTGTCCTGCTGCCCTCTTCGCTCTGGGATATTTGACCCAAGGCAAGGGAAAGGGGGATGGGGTGGAGGTTGGGGGGGGGGGGGGGGGTATGGATAGTGTTCCCTTATATCACCTGCTTTATAGTGAAAAGCAAGGGAATACCTCCTCTGGAGTCAGTAATTCCGAGTCGGTGCCGGGATGGTTTTAAAGTGTAAAGCTAATTCATATAATATTTTTAAAGTGTAGCTCGGTGTGAAACATTTGTATATGTCACGGATCATACAAGCGCTAATATACAATACTCGGACACTTTTTAATGAGTATAAAGAGTCTCATTATCTGGACTATCTTTAATTATTGGCTTTCCTTTAATAAGATTAGTATAAGGGATTATACTGGATGTTAATAGAAATCATTGATGATTATTGTGCTCAATTACGGAATGGTATTGTATCTTTCTTTTTTGATGCAAACAAGAAAGATACATGTAAAACCTGTGCTCCTCTTCTCCTTGAGGGGATAATTCTGTTTTCATGTAATTGAGTCTATTGGAATTTCCTTTATGTCATAGGCCTTCCAGCCTTTTTTCTGTTCAGCTAAGTCTGGGTCATTGGTACAGTATAAAAATGTTAAAACTTTATAGTAATTTATATATCTTTTATACTTACCAATGACCCAGACGTGGATGGCCCTCCCATGAGTTGGGAACTCATACCTCTCCGCCGATTACATAACGCTTACCAGGCACTGGTTGAAAGAATGACTTTTGGAGCCAATTTCGAGACCTCCTTGACACTGCGCATGCACAGTGGATATAAGGTATGGAGGGCCACATAGGACATTGAAATTTTGGTTTTTGATGCAAATTTGGGGGATTGGGGGGCAAAATTTGTGTTTGGCCCTATACTTTAAGGAGTCAGCACAAGCTAAGTCTGGGTCATTGGTAAGTATAAAAAATATATAAATTACTATAAATTTTTTAACTTTCATAGAATTAATTATATGAGGATAAGGCACTTGTGTTACTTTAAGTATTGTAAGAAATAAAATTTGGTATAAAATTTTCATATTCAGTTCTTAGATAATTTTGAGTTTGAGAGTACTGTTAGACCCTTGCTTGTGAAACCAGTAAATACTCTGTAGTAAACAACATACCTTTTATTAGCTCACCTGACTGAAAGTCGGGGTGAGCTATTCTGATCACTTTTTGTCTGTCGTCCGTTGTCTATTGTCCGTCGTCTGATGTACGTCGTGAAGATGGTGTTTGGGTCATTTTCTCCCAAGCCACTGGCTGCAGTTCAATGAACATTCACATGAGTAGCAGTTATATAGGGGGATTTGGGCTTTTCTTCAAATTGGATTTCTGCTCATATTGTGGAGTGGGGTGGAGCTAAAATGCACAAAATTTCCTTGGGACCAACAGAAAGGAATGGTAAAAAAAAAATTGCCATCGGTTTTGTCATAAGGTACTTTTTTGGGACTTTTGAAAAAATGCTGAGTCAGTATTTTTTTACACAGAGGGCAATGGGGAAAAAATTAAAGAATCGTTTGCTTCCAAACCACTGCTCCAAAAACTTTCATATTTTACATATAACATCTTTGGAATATTGATTCACATATTCATGGAAATCAAATCCCTCGGTCCATATTTGGGTTCCCTATGGGAGCCCAGATGTTCAAATTAGTGCAGTATGAGGAATATTCTTTAAAAATCTTCTTCAGATCTACCAATAAGAATCTTTTGATATTTGGTATGCAGCATGCTTAGGGGGGTGAGATTCAAGTTTGTTCAAGACATGTCCCTGGGTTCATATTTAGGCTGAAAATTTGAGGTCCCGTTCCGGAATTTTGGATCAAAATCCTTAAATTTTTTTTTTTGTTTTTTTTATGCGTTTTGGTCAATTTTAAGACAAATTTTTTTTTTTTTTTTTTTTACACTGAAAATTTGGGGTTAGGGTGAGACTTAGAAATTTTGGACCAAAAACCCGGAAATTTTTTTTGTTTTTTTATGCGTTTTAGTCAATTTTAAGACAAATTTTTTTTTTTTTTACACTAAAAATTTGGTGTCCTGGTGGAACTTACAAATTTTGGAGCAAAATCCAGAAATTTTTTTTTTTTTGGGGGGGGGGGGGGGGGGGGGGGGGGGAGGGGGGGGGGGGGGGTATGCATTTTGGTCAATTCTAAGACATTTTTTTTTTTTTTACACTGAAAATTTGGAGTCCAGTTGGGACTTAAAAATCCTGACTGAAAGTCAGGGTGAGCTTTTCTTATCACTCTTCGTCCGTCGTCTGTTGTCCATCGTCCTGCCTGAAGGTGGTGTTTGAGCCTCTTTCTCCTAAACCACTGGCCACATTTTAATTAAATTTCATGTAAGTAGTGGTTATATAGGGGCATTTTGATTTTTAGGCAAATTAGGTTTCGGCTCAAATTGAGCAGAGGTGTGGGGAAAAATTGGCCAAATTTTTTGAAAATCTTCTTCTAATGAACCACCAGTAGCAGAGACTTGATATATGGTATACAGAGTCCTTTGGAGGTTTAGAATCAAGTTTGTTCAAGAGAAGTTTGTCGGGCATTATTTGCCTTCGTTATGGGAGGGGCAAGAATTTTTGCCACTCCCAAAATTTCTATTTTCCAAACCGAGAGGCAGATTTGAACCAAATTTGATATGAGGGCTTATTGGGCCATAAGTACTTAATTTATGCCCCAATTTTTTTCCCGTCGCCCCATGGGAACCGCAGGAGCTAAAAATAGAAAAAAATTAAAATGCCCATATCTCTAAAACTACACGGCACTGAGAATTCTTATTTGGTGTGAAGCTTCCTTAGGACCAACAGAATGGAATGGTCCAAAAAAATTGCTATCGGTTTTATCATGGGGTACGTTTTGGAGACTTTGAAAAGTGCTGAGTCAGCATTTTTTAACACTGCGGGTAGTGGGAAAAACATCTAAGACTTATTTTCTCCCAAACCACTGCTCCAAAAGCTTTAAAATTTCACATATAACTTCCTGGGAAGATTGTTTCTCACGTTTATTGAAATCAATTCCCTGGGTCCATATTTGGGCTCTCTATTGAGGTCCGGGTGGGACTTTGAAAATTTTGGACCAAAATCCAGAATTTTTTTTTTTTGTTTTTTATGCCTTTTCGGTCAATTTTAAGACATAAAAAAATAATTTTTTTTTACACTGAAAATTTGGGGTCCGGGTGGGACTTACAAAATTTTGGATCAAAATCTGGACATTTTTTTTTTGTTTTTTATGCGTTTCGGTCAATTTTAAGACAAAAAAAAAAAAATTTTTTACACTGAAAATTTGGGGTCCGGGTGGGACTTCGAAAATTTTGGACCAAAATCCAGAAATTAGTTTGGGGTTTTTTTTTGTGTTTTTAGAAGAAAAAAAAAATTTAGGCTGAAAATATTTTGTTTGGGAAAAAAAATCTGTTTTTTATGCATTTATCTCAATTTTGTAATGTAAAAGTGCCAGAACTGAAAATAGAAGGAAAATCCTGTGTATTGTGTCGGCATAATCACTTCATCTAGTTGGTATATGCTTTTCTTAGGAGGGGCATATGCAGCTTATTCAAGTCAAGTCCCTGGTTTGATACTTAGACTACCATGTCAGGTGAGCGTCCTCAGGCCCCCTGGGGCCTCTTGTTGTTTTTTTATGTGTTTTGGTCAATTTTAAGAAGAAAACAAAATTTTGGTTTGAAAATATTTTGTTTGGGGCTTCGAAAAATTTCCAAATAAAAATAAAAAAAAATCTGTTTTTTATGCGTTTAATTCTCAATTTTGGGACGTAAAACTTAAGGAACTGAAAATAGAAGAAAAATCCTGTGTACTATGTGGGCACAATCGCTTCATCTAGTTGGTATATGCTTTTCTGAGGAGAGGCGTATGCAGCTTATTCAAGCCAAGTCCCAGGTTTGATATTTAGACTACCATGTCAGGTGAGTGCCCTCAGGCCCCCTGGGGCCTCTTGTATTTATTTATTTACTACCTTTTATGGTCAAGTTCCAAGTGTGGTGATTTTTCTTGTCTTACATGTCGAACTTGTTCCAGCAGGCAGGCTTTCACAGTGGTCTTAATGTTGGAAGTTACGGTACCTTGGCTGTGGTTTCTAGTGAAGTCTCGGCTGCCTCTATAGACAGCCAGGACTTCACTAGACACCACTGCTAAGTCAAGGTGTTGTGAACTTATGAGGAAGCAAAAAATAAAAATTCTTCAGGGCTTTAACCATTAAAGGCCTATTTCAGACTTTTACGAATTCAGGACAGGTGTATTTAACATGCCAACATGAGTAGATCCTGCTGTTAAGGCAGCCAAGACTTGACTAGAAATCACTGTTAAGCAACTGGATATGTACAGGCTTTGGTCAGGTGTGAATTCAGGACAAATGTTCAGGCCCTTAAGAGTTAATGGCCTTTAAAGAATCTTTGATAAGAATCAAAATTATCATATAAACATTGTGCATTGTGTGAGAATCAGAGTTGATTCTCTTTGTTTTTCTCGCTCCTATGTCAAGATGATCAGCTGTAATTTTTTTTTCTAAATTCTGATTCTTGAACCCTGTAAGGTGAAATAAAAAATACATTTGGTTCTCGAGCAATTAAATTTTCAAATCAGTGAGGTAGGGGCATTTATTTATTTGTTTTTAGCTCACCTGACTTTCAGTCAGGAGAGCAATAGTGATCACTCACCGTCTGCCGTCTGTCGTCCGTGAACATGGTGTTTGCGTCTTCTCCTCCCAAACTGCTGAACCAGTTTAATTGATATTTGAGATAATAGTTTGTTATGACATCGCAATTTGATTTTTTCAAATCAAGTTGCCTTGCCCCTTGGTAAGGCCATGCCCAAAAAGTGTGCCTAAATCTTAAAAAATCTTCTTCGCAGATTGAGGAATATTCTTTAAAAATCTTCTTCAGATCTTCCAATAAGAATCTTTTGATATTTGGTATGCAGCATCCTTAGGGGGTGAGATTCAAGTTTGTTCAAGCCAAGTCCCTGGGTTCACATTTAGGCTGAAAATTTTGGGTCTCGTTCCGGACTTAGAAATTTGGGATCAAAATCCGGAATTTTTTTTTTTGTTTTTTTTATGTGTTTCGGTCAATTTTAAGACAAAAAAAAAATTTTTTTTTTTTACACTGAAAATTTGGGGTCCGGACCAAAATCCGGAAATTAGTTTTTTTGTTTTTTATGCGTTTTGGTCAATTTTAAGAAGAAAAAGAAGTTTTAGGCTGAAAATATTTTGTTTGGGACTTCGAAAATTTCCGAACAAAAAAAAAAAAAAATCTGTTTTTTATGCGTTTATCTCAATTTTGGGACGTAAAAGTGCAGGAACTGAAAATAGAAGGAAAATCCTGTGTATTGTGTGGGCACAATTGCTTCATCTAGTTGGTATATGCATTTCTTAGGAGGGGCATATGCAGCTTATTCAAGTCGAGTCCCTGGTTTGATATTTAGACTACCATGTCAGGTGAGCACCCTCAGGCCCCCTGGGGCCTCTTCTTTTGTTTATTAACTGGTTGATTTGTGCTCCATTCTTAAGAACAGGTTCCACAACTTCATATTCTGTGAATGTGGTTCACATTATATTTGAAGAGAATTTATTTCATATGTATGGATATTCCTTGTTGTAATTTATGGGAGAGTGCCTATTGGCACTCTCTTATAAGTTGTAACAATGCTAAGACTGTTATGTGAACAAATTTGGAAACCTAGATAAATTAAATTTAGCACTTGACCAAATAAAGAAATATCCAGTATATTTGTGTTCGGTTATATTTATGCACCTTTTGCAGACAGTATATGCTGTCCGGATAATAATTGAATAATTTTCTGCAGAACAAAGCAAACTGGATTTTTACAAAACAATTTTAAGGCCCCAGAAAGTTGATCTTCTGTTTCTCAGGTCATTTTTTGTAAAATTGTTTGTGGGCAGGCATTTTTTTATTTTATTTTTTGTTTTTGTAAATATTTCTTTGCCATTAAAAGTTCATGTTCTTGGTTTGTTATACGCCCGTTTGAAAAACGGGACGTATTATAGTATGGCATTGTCCGTCCGTCTGTCCGTCCATCCGTCCGTCCGTCCATCCGTTTGGTTTCCGAACAATAACTTTAGTATTTGTTTTCTGATCGGCTCCAAATGTGGTATGTGGTTTTATCACAACAAAATACAGGTCAAGTTCGAATATGGGGTCGGTCCGAACATTTTTCGCCTGAATTATGGCCCCAGTTGGACTTAGAATTCGTCAAATATTTGGTTTCCGGATGATAACTTTAGTATTTGTTTTCCGATCAGCTCCAAATGTGGTATGTGGTTTAATCACAACAAAATACAGGTCAAGTTTGAATATGGGGTCGGTCCGAACATTTTTCGTCTGAATTATGACCCCAGATGGACTTAGAATTCGTCAAATATTTGGTTTCCGGATGATAACTTTAGTATTTGTTTTCCGATCGACTCCAAATTTGGTATGTGGTTTAATCACAACAAAATACAGGTCAAGTTCGAATATGGGGTCAGTCCAAACATTTTTCGCCTGAATTATGGCCCCTGTTGGACTTAGAATTCGTCAAATATTTGGTTTCCGGATGATAACTTTAGTATTTGTTTTCCGATCGGCTCCAAATTTGGTATGTGGTTTAATCACTACAAAATACAGATCAAATTTGAATATGGGGTCGGTCTGAACAATTTTTGCCTGAATTATGGCCCCTGTTGGACTTAGAATTCATCAAATATTTGGTTTCCGGATGATAACTTTAGTATTTGTTTTCCGATCGGCTCCAAACTTGGTATGTGGTTTAATCACAACAAAATACAGGTCAAGTTCGAATATGGGGTCGGTCTGAACAATTTTTGCCTGAATTATGGCCCCTGTTGGACTTAGAATTCTTCGTCAAATATTTGGTTTCCGGATGATAACTTTAGTATTTGTTTTTCGATTGGCTTCAAACTTGTTAGTCTTTTTCTCAAATGACTGAAAAATTTAGTCATTTCACAAAATCACTGATTTCAAAGTCTGACCGTAACATATATATATATATGCCAGTATAAATTTCTCGCACTCTAAAAAAATTGCAAATGTGTTAAAATGGTACAATTTGAACAGTTCACGGGCGTATGATGCAATGCCCAGCGGTGCTCTTGTTTTATGTTTTAGGCCTCTACAGAATAGCATGGGTGGTGGTGTATTTTGTCCTTTGAGTACAAGTAGGCTTTGCAATGCTAAAGAATTGCAAAGCCTTGTTGCACTCAAGGGACAAATTCATCAATTTTATTAACCTGGGTAAAATGTCAGACATAAACCATTTAATTATTATTTTTTTAAGTTTACATTGGTTATAAACAGAGACCATGCGGCAGCCAAAAGGAGTATGCAGAATGGCCAGAGAAACAGATTTTTTACTTTTTTTAAACAGACACTGTATTTTATTCATGTTTTGTTGCAAACACATACAAATAAATATACATCATTCAAAA